>OZ007500.1:47460496-48826752 GCA_963931805.1 Microdon myrmicae
ATGCCTATTTTTCTGTACTACATGCTGTGCACCTGATCAGTTTGTAATTGGAATCACGTTTTTATTTTTTATTATTTATCATTATTCTCCACCATAAACTTGATTTTTTATTACGAGGGTTGCCTTTTATATTTCGGGATTAGAGAACAAAAACAAATATTGATCATCGAAAATCACTTTATTGTTTTTCAAAATATTCCCCATGAAGATCTATACACTTTTGCATGCGTTTGAACCAATTGTCGAAGCACGATTTAATTCCATTTTTGGGTCGAGATGAATCTTTTAAGTTACTGTAAACAACACAAATAGCGCTCGTATGTCAAAACGTTCTGAGTGCGTATAACCTCAAAAATGTCCAACTTTACGACAGAGCTGTCAATTGCCGGATTGCAACACTAGGGTTGCCAAATCCCGAAACATAAGAGGCAACCCTCGTATATGAAACGTCCCCACAAAAGGGATTTCGGAATATTCTTAAGTATTCGAATCCTTGCATCCAAAGAGCCTGGCAAAGAGGTTGAACCTTTATACTACAAACTTTACATCGGACTAAAGATCCAACCGCAAAAAAAAAGCAAGTTGTAAGGCCAACTGCAACTCAGAAGTCATTATTACTTAAGTGGTCGATAATCCTCACTAAATAAATATTCTGGTACTTCCTCAAAAGCGAATTACTTGCCGATAACAAATTATATTTAGGGCTTAAGTTCAGAAGTGATGTATTGCGCAATAAATAAATTTACATAATCAAAGGAAAGCATCCAGGCAACGAATAAATAAGTATTAATATGTGTCCTCTTTACTTGATTGCTAAACAATGAAAACAACGTCTACGAGAGTACAACTATAATTATTCCAAATACCCAATAACATTACTTAACTTTTGCAAGGGTTTGTGTAGTTATGGAAACATTTTCCGACAAATTGTTCAACGACACTTGTAACTCCGTAAACATGACCAAGGCAACACTAAGCCGATAAAAGATTTTCCAAACAAATCACAAAAATAAACATAAGATAGTGATTACATTCATTCGGTATGATACCCAGGGAAAGGGGAATCCGAGTCCTTGCATGGAGTCGACAATATGGACTCAGCACCAACCATTTGTTGCTGAATGCGAAGAGTACTGGACACCAAGGGCAACTTTTACCCGGTCTAGTATATTAGTTTAGTCCGAATTCCCCACGTCTTGCCTTCGTTTGTTACTCAGATTAAAGACCCAGTACACCACAAGGCAATGCGAATCAAGGTTTCCTCTGCGAACACATCATTGTTGACTAATAGTAAAAAACTATTTGAGAACTTTTACAACTTTCACTTCGACTTTCGTTTTACAAAAGCGTTGTTTCTGTACACAATATAAAAGAAATGAAAATGTGTTCTGACCCTTGACTGGTTGGTGTCGGGGTACTGGCCAATCGAAGGTAAAACCCCCGGGTATGTGAATGACGGAATACTATTAAGTATGGGTACAAGGATAAAGTCAGAGTAGGCCAGAAGGCAAGTCATGTCGTTCTTTATTGTAACGATCTTAAAACTATGCAGTAGAGATCATAAAAGTAAATGGCTTTCTTACAGTTATCCACTAGAGACACGTTTTCCCTGCACGGTTTACTTACATGCTCACAACGATTCAGATAGTTATGTGCATGTTGCGTAATATGGTTTGAGTTTTATTGTGTGCGTGCGAATGGGGATACTCGTATGTAACGTAAAACTAAAGAACCGAATTAAAGGTGAAAAAGATGTCACATCATTTGGGCTTTATAGAGCTCCTGATATCCTGCAAGGATGTGTAATCACAAAATTGTTATGGTATCCGGGCCATAGCAACGTCTTTCTTGGGATCAAATTTCTCCTGTTAAAGCGTTATAACTTTGCGTTTCGAAAGTCTTTTGAAACGCATCTTAAGCATAAGTGAAATTACACTGTTTACGTTCATCCTTTTTGTTCGTGGCGTGGGATTATTACCATAACTTATTATATTAACTAATCATAAACTACCATGTTGGTAATATATATATACCCGAATCTTAATGTACTACGTTCACGAGTCCTTGACGTGAACTTATGCTGGTGTCTTTTCAAGGACCAACCGAAGACCGAAAAAATAAAAGGTTTAACAGATGATTAAACGCTTGAAACGAGCCTCCCCATCTAAACAGTGGTATGTTCATGGTTTGTGTCAATAAAAGGAACACAAAAATATAACAATGCAGTAAAAAATCTATTTGCACCCATGTAGAGATAATTTTTGCAAACCTGCAAATACTCTGAAGAGACGTATGAAGGGAAACATTCGCACATTTTTTTTAGAAGAACCTAAAGAAACGAGATTTGTTTTGTGAAGAGTAGATTTGGTCTCAGTAAATGATTTTTGACGGTAATTGGAAAGACCATCAACGAAGATAATACCGCCACCCCAATATCTACAATCTGTAACACGTTGCAGATGCATTTTTTTCTTAACAATCAGTCGTGTATTTTCTGTATCCCAATTACGACAATTTTGCCGAATAATTATGAACATGATAAATGAGAATAGTAGCTGAAGATGTTTTCGTTTGACAAAAGGTTCACCTTTCCTGGGAGAAGGAAAATAAGAAAAAGTACACCATAATCCTAATTTGTGCATCGTATTTCATATAGCATATATCATATATCATATATCATATATCATATATCATATATCATATATCATATATCATATATCATATATCATATATCTTATGCCGTATAACGTGCATGGTATGTGGTATTAGTTGGTTAATATAAGTTACAAAGTTAGACCTGTTGTGGTCGTCGTTAGGAGCGGACATATCTGAAATCGTTTGCGGAACGACCATTGGTGTATGTTTGTGGCAAAAGAATACATGTATAACATTCAAGTGTGCATGTACACGGATGTCATCGGTTAGGAAACAAAAGGGGGCTTATCGTTCATTGGGCCTCGGTAACGATTGCGTTTCACAACAGATTGATACAATACGAGGATGTCTCATTGGACTTTCCTCCTTTCGATTGGGCTGACACACTCGCCGCGAATGGCACAAAAAACTGTGTATGACGCTTTTCGCTATAACGTCGGGATAGAGTTATATACACTATAATTTATTAATTTATTTTCATGTATAAGGACCACCGTCTATTATTACCTCCCGTCATTATTATAAGGCAATTTAGTTTTAAATATAATATATTAAACGTAAAGAATTAAATATTTAATACGCGTAATCTCCGCCTTCTCAACATCCCGCCCTCCCCACACCGGACCTCTTACGGTCTCAACAAACCCCTTTCACGGATACTGAGAAATGTCAACTCCAACTCCACCATGTTCGACTTCGACCTCTCTACCCGGTCTCAAACACCGCCTCCTAAATCATTCTCACCACTAATCTTAAGCGACGCTTCCACACTCTCTACTATAACCTGCCCCCACTTCTCACCCCTTCTCCTGCCTTCTTAACTTGTCCTGGTTCCTTAGGTTAAGCCTGGTTAAGATAGTTCTTACGCTCTCAAGTTTGTAACTTATATACATATACTTTAGATGTGTGTGCGGGGGGGGGGGGGGGGGGGGGGGGGGCATACAGGGCAAAGTCTCTGCCTTCAATTCGGAGAAGGCCAGGACGATCCTTGTCCTTGTTCAATCCAAGTTGACATGCAGTCTCCACGTGACACCCCTGGATAGCTACTTTGGCACCCGCCAAGTAGTGAACCAATGCATGGAGCGACATCCCGAGAAAGGTTGGCGCAAGGCTAATAACCTTGCCCGGAAAAACAAATTATTATGAACGATTTAACAAGTCTCAGAAATGGACCGGATACCGGTGATGAGACTTGCTAAATAAGGCCAAGACCGGACCCCGTTTGTAGTGCCGATGATGATGACGATGATGATGATATACTTGGTTGAATTAAGCCAATAAATGGGGTGGTTGTCCTGTGGCGGTTCTTTAAAACATTCACAAAGAACCACCCTTTCCCTTTAAATCAACCCGCCTTTCCACACCCAATAAACTCATTTTGCTTCCTGTAATCGAGCAGCGTAAGCTCCTCACACCTGTCGGTCCATACAAACCACAGCAAGTCAGTGGACCGTACCGGAACCCCTTTGTCCCTGTCGGCATCAACGCTGTAACAACCAGGTCCACTCCCAATCCCAAACACCAAACTCCTCCGCCCCTACCTTTATTTCGTGACTACGTCACCTTTGGGGGGGGGGGGGGGGGGGGGGGTGAAGTGCCGGTTCTTTAAAACATTTACAACTTTCCCTTTAAATCAATCCGCCTTTCTACACCCAACAAACCCATTTTGCTTCCTGTAATCGAGCAGCGTAAGCTCCCCTGCAGCATCACACCTGAAAGTTAAAATCAAGGCATGCATCACATTGATTTATTATATGAACCGTACCATATCTCCATCGGCTCGGCTTGTCAGCAATTATAATAGAGAAATACTTGCTGGCCAGCGTAATTTTTGACACAGTCGTAGCCGATGGGTTTTGCTACGATTCATAACCATTTATTGCTTCAGTCCCGAGGTTCGCAATACTTGCGACCAATTTCCTTTATCGGCTAACAACCGATCAAGAATTTGGGCATGGATATGAACATTGTTTAGGTAACCTTACCCATGCCATGCTTATGATGACCTGCCTGAAAACCAAAAGTAAACATACAGTATCTCACTGTGTGCGGTTTACTTACCCGCATATTAATCAAACATGTAGCCATCCAGCCTGACCCTTTGCCGCCGTCGACGAGGTTTCTGCTGACTTATGTCAACAAAATAATTTGTCCCCTTGTGCACCGGAGCCATACGGCTAGATTGGATATTGCCTGCATCGGTGTTTCCAAGGAATCTTACGCAAATACCACGGCGACCCCATTATATCATAGGCACATCATATACATCATGTGTGCCACCATTTGATCTGTGAAATAGCGTTTTTGTTTACTTTGAAACAAAAATGTATTTCGATCTCTGGCATACATCACCAACGATGTATGGGTACATCGCCCCCGACGATCGCACTTCTGTTTGATCAAGTGTCCACCGATCATCGTCCTCATCGCAGGGCATTGTACTTGTCCTATACGGACACATATATAATCCTCCCTTATCTATGCAATTCGCGGCCATCGAACTGTTGGATGTGAGTTGCATCGTCGAGAGATTGCAACCCTTGTCGCGAGCACTTGTGCTTTGAGTCAGATTTAAATCGCGCACCAGACCACACGTATCGAGGACCTTCTCAGTCAGATTTCTTTTCCCGAAATGCGCATACGCACCACGCGTTGGGAGTAAAAATACAAACACCGAGGCGTCCTGGAGTTCCAGTTGCGTGGATGTTGATTAATGTCGAGGTTCAAAACGTGTGCCGTTTAAGTGATGTAAGGTGTGAAACTTAATATCCATATTTTATTAAAAAAGGAAATCGCACACCATCGGTGCGCGGAACATAATCAAAACAAATAATGTAACATAAGAGTGCCATTATAGTATCACCTTCGGTAATTTTAAATTTGAAAAGATAATCGAAAAAGACAAAATAAATAACAGTGCGTTTTATTTCTTGTAACTACCATCTGTGTATTTCGGAACTTTCTCTTGGTGAACTTTTTGCTGCGGTGTTCGGTGCGTGACCATTGGATGCTTGTGAACAATTTTCGGGAGAAGACAGTGGAAGTTTAGGGAACCTTGCGCCCTTGCAGGCGCCCCGACTAAACTTACCCACAGCCCCACTAAACTAAATTAAACAAAAGTCATGTTGTCCAGTGTTGCGGATTCATCCAATTACCACCGGAGAAAACTGTAGTACGTTCGCATTTGGCAGCTCACAACGCTAAACCACTGCGGAAACTCTTCCATTTGTCTTATTCTACAGGCCGTTTCCAAATAGATGGAAATCAGCGAACATTCAGCCAATTCCCGAAAAGGGTGACAAATCATCCCTTTCTTCTTATCGACCCATAGCACCAACTTCTATTCTCTCCAAGGTAATGGAATCACTTATCAACCGTCAACTTTCGAAATATCTGGAATCAAATGACCTCCTCAATGACCGCCAATATGGCTTTCATAGCAACAGGTCCACAGGAGATCTGATGGCATACCTTACCGGAAAGTGGAGCCATTCCATCCACTAGCTCGGTGAAAGTAAGGTAGTCACATTGGATATTTCAAAAGCCTTCGACAGAGTTTGGCATCCAGTCCTTTTGTCCAAATTGCATTCATATGGAGTGGATAATTCCCTGATCAAATGGATAAGAGACTAACTTTCTGGCCGTTCAATCCAAGTGGTAATGGTGTCAAATCTGCCTCCCATCAAATTAATGCAGGTGTTCCCCAAAGTTCAGTACTCTCACCCGCTCTCTTCCTCATCTGTATAAATGATATCTTGTCCATTACCCACAACCCACCCACTCGTTTGCCGATGATAGCACATTGAGTTTCTTATACTCATACGAACATTCCCGGCCAAACTCTTCGAACGTCAATACCAATCAGCAGGTTATGCTTGATACACTGAATTCGGACCTCAACAAGATATATCAATGGGGATTATCTAACCGAGTAAAGTTCAATGCCTTAAAAACTCACTGTTTTGTCGTCAAAGGCGAACCCCAAAGTAAATATATTGTCGATGAATAGCACTTCCATCGACGAAGCTAAGGAACTATCAATCCTCGGCACTCGAATTAATTCGACTTTTAATTGGAGCGACCACATTTTTGAAGCTGCGAAAAGTGCGGTCAAATGCATGGGGTTCCTTAAGAGATGCAAAAAAAAAAATACTTCACTCGATCCAACCTAGCCACACAAGGCGTATATTCGTCCCAAAATGGAGTTCAATTCCCATATTTGGTCAGGCGCATCCAAAACTGCACTACACGTGCTGGATAGGATGCAAAAACGAGCAGTGAAACTTATTGGGGACCCAGCTGTGAGTCGATCAATTCCGTCGTTAGAACATAGGCGCAACGTATCGGGTCTATCTCTCTTCTATGGGTATTATCACGGTCGTTGCTCAACTGAACTTTTTGGATGTGTTCCGCCTCTTCAGACATTTTCCCGCGATACCCGTCAATCTGAGAATGCGCACCAGTTCACGCTGAAAGTCAACTATAGAGAGTAATTCTTTAGCCGAACCACACGAACGTGGAATACTCTACCTGATTATGTGCTTCCTCATCGTTGTGATGTCCAGGCATTTAAGACCAGGGTACATCGATACCTCCTTTCCTTATCCACTTCCTCTCCTTCCACTCGCACTGTGCTCTGACATTTGAGGGTACTCCAAAATCCCCCTTTGTGGGCGCGTTTGTTTAAAAAAAAAACAGAGAAAAGAAGATTGAAGCGTCACCTGATTTGAACTCTCAGCGGTTGTTTCGCTGTACAGTTCCTCTACCAGGTTTCTGATATGTGCGTACAACTATTTCATCATTACTGAAATTGCTTTCACACAGCAAATCATCTTCGCCCGAATGTGTTGATAAATCGTCGACAAACACATCACTATTACTCTCGTAGTTTTCGAAATCCGTTTTAAATATTGCAAACAGTCAGTGTTAGAGAAGTATTAGGTGCGCAACTAAGTTCACGCTGTTTGTCAGTAGATGGCTCCAGCAATAAGTGTTGGCCGATTTCGACTTACATGGTCGTACTTGTAATATCAGTTGTACAAAGGTTTTCGCAATTTTCTTATCGTGTTAGAGCGAAACGATGTTATCCGAGAGTTTCTGCAATTTATCTATCGTGTCAGAGCGAAATCGTGGTTTAGGTTGCCGTGTTATAGGAAAATCCTAGAAAATTCTAGGGCAAAGAACATTTGGGGTATGTATGCCGGCATAAATTCAATTAGAAATGACTACCGAGGGAGAGCCAAAATAATTCGAGACACAAACGGCTGTCTGGCCACAGAAACAAACAATATCGTGACAAGATGGAACCAGTACTTTAAAAACCTGCTTAAAGTGCGCACCCATCACCCACAAATAAACGCACTAGACATACATACAGCCGAGCCTCAGACCCCAGAGCCGTCTCTCAACGAAGTTGTAGACGCAATAAATCGATTGAAAAACAACAAAGCTCCCGGAGTCGACTGCATGCCGGCAGAGCTTGTGAAGCATGGAGGAGAGGCAACCGCTGGAAAGATCCACCAGCTCATCCAAACAATATGGGATAAAGAAGTCACTCCGGAAGAATGGAAAACCTCAATAGTCGTCCCTATTTTCAAAAAAGGCGACAGATCTGCTGCGAAAACTACAGAGGAATATCATTGCTCCCAACCGCATACGAGGTATTAACACAACACTCGTACAAAATATTAACAAATTTCATTTTAGCGAGAATCACACCGTACGCAGAAGAGATACTGGGAGACTACCAATGTGGATTCCGTAGGAACCGGTCAACAAGCGACCAAATGTTCACAATAAGACAACTGCTGGAAAAGAAGTGGGAATACGGAGAGACGGTTCACAAACTGTTCGTTGATTTCAAAAAAGCCTACGACTCAGTCGCAAGGCAAAGACTCTACCATATTCTACTTGAGCTGGGAGTCCCAAAAAAATATGCCGCCCTCATTCAAATTTGCATGAACGAAAACAAAGGGCGGGTTAGAATAGAAAACCATCTCTCAGAACCATTTGAAATCCGGGACGGACTAAAGCAGGGAGATGGTCTATCACCGTGTCTTTTTAACCTTGTGCTCGAGTATGTCATCAGAAAGTTACAAGACGACAACATGGGCGGATCATCCCTGAACTTTAAATATCTGGGAACAATACTGACGGCCATTAATGAAATGTCGAAGGAAATTAACAAGAGACTGCATTCCGGCAACGCGAGTTGGCATGCAGTCAGTAAACTGCTGAAATCCAGACTGCTATCACGTAACATAAAGATCCGTGTCTATAGAATCATAATCATGCCGATTGTTCTATATGGATGCGAAACATGGGCTCTCACAAAACGGGAAGAAAACAAATTCCGCGTATTCGAGAATAAAGTTTTGAGGGGTATCTTTGGAGGTAAATATGACGAGGAGGCAGGACAATGTAGGAAACTCCATAACCACGTATTGGAAGAGCTATATCGAAAACCTACAATAGTGAGAGTAATCAAGTCGCGAAGATTAAGATGGGCTGGAGACGTGGCGCGAATGGGCAACGATAGGACCGTCCGTAGAATTCTTGACGGTAGACCAAAGGGAAAGAGACCGGCAGGACGGCCGCGACGGAAATGGGAGGACAATGTTAGGTTTGACCTTGAGGAGGTCGGATCGAATGGTCAAGCGTGGAAGGAGAGTGCCCAGGACAGGGAACGATGGCGAAGCCGAGTCGGTGAGGTCATGAACTTCCGGGGGTCCTACAGGCCAATAAATAATTAAATAATAATAATAATAATAAAGTGTTATAGGAGGGCCCCATATATGTGTATGCCTGTATATAAACAGCTACAGACAAAAGGCTGGGGATATCCCCAATGGGTTAATATTGTGGGTAGTCGTTTTTGCATGTCACAGGTCATTCTTGGGTAAAACCAGCCCAACGAGGTAATATTACGTTTACATTATTTCGATCCTGCATGGCCCCATGCCGAGGTTATATTCCAGAAATCATCTTTTATCTACAATAGAACCTATATATTGTAATTGCCAGCTTGTAAAATGAAACAGTTCTATAAATTGTGTTTATTTCATGTTTGGTGGTTACAACATTAAATTACGAAAAGTGCATCGAACTCGGTTTCGACGCCAATATCATGCCCATTCCCATTCCACCTCTACTTCAACACTATATCTGGTATGAAACAGTAAACATTCGTGTATGGTCATAGTTACAACCCCGAACATTGTCATTTAAATTACACTTCGTTGCCGAGTTGACGGTGGTCAGTACATAAATCTAATGTTCACCACCCAACTTACCTTTTCATCATCATCATCATCATCGCCACTACAACCGGGAGCCGGTCTTGGCCTTATTTAGCAAGTCCTGAGGCTTGTTAAATTTTCCATAATGATTTGTTTTTTCCGGGCATGGTCATTAGTCTAGCGCCAGCAACTTACCTTTTACCAATGTAAAATTCCGAGATTTTAAAATCGCTTTTCTCGTACTCGTGATATCAATTGTAGGCAAGGTTCGCTTAAGCCATCTCGACCATCGCTCCAACAAGCATATCAACAAACTCTAAGTTCTACTTTCTATAGTTTTATTGCAGGATTAGAGTTAGGATTTCGAAAAGCTTATTTAAATGTTTCAATTTTAAACTTAAGCACAAGGAGCCAACCTCTTGTTGTTTCTCTAGTTTTATAATCATAAAACTTCCTCGCAGCAGGTTTATCCAGTTTCAGTGAGACAAAAGTAGGTGTCTTATTCAGAGGCTAGTTATAGCTACATACCTCGAATGACAACTAACTTCTGAATTATTTATCAATTTCAAAACCTCCGAGAAAGCAAACAACTGGCAATGTATATTTCCTGGCCTCCTGTTCACATGCAAGCTACATGAATTTCAATTAAATCTCGTTGCAGCTTCGTGTTTCTCATATTTACTCGGTCGCCAGTGCCAGTGGCAGGAGTGAATTAGTTGCCTATCCTTGAACAACAAAATCTCAGCTCAATGAGTTCTAAATTAACTTAAAAGACACAAATATTAATGTATAGTATGTCCTTCCCCCTGAGCAAACAATAAATATTTGCACTGTACTTTCATTTCGGCTTATGTTAAATAGGCAGCAGTGTAAATTATAACTAAAAAAAGTACCGCAAGGACCTAAACAAAAAGGTCCAAGTTTCAAGTATGGTAACATGATATAGACAAAGGCAAAGGAAAAAATGGTAAGAAAGGCAGTGAGTGTATGGGGAAGGATGAGGTGAAGGAGAACAAGGAGGCGGAGAACAGCACCATGGCACGAATAAGAAAAGTATTCAACAAATAAAATATGGAAAAATGAAATGAAAAATAACGGAGCGAACAGGATCCTGCGAGATATTAAGGATCCCGTTGAAAAGTGCTCGTCAATCTTATATTTTACCCACAAATGAAGATGATTGTATCTCGGCTATACCAAGTTGTCGGGATGCCTCTGCATCTCGTCGTCCTCTGCTAAATTTACGATGCTGGTATTTTTGTAAAGGCATTCGGTAATAGCACCGCAGTGAAAATTAATTTTTTTTGCTTCCACTTCTTGTTCGTACTTTTTCCCCTATTTGGTAACTTTTTTTTATGTTTTCTGGTTTTAATTTAAGTTTTTATAACGAGGATATCTCGTGTCCTTACATGGCATCGTAACATCAATGCAGAGGAATGTGATATATTTTATGTTGTTACTTGAGACAATGTTATGTTCGATGGCGCTGTAACATTCGCTTCAGAGAATTACTTGGCAAGGAAATAAAGAAATTAGTTCTCCAAGTATCTGCTAGAGGTCCGGCTCTACTAAAATGATATACGACCGGTGTACTGGAAATGCACACCTATTGTACTTTGCGACAGTTTCATTCGCGGATAAGGGAAGGGATATTGATGATTGCATTATAGAATTATATTGTCACAGACTAACTATTACAAAGCTGGACTGTTGAAAGTATTTTAATGACAATAAAGGTATAGTGAACACATCCAGAAGTGGACGATGATGGACAGCCTACAAACAGCTTTTTTTTTCATTCTTCAGTTGTTTGAGATCCTTTAATGTTAGTCAAGAATGTGAGCTAAAGGAGAGGTAGATGATAGAAGCAAATTGGTCTTCAATACTTGGGAATTGCAACCGCGAGAGAACACACGACCAGCAGAGTGGTCTACGTTCGTATGGTGCTCTGATTAACAACTTTCGTGTGTGAATAGGAGGAAGCACGCAAATCCTGAGTTCACTTGAACAATGTTTGTAGTAACATCTATAAAACAGGGACAGCAACGATATGTTTCACCTGTGTTTTAGTGACTGAATGAAGCTTCGGTGCAATGCACATGCAATGATGCTCTTCGCCAAATATCGTAATTGAATTACAGTTTTGGATGGATATATGCAATGTAATTGTGGCTAAATGGGGTAGAGTATTTCTTGTATCTCTTAGGAAATCCTAAGTTCTTCGCTGCAATTTTTCGCTGCTCCGAATATGTGTTCATTATGGTTGAATTAAGGGGACATTCCGGTTATAGGTTATTTTCATGATTTTTTTAAAGAGGAAGTATTAAAGATATAACAACAATTCTTTTTTAAACATTTTATTCATCTTTCGACTACGTTTGTAAATGTTGTCGAGTCACTCCGGAACCGGAAACTCCCCCCTCCAGGTGTTCAAAGTTAGCCATCCGTTCTGCTCGTGTAAGGGTTATTTTCGTCCCCGGTGAAAAAATACGAAAAATGCAAAAAGTTTATTGAACTTAAATACATTTCGCCCAATGTGAGTGAAAACATTTTAAAATTGGTAAAAAACAACAAAATGGCGGACTATTGAAAAAAAAATTGATTTTTCGGCCCTTTTTTGCTATATTTTTTAGTTATAACTAAAAAAATAAATAAATAAATAAAAAAGTAATTCACTCACAATTTGCGTGTGCTTGTTAAAAATATGTGTGCGAACTTTGATAAGAATCGCATGCACCGTTTTCATATTATCGCTTACACCGCACTCAAAAAAGTAGTTTCGAGAAAAACGCATTCAAAGTTTGGAGATAAATTAGACAAACGATAAAAGTGATTTTTTTCATGAAATCATCGGGATTTTTTATACCAACAGCTGGACATATATTCCTGGACCATAAAAAACTCCGTCCACGACTTTGAATTGGTCCTCCAGTTGCATTTTAGCATTTTTCCTCGCTGTTCGTGCCTCGTGCGAGTTGTATACTAGGCTGCGGTCAGCGTGTTGCAGCCGATCTCTGTCCCCCTCGTTCGCAAACGCTCTCGCAGCGTACCCAATTTTGATGCCCATGACTTGCATTATTAGCAATACGGGTAAAAACCCCTCATTAAACATACAAGCTGCGGTAAGAGCCCCAACTTCAATGATTTTCTTACCACTGTATGTGTGTTTTGGCGCCATTTGCCAGATAGTAGCATTGAAACTTTCGTTGTTATTTTGCGTGAAACCTCCCTCGCATTTTTTTAACAAATCGGGATCTGTCAGTTTTACGTAAACTGGGTAAATAGCTGTTCGTATTTCAGGATCCAAGGGAGGTTTGTCGTGCTGGAATTTTGACAGCTCATTCGCAGCTTCCGCGCGTTTCCATTTGCACCATGACTCCGGGCCCTCTGGACAGTTTTGATGTTGCGGATTTTCATTGGTTGATATTTTGTGGTAGTATGTTGGCCAAATTTCTTTCGTCATTTCTTCAGCAGAGTGAGCATTGCGTCTAATCGCAAGTTCGTAATAAGTCGTCAGTTCTGTTATCATGTTTCCCGTAAGTTTGCCAGGACCAGCTCCTCCTAACTGGTCCGTTTTTTTTTGCTTTTTTTATGACACTGCGTAATTGTGAACCGATTCGCTTTCCCACGTGATTCATACACTCGGCCTTTACAACATTTGGAAATGATTTCTGCAACGCATTCATTACATCCCCGTCTACAACGTACCTTTCGTAAATGCGGCCGTGCAGATCAAAAGCGCACTCGAACATCTCTAACATTCCGTCAGGCTCCATTTGACCCGAACTTCCATTGTGATCCAATGTGCAAACTGGTTCGTGCTCATCCCACCAAGTATCATATTCAGGAGTGCCTTTCTTTGTTTTCATAAGGTTGCAGCCTTGGCAATAACGCGATTTCACAGTAAGATCGAGAACTTTGTTTGTTTTGTTGCCGATCAATGTCATAACGCCATAATTAGCAGTATGACCCCTTTTGCTCCAACTACCATCTCCAGAAGCAGTAAATTTTTTATCTTCACTTTCATCAGTTTTTTTCTTTTTCTTCGTTGCTAGCCTTTTTTATCACGGAAGAAAAAACACCGATACAAGCGCTGTGTGCGTTATCGAGAGCAGCGTAGTAGATGTGTTTCGCCAATATCCATCAGTGAAGTGAAACAATGTAATCCATTTAACCCGACACCCAAGATGCGCATTACGAATACTATTCTACGATTAACTTTGTAAGCTTTGTTGGCGATTCGTGGACAGGACTCGATGACCCTCTCACCACAGTCGCATTCGACGATCAGTTTGAATCCTAGGCCTTTCTCAGATTTTTTTGAAAAGTTTATCGAACCATCACAGTTTTTACACTTTATAATGTTTGAAAGTTCGGAAAAAACTGAAAAAAAATGTAACATCACGTATGCTGCCGTCGCTGTGACCGTTGGAGCGAAGTCGGGCGATGTAGCCAATTTTTGTGCCGATGTCGTCGCATACTCCGTTTTCAGTTCATTTACAGTTCCCATAAATCCTTTTCGTTTTTTATATCGACTCCCTGGACGCACCCCTGACTTACGTGAACCTTTAACGTTTTTAAACATTATGTTAGAAAAATTTACCGTTGAAAAACGTATGAAACGGACGCCTAAACGCGAGCACTGCACGCTCTGAAACCACGTTTACACTAAATGCGACTATCCATTACCGCTTATGAACATGTTGTTCAGTCGCACAAGATTGCGACATATTCAAAGAAGTGGCAGTTGGCCCAAGCCAACACCGAAGCAAATTAATGCCCATAAATGGATAGTCTGCATCTTTCTAAATACACGGTAGTTGCCACCTATGATACGAATTTGTATCCGCGGGAGACCCGACCCTTTAATGACCTATAACTTTCGAACCTCTTAAGATTTCGTTTCCAAATTTTAACATATTATTTTTGAAGGATAAAACTATCGATTAAGCAAAAAAAATGATTTTTTGAATCGAATAAACCGGAATGTCCCCGGGAAGGTTCTCATCTACCGATCCAAAAGGTGATTTGCCTGAACTTTTTTTTTTTTATCATCATCATCATCGGCAACACAACCGGGATCCGGTCTTATTTAGCAAGTCTTATTTAGCAAGTCCCGAGGCTTGTTAAATTTTCAATAATAATTTGTTTTTCCGGACAAGGTTATTAGCCTTGCGCCATTTTTTTTATAGAGATGAGTAAATAAAGGTGTTTGACTCTTATTTGTGGAGCCTAAGAGTACATAGAAAAAAAAAGTTTAATGTATTGGTTCATTCTTCACCTTTGTTTAGAACATCTATTTTTTTTAAAGTTATATTCTTGTGTGTAATTCCGATTTTCTTAAAATATTTAGTTAATTGTATCACAATCAAAAAATGAAAAGAATGGACAATGTTAGGTTTGACCTTGAGGAGATCGGATCAGCTGGTCAACCGTGGAAGGAGAGTGCACAGGACAGGGAACGATGGCAGAGTCGAGGCGGTGAGGTCATGAACCTCCGGGTTCCTACAGGCCAATAAATAGTAATAGTAGTAGTAGTAGTAATTAAAATTTACGAATATAGTTTCCGCTAAAATTACAATTTAAATATTAAATGGTAACAATATTTTACTCATGACGGATATAGTCGTCAAATACACTTAACTATCATTTCTCCATGACGGATATAGTTATCAAACACACTTAACTGATTAAGCCAAAAAACTTCAATAGTAAAACAACTCAAACTAGGTATAACCTCTTATTTGTTTTGCACTCTATTTCTTGTCCAGCTGTTAGCTGGACATTGGAAGTGGAAGTGATATGGACTAGATATTGGCCAGTCCGGGATTTCATAGGAAACGTCGTAATTCAGCTGGTCTTTTTCATTTCCGTGGTTATTATCTAGTATCTGTCTGATATCCGAGGATTTTCCTCGTTCCGCAATGGCAAGCTTTTATAAACACATCAGATAAGAACTCATACGATATGATTAGTGTTTTTTTTTTTATTAATATTATTTTCTTAGTTATTATTTGTTTAAATAATTAATTTGTGTTGTAAAGATCGTTTTTGGTGTCCATCACTCGAAGGTAATGATCGCACAACTATCAACTTGAAATAATTATTCATAAACTCCTTGTTATTGCACTGGTAGATGGTTGCCATCGATATTTTATGGCAGCTCTGATATATTGTCACTAGTCCGATAATATATTTTTACAATGAACTGCTATTATACAACTCTACGGCAGAAAAAAGGTCATAATTAGGAGTTATGACTCCCGGGCAAATTTTACAGCGTTAATAAAATAAACCGGGGTCCAAGTTGAGTTTATTTCGGAATAACACCATCCGGAATTATTTCAACCGCCTTTCTGCCAACCCATTAGTTTCGTTACTATTGTTTATTTCCTTTCTCTCTTATCACCAACCCAACCCACCGCGAATAAATGTTTTTTGGTTCTTAATTAACCTCGAGATTCCCTTAATCCTGTTTGATCGTCTTTATTTCTGAACGTTTATCAGTCTAATTATATTTTTACTTTTGGATGCCTGAATCTATTGTGTCTGATTATCATTGTGTATGATTACGTTTATATCTTTGATTCTGAACGCTTTTAGGTTATTAATCCCATTATCTGGAGTGAGCACTGAAGAGGAAGCTTCCAATAAATCACTGCCTATGGACATAATTCAATAAATCCAATCCATAACTACAAGCCTATAAACTGCGCAATTATTTAAATTACAGGATAAACTTCATCGCTGATGTCCTCATCAAACTGTATCCCATCGGGGTCCACCTCAACGCTCTCAATTTATATATTTAAATTCCTCTTTGATGGTCGATAAGCGTTAGTCATAATTTTTATACCACCAGCTTCATAGGCTGATGCGTATGGGCTTCGTTTATACCTTCGCCATCCCATTGGATGCCCACATCCCTACCGGCAGGATTTCGTTTTTATATCCTGACACTTCTCAGAGATTCTCGGAAATTTGTTTTATTTTACGGTAGGGATGCGTTAAGGACACCCAGTCTGAAAGGTTGTGACATTGTGATTAGTTTAAGTTTTCCCGCTAATATTAGAGGAGAAAAATGAACTCCCTCGCGTTATCCCAGGACCGTCATTTTTTGTTAGATCCCCCAGGGGGCATTTGTTGTGGTATAGGAAAGTGCTCTGCACAGTTCTACGTACAGGACTGTTAAGAGAATGCAAAGTTGCCACTGATATTGATTATTAAATCTTGAGGACCAAGGAAGCGGCCAATAGCTCGGGTGTCGTACCCTTTTATGTCTTTATAAATGAAGAAGCCCTCCGCATCGGTGGTGATAGATACTTGTTTGTAATGATTTTCGGGGATCCAGTGATTTGATTGATGTTTGCAGGATCCAAGGACTCAGACACGCAGATAGAATGTAGATAGATGGCTTAAGGATTTGATGGTAAAAAGGGAGCATAAACACAAAGTGCGACCTAACTGTACGTGGAAGAAGCAATATGGAAGCCGGGTATATTTTTATGTTCTCTTGGGTATAAGGGAATGTGTAGAAACGGGACAGTTGTTGCTGAACAAAAACATTGGACATACAAAAAGTTTGGGTTTTATATGAAGCCAAAGGGAGAGAAAAGGATTGACCCATTTGTTGTTGTCATAAAGTGCTGATAAGGACCAATCACGTCATTAAAAAAGGGTTCAAGTGTTCAACCAGTGTGGCGGGCAAGCTGTTTTGTTCAGTACTTTGGAGATTCATGCCGCTATTGTTGGGACAGTTAAGAAGTAAATGGTTATCGGATATTCTCATGGGATTTTCTTTTCCTGTTGATATTTATAGATTCAAATATACAAACAAACAGGTTAATTCCAGTCTTTTCATTGATCATAATCACTTTTCACTTTGGTGTAGCCTAAGCCGTTCCCATCTGCTTTAGCAGGAATATATTATTGCGTTAGGAGAAACAATTGGATGTAGTTTAATCATCAGTATGTTGGAATGAAATAAAATCACAGAAAAAGTTATAAACGGCACATGATGTTGTTTTCAGTTTTTTGGAGGAATTCCGCTTGCTTTGTTCAATTTTTGATCACTATTAAAGCAAATCTGTCAAAATATTGGTGTGCATTTATCTGCAGTTACTGCATTTTAGTAATGTTTCGAGTAATACTCGTATAATGGGGTGATCACTTAAATCTTGGCATTTGGCACGTATATAGCTTTTGCATTTGTTTTGGATTGGCTTTTTACAGCCCACGTATATTGAAGATAAATTGTTTTTTTTTTCCTTTTTTTTATTATCAAAAAGAGGTTTAAATATCCCACGAATTATGTTAAAAGAGGCGGGAAGAATACATTTCACTCGTATTGTAACGACAGAAACAGTAAAATGTTTTTTTCCTTTTTTTTATTATCAAAAAGAAAAAAACCTTTCCAGAGGTTTAAATATCCCACGAATCATGTTAAAAGAGGCGGGAAGAATACATTTCACTCGTATTGTAACGACAGAAAAAAAAAATAATAATAATGGGTCATTAAAGATGAAATTTGTAGAAAAATTGTCAAATAATAAGCTGCCAATGTTAAATATTGTGAACTACAAATTTCATCCTTGCCAACCTACTGTATGGAAGCCAATGAATATTCCAAAGAGGAAAACATCCTCGTTTTCCTATTGAAGGTTATTAATCATCTATGTCCGAAATACAAACAAACGACTTTCTTACTGACAGTTTGAAGTCATAACTTGCCGAAAAGTGGATTCACTGCTTGTGTGAAAACAAGGTTATCCTGTTATAACGCCGCTTGCCATGCCTCCTCAATAGCGAGGGAAGAGCGAGTCAGTGGTGAGTTAAAATAAAAGTAATTACCTTTTTTTTCTAAAATATCTCCAATTTATTTTCTCTTGGTTTTTAGTTTTACTATTTTTCTATGTTGCTGTTACACCATTGGTTTTATTATTTTACTACTTTACTTGGGTATGCTTGTGAGTCCGGTTACCAATTAACTCTTTTGTTCAATTATTTTAGGGGAAAAGACCCACTTTAGGTACTGAATTAATTCTGAGTTTTACTCCGTTGCAACCACTCTTTACACACCCAAATTATGTGTGCAGAAACGCAAACGATGCACCCACACATGGGCTTCGATCCGAACGTATGACCCTTATTGAATCCAATTGCCTAGCACGAGTCATCCTGATTTCTTAATTATCATCGCTAGTTAATTGTCCAACTTTAGGTGGATCGGCTTTGGGTTAAGCAATTGTATTGCTCAATTGATTTTCGCATTCGATTGAACCAAATAAAGTACAATGGCCGAGGTTCAAGCCATTCGTATCGTTTAATCCATTTGCGTTCCGTCGCTATGTTTGGCTTTTTGCAGATCTCAATATCTTGACGGTTGCTCCGTCAACCGGTGCGCTAATTGCCTTTGAAGGCGCCGGCAGTGTCGTATGGCAGGTGTGACACCTGTTTTCGGATGTGAAGCAAAAAATGCATTTGCAATATGATAGAGTGTGAAAATGTCTGATGCCAGGTGTAGTACTTGTTTTTGAATACGAAGCAAAAAGTGCAAATATGGTAGCGTGCATCTTGGGAAGTGAGAATGGGTCATAGGTGGACAACTAACGAGAGTATTCAAATGAATATTATGAGTATCGCAGCGTGTGCGATATAAACATTAATTGTATTATGTGGATTGGATATGTGATAGTGATTGCGGGAAGAATTAAATTGATTGGATCGTGTGCGTTAAGTGGTTAACGGTAAATGGGGTTATGTAGTGGGATACTGTGGCGGTTCCGCCAAACCCCACTGTTACTTACCTGAAGAACCCCCATAACTTCGACCCAACCTTATAAGTTTCGCTAATGCAATCACATTAGCACCTTAAATGCTTTACGCATCTAGGTTATCTAAGGTATAACCTAAAAGTCCCTGTAAAAGAATTCTTACCTTACATGCATCTCTTCGCATACAAATTCCCTACAAGAATTCTCTCCATTATACAGGAGCATAAAACCAAAACCTATTCGGTACCTTCGGTTGCCAGGCAAATTCCAACCTTCCCACACCTGCACCGCAATCTCCCCACAGCAAAACCATTTCCCTCCCAAGGATAATTAATGCTTTCAATGCATTATCTGGAAATGCCTCTAAAGAATTTTTCCTACAAGGGCATTCATACATGTAGCAATGCATCTCGGCATTAGCGACCAAAAACCGAATTCCCAATGAGTGTAGATATTCACACTAGAGTTCGACCCTGGCGTCGCCATAGATGCCATGCACAATTGACACAGATGGTATACACAACCGTCATTGTGTAACCATCTAAATTACTTTCCAAAGACTTGCAACTATTGATTCAGCTGCAAGCACTTCTCTCGGAAATACTTCTTTGTTTGAGTCTTCAAACAGTCACCAACGTCGTGCTTAGCCGCCGGATTGGATTCAATAGCATAAACATGTGCAAACAAAAGAATCCGATTCTTCCAGTCGGCAGAGATACGATATACGATCTGCATTGTGTAAAGTATCGCAATCCCTTTTAGCATGTAATGGGTGGCTGCAATTTACTCAGCTGACCCTCATTACCGAACGATGCCTTAGGTCGTTTCTTTCTTTGTTCTGCATCCCTTGTCTAGGTTTCGTTTCTCTTTGACCTGCGAGCGTTAGTAAACAATCTGATCTCAACGATCGACTTCACGCACACCACTACAGGACCTCACCAGTGAGATCCTCTTTCCTCGTTTTCACCACGAGAGGAACACTTTCTCTCTCGGGGAAACTCACCCCATTACCGAGTCGGCTCTGCACGAGCTGTATATCGCGGAGTCCTTTTCCATCACCAGACCGAGCCGGTCGATTCTCCACTACGCTACCGTAACGCTGCGGGATGCGTAAATACGATGGGCCGCCTTTTAACCATCGGGGGGAGCGACCGGAGCTCGCACCCATGTGAGTCGTGAGTGTGCAAAATGGCAAACGGCAATATCCGCCGTCCTGCCTGTTGAATGTGACATTCAGATCGCGTACCGTTAAACAATTTAAATCGCATAAAGTAAAACAACTCCCAATCACGAGCAAAGTGTTATTTCAGTAATAAGTTGATGTGTAGTCTGATAAAGTGTGATGTCCACATTAGCAGGGACATTAATTGTGCTTATCTTTAATGTAGTTTGTATTGCGCCAGCCATTAAATGAACAAATAAAGTGATGATCTAATTATTATTATTATTATTATATTATTTATTATTTATTGGCCAGTAGGAACCCGGAAGTTCATGACCTCACCGACTCGGCTTCGCCATCGTTCCCTGTCCTGGACACTCTCCTTCCACGCTTCACCATTCGATCCGATCTCCTCAAGGTCAAACCTAACATTGTCCTCCCATCTCCGTCGCGGCCGTCCTACCGGTCTCTTTCCCATTGGTCTACCGTCAAGAATTTTAGGCACGGTCCTATCGTTCCCCATTCGCGCCACGTGTCCGGCCCATCTTAATGTTCGCGACTTGATTACTCTCACTATGGTAGGTTTGCGATATAGCTCTTCCAATTCGTGGTTATGGAGTCTCCCCCATTGTCCTGCCTCCTCGTCATATTTACCTCCAAAGATGCCTTAAAATATCTTACCTCTGACGTTTATATGTGTTATGCTCTCGCCGTAATCATATATTTTGTTTTGTCTTCATTTATATCTAGGCCCACTTCTTCTGCCGCTTGCATGATGATTTCACAGTTTTTACTAACCGTCTCTAGATTATCGCCCAGAACGGCGATGTCATCCGCATATGCGAGCACTTGTGTGACCCCGTTCAGGGATGATCCGGCCATGTTGTCGTCTTGTACCTTTCTGATGACATACTCGAGCATAAGGTTAAAGAGACACGGTGATATACCATCTCCCTGCTTTAGTCCGTCCCGGATTTCAAATGGTTCTGAGAGGTGGTTTTGTATTCTGACTCGCCCTTTGTTTTCGTTCATGCAAATTTGTATGAGGGCGGCATATTTTTTTGAGACTCCCAGCTCAACTACAATATGGTAGAGTCTTGGTCTTGCGACTGAGTCGTAGGCTTTTTTGAAGTCAACGAACAGTTGGTGAACCGTCTCTCCGTATTCCCACTTCTTTTCCAGCAGTTGTCTTATTGTGAACATTTGGTCGCTTGTTGACCGGTTCCTACGGAATCCACATTGGTAGTCTCCCAGTATCTCTTCTGCGTACGGTGTGATTCTCGCCAGAATGACATTCGTTAATATTTTGTATGCGGTTGGGAGCAATGATATTCCTCTGTAATTTTCGCAGTCAGATCTGTCGCCTTTTTTGAAAATGGGGATGACTATTGAGGTTTTCCATTCTTACGGAGTGACTTCTTTATTCCATATTGTTTGGATGAGCTGGTGGATCTTTCGAGCGGTTGCCTCTCCTGCATGCTTCACAAGCTCTGCCGGTATGCAGTCGACTCCGGGAGCTTTGTTGTTTTTCAATCGCTTTATTGCGCCCACAACTTCGTTGAGAGACGGATCTGGGATCTGAGGCTCGGCTGTATGTACGCTTGGTGCATTTATCTGTGGTTGATGGGTGCGTACATTGAGCAAATTTTCAAAGTACTGCTTCCATCTTGTCATGACATTGTTTGTTTCTGTGACCAGACAGCCGTTTGCGTCTCGAATTATTTTGGCTCTTCCTCGGTAGCCATTTCTAATTGAATTTATGCCGACATACATACCTCTGATGTTCTTTGCCCTAGAATTTTCTAGGATTTTTTCGATCCGAGTCTTCTCCCATTCGGGTTTTTTCGTTTGAAGAGCCTCATTGACTCTCTCCGAATTGTCGCGTATCTTTCTGCGTTGACTTCATCATATCTTTCAAAGTGGATCACTCTGAGGCGTTTACGTTCTTCGATCCTGCACTCATCGTCAAACCAAGGTTTGGACTTAATTGTTTTCTTAAATCCTAATACCTTTTATTATTATTCTAATTAATAACCTAAATCAGTGCGTTTGACTTTCTTTCCCGGTATACGTCTTGCTCTGCGGTTTGGAACTTTTACTCACCAGGTGAACTATCTTTCAGCGGAACTTTGTCTTGGTTAAGCTGGTGGAAGGAAGTGAACCTAGTGCCCGCGACGTGGCACCATACCCCTTTCCACCTTTCTGACGTTTTGGCCACAACTAACATTTTCTTATTCATTTATTTTGCCTATTTCGTAGGGCATGTAAACTAACACCGACATTAAACTGTCCGCAGTTTAAAGTTTTTGTGCGATTTTCTCCCAGCTTTCGTTTTGTTTTTTCCAAGGCTCTACCACATTTTGTCTAAGAATAAATGGTTTTATGAGCTACGGAAATAGCACTAAACGTATACGAAAACCGACAATATTTAACGTATAAAAAAAGCTGGTATATTCGAAATAGGGGTTAAACAGCTCCTGATAAAATGAGGACACGAAAATTAATCTTGTAAAAATTCTGATTGCTTTGGTCCCTTAAATAAACTGTAAAAGGTACAAATGCAAAACAAAAACAGAAATAGAAAACCTCCTGCTGAATGTTGAGAATAAAGAACTGAGTGCCAGTCAAGTTGCCATAAAACAAGAGTGAGAATCGGAGGAACAGGATTTCCAGTTCTTGTCTTCTATTATGACATCTCATGCTAATGACACGAAGAGCGCGATTATCATAAAACGCCAATTGGTTCAAGAACTTGTCCGTAGTCTTATATGATAAATCGAAACTCAGTAGTCACAGATCCTCTAATCTCCAGGGCATCAAGGACGAATTACGTGAATTGTATGGGAGCGCTTACATCAGTCAATGGGAATTTCTGTCTTAAATTCGAGTGAGTGCTTATTTAACAAACGACCATCTTTCGTGCTTCGTAACCCCCATACGCTTATATCGTAACTGAAGCTATAAAACAGAAGCGTATTTTTGTGGAAAAGTTTTCTAAGAATATCCGTTCCAGACAGATCCATTGCTTCATCGCATTGTTCAATCACATATTTCGTAACTTTTTTTTATATTACACCTTTTCCGGCACTGCTTCCCCTTCGACCACCTATCCATTCGTTCAAATCCAGACACTTTCTAAAGAAGTTTTCGTAACAGCAGAAAAGAAGGCGGCAGTTAGTTTCCCTTTCGGCTGGTCCTTTGCTCGGTTCTAACTGTCAGTGGCAACGCGAATGGTATCAGATTAAAAGTATCTCGAACAATTAACAAACAACTGAATGAGTCTTTTGTGCGCCGAATGCTTGTTCAAAGGGAACCGACAACAACAATAGGAGTAATTCCTAGGTTATTCGGCATTTGTGCGAGAAATTCAGATTTCAGCATCCGACGGATTAAAACCAAATATATCGCACGTCCCTGCAGGATTTGCCTCCGTCTTCCCCTGTATTATACGTTACGCCCTCTTCTACTATTATTTTATTTCATTCTTTTCCTGTGGAGCATAAACTGTTTGTATATAACTTCAATGAGCCAGAAAGAATAGATTTATATTTTATTGCTGGTGACGGCACAAGCAGAAGAGGACTTATATGCACGAGGCGCACATAAGGATACTTATACGTGTGAAGATAAAAACTAAACATATTATCATCAAGTCATGCGAAAATGGCAATTGAACTGAATAACATTGAAGCACAGATACCATCATGGTTGCCTAGAGGAATATTTTTACACGATTCTGAACATAAATGTACACTTGTCCAAGGTAGACATCCTTCAAACAACACTCAATCAAACAAGTTATCCACAATTGCACTTACGAGAATATTCAAATTAAATCACAGCAACGCTATAACGATGCCACACAAAGCAACCTGCTCCTGTATCTGGATATGTTGTATAGTTGAAGAATAAATGTAAGCACTGTATAGAGAGGAGAACAACGCTTGAGTTCATTGACAAGTTACAGAAATCACTCAATCAACTGAGCCCCATCAATGTTTGGCACAATTGATTGTCGATCAGTATTCGTTTTTGTGATTGAAGTTGAGCATGGTTTTTTGCAAATTCCAATTTTTTGCAAGACTAGTGTCAAGAGTGAGAATTAATTTGAAATGTATATTCATAATAAGTATAGCACGCGTTTTGTGTTGGCCTTACAGAGCTAACACATGACTCACAAATTCAAGTGCCAAACTGATGATGGATTGAAGTCTATTTCTGAGCTGGGCTTGCGCTATGCTTTTTAGTGATTCTCTACCTTCTGTTGGTTATAATAAAAACAAAGTCGAAAGGAACATCTCGAGCAATATTGACAGCAAACAGGACTAGAGTCGGCGATATTTTGAAGCCCTCTGAGGTACCAGCATCAATCTTATGAGATAGTGATTTACCACCATCAAGTACGAGTGTTACAGGATTTTGGGTGTGTAGAAAGTCATTTATTCTCCGAAAGAGGACCTAACTTTTAACTTGGACATACAAATAAACATCTAGCTCTCTATTGAATTCTTTAGAAGTATTCCTTGCGACAACTTTGCTTTATCAAACTTGTGCATCAAACGACAGATGAGTAAAACAGAAAAGATGGAAGAATAACCCACACCCTAAATTCTGGAAGGAATGCCATGCGAATCAGCGGATTTGTTTGAATTTGGCTCATAGAATGTTTGGGCAACAGAATGAAAGTGAATTTTTAAAAAAGTACGAGGTGCCTTTTATGTTTAAGGCCGAATTTGTTTGGCCACTATTTCGATTTGGCTGATATTTGACTGCTGTAGAGCGTGGTCGACAACAATTTCTTATGGGGCAATAAAGTGTTGAATTATGAAAGCATTATATTTTATTTAAATAATTGTTTGCTATTGTATTGGTTGGCTTAGTTAATAAACAGATCGTCCGCTATTGGGGCATCGAAAACCCTCAATTGATATACCAAATACCAGTTTTTGACAATTCCCGATCCTGAAAAATTCACACGTTGTACAATCTGATTAATTAATGTATTATAAGAGTACGCATAATGGTTAATGAACTAAGGTCCGACATAACCAATTGGTCCGTTTTAGGTATTGAATGAATTCGATTGGTATCTAAATAAAAAAGTGTCTCTGTTTAACAAAATTCTTTGTCTATGAGTCTTGATTTTTATAACTTATAGCTGAGTACTGTAACGTTTTTTTTAAGATGCGTGCAACCCTTTTTTTTTTAAACTGGCCAACAATCACCGTTTCTCTGATATATGACAAAGGTATTCAACAATACTTCGATGTTAAAATCTTCTTCAGGAAGCTCAACCCCAAAATTGGAAAGGAAGATATCTTCCAATCAACTATAGGTAAAGAAACCCTACACGACGTTTCAAATGATAATGGAATTCGAATTATCACGTTGGCAGCGTCAAAAGATCTGGTAGTGAAAAGCGCAATGTTCAAGCACTAGCAAATCCATAAAGCCACATGGATATCACCCGACGGCGTAACGCGTAATCAAATAGACCACTTCCTCATAGATAAAAGACGCCACTCGAATATCCTTGACGTAAAATCATATAGAGGAGCAGATTACGACTCCGATCATCTTCTAGTGATGGGCAAAATCAGGAGTCGGCTCGCAGAAAACACACATGGGCAGTCACGGGAGACAGGCAAAAAGTTCGACATTCATAAACTAAAAGACCGGAAAAGGGCAGAATATCAAGACGAACTAACGAATCGATTTACCATCCTAGAGAATAGGAGTAGTGATGAAGAGGAAACCAGTAATCTGGGCAATAAATGTGCATCGATCAGAGACACAATCAAACAAACAGCCCAAAAGGTATTAGGATTTAAGAAAACAATTAAGTCCAAACCTTGGTTTGACGATGAGTGCAGGGCGAAGGCCGAAGAACGTAAACGTCTTAGAATGATCCACTTAGAAAGAGATGATGAAGTCAACGCAGAAAGATACGCGACAGTTCGGAAAGAGACATTGAGACTTTTCAAACGCAAAAACCGCGAACGGGAGAAGAATCGGATCAAAAAATCTTAGAAAATGCCAGAGCAAAGAACATCAGAGGTATGTATGCCGGCATAAACTCAATTAGATATGGCTACCGAGGGAGAACCAAAATAATCCGAGCCACAAACGGCTGTCTGGTGACAGAAACAAAGAATATCGTGACAAGATAGAAGCAGTGCTTTGAAAACCTGCTCAATGTGCGCATCCATCAACTACAAATAAACGCACCAGACGTACATACAGCCGAGCCCCAGATCCCAGAGCCCTCTTTCGACGAAGTTGTAGACGCAATAAATCTATTGAAAAACAACAAGGCTCCCTGAGTCGACTGCATACTGGCAGAGCTTGTGAAGCATGGAGGGGAGGCAACGGCTCGAAAGATACACCAGCTCATCAAGCAATATGGGATAAAGAAGGAGTGACTGGAAAACCTCAATATTCGTCCCCATTTTCAAAAAAGGCGACAGATCTGACTGCAAAAACTACAGAGGAATATCATTGCTCCCAACCACATACAAAATACTAACAAATGTCATACTGGCGAGAATCACACTATACGCAGAAGAAATACTGGGAGATTACCAATGCGGATTCCGTAGGAACCGGTTAACAAGCGACCAAATGTTCACAATAAGGCAACTGCTGGAAAAGAAGTGGGAATACGGAGAGACGGTTCACCAACTGTTCGTTGACTTCAATAAAGCCTACGACTCAGTCGCAAGACAAAGACTCTACCATATTGTGGTGGAGCTGGGAATCCCGAAAAAATAAGCCGCCCTCATTCAAATCTGCATGAACGAAAACGAAGGGCGAGTTAGAATAGAAAACCACCTCTCAGAACAATTAGAAATCCGCGACGGACTAAAACAGGGGGGTTGCATCTCACCATGTCTTTTTGACCTTGTGCTCGAGTATGTTATCAGAAAAGTACTAAACAACAACATGGCCGGATCATCCCTGAACGGGGTCACACAAGTGCTCGCATATGCGGATGACATCGCCGTTTTGGGCGATAATCTAGAAACTGTAAGTAAAAAAGAGTGAAATCATCATGCAAGCGGCAAAGGAGGTGGGCCTAGTAATAAATGAATAAATAGTAATAAAATACATGATTACGGCGAGAGCAGGTGGACCTCAGGGAACACATATAAACGTCACAGGCAAGATATTTGAAAAAGTTAAAGAATTTAAATATCTGAGAACAATACTGACGGCCAGAAACGAAATGTCGAAGGAAATTAACAAAAGACAACACTCCGGCAACGCTAGTTGGCAGGCAGTCAGTAAACTGCTGAAATCCAAACTGCTATAACGTAATATAAAGCTCCGAGTCTATAGAGCCATAATCATGCCGATTGTTCTATACGGATGCGAAACATGGGGTCTCACAAAACGGGAAGAAAACAAATTCCACGAATTCGAGAATAAAGTTTTAAGGGGTATCTTTGGGGGTAAATATGACAAGGAGGCAGGACAATTGAGGAAACTCCACAACCACGAATTGGAAGAGCTATACCGCAAACCTACAATAGTGAGAGTAATCAAGTCGCGAAGATTAAGATGGGGCGGACACGTGGCGCGAATGGGCAACGATAGGACCGTGCATAGAATTCTTGACGGTAGACCAACGCGGAAGAGGCCGGCCGGACGCCCGCGACGGAGATGGGAGAACAATGTAAGGTTTGACCTTGAGGAGATCGGAACGGATGGTCAAACGTGGAAGGAGAGCGCACAGGACAGGGAATAATGGCGGTATCGAGTCGGCGAGGTCATGAACTTCCGAGTTCCTCCAGGCCAATAAATAATAAAAATAATAAAATATAAAAAATTTAACAATACAGGAATTCATCGATTTCAAATACTATTGGTCGAGTTTTTGAGTGTAACAGAATACTTAGAGCCAACCGTGTGCTCTTGTTATTGTTAAAGATCAGAGCCTTTTTTAATTCACTCGTCGTGTTGTATCATTTGTATATAGAAATTCAACTGCTTCACATCGCAAGACCCTCGATTTAACGTGCCAGTCCATCTTTGTTTTTAATTCCTGCTCACAAAAGGGCTTTATCATCATCATCATCGGCACTACAACCGGTAGCCGGTCTTGGCCTTATTTGGCAAGTCTTGAGGCTTGTTAAATTTTCCATAATGATTTGTTTTTTCCGGGCAAGGTCATTAGTCTTGCGCCAGGGGCTCCCCCATGGGGAATCGACCCCGATCTCCCGCGTGACAGGCGGGTATACTAATCATTATACTATCGAGGAGCAAAAAAGGGCTTTATTGATCCCCTTAAATATCAATGAACTCAAAGAAGAGAATGAAGGTGTCGATGTAGCTTTGAACGCCTGTATATTGTAGACCGCAAGACTAATGACCTTGCCCAAAAAAAAAACAAATCATTATGGAAAATTTAACAAGCCTCAGGACTTGCTAAATAAGGCCAAGACCGGTGTCCGGTTGTAGTGCCGATAATGATGATATGATGATATTGTAGACCGGGTCCCAAAACATATCCAAGATGTACTTTTGTTAGAGCAACAATCTTTTAATTACACATTTTTCATATTTAATGAACATCGGTTTACGACTTAGCTAGCCCATACCCATTCTTTTGCCGAAATTTTCAATGACAATTGGTGTAACTGTGTCTAAATTTCATTAACACAGTTTTTAATTTGTTCCTTCATGGGATGGGTGGAAGTAGACTTGTTGCGGTAAGCCTAACATTTCAAAAAACCCTAAGGAAAAATGGGCAACGGCGTAAAAAGGCATCACTTGGGAAGCCAATCCCGATGCTCAAAACGGGAAATTACTCTGCTAAGAAATGACTCCCTTACAGTTAATGCCTTGTTTTTTGATGTAGTGCTCCATTTTAAATAGTCCTGAATGATGCTTTTTCTTCTCTATAGCAGCCCCTTTATTGGACAAATGGCGAGCATTTCAACTCTTGAATTTTAGGACACCCTTCAGCCGCGATGGAGAACATGGATTTGTATAGCTTTCCACGTTCGTGTTGTTCGACTGAAGAATATGTTTGTCTGTTCAAGGTACGGGTTCCTCTGCCTCAATGGCTGAGTTGTTAATGAAGGTATGTCGTGCATTTGATCATTCAATTGATGACTTTCCCTATTGTGACAGTTCGGCATAATTACTGCCCGTCCGCCCGGTGAAATAGCACTTTATTAAGTTGGAGGCCCTCTGAAATGGTTGAGAGAAATCACTGACCATCCGTTGAAGCTTGACTGATGGACCCAATCGAGAAACGCGTAGGTGTTATGGGTTGGAAAGAATTAAAATAAAAAATAGTCTATCCACGGGAGTACCTAGGAAGCAATCGGCTAACTGCTGAATTCACTTGAGCAATGCTTGTGATAATATCTGTAAAACAGCGACAGGTGTGATATGATGAGTAAGGTAATTGAAATATGATGCGTGCCTTGCACTTTTGCCGTGGAGATCTATTAGGTAAATATTAGTTTTGTTACCTGCTAATCAAGCACGTATATGGCTTATAAATATCGGCCATTCAGGTAACTATCTCCAGTAGGTGTCGGCTACGCCAACGGTTCTCCCAGGTGTGGTTACTTAGTTGTTCCTCTTGACGTCCCGTTGTTGAGCCACGATCTATCGGCTCCCGGTTCCAACTTTGGTATTAGGATAATTGAAAGACATGTGTCGGAGTATTATAGGGCACAAACAAGTTTTATTTTAATAGTACGTTCGTCATGCAATTACACCTATTGTTCTTTTACAGTACGGTCTTCCAATCTCGTTTTTCTGTTGCTTATCATACCGTTCATCTCTAATATCATTTTCCGTTCTATTGCACGGTTAATATACGGTCAACTGAGTTTGATTTTCATCGGTTTTCTCCCTTTCCTTCCGAACACCGAACATCTAGACGATTCACAGGATATGTCTGATAACAGCCAACAAAGTCCGATTTTGTTCACTGCCCACTCAGCCACAACTACTGTTCTTTAATTCTAGCATACGACTGCTTCGAAAAACTCTCCCTCTCTCAATCTCCAAAAATCGAACTCGAACCCGCCCACGATCCACACTCGAATCGGGGCGTGTTCGAACACTCACAAGTGGATCATGCACTTCTTCCACCACCTTACCATCACTCCACATTAAAACAAATTATATTAAAATTATAAATTAATAAATGATGGCGGTGGCGGAAATCGCATGTAACAAGGCACGATACTTTCCACTTGTGTTCTATTGATGGAATTGAATTCTTGGAGCCAGGATCTCCTATGAGGTTGATTGTTTAACTTTGCCGCTTATCAAACATATGTAGTTTTGTTGTTGATGTTGTTCACCAAATATGGCAATTGGATTCCAGTTTTGGTTGAATATATCACCCGTAAAGTCTGGCTAAATTGGATGGGGGAACATACTTCTCATATAAGATGAAATCCTTAGGACTAGAGTATATTTTTCGCATCTTCGAATACGAGTACATATTCCAATTAATTGTTGAATTAATTCAAGTGCCAAATACAGAGAGAGTCGTTTGGCTTCATTTTTTCACACAAAACGTGTCAAATATTAAAGAACAGTGCAAGCGAAATAAGTGGGAGAGGATAGGGAAACAAGCTATGGATATCGTAGGGTTTGAATGCCTGGATATAGTACTGAATTTTTGTGGTTCAGCTAAAAAACTATTGCCTACATTTGAAATTAATTTTTACACATTCGTAGACAGTGAGTCTGTGGCGTTTCTTATACGAGTAGATACACAGAATATACGTTAGATGCGCCGCAAGTCTGCGCTTGGGATTCTCTTTGATGACAGAAAGCAACATGGCATTTTGGAAGCATTAAATACTACGCGCTTGAATAATCTTCATTGGTTTATCTTGTTCAGATCAGAGTTCAATGAACTTCGTACAAACTTGCGCTTGTTAAGGAAGTGTGGTGGATCGAGTACGCTCGAAGTAGTAAAAGAAGCTCCAGTTGCTGACAACAGCAAAAACATGAATTGGGTTTTGGGTATATATTTTTTTTTACACAAACGCGCACACAAAAGGGGATTTTGGAGTACCCTTTAATGTCAGAGCACAGTGTGAGCGAAGGAAAGGAAGGGGATAAGGAAAGGAGGTATCCACGTACATTGGTCTTAAATGCCTGGACTTCACAACGACGAGGAAACACATAATCAGGTAGAGTATTCCACATTCGTGTGGTTCGGCTAAAGAAAGAGTCTCTATGTTTATTTGTGCGCCTGAAGTTGACTTTCAATGTGAATTGATGCGCATTTTCAGATTGACGAGTATCGCTGCAAAGTGTCTGAAGAGGCGGAGCACATTCAGCAAGTTCAGTTGATCAACGAATGTGATAACACCTATAGAAAAGAGATGGGCATGATACGTTGCGCCTGTGTACTAACGACGGAATTGAGCGACTCGAGCTGGGTCCGCAATAAGTTTAATTTTTTAATTTTTTTTTATTAGACTTCTCTCGGGAGAGGCGAACCTATAGCGCCGAGTGGGTGCGCCGAGGTGCCATCAAATAACTGTTGCAGTTTTTTTTTGAATAGTTGCAGGTTATAACGCTCCGGGAACACTCGCTTGGGAAGGGAGTTCCACAGCTTCCCCGCTCTGTAACGGAACGAGTTCTGATGCAGGGATGTTCGCGCCGTCGGGAGATGAACCACAAACGGGTGCGATTCGTCGGATTGTCTTGTGGACCGCATATAAACCGAATTGCGCGGAACAATACCAAGAATCTCCGAAGAACAGTACCCGTGATAATATCTGTAAAACAGACAGAGGTCGGCTACGCGTCTTCGATGTGATAGCGGCTGTAGTCCCGACGTCAGCGCCGAGTCCCGGATCAGGCGGATCGCTCGTCTCTGTATGGCCTCAAGTAGGTCGAGGGTATGTTTAGGAGCCGAGCCCCAAACATGAGAGCAATATTCGAGCGCGGGTCTAATTTGGGATTTATATAGGAGAAGAAGTTGGGCCGGAGTAAAATATTTCTTAGCTCTAAAAAGATAACTCAGTTTTCCTGAGGCTGACCTTGCGACACTCGACACGTGTTTATGCCACGATACATTCCCACAGACCGTGACGCCGAGCAATTTCCAACTTTCCCCAGCCTCGAGGGGCGGCCATTCATCATCAGTTCTGGAACCGATGATCCACTTTTCTTTGTGAATGTTGTATATTGTGTCTTCGCCGCATTGAAGTCGACGAGATTGGCCCTTCCCCACTGCAGTACCCTATCTAGATCCTGATTCAGAGAGTCAATCTGTCTACATCTCAGCTGATGCGACGCAGATGCACCAATCGGCCGAACACTCGAAAAGGAGGAAACAAGCGTACTATCATCAGCAAAACTGAACACTTTGTTATCCGTTGTCTCCAACAAATCATTTATGTGAAGCAAGAACAAGGTTGGAGCCAAAACAGAACCCTGTGGCACCCCCGAATTAACAGGATACGGATCCGAACACTCGCCGTCCACAAAAACCTTGGAGATATTCAATGCGACCGCCCTTGACTCACCATGCCGTTCAATCGCAGATGTCCACATATCGGTTATAAGTGCCAAAAGGTCTCCCGTGGACCGCCTGCGACGGAATCCGTATTGACGGTCATTCAGAAGTCCGTTGCACTCCAAATACTTAACTAACTCTGTATTGATGACTTTTTCCATTACCTTAGATAAAATAGATAGTAATGCTATCGGTCGGTAATTTTGTGGGACACACTTTTTTTCCGTCTTTGGGATTGGCTGAACTCGAGCGATTTTCCAGCAGGAAGGAAAGGTCCTCCGTGCATAAGATAAGCGGAAGAGTCTGCCAAGAACCGGCGATAGTTCTGAAGCACTATTCTTAAGGACTATTGCTGGTATTCCGTCCGGGCCGGTTGCCTTCCTACAATCCAGTTCACGTAAAATGCGTTGAATAGTGCGCGGAAGGAATCTCACATCCCGCATCGCACACCGTACCGGCGAGATCACAGGTGGCTCCAAAAGGCCGGGATCGAGGTTTGAATTCGCGGAAAATAAATTCGTGAACACATTAGCTTAATCATTTGGATTCGTGACTAACGTCCCGCTGTCTGTCACCAACGGAGGGAAAGAGGAGGATGTGAAGTTACTGCTGACAGCCCTTGCCATTGACCAGAAGGAGCGCGAACCAGTTGGGCACCGAAGGAGCTTATTGATCACCCTGTCGTTGTGAGTCTTCTTCTCGGTATCAATCGCCTGGTTGCACGCGTTTCTGATTCTAACAAAATTCGTTCTGTTAACATCGGTGGGATTGGAGCGCCATTGCTTAAAAGCTCTATTTTTGCCGTTGTAATCAGCTCGCATTTTTATCAAACCAAGGTTTATCAGACGAACCTCGTTTGATGGAATGTGGAATATACATCTCCATCCCCAGAAGAATAATCTCTGATACCGACTCCGCGCAAGCGTTAACGTCGGAGTTTCCGAACCACACCTCAGACCATGGAAAGGATGCGAAGAAATCCCACAAATCGTCCCAGTTAGCAGCCCCATACTTCCATACATGGCGAAGCTGCCTAGGCCGGTTATTCGCTTGATATGCAAGTGCTTGCGCGGCAGATACCAATCAGTGATCTGAGTTTCCTAGTGGCGCAGAAACCTCTACGGTATAAATACTCGGTTTGGATGTCAAAAACAGATCCAGGGTGTTCGCATAATCGCCTCGGGCATCCGGTACTCGTGTTGGCTCCCCCACGAGTTGAGTCAAGTTGTGGCTTACAGCAAACATCTCCGCCAGCCTCCCAGTCTCGTCGGTTCTGTTAGAATGTAACAACCAGTCGGAATTGTCGCCAAGGACAACAATTTCAGAAGCCGGGTGGTTGATCTGTATCCAGTCGACGGTATATGAAAGATGTTCGAAGAATCTCGCCGGTCGATCGTCATTCGGGGAGCGGTAAAGACAACAAAGAAATTTAACGGAATTCCTCAGCACGACCCTCAACCATATGATGTCCATATTATTGGGTTCCAACGCCCCCATCCTCTGGCAAGCCAGATTGGACCGCGCGAAAACGCTGACTCCGCCCTTAAAACAGAATCTCGAATGTAAGTCGTATCCTGAGCAACGAAGATATGTCGAATCAGTTGACGAATCGACCTGGGTCTCAGTTAGGGCGAGGATATCAGGTTTCGTTGTTTGCAAATATTGGTGGACGGCGTTTACATTAGTATTGGTGAAACCGATGCCCCTGATGTTACAAAATGCCGTCACCAGTCGAGCGTGGGCAGAGCCTCGAGAGCGATGACGAACCTCTTAAAGTTCCATTATTTATCATGATATCTGCATGGTGTTCCCCCTGACATAGTCCCCCCCGGAGATCCGAATGGGAGACTAGTTTACCTCCGGAATTCTTTATATCAGAAGGTACCATCATGACTTATCTCCGTGTCAGCCCGGGCCATCACCCACACATCCGAAACACCGTTTCTCCCGACCATTTCACGGAGCCTATAGCTTGATGGGGTGGTATTTCACCGGGCGCACAGGGCGTTGGGACCCCGGCAACCACTCGGCCTTTAGTCGCCTCTTACGACAAGTTGGTCTAGCTGTGAGTATATTCTAACGCCCTACTCACAGGGACTCGTTTTTGCATCTTATCGAGCATGTGTAGTGTAGTTTTGGATTCACTTGACCAATGTGGGACTTCAACCCCATTTTTGGACGAATATACGCCTTGTAAATAGTGGCCAGGTTGGATCGACTGAAGTATCTTTTGCATCTCTTAAGGAACCCCATACATTTGGATGCACTTTTGGCAGCTTCGAATATGTATTCATTCCAACTAAGAGTCGAATTAATTCGAGTGCCAAGGATTGATAGTTCCTTGGCTTCGTCGATACAAGTGCCGTTCATCGACAGTGTATTTACTTTGGGGTTCGCCTTTGATGACAAGAACAGCACGGAGTTTTTAAGGCATTGAACTCTACTTAGTTAGATAATCCCCATTGATATATCTTGTTGAGGTCCGAATTCAATGTATTAAGTATAACATGCTGATTGGTAATGACGTTCGAAGAGTTTGCTCGGGAGTGTTCGTATGAGTATGAGCAACTCATCGTGCTATCATCGGCAAACGAGTGGATTAGGTTGTGGGTAATGGACAAGAGATCATTTATAACGATGAGGAAGAGAATGGGTGAGAATATAGAACCTTGGGGAACACCTGCATTAATTTGATGGGAGGCAGATTTGACACCATCAAGAACCACTTGGATTGAACGGTCAGAAAGATAGTCTCTTATCTATTGGATCGGGGAATTCTGCACTGCATAAGAGTGCAATTTTGACAAAAGGGCTGGATGCCAAACTTTGTCGAAGGCTTTTACCTTCGAGAGAATAGAAGTTAGACCTATGGGTCGATGAGAAGAGGGGGACAATTTGTCGCCCTTTTTGGGAATTGGCTGAATGTTCGCTGGCTTCCATATAAGTGGGAAACAACTAGTAGAATAAGACAAATGGAAGAGTTTCCGCAGTGGTTTAGCGAGCGAAGCAGAACATCTCTTCAAGAGAATTGGGGGAATACCATCCGGACCAGCGGATTTGTTTGTGTTTAGCTCTTTAAGTGCGCGGACAACAGTACGCGTTCAGAAGCGAATCTGGCCCATGATTATGTGTGTGCTGATTATGCTCAAGTTGAGGTGGAACTGATGTCGTTTCAGGCAGCGTTGACTTGGCTGCAAAATGTGCAGCAAGTAGATTCGCTATTGCACTGGTGACTGGTCTGTCATCGACTATATACAAAGGAATCGATAAGGAGACCGAGTTTTGTATGTTCTTCACAAATGCCCAGAGGTTTCTACTACCTGTGGGAGAGTGTAGTATTTTTTGTCTCACTCTCTGGTCATGCAAGAACTTGGCGCGTTGAATATACGCATTGCAGTCATTTCTAGCTCTCTTGAATCTTTACCGTAGTTCCTCACGTATTGTGTAATTTATACAACAGGGAGCTCAACTCTTTAGCTTAAATGGCTTCTGTGCACCCGGAATCAAGCCACATATTTCTCTTGGGTTTGATACTCTCTACTCTGTGTGGATTAAACGTTCGCATACCAAGCAGAATCGTGTCTGTCATTGTGTCCGCTATATAGTCAACATTGTTATTGAGGAAAAATAACGACCAATTTCACTCCCGAAAAAGTCATTCAGATCTTCCCAGTTGGCTTTCTTGTAGAACCATACTGTTCTTTTGGGAGTTTTCTCGTTAACGTTGCTGTTGGTTAGAGCAAATTTAGCTGAGACGACACAGTGGTCTGAGGTGCCCAAGGGCGAAGAAACGTAAATTTTGTATTTGTTTGGGTGGGAGGTGAGAAACAGGTCCAGTGTGTTGGCGAAATGACCATCTATATCTGGTACTCACGTTGGCTCAATAACGAGCTGAGTTAAATTATTTCACTCAGCAAAGAGCTGAACATACTGACCTTCAGGCGTTGTGTGTCCGGAGTAGCGAAGACACTGGGAGTTACGCACATTGAAATCACCCACCATTCAATCTGCGGATATAGGGCCAAGATCCCACCGATATAATCAGATAGAGCATCAAATTCGTTAAAGGATGTGTTTCTACCCAAGTTTTGGCTGCTATAAAGAAGCCAGTAATGAATCATATACCTACGAACGTGAAATTTTAGCCACGAGAAATTAAATTCTGGATTGGAGTAGAGGATTGAGGATTTAGTGAGAGCAGAACGCTCGTTTATTTCACTTAGTACAAGCGTTAAAAAGAAATTAAAAGTAAAAACTTACGAACTAACTTAAAAACTAGAGATTACAAAAATTAATTTAGAATGAATAAGAAGGTAATATTGTGGGAAGGTGGCGGTGTACGTGATGGGGTGGCGGAGACCGGGTAGTAGGATAAAGGGGCGGGATGATTGGAGCCCATATTTTGGCTGAAGCTGATACGCAATATCACTTCGTATGTTTGTGGCTAGACCACGATGTGGAAAGAACAAAGACAGTAAGTTATAAGCGGGTATGTTACTGTTAGTTATTGCCTGAGTCTCGCTAAGTGCAAGGATAGTTGGTTTCTGGTTAGACGCGAGGGCAGACACAGAGGAGAAATTGCATCTTAGACCACGAATGTTGCAAATATCGACGTGAAATTCCCGCTGCACTGAAATTACCTGACACAGAAAACCAATATCGCCTCAGAAAAGAAGAAGAGATCATTGGTGAAAATTAAAACATAGGCTGTCTGAAATTCTTTAACCAAATAGTTGTAGATTTAATGAATTAAGCTTTACATTTTATTAAAGTACGATCCTTGGCCATGACGGGCGCACTCTCTCCATATTTCCATTGTTTATTGATGACATAGGCGTCGTCTGTGCTTTGTCTGTTTTTGAACTAGAGTCTTAAACTTGTGCACCCATGTTTTGTTAAGTTGAGAAATCGGTACTTCTTTAATTTAGCGAATTTGATGCAGAATGAGAAATTTCCGCCGCGTACCTCAATAGCAAATAAATCCTCATCGACGAAGCTAGCTATTGGCGTATGCCCTCTGCCTCTCCCAGCATTCTTGCAGGGAGCAAAATAAATTGAAAACGATTTTTGGGACACTCCGTAGAATAGCAACCAAACGGTGTGATGAAGAATGTCAGCAGAAAACAATAGTGGATGATATACATGCGTAGAGGTGGTATTAGTTATGGAAAGATAAATTCTGGGTTGAAACAAAAAAAATTTTTTTTGGCAGATGTTGGTAAGTAAAGTAATATCGGTCCGCATGTATGCATGCGGCTATGCCACTTTTGAAGTACTGTGGACCTAAGTTATATGCGGAATATGTGTACCACAAGCTACCTGAGTTTCATTTAATGAAATAATTGTTAGTCTGTGATGAGACAGACAGGCAGACGCAGAAGAGACAATGCACCTCAAGAAAGACGAATACCACCTTAGAATGAAAGGTGTGCTGACATAGATAAACAACAGTCAGAGATGTAGATGAGTAGATGTCCGGTCGAATCCTTTAAGAACTTCAATTGACTATCGCCGCGTAACGAATATTATGCCACTTTCACCCCACAAATAAGAATCATTAATTAATGGTAATGGAAGGGCATAAAACAGAGAAACGGATATAATTTTTTCGCAGTATGCGTAACGTTATCACACGTGATTGCGTATAGATACTCATGTGCGTATGGACGATTAACACGTGTGAATAAAAGTGATTTTTCGATATACTGGAATGTGAATGACCCAAAAACATACAGCGGAAAAATAAAGAGAAGACTGGGGAAGGGGTGATATGCAAATTGGTTTTTAAGATTGAAATCCCTGAGGAAATCATGATCTGGTAAGGCGTCCTATGTTAGTGTAGTTCGACTAAAGAACGGCTCGCTGTGTTTATATGCCTGTTTAAAATTAGAATCTCCCCAGATTGGTACCGAAAGTTATGCACCTATTTTGTTTGTTCAGCATGTCCATGCCCGAAAAAGAATTGTAAACAGAATAGTACATACTACTTTGTCGACGGTGGGCTTCTGAATGTGTACATTCGTGTTTTCAAATGTGACAGTAAATACTATTTATAAGATCACTTAAAAAATTCTCCGAAGATTTATATTATTTCCTTGTTAAAACATGCCCCTCTTAACAGAAAAATTGTTTTCTGATTAATCACAAAGGATTCCTGCCAACGGTGATGAGAATTGAATTCGAAAAACGCACGTCTTCTCGTTTTATCTGCTACTAAGCCACAAATCCATCAATCTACAATTATAGCAAGAGTAAAACACTTAACAAGAGAGTATTTCATTGGAGGTCATTGGAACACATCTTCTTTGTAAATGGGTGATCGGTAGCATATCCCTTGGATTTTCTGTTTTTAGGTCAGTAGTCCATAACCCTTGCCGTCCCACAAAGAAATAAGCCAAAGCTGTACGGCTTGATATCGTCAATCAAAATTTATCTACAATACAGTTAACATAAGAAGGCACTTTGTAAAGGCAACTACTCTTTCACTAATAAATTGGTGTGGGGGTGGTTGGCGGACGCCATCATCACAAGTGAATAAAAACAAAAGCACAAAGATAGATAAATAAAAAGAAACTGGGAAACCAACGAAGCCAATAAAGGCAGCTACGAGGGACGAATATCCTGTTCAGTTGGCAAAGCTCATTGATTCTCCGCATTGGAGGTTAGGTATCCAAGAAGAGGAGTCTTTTATCCTTCGTTGCCAAGATAAATGGAGTGGGATGCCACAGTGTGATTTACTGGTAGATAAAAACTTCACGAAATTTTGGATGTTCATATCCAAGCCGTTCTTTATATAAAAGAAACATAATTATTAATTCAACTTATAAAACGATGCTGCTTGGGACTGTTACGAATGCGGAGGGCGTGAAACCACAAGCACGAGCTCGAGAACAGTTGACGTTAATTACCGTTAGCGCGTTCGGAGTACCTTAAATTTAATTGTAATAAGGCTTTTGCTGGTAGTAAATCAATAGGTTCGACGGATTGCTCGGCCTTTTGAAATCTCCTTAGCGAATTACGTACAACGTTAGTGACATAAGGAACAATTTATTACAGGGTCGTGTCTAGAATTCCGTGAAAACTCCGAACACGCCCACATCGATGCGGATGCTGCTTAAGCTCCAAACATGAAAAAAGGGAGTCACATATCATTCAGAGATATATTATCTGACCAGGCCACATGTAACTTACATCAAAAATGGCAATCTTCATGATGGAGTGTGGTCTTTAATAAATGTATACAAGAGAAATAACAAAAACCAAACACCCATCCGTTTCGTTAGTATAATTGAGTTAGCGATTCAGCTTAGTCTCTACTGGATGCATAGCATTTACATTCAACTGAGAGACGTTGTATTTGATTTCCATCATCCGTCAACCATTTTTACTATCTATCAGCCATAAAATCTGGCGTGTGAGGTTCTAGCAGGTGAGGCCGATTTTAATTCTCTACTGAACAATCAAAAACAAGGATGTCTTAGAGAATGACAATAAATTTATGAGATTCACTCTTCCACTGCCATTTGTGCGATTGAAAGATAAAATACCAGCGTTGGCTACACAACCACCCAAGCAATACAATGAGTGGTAGTTAGAAACTCCTATTGTTGAATGATAAAGAAATAAGAAATAGATCACCGCCGGAATCTTTAAATCTGTCTTCCACTTTCTTCATACTTATCGTTGCCTACTTAAATATATTGGCATAGCTTACTTGTACGGTTACAAATTACACTCAAGATAGCGAAGAAAAGAGTTGCGTAGATTTATTGGCTACAGTCTCATATCGAAGTCCTTGGCTCCGTACACGATACGGCGATACCTCTGTTAGGCGAAGTCTCTAAAGATAACATCTAAGATTTAGACGAAAGGTTTCAAGTACGAAATGTAGATGGAATAATAATTTTCTATTTGCGTTCGTGTATGTAAACATTATCATCATCATCGGCACTACAACCGGCGACCGGTCTTGGCCTTATGTAGCAAGTCCTGAGGCTTGTTAAATTTTCCATAATGAATTGTTTTTTTTTTTTTCGGGCATGGTCATAAGTCTTGCGCCAGAGGCTCCCCGACGGGGAATCGAACCCCGTTCTCCCGCGTGACAGGCGGGTATACTAACCACTATAACAGGTCAATTGAAAAGTCCGCGGCCTGACACATAGATGGCGGCACTAGAGTTAAATCCATTTTTAGTTAGCCCTAACCTTCAAAAGACGCGTGTATAAATTTGACAGATGTCGGATCATTAGTTTGTGAATTATAGTATTTTGAGTGAAGCAACTTCTGTTATTGTGAAAAAAATGGATAAAAAGGAATTTCGCGTGTTGATAAAATATTGCTTTTTGAAGGGAAAAAATACAGTTGAAGCAAAAACTTGGCTTGATGACGAGTTTCCAGACGCCGCCCCAGGAAAATCAACCATCAAGGATTGGTATGCTAAGTTTAGACGTGGTGAAATGAGCACCGAAGACGGTGAACGCAGTGGACGCCCAAAAGAGGTTGTTACCGACGAAAACATTAGAAAAATCCACAACATGATTTTGAATGACGGTAAATTGAAATTGAATGAAATAGCAGGCACTCTAAAGATATCAACTGAACGTGTACATCATATCATTCACGAATATTTGGGTATGAGAAAGCTCTGTGCAAAGTGGGTGCCGCGCGATCTCACTTTTGACCAAAAACAACGACGAGTTGATGATTCGGAGCAGTGTTTGGAGGTGGTCAAGCGTAATAAACCCGAGTTTTTGCGTCGATATGTGATAATGGATGAAACATGGCTCTATCATTTCACTCCGAAGTCCAATCGACAGTCACCCGAGTGGGCTGCACACGATGAACCCGCCCCAAAGCGTGGAAAAATGCAACAGTCGGCTGGCAAGGTTATGGCGTCTGTATTTTGGGATGCGCGCGGAATAATTTTCATTGACTATCTTGAAAAGGGAAGGACCATCAACAGCGACTATTACACAGCGTTATTGGACCGTTTGAAGGACGAAATCGCCGAAAAACGACCGCATTTGAAGAAAAAGAAAGTGCTGCTTCACCAAGACAATGCACCGTGTCACAAGTCAGTGAAAACGATGGCAAAAATCCATGAATTGGGCTTCGAAGCGCTTCCGCATCCACCGTATTCTCCAGATCTGGCCCGCAGCGACTATTTCCTGTTCTCAGATCTCAAAAGAATGCTCGCTGGGAGGAAATTTTGGTCGAATGAAGAGGTGATCGCCGAAACTGAGGCCTATTTTGAAGCAAAGGACAAATCGTACTACAAAAAAAGGTATCGAAAAGTTGGAGGGTCGCTATAATCAGTGTATCACCTTCGAAGGGAATTATGTTGAATAAAAAAACGAATTTTGCCAAAAAAATGTGTTTTACTATGGAAGGGCGGGGACTTTTCAATTGCCCTGTTACTATCGAGGAGCTGTATGTAAACATTAGCCACTACACAAATGGTGACTGTCGAAAGCCACTTTGTCAACTGTAAACATCTCGGCTTGGTGGATTTAGTAGTCGAATCGTTATAGTAAAACGCCTTCTAAGTTTAAAAGTTTTGTATAGATAGAAATAAACTTTTTTGACCATGAAAAGTATTTGCTAAACCTCTATGGTAAGAGACTTCCTAATACATCATAATGCACATTTTTCGTTTTTATAATATTCTTTTATTTTCTATTTATCTTCTTAGTTTCTAAATTACATGCTAGACAAAAAATGCTTAAATTCTAGCTTAATTATCTTATATTATAAGTTACTGGTTAACCCCTTTGGAGAATGTGGGTCACATGTTTGATGAAATACATTTTTGGGGTATAAATTACCCCAAGATATTTCATCCTGCCCTGTGGTCTAATCGTAATATCTCCAATTTTTACTCGAATATTCTGTGAATATCGAGAAGTAGCTTGGAAGTGTTTACTACTCAGAATTATAGCTCCTGCTTTAGATGGATTGAGTCGAATTTTCCATCGACTGTAATATTGGTGCAGTTCGTCCAAGTGACGGTTGAGTCGATTTGTTGCGAGTTTAGGGCTTTTGGATGACGTGTACACTAGGACGTCATCCGCATAGCATATCTGGTTTACTCTCCCGTCCACAGGGCGAGGAATATCGGAGGCGTAGATATTAAATAAGATGGGGCCTGGAATGGAGCCCTGTGGTACGCCTGCAGCGTCGTGGAAAGTTCTGGAAAGCTTTCCATTCACTCTAACTTGGAAGGTTCTATTTCGAACGAACTGGTAGATGATACTGTAGCGGTTCTACGGACCATACAACTCACTACAGGTTGAGGTATCCTTTCCTGCAAGGAACTTTACTCACCTTTTTCAGCACACGTGCCCACAGACACGTGTCACAATAGTCAGTAACCATACCTGAAACAAAAGGTTATAGGACATGCAACGACGTTGAACCCGATATCAGAAAGCAAGGAACTAAACGTTCAAAAGCTTCCAATGTCGAGTTCAACGCATCCATACATTGTATTCTACCCCAATTCCAAAAGCCAGGACAGCATCGCATCTAAGCAAATTCGCCATGCAGGAAAGCGTCGCATGAAAATCACTCACCCATCCTAAGCATCAACGCGATGTTTCCCTTGAAATACCATTGTCGGTAAATAAACCGAACAACGGATGCATAATCTGGTAGGTAATAGCAATTAGCACATATTTCCCTTGCATGACCCTAACGCAAAAGGCACACTTGTGCATACAAGGCATATCGTTTCGCTGCCGTCTAATAGTCATGCAATCATAAACATCTTAACGTAGATCGCTCGCTAGATGTTTATGGTTCGAAAATCCTAACAAAGGAACTATACCAATCCCACGGTTCCTTTTATTACCCATCTGAAACGCACAAGAACATTGTTAGCTTAAGCCAGATGGCTAACCTAAACATATCCCACGGAAAGATCGGAGAATAAGCGGCGGCATCCGATCTTTAAACAAACGGAACAAGACTCCGATAACCAACAGCTAATGATGTTAATGATTATGAGGTAAGATTTCTCCTTTTCAGATCCTATGGGAAATTCTCCTTTTGAGATGCAATGGGAAATTTTATGCTGTTAACAGATACTATGGGAAAGTCTGTTAGCAGATTGGATGGGGAAATTTTCCTTTGCAGATGCGGGATGAGAAGTTCGGATTGAATTGAATAGATAGACATTGAGTCTAATATATATAGTCGAACGGAGAGGATCCCTAATCGAGGAGGTCGACATCGAGAATCCCAACGGGGAGTTGGTTAGGAGAGGCAACGACGGAACGTCACGCGAGTGTACTTGTACGAGCAAGATTTAAAGATATTCGTTTTCGGTAGAATCAAAACAGCGCGAGTCAAAATTGAAAGGTATTCGTCTTCGGTGACATTCGGTAACAACAGGAGTAAATTAAATTAAATTAAAACGAGAATTAAGTGTTACTCGACTCAACGGACAAAAGAATATCAGAACAGTATCCTAGTTCGTCTATTTAGACGTTAAGTGGTTTGTACTTAATAAAATAAAAGTAAAACATAATTGTGCAACTAAAAGACGAAACATTCCAACAATAAAATAAAAACCACAGAATAAGAACAAGGATCCCAGTGTTTTATTGGTGCCGTTTTCGCTCCGTGCGTCGTTTTGCTTTTATAAGCAGTGTTCGACGGAAAACTCCAGCATCTTTCCGCAGAGACTTTGACCAACAAAACCGCCAAAACTCTACATAGCGTTCTACTGAGGCCAGTATTCAATAACTTAAAAACGAGACCTTCGATCCACGACGTGCCATTAATTTGATCATAAAATTATCCACCCTATTTATGCAGGCTTCATTATATAAAGTCTCATTTGTGTAGTATTTTTTGTAGTCCGATTCCGGTGTTCGATATAATCTGAGACAAGTTCTGAGACACTTCCTTTCGAACACCCGAATCTTTTCCATCAAATTTGGACCTATGTTAAACCATACTGGACAACCATATATAAGCATTGGCTTGATTAGCGTCATGTAGCATATGACTTTTACCCTACTGTGAAATAGCCTCCTTGTCATAGCAAAAACTTTCCGCGCCTTGACCGAAGCAGCCTCTACATGTCTGTTGAAATACAGATATTGATCTAGCTAGATGCCCAGGTATTTAACTAAACTCTTGGTTTCCAGTTTATCTCCATTCGGTCCCACGATAACTAGCTTTGGCCAGTTTTTCCTTGTGTCGTTTGTGGCTTTATATAATGGAGTTCTAAATAGGATGGCTTCACATTTCTGGAAGTTGATCTTAAGTTTCCAGTTGTCGCAATAGCGCTGCACTTTGTTGAAGTCTCGCTGTATTAAACTATTTATGATCTCAACTTTCGGAGTTGATCTGTAAATTATGAGATCGTCTGCGTACGCATTAGCCTGCGGAACTGCAGGAACAGTCGCTAATGTAAATGTTAAAAAGAATCGGAGAAAGTACCGCTCCCTGTTGCAAGCCATTCTTGATATTATACGTTTTATTAGAGGTCACATTATCATTTTTGACCACGAACCTCCTGTCGTTTAACATATCGTAAAGTACATATAGTAAAGGCTTATGTATGCCATGTCTGACCAGTTTGTAATATAACCCTTCGATCCAGACGGTATCAAAGGCTTTTTCCAAGTCGATCAGACAGGCCCCTGTGCATTGGTTCCTACATTTATTCCATTGTATGTCAGAGACCAGCTTAGCTGCGGCTTTTGTGGTTTCATGACCCTCCATAAAGCCAAACTGGTTATTTGGAATAATGTTGTTGTCGTCTACCCATTTTAGCATAGGTTTGTTAATAGTCTTTTCAAATACTTTACTGATGCTTGGGAGTAAACTTATCGAACGCATGTTCATTGGGTTTGTACAGTCTTTGCCCTTTTTTGGGATGGGCTGAATGATAGTATAGTGGTTAGTATCCCCGCCTGTCTCGCGGAGGCCGGGGTTCGATTCCCTGTAGTAGGTTTCTGTTTCAGGGAGCGCGTCTCCTTGTCCTGGAAAGGATGAGGGATCTCTTATAGACCGCTCCCGAAACAACGTACTACAGCAGGGGTCGTCGCCGTGCTTACTCTGATCCAGAGGGAAGAGCAACGTCCTTGTCTCCGCTGGTTTTCGGTAAGGGGCCAGGTGATACTCCAAATCTGCAATTGTATCTTTTGTGGAGATACCACGGCCATACTTACCCGATGTTAGATAAAAATGTAAAAAGGTTCGTTTTGTGTCCTTAGGTACGTTTATTTTCTCAAATTTATCAAGGATTTTCTTGGGATTACTTCCTTCAAGGTACAGTGTACTGCGGCTTTACTTCTGATGTACCTCCTTCCGGGACAAATAATAAGATTAAACTGCGGCTCGGAGATCACTTTTCTATTCCTTTATAAAGGAAAACAATTCGAGATTTGTATCTCAAAAATGGGCAATTTCTAACACGAATCTCGATTTTTGTATCCTGAGTGAGATGCTCAGTGTTTATTTAAGATAAGAATTCAATTTCTTGAATTCTTACGTAACTATTGCGCAGATGTGGATATGTATCTGGATTTGGTTTTCTATTTGTTTTACTTGATGAAATTTTCTAGATAGAGATAACGATCTCTGAATTGTGGAGTTTGATGATGTCGTGGGGCAAATGTGAAACAATAAACGAATATTAGATTCGGTTATTGTGAATTTTAATTTTAATTTGGATTTTGGATTAAATTATGCCGTGGGGGCAAATGTTATGCGATAAACGGATGTTTGATTCGTTCATTGCGAATTTTGGATCATGTTTGGGTTTTTTCGGGTTTTGACAGGATTTTGGGTTTTAGAGTAATGTTGCTGGGATTTGGATGTAGGAATGGGGGAAAAAGGTGGTAGGGCTTTTTAGAGCACTACATCTCCGTCGGGGAGCCTCTGGCGCAAGACTAATGACCTTGCCTTGAAATGTATCTTGAAGTGTTGAACAAATCGTTCTAGCATTTTAATCAAAGCCGCGTTTGTTTTAACCTACAAGAGGAATATGTTGACGAATTTCGTCAAGAAATGAGTTTTTACATCTCACTTTCCAAATGACCTTTAATGGGTATTAATAATTTCCTTATCGTACACATATTATGAAAAAAAAGTACATACATATCATTTGTGTAGTTTGATTATCAGCTACTAATCAAAATATATTAACCGGACACAAACATTCTTTCTCTCAGCCGAAACACACGAGATTAGTCATTTTTGACACAATTTGGTGCGACATTCTGGATTACTAGAACATTTGTAACTCGGTCTTGGTTTCTAAACCAAAAGGTTGATCTGTTTTGAATTCAGGATAAGCAGGTAAATATTATATTTTTTGTTAGTGTTTTTTATGGTGGGTCAGATATGGCGCCTTGTAGGTGTCTACCGCTCACGGACATCGCATACCAACAATCACACATAAAAAGTCTAAAGCTCGCTTTAACATCCGTTTGATCTAAACTCTCGTTTAAACGTCTGATTGGGGAACTATACCATCAGCAGTACAACTGCCAAACAACTATAAAAATGCCAATTAAATGTAGGAAATTCACCCCAGTTGAGGAACAAAACAAATTAGAAAATGCATTAAATATTACTTACAAATAGTCAAAAGCGTTCGTAGCAATCTCCGTGACATGTAATTAACTTACTCTGTAATAAATAATAATAACCATTGATCCCACTTGGGAAACGTGCCAGTAGTAGTTAAGAGACTTTATAACTCTGATCGGTTCCTGCTTCTTTGGTTTTGCAACCGGTGGTACCTACTCGTAGGGACGGCAAAGGGAATAAGGTAGGGGTTTGTTATATGAACAATACATAAAAGGGGAGTTGATTAAAGTAAGGGCTTCCTAAGTCAAGGATAGTGTACTCTCAGATTTGGGGCTGTCTTTGGATTGTTCGGTTTGTTTTGATCGAAATAAAATATGTTCCAGACTTGCGACATTCCTATGTGGTAATCGATTACTTTGACCTCTTCATCTTTAAGTCAAAAGAGAAAATTCCCAATACATTTAAACGCAGAATAGATGCCCCTTTGCACAAAGGCACGGTTTACTTGTACCGCCAGTTTTCCATTTCGCAGGGTTTTTAATTAACTAATGTATGCATAACCGTTACAGAGTGTGTAATAGAAAAAATTGAATGAAAACGTGATCTCATTAACAACAGCTTGAATCAAATTGTAAACAATGGGCAAAATGTCTTTTTTGAAACTGGGACTAGAATGGATGACAGTAAGGACCCCTGGGGAACACCAGCATTAATTTGTTGGGAATGCAAATTTTACTTACCGCCCGGAAAAATAATTGGATAATATTTAATAATTAGACAAGTTTCACGGTTGGATGTTTTGTAAAAAGCAATTGGCAGTCAATTGTCAATGTGACGGTTTGCCGTCAATTAGTAACGCAGGTATCGAGGCGGACGCGCGTGTGACTGTGTGGGGATTAGGAGTTTTGTGCCGAGCATGGGCACTCCGTTTACTCCTATCCCCATCCGACTGTCACTAATTGTTCCGACATGTACCAAGGAAACACTAACACAGGACAAGCAAAAAATAGAAAACACACTATTTCTTTGTTTAGTTTTATTTTTATTTTAAAAGAAAAACGCTGTTATTGGAATAACTAGTTTGAATCCATGGATTATTGTTCGGTTTCATTTTCTTATTGGATACTAACATTTTACGGTAGCACTGCGTGAAAGTTACATTATGAAGTCAATAAAGAAAACACAATCTTCGAAGACTGCAGCGAATATAATATTCGACACGGCGGTTGCACACTCAAATAGACGCGCTCGCGAAAAGGACAAAAGAGGGGCAGCTGAAGTTAACTTTCGACTCACACTCGACTTTGTATGTACGCACCGTACCGACGAACGATACGGTGGGCGGCGATGTGACCATCTCGGACAGTGGATGCAATACAACTCAACGGTATTCGATCGTTTGGGGTGAGTTTTTGGTGAGCCAATGGCAGGTGATCTCTGGGACGCGGTGGTGTGTGTGTGTGCGTGTTTGTACACATCACCGTGTTTATCGATGCGTTTAGCCAAGGATAAACTAAACCTGAAACGAGAAAAAAAAGAAAAAAAGGAAGAAGCGGCCCAAGCCATCGAAGAGATGTGCTAAAAGCAAATATGAGGCGAGGGCATCATAAAAGTTAGATGAGTGGTGCCCTTGTGTAAATATACGAATAGCCATTCGGAAGAGGTGCTAATGTATTACAATACTTTATACAATGAGAATTGTATATCGTATCTTAGGTCGGTGGCCAAAACGAATCCCTTGCTTACATTTGTATATGCCGGGTAATTAGTTGCGGCAGGGAAAGAAATTGAAGATTGTTTGTTAGTGGGAAAACAAACGATGAGTTGAATCCTATGTATGTTTACATGCGTAGAAATATGGTTTATGGCATCTGTAAATAAAAAATAAGCTGTCCGACATAGGATTTTAACACACAAATGGTGCCGACTGGCTTGGGATTCATGATGCCATATGCACTTAAAAGAATTATTTCCAGGAACCTTATCTAACGCGTTGTATGCATTAAATGTCCCTGGAAAAGGAAATGTTTCAGGTGTGCTGGGTGGAGATTGCGGTGCAGGTGAAATTTGCCTGGGAACCAAAGGTACCGAATAGGTTTTGGGATTCCTGAAAAGGTAGAAAAGAAATCTTACAGGAAATGATATGCGAAGAGATGCATGAAGGTAAGTTTTCTTATACAGGGACTTTTTAGATTATACCTTAGATAATCCTAGTTGCGTAAAGCATTTAAGGTGCTAATGCGATTGCATTAGCGAAAGCTTATGCAGACTGGGTTGTAGGGATGGTTTTTTTAGGAAAGCGAACCGTGGGGTTTGGCGGAACCGCCACAACTGTGTCTAGCCACCATACGGCGATTCAAGCAATAAATTGAAAAGCGTAAAATTGATCTCAAAAGAAGACTGTGGAAAGCCCAGTTAAAAAAAAGATCCCAGAATTCTACAATATATAATGGTTCTGTGGGGGTTGAAGTATTAATGCCAACGTATGGCAAGTATTCACTTCACCCTCGACGATTAAGTCTGGTTAGAAAATAGTTCACCCCGGATAAAGACGATAAATAAAATGCACTGTCTTTACTTGATGTTAATCCTTCTTTTATTGGTATTGATTTGTTTTCTTTTCACTTAACTTAGAATGTATTAAAAATATTATTAAATTGTTTTTTTTTGTTTACAAATAATATACAAGTTGAAAAAAACATTTTTTTTTCTCGACACTGTGACTTTGTTAATTTAATTACATTGGTATTTACACTGTTGAGCGACAATTTTACGACAATGAACTTTTTTGGCACGAACGGCGCGTCCTGACATGATGATGAAAAGTTAGCGACTTATAGCGGCAGCGCGTCTGTTCGCTATAACGATTGAGATGTGACTGGTGTGAATTAGGCTTGAAATTCATATTAATTTCTACACACAGGACAACCAAAAGAGACCACGCCTCTGCTCTCTCAAACTCACGCCCGTCAAAGTATGAGTAACTTTTGTTAATAGGGTAATTGACGGACACGAAGAATGAGAGAACAGAAAACATGATATGCTGTGATCTCGGGGTAGCTTTGGTTGTGTGTGTTGGTATCAGATGCAGCTACTGACACGACCTACTGACCCAGTGGTACGGCTATGGTGTAGTTAAAGCGCATTGAACCGTGGAAAGAAATACGAATGAGAGGGAACCCTAGCGGATGTTAGTCCCCTGCAAAGAGAGATCATTGATCCCAAGCGAATGGGTGATCTGAGGGAACGTCGATAGGACGCCGCTGATGTTTGGGTGAGAACCAGACTCTAAGACGCTGAAATTACCCCAGCTATTTTGCTATGTTGCAACAGCGTCGTTCTTTTAGAGTTGTTGTTGCTAACCGACATTATGAGATTTCCGATGGGAAACTCATGATTAGCAAGAATGGAGTTGCCGTATGACATTTATGTAGCTAAACTCAATTATGCATTATCTGCAAAGGATGATGAGTTTAGCTATACATCCGTTTGAAATGTTTTACAGGGGAATACATGTAATGGAAATTGGTAAGTATGACGCACTGAAAGCGGTCGAAATTAGGTGGAAATGTTAGTTGGAATTGTGGGTTGTTTCTCATGTAGAATAGAGAAACCCCCCACAGTTCTATCTGAAAAAAGGTAGAAGGTGGCCGAAAAGAATAGGTAATATTTAGATAAATAAAATAGTGTTTAATTAAAAACAACATCTCTAAATTTTAACTAAGAAACGTCGACTTCTTTTTCAAGAACCTTATATGAATTATTTGGGCATGTGGGACGATTAGGGGATGGGAGCGAATATACAGGGTAAAGTCTGTGCTTTCAACCCGTCGAAGGCCTGGACGATCCTTGTCTGACCCCACACCTCGTGGGTTTTCCTTTGCAACAATCAGAACGACCTACGATCTGGAACTCACAGCGGAACTGAAGGCTTGGATGAATTTGGCTGACAAATGCAGACGGACTGAAATACATCAGGTTCTTACAGGAATGTCGCAGATGGGACTTAATTCCTGATCACCTCACAAACATCAGAGGTAACATCAAACACATACGGTTTGGAAGCACGAGAATACAGAAGAAGTACACACGGACTCTACAATCCTTCTCTAAAAAACTGCTCAATCTGGAAATTAGGGATAAATCCTATGAATTGAAAGCAATAATGAAGAACATCAAAGCGATTGAAGAACTTTTACAAAATCTTTTACCTGAAGACTTTCTTAACAGTTTTTATAACGGACAACAGCACCGGTTAAACAGGCGGTTTGACAAGCTCAACTCTGATAAGCAAAAAAAACTGAACAAATTAAACGACAAATTTAACGGCAACCGAGTACAATATAACTCTCCACCAACTTTGGATTTTGTTTGGTTCAAGAATCTCACCAATGAAGTGATTCCACCAGAAGTTGAAAAAACTGTTTCTTTGGGTAACAAACTCAACCTCCCTAATAACAAAATTACAACTAGGGATAAAGTTCATATCATAAAAAGTGTGGAGGTGGAATTGTACAAACATCCACCAGAAGACCGAAACCTGATACGACAAGAGTGACTAATGTTGTGAACACTTGCATAAAGAAACAACGGAAGATCCAACACAAGGACCATTTTTTTGTAGAGTTAAAGACCAACTTGAAAATTACCAGGACCTTCATGGAGGACAATCCGGATATTATGTTCACAATTGCTGATAAAGGCAACGTCACTGTGGCATTAAACAAGTCTGAATACATCAACAAGGTAAACATCCTCCTCAGCGACACAACCACCTATGTGCCACTAATCAAGAACCCTCTACAAAAAGTCATAAATGAACTTAAGACTTTGTTATATCGGTGGAGGAACAACGACTATGTAGATAACTTGCAGTTTTACAAACTTTTCTTGACGTCGGCTAACCTCGCTCGTGCTTATGCTCTTCCTAAGATATATAAACCTGATAATCCGTCCAGGATTGTAGTGTCTTCCATTGGTAGCCCTCTCCACAACTTGGCTGGCCACCTACATCGTGCACTGACTATAGGTGTGATTGAGAGTGGATACTCAGTGAGGAACAGTTTGGAGTTCGTTGATAAAATAAAACATCTCCAGGTCCCACCAAACCATGAAATGATCTCCTTGGATGTTTCGGCTCTCTTTACTAGCATTCCTATTGATCTCATATTGGAGGGTATTAAGGAGAAATGGTCCAAAATCCAACCACACTGTTGCATTCCTTGGGGTGAGATAGTTTGTGCTATTGGCCTAGTGACTTCGTCGACTTTTTTCCAATTTTATGGTAAGATGTACCAACAGATAGATGGCACTCCCATGGGATCTCCTATTTCTCCCACGTTCTCCGAGTTTGTGATGAATCGACTCGAGGATACATGTCTAAAACGTTTGGATTTCCAGCCTGTGATCTATGGTAGATATGTTGATGATATATTCTGCATAGTTCCTACAAACAAAATAGATGACATGATTAATGTGTTTAATAACTATCACCAATAATTAAAACTCACTCATGAGAGATCTGTGATGGGACGATCAGCTTCTTGGACACGGAGGTGATACTGAAGGATTGCAGCGTCAGCACCAACTGGTACCGGAAGCCGACATCCTCGGGAAGACTCTTGCACTTCAAGTCCAGCAACCCGTTTAGTCAGAAGAAAGCAGTAATCTACAATATTGTGGATAAGGCTATCTTGTTGTCAAATCCACAGTTCCATGCTGAAAACTTGAACATCGCCAGAAATGTACTGTTACGGAATCACTGTCCAATCAGGTTTATAAACGATAACATTTCACGGGGAATTCGACATCTTACACGTGACAACAGTGACAACCGATGCAAGCGAGATAATCAAGAAAGAAGGAATTTTATAGTTTTGCCATTTCATTCCTTAACTTCCAAACCACTATCAAATATCTTTAAAGATTTTCATACAGATATTATTTTTAACAACAATAACAGGCACACTTGAGCCATCCTTCCCACCATTCATTACTGAATTCAACGAAACCAATAAAGCGTCACATCCCATGGGAACCGACACATTCCTAGGCTTTACAGAATTATCTGAATTGATTACTTCGCGTAACAATAAAATATCTACAGGCTTGGATAGAATCCCTAACCTTCTGTTTAAAAGGCTTCACCCGGAAAACTTACTCCCCATTCTCGTTCTTCTCAACCACATTATAAACGCTTCACATTTCCCAAAATGTTGGAAAACAGCGGTGATAGTCCCTATTAGTAAATCCGGTTCTTCCAACAACCCGGCTAACTTCCGTCCCATATCACAGCTAAATTCGCTTAGTAAGGTTTTGGAATGTAAAATATACAAAAATCTTCTCTCATTTGCTAGAGACAACTCCCTTATCCCGAATTCTCAATTTGGCTTTCGTCCACAACACTCAACTTGTCATGCTCTGCTAAAACTGACACATGATGTAACAATGAATCTCCAAAACCAATCCCCTACAATATGCGTCTCTCTCGACATAGCAAAAACATTCGATTGCGTTTGGATAGCAGGACTGCTCTATAAGCTACATTCAATGTTCGGATTAAACACCCACACCATAAAACTTCTCGCTTCCTACCTTTCTGATAGAAAGTTCATGGTGAAAATAAATTCAACCCTTTCGACACCATACAGTATAACCGCGGGTGTTTCTCAAGGTTCCATTCTCGGACCATTATTATACCTCCTTTATACTTCAGACACCCCGCAGCCGCTGTCACCTAATACAGTAATGCTGAATTATGCCGATGACACTTTCATTTATTCAAGCAACAAGTTTGTCAAGGAGGCAAGAAACTGTATTAACAGCTATCTCCCGAATCTCTCTGCATATTTTACTAAGTGGAAAATCCGACTTAACGCAGCCAAAACTCAACTCATAGTGATTAAAGGCAGAAATGCGAATTGTACTAACAACACCATACGCTGCCATAACAAAATCAGAATCAAGTTAAATAACAATATAATTAAACCCTCCAAAACCTTAAAGTACCTGGGAATAACCTTCACCAACAATCTGTCCTTCTCCGCCCACACCAAAAGCTCGATTCGCAAAGCCGCAATTCAACTTAATCTCTGCAGAAAAGTGATGTACAAGCCGAATGGTCTCTCTACCAAAGTTAAATCACTTATCTACAAACAGATAATCAGACCCACTCTCACATATGCATGCCCGATATGGTACCATATCACACCCGCCCAAATGGAGAAGCTACGCATCTTCGAAAGGAAATGCTTCAGACTGATCACTGGCCTCAACCGACATCCCAACTCCCACAAATATTACAACAGTAGTTCGCTCTACTATGCCGCTAATATTGAACGTATAGATCGACGCTTCCTCGAACTGTCCATCAAATTTATCGAAAATCTTCCCAATAATCCCAACCCGATAATAAATGCGCTCACATCGACTCCGTCAGATAACCGAACTGCCTACCCGAACTGTCTCCACATCAGAACGTTCTTCACCTCTGGCAGATTGGTTAATAACTCTAATGAGATTGTATACCACAATACAGAGCTTTCACCTCACCAATTTAAATATAGTAATATTCAACCCTTCTCCAATATTTTGCGTTTCAACGAACAAACGGAAACTAGTTCCCCAACCCACATCCCTGACAGACAATATCCTCACTAACCCATTGATCAGTATGCTACCCCCTTCCACACCACACCAACTTATTTCAATAATAATTAGGTAACTAGACTAAGTTAAGATAAGTTAAGTTAAGTTAAGCAATTTAGCATAGGTTAAGTAAATAACTATATCCTGGTTTTCTGACCTTTTCCAGGAAGCTCTACCCACTAAAATCTTAATCCATAACCAATATATAACTTTTATCATATTGTTTGAAAAATGTACTAGTAAGTATATGTAAACAATTATAGCTAAGGTATCATAAGTTATCTGTATTGCTTATTGTAAAAATTATTTATGGTCAATAAATACAGAAATGTAAAAAAATAAAAAAACAATAATAATGGGTTAGATTCAATAGTTAAAAGGGGTAAAGACACCCTCTCAGTTTTTAGACAACACAATGTGGTTTATAGAATTGATTGTAATGATTGTGATTCTATATACATAGGACAAACTAAGAGGGCTTTGGAAACAAGGTTTAGGGAACATATGACTAACATAAAACGGCCCCCGGATGAATACAACGCCATTTCATTACACAGGGTGGATAACAATCATAATATGAAGTGGGATTGTCCAAAAATTTTAGATTTTGAGACATGTAAATTTAAGCGTGATATTTCTGAGATGGTGCACATTGGACTTAGCAGGAACACCTTGAATGTGCAATGCGAGACTGAGAAACTTAATGATATTTATTCTTCCATTTTGTGATGACAATCCAATGGTTTTTTAACAACTATTGAACTTGTTGATTTATATACACACGGTTTTTAGTTCTTGTTGAAACTGAGTTTTGGCTTTTTTGAGATTGGTTTTAAATTTTGTGCCACCGCGGTTTGATGAAATCTGACTATTTTAGTAATGATTGTGAATCTGTGGGTCTTTTTATTAGCATCGGCAAGGATGCGGGTTCAACCAAAAACACCACCGATGTTACGCAGGAAATTGTTCTGCCAAACACTGTTCTCCACGATAATAATGATGAAATAAAAACACACTGGTTGTTGGGTGGCCCGGTAAAACTTTATTTTCAATTAACGTTGAAGAACCTAATTTACATTTGTACTAATTGTTGAATCAGCTCACTGATCAAGTGTCGATATTACTCGTTTACACCAAACTGCTCTGGACACTGATGTGTAACTTAGTTGTGGTTTTTAAATTTACGCGCTACTGTTCTTGGTTACTGACATGTAAGTTAGTCTAAACTTTAACATTAAGAATTTACGACACTGTTCTTGGTGATTGACATGTAGGTTACTTGAAACTTTAACATTAAGTATTTACGACACTGTTCTTGGTGATTGACATGTAAGTTACTTGAAACTTTAACATTAAGTATTTACGACACTGTTCTTGGTGATTGACATGTAAGTTACTTGAAACTTTAACATTAAATATTTACGACACTCCGACACGCAACGATCGCGACACGTCTCTCTACCTGGGCGGATAAAATCTGACTGCCATTTGACGCTCACAATAAGAAAAGGGGCACCTAAAGGGAAACTGCAAAAGGGGGGGAGCTACACGATTAACTCGAGGTAGTTAATCGTGATTGGACCGGGGAAAAGGCATACATTATGCATATGTGTGCATGCCTCGCATACGATCGTCCGGCGACCGTGGATGGATGCCAACATCGCTACTGCATCTTCCACGAATGCAAACAATGAACATCTGGGGTGAAAAAGACACGAACCGAAGATCTGGTCATCCTATGGGAGGCCATAAATCAACATTTCGGTTGACGATGTGAATTTCCTTTGGTCCGCCGACGGGTGGCGGCCGTTATTAGGGAATTGTGTATGCATAGCATTCTGTGGTGCCAATGCGATGTTTAGATATTGCAACGAATATAGGGTGCAGCCATTGCCAGATGTTGAAAGTAAACACTTGCTGGCTGCATCCAATTCGTTGCTTGTTTGCGGTCCCTGATCGGTGGGGACCGATAATAGGAAACCAGCTATTGCTGGTAATTAGGGAAATGTTTGGTTTGCCTCAGCCGAAACCTTGTCGGCGGTGGCAAACCAATGGGACCTAATAGCCGCATGCAAGGAGTGCCATGGGCAAACAAGAAAACGAGTCAACAAGGAACTCTTTGTTGATGTTGTTTCCATAGCATAAGGCTGTGGAAACGAGATGCCCTGGGTAGAATGTATGCCTAAGGATGGGATTTCAAATGCCACGGCAATGTGATAATCTTTGCCGTGGACTTAATGTTTTTTTAGGAATCGATGCCTGCCCGAGGAAAAATTTTCGATGCCACGGCTAAGTGATAAGCTTTGCCGTGGACTTAATGTTTTTCAGGGATGGTGATGGAGAAAAAGGGGTTTGGAAGGAAAACCCCCCACAGAATAGGTAAGCTGCCTAACGGATATGCATAACAGTTATCCGATTGGGTAACTGTATTAATTCCAGCGATTTGGCTGGGGGTAAATGCCGTAGCAAGGTTACGCAACCTTGCTGAAGTTCGTCTTAGAGGTGAGTCGGTTCGCCTGGAATAGTGGGGATCGAATGATGTATGGCTCTTCGGGCCCTGAAAAGCCCCACAAATCTAATTAAGATCCTTTGTCTATCAGGTATTTTGATTTCTCATTGAGATGTCAAAATTAACCATTGTGTTCAACCTAACGGTGTTGATCTCAGTCTCGTAGTTGCTCTTTGTTCTCGTTTGACCGTTTATTTGGATTGTCTCGACATATTTTTCACTCCAATGTTTTATTATTGACCAAATTGCGAATTTTTTTCTCACGAATTATTTAAAGCCAATATGTGAATTCGAAACTGATAGGTTGGTCCAATGTGTTTTGTTTTTTTCGCTATTTATATTCCTTTTTTTCGTTTTGAAGATTGTAATTGTGATGTTTGTTCTTTTTGTAGTTCTGAAGAAGATCCCAACCCATAGGACCGAAACGTCAACTTTTATTTTAAATTATTTTATTAAAAAGTTTGATAAAAGTTTTTGAGAGTCTGCTTTATAAACTCCGGTCGGATACTGACACATAATGATCCTTGTCCCTGTTCAATCCAAGTTGCCATGCAGTCTCCACGTGACACCACGTGACAAATAAGGCCAAGACCGGATCCCGGTTGTAGTGCCGATGATGATGGTGATGTGGGACGATTATTTAATGTATTAAAATCGGGAAACAGACTATCAGAAAACAAGATAACAAGGATGAGCTGGGTTGTTAGATAATGTTGAAGGCCATCCTACCCTCTGCATGATTTTTATATAAAAAAAAATTAGTGGCTTGACATCCCCGTTACCTTGGGAGCTTTCTAAAGTGTTTTCTATTTCAACAATCTACAACAATTTGACATGAATAAATAATTGAATTATTGTCAGCTATAGTCCAGTGTGAATTGAATCGGTACATTGCTAAGCTATTTAAGAAACTAGTATATTTTCTAGGAATTTTCATTGCCATTTTGGGTTGTTCCTTTTATGAATTGTGTTAATGCACTCCAGAGTAACTGACCCGACATTGCATGTTCCTTTCTAAACCGACATTCTCTGCCCCCGGTCATTCTTCTCGTGCTGTCCATAAAAAAGCCCTTAATTCAACGAAGTTCTCGAATTTACCATAAACGCGATTCGCCATCTGTTTAAGACGTGTAGTTACTGTCGTAACAATCGTAATGAGTATTTTCGACACTCGTTTTATTTCAGTTCACGGACAAGGCCAGAGAAGGGATTCAACGATCTACCAACAATTCGCGGACCCGTCAAATCTCGAATTAACATTTCCACCCATAAATCCGCAATTGTGAAGAGCTTTAAGAGATTTACACAGTCGTTCCACTATGAATACCCTTGAACTAATTAAAAAAACCGAGAACAAAAAAAAAAAAAAAAAAAGAAGCACCAAAACAAAGCACTGATCACCCTGTGTGCTCTTTCACTCCGACTAATTATGCATTCATTAGCATGTCTCCAAGGACTTTATAATGCGTTTAGTGTCGCTAAACGGCATAGGAATATCGTTAATTTGCTGGAATTTGACTAACTGTATTGCATCTATCAACTTACTTTAATTATATCTGTGTCTTTGACTATATTTGTTGTTGTCGGGGATTAATTTGCTCGCCGGGAGACGACAGGTAAGACGGTCGACATGTTTTCTTAATTTGTAACAAGTTTTACACTGATGTAAATCTCGCCGGGCTACACGGAATTATTTTATCCTTAAACGCCCTCAGATTGATTGCGGTTGAAACGGAATCTCGACGGGTGGTATGGCCTTATTGTCATTCCAAGGTAGAGAATTTGAATTCAAGGTAGCCCATGATTGTAGGATAAGAAATGAATAAACAGGATGCCGCCATTAATTTCTTCTGGTGGAGTAATTTAATGCCGTGAATTTTAATGCCTGCGTAAATTATTGTCATGAATGTTTGTGAACTTATCAAAGCGAGGGACCTTTTTTTATTTTACGATTTCACCTTTTGATGAGAAAGTTCTATAGATTGCGATGTATACGTACCGTGTCAGTGTACATGATAAATGCGGGACTGGGATAGCAAATCGACGCCACTGCAATCTGTCTTACTTGTATATATTGATGTGGTTGGGTTACTGGCCGGGCAGTAGGGACAGGCACTTATAATGTTAACCATTTTGGTATGATTGTGATGAAAGTTTACTTTCGGGTTATGACTTTTGATGATTTATACAATAAGCTTGAATGATTGTTGAAATTAATAAATCAGATATTATTATGTTTCGGTAGGAAGACGCACAGGAAATAAGAGTATTATAATGTGCTGAGACAAGGAAATATGGCTTTCTAGAGGAGGTAAAAGCTGACCCAATTTTTACTTCTGCACCTCATTCTTAAATTAAACACCTACACATAATGTAATTTTCGTTAACTTTTAGAGAGCAGGTTGTTGAAGAAATCAAAAGGTGAACATAAGAAAACGAAAACAAATGAAAACCTGAAATAGGTCACAAAAGGCCGATCGAACTGCGGATTGTTGACAACTGCAGCTCTCGAAATAGAAGGTTAAGAGAGAAAGGACAAGAAGGTACAAGCACACACACAAGTTAATTTTCGAAGAAAAGAACCACAACTTCTATCATGTCAAACTGCGGATTGATGGCCACAAAAAGACTACTACTATTACTACTATTTATTAGCCTGTAGGAACCTGGAAGTTCATGACCTCACCGACTCGACTCCGCCATCGTTCCCTGACCTGTGCACTCCCCTTCCACGCTTTACCATCTGATCCGATCTCCTCAAGGTTAAACCTTACATTGTCCTTCCATCTCCGTCGCGACCGTCCTGCCGGTCTCTTTCCCGTTGGTCTACCGTGAAGAATCCTACGCACGGTCCTATCGTTGTCCATTCGCGCCACATGTCCGGCCCACCTTAATCTTCGCGACCTGATTACTCTCACTATTGCAGGTTTGCGATATAGCTCTTCCAATTCGTGGTTGTGGAGTTTCCTCCATTATCCTGCCTCCTCGTCATATTTACCTCCAAAGATACCCCTCTCAAGAGAAATAACTTGTGGAACATTTTCCTCAAAATGCGATCCTTCGAAAACTACTCCAACTATCTCGGTTCCTTTTATAAATGTTCAGAGCTCTACAACTCCCTCTGCTCCAACTACCTCGCAAAAACACAATCCAATTTGATCAACGACCCCAAATCTTTTTTCCACTTTATAAATTACTAACGTAAATCCGACGCCTATCCTAACTCCCTTTCTTACGGCGCGACTACTTCAACCAACCCCCTAACTATTGCCAATCTATTCGCTTCGTTTTTTAATAAATCCTTCACAGACATCTCCTTCGAACCCAATCCGTCTTACTTCAAAGACTTGCCCGAATTCTCCCTCGGCCCCTTCATCATCATCATCATCATCATCATCATCGGCACTACAACCGGGGACCTGTCTTGGCCTTATTTAGCAAGTCCTGAGGCTTGTTAATTTTTTCCATAATGATTTGTTTTTTCCGGGCAAGGTCATTAGTCTTGCGCCAGAAAAAACTCGGCCCCTTCACCCCTCAAATTATTCAGCGTCACGTAGTTGAGGAGAAATTAAACTTACTCAAAGACGAGTTCAGCCCTGGACCTGATGGACTCCCGGCAGTATTTTTAAAGAAATGTTCCACTTCTCTTTCTCTCCCGATATCAAAGATATTCAATCTATCCCTGTCACAAGGGATCTTCCCTAGTATCTGGAAATCCTCCTATGTCACCCCCATACATAAAAAGGGACCTAAAATGATATCAGCAACTACCGGCCCATCGCCAAACTGTTTCAAATCACCAAACTGTTCGAAAGGATTCTTTACAACGCGTTATCTTTCCGTTGTAAATCCATCATCTCACCCGACCAGCATGGTTTCCTTTCGGGTAGGTAGACCACAATGAATCTGATCGAGTTCTCATCCCATACTCTCCGTGCCTTAGAGAATGGCAACGAAGTCGATGTAATCACCACCGATTTCAGCAAGGCCTTTGACAAAATCTCTCATAATCTCATCATTTTTAAGCTGTCCTCCCTAGGATTCGAAACCCCTATTGATCAAGTGGGTATCTTCTTATCTGAAAGATAGATCTACCGTGTCAAATTCAGATGCTCCCTTTCCAATCCCGTTCTTCCCACGTCATGGGTTCCGCAAGGTAGTTATCTAGGTCCCCTCCTATTTATCCTTACCATCAATGATGTTTACTCCATTATTAAATACTCATCCATCTCCCTCTATGCGGACGACGCCAAACTCTACAAAACGATCATCTCTTCTCTCGACTGCTCAGTTCTCCAAACGGACATCGACAGCTTCTCAACTTGGTGCCGTAATAACTGCCTTGAATTCAACGTCACTCCATCACCTTCTCCCACAAACGCCCCCCCCCCCCCCCCCCCCCACCCCTACGTTCCAACTTCCTGCTAAACCAGCCGATATCATATGTACCTTCGATACGTGACCTCGAGATCTTATTTGACAGGGAGCTTAGCTTCATCCCGCATATTGATGATATTATTCTTAAGGCCAACTCTGCCCTTGGGTTTGTGAAACGCTGATCTAAAGAATTCTCTAATCCTTGCGTTTCCCGTTCTTTCTACATAGCCTTCGTCCGCCCCCTTCTTGAATACGCCAGTCAGGTTTGGTTTCCACACTACTTGTCCAATAGCCACAGAATCGAAAGTGTGCAACGTCGTTTTCTGCGTTTTGCTTCCGCGGACTGAACTGGGAGAATCTTCGGATTCTCCACCCATACACAAGCCAGCTCCATCTGATTAACCTAAACACACTTGAGGAGCGCAGAATTCACGCCGCTATCCTTTTCATCCACCGTCTCTTCTTAGGCACAATCAACTGTCCAAGCTTGCTCTCCTCCATCGCACTCCACACTAACCCCCGTAACCCACGAAACCCCCGTCTCTTCTATTTGCCCACCCACCACACCCCTTACAGCTCTAATGAAACCATTTCGCGAATGCTAAGGTGGGCAAACTCTTACCCTACCTCCTTCGATTTCTACCTCACCTCTACAGCACTCAAACTTCGTCTCCCCCCCCCCCCCCCCCTGATCTTGTCCTGTAGGGTAAATAGTCGGGATGCCTGCATGAGCGAGAGTTCTACTATCAACCCACTCGCCGCTACAGCAAAGTTCCGCCGAATACAACCGAATGATCACCAAGGGAAGAAGAAAACATCAAGCACAAGAATTGCACAGCGCAGAAAATGAAACACCGTGATTGCCATTCATGAATGATTTTTATTATTCTGTCCTGAATTCAATTTATTTCACATAAAATTCACTGAATACACAATTCTATATGGTAAAGGGGACCAAATAAGGTCAGCAACACTCATTGTTATTTCCTACTTTATTATAATTGTTCGCGCAACCGATTCGCTTGATTAACACTCGACACACCGTACCGGCGCGGGGTATGGTGGATGGTAGATGACCCGACCGCCTTGATTGATTGTTGTAATACGACTCTGCGATATACATTCGCTAATGGGGTGAGTTTCCTCGAGAGAGAAAGTTTTCTCTCGTGGTGAAAACAAGGAAGATGTGATGTATGTGTATGTGTGATCGTGTAGATCACAGTGTTTATCGATGCATTTCGGCAAAGGATAAACGAAACCTAAACAAGGGAAAAAGAACAAAGGGAGAAGCGACCTAAGGCATCGTTCTGAAATGAGGGTCAGCTAAATAAATATCCTGCCACTAATTAGGTGCTAATAGGTTTGGGATACATCATACAATTTGTATATCGTATCTTTGGTCGTTCTAAGAAACGGATTCTTTATTTGCATTTGTTTATGCTATTGAATTCGAATCCGGCGGCTAAGCGCGGAGTTGGTGATTGTTTGGAGATTCAAACAAACGAGCATTTCTGGGAGAAGTGCTTGCAGCTGAATCAATAGTTGGAAGTCATTATGAAGCAATTTAGATGGTTACACAATGACGGTTGTGTATAACATCTATATCGATTGTAAATGGCATCTATGGCAACTCAAGGGTCGAATTCCAGTGTGAATAGTTACATCAATATAGGATTCGGTTCTTGGTTGCTTTTTTTTTTTTTTTTTACATTTCTGTATTTATTGACCATAAATAATTTTTACAATAAGCAATACAGATAACTTATGATACCTTAGCTATAATTGTTTACATATACTTACTAGTACATTTTTCAAACAATATGATAAAAGTTATATATTGGTTATGGATTAAGATTTTAGTGGGTAGAGCTTCCTGGAAAAGGTCAGAAAACCAGGATATAGTTATTTACTTAACCTATGCTAAATTGCTTAACTTAACTTAACTTATCTTAACTTAGTCTAGTTACCTAATTATTATTGAAATAAGTTAGTGTGGTGTGGAAGGGAGTAGCATAGTGATCAATGGGTTAGTGAGGATATTGTCAGTCAGGGATGTGGGTTGGGGAACTAATTTCCGTTTGTTCGTTGAAACGCAAAATATTGGAGAAGGGTTGAATATTACTATATTTAAATTGGTGAGGTGAAAGCTCTGTATTGTGGTATACAATCTCATTAGAGTTATTAACCAATCTGCCAGAGGTGAAGAACGTTCTGATGTGGAGACAGTTCGGGTAGGCAGTTCGGTTATCTGACGGAGTCGATGTGAGCGCATTTATTATCGGGTTGGGATTATTGGGAAGATTTTCGATAAATTTGATGGACAGTTCGAGGAAGCGTCGATCTATACGTTCAATATTAGCGGCATAGTAGAGCGAACTACTGTTGTAATATTTGTGGGAGTTGGGATGTCTGTTGAGGCCAGTGATCAGTCTGAAGCATTTCCTTTCGAAGATGCGTATCTTCTCCATTTGGGCGGGTGTGATATGGTACCATATCGGGCATGCATATGTGAGAGTGGGTCTGATTATCTGTTTGTAGATAAGTGATTTAACTTTGGGAGAGAGACCATTCGGCTTGTACATCACTTTTCTGCAGAGATTAAGTTGAATTGCGGCTTTGCGAATCGAGTTTTTGGTGTGGGCGGAGAAGGACAGATTGTTGGTGAAGGTTATTCCCAGGTACTTTAAGGTTTTGGAGGGTTTAATTATATTGTTATTTAACTTGATTCTGATTTTGTTATGGCAGCGTATGGTGTTGTTAGTACAATTCGCATTTCTGCCTTTAAACACTATGAGTTGAGTTTTGGCTGGGTTGAGTCGGATTTTCCACTTAGTAAAATATGCAGAGAGATTCGGGAGATAGCTGTTAATACAGTTTCTTGCCTCTTTGACAAACTTGTTGCTTGAATAAATTAAAGTGTCATCGGCATAATTCAGCATTACTGTATTAGGTGACAGTGGCTGCGGGGTGTCTGAAGTATAAAGGAGGTATAATAACGGTCCGAGAATGGAACCTTGAGGAACACCCGCGGTTATACTGTATGGTGTCGAAAGAGTTGAATTTATTTTCACCATGAACTTTCTATCAGAAAGGTAGGAAGCGAGAAGTTTTATGGTGTGGGTGTTTAATCCGAACATTGAATGTAGCTTATAGAGCAGTCCTGCAATCCAAACGCAATCGAATGCTTTTGCTATGTCGAGAGAGACGCATACTGTAGGGGATTGGTTTTGGAGATTCATTGTTACATCATGTGTCAGTTTTAGCAGAGCATGACAAGTTGAGTGTTGTGGACGAAAGCCAAATTGAGAATTCGGGATAAGGGAGTTGTCTCTAGCAAATGAGAGAAGATTTTTGTATATCTTACATTCCAAAACCTTACTAAGCGAATTTAGCTGTGATATGGGACGGAAGTTAGCCGGGTTGTTGGAAGAACCGGATTTACTAATAGGGACTATCACCGCTGTTTTCCAACATTTTGGGAAATGTGAAGCGTTTATTATGTGGTTGAGAACAACGAGAATGGGGAGTAAGTTTTCCGGGTGAAGCCTTTTAAACAGAAGGTTAGGGATTCTATCCAAGCCTGTAGATTTTTTATTGTTACGCGAAGTAATCAATTCAGATAATTCTGTAAAGCTTAGGAATGTGTCGATTCCCATGGGATGTGACGCTTTATTGGTTTCGTTGAATTCAGTAATGAATGGTGGGAAGGATGGCTCAAGTGTGCCTGAGATGAATTCATTCACGGTGTCGTGGAAATTAGTGACTGGGAGGGAATCGTTTTGTTTATGAGTTTTACAGAAGTGTTCAGCGAGACAATTTGCTATATCAGTGTCCGATTGGGCGATGTTACTGTTAGTTGGTTGGATGAGATAGTCTATTCGAGGCTTGAATTTACGACCAGTTAGTCGATTTATATTTTTGAATAGGTCACGGTTTGGTTTGATACTGTTTAGAGTAGACGTGTAGGTCTGATCGGTGAAATTTTTAAGTTGGACATTTATCAGGCTGGTCAAAAGCTGTATCTGTTGTTTAATAAAGGGTGAGTAGCTAATATGCAATTTACGTCGGAGTTGTTTTTTTATGCGCAATAATTTTGTGAGGAGGTTGGGTAATGGTTTTCCTAAGTGGTTATGAGGGACGATCGTAGGGGTATGGCTGAAGAGAGCATTTCCCAGTATTTGCTCTATTTTTACAGCTGCCTGGTCAATTTCAGTAGGGAATAGGTTTGAAGATTCCGGTAAAGAATAATTTGAAAAACTGGCAGCAATATCGTTATTGACTTTTTTCCAGTTTGTTTTGGAAAAATTTGGAATAGGATTCACTGTGTAGAGTGGTTCGAGCGAAGGGATTTGAACCGTGGAGTGAACGGACCCATGATCGGATGGGAATGTAAAGGATACTGTAGGGGGATTAGATGAATAGATATCTGTGGATTTTAGGAAGAAATCGATTGTTGATTTGGTTGTACTACAAATTCGAGTAGGTTGCAATGGACAGTCTGCGTAAACATATGGGTGAAGTGGGAGGAGATCTAGGAGTTGGTAGCCATATTTGTTGCACTTGATGTCATTAAATGATGTATGTCGAGCATTCCAGTCTCCCCCTATGATGAAAGGTGCCGGCAGAGACTGCTGGATTATTTGAGAAATGTCTGCACTAGGGAAGTTAGGTTCACGAGAAGGGTGAATGTATATTGACGACAAAACCAGTACTTTATTACTTCTGCAGAAGAGTTTAACTGCCGTGTATTCGACATTAGTTATGTTAGTGAACCTGATTTCAGTAAATTGGAATTTCTTGTGTATTAGAATTCCAGTACCACCATGAGGGCCAGTGGTTCGCGGGTTGGACACAAATGTGTAATTAGGAATGTATACTCGAGAGTTTGATTTAAGCCAAGTTTCTGAGAGAAGAAGAACATCTGGGGCGAACTTTTCAACAAACAAACGGAGGTGTTGTCTACGAGTGTGGGAATATATGGATTCTGTGTTGAGGGAGACTAGGGTTAAACTATTCATTAAGGGAAAGAATGTGGGAGGTTATTAAATCTAAGATCTGACCTTTTTTTTCTATTTCCGAGCTGTGTTTCAGGGTGGGTAGCAGCGTATTCAGGCTTCTAATATAACCCATGATGTCCAGGTTGAGGACGTTGGAATTGGGTTGATGAGGTTTAGTCCAGTTTCGGGAATCTTTCGTAACTTCTGCATAGGATATTCCTGATCCCGCGAGATGAGATGGTTGAGGTGATGAGGGTTTAGTTGCAGTTCCTTTGGTTGGTGCTGGTTTATTTGTTGTCGTGTGTGCCGATCGTCTCTCGAGGATTCGCAGCTTTTCGGGACATTGGGAAAAGTTCGCTGGATGTGGGCCTCCGCAGTTACAGCACGTTACTGTGATTTTATTTGTGCTTGTTGATCCATCAGCGTTTGTTTTTTGAATTGTTGTTGGTTCAGTACCAGGCGGGTTTACCTTGCATTCTCCAGGTGTATGCTGTTCGGCACATTTCCCGCATCGTGCACTTAAATGGCACGCAGCTGCTAAGTGACCTGAACCTTGACATCTTTTGCAATGGAGAACGTCCTGTTTGTGTGGTTCCTCAATCGCAATTTTATGCGTAAACAAATATTTTATTTGTTTAAGCCGGCTAACATCTTCGTTCGGTGGAATCTGTACGATTCGTAAACTCCGAATATTGTTTTCTCTCATATGAGGAGTTTGGAAGTAGTCCAATCTGTGTATACTCAGTTCCGGGCAGATTCTTGATATTTCGAGTAGGAGTTCCTCATTCGTCCATGCTGGATCAATGTGCCTTATGATGAATGTCTTTGGTTTACTCTGGGCATGTTGAAAAGTGAAGAACTCATGTTTTTTCTCTGTGAGTTTTTTTACTGCCGTGTCGTGGTCCGTCAAAGTTGTTGTCATGATCGAGATCGAGGAGCCTTTGGAATTTGTGGTAAAGTTTCGATGTCCTAGGGCAATCTCGAGCATCTTGATTACTTCCTTGATGCTAGTTGCATTTTTGATGTAAATTGGTGGTGGCCTCACCTTATTTGTAATTTTGTGTCCAACTGTTTGCCACTGGTCATCTATTTTGTTGGTATATTGGGACGTTGACGGTTGTGATGACGATGGTTTGATGTTGGTTGTTAAGGAGATGTCTGATCTTTGGGGATGTACTTCCTTCATGCAGACATCGTCATAGGTTTTGGTCGGTGATTGAAGAGAGCGTATTTTGTCGTGCAGTTGGTTCATTTGGGCTGTAAGCAGCCTTATTTGTTCCATGGCGTCATTGTACTTCTTCTGGTAGTCGATGGTTGGTTGAGTAGTCATTGTAGCGATTTTCTTCGGGGCGTTTAAGCTACTGTGGATGGTTTTTTTCTTCCGTTTTATAGTCAATCGTTGGGCAGCACTGGGACCGTTGCCCGGCATCTGCGAACGCAAAATCCGGATACGGTCGTTTATTTTTTGTTTCGGTTTACCAATTTTGTAATAGTTTTCATAAGGTATCACCGAGATTTAAGTAATTTACACTATCACTTTACACAAAGAACAATGTTCTGTCACAGACCGTTCTTAATGACGGTACCACATTTATGGTTCACACGCGCACACGTGTTTTTTTGTTTTTTTTTTCCTTTTCTTTCAGTCAAGCAGTGGCAGTGGCAAAACGCGTCTACACACTAAGACGATCAGAGTGGGAATGCTTGGTTGCTAATGCTGAGATGTCTATGAGAATGCCCTTGTGGGAAAAATTCTTTTCAGGAATTTCTAGGTAATGCGTTGAAAGCATTAATTATCCTTGAGAAAGGAAATGTCTTTGATCCGGGGAGATTGAGGTGCAAATATGGGTTGCGAATATGGGGGGTTCTTCAGGTGAGCTTTACGAACCCCCACAGCCCCACCCACCGTCTACACCCTTACAACCCGTACACATTCCAACATCCTACCCTTTTATCCTACCACCCTGTCCTTTACAACCCCACCACTCACACAACCATCTACCCACCATATCCATTATATTATTACCTAACATATTTATTCTTAATTTTTTTTCCTCTTTTTTAAATATGCATTTAATACATTCGTTTTAAGATATATGTTTGTCTTCTCTTTTTTTTCATCCGCTTGTACTAAGCTAAATATATGAGGGCTCCGTCCTCACTAAAACTTGTCGTCTTGTACCTTTCTGATGACATACTCGAGCACAAGGTTAAAAAGACATGGTGAGTGGCCATCCCTCTGTTTTAGTTCGTCGCGGATTTCAAATTGTTTTGAGAGGTGGTTTTCTATTCTAACTTGTCCTTTGTTTTCGTTCATGCAAATTTGACTGAGGGCGGCATATTTTTTCGGGATTTCCAGTTCAACTACAATATGGTAGAGTCTTTGCCTTGCGACTGAGTCGTAGGCTTTTTTGAAGTCAACGAACAGTTGGTGAACCGTCTCTCCGTATTCCCACTTCTTTTTCAGCAGTTGTCTTACTCTGAACATTTGGTCGGTTGTTGATATCTATATGAATAATTGCAAGAAATCCACTTTACTTTACTTTAAATAGAGCGATGGCGTTTGATTCCGTTCAAAGTCCGTTCACACTCGTCCAGTGGTGCGGTGCCCTTTACATCAATTTTTCAGTGTTACTTTTGAATAATAAAATATTCTCTTTCAGAAAAGAACAACTCCAACACAATGTTCCTGGACTATGACGTACCATCGCCTGGAACTGGAGAAAGGGACCTCAAAGGAATCACATTCACACATCGTAAATGAGAATGTTCCGCAATTGTTGTATAAACCGAGTTGGAAAGGGTAAACTTCATACCGAAATACAACTTTAAATACACATCATAATTTGAAATAATCCAGAAGTGCGGAGCTGAAACGTACGTGAAAAAGAACAAAATGTCAGAGTCTTGCGAAGCACCGGCGAACGGGCGAAAGAGCCACAACTCTTTTATACAATGGTCCGTCATTTGGCTACTAATCACATGCCTGCTGAATCCTGTGCTCCCAGAGGTCATCTACCGAGTGGATCCATTAGGTACAGTTACTTTTATACAGATTTACAACTTTTCCCCTAGCTTTAGTTTTTCGATGGGTTTACTTAATCTACAGTGAAAGGGTGGCTTTTGATACTCTTAAAATGGGCATCTCATTAAGCGTGCAATTGCACTGAATTCTTTATCCTTAGCGAATGTGGAGGAAATGTATTCCTTGGTGGGTTGCCTTCTTCTTCCACGCTTTCTTTTTATTGATGTTTTGTTTTACTTTGTATCCTTTTGATTCCCATGAATGGTTCTTTTTATGCTTCGACTAATTCCATGCCTATGGTGGCCCGTGTTCGTCTACCAAATGAACGCCACCACAAATTGTGGTTAGCCAAGAGGAAAAGACGAACGAGATCAGTCAAGTAATGAACTCCTATATAGGTTACCAGCATATCGCTACCAAGTGTGCCTCTTACTTCCAGATTCCAAATAAAGCCTTATCCATTGATGTTACGGCTGTCAGAGCATTCTATTTGCCGTCTGCATTGTATGCGAGAACGAATGGCCCTAAGGTGCCTGTTCGTCTCCTGCCAGCATGTCCGTAAATCCACTGAACGAAATTAAAACAAATTATAAAAGCGTTGAAGAGGAAGAGGTAACACTGGAATAAAAGTTCCAAGAAAAACAAAGTGCAAAAAGAAAATTTTTCTACACAAATTATCCTGTTGGTGATGGAGTAGAGTGGGTCGCAACAGCAAATGAATTAACCAACCGAAAATGATATATAAAAAGAATGCCAGCTAACGAGTAAAAGGGACAAATGAGGGAACTAAGCAACAAGAATGCAAACTCGTTCCAGGAATTATTTTTAATGAAGTTGACCCGAACACTGTCATTCTAGTAGCTAGCTGGGATATGGCAAAATCCTTCCACCTTCAGTCTCTGGTATTATCATGGGCTGTTTCACTCAGGCGCGTCCGCAAACCTTTCCTGGCAGTTGTGTATAGAGCGTGATATCCTTAGAAATTCACAATCAGTGATGTCATTGCTAAAAGGGTGCTTGGCAAGGAAGCCATTTGTCGCCTTTCCAAGGTGAACATCATACAGCCAGGGTTCACAATGTCAATAATTCAAGAAATTTAACTACGATGCACTGGAGTTGTTTTCCATATGAGCATTCTCTTCCTTTAATCTACTTCAAGAGCATTTACATGATTGCATTATCCTTGAAAAGAAAATGATATCATTCTCAGCATCGGGTTCATGAGACTCCGAAATGTATCCTGTGGAGATAATATTACAGGAGTCTTCTTGTACTACACCTAAGCTATATAAATTTATTCTACTTATATAGATGGCATTACTGTGCGTCACCAAGCAAATCTCACTAAATCACTTTCATTTCACTTCAACTAACAAATTGTCATGTTGACTTGTTGTCCGTTTAAATATTAAAACAAGTATTTGCAATGATATGATATCACTTTTCAAACAAAATGCCTTACGGTATTCAATTTGGGTAAAATATCTGAAAATGAGGGTGAACTATAACCATCGACATTCAAGGTCATTCAAATTGCTTTTTATCCTTCTAATCCGTTAATAATATATATATATATATATATATATATATATATATATATATATATATATATATATATATATATATATATATATATATATATATATATATATATATATATATAATCGCGTTATCGGAAACTGTGACTTGACCGTTCATCATTTTATTTACCTAGATGGCGCTATAGGCCAACAACGTGGACCTTCTTAATGTACTTAACAAATCTCTCCACCGGTCCCGATTTCGAGCCGGTGTCATCCAGTTTGGCACTTCCAGGCTCTGGGCGTCCTGGTCTACGCCATCCCTCCATCGCGGACAAGGTCTGCCACGCTGTCTCCTTCCATACATCCTCCCACAAAGGTCTTTCCGGTCCTTTCCGGTGTTTCTTAAAACATTAGCTTCAAGGTAGATCGCGTATAACTCATGGTTGTGGCGTCTCCGGAATCGTCGTCCCTCACATACGGGACCAACACTTCTTTTTAAGACCTTTATAGCGTTTGGGATGATAGTGAAGAACGTGTGATTCGAACTGACGCTATGACAGTTAGAATCGCCAAAAATGGAACCAAAGCGCAACCCATCAGGCCACCGTCGTGTGTATGAATTCGATTTCTAAACTCAAGTACATTCGACTGATGTGGATTTGTTATGTTATCGCTATGGTATACGGCTCTGATGCATTTTCTTATTCGATTTTCATTCGGTGTTCTTCACTATTTGCTTGTGTATTGTGTGTGTATCTGTTACAAACGCCACACCTTCCTCTCGAACGCGCCCAAGAGTTCAGAGTGCATTTTATTGAGCACCTAGGTCGCGGATCCATACATGAGTATTGATAAGACCATGGTCTTGTCCAGCAGCAGCTTGAATGTTCTGGATAAATTTCTGGATTTAAAGAGGCTCGATAGACCATAGTAGGCTTTGTTGGATGTGATCAACTGTCCGTGTATTTCTTCTTCCATATTATTATCGGCTGATACTATTGACCCAAGGTAGTTAAAGGATTGCACTACTTCAAATTCGTGCTCTAATACCCTGATAATTTGACCAGCGTTAAGTCTTCTCTTCGCAGAAGTTGCCACCATGCACTTAGTTTTCCCGTCATTAATGTGCAGTCTCAGTTTTTGTGCCACCTGCTCGATCTGGCTGAAGGAGTCCTGTACAGCCGAATCGGATCTACCGATGATGTCGATGTCATCTGCGTAGGCAAGTACCTGGCTGGGCTTGCTGACAATAGTCCCTCTAGTTGTAACGCCAGAGTCACAGATTACTTTCTCCAACGCCAGGTTGAAGAGGAGGAAGGCCAGACCGTCCCCTTGTCGGAGTCCATTAAAGATGTTTATTGATTTGGACAGCAATCCCGTTTTTTTTTACTTGACTAGTTACGTTGGTCATGGTCCACCTACAAAGTCGTATCAATTTGTTTGGAATTGCCGAACTCATGGCATTAAATAGTTCTACCCTGGCTATGCTGTCGTAGGCGGCCTCAAAGTGATATAAATAGATGATATAATGGAATCTTAAATTCCAGACATTTTTCCATCGCCTGCCTAAGGGTGAATATCTGTTCAGTCGCTGATTTGCCTGAGATGAAGCCACACTAATATTGACCAATGATGGCTTTAGCGTATGGGTCTATCCGATCTTGTAGGATAGTAGAGAGTATCTTATAGGCGGTACTCAGCAATGTTATACCCCTATAATGGCTGAACACTGTGATATTTCCCTTCTTATGTATGGGGCAAATTATCCCACGACGCCAATCGTCCGGCATCTCCTCTTGCTCCCATATGTCCACCACGATCTCATGAATTGCGTGATGTAACGCTGTCCCTCCTTGTTTCATCAGCTCAGCTGGTATGCCATCAGCTCCAGGGGCTTTTTTTTTCTTTGAGCTGTCTTATGGCTTTTGATGTTTTCTCAATGCTTGGTGACTGCAGCATTTGGTCTTGATTTTGCATTGGTGGAGCGTCCAATTCGTCTGTGAGCTGACCATTTAGCAATTCATTGAAATGCACTTCCCATCGCTTCAGAATGCCTTCAGGATCTGTGATCATATTACCCTCCTTATCCTTGCAGTAAGTGCAGCGTGGTGTGTACCGCGTTTGGTAGAACTTCCGCGCCTGGTGCGAACCCCGCTCTCTCCTTTTCTCTATTTCACAGGCAAGGTTTTTTTCCCAGGCACTTTTCTTCTGCCTGTGAATAATTTTTTCAGATCTTCTGAGCTCTTTGTATTTCTTCTCGCGTACCCGCGTCCTATGAGACCGCGGCATTGCCCGGTATGCAGCACTCTTACGTTCAGTCGCTAGTTTACACCCATCATCAAACCAGTCGCTGCGATCTTTACGACTACTGCCTAAGATGGAGTTGGCGGTACTAATGACAGTATTCTTAAGGCGTGCCCAATTCTCTTCTATGGCCGGCATTCTGGCCCCAGGACTTACTCTCCCTCCGTCGAGCTGTACGAGGGCGAGTCCTAGGGCATGGCCAAAGGTGTTACTGGTATTCTAATTGCGTAAGGCAGCCGTGTGGATTCGAACCTGATCCGCGTATGCAATGCGTCTCCGTAAGGCAATCCGCGCTCGGAAAACTGTACCAAAAAGATAATGATCCGAGTCGACGTTGGCACCTCGTACCTCGTTCGTACCGTCATCAGGCTCGAGGAGTGACTGCGATCTATTAACACGTGGTCAATTTGATCGCGAGTGACTCCATCAGGTGATACCCAGGTGCCTTTGTGGATATCTTTACGCGGAAACCTGGTACTCGCAACGACTAGGTTTTTTGATGCTGCCAGTTGGATGACTCGTAGTCCATTGTTATTAGTGTTCTCATGCAAACTATGGAAACCCGCGTAGTGCCTGAAAGCCAGCTCCCGACCTACTTTCGCATTCAAATTTGGCAGGGATTCGTTCAACGTTCTCGTAGTATTCTTCTTTTTCGTCGCCAGGGGTCTCCTCTGTAGGTCTGTGAACGTTTATGAGGCTTATGTTCTTAAACTTGACTCGCACGCGAAGAGTGCATAGCCTTTCGTTTATTGCATTAAAGCCGATAATGGCAGGCTTCAGTTTTTGGCTGATTAGAAAGCCTACCCCGATCACATGGTGTTTTGCATGACAGCTGTAAGAGATGTAATAGATATTCGTTTCTTTGAATTACACCACTCCCCGTCCCTCTTATTTCTTGTAATGCTGTTATGTCAGCCTTATATTCGGACAGGGCATCGGCTAGCTGCTGTGCAGCTTGAGCTCTGTATAGTGAGCGGACGTTCCATGAGAAAATTCTTAAATCGTGTAGCCATTTTCGTATCCGTGGCCATTGTCGTATATCCGGTCCATATCCGAGGCTTGTTAAATTTGCCATAATAATTTGTTTTTACGAGCACGATTATTAGCCTTGCGTCAACCTTTCTCAGGATACATAACCCCATTTACCGTTAACCAGTTAACGCACATGATGCAATCAATTTAATTCTTCCCGCAATCACTATCACATATCCAATTACCCAATTAGCCTTGCGCCAACTTTTCTCAGGATGTCGCTGCATGCATTGGTTCACTAGTTGGCGGGTGCTATCCAGGGGTGTCATATGGAGACTGCATGTCAACTTGGATTGAACAAGGACAAGGATCGCCATGGCCTTCGTCGGGTTGAGAGCAATTAGAGACTTTGCCCTGTGTGTTCGCTACCATCCCCCCTTAAATCTTAAACTAGTACTAACTTGCACTTATCGGATTGTGTGATAAGTCTATAGTATTTCACGACGTGATTCGAACTCAAGTTAAAATGGTTAGAAGCAAAGCACCGATGCATCAGGCCACGGCAGCATGTACACGAGGATGGCTCATGTTTCTATATAAGTTGTGATTGTTACCCTAATGCTTTGGTATCTGGCGCTGATGATTTTTCAATTTCCTTTTGGTGCTGTGTTGTTCCCTACGGTTTCGAGTGCGTGGGGTGTTAGAATCACCATAAGTCCAGTACGGAATCTGACGTTAACAAAGGTATCCCGCTAGCATGCGTCCGATGAAGTGTGCGCATGTGTTAGTGCGATGATAAAAAGTAATATAGTGCGGGACAAAGATTCCTTAACATATTTTTTCACGCCTGTGTTGAGTCCTTCAAGCATCACTTATCTTCAATGTTTTCAAGGTTGTGGTGCAAGGGAGGTATAATATTCGTTACGAACTGGTTATGGGCTGAGGTTCTGCAGGGATTCAATGGGAAAGCTATTATAAGGGTGTAAGTCAACGCATAAATGTGCAACAGGTAGCACCACATGTAGACGGGCATTCCACCAACAATCTGCATCTGCTCCTCTCCTAGCCAAATAAACTTTTTTGTTTTTTAAATTCTTGTAATGTGATGTAATATATGTAATACATAATAATGTTAAATTCTAAAAGAATGAGTCCCCTTAAGTCATCTCCCAAACTGTTTTCAAGTAAATCTTCCTAGTTGTCTACCTATCTTTCAGGGGTCCATTGGAACTTCAAGTTCATGATCTCATTGTCAAGGGTACACCGCCCTTCCTTAGTTTTCGCATCCTCCTTTTGGAAACGGTGCCTGTTCTTGTAATTTAATACTCCCTTAATATGTGACTGACAAAATGCGGCCATTGTGTACTGTGCAATGTCTTGGTAAAGTGTGTGGTGATCAAAATACTACTCAACTTCCCAGAAAACAATACGACAACTGTGGCTATCCTTGAGAAACGGGCGTCTATTGTTGATCACAATATCCATTTCAATTCCATTACACCTGCAATCCACACAGTAATAATGTTGACAGCTATTGTAGTCAAGTGCAAAGTGCCCATAAAATCTTCAATACACACTGGAATCACTCAACGGAACGCTTTATTCGGATTCATCATTGGCTTAGATGTGGTCTCCTTGAATTTTCTGTATTCATTTCAAATTTGCCGACCCTTCAACTGGAAGTCCTTACAAGCTCACGACCACAAGTCCTCGACTCAACAGCTACCCTTATTAGTTGAATGCAGTCACAACTAGAGCACCTACCACCAGAAAGTATTAATGTGAATATGGCCTGCAGAATAAGAAGGAAAAGAGGAAGGAGAAGGAGAAGAAGAAAATAGAATATAATGTCCTGAAAATCACTCACGTATCCTTGGAAAATCGCAACAAGATTAAGAAACTACAACAAAGTGCTTTTAAGCAAACTCCATTCAGTAGATTCAAATTCCAAAAGGAGGTACATGCACCCGACAACATTGCGCTGCTGGTATCTCTCCTGGAACAACCCTAGAACAAAGAATTGAATACGACAGAGACGATGTGCAAGAAATGGAAAGGAAGACCTTTGTCGTCATTGCTCCATACTTGGTATCTTCACCATTTTTACCGGCAGTACTGTCACTACCGTCAGAACCGCCATTGTTGTCGACAGTTCGTCGTTCCTCTAGGAGGACGCTAAAGCCCCTACGTATACATGCGTATCCAGGCCACTGATTAGGTTCTCGTCTTAGGTTTTCCGGCAAATGTGTATTTTATGGCAGATTGTGTGTGAGGAAATCCAGTTGTACACTCTTGGCTTACACACTGCCCGAAGCACAATAGGGAAGTTCCCGGAAGACTGCTTTATTTTCAGGTGGGATTTTATACGGGTATTAGGAAACTCCCTAAACCCACTGGACCAGCATATAAAATTCGGTTTGGGTTCTTAATGAATACTCAATTCGTGGTGAAGTTTTTACTTTAGCATCGTTAATGAAGTTGTTGATACGAAAATGGGCAAATGGCAAATGATATTTCAAGGCAACCTCGACCGAAATGGACGTTCAAATATGGCACCGCTTGTAGTGATGTATGTAATATCTTAATGCAATCACTATACTTGCGTGGTTTTGATGACGACACATTTGTCATGATTGCCATTATTTGACATCCTTCGCTAACTGTCGATATTGATTGCTCGTAAATTTGTTAGATTCCCTAGTCAAAAGGCAGCTCGGCCACAGTGTGAACATCTAAGGATATTTCAGCAATGATTAAGTGCTCGTGGCAGTTGGGAGGTGGTGTTTGTTGTAATCCACCGACTGAATGATGGATGCGGCGATTGTTGCGCTAGCAAACGAAGTGATTTAGAAGTGGAAAACTTTCTGCTAAGAAACGTGAAACAGATTGAGTTGTAAATAAGGATCGAAGAGTAGTTGGAGTTTTGCTACAGAGGGTGGAAAGATATTTGAATATTTTTACTGTGGTTATAGATAATGATCAGGTGTTGGGTCCAAATGAAGCGATAAAACTTGAGAAAACACAAAATATGGGCCAATTTGTCTTTTAAATAGGTGAGGCTCTTAGGACGTGGTGTGCATGTTACTACCAGATACTGCGGCCCATACTGACAGTAGATAAATTGTCATTATTGTTGGAAAATTAATTTGAAACAAGATTTAAAGTTTGGCTGATCGAAAGCGCAAAGTGTTTTCTGTCGATATGATTGTCGTCAGGTATGTTGTTGTACCATGTTGAACGTAATGTGAGCGTCAACAAATATATACCCCCGAAAATGTGGAATACATTCGCTTATAAAAAATGTCATTTTTTAAGCCGATTTATTTTCAGTGAACTGACAAAAAGAGTCCACTTATGGCCGTTGTTTGATGCGTCGGTGCTTTGGTTAGAACATTTACTCCCGAATCACGTTCTTTACTATCATCCCAAAACGCTATTAATGAGGTGCAATATTTGTTACCAAAGATTTGTAACCCCAGTTTCTGTAGAGCAACATCTATAAGAGCATAACACCTATACCAGGTGTACCGGTGTGAAGTGAGCGTCAAGATACAAATGTATCGATAGGGAACGTTTGTTGTGAACGACCCCCCCTTATATGTTTTTTATTTGGTTGCTATGTGTTGCGGATTCGCATTCGAAACAACTAGCGAATTCGCAATAACTAGATGTGGCACCACCTGAACTGAATCAGATATGTGGCATTACCGAAGCAATGTCACCAATCAGCTGACATTTATGAATTCTGTCACTTGACAACCAGCTTTTATGTTTACTTTCTCTTCTAGTAGCTGCACTTACTGACAACATCGCAATTAGTTATAATCCACTTAAATCAATTGAATCTGTTAATAAACGTAATATTCAGTAACATTAAACCAACCCGAGTTATTTGTGGAATTCTGGAGGAGGATTATTTCTGGGGTACAACGGCAATCACAGGTAATCATTTTCCTTTGAACAAGCAAATATTAGCAGTTGATTCCAGCCCACGGAACCAACATCGTTGCACGCCAGGAACTGGGCATATCGGTCCTGACGTCATTCCCCCGGTCCACCGACCATACCTTGGGTGGTGGACAGTTTGTATTACTCAAATACAAACACTATGACATCTGTCAAACATATTTAATATGCATCAAATCATTGTACAAACAACAATTTTTTAAACCTTTTAAAAATGTCGAATTTTGTACCAGAAAATAATGATTTGCGGAAAGCATTAATTTTTTGTTTTCATTTGAAGAAAAGTGCAGAAGAGTCGCATCGAATGCTTCTCGAGGCTTATGGTGATCATGCTCTATCGGAAGCAACATGCAAAAGATGGCTTAAGCGGTTCAGAGATAATGATTTTGATGTGCGAAATGAAGAACGTGGAAGACCACCAAAAAAGTTTGAAGACGCCGAATTGCAAGCAATATTGGATCAAGATGACACTTTAAGTCAAAAACAAATGGCACAAATGTTAACTGTTGCACAACAAACAATTTTTGACCATTTAAAACCTATGGAAAAGATCCAAAAGTGTGGAAACTGGGTGCCACATGAATTGAATGACAGGCAGATGGAAAAGCGAAACACCACATGTGAAACGTTGCTTCTACAACACGAAAGGAAGTCAGTATTGCATCGAATTGTGACTGGTGATGAAAAATGGATTTATTTTAACAATCCTAAACCCAAAAAACCATGGGTACATCCAGGAGAAGCGTCAACATCGGCTGCAAAGCCTGATCGGTTCGGAAAAAAGACAATGCTCTGTGTTTGGTGGGACCAGAAGGCGGTGGTGTATCATGAACTTCTAAAACCTGGCGAAACTGTTGATGCGCAACGCTACCGACAACAAATGACTCATTTGAACGCTGTATTGGTCGAAAAAGAACCGGAATGGGCCACAAGACACGGAAAGGTAATTTTGTTGCATGATAATGCACCGAGTCATACAGCAAAACCCGTAAAGGAAACAATAAAACCTCTCGACTGGGAAGTGTTACCCCACCCGCCGTATTCACCAGACTTGGCTCCCTTCGACTACCATTTGTTTTCATCGATGGGAGACTCGTTGGCTGAGCAGCATTTCAATTCCTACAAAGAAGTCGGAAATTGGGTCTGTAGCGTCTCTAACAGATACACACACAATACACAAGCAAATAGTGAAGCACACAGAACGAAAATCGAATAATCCATCAGACCCGTATATCATAGCGCTAACATAACAATTCACATCAGTGGAATATATTCGAGGTTAAAAATCAAATTCAAAACACGGCCTGAAGGGTTGCGCTTTGGTTCAATTTGTGGTGATTCTAACTGTCATAGCGTCAGTTCGAATCACACGTTCTTCACTATCAATCCCAAACGCTATAATTGGTGACCCCGGCGTGATCTGTACACACAGCACACACTTTCCCGTAGTAAACAGAACTTCACATACATTCACACGACTTCTACGCAGAGCACCGGCTCACTCGCCTGCTCTGACATTCTCTCGATCGCTCTCTCGCTCGCTCTTCGCTCAGTCGTTCACATCTCAAAGTTGATCGCAACAAAAGTTACTGGGAAGGGAGTGATGTGACGTTTCTAGCAGATACACACACGACTGGTGAAGAACAACACCGCCAAAAGCACATCCATTAAAGCCGTATACCATAGCACTAATATACCATTTCCACATTAGTCGAATGTATTTGAGTTCAGAAATCGAATTCACAAACACGGCCAGTAGCCTGATGGGTTGCGCTTTGGTTCAATTTTTTGTGATTCTAACTGTCATAGCATCAGTTCGAATCGCACGTTCTTTCCTATCATTCCAAACGCTATAACTGGTGACCCCGACGTGGTCTGTACGACATAACACACACTCCCATACATACACAGAACTTTACCACTTACAATCATACGACTTCAACGCAGAGCACCGGCTCGCTCGCCTGCTCTGACGTTCTCTCGTTCGCTCCGTCGTTCGCACACGAAGCTGATCGTAACAAGGTAACTGAGGAGGGAGTAGTGTAGCGTCTCTAACAGATACACACACAATACGCAGGCAAATAGTGGAGAACACCGAACGAAAATCGAATAAGAACATACATCAGAGCCGTATACCATAGCGATAACAACAATTCACATCAGTGGAATATAGTTGAGTTTAAATATCGAATTCTATACACGGCCAATAGCCTGGTGGGTTGCGCTTTGGTTAAATTTTTGGTGATTCTAACTGTCATAGCGTCAGTTCGAATCACACGTTCTTCACTATCAATCCCAAACGCTATAGGTCTCCGAATGGTTTGCCTCAAAAGACTACCGGTTTTATTGGCGTGGTATCCACAAATTGCCAAAAAAGGTGGTCGAAATGTGTAGAAAGCAATGGCGAATACTTCGAATAAAATGTTTTTTACTTTCCCAAAACTTGTTTTTTAAACGTTCACTTCAAACCGGTACACCTAGTAGTAGTTTCCTTCGTTTATCCATTGTGAATCTCAGCATACGCCGTGATCCAAAGCGGCTTTGTTTTATTGTACAGGGCTAAAGTTACGACACGAGATTTTCACTTAAACCAATGCCATATGCTCGGCTTACCGTTTTTTTTTTCTCGCAGGAGAACCTATAGCAGCGAGTCAGCGCCCCGAGATGCCATTAAATGACTGTTGGAGTTTTTCTTGCACAGTTGCAAATTGTATCGTGTTACTTGGGTGGGAAGGCAGTTTCCCAGCTTTTCGGTTCTGTAACGGAACGAGTTTTGGTACAGAGATGTACGTCCCATCGGAAGATGAATTGGAAATTGATGGGATCCGTCGGATTGTCTTATGGAGCACAAATAAACGGAATTTCACGGAATAATACCACGAATCTTCGACGAACAATCCCCGTGATAATATCTGTAAAACAGGCAAAGGTCCGCTACGGGCCTTCGATGTGATAGCGACTGCAGTCCCGAAGTCAGCGCTGTGTCCTCTATCAGGCGGACCGCTTGTCTCTGTATGCTCTCAAGTAAATCGAGCATATAGATAGGAGTAGAGCACGAAACAGGGCAACAATATTTGAGCATGTGTCTAATGTGAAATATGTACAGAAGAATAAGTTGTTGGGGCGGAGTAAAATATTTGTTGGCTCTAAAAAAAACTCCATTTTTTAGAAGCGCACATGTCGATGTTCGATACGTGGTCATACCACGATGCATTCCCACTGACCGTGACGCCGAGCAAGTTTATATATATTATTTGGCCGTTCATCATCAATTGTAGAACTGACGATCCATTTTTTTCTTGTGAACATTGAAAATGACTTCGTCTCATTGAAGTCGATAGGATTGGCCTTTTTCCACAGTAGGATTTTATGCAGATCCCGATTCAAAGAGTCGGTCTGATGCATGAATCGACCGATCATTCGAAAATGAAGAAACGAATGTACTATCATCCGCAAACCTGAATATTTGTTTACCTGTTGATTTTAACAAATCATTAATGTGAAGCAAAACCAAGGTTGGAGCCAAAAGAGAACCCTGAGGCACCGCCAAAATTAATAGAATACTGACCCCAAGATTGGTCCTGATCGATTCATTTACGAAGAAACTCTTTGTCAAGTCACAAATTTGGGAAAGTCCACATGAACGAAGCTTGCTTAGCAACGCGTTACGCCAAATGCGGTCAAAGGCCTTGTAGATATTGTAGATGTCCAAATATCAGTTACAAAGGTCAAATAGTCTCCCGTGGACCACCTGCTATGGAATCCGTATTGACAATCATTTAAATGTCCGTTAATAACTTTCTTCATCGCTTTGGGTAACATAGATAGATTTGTGGGAGACACACTTTCCCTCTCTATGGGATTGGTTAAACTCGAGCGATTTTCTGGTACGTAGGAATGGCGGAAAGGTGCATAAGATAAGTGAAAGAGTTTGTCAAGAACCGGCGACAGTTCTGGAGCTTAGTTTTTTAGGACTATTGCTGGTACTCCATTCATGCCAGTTGCTTTCTTACAGTCTAGTCCACAGAGAACTTCACATCTGACATTGAAGATTGCACCGACGGGGGTGCAGGCGGTTCTAAGAGACAGTGAAGGGAGGGTTGAATTCGCGGAAAATAAATTATTGACCTTATCCTTTGAATTCGTGATTAATGTCCAGTTGCCCGTCACTAACAGAGGAAAAGATTATTGCTGATGGTTTTTGCCACTGATCAGAAGGGACGCGAACCAGTTGAGCAGTCAAGCAGTTTGTTGGTCACTTTGTTATTGTGAACCTTCTTTGTGGGATCAATCGCTTGGTTGTGCGTGTTTCTGATTCTGACAAAGTTGGTTCTGCTGGCCTCCGTGAGATTGGCTCCTCATTGTTTAAAAGCTTTGTTTTTGCCGCTGTAATCTGCTCTCAGTTTTATGAAACCAACGCTCATCAGAAGAATTCCGTTTGATGGAATGCGGCATGTAAAGTTCCATCTCGAGAAGAATAATTTCGTTACTGACTCCACACATACGTTAACAGCAGAGTTTCCAAAGGACACCTTCGACCATGGAAGCCTGCGAAGAAATCGTCCCAGTTAGCAGCCCCGTAACTCCATATTTGGCAAAACTGTTTAGGTTAGTTATTCGTGCGACATAATACCGATATCAGGCGTTGATATAAGTTTCCAATAGCGCAGTCGTTTCGAGGGTATACATGTCCATTTCGGATGTTAGAAATATGTCCAGGGTGCTAGCAATATCACCTTCATCATCCGGCATTTGCCTAGGTTCCTCCACAAGTCAAATTGTGGCTAACAGCGAGCATCACAGCCAGCCTCTCAGCCTCGTCGATTCTGTTAGAATGTACCAACTAGCCGGGATGGTGTACATTAGAATCTTAAAGGATGACAATTTCAGAAGCCGGGCGGTTGATCTGCATCCAGTCGACGGTACGTGAAAGATGTTCGAAAAATGTTGCTGGTTGATCGTCATTCGGGAGCGGCAAAGGCAACAAAGAAATTTAACAGAGCTCCTCGGCACGACCCTCAACCACATGATGTCCAAGTTAATGGTTTCTAACGCCTCCATCCTCTGGCAAGCCACCCAAGACGCAGACTCCACCCTTAAAACGGAATCTCGAATGTAAGTCGTGTCCTGGGCAACGAAGGTATGTCGATTCAGTTGAGAAGTCGACCTGGATCTCGGTTAGGGCCAGGATATCAGGTTTCGCTATTTGTAAATATTGGTGGGCGGTGTTTACATTTGTATTGGTCTGTTATTGGTAAATTTAACAAATGGTTGACGTCCGTCAACGTTTTTCAAAGTATTTGGTTTTTCTCGCGTCGCCAACTTTTTATTTAAATTATTGCCAAGTAGTATATTTAAATTTACTACTTGGCGTGATTATTACGATGGAGAGCGGGGGATTTGGGGCGAGAGCTTAACAAGTCGATGTCCTGATGTTACGAGTATAAAGTGGCGTTACTAGTTGAACATTGACAGTGTTGCGCAAGCGGGCTCGATTACACGGTGACGAGTTGTTTACAGTACAGTTGTTTTCTATCAAGATATTTGCATGATGTTCGTCCTGACATCGTCCCCCGGGGATCCGAATAGATAACTAGTTTAGCTCCGGAATTTTTTATCTCAGAGGGTACCATCATGAAGTCGAAAATTTCTCCCGTTTAATGGGGGTATGTATAGCGTGACGGGGTGATATTGTGATGATTTTAAGAGATACACACTATACACAAGCAAATTGCGAAGAGCAATACCAAACGAAAATCGAATAAGCAAAAAAGCATTAGACTGTATACCATAGCAATAACATAGCAATTCTACATCAGTTGAGTGTACTTACTGGCGCAAGACTAATGACCTTGCCCGGAAAAAACAAATCATTATGGAAAATTGAACGAGCCTCAGGACTTGCTAAATAAGGCCAAGACCGGTTGGATGTAGTGCCGATGATGATGATGATGATGATGAGTGTACTTGAGAATAACAATCGAATTCGTACACGCGGCAGTGCACTGATGTGCAGAGTTGGGTTATATTCGTGATACTAACTGCCAGCGTGGGTTCGAATCGTACGCTCTTGTCTATTGTCCCAAACGCTATAGTATCTCCCCATGGGACCGACTTACCACCTAAACCAAACTTTTCTCGGACCGATCCATCAGCCAAGCTCCGAAAGATGGCCACGGATTTCTCCCGACCATTTCACGAAGCCTATAACTTGATGGGGTGGTGCCTAGTTGTGAGTATATTCTAAAATTCTGCTCATAGGGCTAAATGTGCTACATAATTAGCCGGAATTCAGCCATTTTTATATATATTATTTCAATCCGTGATCCATACACATACACTGCTCACACTAAATAGAATTCGGCCTTTTACACCCAACACTTAGTATACGTTTTCTCCGTCAGGTAATAAAGGACATTATTTTTAATTAATTTTAGTTTAATGTATGACCCTTTAATTTCCGGACTTATATGCATCCGTTGTGGGCGTAAATATAGTTTCAACACGTTAATTCGTTTTTTTTTTTAATTTTTGTTTTTACTTCTCCCAGAAAATACGAACCCAGAGCGCTGAATCAGCACCCCGGGATGCAATTTTTTCCTCGACCGGATCCATCAGTCAAGCTCCGAAAGATGGTCAAGAATTTCTCCACACCATTTCGCGGAGCCAATATCTTAATGGGGTGGTATTTCACCCGGCGCTTGGGCTTTGGGACCAAACCTATCACTCAGTAATTATGACGAACTGCACAATACCAAGGGTCGCGAGTTCGACCTACGCTTGCTTATAAAATGACGATCCTCATCGGATGTTGAAGTACGAAGAAGTTTTACTTCTTCGGTTATGCACATCGTAGAACACATTTTCCATTTTTGTTACCCTTTGTTTATTATGGCTCATTATAAACAGGGGTGTAAAAACACCGTTTGGGATAAGTGCTTCGTAAAGAATTCTTTGTTTACCCGATAATTAAGACGATAGCTTATACCGCAATTCCTGCTTGCTTGTCAGCACTTGTTGATTACTTTGGATGTGCGGGTATCACGATCATAAGAAAATTGTGTTTATACAAGCGTCAATTTATGATAAACGATAGTAAGTGGTACATGATATCCAACTCCTTCCTTGCCGCCTTTGGGGTCCCCCAAGGAAGCCACCTGGGCCCTTTGTTAATGATTTTTTATAACAATTGTTTTTATTATATTTTATTTTCACAAACTCACCCCTAATTTACTCCTTGAAGGAAAAGCCGCTGGTGTGTCTTCGTATCATAGACACCTGCATCTGTCCTCCACTGTTCCCGAGGTCGTCTGCTTCCTGTTGCTATTGTCTTTGTGGAATTCGAAAAAGAATTTTATTCACTTATCAAATTTGTTGCCTGTATCATCGGCCACATCAACACTTCAGGCAATTCAGCGCACTCAAACAACTAAATGCAAATTATATTTGAACACTATTTTTTATTCTTGTTTTAATTTCGAACCACAATCGGATTAGTTCCCTTCTTTTAACTAATAATATTTTTTTCTTATTTTAATTTCGAACCATCAATGAACCGCACGCGCACACGACTCGATTCACTATTGCTGTATAATATTTTCCTTTATTACTTTTATTTTTCCGCTGAACGACCGCACGTTTCCACGACTAGATTTCAAGAAGAAGGAAATCCCGTGTCGTTCTTTGTAATATCCTTTTTTGTTCCACTTCCACGATTATTATTTAGAGGAAACGGAATTAGGAAGACTATGGCTAATAGGCGGGCTGTTGTTAATAGGGAAACTATGGCTAATAGGGAGAATATGGCTATGTGCATTATGATTGTGGTTTTAAATAGGGGTTTTAATTTATTTTAATTATTTAACTATTGTATATGGGAATATTCTATTGTAATGGGAAAGTGATGTTTTGGGTATTGGGGAAGGGAAGGATATACATGTGCACACACGACATGTTAATTATTATAGGTGGTAATAATTAAACGAATTTAATTACATAACAACTTTCCTATTTATAGTTGCCACTAATGGCATTGATAAGGTCATTAAGCGTTCTTGCTTGCCCCTATACGCTGATGACACCAAGATATACAAGATCATCAAGTCGCCACTTGATTCTGCACTGCTGGTATCAGACCTTGATAACTTCTCGACCCGGCGTGACAAAAATTGCTTTGTACTTAACATCGCTAAGTGGCCGCCAATCTATGACCTTTTCTCGTAAGCGTATGCACTCATCGTCCCGCCACTATTCCCCCCCGTAACCAACCCCTGACCATTGTCCAATCTATTTGAGACCTTGAGATCCTTTGCGAAAGGGAGCTTAATTCTCCAACCCCTACGTAACTCGACCATACCTTCGTCCGTCCACCGTAGAAGCGAATGTATTCAACGTTACTTCCTTCGGTTCGCTGTCAGAGGGCTAGGATGGAAAAACTCTTTAATCCTGCCCCTGCACATTAACCGCCTCAAATTAATTAACCACAGAACCCTGAGGAGCGCAGGGTCCTGGCTGACATAGTGTTCATTCGTCGACTCCTTTCCGGCTCGGTCGACTGCGCCTACCTCCTTAACTTAATTCCTCTGAACACAAACCCTCGTAATACGTGTAATCCCCGCCTTCTCTACATTCCCCCTCACCGCACCTCTTATGGTTTCAACGAACCCCTTTCGCGGATGCTGAGAAATTTCAACTCCAACACCACCTTGTTCGACTTCGACCTCTCCTAAACCATTCTCACCACCAATCTTAAGCGGTGCTTTCTACCCTTTCCTGTCTAAACAGCCTCCACCTCCCGCCCCTACTCTTGCCGTCATAATATGATCTGTTCACTTTAGGTTAAGCTTAGTTAAGTTAGTTTTTACGTTCTTTAGTTTGTAAAGTTATGTATACTTTAGCTTGTACAGTAGGTACTTATACTTTAGCTTGTAAGTACTTATATTATAATGGGGTGGTAGCCCCACTAAACTAAACTAAAGATGTTTTGTATAGTTTCAGTCCTTATTTAATGAGTAGGACAATTTGTATTTGTATTACTTTTTGTGCCATCACGTAGTGTTTTCAGATGTGATAGAGCATGGGTCATTACGCCAGTATCCCATCCAAATAGATAGTCAAAGTTTCGTCATCCTTGGACACTTCAGACCATTATATTGGATTATCCAAATCCCGCTTGCTGAGAGCAGTGTTAGTGAAAGAGCTCCTAGAAGAATAGTAAGGCTTCACGAGAAGACCATCTGAGCCGCTCTAAACGACTTTATTGGGAATTGGAATTGATCATTATTTTTCCGCAATAACACTGTTGGACTCTTAGCTGACGCAATTAGAATTATGATTATATTTCGAATAGGAGGAGCATCAAACCTAATTTGAATAGGGGGTTCAATTTCAATTCAATTCAAAAAGTTTCCGGTTGTACATATACAACAGTGCGGAGGAATATCGTTGAAGATTAAACACAGCATGGAATGGTTGCAATGCGCACATTAAATGCTAAGCGTTTTTTTATGACCAAAAAATAAGAAAAAAATTCAACACTTTCTTTTAGGTAGTAGAAAATTTCTGATTACGTTTGAAGAACATCAAAAATGTAATCATGTGATTTATTGCTCAGGGTTACAACAGTAAGTAAATTTCACATCTATGCTCCGCAAAATCATATCAGCTCCTCCTTTACTCTAACGCGAGAGGCATTGCTTGAGGCAAGTTTGCTTCCGAAATCACACTGTTGCTTGTAGGTAGGGGACTGAATTCAAAAATCCACTGGCCTAGATCGCATTCCTTCCAAACGTCGAAGAGGAATTATTTTCCACATGTTAAAGCGCTGCGGATGGTTTTCCGTTTTTTCTATTCAATTATCTTTCTTGTGCATTTAGGAAAGCTTGATGGTGAATTATCTATGCGCGAATATAGGAATACGTGTAGATTACATATTGAGTGTCTATATGTTACGGTTTCCGAGATTACGCGGCAGAGAAAAGTGTAAAGTGTGCATCCAATTTTGTGGAAATGTAAACCTTGTGTATTTAGGGAAGTTTGATCATGAATTCTCATTGAGCGATTAGGGAAGTGTTTGCTGTTGACGCTTCTAGCTGTTCACCATATGCCTACGATTTGGTGGTAGTAAACAGTATAAGAGAGATTAACCAACCAATCTGGAGCCTTCTTATCGACATTCAGGAGTAAATTTATACACTAACGCGCCCGTTTTGAACCACAATTATTTTGGCCGATGGTTCAAAAATCAGTTCGAAAATAAATTTATCGATACACTCATATGTCAAAGACGGTCTGTCGCCCAAGTAACTCCAGATTTCCATAGTAGCTGAATCTTGTTGCTTGTTTATATTTGCGTTCCATTGGCTTGTTTATATTTGCGTTCCATTGATCCGCAAGGTCAGGTGCACATTCGGTTAATTACATCCAAATCTCGAGTGGCTCCTCTAAAGTCGTTAGCAGTGCCCAGGCTAGAACCCTGCTCCGCGGTAATGCTATCACGTCTATACAACATCGTAAGAGCTGGCATCTCAACAAAGGTTAACAAAGTGCTCCTTTGGTCTGATTCCACCATTGCATTACACTGGCTAAGCACCCCGGCATACAAGCTAAAAACGTTCGTAGCAAATCGTGTATCCGAGATATAAACAAATGTAGCCGAGTGCTATTGGAACCACATCGCAAGATAATCCCGGAGATCTCATTTCTCGTGGGCAGCTTCCTTCGGATTTTGTGGAAAGCAGCCTCTGGTTTGATGGCCCTTCGTGGTTACGGGATCACGATTCCGATTGGCCAAGCTCATCTCTCTCAAAGATAGACGTTCCTGAGCTTAAACCCACGATACCTGCGGTTTCTTACATGGCGCTCGAAATTCAAAATTGGAATATACTTGAAAGATACAGTTCTTTCTACAATTTACAACGCGTGGTTGGATATGTGAGCAGATTCGTAAATAATACTAAAAGCAAGCTTCATCGAAAGGATGGTCCATTGCGCGTTGATGAGCTTTCGCGTTCACATGACACCATCATGCGACTTGTTCAAAGAGAGTCTTTTATGAACGAGATTGAGGCGCTTGCAGCTGGCCAGCCTATTTCAACATCGAGCAAATTGCGACCATTGAATCCAGTACTGGATTTTTCGGGCATATTTCGTGTCGGAGGCAGGCTTGTTAATTCTTCCATATCGGAGGACCAACGTCATCCCATCCTGTTGCCAGCTCAGCATCACATAACAAATATAATCATACAGGCTGAGCATATTAGACTAAAACATGCTGGTATCCAAACCACGTTGTATTCGGAGCGCCAACAGTATTGGCCGATAAATGGCCGCAGTATAACTCGACAAGGCTAATAACCTTGTCCAGAAAAACAAATTATTATGGAAAATTTAACAAGCCTCATACTTGTTAAATAGGGCCAAGACCGGATCCCGGTTGTAGTGCCGATGATGATGATGATAACTCGACGTACAATTCACAGGTGCATTCCTTGCTTTAGAGCCAAACCGCTCGTGGCCGACTATCCGATGGGTGTTTTGCCCAAGCAACGAGTAACTTCCAATCGCCCTTTTGTACGTGTCAGAGTTGATTATTGGACCCTTCTATATTAAAGAAAAGCGACATCGTAATAAGGGTCGCTTGAAGGTTTATGTGGCTGTGTACGTTTGCCTGTGCACGAAGGCGGTTCATTTAGAGCTAGTTGGTGGATTATCCACCGAGGATTTTATCGCGAGCCGAAAACGCTTCTTTTCGAGAAGGGGAAAATCAGTCGAAATCCATTCTGATAATGGAACAAATTTCGTCGGAGCTAAAAACGACCTCCATAATCTTTATAATTTGCTCAATTCAAAGGAGCATCAAAATACCGGGCTCCTCGATAGTATAGTGGTTAGTATACCCGCCTGTCACCCGGGAGACCGGGGTTCGATACCCCGTCGGGGATCCCCTGGCGCAAGACTAATGACCTTGCCCAGAAAAAACAAATCATTATGGAAAATTTAACAAGCCTCGGGACTTGCTAAATAAGGTCAAGACCGGTTCCCGGTTGTAGTGCCGATGATGATGATGATCAAAATACCGTAGTCAGCTTTTGTAGTGGTCAGAGAATTGATTGGCACTTCATACCGCCAAGAGCTCCTCACTTTGGAGGAATCTGGGAAGCTGCCGTCAAATCATTTAAGCACCACCTAATTCGGACAGTAGGTGATGCATTGCTTACTTACGAGCAATTAGAGACGTATGTTGTCGAAGTGGAGGCCATATTGAATTCCCGTCCCATCTCATCCATGTCCTCTGATCCCAATGATCTTGAACCTTTGACTCATGCTCATTTCCTAGTGGGTAGCCCTTTAACTTCTTTCCCACAGGTCGATTTCACGGGTACGCCCATTAAGCGACTATCCGCCTGGCAGCACGATCAGCAACTGAAGCAACACTTCTGAAAGCGTTGGCACAAGGAGTATTTACAGCAGCTAAATCAGTTCTCTCGCTCACGGCGCCCAGAGGTTCAATTGAAGAAAGGAGCATTAGTACTCGTGCTTGATGAAAGGCTACCTCTCTTAAGATGGGCCCTTGGTCGAGTTTTGACTATCCATCCTGGCAAGGATGGAATCGTACGAGTAGACACCCTCCGTACAAAAGGTGGTTCTCTTGATAGATGCGTCAAATCGCTGTGCCCTCTTCCTATCGAATATCCTGGCAAAGACGAAAAGTCCACAACAAGTTTTGAAGCTGATGCTTCAAGGCGGCCTGCATGTCGCAGATAGCTTAAAATGTTAATTCGTTGTAATTAGTAATTGTTTTGTTATAAGTTAATTGTTATAATTTGTAATTAACTGCATGTTTGGCAGCACTTTTTATCTTTGTTATTGCCATTTTTGTTATTTAGTTTTAGTTGTCATTTTGCATTATTCAAATTAGTTAGTTCGTTTTCGTTTGTCTATCGTTTGTCTATTGATAATTGTATTCGTTCTAGTTAAACAGTTACTTTTCGTTCGTTGATTAAAAATATTAGTTTTCGTTTGAATTGAAGTATTCGGTAAACGAACCGGAATTATACACGGTCTATCCGGAAAAATTCTCTAACCATTCTACGACCACTATCCTCTGTATTATAGTAAGATCGAGGAAGTCTTTAATAGAATCAAACCTGACGAATTGACGACCCCATTCACAAAATTCAGTTTAACTTGTTTTGTGCAGGAAAAAATGTTGGGGGACTACGGAAAACCATCTAAACTTACGTAGATAAAAAACTTCCCTTGAGCTATTCCCACCCACATTATAGTTCTCTTTTTGATTACACCATGTAATTGACTAGTATACGTTATTCGAACACATACTTAATTTGATAACAGAGAAGATGATGTGTCTGACCTACGAACGAGAACAAATGCGATCTTAAGGATAATAATTGAAACGATGACGATAATGTTGATGAAGATACTAATGCTGATGACGATAATGATGGGGATGGCAGAAAACATATAAATTTGTGCCGGTGTAAGGGCGAAATAAACTTTCGATTGCACCCAATTATATTGTGAAAATTTCATTACGTACAAATTTCACCCACGAAAAAGCAATTTGATAAATAAGCTTTGTCTGACCTGCACAAGGAGATTTCCCCGGAGCCATCAATCTTCATTGCCACTCCGAATCGCAGGCCAGATAAATAACGCACCGCAGGGCGCTAGAATGGTTGTAGAGTAGGACGCTAGAGCATTGGGGCCATAGGACGCTTCTAAATTCAATTTGACCGCATTTTGAAACCGGTCCATGGCCTATAATAAATTGCCAAAAAATAATACTCCTTGACAGGAAATTTATGTATAATATACACGCGCAGGATGTTTTTTTTTTTAGTGTTGCTCCTTTTATTGCGAAGCGTCTCTAGTCGATCCTTAAATCGAATCCTGCTTAGATTCTATTTGAGTAACGACCTAAAAAAGAAATAACACGCATTTGCTTTTCGTTTTTGTGCTTTCTTGCTTTATTAGGATATCCTTTTTAGTGTTGTCGATTTCGTAGTTGAAGTCACATCATGATAAATTATCCGTCGTCTAACCACCTGGTGAGTCTCCGTTTGCCATTTATCTCGTGGGAATGGCCCAATGCAGGAATTCGGACAAAATTGAATGCGGACAATATTATGAGCTTTGACAGGTCCAACCGTCCAAAGAAGTTTCGTTGGCGGTAGAGCTTGCGACTATGGCTGTGTGTTGACATAACGCTTTCGTCCAAACGGACTAAACGACAGGATGTGCTGTTTACACAGATCATATCGCTTCTGAAACAGCAGTGACAAGATTAATGTAACCATCATATTAAGAAACCGGCTCGACAGAGAAGGATTGCCAACACCGACAACGCAAATGGTGCAATACTATGCTACGATTCAATTACACCCAACCCCACAGGCCGCCCTCCTTCAAATAATAGACCGTCCATCGTTGCTTTGGCAGATGCCGCCGTTAGTTTTTTTTTTATTTTAAACCAGAGGAACAGATATCATCTGTAGTTTTCAGTCATTCTTTTCCTTATTCGTTTTGCTTCAAATGTTTTAAGGCAAAATCCTGGTGAACGATATGCGAACCCTTTTCCGCCATTATTAAATCTGCACAAACAGCGACCGGGCGCATATGTGAAATGATTGGGGTAATTGTTGGCTGAGATGTCTCCATTGCATAGATTTCAGCGTATGTCAAAAATGGTGAATATGAGTAACATGTGCGACGTCTCTGACATCCAAGCACATGATCCCTAGTAGTTCACCCTTTTCGGTATCTAAGTGATTTACAGGTATGATTACTAGAATGGAAGCAAACTTGTGGATGTCAACAGCCACCAAGCTTAAGCCCTTAATGATGGGAATCAATTTGCCTGCCTATTGTATGCGAGGAAATATCGGCTCTGTGTTTTCACTCTTCGTCCTTTTGTCGTTTTTCGGCCGTTGTGTTTGACTTCTTTTGGAAACGAATACTCTTATATGACTTAATATATGTGATTGGTTTGTGAGGCGAACTAAAGTTTTCAATCTTGGCGAAATCACTTGTCGTAAACGGGTTGAACATTATCAATGAGATATACCGTTTGTATATCGCAATATTGTTCTAAAAGTTCACAGAGATGGTGCCATTAGGTAATTGTAAGGAATTTGATGGCTTATGGTACAGACAAAGTGGGAAAGTCACATGGAGTCGGCTTAGATATTCTCGTGACAAACAAGGGGACAAATTCATGGATTCTGAAGTTCTATCGATAGCAACCACTGGGTTTATAGCCGAAGAATTTTGACAAACTAAGTAAAACAAAGACTATTGTAACCATTTCATTTTACGGGAAAGGGTTTTTGTTCCTTCGGGAAGTAGATACGTTGATTATAGCTACCATATACAATGGAAAAAGTACATGAAAGACTGATATCCTTTGCCATGACTTTGAGGTTTAAAAAATGGATAGTTCTCCTACAAACGAAAGTTGAAAATATGCATTAATAAATTAAAAGAAAAAACAAATGCTTTTGTAACTAACAAACCGAGTAATTGATTATTTACACAAGAAATGAAATTGCAACGAGATAATTAATTAAAGGACTAGTATGAATTAGAATTTACAAAATTTCAATTTTTTGCGTTTATCCATTTCTCAAAAGTTTTCCAAAAAAAGTTACAGTATTAATACACGGTGTCCCTTCTTAGGCAAGTGCATTTGTGACTTTAATAATTAATAATTAATTAATATAAATAAAACATATTTTTTACTATACCCTGTGAGTAGGGCGTTAGAATATACTCACAGCTAGGCCAGCTTGTCGTAAGAGGCGACTAAAGGCCGAGTGGTACCCGGGGTCCCAACGCCCTGTGCGCCCGGTGAAATACCACCCCATCAAGCTTTAGGCTCCGTGAAATGGTCGGGAGAAATCCCTGGCCATCTTTCGGAGCTTGGCTGATGGACCGGTTCGAGAAAAGGTTGGTTAGGTGGTAGTCTGTCCCAAGGTGAGATACCACCCCGTCACGCTGTACATTCCGCGATATCGCCGAGAGAAATCTTCGACGGTGTTTCGAATGTGTGGCTGATGGCCCGGACTGACACGGGGATAAGTCATGATGGTGTCTTCTGATATAAAGAATTCCGGAGGTAAACTAGTCTCCCATTCGGATCTCCGGGGGGGACTATGTCAGGGGGAACATCATGCAGATATAATGATAAATAATGGAACTTTGAGAGGTTCGTCATCGCATAATCGGGCTAGCTCTCGAGGCTCGGCCCACGCTCGACTGGTGACGGCATTTTGTAACATCAGGGGCATCGGTTTCATCAATACTAATGTAAACGCCGTCCACCAATATTTGCAAACAACGAAACCTGATATCCTTGCCCTAACTGAGACCCAGGTCGATTCGTCAACTGATTCGACATATCTTCGTTGCTCAGGATACGACTTACATTCGAGATTCCGTTTTAAGGGCGGTGTCTGCGTCTTCGCACGGTCCGATCGGGCTTGCCAGAGGATGGAGGCGTTGGAACCCAATAATATGGACATCATATGGTTGAGGGTCGTACTGAGGAATTCCGTTAAATTTCTTTGTTGTCTTTACCGCTCCCCGAATGACGATCGACCGGCAACATTTTTCGAACATCTTTCATATACCGTCGACTGGATACAGATCAACCACCCAGCTTCTGAAATTATTGTCCTTGGCGATTTTAATGTGCACAATTCCGACTGGTTGTTACATTCTAACAGAACCGACGAGGCTGGGAGGCTGGCGGAGATGTTTGCTGTAAGCCACAACTTGACTCAACTCGTGGGGGAGCCAACGCGAATACCGGATGCCCGAGGCGATTATGCGAGCACCCTGGATCTGTTTTTGACATCCGAACCGAGTATTTATACCGTAGAGGTTTCTGCGCCACTGGGAAACTCAGATAACTGCTTGGTATCTGTCGCGCAAGCACTTGCATACCAAGCGAATAACCGGCCTAGGCAGCTTTGCCATGTATGGAAGTATGGGGCCGCTAACTGGGACGATATGCGAGATTTCTTCGCATCCTTTCCATGGTCCGAGATGTGCTTCGGAAACTCCGATGTGAACGCTTGCGCGGAGTCGGTGTCAGAGATTATTCTTCTGGGGATGGAGATGTATATTCCACATTCCATCAAACGAAGTTCGTCTGATAAACCTTGGTTTGACAAAAAATGCGAGCTGATTACAGCGGCAAAAAATAGAGCTTTTAAGCAATGGCGCTCCAATCCCACCGATGTTAACAGAACGAATTTTGTTAGAATCAGAAACGTGTGCAACCAGGCGATTGAGACCGCGAAGAAGGCTCACAACGACAGGGTGATCAATAAGCTCCTACGGTGCCCAACTGGTTCGCGCCTCTTCTGGTCAATGGCAAAGGCTGTCAGCAGTAACTTTGCTTCCTCCTCTTTCCCTCCGTTGGTGACAGACAGCGGGGCGTTAGTCACGAATCCAAAGGATAAAGCTGTGTTCGCGAATTTATTTTCCGCGAATTCAAATCTCGATCCCGGCCTTTTGCAGCCACCCGTGATCTCGCCGGTACAGTCTTCCATGCGGGATGTGAGATTTCGTCCGCGCACTATTCAGCGCATTCTACGTGAACTGGATTGTAGGAAGGCAACCGGCCCGGACGGAATACCAGCAATAGTCCTTAAGAACTGTGCTCCAGAACTATCGCCGGTTCTTGGCAGACTCTTCCGCTTATCTTATGCACGGACGACCTTTCCTGCCTGCTGGAAAATCGCTCGAGTTCAGCCAATCCCAAAGATGGGAAAAAAGTGTCTCCCACAAAATTACCGTCCGATAGCATTACTGTCTATTTTATCTAAGGTAATGGAAAAAGTCATCAATACAGAATTGGTTAAGTATTTGGAGTGCAACGGTCTTCTGAATGATCGTCAATACGGATTCCGTGGCAGGCGGTCCACAGGAGACCTTATGACACTTATAACCGATATATGGACATCTGCGATTGAACGGCATGGTGAGTCAAGGGCCGTCGCATTAGATATCTCCAAGGCTTTTGACCGCGTCTGGCACGGGGCATTGCTGAGCAAACTTCGTTCATATGGACTTTCCCAACAGCTTTGTGACTGGACGAGGAGCTTCCTCGAGAATCGATCGATCCGGGTTGTTGTGGACGTCGAGTGTTCGGATCTGTATCCTGTTAATTCGGGGGTGCCCCAGGGTTCTATTTTGGCTCCAACCTTGTTCTTGCTTCACATAAATGATTTGTTCTAGACAACGGATAACAAAGTGTTCAGTTTTGCGGATGATAGTACGCTTGTTTCCTCCTTTTCGAGTGATCGGCCGATTGGTGCATCAACGTCGCACCAGCTGAGATGTAGACAGATTGACTCTCTGAACCAGGATCTAGATAAAGTCCTGCAGTGGGGAAAGGCCAATCTTGTCGACTTCAACGCAACGAAGACCCAGTATACAACATTCACAAAGAAAACCGGATCATCGGTTCCACAGCTGATGATGAATGGCCGGGCCCTCGAGGCTGGGGATAGCTTGAAATTGCTCGGCGTCACGGTCTGTGGGAATGTATCATGGCATAAACACGTGTCGAGCATCGGCGGGTCGGCCTCAGGAAAACTGAGCTATCTTTTTAGAGCCAAGAAATATTTTACTCCGGCCCAACTTCTTCTCCTATATAAATCTCAAATTAGACCCGCGCTGGAATATTGCTCTCATGTTTGGAGCTCCGCTCCTAAACATACCCTCGACCTACTTGAGAGCGTACAAAGACGAGCGATCCGCCTGATCGGGGACTCGGCGCTGACGTCGGGACTACAGTCGCTATCACATCGAAGGCGCGTGGCCGACCTCTGTCTGTTCTACAGATATTATCACGGGTGTTGTTCTTCGGAGATTCTTGGCATTGTTCCACGCAATTCGGTCTATATGCGCTCCACAAGACAATCCGACGGATCGCACCCGTTTGTGGTTCATCTCCCGACAGCGCGCACATCCCTGTATCAGAACTCGTTCCGTTACAGAGCGGGGAAGCTGTGGAACTCCCTTCCCACGCGAGTGTTCCCGGAGCGTTACAACCTGCAACTGTTCAAAAAGAACTGCAACGGTTATTTGATGGCATCTCGGGGCGCCCACTCGACGCTATAGGTTCGCCTCTCCCGAGAGAAGTCTAATAAAAAAAAAAAAAAAAATTCAAGAAAAATTTATTGTATTTAATTTGACTTAAGATTTGTCTGTACTACTTATTGAATTTGATAACGCATAAGTGATCGCCCTGAACTCGAAAGGCGTGATATGTTCGTTTTCCGGTATTTCCCGTCATATTGGCCAATGTTTCAGCCGATATGGCGACTATTTGTGGACGGATGTTGGTCTTAAGTGCGTCTAGGAACCTTGGTTTGTTGATGTAAGCCATTTACTTCAAATATTCCTATAGGAACAAATCTGGTGGTTTTTAATCGGGTAAACGTGGTGTCCCATCAAAATAAACATTCTTTTATATCAAATGATTGGTGAACAATGGCTTCAAATAATGATTGTAACTCTGATTGTGTGGTGGATCACCGCCTTGTAGAAACTAGAACTGATCCATGCCATTTTCACGAAGAATCGGCATAAAAAAGTCGGTTATCATAGACCGATAACACATTTGATTAACAGTTGCTGTTTGAACAAGTCATCTTTGAAGAAGAACGCTCCAATGGCCACATTACCACAAACACTACACCACACATTAACGTTTCTGGTGCCGTAGAATCCACGGTTTATTTGTTTTTAGTCTTGTGAAGCGTGAAATGTTCGATGCGGTCGCCTAAGATGAGCCACTCTGTAGTTATTTGCTTCTAGAATCTTTAAATGTTAATGCAGTTTTCTTTTAATACACACATATAAAATCTACCATTTTTTCCTTAAAACATGCGCGGGCAGAAGTTAGTTTCGAATGCCCTCAAATACCGGCGCGTTTTTTAAACGCATTTATTTGCAAATAAAATCAATATTGCTAAGGCGAACTCGGAAATTGTGTGTCTTCTTTCCATCTATTTGTCCATAATCAGAGAAGCCCAACATGCTCCTCAAATGGACAAATAAATTGATAGAATGGTTGTTCAATCGAACTACACCAATCTGGTGTGCTCAGCCAAGTAATATCGGTTTTTCCAATACGGACTTGACAACTTTGAATTTAATTCATCACTAATCATCGAACTGTCGCTGTCAGTTTATTCAGTAAACTTAACATTTTCATCATGGTTAAGTGCACGAACGAACAACATCTGCAAATTATAAAACTTTACTACCGAACAAAGGCTCTCAAGTCCCTATTGGAGAACCCATTATGTTCCCCAGCAATTACAATATAAAGACATTTAGGATCAGCTTCCTTTTCCTCTTCCTCTTCCTCTTCTTTTGCTCGGTCTGTGCATTGATTTTAAAGTCGTAAGAAAACCTTTTGTGCGGATGTATTATAGCACACAAATTATAATAAAAGACTAGGTTTATAGCGTTGAAGGAGGTTTTAAGTTTATTACGCACTTTCCTATTTCATTTATGAGGTTGTATTGTATTGAACGGACAGAACGTCCCATCCGGTGTCATGGTCACTTTTGATTACAGTTAGCGTGTGTAGTTCAGCGATTTAACTCGTAATAAAATGTGAATCTTTAACATGTGATTTGGAGTTTAAATCAAATAAAAATGAATGAAATGGCTTTCCACACAAATCGTTGCGACGAGACCTCATCCTCTTTTTCCTGCTTATGAAGTCTGTGAAGTTGCCAAGTATAGGGTGGGCCATACATTTTTGCACATTTGAAACATGAATAGAAATAAAACTAGATATGTTTTTGTTCGTTTATTGAAATTTTTTTTTTTTTAAATGAGATGTGCCCCATTTCGTCATTGGCACTCCTGCAATCGACTACGAAAACTTTGTAAAACTCGCTGACACATGCTGATTTCGGATCGTTCCTTACGGAAATGCAGACAATTTGATTCGTTATAGGAAATGCATACGAACAAAAGCGACATGATTACGCAATGGAATTTTTAATACCCCACATACGTCGGATACGCACTAGCTCACAAAGAAAATTGGGAAAAATATTCGTTTTCACTATAACAGATGATTATTGGTATGTATTTCAAAATTTGATTTATTAAACAAATTAAATTATATGACAATTCTATGTTGTGCATTTTCAAAGGAGGAATCGAAATTATTGGTTGTAAAGTCTCCAAACAAATAATTTTCAGCAACTTTTTGAGACTACTTTTAGGCGCCAGCAAGCGGTCTCTAAAGATGAGCGGAATGTTTTACGCTTGCCTTCTTACACTTGCCATTAGAGGGCGCGGCGAATCAATTTAATTGTTTTTTTTTTTACATAAATCCTAGATATATGCTTGGAAGATAGCCGTTAGACGCCGAAAGGATGTATGGTACAGTGGTGGAAAAATAATTGAAACAACCTTTTCCTTTTTTTTAACATACTGTGTTTATTTGACCAATAATCAATGTTTACATTGTACTACAGCTAACTTATAATTCTAGTGATACAATTGTTTACATGCATACATTACACATTTTTCAAACATAACTGAATGTGTGAATAACTATTCGAGTATTATAGGTTTTAATATTGACAGTTTTCGTGGGAAAGGTCAGAAAACCAGGATTTTTATTTTTTAATTTAATCTAATCTAATACTTAACTTAACTCTAACTTATTCTAGCTTAGCCTAATTTGTATTATAATAAGTTAAATATGTAATGTGAATTGGGGAATATAGGGATTGATGGTAAAGGAATTAGGTTGGCGTGGGATATCGTCAGTTAGTGTTCTCGGGTGCGGTAACACTTTCCGGTTGTTCGTTAAAACGCAGAATGTTTGAGAATGGTTGTATGTTACAGTATTTGAACTGATTGGGTGCCAGCTCGGTGTTATGGTACACTACCTCGTTGGATTCATTAACCATTCTTCCAGAGCTGAAGAGACTTCTGGTGTGGAGACAATTCAGGTAGTGAGCCCCGTTATCTAGGGTAGTTGGTAGTAGTGAAGTTATTATGGGGTTGGGATTATTTGGGAGGTTTTCAATAAATTTGATAGACAGCTCTAGGAAGCGTCTATCGAGACGGTCAGTATTAGCGGCATTGTATAGCAAGCTGTTATTGCAATACTTGTAAGAGTTGGGTTGTCGGTTGAGGCCAGTGACCAGCCTGAAGCATTTCCTTTCGAAAGTGCGTAGCTTCTCCATTTGGGCTGGTGTTATATGATACCACAGTGGACACGCAGTGTGGGTCTGATTATTTGTTTATAGATGAGCAGTTTGACTTTGTGAGAGAGACCGTTGGGTTTCCACATCACTCTTCTACAGAGATTCAGTTGTATTGTGGCTTTACGTACAGTATTTTTAATATGGGTGGATAATGAAAGGTCATTGGAAAAGGTTATTCCCAGATATTTTAAAGTTTTGGAAGGTTGTATCTGGGTGTTATTTAGTTTGAGTCTAATTTTGTTGTGGGTGCGCCTTGTGTTGTTTGTGCAATGCTCATTTTTACCCTTAAACACTATAAGTTGGGTTTTATCAGGATTTAGGCGAATTTTCCATTTATTGAAGTATGTTGATAGATTTGGGAGGGAGTTATTAATGCGGTTTCTTGCCTCTTTTACAAACTTGCTGCTGGAGTAGACTATGGTGTCATCAGCGTAATTCAACATTACATCATCATCATCATCATCATCATCATCATCATCATCATCATCACCATCATCATCATCATCATCATCATCATCATCATCATCATCATCATCATCATCATCATCATCATCATCATCATCATCATCACCATCATCATCATCATCATCATCATCATCATCATCATCATCATCATCATCATCATCATCATCATCATCATCATCATCATCATCATCATCATCATCATCATCATCATCATCATCGGCACTACAACCGGGAACCGGTCTTGGCCTTATTTAGCAAGTCCCGAGGCTTGTTAAATTTTCCATAATGATTTGTTTTTTCTGGGCAAGGTCATTAGTCTTGCGCCAGAGGCTACCCGACGGGGAATCGAACCCCGCTCTCCCACGTGACAGGCGGGTATACTAACCACCATACTATCGAGTAGCCCAATTCAACATTACGGTATTGGGTAATTGAGTCTGTCTGTCTGCCTGTATGTCTGAAGTATAGAGGAGGTATAATAGTGGTCCAAGAAATGAACCCTGCGGAACCCCTGCGGTTATATTATACGATTGAGAGATAGAAGAATTTATTTTGACCATGAATTTTCTACCAGAGAGGTAGGAAGTAAGAAGTTTGGTAGTATGGGTGTTTAATCCAAATATGTAGTGCAGCTTGTAAAGCAGTCCTGAGATCCAAACACAGTCGAATGCTTTAGATATGTCGAGAGAGATACAGACCGTCGGGCTTTGAAGATTAGTTGTGACATCGTGCGTTAGTTTTAACAGAGCATGACAGGTGGAGTGTTGTGAGCGAAAACCAAACTGGGAATTTGGGATAATAGCGTTGTCATTAGCAAATGAAAGGAGATTTCGATATATCTTGCATTCCAATATCTTGCTTAATGTGTTTAATAACGATATCGGGCGATAGTTGCTAGGATTGTTGGAAGAACTGGACTTACTGATAGGGGCTATAACCGTGGTTTTGCAGTTATCTGGGAAATGTGATCCGTTAATTATGTGGTTGAGAAGAACGAGAATAGGGTCTAGATTTGACGGGAGAAGTCTTTTGTAAAGAAGGTTTGGAATTCCATCTAAGCCTGTCGACTTCTTATTGTTGCGTGATGTTATAAATTCAGATAATTCGTCTGCTGTTAGGAAGGTCGCATTATCCAGAGGATGAGACGCTTTGTTTGTTTCATTGAATTCCGCGGTGAAAGGGGTGAAGGATGATATCATTGTGCGTGAGATGTAGTCGTTTACAGTATATTGAAAATTGGAGACTGCGAGGGAGTCGTTTTGTTGATGGATTTTATAAAAGTAATTAGCTAGACAGTTTGCTATGTCAATATCTGATTGGACTGGGTGATTGTTAGTAGGGTTGATAATATAATCGATTCGGGGTTTGTATTTTCGACCCGTCAGTCTGTTGATATTTTTGAATAAATCACGATTGGGTTTAATATTTTTAAGTATAGACGTGTAAGTCTGCTCGGCAAATTGTTTTAGTTGTCCATTTATCAGGGTAGTCAAGAGCTGGATTTGATTTTTAATAAAAGGGGAGTAACTGCTATCTAGTTTTCGTCTAAGCTGTTTTTTTACGCGTAACAGTTTTGTAAGGATGTTGGGTAAAGGTTTTCCTGGGTGATTATGAGGGATGGATGTAGGTGTGTGGTTGAAGAGGGCATTTTTTAGTATTTGCTCTATTCTTAAGGCTGCTTGATCAATTTCAGCAGGGAGTACGTTTGAAGTCTCTGGCAAAGTATAGTCTGTAAAACTGGCAACAATGTCCCTATTGACTCTTTTCCAGTTTGTCCTGGAGAAATTTGGGATCGGATTGAATGAGTAACATGGTTCGAGGGCTGGGATTTGGAAAGTGGTGTGGACGGACCCATGTTCGGAAGGGAATTCGAAGGAGGTTAGGTGAGTAGACGTCTACGGATTTTAGGAAAAAATCTATTGTTGATTTAGTAGTATTGGAGATACGTGTTGGCTGTAATGGACAGTCCGCATAGATATATGGATGGAGTTGAAGGAGTGCTAGAAGTTGGCAACCGTATTTATTGCACTTAGTGTCGTTGTTGTATTCCAGAATACTACCCTTTATTAAATTTAACACTGAATCTCCTTACACATCCTTAAAAACTTCACTTAACATATATTACATTCTCACTTAATACATACCATTCATAAACATTCACAATATTGCCAGTTACAGCACATTTAATAACCTGCACCTTTTTATTCATTCAAAACATAGTAACTTTGATTTTCGTCCAAATTTTATTCATTGTTAAAAGTCAGAGAGAAAATTCAATAGAAAAAAATCAGTTTGAATTAGAATCAGTTCAGATCGAGTTGAGATTTGGAAGTCGGAGAAACAAGTCAGAAGTCAGGAGTTCAGAAAAAGATAAATATAGAAGTTATTACAATAGAGAAGAAGTTATTAGTTCAGAAACAATAGAGACAAGAGAAGAAAAGAATAAACAGAAAAATTCTGAGAGAAGATAAATTAATTAATTCCTGCGTTTTAATTAAGATTAAAAATAAAAGGTCCACGCTCTTCCCTCGAAAGAGGAAGCACGGCGCCGGACGTCAACGTCGTTAAATGAAGTATGCCGAGCATTCCAGTCTCCTCCTATTATGAAAGGTGCAGGTAGAGACTGTTGGATTATCTCAGTGATGTTGGAACTAGGGAAGTTTGGTTCCCGAGAAGGGTTATAGCGTTTGAAATAATAGTGAAGAAGATCGCGTGATTCGAACTGACGCTATGACAGCTTGAATCACGAAAAAAAATTTGCCTAAGCGTTACCCATCAGGCTACTGACCGTGTTTTGAATTTGATTTCTAAACTCGGCTATATTCCACTGATGTGAATTATTTTTGTTATCGCTTGGTATACGGTTCTGATGTATTTTTCTTATTCGATTTTTTCGTTCGTGTTCTTCACAATTTTTGCTTGTGAATTGTGTGTATCTGTTAGAGTTGCCACAGGGTGAATGTATACGGACGACAGTACAAGCACTTTGTTGCTTTTGCAAAAGATTTTAATTGCCGTATACTCAATATTATTTATATTGGTGAACCTAATTTCGGGAAATTGGAATTTCTTGTGTATTAAAATTCCAGTACCTCCACGAGGTCCAGTGGTTCGTAGATTAGAAACAAGTGTATAATTCGGGATAGATACTCGGGAGTTTGGTTTAAGCCACGTTTCTGAGAGGAGAGGGATATCTGGAGAAAACTTGTCAACTAACAATCGGAGGTGTTGTCTGCGTTGAGGGAAATTATGTGAAGTTATAAGATATAAAATCTGACCTTTTTTTTCTATCTGAGCTGTGCTTCAACGTGGGCAGCATCTTCTGTAAGCTGCTTATGTATCCTGTGATGTCCAGATTCAGATCGTTACTGTTGGATTGGTGATTTCTTGTCATGTTATGGGAATCCTTAACAACCTTAGCGTATGACATTCCTGGACTTGTAGGATTTATTGATTGAGGTGATGTTGTTTTGGTTGGTGAAGGTTTGCTCGTTGCCATGGGTGTTGTTCGCCTTTGTAGAATCCTCAGCTTATGAGGACATTGCGAGAAGTTGGCAGGGTGGGGTCCTCCGCAGTTACAGCATGTCACTGTGATTTTCTTCGTTGTAATGGATCCATCGGGGTTTGCTGTTTGGATTGTTTCTGGTTCCATCCCAGGCGGGCTGACCTTACATTCTCCAGGTTGATGTTGTTCTGCACACTTTACGCATCGTACGCTTAGATGACATGCGGCCGCCAAGTGTCCTGAGCCTTGGCATCTTTTGGAATGAAGAACGTTTTGTTTATGTGGTTCCTCAATCGCAATTTTATGCGTGAAAAGATATTTGACTTGTTTGAGCCGGGTGACATCAGTTGGAGGAATTTGTATAATTCGTAAATGCAGAGTCTTGTTAGTCCGCATGTATGGCGTCTGGAAGTAGTCCAACCTGTTTATTTTCAGTTCCGGACAGATCCTGAGTATTTCCGCTGCAAGTTCCTCATTGGACCATGCTGGATCAATGTGCCTTAAGATGAAAGTCGCTGGTTTCAACTGTCCATGTTGAAAAGTGAAAAATTCAAGCTTATGTTGCGCAAGTTTTTCTATCGCCTTGTTGTGATCCGTTAAAGTTGTTGTTGTGATGGAAGTCGAAGCTCCTCTTGTGTTTGTGGTGAAATTACGGTGGCCTAAGGTACTTTCGAGCATTCTAATTAGTTCTTTGATGTTTGTTATATTTTTAATATAGATGGGTGGTGGTCTTGTATTTTTGGCGTGCGTGTTAGGCATTTGATTCCCGGCTGTCTTCTTTTGTTGGGGAGATGGTGTTTCGGGGGATGATAATTGTTGTTTTGGAGTTGATGGGGCTAGTCCGAGTTTTGAGCAGGCGTTTCTTCCATGCAGACGTCATATCTGATTTTATTGGTTGTTTTTAGGGAGCGAATTTCCTCGTGGAGTTGTTTCATCTGGAGTCGCAGTGTATTGATATAATCCACGACTTCCAGAACCTTTTTTTGGTAGTCCATAGCTTGTTACTCCATAGTTGTTAGTTTCCTTGTTGCGCTCAGTAAATCGTCGGTGGCTCTTCTTTTACGCTCTATGATAAATTGTTGGTCATCACTGGGGCCGTCGACCAGCATGCGTTACTGTTAGTTTTCACTGTTTTATTACTAAAAGTATTTTTACACGTGGCCTTCACCCACGTGCGTTACACAGTTTCACAAACACGTGTTTCACAAACACGAGTTTCGGCTATGCTATGAGCGAACGTCTGTTCGCTCTGAAGTACTCGATAAGAATGAAACAACCTTGTTCTTCGACATTAATCGTTAAGAAAAAATGTATTTGGGGAAAACTAAGAATTAAAAATATACTAATAGATTTAGTGCACTGTAATACATAGAAGAAATACAAAATTTTTAATAAAAAAACAGCGAGAAATAGTGAAAAAAAAATATTGATTCCAGTTTTCCTTGGATTTGCAAATTTGTTTTTTGTTTGTGTTTTGTGAAGAATTAATTTACAGTAAGTGTTTCATATCTTTTTAATATCAGGTTTTCCAATAGGGAATTGACAACGATTTTTTTTTTTTTAATAAAACGCAAACCATTTGATATATTTCAAAAACTTTGTTATCGGCTGGAAGTACAATCAAAACATTTATGAATAGAACTCGACTTCGTTCATATGGCCACCGCGGGCACGTTTGCAGCTGTCGATTCGTTGGACCTAATTTTCAATGACTCGGCCACACATTTCGGCCGGAACGGCCGCTATTTCGCGTTCAATGTTGCCTCTGAGCTCTTCCAACGTCATCGGCTTGTTGGCATAGACCAATGACTTGACGTAGCCCCAAAGAAAATAGTCTAGAAGCGTTAAATCGCACGAACGAGGCGGCCAACCGACTGGCCCATTTCTTGAGATAACACGCTCATCAAACTCACTCTTCAATAAATCGATTGTATCGTGTGCTGTGTCGTAGAGATCGGAACGACTGGTTTGATGATGAGTGCAAACTAGCGACTGAACGTAAGAATGCTGCATACCGGGCAATGCAGCAGTCTCATAGGACGCGGGTACGCGAGGAGAAATACAAAGAGCTCAGAAGAACTGAAAAAAGACTTCACAGACAAAAGAAAAGTGCCTGGGAAAAAAATCTTGTCTGTGAAATAGAGAAAAGTAGAGAGCGAGGTCCGCACCAGGCGCGGAAGTTCTACCAAATAATCCGCAGTATGACGCGGTACACACCACGCTGCACTTACTGCAAGGATAAAGAGGGTAATCTGATCACCGATCCTGAAGGCATTCTGGAGCGATGGGAAGTGCACTTTAATGAATTGCTAAATGGTCAGCTCACAGAAGAATTGGAGGCTCCACCAATGCAAGACCAGGACCAAATGCTGCCGCCACCAAGCATTGAGGAAACACTAAAAGCCATTAGACAGCTAAAATCAAATAAAGCCCCTGGAGCTGATGGCATACCAGCTGAGCTGATCAAACAAGGAGGGACAGCGTTACATCACGCAATTCACGAGATCGTGGTGCACGTATGGGAGCAAGAGGAGATGCCGGAAGATTGGCGTCGTGGTATAATTTGCCCCATACATAAGAAGGGAGATATCACACTGTGCAGCAACTATAGGGGTATAACATTGCTGAGTACCGCCTATAAGATACTCTCCACTATCCTACAAGACCGGATATCCCCATACGCTAAAGCCATCATTGGTCAATATCAGTGTGGCTTCATCCCAGGCAAATCAGCAATTGATCAGATATTCACCCTTAGGCAGGCGATGGAAAAATGTCTGGAATTTAAGATTCCACTATATCATCTATTTATAGACTTCAAGGCCGCCTACGACAGCATAGCCAGGGTAGAACTATATAATGCCATGAGAGAATTCGGCATTCCAAATAAATTGATACGACTTTGTAGGTTGACCATGACCAACGTAACTAGTCAAGTAAAAGTAGCGGGATTGCTGTCCAAACCAATAAACATCTATAATGGACTCCGACAAGGGGACGGTCTGGCCTGCCTCCTCTTCAACCTGGCGTTGGAGAAAGCAATCCGTGACTCTGGCGTTACAACTAGAGGGACTATTGTCACCAAGTCCAGCCAGATACTTGGCTACGCAGATGACATCGACATCATCGGTAGAACCGAATCGGCGGTACAGGAATCCTTCACCCAGATCGAGCAGGCGGCACAAAAACTGGGACTGCGCATTAATGAGGGAAAAACCAAGTACATGGTGGCAACCTCTGCGAAGAGAAGACCTAACGTTGGTCAAACTATCAGGGTAGTGGAGCACGAATTTGAAGTAGTGCAATCCTTTAACTACCTTGGGTCTATAGTATCAGCCGATAACAATATGGAAGAAGAAATACGCGAACGGCTGATTAAATCCAACAAAGCCTACTATGGTCTATCAAGGCTCTTTAAATCCCGAAATTTATCCAGAACATCCAAGCTACTACTGTACAAGACCATGGTCTTACCAGTACTCATGTATGGATCCGAGACCTGGGTGCTTAATAAAAAGCACTCTGAACTCTTGGCCGCGTTCGAGAGAAAGGTCTTAAGGAGGATTGTTGGCCCCGTATGTGAGGGAGGACGATTCCGGAGACGCTACAACCATGAGTTGTACGCAATCTACCTTGAAGCTCATATTGTAAGAAAAATCAAGCTCGGTAGACTCCGGTGGGCGGGACACCTAGCTCGAATGGGCGAAGAGGACCCTGCCCGGAAAGTCCTTTGTGGCAGGATGTATGGAAGGAGACAGCGCGGCAGACCTTGTCTGCGATGGAGGGATGGCGTAGACCAGGACGCCCAGAGCCTGGGAGTGCTAAACTGGATGACATCGGCTCGAAATCGGGACCGGTGGAGAGATTTGTTAAATAAGGCCAAGACCGGATCCCGGTTGTAGTGCCGATGATGATGATGATGATCGTGTGCTGTGTGGCTTGTGGCACCGTCTTGTTTAAACTACATGTCGCCCAAGTCCATATCTTTCAATTCGGCCCAAAAATAATCGGTAATCATGGCGTCGATGAAAAAATATGCCCCAATGACGCCGCCGGTATGCAAACCGCACCAAACAGTTATTTTTTGTGGATGCAGTGGTGATTCGTGAAGCACATGTCGATTTTCACCCGACCAATAACGCATGTTTTGCTTATTGACGAACCTGTGGGATACTACGTGGTATGGCAAAGTACCGGGTGCCGCGGGGGCGCAGGTTCACCACGTTTGTCCACCGTTCTCTTCCGTCCCCGACTCGCCGAATTAAAACGCAGCGTCGTATATATTTGTCCTCATTTTATTTACAATATTAAATTATTAAATTAAATTTTCACATTCGGTTTTGAGATACAACTTCAGGAAACCGTATTAAATTATCAAATTAAATGTTCACATTCGGTTTTGAGATACAACTTCAGGAAACCTTATTAAATTATCAAATTAAATGTTCACTTCACCCAACTAATAATAACATCGTCCAGTCGGACACTGATATAGCAAACTGTCTCGCTGAACATTTCTGCAAAGTCCATAAGCAAAACGATACCCTCCCAGTAACAAATTTCCCGCTAGTGGCTCTTCACCGAACTTAGTTGACCAAATTTCCACGATACCGTGACCGATTACATTCCACGCTCACTGGAGCCATCCATCACACCATTTATTACTGAATTCACCGAAACCAATAAAGCATCACACCCCGTAGGAATCGGCACATTCCTTAGCCTTGAAGAACTATCCGAAGTCATTACTTCACGTAACAATAAAAAATCGACTGGCCTAGATGCAATCCCTAACCTCCTATTCAAAAGACTCCACCCAGGCAACTTGCTCCCGATTCTCGTTCTTCTCAACCACATAATAAACGCTTCACATTTCCCTAAAAGTTGGAAAACAGCGGTGATCGTCCCTATTAACAAATCTGGGCCCTCCAAGTACCCGGATAACTTCCGTCCGATATCGCAGCTAAACTCGCTTAGCAAGATTCTTGAACGTAAAATCTACAAAAATCTTCTCTCATTTGCCAGGGATAACTCCCTCATTCAGAACTCTCAATTTGGCTTCCGCTCACAACACTCCACTTGTCATGCTCTCTTAAAACTGACACATGATGTGACGACCCACCCCCAAAACCAATCCCCAACGGTATGTGTCTCCCTAGACATAGCTAAAGCATTCGACTGTGTCTGGATCGCAGGACTGTTATACAAACTTCATTCAATGTATGGATTAAACATCCACTCCACAAAACTTCTCACTTCTTACCTCTCTGATAGAAAGTTCATGGTGAAAATAAACTCAACTCGCTCGACACCTTATAGCATGACCGCAGGAGTTCCTCAAGGATCCATCCTCGGCCCACTACTATACCTTCTTTATACATCAGACGCACCACAGCCACTGTTACCCAATACAACAATGCTCAACTATGCCGACGACACCTTAATTTATTCAAGCAACAAGCTTGTCAAGGAGGCAAGAAACTGTATTAACAGATATCTCCCAATCCTGTCAGCCTACTTTACCAAGTGGAGAATTCAACTAAATCCAACCAAAACTCAGCTCATAGTTTTTAAAGGCAGAAACGCGAGTTGTACAAACAACACTATTCGCTGCCATAATAAAATCAGAATTAAAATAAATAATATAATTAAACCCTCCAAAACCTTAAAGTATCTAGGTATAACCTTTACCAACAATCTGTCATTCTCCGCCCACATTAAAAATATGATTCGTAAAGACACAACCCAACTGAACCTCTGCAGAAAAGTCATGTACAAACCGAATGGTCTCTCTCCCAAAGTCAAATCACTTATCTACAAACAAATAATCAGACCCACTCTCACATATGCATGCCCGATATGGTACCATATTACACCCGCCCAAATGGAGAAGCTACGCATATTCGAAAGGAAATGCTTCAGACTTATCACTGGCCTCAACCGACATCCTAACTCCCACAAATATTACAGCAGTAGTTCGCTATACTATGCCGCTAATATTGAACGTATAGATCGACGCTTCCTCGAGCTGTCCATCAAATTTATCGAAAATCTTCCCAATAATCCCAATCCGATAATAAATGCGCTCACATCGACTCCGTCAGACAACCGAACTGCCTACCCGAACTGTCTCCACACCAGAACCCTCTTCACCTTTGGCAGGTTGGTCAACAACTCCAATGAGATTGTATACCACAATACTGAACTCTCACCTCACCAGTTTAAATATTGTAATATACAACCCTTCTCTAATATCTTCCGTTTCAACGACCAATCGGAAAGTGTTCCCCCAACCCATATCCCCGACTGATAGTACCCACCCTAACCCAAATCCTACCCATCCACCACTATACCTCCCGCCCCACCCTACTCTAACTTATTGTAATAATAATAGATTTAATAATTAGATAAGCTAGGCTAAGCTAAGTTAAGTTAAGTTAAGCAAATTAGTTATAGGTTAAGTAAATAATTATATCCTGGTTTTCTGACCTTTTCCAGGAAGCCCCACCTACTCCTATCTTGTCCACCCATGAAATATGTAACTTTATAATAATGTTTGAAAAATGTACTAGCAAGTATGTGTAAACGATTAAAGCTAAGCTAATTATAAGTTATCTGTATTACTTATTGTAACAAATCATTTACGGTCAACAAATACAGAAATGTAAAAAAAAAAAATAAATAAATGTTCACACTCGGTTTTGAGATACAATATCGGTACACAACATTAAATTATCAAACGCACCATATCTAACTCAACGCTAGTGGCTCTTCACCGAACTTAGTTGACCGCAATTCAACACTGTATAAATTAAGTTCGAAATCATTCTTTCTCGATTAACTGAAGATTACACTCTGATCGATTAAATGACAACACACGACGCTGTATCTCTTGGGACGCCCCACGAGAGATGTAACTTTTAAGGTGAGGGCACGACCTGCCCTCACGGAATCCGAATCGCGATTAAGCTAAGTTCATTGAAGCGATAGAATACGACACATTCAATCATCACTTCGATGACCACATAAGGTAAGATATCCCTTGTGCGTTTTGTTCAACACAAAAGGGGTTGAAATGCACACACGATGATTGCTTTTGCTGCTCGTCGTGTGTGTCCGCAAGTATGCAGACATAGCAAAGATCCCATCTAAATGTTCGCAACAGGTGCGAGTGTAGCGATTCTAACAGATACACACGATTCACAAGCGAAATAGTGAAGAACACGAACGAAAAATCGAATAAAAAAAATACATCAGAACCGTATACCAAGCGATAAATAGCAGAAAAATAATTCACACCAGTGGAATATAGTCGAGTTTGGAAATCAAATTCTAAACACGGTCAGTAGCCCGGTGTGTAACGCTTAGGTAACATTTTTTTCGTGATTCGAGCTGTCATAGCGTCAGTACGAATCACACGATCTTCTTCACTATTATTTCAAACGCGATAATTGGTGACTACGACGTGATCTGTACACACAGCATAGCATACACTTCCCATAGTAAAGCAGAACTTCACACAGGGTCACGACTTCCGCATAGAGCACAGCCTCCGACGTTTTCTCGTTTCTCTCTCTCGTTCGTTCGTCGTCCGCATACGAATCTGATCGTAACGAAGTTACTGCGACGGTAGTGGTGTAGCGATTCTAACAGATACACACGATTCACAAGCGAAATAGTGAAGAACACGAATGAAAAATCGAATAAGAAAAATACATCAGAACCGTATACCAAGCGATAAATAGCAAAAAAATAATTCACACCAGTGGAATATAGTCGAGTTTGGAAATCAAATTCTAAACACGGTCAGTAGCCTGGTGTGTAACGCTTAGGTAAAATTTTTTTCGTGATTCGAGCTGTCATAGCGTCAGTTCGAATCACACGATCTTCTTCACTATTATTTGAAACGCTATACGAGTATCTCAACGAAAAAAGGGGTTGAAATGTTTACACGATCAACGACTGCGTAAAGCATTATAGAGCTGATCGTGTACATTTGCTGGCATATCCTCGCAATCGAATTCTAATGGTAAATTTCCATTTGCGAATTCGACTGCTTGGCGGTCGGCCGGATGCCCTCATGTGTTGGTCGGTCTGGTGACCGATCGATGTGGGCATGCTGTGCCAAGGAAAGATACACATTTCCTGCAGGTGGGGAATATCGTATAAATATTGAACAGGCAATATTGGTTGCTTGGTTGTTAAACCAAATTGCTTTAAGGATATAGGATTTGTTTCCGCTGGAATTTTATGTCAGCGAGAATTAATGTTTCTTCACCGGTTTATCTAATGTTACAGGTACGGCATAGAAGGTAAGTACACGCTTTTTAGGTGTTATAGGTAACTATTTCTTCATTACTAGCCGTCAGGTAAGTAGTGGCGTTCAATGGAACTGCCACAATACTTGTTTTTTTATGCCTTTCGCATGCCCTAGATGGGGTTTTTACCTGAATGATGGGAAGGTGGATGGTGGCGTTCAGGAGAACCGCCACAAACCCATTGAGCCAAAAATGAGCTTCGTCACTGAAGATGATTTTGCGATGAAATTCATCATCTTGGCGCATCTTTTCCAGAGCCCAATCGGAGAACGTACGTCGGTTCGAATGGCCTGTGGGGATAAAGTGTATGTGTGCCGGCATTGGCACTGGTTAACTCCTATCCCCATCATCATTTGTTCGCCGCGTAAAACACTGAACCAGAAGAACAACAAGGATAAAACGGACGCACCGGAAGAAAAGCACAAACGAAACTCCGAACGGAAACGCCGACAAAAGTTGCAATGAAACACCGGTTTAGCTCGTCCTTTAATTTTCTTATTTTAATTAAACCATTGGAACACTGATTTGATAATTTACAAAACGCAACACTACATTATATGGCAGAACGCATTTTAAACTACATTCAAACTATTGTTCACTTTGTCGACTCAGGAGATAGGAACTCGACTTTTATATTGTGGGTTGAAACGCGACTTATTGTGTGCCACCGTACCAGCGCGAGGTACGGTGGAGGGCGACGACCCGACCAACTCGATGGTTGAATGACGACTCCGTTATATGCATGCGCGACTCCGCCGGGAGAGGCATGACCGTGCTGGCCTGCGGATGGTAAAGGACTCCGTGATTCAATCCTCGTTTTGGGGTGAGTTTGGTGGTGTGGTGAAAAGGAAATGAAATTTCCTTTGAGCAGTGACCAACGGAAAGCGATCTCAGGTACGTGGTGGTGTATGTGTGTGTTCGTACACATCACCGTGTTCTTCGATGCGTTTTGCCGGAAACGAGGGAAAAAGAACAATGGTGAAACGATCTAAGGGATCTTTCCGTAATGAGGGTCGGCTGTCTAATTAGCAGCCACTCATTAGATGCTAAAAGGGATTGCGATATTTCGTACAATAGAGATCGTATATTGTCTCTCTGCCGACTGGGAGAATCAGATTCTTTTGTTCGCATATGTTTATGCTATTGAATCCGATCCGACGGCAAAACGTGGCGTCGGTAATCGTTTGAAGATTCAAACAAAGAAATATTTCCGCGAGAAGTGCTTGCAATTGAATCAATAGTTGCAAGTCTTCGGAAAGTAATTTAGATGGGTACACAATGACGGTTGTGTATACCATCTGTGTCAATTATGCATGGCATCTATGGCGACGGCAGGATCGAACTATGGTGTGAAAATCTACACTACTTGGAAATTCGGTTTCTTAGGTCGCTAATGCAGAGATGCATTGATAATGTACGAATGCACTAGTAGACGCAATTCTTTTTTGGAATTCTATGTAAAGCTTTTATGCATTAATGTCCTTGGAAAAGGAAGTATTTTCAGGTGCCAATGGGATTGCATTGGTGGGAGACAATGGAAGTTGAGTTGCGGATATGGGGGGTTTTTCAGGTAAGTGGGCCGTGGGGTTTGGTGGAACCCCTACAGGTCCATCGGCTTCAATTCTTGAGTCAGCTTGATCTTGTATGGGTGTAAACCAAGATCCTTACGCAAAATTCGTCATAAAGTGGTCTGGGCGATGCCCAATTCTTGAAAACGCCGTGGAATTGACTGATTTGGATCGTTTGCTACGAACGCCTGAGCGGCAGAGATATTTTCTACACTTCGACCAACCCGTTGTCTCACTGGCACGGCAACATCACACAACGAATATGTAGACTCAAATTTTTGCACTAAACTTGTTATTGCCTGTCTACTAGGGCTCTTAAAGTTGCGGTCACCGATTCCAAATTTCGGTAGTACATTTTTATAATTTTTAGACGTTGTTCGTTCGTGTACTTTACCATGATAAACATTTTGAGTTTACTGAATAAATTGACAGTGACAGTTCGATGATTAGTGAAAGGGTGCGTTCACAAATTCAATTCAAATTCAATTGTCAAGTCCCTATTGGAAAACCCGATACCTAGTTGTTGCACCTTTGTTTTAATGACTGCTTCGCATCTTAGTCCCATGGAATTGACTAGTTTGGTACAAGTCGCGGGTGGTATAGAGTACCATTCATCTTTTATTTTGGACCAAAATTCTTCCTTACTTTTGGCTTTGCAGTCTTCGATATTACGCTTAAGAATGCTCCATAAGTGTTCTATTGGGTTAAGATCAGGGGACTGCGATGGCCACTCCATAACATCGACTTTGTTTTGAAGAAACCATTCTTTAGCCAATTTTGAGGTGTGCCTGGGGTCATTATCCTGCATAAACTCCCATTTAATAGGCATGTCCTCTTCAGAAAATGGTAGCATAACGGTGTTTAAGATTTCTACACAATCTATAGCACACATTTTGTCCTTTATAAGAAAAATTGGACCAACACCAGATGCTGAAAAGCACTTTGGCGGATTTATATGGTGTCCAAGTGTTCCGCCGAACACTGTTTACCACAGAGAAACGAATACACCAACGGAGCGCACACAGCACAAAATTGAAGCCCAAAAAGAATTGTCTTTACTTTTGCCTTTTATTTTTGTTTTAGAGTTCGGTCTCCACTTACGTCTAGGACACACTTTTGGACACGCTTATCTTAGGTTACACCGTTTTGAAACTACCTTGAACCACACGTTCGACGTTATTTTTACCTTTTTTTATTTTTTAGTTTTGCGATATCGCAGCGCGGACCGACCTCCTTATTAGGTTCCTCTCTGTTCGACTATCGTGGATGCTCGAAAGAGACTAATTGTCTCTATCCATAAAAATCCCATTCCGAACTTCTCATCATATCTGCTAACAGACTTTCCCATAGTATCTGTTAACAGCATAAAATTTCCCATTGCATCTCAAAAGGAGAATTTCCCATAGGATCTGAAGAGGAGAAATCTTACCTCATAATCATCAACACCATTAGCTGTTGGTTATCGGAATTATGTCCCTTTGTCTGTTGATCGGATGCCGCCGCTTATTCTCCGATCATTCTTTGGTTTGTTTGTACTACACATCTGGCATGCGGACAAAGGATCGCATGCAATTCGGATGGGTACACGGAACTATGGGATGTAATGCTGGTTACCCATCTGGCTTAAGCTAACAATGTTCTTGTGTGTTTCAGATGGGTAATAAAAGGAACCGTGGGATTGTATAGTTCCTTTGTTAGGATTTTCGAACCATAAACATCTATCGGGGATAGTGTTAAGAGTTTATGGTTGCTAATCAGCGGCGCAACGATTCGTTTTGTTTGCGTAAGTGTGCCTTAGCATTAGAGTCATGCCAGGGGTTTAGGTGTTAATTTTCATTAGCCACCAGGATAGGCATACGTTGTTCGGTTTATTTACCGACAATGGTATTTCTTGGGAAACATCGCGTTGATGTTTAGGATGGGAGATTGGTGACCGTATGCGATGCTTTGCTGCATTAGCGCACTGCTTAGATGCGATGTTATGCTGCCCTTTTGAAATTGTTGAAATTGTTCTTGCATACGATGCATGGATGCGTTGAACTCGATATTGGAAGCTTTTGCACGTTAAGTTTCTTGCTTTCTGATATCGAGTTTAACGTCGCCGCAATGTCATATAACCTTTATTACAGGAGTAGTAATGACTATAGGGACACGTTTCTGTTGGCACGTGTGCTGAAAAAGGTGAGTAAAGTTCCTTGGCGGAAAGGATACCTCAGGAGTTGTATGGTTCGTAGAACCGCTACACACCCACAAATTATTAAATTGCGTCCACCATGTTTCACTATCTTTTTCGTATACTTTGGATCGAATTCTAAATTCATTGGTCGACTGACGTACATTTTTCCAACGGAACCAAACAAATTAATCTTGGTTTCATCCGACCATAAGATGTTAATCCAATTCGCACAGTGGAGGTGTTTTTTGGCAAAAACGTGTCTCTGCTTTATATTTTTCTTGCTCAAGTATGGAACTTTTCTGGGACTTCTTCCAGGAAGACCCGCTTCTTTTAGTCTGTTTCTAATTGTACGACTCGTTGTAGTGTTCCGAAAAGCCCTACTACCTTTTTCCCCCATTCCTACATCCAAATCCTAGCTATCTTAATCCAAAACATTAAATCCTATCAAAATCCTAAAAAACCAAAACTAAATCCAAAATTCGCAATAAACGAATCAAAATATTCGTTTATAGCTTTGCATTTGCCCCACAGCATAATCTCAATTCAAAATCCAGAAATACATTTCAATCTGGTAATTTCCCTAGAAAATTAAACAAACCAAATCGATGGCAAATCACACACAAATCAAAACTGAATCTTATCTAAAGTAAACACAACATCTCACTCGAAAGATCGAGATTGTTGCACGAAAATGTGTGTCTTTGGGATACAATTTTCGATTCCTTTTCCTTTATAAAGGGATAGCAAAACGATCTCGAGGCCGCAGTATCTAAATCCTCATGCCACAGAGCAGAGATTTTTCAAATTCTGTTGTAATACTTAAACATAAAATCCAAATAAAACTTAACCAAAATGAACGCTATCTTTCTTTGGAAATTGTATGTTGTCACCAACGCTGGACGATTCTTTTCTGTTGTGCACGAGGACGACTCCGAAAATTGGTACAGGAACCGGTACTGAGGTTGGTATACAAGGACGTTATCCCCTAAGTTACGTCCTACGAAAATCAGGACGTTGCTCTTCCCTCTGGATCAGAGGAAGCACGGCAAGGACCCCTTGCTGCTGGAGGGTGTTGTGTCAGGAACATTCAACAAAGAGATCTAACGTCCTTTTCAAGACAAGAAAACGCGCTTCCTGAGGAACAACCCCCACAACAGCAGAACATCGTACAAAGTGCGTTTAAGTCATTTTTTAATTCCGTTGAAGAAAAAAACGGATTGTTCTTGGATAGTCGGATTAGCAGTTTGTCGAATCGTGAGGTTGTTTTTCTTTTTCTGCCTCTTGTTTCCATTTTAGGACCTGAATGAAGAGCTGTGAATATTTTTTTTCTTAGAGCACTTCATAAGCTTAGCTATTTCACCATTGTTTTCCCATTGCGGGGGTTTAGATGTTGTGCCAAAACACGGGCACTTAGTTCTCTTGAATCCCCGACACTTGATACTCCGAAGTAGTATGAGAAATAAAAATGCACTGATTAAACGGTTGAGTTTTTGTTGTTTATTGTTCCTTTTTTTTTGTACATTAATGGTTTTCTTGAATGATTCATAAGTTTTATTTGTCTATAGCTTTTATTAATTCTCCATCACTTCATAGAATCACTTTCTCTTAATACATTGTTTATCAAATAAGCACACGATCAATTTACAAATTTGCTACGAGCACCGGCGATTTTTAATGATAATTCCTTGTTAAATATAATCGAACTGAACACATAACTTATTATATTTTTTTGAATATGTTAATAACGCACCGACCTCGACTCTCGTGTTGTGTGTAAACTCCACGGTAGTAAAAAATGCTACTTGTTAAGCGGCGGCGTGACCGTCCGCGATGATTATTGAATAGCGACTGCTGAATTAGGGGATGAAACATGGGCAATTGGATTTGCATGACAAACAACCAATCGAGATCATCCTTACATATCATTCCCTCCGCCTATCGAGGTAGATAAACGCTTCGGTTAATTCGATAGTCGACGGACAAGAGAGAATAAGAGAACCAGAACGCAAAGAGCAATGATCTCGAGGTGGAATTAGCTTTTGCACGTATGTCGCAATGCCACTCTGTGACTGACCTAGTGACCCAATTAGGATATTATGGTGATCTCAGAGTGCATTGGACTTTGATAAGGGGAAATGAGATGAGAATGGAAGTTGGTTTGTAGCTATTCACCTGTTAAAAGAGATCGTTGATCCCAAGCGAATAGAGTGGCTGGGGGAAGTCATAAGTGACGCTTAATCGGCTAGGGAAATATTATCGTGTGAACCAAATTCGAAGAATTTGGAATTTCCCAGCCATAGCATGATTATGTAACCGCGTCGTTTGGTCTGATCTTGGTTGTTGCTAACCAAGATGACTTTGAAATTTCCGGTGGAAATCTCTTGGGTTAATGCAATAGTGTTGCCGTATGGCAAGAAAACACTGAATGCAATTGTGCATTAAGCTAATAGATTAATGACTTCCGGCCAGTCTTCTTTTAAGGATTTATGTATTGCAGGTGAAATAGCTGACGGTAGGAATTGGGATTGAGGTGACGCGCTGTGAGCGGTCGAAATTAGGTTAGGATTGTGGGTTGGTTTGTGGGGATGGATGGTCTGTGCGTCGGCATGGACGCTGATTCTACCATCCACCCACTACTTCCACTAAATGTTCCACAGTCTTCTTCCGAAAATTGTTCAGCAAAAACACAAGCACCAAGAGGATAAATGAAAAGGCACTGGAGGATCTTTGACGTTAACTTCTCCTTATTCGAACTAATTTTATTTCACTTAATACTTATTTTGGACACAAGAAATCTTTCTTTAAATTGATATGTTTAATATTTTTATGCTTTACTTAAACTACGTTTCCACGAGCACTTAATTTGGGCTTAATTTCCACAACGAAATTTCGCAAATCGATTTCAATTAACACGAATGAGGACTTTGGGTATGTACGCGTCTCCGTGCCCACCGGAGAGCGGAAGCCGAACCGACTTGCTCAGTAGGGATGGTGGCAAACGACTTAAAGATTCAACCCACGTTTGGGATGAGTTTGGTGGTGTGGTGAAAAGGAAATGGAATTTCCTTTGACTAGTGGCCAATGGAAGGCGATCTCTGGGACGCGGTGGTGTGTGTGTGTTCGTACACATCACCGTGTTTATCGATGCGTTTAGCCTAGGATAAACGGAACCTACAACGAGGAAAAAAAAGAACAAAGGGGAAACGACATAAGGCATCGTTCGGTAATGGGGGTCAGCTGTCTAAATAGCAGCCACTCATTAGATGCTAAAAGGGATTGCGATAATTTATACAATAGAGATCGTATATCGTCTCTCTGCCGACTGTGAGAATCGGATACTTTTGTTTGCATATGTTTATGTAATTGAATCCAATCCGACGGCAAAGCGTGACGTCGGTGATTGTTTGAAGATTCAAACAAACAAATTTTTTCCTACTAGGCAAAAACAAAAAACTGATAAGAGCAAATTGGTGCACCATATCAAAGTACTGTTAGGTACGGTTCGGGTATAGAATTGGTGTCGAAGAAAAACCAAATTGTACGCAGTTACTGATTGTTGATCGTTATCTAAACCTTTGTTTCTATTATTTTTTCCACCACTGTATATTAATTGTTTGGTAAAGTCTCGAGTTGTATACTTATTCAACTTGCTATCTTGATATCGATTTGTTTTTTTTTTCTTTAATTTACAGTTTTAAGCTTAAAGATGAACAAACCTTCTGGGTGGAAATTAGTTTTAAAGGGTAGCACTATTTTAAGAATAACGGTTTTTTCCCTAGTTATTCTGAGGTCTTTCCCAACCGCGTCGGACTGCTCTGACACAGTTGCCTGGGTAAAATACATCCCTGTTGAGATTATATCACCTTTTGCTCTCTAAATTCTGTAATGCACAGCAGTAGTTAGAAATATAATATGTTCAAACAGAAGTACGAAACTGCGGCTTCAGTAAATATAATATATAAAAAAGGATACCGTTTTTATGCTTAAATTCACACAGTGTATAACATGTAACACGTCCACAATGAGTGACGCAAAGTATACTATACAATCGTATCCAAAAGCTGAAAACGTTGCGAAAAGATTCAGAGTTTCTGATAGTGATTTTAAGATTAATTACGAGCTATTGTGTTATCGTTTTTTTATTCTTTAGAATGTTAATCCGAAACACGTGAAGTGTAAAACGTACACGATAGACATTTTTATAAAAGAAGTTCTTAGGGCTTAGGCTTTAAAATAATTATCGCTTTGACAGAAGTTTCTATATAAAAATTCATTATCAAAAAATGTATCAGTTCAACTGCCACCGAGGCAGTACGTGCATTTTTGTTTGAAATTCTATGTTGGAATTCGATAGTGTAATACGTCATGGATATAATGAACAAATATACTATGCTCAGTTATGTTTATAGCTTCGTGCGGTCGATTTTGTGTACATTAAATATATTGGGGAAAAATAATAACGAGAGTAGGGTGCATAGCGAGAAAACCTTCTGTCTATCTGTTTATTTCCTTGGCATTTCTTATTGTACCCCCAGGCATTAATTCTTTCGAATAAATTCCCTCAAGCATTAATACTTTCGAATAACCATTATTATTTGCATGTTTATTGCGCGAGAGTGGTGTTATTTTCATTACAGAGACGCTGAACTTCTACTGAGATTCAATGGATCAGCTGCTAAAAAGGAAAAACATTTCTAGTGATCTGAGCTTTCGACAAATTCAATATTCCCAGCTTAAGATTCAACTTCTCTGATACGTCTGCTCACATATATTAACACAAAAGAGCAACTGTTACACTAAGTGAAACCCACATTTTCAATTTCAACCTACCTGGTTGTAACTCAGTCTCCCTATTCTTTCCAAATCGTGTATAAGCCACCTACGTACAAAGTGATATTTATTATAAACTCCTGAGACAATATGGTCTCTGCTGCAACCCAGAATTTAATTCCTTTGGCTAAAACTTCACGTTCGTAAGCATATCATTCATTATTCTTTCTTATATCGAAGTCCAAAATTGAATAGAAACTTCCTTAATGAACTCGATGCTCTATACGACTCTATTGATTGGATGTTGAACCTATACCCGTACCCTGAAGTCATTACGGTGGATAATTTCAATGTGCATGATACTTAATGATTCCTCCATTCAGGACGTACATTTCCTGAAGGTCGGCCTGTCTAGCTCTTTGCCGATACAAACGGTCTAATCCAACTCGTAAATGACCCAACATAGTCATCTTCCCAATACACTGGACCTTCTCCTCACATTCCACCCTAATAAATACACAATCAACGTTTTTCGGCCCCCTTCAGACTACCGTGTTGTAAGCCAAATGTTAATATGCGCTAACTTAAAAGCTGCCAAAAGTATGGCTCTCGTAGAAAACCAACTGGGACCGTTCAAACGATCTTCTTCGCAAGTTCAATTGGTCGTTATTTCTCTCCAATAAGGATGTTGACGACGCATTAACCGCTTTGATTCCGCGGACGATCTCTATTCCACATAGAGTATATGCACCCCTATAGAGTTGAAGATATACTGATACAATGGGTAGACTATCTTTGGCCGCTCAATCCAAATAATTTTGGATGGTGTCATATCTGCCTTCTATCAAATTAATGCTGGCATTCCTAAGGGTATCGTACTTTTGGTTCCCAACACAATTTAATAAAAAGAAAAATATACAAAATAAAACAAAGAATTAAACCCACAAAATTAAACCACCGACCGAGTGCAATCAACGATTGTCAACATCCTCAGAAGGCGTCGTATCTCTCTGATATTGATTGATAAAAAGTCAAAGACTGTCACATTTGGTACTGCTTCAGCGCCATACCTGGCAGTGCGAACTATACAGCAGCTAGCGGCCGATGTAAAAGAATCGCATCCTCACAATACCAAGGCACTCACAGAAGGATTCTGTAGCGTTCTACGAACGCACAATTCCACCCAGGTAAGGTTCCTACCCTCCAAGGAAATACCTACCCTGAAAACGTTACACGCGCCCACAGACGCGTGCCACTAAGTCCGCTAGTGCCCTGGATCGAAATGCATCGCGACCCAGCTCTGCACAATAGGAAATCCTGAACATCTACACGATGTTACAAGGAATCGCTATCGTCGGTAAATTAGCCGACCAGCGGCTACACGTGCGGGCAGCTGCCATAAAGACCACCCAAATCCGTCAAGCAAACAAAGGCAGCGACGACCTAGTTCAATAAAGCATATCGCCGCTACCAAATTGCAGGCAACCGTAATTATCTCGACCAGATAATTCGAAAAATTTATGAGGCTAAAAACCTACAAAGGATCTATTCCGATCCCACGGTCCCTTTTGAATTTCACACCCATTAGAAAGGTCTGATGGATTGTTAGTTTTACCGAAAGAAGTTAAACAAAACCATGGACCGTACGTCCATTCAAATTGCACGATATCCGTCGGCCTGCGCGCCAGATGTGCTATGCAAATAGAGGCGGCACACAATCGACAACCGTCGATCTGAATTTCGATCACCACCACGGATGGTGATAATGATGTTTAAGGATGTATGAAAGGAATGACTTCTCCTTTCAGGAATATAAGAAATTTCCCCTGGGATGAATTAGCATGCTGCTAACAGAGATATTGACGATTTTGTTAGTGGGCAGAATGGGAAATTGTCTCTGGGGAAGATACAGATACGACCGGTATCCAGATGCTCGTGGGCAGTGCAGAAGTTAGTCTAATTTTGATAGTCAAAGCGGCCAGGGGTCTACATCGAACGGTGAAGAAGAAGCGTATTTTGTGAGGTTGGACAAGAAAAGAAATGTCGAGGAGGAAGTCAGCCTGCGGTTTCATCAACTTTAAATATTATCGTGTGTTTAAGGATCTATCCGTTTTGTGCAACAACTATTTAAGTGTTTTGGAAGTCAGCCTGCGGTTTCATTAACTTTTAAATATTATCGTGTGTTTAAGGATCTATCCGTTTTGTGCAACAACTATTTAAGTGTTTCGAATTAAATTGTTCAATGTGTGTAAAGATTCTCATGTAACTCATTTTTGTAAGCGTTCCACCGCGCTAGTAAAGAACAGAGTATTAGTTTCACGTTGCGGCTAATAAACAGTCAAGTTTAATAAATAAAAATAAAAGTTCAATTAAAACAACCCTTTCTGAGTTTGTATTTTGTACTGTTTGCGGTCCTTGGGTGTTTTTCTCTTCCCTGTGGTAAACAGTGTTCAGCGGAACACTTGGACAACTACAAAATCCGCTAAAATTCTACGTGGATGACCTGATTTATGGAGCAAATGATGAATCCGAAGCGCTTAATTCAAAGAGATCTCTTGAATTCAGTCGGATTTCCTCTTAGAAAGTGGGCAAATAATTCAGCATAGGTATTAGAACAAATACCTGAACACGAAGGGGAGATCAATCTTCCACTAAGCTTGAACTCCATCGACACTATTAAAACCCTCGGCCATTCACCATTGCAGGACCTTATCTAGATCCCGATTCAGAGTCAATTTGTCTACTTTTCAGCTGGTGCGACGTAGATGGACCAATCGGCCGAATACTCGAAAAGGAGAAAACAAGCGTACCATCGTCCGCAAAACTGAACACTTTGTTCACTCCGTTGTCTCCAACAAATCATTTATGTGAAGTAAAAACAAGGTTGGAGCCAAAATAGAACCTTGGGGCATCCCGGAATTAACAGGATACAGATCCCAACATCAGGATACAGATCTCCCGGATCGATCGATTTTCCAGGAAGCTCTTCGTCCAGTCGCATAGCTGCTGGGAAAGTCCATATGAACGAAGTTTGCTCAGCAATGCCCCGTGCCAGACGTGGTCGAAAGCTTTGGAAATATCCAATGCGACCGCCTTTGACTCACCATGCCGCTCAATCGCAGATGTCCATATATCGGTTATAAGTGTCAAAAGGTCTCCCGTGGACCGCCTGCCACGGAATCGGTATTGACGATCAGTCGGAACTTCGTTGCACTTCAAATACTTAATTAACTCAGTATTGTTGACTTTTTCCATCACCTTAGACAGCATAGACAATAATGCTATCGGCGGGTAATTTTGTGGGAGACACTTTTTTCCCGTCTTTGGGTTTGGCTGAACTCGAGCGATATTCCAGCATGCAGGAAAGGTCTGTGGGGGTAATACGAGGGTTGCCTTTAATATTTCGGGATTAGAGAACAAAAACAAATACTGATCATCGAAAATCACTTTATTGTTTTTCAAAATATTCCCCATGAAAATCTATAAACTTTTGCATGCGTTTGAACCAATTGTCGAAGCACTTTTGCCACTCTGATTGAGGTATCTCCAACACATGCATTCTGAATGCAGCAACCGCTTCTTCAGGTGTCGAAAAACTTTGACCTCTCAGTTTGTTTTTTATGTACGGGAATAAAAAGAAGTCATTCGGTGCCAAGTCAGGACTATACGGCGGATGACCCATCAAATCGATGTTTTGGGTGCTCAAAAATGCAGTTGTCGCAGACGATGTGTGAGAGCTCGCATTGTCGTGGTGACGAGTGATCCGTCTTCGGCGGTTGATTTTCCTGATTTCTTGGAAGACAACTGGCAAACAAATGGTTGTGTACCACTCAGAATTGACTGTTCTGCGTTGTTCTAGTGGTACGGTTGCGACATGTCCAGTTTTTCCGAAAAAACAGGCGACCATTTGCTTGGAAATGCTTCGTGCGCGAACAACTTTTGTTGGATTTGGCTCATCTTGAAACACCCAGACAGTCGACTGCTGTTTACTTTCGGGCTCATACGCGTAAATCCACGATTCATCACCTGTCACGATGTCATAGACGTGTTTCGAAGCACCGCGACCGCATTTTTTGAGCATTTCTTTCGACCAATTGACACGCGCCTTTTTTTGGGCGATTGACAAATTGTGTGGGATCCAACGCGAACAAATTTTTTTGACAGTCAAATGTTTATGCAATATTGAATGTATGCTGGTCCCACTAACGCCTAAGGTTGTCTCAATCCCACGATAGGTCACATGACGATCTTTCAATATCAGTTCGCGCACAGCATCAATGGTTTTCGGAACAACAACTGATTTTGGACGACATTCACGAAATTCATCTTGGAGTGAACTACGACCACGATTGAATTCACCATACCATCGATAAACACTGGTCCTTGATGAAGCTTCATCGCGAAAAATTGAATTAAGTTCATCCATGCACTGTTGCTGAGTTAATCCACGCCGAAAGTTGTAAAAAATAATTGCACGAAAATGTTGACGATTTAATTCCATTTTTGGGCCGAGATGAATCTTTTAAGTTACTCGATAGTATAGTGGTTAGTATACCCGCCTGTCACCCGGGAGACCGGGGTTCGATTCCCCGTCGGGGAGCCTCTGGCGCAAGACAAATGACCTTGCCCAGAAAAAATAAATCATTATGGAAAATTTAACAAGCCTTAGGACTTGCTAAATAAGGCCAAGACCGGTCCCCGGTTGTAGTGCCGATGATGATGAAACAACACAAATAGCGCTCGTATGTCAAAACGTTCTGAGTGCGTATAACCTCAAAAATGTCCAACTTTACGACAGAGCTGTCAATTGCCGGATTGCAACATTAGGGTTGCCAAATCCCGAAACATAAGAGGCAACCCTCGTAAGTATTGTAGCCAAACACGGGCACTAGGTTCACTTTATCCCCAAACACTCGTCCGCCGGAAAATTGTTCACATGACGAAGAATGTATATAAACGCCCAGGGTTGTTTTATGGTTAATGTTTTTTTTTTATTTTTAATAATTTTGTATCAGTACATACACATATCACTCTCTGGTGGTGGTTCTTAATACATATGGGTAATTCCACAGGAACACTTTCTGTATTTAATTTCATGTTTGAATGTAACACTGGTGGGCAGCAATTGAGTCTTGAATTGGAATTTTAATGTGAATAGTAGGCTCACATAAATTTGTTCTTTCAGAATTGTCTATTAATTGCAACAGTATGTTCACATAAATGTGTTCTATCAGAATTGTCTATTAATTGCAACAAACTTCACTTCGATGAAAATTGACTTTACCGCCTCGTACAACCGACTGTAAACTTCGACTTGCTCGTAAAACTCGTTCAGAATAAAACGTGTGTGCGCACACGACGTAGGTTAATGCTCGACTCTGGTTGAGATGTGACTAATTGGAATTAGGGATGAAAATTGGAGTATGGGCTTTGCACGGCTATTAGCCAATCATCATCACGCTCTCTCATGAATCCATTCATTTGCATGTCTCAGCGAGGTGAATAAATACTTGCATCTTCATTCGACAGTCGCTGGGCATGCGAAGGATGAAAAGAACAAAAGAGAGACCGCAATAACTTTGGGGTTTTCTTAGCTTGTGTGCTTGTACCAATGCAGCTTCTGAGAATGACCCACTTACCTAGTGCGGTGACTGTGGTGATCTCAGAGTGCAATGAACCCGGGGAAGATAAAAATGGGAAGGAGAGGAAAATGTTTTGTAGCTATTTACCTGTAAAAAGAGATCATTGATCCACAGCGAATAGAGTGTCTGGGGGAAGTCAAGGTGACGCTACATCGGCTAGGCAAATATTACCGTGGGAAACACGCTAAGGAATTAGGTAATTACCCAAGCCATTAGATGATGATGCAACCGCGTCGTTTGGTTCGACTTGGTTATTGCTAACCAACATGAATAGCAATTTCCGGTGGAAATGTCATGGGTTAGAGGAATAGAGTTGCCGTATGGCAAAAAGGTAGCTAAACTAAATTATGCATTGTCTGCATAGAATAATGAGTTTAGCTATGCGTCCTGTGGGAAAACATTGTTTTCAGGTGGAATAGCTTGTAGGGGGTATAAGGGTTGAAATGACGCGCTGAAAGCGGTCGAAATAAGGTTTGAATTGTGGGTTGGTTCTCCATGTGGTATAGAGAACCCCCACAGGTCCTTCGTGCATAAGATAAGCCGAAGAGTCTGCCAAAAACCGGCGATAGTTCTGGAGCACAGTTCCTAAGGACTATTGCTGGTATTCCGTCCAGGCCGTTTGCCTTCCTACAGTCCAGTTCACGTAGAATCCGTTGAATAGTACGCGGACGAAATCTCACATGCCGCGTGGAAGACCGTACCGCGCGATCACAGGTGGCTCCAAAAGACCGGGATCGAGGTTTGAATTCACGGAAAATAGATTGATGCCAAATCGTTATTAGATATGCTAAATGTCGATTCAATACCCAAAACGATAAGATGCGACACCTTAGGCTGCATTGACGATTCAAACAAGATTGACACATATGAAGGACCTAAAAACAATCGGCCTAATGGGATCCAGATTTACCGTTCTTTGATTAGATTTGATTAATCAGGTCTTGTATGGCAAAGAAAGGGATTAAAACAAAATGTCACTGATTCGATTATTTTGTTGTTGTATGGGGCCAAGTAATGTCCTTTCTAGGTGCTTGAATATACTTTCCTAGACATAAAGGGCATTGCTGTTTACTAAGTGCTGCTGAAAGGACTATAAACACACATAAACAAGATTTAATTTTTTTTTGGATTTGTGCTCGAACTTACTACTTACACGTTCTCATGAAACGAAAGACGAGAATGTTTAATATGTTCGGTACAAAACACCCTGCTAGTTATTGTATACGTAGATTTCTCTTCGAAGTTGGCAGTTTTTGTTTTTGACCAATTCAATGTGGTACTCTCGAGACTGTTCTGTGGCTTGCCCAAAGCATGACAAGAATATGAGATATAGCTACATATATTTATGGGGTTACCCCCAACTTGACCGCGGGAAAACTTATTAAGTTCGTACACACACTGTAATCTATGGCGCCCAAACATTCGTGTACGGTAAATCAAACTTCTAGCCACGTTTTTACCTCATGCCTCCGTGTTTACCAACTTTAGTGTACGCTGCATAACCATATCCTCAACTTGTTCATGTAGCGTAAGCACATCATCATTTCAATAACCTCGACTTGCGGGCATCGACGTCTGAAGAATTTTCAAAAGTTTTCAAATAAACACGCGAAACATGAGCAACTTTGAAGATAGCGAATGTTTGCCAGACCTCACTTACAAATTGCATTCATAATTCTGTCGAGAGCTGATATTTTTCAACTCTTGTCGAATTTACAATTTTCCGAGTACACGAAATCTAAAAAAAAAAAAAGAAAAAGAAAAAGAAAAAGCAACGAAGAAAAAAACAAACAATAAAATATAAAAGAGCGAGAGAAGCCTTAGTTCTTGCTGTTACCTAACTCACTTGCCTCTTATCGCTTGCTTCTTGAGTTATGAATTTTTTATCTGATTGAGAAGACACACGGCATTCGATTCCCTTGGAAATAATCCTTGGAAAACGAAAATGTAATTTCAAAGAAACATGAATAACGATTGGATAGCTGATTACAACGCCAGAGGGAGGTCACACTTGGATCGCCATTTTTTTGGCACTGTACATGGGGCACTTCCCTTTTGTTTCCTTCGATCGTTCGCTTCTATGTGATCCGAAGACAATGGTGTGAAGGCGAGCAACCAAATACCACAGGATGCTGTTTTTAATCTAAGCTAGTTTAAATGATAAGAAGGAACAGAAACAAAAAACAAAACAACAAATAAATAAAGAACGAATGAAACTCGTAGAAAGCGTTAAAGATTTCTTGTCGCTACTGCTGTTTCTGTTATCCTTTTCAGAGGTTTCAGTTACTGTTTTGGCAACCACCCGATAGTCACAGAGACCCACCGAAGAGGCTGTAGTAATAAAATGAAATGATGAATCCATGAGGCTGCCAAGTCAACAATGTGCCACCGGAAACTGGCAGCATATTGGGGACTTGATTATTTTATCAATTCATTTTTTGTACACGCCCCATTTCAACCAGTCCCTCATATTATTCGACCGCCTTGCCTTTTAACTGTCAGTATTTCTTGGTCTGAACCAAGTGCGCTCGTTTTGCCACCTTTAAATCCTAGGAGTAATCCCCTATTTTCGACTGTGAGTCGATAAATTCTTAAATTCCTGCTTTTTCGTGGGGGAAAAATATGAAGGGAAAGGACACCTCTTAAGGGTCATTCTGGCCAGTTAAGTCGTTACGTTGTCGGTATAATAATATTTCAAGATTGTGGGAGAGGACTTAAAGGTAACGCGGCTTTATAAAGCCTAGAAATGTGCAATGGCTAAATTGGTAGTGACTAAATAACTGGGGGTATCTAAAACTTTCCCATTTTGGGACAGTGCTCATCAGCTCAACGATACAAATCGGATTTTAAGAAAATGTAATGCGTTGGCAGGCCCATATTAACGAGTAATCGTTACACACTGACCACAAACACCTGCGGTAATAATTGAAGCCTGCATGGAGACCATTAGTCTTGGTATCCTTCTGACAATTAATTTTACCCGTTCAGAGGGATTCCATTCCAAAAGATTAAATTGTTGAATTTAGCTTAATTTAATGCGATTAGCAACAGAATCTAAGGCATTCAGCGTATAAGAAGGACGAATTAAAATTTGGACGCAAGTACAAAAGGTTCGTAAATTAGAGATTAGAAAGGGATTGTGATGGATGGAAGATATTTCTCTGAAAAACGAGTCCTTTTCGACTGTTTTTCTACCACACATTTCGGGTATTCAAAACCAATGTGCCTCGAGTTTCACTTACCCGCGCGAGTTAACGTTTACCGTTTACTTTTAGAAAATATTATTTTCTTCACTGGACTAGAACCCTCCCTTAAGGAACCTATTCTAAGACTGTCTTTATTTTTCATTTTTACTTTTTTTTTTGTTTTTTAAACTGTATTTATTAACCATAATTTTAATTTTTCATTTAAGTGATACAGTGACTTAAAATTAATTTTGTAACAACTGTTTACATGTAATTATTATAATAATACATACATTTTTCAAACAATGTTTCAAGAGCTACAGGATAGATGTGTGTTTATACACTTAGTAGTGGTTCGTCTTCCTGGAAAAGGTTAGAAAACCAGGAATTTCTTATTTTTACTTTACTTAATCTAACATCATCATCATCGGCACTACAACCGGGATCCGGTCTTGGCCTTATTTAACAAATCTCTCCACCGGTCCCGATTTCGAGCCGATGTCATCCAGTTTGGCACTCCCAGACCCTGGGCGTTCTGGTCTACGCCATCCCTCCATCGCAGACAAGGTCTGCCGCACTGTCTTCTTCCATACATTCTGCCACAAAGGACTTTCCGGGCAGGCTCCTCTTCGCTCATTCGAGCTAGGTGTCCCGCCCACCGGAGTCTACCGAGCTTAACTTTTCTTACAACATTAACTTCAAGGTAGATTGCGTACAACTCATGGTTGTAGCGTCTCCGGAATCGTCCTCCCTCACATACGGGGCCAACAATTCTTTTTAAGACCTTCCTCTCGAACGCGGCTAGGAGTTCAGAGTGCCTTTTATTGAGCACCCAAGTCTCGGATCCATACATGAGTATCGGTAAGACCATGGTCTTGTACAGTAGTAGCTTGGATGTTCTGGATAAATTTCGGGATTTAAAGAGCCTTGATAGACCATACTAGGGTTTGTTGAATTTAATCAGCCGTTCGGGTATTTCTTTTTCCATATTGTTATCGGCTGATACTATTGACCCAAAGTAGTTAAAGGAGTGCACTACTTCAAATTCGTGCCTCACTACCCTGATAGTTTAACTTAATCTAAACCTTACCCTAATTATAAATATAACTTAACCTAACTTAGTCTGATTATTATAAAATGAGCTATAAATAAAACAAAGATTTATAATTAAGGGGATATAAGAATTACAGGATGTGGAGTGAAGTCAGTTATGGGTTAGAGGTAGAGTATTTCTTTACGGTTGTTCGTTGGAAAAACATAGAATGTTGGAAAATGGTTGGACGTTACAGTATTTAAACTGGTTGGGGGTAAGTTCGGTGTTGTGGTATATGATCTCGTTTGAATCATTTACCAGTCTGCCTGAGGTGAACATAACTCTTGTGTGGAGACAGTTGGGATAGTTAGTTCTGATATCTAGAGGGTTCGCTAAGAGTGAGGTTATTATGGGATTGGGATTATTTCGTAGGTTTCCAATAAATTTGATAGACAGCTCAAGGAATCGTCTATCGAAGTAGTCTGTGCCAGCAGTATTGTAGAGTTGGACGTTACTATAGTACTTATAGGATTTTGGACGACGATGTAATCCAGAGACATACCTAAGGCATTTTCTTTCGAATGCTCGCAACTTCTCCATTTGGGAGGGAGTGATATGGTACAGTGGCGGTTCCGCCAAACCCCACGGTTCGCCTTCCTAAAAAAACCCCAATAACGTTTACCCAGTCTGCTTTCGCTAATGCAATAGCATTAGCATCTTAAATGCTTCACGCATCAAGGAGAACAAAGTTGTAATCAAAAAAGCCCATGGAAAAGAGAATTCTTACCTGCATGCATAACTTCGCATTTAAAATGCCCTATAAGAGTTCTCTCCAAGTTTATCATAAATTTCCTGAAAAGAAAACTTATCGGTTCACATATAATGTAACCGATAAGTTAGCCCCGTGAGTAGGGCGTTAGAATATACTCACAGCTAGGCCGGCTTGTCGTAAGAGGCGACTAAATGCCGAGTGGTAGCCGTGGTCCCAACGCCCTGTGCGCCCGGTGAAATACCACCCCATCAAGCTTTAGGCACCGTGAAATGCTCGGGATAAATCCCTGGCCATCTTTCGGAGCTTGGCTGATGGACCGGTTCGAGAAAAGGTTGGTTAGGTGGTAGTCTGTCCCAAGGTGAGATACCACCCCCTCAGCTATGCATTTCGCGATATCCCCGAGGGAAGTCTGCGACGGTCTTTCGGATGTGTGGCTGATGGCACGGACTGACACGGGGATAAGTCATGATGGAGCCTTCTGATATAAAGAATTCCGGAGGTAAACTAGTCTCCCATTCGGATCTCCGGGGCGGACTATGGCAGGGGGAACATCATGCAGATATAATGATAAATAAGGGAACTTTAAGAGGTATAACCGGGCTCGCTCTCGAGGCTCTGCCCACGGTCGACTGGTGACGGCATTTTGTAACATCAGGGGCATCGGTTTCACCAATACGAGTGTAAACGCGGTCCACCAATATATGCAAACAACGAAACCTGATATCTTTGCCCTAACTGAGACTCAGGTCGATTCGTCAACTGATTCGACATATCTTCGTTGCTCAGGATACGACTTGCATGCGAGATTCCGTTTTAAGGGCGGAGTCTGCGTTTTCGCGCGGTCCAGTGTGGCTTGCCAGTGGATGGAGGCGTTGGAACCCAATAATATGGACATCATATGGTTGAGGGTCGTGCTGAGGAATTCCGTTAAATTTCTTTGTTGTCTTTACCGCTCCCCGAATGACGATCGACCGGCGACATTTTTTTAACACCTTTCATATACCATCGACTGGATACAGATCAACCACCCAGCTTCTGAAATTGTTGTCCTTTGCGATTTCAATGTGCAAAATTCCGACTGGTTGTTACATTCTAACAGAAGCGACGAGGCTGAGAGGCTGGCGGAGATGTTTGCTGTAAGCCACAACTTGACACAACTCGTGGGGGAACCAACGCGAGTGCCGGATGCCCGAGGCGATTATGCGATCTGTTTTTGACATCCGAACCGAGTATTTATACCGTAGAGTTTTCTGCGCCACTGGGAAACTCAGATCACTGCTTGGTATCTGTCGCGCAAGCACTTGCATATCAAGCGAATAATCGGCCTAGGCAGATTCGCCATGTATGGAAGTATGGGGCTGCTAACTGGGACGATATGCGAGATTTCTTCGCACCTTTTCCATGGTCGGAGGTGTGTTTCGAAAACTCCGATGTTAACGCTTGCGCTGAGTCGGTATCAGAGATTATTCTTCTGGGGATGGAGATGTTCGTCTGATAAACCTTGGTTTGACAAAAAATGCGAGCTGATTACAGCGGCAAAAAATAGAGATTTTAAGCAATGGCGCTCCAATCCCACCGATGTTAACAGAACGAATTTTGTTAGAATCAGAAACGTGTGCAACCAGGCGATTGATACCGCGAAGAAGGCTCACAACGACAGGGTGATGAATAAGCTCCTTCGGTGCCCAACTGGTTCGCGCTCGTTCTGGTCAATGGCAAAGGCTGTCAGCGGTAACTTCGCATCCTCCTCTTTCCCCCCGTTGGTGGCAGAAAGCGGGACATTAGTCACGAATCCAAAGGATAAAGCTAATGTATTCGCGAATTTATTTTCCGCGAATTCCAACCTCGATCCCGGCCGTTTGGAGCCACCTGTGATCTCGTCGGTACAGTCTTCGATGCGGGAAGTGAAATTTCGTCCGCGCACTATTCAACGCATTCTACGTGAAATGGATTGTACGAAGGCAACCGGCCCGGACGGAATACCAGCATTAGTCCTTAGGAGCTGTGCTCCAGAACTATCGCCGGTTCTTGGCAGACTCTTCCGCTTATGTTATGTACGCAGGACCTTTCCTGCCTGCTGGAAAATCGCTCGAGTTCAGCCAATCCCAAAGACGGGAAAAAAGTGTCTCCCACAAAATTACCGTCCGATAGCATTACTTTCTATTTTATCTAAGGTAATGGAAAAAGTCATCAATACAGAGTTAGTTGAATATTTGGAGTGCAACGGACTTCTGAATGATCGTCAATACGGATTCCGTGGTAGGCGGTCAACGGGAGACGTTTTGACACTTATAACCGATATATGGACATCTGCGATTGAACGGCATGGTGAATCAAGGGCGGTCGCATTGGATATCTTCAAGGCTTTTGACCGCGTCTGGCACAGGGCATTGCTGAGCAAACTTCGTTCATATGGACTTTCCCAACAGCTTTACGACTGGACGAGGAGCTTCTCGAGAATCGATCGATCCGGGTTGTTGTGGACGGCGAGTGTTCGGATCTGTATCGTGTTAATTCAGGGGTGCCCCAGGGTTCTATTTTGGCTCCAACCTTGTTCTTGCTTCACATAAATGATTTGTTGGAGGCAACCGATAACAAAGTGTTCAGTTTTGCGGATGATAGTACGCTTGTTTCCTTCTTTTCGAGTGTTCGGCCGATTGGTGCATCTGCGTCGCATCAGCTGAGCTGCAGACAGATTGACTCTCTGAATCGGGATCTAGATAAGGTCCTGCAGTGGGGGCGGGCTAATCTCGTCGACTTCAATGCAGCGAAGACACAATATACAACATTCACAAAGAAAAGTGGATCATCGGTTCCACAGCTGATGATGAATGGCCAGGCCCTCGAGGCTGGGGAAAGTTTGAAATTGCTCGGCGTCACTGTCTGTGGGAATGTATCATGGCATAACCACGTGTCGAGTATCGCTAGGTCAGCCTCAGGAAAACTGAGCTATCTTTTTAGAGCCAAGAATTCAACCCGCGCTCGAATATTGCTCTCATGTTTGGAGCTCGGCTCCTAAACACACCCTCGACCTACTTGGGAGCATACAGAGACGAGCGATCCGCCTGATCGGGGACTCGGCGCTGACATCGGGAATACAGTCGCTATCACATCGAAGGCGCGTAGCCGACCTCTGCCTGTTTTATAGATATTATCACGGGTACTGTTCTTCGGAGATTCGTGATATTGTTCCACGCAATTCGGCTTACATGCGCTCTACAAGACAATCCGACGGATCGCACCCGTTTGTGGTTCATCTCCCGACGACGTGAACTACCCTGCATCAGAACTCGTTCCGTTACAGAGCGGGGAAGGTGTGGAAGTCCCTCCCCACGCGAGTGTTCCCGGGGCACTACAACCTGCAACTGTTCAAAAAGAACTGCAACAGTTATTTGATGGCATATCGGGGCGCTATAGGTTCGCCTCTCACGAGAGAAGTCAATTAAAAAAAAAAAAAAAAAAATTCCGAAATAGTTGTGAGGAATGGTTATTATTGCCTCCCTATAGAATTTGCTCTATTCTTACAGATGCTTGGTCAATTTGAGTAGGGAGTAGGTTAGATGTTTCCGGGATAAAAGTTAGAGAAACTACTCGCTATGTCCCTATTGACATTTCTCCATTTTGTTTTGGAGAAATTTAGGACAGAGTTTGACGAGTAGAATGGGTCGAGAGAGGGGATTTGGATCGTGGTGTGAACGGAACCATGATAAGAAGGAAATATAGGTGGACCCGCTGAGTGAACATTGTCGGACTTGAGGAAGAAGTCGATTGTTGACTTGGCTGAGCTAGTGACACGAGTTGGCTGTAATGGAATGTCAATGTATGTATATTGATAAGACGGGAGGAGGGCTAGCAACTGACGACCATATTTGTTGCATTTATTATCATTGAATGCTGTATGACGAGCATTTCAGTCTCCCCCGATTATAAATGGAGCGGGAGCAGACTGTTGGATTATCTGAGAAATGTCAACATCTGGGAAATCTGGTTGTCGTGAAGTTTTGTTCTCAATAAAAAGTTTAACTGCCGTGTATTCAGTGCTGAATATATCGGTGAATCTAATTTCACTGAATTGAAATTTTTTGTGTACTAAGATGCCGATACCTTCTTGACATCCATTAGTTCTGGGGTTAGAAACAAAAGTATAATTGGGAATGGAAACTCGGGAATTTGGTTTGAGCCAGGTCTCTGAAAGGAAGAGGATATCTGGGGAAAATAATTTTTACTTAAGTCTTATTTTTATACAAAACAAAGTGTACCTTAGGTAGTTACAAAATATCTACCTGTGTATCTCTTAATAGGTAATTAAGAGGAAGGTACTTAAAATATAATTACACTGTAGCGTATGCATGTCGGGTTTTATCGATTGGTCTAAAAGACGAGATACATTGATTATGTTATGTTTAGGTGATGATGATGAGTCAGGTGTTAACTCTCTCCTCTGTTTAAACTAGGCGTCCCACCAGTTCGTTTCTTGTATTAATTCAGCGAGTCGGGTTTCGTGCATCATTTGCATCCTTGCTACATGTTGAGAACTTTTAAATTTGTTATATTTCTTACAGACTAGGTGGATATTATAGCTCCTCGATAGTATAGTGGTTAGTATACCCGCCTGTCACCCGGGAGACCGGGGTTCGATTCCCCGTTGGGGAGCCCCTGGCGCAAGACTAATGGCCTTGCCCAGACAAAATAAATCATTGTGGAAAATTTAACAAGCCCCAGGACTTGCTAAATAAGGCCAAGACCGGTTCCCGGTTGTAGTGCCGATGATGATGAGGTGGATATTATAACAATGATTACTACTAGTGATATACATGATATAATTTCACTTTTTACAGGGTTTTCTTATTTTCTATTAATCTTTTAGTACAATTATTAATCAGGATGCGTTTACAGATCGTCACGTATAGAATCGTGTTACAATTTTCCGTCCCGTAATATTGTATTTTTACAATTTGTTATTTTTTGTGCTAGTTGTACGAGGCCATGCTTTGTATCTAGGGCTGTATTTTCAAATCCTTTACATTTTTCGGTTATAATTGGAGATTTGTAAATGATAAAAAAATTATTCTCTATTTCGACATGCATGGATTTTGGAATGAGATAGAATATTTATTATAGGTATATCGGGTGTTCTGATGGAGATCAACTTTTTATTATTAATTGGTGTTATTATTGACTCCGGTTTGGCTGGGTTCACGATTATTAACGCGAATGCGATCTTTATGTATGACAGCATTATTGTTCGCCGTTACTGTAGTTCCGTTGTCCGTTTTCACAACTAGTTTTAACTATCGTGTAGTCTCTTGGCCAGGTCTATTCTTCTTTACATAGATTGTTTCTCCAGGGGAATATTTTTTGTCCACCCTGTCTTTGTTGTGTAAGCTGAGTTGTTTCTCTTGGACGGCCTCTAGTTCTCTGGTTAGGTCGGTTTCTTTTTCGCCAAAAAATATTTCGGTCTGTTTTTGTTTCGTTACAGTGTGGATTGTTTGATTGTATTGCCGTACCGCGTTAAATATTTCGTCCGTTACTGTCGTGCTGGGTTCGTGTGCCAAAGCTCGACTGATTTCAGATAGAAAAAAAAATGGGTGGGGAGAGGCCGACTTTGGTGAGACAAGGACAGATGTGTCCTTCATTTTGTCTCTGGCTTCTGGTCATCTTGCGATAACTAGAATCACGCACATCCGTAAGGATGTTGGGCTCGGTCTCGAGATATCTGAAAACGAAAGAGGGAGGGGGGGGGGGGGGGGGGGTATCTAAGGATAGTGTGGGCAGGATTAGTTCAGATATTCTCTAACTACTAAGACCGGTGGGTCTTGAGTGCGGTAGTAAAAGCAGATCACGTCTTTGGCGTCTTATGATCTGCGCTTTGGTCGGTGTGTGTGTATGTTTCTGTCATCTTGTACTGTGTGTGCGTGTGGGTGTGTGTGTGTGGTGTGTTAGCTTTCTTATTGGAAGGGTGAAGTGGGTTCTCGATGTTCTGAATGCTTTCGAGGTACTTGTGTGCTAATTGTAGCAAGTACTCATCGATAGAGGTAATGCAGGCACCTTCCTATAGGTGAGAGTTTGAGTAATGGCGGCCGTTAGGCCTTCTAGAGTGGTTGATGCATCGTCTGAGGAGGTTTCTTTCGAAACTCGGTCTTTCCATTTGAGCCGAAGGTATGGAGGACCATATGGGAAAGGCGTACGACATTCCAGATCGGATTCGCTGCTTATAGCAGTGAAGCTTAACTGTGGTGTCAACTTTGTTGTTCCACCTCAAAATGTTGTGCAGTTGCTTAGACCAACCGAGGCCCCTTTGAAGAATGTGGGTCACATGTTTGGTGAAATTGATTTTTGGGATATAGATGATCCCAAGATATTTCATTCTGTCCTGTGGTCTAATCGTAGTACCTCCCATTTGTATTCGAATATTCTGTGAATATCGAGAAGTAGGTTGGGAGTGTTTACTACTTAGAATGATTGCTACTGCTTTGGATGGGTTAAGTTGATAAGTCAGGCGTTAACTCGCGCGTAAAAGGAGATTTCATATATCCTTCACAGATTAACACCATGATTTAAACGCAAGACATTGGGTCTAGGACGACTCTTTGTTAATTTTATTTCGAGGCGCGAGTTAACGTAATCTTATCACTAAGATAACCAATGGAAATTTACCAGAAGACATCATCAGACGTAAAATTATCCCTAAGGGAATGTACGACATCATAACCAATGGAAATGTACCAGGAGATATCATCAGGCATAACCTTATCACCAAGGGAATGGATAACAACTCTTATCTTGTATGAAGGAGTATAATTAGCCTGAGCAGTGGAATCAAATCTTCACCAATTTGTAGAATATCGGTAAATAAAGAATTCTAAAGTTGAAGCGTAAGCTCAGCGGCAGAAAAATATAATATTCTTTTTTCTTTAGTGCACCAAAACAATTAACTTGCGCATGAAAGGGACTTCGTCACCGTGCGAACGGAAGAAGAGCGGGAGGAAAATTAAAGGAGATACCTATGTATAATGGGGCTTGAATACCTGAGTATTACAATAACAATGCCAAGATCACTTCATATTCGTGTAGTTCGACTAAAGAATGATTAGGCGTATGTCTGAAGTTATTATTTTTTGATTGATAGTTATCGCAGCAAAATGTTTAGAGTGGTGTAATGTGTTGACAACTGAACTTAAGTCACGAGCAAACAGCATCAGACAGAACATTTCACATTCGTGTGATTTAGTATTTATGTCTTATCTGAACAAGTGCGCTTAAAAAATAACGAAACTACCCATTCTATCAAAATTTCAAATGTATTTACATATTCACTGCACAGGTTTTGTGATACATGTGTAGACTGTGAGCCCAAGGATTTAATATCAAATCATTGCCAACAATAGTCAGCTAATAGTTATCACAATAAATTCCGTTGTTGTGAGGTACATAGGTTTTCTGACTAAATCGAACGTCAACCTTCTGAGGCCAATCCCATTCCATCCGAGTGGCATATCTACTGCGCTTTATTTGACATTTATTGCAAAAGTGTACACTCACGTAATATGACTGCTAATCGAGTAGATAGTGTTTAGATTTCTCCACACACAACTTGTTGTTATCAATAAAAGAAAATATGTTCCATAGGAAATATATAAGTGGTCGAGCATCTCTTTGCAAGAGCTAGAAAAAGTATCCTTCTTGGAGCCTGAATTCCCTCAATACTTGTGCCAGTGAGATTGTGTAGGCTCTATTCGTACACCCTACCAAAGGGAGATAATATATGTCTCGGAAAGTAACTGTTTGGAAAATAAGTTATCAATGGCCGCCGAATTATCTATATCTTTGGATGTGACTTGAATAGATAAGTACACATAAGGTTCACCTTTACTTTCTTCTGAGGAATATTAGTTGGTTAGTGAGGTTCTCAGACTGAATTGGTTTTTGATTCGATCCTTTTGGTACGTAATCGGACTGTACACGGAATTGTTAATCTGTTGAATTTACTCGTGTTTACATTAGGGACGTGTCGATGTAGTTTTGTTATAAGTGTTTTCATGAAAAAAAAAAAACTAAAACTTGTGTGGTTGTAATAAAAACAAAACCCCTGCAGTTGTAAATTGTTCCACCGAATGAATATTCAGGCTGTTACCATCTTTATAACTCTCTCCAAAATTGTTTGTTTGTGATCGACTGCCAGGATTAGTGTTTTAATTTCAGTAACCTATGTAATAAACCAAATTAAACTTGTGCTTGTGAAAACTTGTGGTATCGAATAAAGAAATACGTATTTACTAAAAGGTGTGTTTTATTTTTCCTTTTTCTTTGTGAACGGTTTGCGGCGTTACTCGGAGTTGTAGACAGTGAATGCGTTAGGGGAATACAGTGAGACCGTTCCTATGCCGGCACCCTGACTTTTACTCCCCACAGGAAAATTTCAGAAGCCGGGTGATTGATCTGTGTCCAGTCGACGGTACTTGAAAGATGTTTGAAAAATGTCGCTGGTCGATCGTCTTACGGGGAGCGGCAAAGACAACAAAGAAATTTAACAGAACTCCTTGGCACGACCCTCAACCGCATGATGTCCAACTTATTGGGTTCTAACGCCTCCATCCTTTGGCAAGCCAGTTCGGACCGGGTTAAAATGCGTACTCCATCCTTAAAACGGAATCTCGGATGTAAGTCGTATCCTGAGCAACGAAGGTATGTCGAATCAGTTGACGAATCGAGCTGGGTCTCAGTTAGGGCAAATATATCAGGTTTCACTCTTTGCAAATATTATTAGACGGTGTATTGATTCGTTTACATTCGTACTGGTGAAACCGGTGTCCCTGATGTTACAAAATGCCTTCATCAGTCGAACGTCGACAGGGCCTCGGAAACGAGTCCGATGACGAATCTCTTAAAGTTCGGTTATTTATCATCATATCTGCATGATGTTTCCCCTGACATAGTCTCCCTCGGAGATCCGGGATTCTTTATCTCAGAAGGTACCATTATGACTTTTCTCCGTGTCAGTCCGGGCTATCAGGCATACATCCGAAACATGGTCGAAGATTTCTCCCGACGGTATCGCGTAATGTACAGCGTGACAGGGTGGTATCTCACCTTGGGACAGACTACCACCTAAACCAACGTTTTTTCGAACCGGTCCATCAGCCAAGCTCCGAAAGATGGCCAGGGATTTCTCTCGACCATTGCACGGAGCCTAAAGCTTGATGGGGTGGTATTTCATGGGGCGGCAGGGCGTTGGGACCCAACACACCACTCGGCCTTTCGTCGCCTCTTACGACAAGCCGGCTGTGAATATATTCTAACGCCCTTATCACAGGGCAAATATTATAAAATGCCGTTAACAGTTGAACATGGACAGTGTTTCTCGGGTGGACCCGCTCACGCGGAAACGAGCTCTTTTTTTCGGGGCGAGTTCTTCATTTCGGTTTTTTATCAAAACGTGTATGATATTCCCCCTGACATCGCTCCACCATTGGTTTTTTCCCACTTTTCAGGTAATTTTCGAATTCCATCTGGAAAAAAAAATCTCGCTTTTAGATGCGTTTCGAGTTAGGGGCCAATTTTCGATTTCTACCAAATTGTGCATCGGAACGACTTGTAATCAAATGGAGCAATGACAGGAGAAGATGGCGGATGCGATAAAATATCCCGTTTGAGCGTTTTCGAATATTTTTTCTTCCTTTGTAACAAGAGGCCGAACGCTGTCATGCAGAAGAATAACTTTGTCATGTTTTTTCTGGTATTCCGATCGTTTTTGTTGGATCAAGCGAATAATATGTAGCATATACCCATCGCATGTAATGGAATCGCCAGGTTGTAGCAGCTCATAATACACAATACTATTTTGGTGTCACCAGATACAGAGGATGACTTTCGAATTATGAATATCCGGCTTCGGTGTCGATGCAACGATGTAAAAAAATCGATTCAATGTTGCTATTGATGCACTTCAGCCGCACTTTTCTTCCACTTAAATCAGAAAATTAAAACCTCCCACAAATGCAGCCTAGTTGACACAAAATTAAATACAGTAAAAACAAGATTTTTGGACGAAACTCAAGGTGATGTTTAACTGAATATTATTAACAGACGTCTACTTTCTGAAATCACTGAAGTCAGCTGTTACTATAAAACATTCGTAATTGCCAGAGTTATCTTTTGAAACCTTCTCACTTCCCAAACGCATGTGTAAGCGCTTCTATCTGTATCCTATTCAACTGGCCAATTCCCAAATACTACATAGGCTGAAAAGTCTCGGGATTTTTAATGAAAACAAGCGTTTTTTGTGCAAAGTTATATTTATTCCTCAACATAATCGCCTTCGAAGGCGATTCATTTGGTGTGATTTTCCAACATTTCTGTTCTGTAGTACGAAACGCACTAGCCTTCGAAATACGGTTCGGGTTCCTGCAATGACTTCCTCATTCGATCTGAATCTTTTTCGTATTCACGGTGTGTTATCGTGATGGTACAGAACTTTTTCTTCTCCATATGGGGCCGTATTTTCTTTATTTGTCGTTCAATTTGTTCAATAACGCTGCATAATACTCTCCCGGGACTGTTCTACCCTTCTGCAGGTAATCGATGAAGATTACGCCATGCGCATCCCAAAAAATGGAAGCCATAACCTTCCCGGACGACCGCTGATCTTCTGGCCACTTTGGTCGGTTTTCATGGCTTTCCACCCACTCTGCAGACTGCCTATTGGACTCAGGCGTATGGTAATGGACTCACGATTCAATCATTGTCACAAAACGTCGAAGAAAAGTCCGTTCGTATAAGGGGGTATTCTGGTCTAGAATTTTGAAAAAATTTTATATATTTTCTTATAGCTTATACTTTTAAGAACATGCTGTCCAAAGGAAATTTTAAAATTCCAATAATTGGCGAAGTTACAGCTGGTTTAGTGACACGGTAACTAGAGCGGTACTGCCGAAACGAATCGAACAATACACGGTACATACTCCCCAACTACCTGCGCGCTCGAGGTCCTTCCATACACACCCTTTGTCTCGGAAAAATGACATTGAAATGAATTATAACGGTATTCTGTGATGTATTTTGTTGAAATCTTTTTATGTTTAGTGTTCAGTTGAGATCAGTTTAGTTTGAGTCTTCAAGCAACGAAGTTCTCTCTGTACAGTTGTCAATTGAAGCTACAATACCCTGAAATTTTTAAACGCCTTTTTCTCGAAACCACTTTTTCAAGTCTATTGACACGATATCTCAAGTTCTAATGAACCGATTGAGTTGAAATTCGGTACACACCTTCTTGATATAACGCTCTTAAGTCTCTACCAAGCTTTAAAAAAAAGTTTACTGTTTTTAATAAACGAATAACCGGAAAAAAATAATGAGAAAAATAAAAATTTTTTTCAAACAGTTGCCATTTTGCGAAACATTTTTTTTTTTATTTCTTCGAGGTAAGAACGATTACAACACCTTCACTGATTAAGAATCGGTTTTTTTTTTTCAGATAATTAGAAGAGTCAAAATCATATCAATCAGGACGCACGCTTTTGTTTCAACCCCTCACTTCACCACCCTCGAATTTTGGAAATTTTCGAAATTTTTGTTTAAATTTTTTTTTTGTTTTGTTATGTTATAAATAAATATTGGGCAAAAATTCGATAGTATATGTATTGTAAGACAATTCTAAAAAACATTCAAATTTGGCCCTCTACACCAGAATACGACGGTCAGCAAACGCGGCACCCATAGCACCGATAGCTTTTTCATCTCCAAAATATCGTGCAAAATGTGTCTCGCCAGTTTTTGTGAGATACCCACGGCCTCAGCTAACTCGCACAACTTCATTTTACGATCACTTTTTTTTTTTAGTTTTTAAACCACAATTATTTTCCTAATTCTTTTTACATGTATAATATTAGGGGTAAATGTTAAACCCTCTTCTACAATCACAGTCCTTAAATTAACTTACTGGCTCTATACCAGCTCTCTAAATTACACATTACAACTTGATTTTTATTTATGCCTTTCGGCGTACATCTTTTTTTTTCTTATATATATATATGAAATATCGGCGCAAGGCTAATAACCTTGCCCGTAAAAATAAATTATTATGGAAAATTTAACAAGCCTCGACACTTGCTAAATAAGGCCAAGACCGGATCCCGGTTGTAGTGCCGATGATGATGATGATATATATGAAATAGGTCATATATTATAGGGACTCCTCGTTTACATCTATATGTATACTTTATTATTATAAATATTTGTTTTTTTATTAAGTAACAAACAAAAACTTCAAAACTAAACGAAAAGGTAAATAAAAAATAAAATAGAATAGCTACAAAATAAGTAATAAACGTAATGGTGGAAGTTGGACAGGGGGAGGGGGGACAAGAGGAAGGAGAGCGTTGCTCTTGAGAGGCATACTATATCTGAGGAAGTGAAGTCCTCTCCTCGTTGAGAAGCCACCACCATTTGGGAGATCTTCGATCATTGGCTGATTTATCTCTTTCACTGATCGCCGTGCTAAAACGCAGGTGGTCTGGTGCATTGCAGATATCACAATCATGGAGAATTCGTTTGTCCCTGGCACTACGGAGAGCGTGGTAAATAATCGGGACTCCATGCACGTCTTGGATAAGGCCTTTTTGATCCAAGAAAGGAACGCTTCTGGGGGAATAAACGCATTCTGGAGCGTATTCTCCAGATACATATTGTTGGGATAGAATGCTCCTGAGATAAGATTATTGTCAGTGCACATTGCCCTTGCTGTGTGACCACGAATAATTTTAATTATGAAATTGTTTATCCTATTTAACCCTGATTTGTTATACAGGATTTTGTTGGGATAGAATTTTTTGTATTGCTACTCTGGTGTTCTATAAAGCCGAGGCAGGAACGCAAACACTGCCGTTCGAACACACGAAACTTCTCCACATAAAGTGGAGATATATTATACCATATTGGGCAGTCATAAACCAAAACTGGTCGGATGAATGCCGAGTACGAAATTGTTTTGACTATGGGGTCAAGAAGACTACTCCGGAATAGACGTCTTGTCATAGAATATGCGCTTTTAGTTGCGGGGATGGACGCTGCTGTGTGCTTGTCAAAATATAAATACTGGTCTAGCCAGATACCGAGGTATCTAACTACGGTATTCACTTGCAATGGAAGGTTATTGTTACCTACAATAGAAAAGTGTTTCCAGTTGTATTTTGTATCCCTCGAGGCCCTGGATAGGGGCGTTCTGAAAAGGATAGTCTCGGTTTTCTGGAAATTAATCTTTAATTTCCAGTCACTTTACGATTACTCAAAACGATTCGATGCACTTGCTTTACGATGTCCGCATTCGTAGCCTCTTCTGGCCTTCCAGGGCGAGGTGTGTCTTCCCTGCTTGTACGACCCATTCTAAATTCACTAAACCACCAATAAACTGTTCTCGAAGGAGCAGATGTGGGATAACATTTCTGCAGCCATTGCCATGATTATTCAGAAATTTTTCCCATAAAAAAACCATGTTTGATCAAGATGCGATGCTTCTGTTTTTCCATTTTGTTTACGAAGGCCAAAGTAGTGCCAGTCAACTGACTGACTGTAGCTTGTAAACGAATGGACGAAATGTCACGAAACTTCATACATAAACTTGGGAGAGTGAGCCTCTCGAAATGAGTCATGTTCATTTTGTATTGGCGCCACTGTGGGGGTTCTCTATATCACATGGAGAACCAACCTACAATCCTAACCAACCTCGACCGCTAACAGCGCGTCACCCTACCCTAACCTGTAAACATGCAAAAACAAATCCCAACCTGCAAGCGCATCCATCCCAAACTTGCAAGAATTCATCTCCCAATCTGCAATGAAAGGCATTTCCCAAAACTCCCAACAGAATACAGTTCAATAGAATATATTCTAAGTCATCTCTTACATCACGCCACATATAATTTTTCCCAAAATTGCTTCGGTCAATTCTTTATCTAAACCATATTCCCTCCTTGCGACCAAGCAATCTTAATTTCCTCGAAATCCACATGCTGTAATGAAACGCATATTCAAATCCATAACGGAACATTAACCATCGCCACCAACTATACCAAGCCGCATACATTTCCCCGAAATTACTTCGGTTAATATCTTATCTAAACGATATCCCTTGCTTGCACCCAAGCAATTTCAATTTCCCGGTATTCACAACCAACGAATCCAACTCAGCTTATACGGCGAGGATTCGCTGGAACTGAATTCTTATGCAAGCATCTCGAAATTCCTCGTAAGTGGCAGTGATTTTATGACGCCACTGCCACGACGCGATGAACTTTTGCTTTCATTAGTCAGTAGATATCCAACCGCCACCGGGGCCACAACACAAAAGCCGAGTCACAACCAACTTCGGGCGTACATCGCTCTTTAACCTAAATGGAGTCGAGTTCAAACCACCGGAGTGCGCATATAACGTGTCGGAATACCGAACTCATTTATCAAAGATTTAACCTTTGTCAAGAAAACGTCGCGACCCTGTATACGGCCCGGTAAATAGTAAATTCCGTAGTGAAACTAAATGACAATTTGCCCCATCCATTCAACTGGGACTGTGGACCCGTGCGCTCATGAACGAAAGCAATTTAAAAACATAAGAACAAGTTGATCAAATTGAAAGTGTGTACTTATAATTAAGGAAATAGAAGTAAGAAGATTCACAGTTGTACGTGCTCAAAAATAAAAAAACAATTTTCACTAAGCCACTTCGAGCGTTTCACTTAGCAGTTTTTGGTGAACATTCCGCAGTTTTAATTCGGTGGGAGTGTAGTGAATCCATGTCCCTGCTGACACCCCCCCCCCCCCCACACCACCATTGAAAAATGCCGAGACTTTCCAGCCCATGTAGTAAATGGAAATCCGCGAATATTTAACCAATTCCAAAAAAGCGCAATTCATCATTCACCACTTCCTATTGAACCATGACACTAACATCTATGTTGTCGAATGTTATGGGATCATTGTCATGTTTTGCAATATATGGAAACAAATCATCTCCGGAATGATTGTTAATATAGGATTCATAATAACAGATGATATTAGATTTTTTTATTTTTTTTTTATTTTTATTTTATTAGACTTCTCTCGGGAGAGGCGAACCTATAGCGCCGAGTGGGCGCCCCGAGATGCCATCAAATAACTGTTGCAGTTCTTTTTGAACAGTTGCAGGTTGTAACGCTCCGGGAACAATGGTGTGGGAAGGGAGTTCCACAGCTTTCCCGCTCTGTAACGGAACGAGTTCTGATGCAGGGATGTTCGCGCCGTTGGGAGATGGACCACAAACGGGTGCGATCCGTCGGATTGTCTTGTGGAGCGCATATAAGCCGAATTGCGTGGAACAATACCACGAATCTCCGAAGAACAGCACCCATGATAATATCTGTAAAACAGACAGAGGTCGGCTACGCGCCTTCGATGTGATAGCGACTGTAGTCCCGACGTCAGCGTCGAGTCCCCGATCAGGCGGATCGCTCGTCTCTGTATGCTCTTAAGTAGGTCGAGGGTATGTTTAGGAGACGAGCTCCAAACATGAGAGGAATATTCGAGCGCGGGTCTAATTTAGGATTTATATAGAAGAAGTTGGGCCGGAGTAAAGTATTTCTTGGCTCTAAAAAGATGACTCAGTTTTCCTGAGGCTGACCTGGCGATACTCGACACGTGTTTATGCCATGATACATTCCCACAGACCGTGACGCCGAGCAATTTCAAACTTTCCCCAGCCTCGAGGGCCTGGCCATTCATCATCAGCTGTGGAACCGATGATCCACTTTTCTTTGTGAATGTTGTATATTGTGTCTTCGCTGCATTGAAGTCGAGGAGATTGGCCCTTCCCCACTGCAGGACCCTACCTAGATCCTGATTTAGAGAGTCAATCTGTCTACATCTCAGGTGGTGCGATGTAGATCGACCAATCGGCCGAACACTCCAAAAGGAGGAAACAAGCGTACTATTATCCGCAAAACTGAACATTTTGTTATCCGTTGTCTCCAACAAATCTGATGCTGAAAGATTCGAAAAGTGAAGCCACTCTATCCACTATTTTGGTTGCTTTGGTGGAAGTAAAGTTGTTGCACTGAATATCTCAAAAACGGTCAACAGAGTTTGACACTCAACTCTGTTATCAGAATTCTTCTTCTTTGAAGTCGGCGGCACACTGATTGAATAGACAAGAGACTACCTTTCTGTCCGATATTGTCCTGGATGGTGTGAAATCCATTTCCAATCAAATTACTGCTGGTGTTCCCCAGGGTTCAGCATTCTCACTCACTTTAATAATTTTTTTTAAACCAATCTTATATTCATTACTCACAACCCAATTCACTCGTATGTTGATGACACCAAGTTGAGTTTCTTGTACTCATGAAAGTCGGTTCTGGCAAAGTCTTTAAACCTTCAAAATTAACTTCCGACTTATTAATAAACACAGACAATCGTTCTTTTGGCGAATCGCACGAATGTGAACTTCCTGATTGTGTGCTTCCTTGTTATATTAGAATATACAAGTATTCAGGGCCAATGTACACTACTATTTCCCTTCCCTTTCTTCTTCCGTTCGCACTGTACTTTAACATTTAAGGCTACTTCAAACTCACGTCCTAGTCTGATGACGTCTAAGCAACGCTCGTTTAACTTATTGGTCTCGCCAAACTGTAACTTAAAGAATACGACAAAGTGTTATCTAAAATACTTTTAAATTAACAGCTGCAAATAAAAATGGCTAACGAAAAAGAAAGTGCTAAATAAAGTCTGCATCGCATTTATCACACCAAACCAAAGGATACATAAAAGATACATGGTCTAACATTTCGTTCTGGGAGTTGTCATTGAGTACCTTCTCTTGAACCACATAAATCCTCACAACGCTGACGGCTTTTCCATCCCTTTTACGTACCTAAATCCGGTAATTACCTCATCACAGGTCATTTGCAAGTTCCGACCCAGAAAAGAGCAAGCTTCGGCTTCATTACTGAACAAAAGACTGACAAAAACAAAAAAACAAAAAAAAAATGAAAAGGAAGAAAACGAAGAAGGAGAAGAGATTAGGAAAGAGTAGGAGGAACAAACTAGAGTTCTGCACCTAATCCCGCCGTAAGCCTTGTTAGAGCGTGAAAGACACCCGTCACTAGTGTGTTCCTGTGTGTGCATGTGTACGTTCGTATCTTTGAACGTTTTGCACGAATTAACGAAAGGCCAAGGGGAAAACATTGCCGTACCATACCTTAGCCGTTGTTACACTTCCTTGCCATTTTCAAAAAAGGAGTAAAGAGTTTTTCGTATCCTCATGTATTCACGGTGTTGCAAAGGATCGTCATATATTTCAAAGATAACAACACCTAGGATGCGTCAGTTCCCTTCTTTTCTATTGGCTCTCAAAAATGTCCACGTCTAGATCGAATCCCTTGGATATAGAGGTAATTAGGGGTAAAATATTCTGCTCGAACCGGTCTACGTCCTAACCGAAAAACCTCATTGAAATGGAAATTCCGGATCCGACATTACCGGATGATGGAGCTAGAAAATTGCAGAGAGATTGCCCAATAGGTGGACTGCATTTCCCCAGAAAGTAAAAAAAAAAACCAACCAAAAATCCAGGTACTTCCGCCCTGTTGGAGAAATTTGTTACTTTACCCAGGTTGTAGGAACAGTGGAATATTTCCAATGCTCCAAACACTTCGTTCAAAAATCCTCCCGGATATTAAGTTCACATCCAATCCAAGCTGAACCACCTATGTATCCGCTCAAAGGTCAAATTGATTATGTGGAATATTTACTGGGCATTTGTCGGTGTTAGACAGAAAGATAGTTTCCATTTTACCGGATTTTCACCGTCCCCGGCGCGCGGCGTTCCCCACGGGCCAAAAAACGTTGCATTTTTTCAGTACAACACCCCGTAGAAATAGTCCCAAAAAATTCCTCATTGATGGTGGTGTGTACACCTGAGGCAAGAGTGAAGTTCAACGAAGAAATAGCATCAAGGGTCCGCATATGGTGTAGTCGTACATTAATGAAACATACATACAATAGTTTGGCGGATTTTAAATACAATATGATGAAATCATTGGAAAACTTTTAAACAGCACAAACCAAAATAGTTTTTCATTAGAGTTGCCTTGGTTATATTGCTTGTCAACATTTAAAAATTTTGAGTCCGGTGTACGAGGGTTGCCTTTTATATTTCGGGATTAGAGAACAAAAACAAATATTGATCATCGAAAATCACTTTATTGTTTTTCAAAATATTCCCCATGAAGATCTATACACTTTTGCATGCGTTTGAACCAATTGTCGAAGCACTTTTGCCACTCTGATTGAGGTATCTCCAACACATGCATTCTGAATGCAGCAACCGCTTCTTCAGGTGTCGAAAAACGTTGACCTCTCAGTTTGTTTTTTACGTACGGGAATAAAAAGAAGTCATTCGGTGCCAAGTCAGGACTATACGGCGGATGACCCATCAAATCGATGTTTTGGGTGCTCAAAAATGCAGTTGTCGCAGCCGATGTGTGAGAGCTCGCATTGTCGTGGTGAAGAGTGATCCGTCTTCGGTGGTTGGTTTTCCTGATTTCTTGGAAGACAACTGGCAAACAAATGGTTGTGTACCACTCAGAATTGACTGTTCTGCGTTGTTCTAGTGGTACGGTTGCGACATGTCCAGTTTTTCCGAAAAAACAGGCGACCATTTGCTTCGAAGTGCTTCGTGCGCGAACAACTTTTGTTGGATTTGGCTCATCTTGAAACACCCAGACAGTCGACTGCTGTTTACTTTCGGGCTCATACGCGTAAATCCACGATTCACCACCAGTCACGATGTCATAGACGTGTTTCGAAGCACCCCGACCGTATTTTTTGAGAATTTCTTTCGACCAATTGACACGCGCCTTTTTTTGGGCGATTGACAAATTGTGTGGGATCCAACGCGAACAAATTTTTTTGACAGTTAAATATTTATGCAATATTGAATGTATGCTGGTCCCACTAACGCCTAAGGTTGTCTCAATCTCACGATAGGTCACATGACGATCTTCCAATATCAGTTCGCGCACAGCATCAATGGTTTTCGGAACAACAACTGATTTTGGACGACCTTCACGAAATTCATCTTGTAGTGAACTACGACCACGATTGAATTCACCATACCATCGATAAACACTGGTCCTTGATGGAGCTTCATCGCCAAAAATTGAATTAAGTTCATCCATGCACTGTTGCTGAGTTAATCCACGCCGAAAGTTGTATAAAATAATCGCACGAAAATGTTGACGATTTAATTCCATTTTTGGGCCGAGATGAATCTTTTAAGTTACTGTAAACAACACAAATAGCGCTCGTATGTCAAAACGTTCTGAGTGCGTATAACCTCAAAAATGCCCAACTTTACGACAGAGCTGTCAATTGCCGGATTGCAACACTAGGGTTGCCAAATCCCGAAACATAAGAGGCAACCCTCGTACAAGGTTTGGTATAGTGGGAGGGTGGGTTGCAAAGTTTCCGACCTAACAAAGATACAAGACATGTTTCCTTAAAATTTATTTTTATTTTTCTACATAGTCTCCTTGTAACTCCACACACTTTTCTCAGCAATCCTCCCATCCCTCTAACACGTCCAAATAGTACTCGGCGTTTTTCTCTGCAAAATAACTGTTCACGAAGGTGATTGCCTCCTCAGTTGACGAAAATCTCTGGCCTCCGATTGCAATTTTTAGATTAGGGAACAAAAAGTCACTTGGGGCTAGATCTGGTGAGTAAGGCAGATGGTCAAGCAGTTCAAACCGTAATTCGTGGATTTTCACCATGGCAACCGCTGAGGTGTGAGACGGCGCATTGTCTTGGTGAAACGGGATTTTTTTTTCTGCAAAAGTGGTCGTTTTCTACAGTCAGTTGGTCAAGTAATGATGCGTAGTATGCTCCTGTAATGGGTTTTCGTTTTTGAAGATAATCGATTAAGATAACTCCATGACTATCCCAAAAAAACAGTCGCCATCATTTTCCCAGCCGAAAAAAACAGTTTTTGCTTTTTTTTTTTGATCCGATTCCCCCTTTGCAGTCCACTGTTTTGACTGTATTTTTGTTTCGGGCGTATAATGGTGTTGTACTGCTCCGGAAAGCCCTATAGTTTCCTTACTCCATAGAAAAAATCTTCTACCCTCACATACAAATCCCCACACCCAAATCAACATTGAATTCAATGTTAACCAAATCGAACTAAACGTTCAAACCCAAACATTGAATTCAATTCAATTCAAATTCCTACAAGATCCAAAGCCCAGATTGTGCATGTGTCTAAACAAAGGCATATCTATTTTCCGACGACACACAATTCAAGCAATCATAATCATCCCAATGCATATCTTCACATGGCAGATGTTTTATGACTTGTAAATGCACTAATTCAAAACCCGTTACCTAATTTCCACGGATCTTGTGTTACCCATCCGAAGGACACGCAAACTCTTGTCTGCATAAGCCAGACGGATAACAAAAGCAAATAACCCAAATTCCAGTGCATATCCTAATATGCACCAATTTAAAAACGATTATCCTAATGAGCACTATACCCGAAATCGAGATTTTCCATCTGAAACGTTCGTTTCAAGATACAAAATCTCGATTTGTTTTCATTTAAAAGGAAGATTCATCGCGATCTCCGGGCCGTTCACTTCACTTCGGAACGTTCATGCAGTCAGACATACTGATCGTGTGCTCGTGTACAACTAAGATTGAAAAAAAAAAATTGAATTCGTAGACGTTAAGACGTTGACGATCGATCGCGTTCACATCGAACCTTATGTGCTATATTGCGTTTGTTCGTGAGCATTGCGACAAATTATAATTACAAAAAAAAAAAAACACGTAATTTTCGCTGGATGCCGTAGTCGAAATCTGTCTTCACAGATGCCAGACAACGACCCGAGCGCTACCCGGGAATATCTATTGGAACGGAAGAGAAGAGCCATTGAAACTCTTCAAAACTCATCTAAGAAGACCACAAAAATGGAAAATCCAGGAAAACACATGGACTACGAACAAAAATTCCACGAAGCCGTGGAATACATCCAACAGCTTTCAGCAGAGGTGAAACAACTCCGGGAGGAAATTCACTCCCTAAAGCAACCCACCCAAAACAGCGACGATGCCTGTATGGAGATGACGCCTTCTCCCAGCTTAAACCATAAAACATCTCCACCCAAACAACAATCATCAGCCCATAAGGAATCCACCAAACAAGCCAAGCCAGCACCGAGTCCTCTGCCTGCCCAGCACAAAAACGAAAGACCACCGCCAATCTACATCAGAAACCCGACCAGCACCAAAGCACTAATTCAAACCCTGCAAAATGCCTTGGGTCACCGGAATTTTAGCACCAATGCAAAAGGATCTAGGACTTCAATAACAGTCAGATCATTACTCGATCATGATAGGGCAGTTAAAAAACTGTTGGAGGAGCAATATCAGTTCTTCACCTTCCAGCATCCGAACAGCAAACCAGCTACCTTTATTATAAGGCACATCGATCCCGAATGGACCAACGAAGAAGTGGGCCTGGAAATCGCTAGGATATGTCCACAAATAAAAATCAATAAGCTGGACTATTTCCAAACACCGCACATGAGGACAAACAACGTGAAAAACCTCCGGATCATACAAATCCCACCTAATCAGGACATCAAGCAACTTAAACAAATTAAATATTTGTTTACCCAAAAAATCGCAATCGAAGAGCCCCACAAACAAGAAATTCTTCATTGTAAGCGATGCCAAGAATCAGGACACTTGGCGGTCTCATGCCACCAGCAAAGACGTTGCGGCTTCTGGAAAGACGGAAATTAGCAACAACTATTAAATCAACAACAACAACAACAACAACAACGAAACCAACAGTATTGCAGGAAACGAAGTCAACCCGACCCGGAATATCGTATGCGGATGCAGCAAGAGGAAACCTCAACACTACCACTCCCCCTAACAACAATACTGAAAACTTCAATCTGGACATCATGGGATACATCCAAAGCTTACAAGCCATGCTACCTTCGCTGAGGAAGTGGTCAGAAATAGAGAAAAAAGGTCAGATTCTTTCACCAATAACTTCCCATATTCTTTCCAGCTCTCTCTAAACTAACCATTATCTCCCTCAACACAGAATCCATTTACTCTAACATACGTAAGCAACACCTCCGGTTGTTTGTTGAAAAGTTTTCCCCAGATATCCTCTTCCTTTCAGAGACCTGGCTCAAACCAAATTCCCGAGTTTCAATTCCCAATTATACTTTAGTTTCTAACCCCAGAACTAATGGATCTCATGGAGGTACCGGCATATTAATTCACAGAAAATTTCAATTCAGTGAAATTAGATTCTCCTGTGTATCCAGCATTGAATACACAGCAGTAAAACTTTTCTGTGAGAACAATAAAGTGCTCGTCTTAGCATCCATTTATATTCACCCTTCACGACAACCCGATTTCCCAGATACTGACATTTCGCAGATTATCCAACAGTCCGTTCCCGCTCCATTTATAATCGGAGGAGACTGTAATGCTCGTCACACAGCATTCAATGATAATAAATGCAACAAATATGGTCGCCAATTGCTAGCCCTCCTCCAGTCTTATCCATATACTTACATTGATTCCCCATTACAGCCAACTCGTGTCTCTAGCTCAGCCAGGTCAACAATCGACTTCTTCCTCAAGTCTGACGATGTTTATTCAGCGGGTCCACCTACAGTCTCCTTTATATTTCCTTCTGATCATGGTTCCGTTCACACCACGATCCAAATCCCCTCTCTCGATCCACTATACTCGTCAAACTCTGTCCCAAACTTCACCAAAACAAATTGGAGAAAAGTCAATAGGGACATAGCGATAAGTTTCTCTGACTTGTATATCCCTGAAGCATCTAACTTACTCCCTACTGAAATCGATCAAGCATCTTTAAGAATAGAGCAAATTCTTAAGGAGGCTCTCAGCAAAAACACCCCGACAACCATTCCTCATAACTATTTAGGAAAGCCTTTGCCCAGCATCCTAACCAAATTATTGCGCCTTAAAAAGCAGCTCCGCCGTAAACTTCATACAAGATACTGCCCCTTTATTAAAAGCCAAATCCAACTCCTATCCACTCTGATAAATGAGCAGTTGCAAAAATTCGCAGATGAAAACTACATCTCCACGCTTAAAAATATCAAACCAAATCGGGATCTTTCCAAAAACATCAACCAATTAACTGGTCGTAAATATAAACCCCGAATTGACCATCTCATTAACCCGATCAGCAATACTATTGCCCAGTCCGATTCGGACATAGCAAATTGCCTCGCAGAACACTTTGCAAAGATCCATGAGCAAAATAATTCTCTCTCAACTCCTGGCTTCGAGAACACAATAAACGAATACATCTCAAACAGATTATTCCCATCTTTTACTCCTTTCATCGGTGAATTCAACAACACAAACATAGCTTCACACCCCTTAGACACTACAAATTTTCTAACTGCGGACGAATTATCTGAGATCGTAAGATCAGGAAATAACAAAAAGTCAACTGGATTAGATGGAATCCCACGTCTTCTATTTAAAAGGCTACGCCCACCGAATCTACTTCCCATCCTCATTCTTCTTAATCATATAATTAATGCATCGCACTTCCCAGAGAACTGGAAAACTGCGGTAGTAATTCCTATTAAGAAGCCCGGTAGTAGTAATAGCCCTTGCAATTATCGTCCAATATCCCTATTAAGTGGGCTCCTCGATAGTATAGTGGTTAGTATACCCGCCTGTCACCCGGGAGACCGGGGTTCGATTCCCCGTCGGGGAGCCTCTGGCGCAAGACTAATGACCTTGCCCAGAAAAAATAAATCATTATGGAAAATTTAACAAGCCTTAGGACTTGCTAAATAAGGCCAAGACCGGTCCCCGGTTGTAGTGCCGATGATGATGATGATCCCTATTAAGTACACTAAGTAAGATACTGGAAAGCAAGATCTACCAAAATCTTCTCTCATTTGCCAATGAGAATGCCCTCATCCCTAACGGTCAGTTCGGATTTCGTAAGCGACAATCCACATGTCATGCTCTACTAAAACTCACACACGATGTTACAACTGGTCTCCAAAACCAAAGCCCTACTGTGTGTATATCTCTCGATATTTCCAAGGCGTTTGATTGCGTCTGGATCTCAGGGCTTCTGTACAAATTGCACTCCATATTTAATCTAAACTCTCACACAACAATGCTCTTAGCCTCATATCTTTCTGCCAGAAAATTCGTTGTGAGAATAAATTCTTCTGTCTCAGGAACCCACACCATAACCGCGGGTGTTCCCCAAGGCTCCATTTTAGGGCCAATTTTATATCTGTTATATACCTCAGATATTCCTCAACCCGTATCTCCTAATGTTGTGATGCTGAATTATGCTGATGATACATTAATTTACTCTAGCAGCAAATTTGTTAAGGCTGCAAGAAACCGCATTAACAACTTCCTCCCTAACCTATCAACATACTTTAATAAGTGGAAAATCCACCTTAATCCAAATAAAACGCAGCTCATAGTGTTCAAGGGCAAAAACGAGCACTGTACAAACAACACTAGACGCTGCCACAACAAAATTAAGATTCAACTGAACAACACTCTGATAAAACCCTCCAAAACCCTAAAATATCTGGGAATCACTTATTCTAATAACTGGTCTTTTTCCTCCCACATTAAAAATTCCCTTCAAAAAGCCACAATTCAGCTTAATCTCTGTAGAAGAGTAATGTGGAAACCTAATAGTCTCTCTCACAAAGTCAAACTGCTCATTTACAAACAAATTATCAGGCCCACACTCACGTACGCGTGCCCATTGTGGTACCATATCACTCCCTCCCAAATGGAGAAATTACGGGTATTCGAAAGAAAATGCTTTAGGTATGTCTCTGGGTTACATCGTCGTCCTAACTCCTATAAGCACTATAGTAACGTCGAACTCTACAATACCGCTGGTATCGAGCGCCTCGATAGACGATTCCTCGAACTGTCTATCAAATTTATCGAAAACCTACAAAATAATCCCAATCCCATAATAACCTCGCTCTTAGAGAACCCTCTAGATATCCGAACTAACTACCCCAACTGTCTCCACACCAGAGCTATCTTCGCCTCAGGCAGACTGGCAAATGATTCAAATGAGATCATATACCACAACACCGAAGTTACCCCTAACCAATTCAAATACTGTAACGTCCAACCATTTTCCAACATCCTACGCTTTTCCAACGAACAACCGGAGAGAAATACTCTACCTCTAACCCATAACTGACCTCATTCCACATCCTTTAATTCATAACATATATCCTATTAATTATAAAACTTTGTTTATGGCTTTATGAAAATCATACTGTAATCAGGCTAAATTAGGTTAAGTTATTTATATAATTAGGATTAAGTTTAGATTAAGTAAAGTTGAAAAAACAAATTCCTGATTTTCTGACCTTTTCCAGGAAGATAATACCACTAAATTTATAAACACGCATCTATCTTATATCTCATAAAATATTGTTTGGAAAATGTATATATTATTATAATAATTACATGTAAGCAATTGTTACAAAATTAATTTTAAGTCACTGTATTACTTAAATGTACGAATTTTAATTATGGTTAATAAATACAGTTTTGAAAAAAAAAAAAAAAAAATCTCCGGGTCGCGGTATCTAACAAGCCATTGTCCCTGGAGGAAGTACCTCAGGAAAGGAACAAATCATAATTTCCGCGCATTTTTTTTTGAGTTTTGTAGAGAAAGGAAAGTTTCCCGATTTGAAGTTGCAGATCCCTGGTGGCGAGCAACCCCTGCAGAGGCTGATGACTGTCAACTCACGGAAGACATCACCCATCGACGATCGGTTGCTACTCTTCCCTCAAGGTTTGAGGAAGCACAGTGGCGACCGCAACGGGTCCCCACAGGGGCGGTCTAAGAAATCCCTCATCCTTTTCAGGACCAGGAGACACGCTACCTGGGAGCGAGGCCTACTAACACAACAGTGTATCCAAGTTTCATCGACAGTAATTAATCGGCGTCAAAACTCGGATTTATTGCGCCTAAACTGCGCCAACAGAGCGTTGGAAATCTTCATTCGAACACGTTTTCGGTCTACCGTGAGCAAACGCAGCACCCAACGCGCGGACAGCTTTCTCATGCCTAAATCTTGATTTAATATGTGACAACCACGTTCTTTGGACATTTTCATTGCCTCTGCTATATCTCTTACTTTAATTCGGCGGTCATCTAGCACCATTTGGTGAACTTTAGCGATGTTATCGTCAGTTGTTGCATTTTTTGTACACCCCGAACGTTCATCGTCTCCCAAAGTCTCTCGGCCACATTTAAATTCAGCTGCCGAAAATGTCATTGTGGTAAATGATGGTGCAGAGTTCCCATACACAGAGCCCAACTCATCTTTGATTTGCGTAGGCGTATTACCTTAAAAAAAAAGAAAATAATGATAATAATCAATTTTGTCCATTTTCACAAAAACACTCGCATCGACCCACTCAAACGACTGTCAAATAAAAAACTACGCATCCAAAATGGCTGAAAGTTTGGTGAGTAACTGTCAAAAGATGGGCAACTATATTCATTATTTATTTTATTGACGAGTGCTGCTATCTCCACGTTGAGGTCGGAACCTATTCAGACCACCCTCGTAACCCTTCCCAGATCTGATTAAGTGTTAATTGAAGACAATTTCATATAAAACAGAGGAAATTGAGCATACGCACAAGTTTGTGCATGTGATAACCACTTTAGTTATTCTACCATTTTTTCTTTCTTATAACTTGTGTGACCACTCGCGCACCATTTTGTGGTACTCTTAAAAAGTACAACCCTGACGGAAGAAAAGGCAGAGAGAGAGAGAGAGATTGAGGTTAAGGAAAATATGTATCGAAGCCTACATACATTGGTCTTGAATGCTAGAAGATTATAATGCCCGGGAAACCTTCCAGGAGTTGTTCAATAATTTAATTAAAAAAAAAAAAAAAAAAAAAAAAATGGAGTTACCCACTATCTCGAGGCGCCACCTGAACTCTGTAGGATCGCATCTCATGAATGAAGTGTTAAAAAAAAACATGATCAGCCAAAGCGTTTCACACATGTGTCATTATATCCCAAAAAATGTTCCCCTACACGTTCCAGAACATGTTTTACACGTTATACAACACGCACCACATGTAATACAAGTTTTTCCATGTTTTTCACATATCCCAAACGTTACCCGAAGATGTCGCAAGGATGTCCTAAGGATGTGTTAAAAGTATACCAAAAATGTCCCAATAACCTGCCAAAGGTGTCGGAAAGATGCCCCAAAAATGTAAAAATGTGTATGTTGTCGTCTTTAATCGTCGTTTTTACCCTTTCGTCGTCGCCATTTGTCTTTCTTTGCCGTCTTTATTCCTTCGTCGTCGTCTTTGTTCCCTCGTTGCCGTATTTATTCCTTCTATAAAATCCCGGTTGATGTGGGATCAAAATATTCACTTTATTAAACTTTTCATGACTGAACCTCTTTTATTCTTTTGCTTACCCTATCAAGAGTGCCCTGCTCTGACTGACTGTGAATTATAGGACTAAACAAAATTCAACGTGTCGCCATTGTCACGATGTGACTGTGAACTATAAGCTTATCTCAAATTCAGCTCCGTCATTTCCATTCCACTGTATATTTATGGTTAAGCCTTAATATAGAAAGATAAGAGGCACTACGTTACAACGAGGCCAAGTATCGGGTCCTATCTGGGTTTCTGGTTATATATGTGGGCAGTTCTTGTAGATAAGCTGTACGTTAAACAACAAATGTCTACGCGGTACTTTCGTATCATTGCAAGGGCCCGACACAGAAAACCAATACCACTTTGCAATAGGATGAAGAACAGGATCCACAATGAATGAGTGAAAGCTCAGATCACTATAGGCGGTGTATCGTAAAAGTATCTACCCTACAAAATCCGATGCATGTAATTTCCTTTCCACTGCCACATTATCAGCACATTAATAACAAGAAATCAATCAAAAATGTTGGTTTCGTAAAAAAGCGACCTTACACATAAAGGCTAATCAATGACCCAGAAAAATGCACCAGAGACATCGAGTCAAGGCAAAATAAGTTTGATACGAAAAGGAATATAAACCGTCAGACCGCGAGCTAAATATTTATTATGGTTTAGCAAAAAGAAATATGAAGGCAATCTAGCATAAGTCATCAACGGACGAAATATCTCACCATCCCTATTGTTCTTTTAAGTAAGACAATTGGTGGTGATAGATTGGCAGACATACAATTAGTGGTGATATATTGGCGGACAGGAAAAGCCGAAGGAACAATAGACAGATATACGAGGGTGGTCTCAAAAGTTTCCGACCTCAACGTGAAGATAGCACTAATCAATAAAAGCTAGTGAATGTAGTTGTGCGTCTTTTGACAGTTGCTCACCAAAATTTCAGCCATTTTGGATGCGTAGTTTTTACTTGACAGTCGTTTGAGTGAGTCGATGTGAGTGTTTTTGTGAAAATGCACAAAATTGAGTATCGAGCTGTCATTAAATTTTTGTTTTTGAAAGGCAGTACGCCAACGCAAATCAAATATGACGGACTCTGCATATGGGGACTCTGCACCATCATTTACCACAGTGAAATTTTGGGCAGCTGAATTTAAACGTGGCCGTGAGAGTTTGGGAGACGATGAACGTTCGGGACGTCCAAAGACTGCACCAACTGACGATATCATCGCTAAAGTTCACCAAATGATGCTAGACGACCGCCGAATTAAAGTCAGAGAGATAGCAGAGGCTGTGAAAATGTCCAAAGAGCGTGTTTGTCACATATTAAATCAAGATTTAAGCATGAGAAAGCTGTCCGCGCGTTGGGTGCTGCGTTTGCTCACGTTAGACCAAAAACGTGTTCGCATGAACATTTCCAATGCTCTGTTGGCGCAGCTTAGGCGCAATAAATCCGAGTTTTGGCGCCGATTAATTACTGTCGATGAAACTTGGATACACCATTATACGCCCGAAACAAAAATATGGTCGAAACATTGGACTGCAAAGGGGGAATCGGCTCAAAAAAAAGCAAAAACTGTTTTTTTCGGCTGGGAAAGTGATGGCGACTGTTTTTTGGGATAGTCATGGAGTTATCTTAATCGATTATCTTCAAAAAGGAAAAACCATTACAGGAACATACTACGCATCATTACCTGACCAACTGACTGTAGAAATTGCGGAAAAACGACCACATTTGCAGAAAAAGAAAATCCTGTTTCACCAAGACAATGCGCCGTCTCACACCTCAGTGGTTGTCATGGCGAAAATCCGCGAATTACGGTTTGAATTGCTGCACCATCCGCCTTACTCACCAGATCTAGCCCCAAGCGACTTCTTTTTGTTACCTAATCTAAAAATTGCGCTCGGATGCCAGAGATTTTCGTCAACTGAGGAGGCAATCACCTTCGTGAACAGTTATTTTGCAGAGAAAAACGCCGAGTACTATTTGGACGTGTTAGAGGGATGGGAGGATTGCTGGGAGAAGTGTGTAGAGTTACAAGTAGACTATGTAGAAAAATAAAAATACATTTTAAGAAAAAATGTCTTGTATCTTTGTTAGGTTGAAAACTTTTCAGCCCACCCGCGTCAATACAAATGCCCTTTACCCAAAATTGTGCTACAATCTTTAAGTGTGTTTTTGGCGTAACTACTTTTTCCGTCAGTTTTTTTTAAGAGTCGTAATCGTTTTCTTTATAGTATATCGCGTCCTTTTTTGATTTAGAGATTTTCTATAAATGATTTTAAAGTTTTTGACCCAACATGCAGAATTTTCTATCTTAATTATCATAAGTTCTTCCGAAATCAAAAACTTTAGGTTCGGTAAACTATAACTATAGGTGTATGTACGAGGGTTGCCTCTTATGTTTCGGGATTTGGCAACCCTAGTGTTGCAATCCGGCAATTGACAGCTCTGTCGTAAAGTTGGACATTTTTGAGGTTATACGCACTCAGAACGTTTTGACATACGAGCGCTATTTGTGTTGTTTACAGTAACTTAAAAGATTCATCTCGGCCCAAAAATGGAATCAAATCGTCAACATTTTCGTGCGATTATTTTTTACAACTTTCGGCGTGGATTAACTCAGCAACAGTGCATGGATGAACTTAGTTCAATTTTTGGCGATGAAGCTCCATCAAGGACCAGTGTTTATCGATGGTATATTGAATTCAATCGTGGTCGTAGTTCACTCCAAGATGAATTTCGTGAAGGTCGTCCAAAATCAGTTGTTGTTCCGAAAACCATTGATGCTGTGCGCGAACTGATATTGGAAGATCGTCATGTGACCTATCGTGAGATTGAGACAACCTTAGGCGTTAGTGGGACCAGCATACATTCAATATTGCATAAACATTGGACTGTCAAAAAAAATTGTTCGCGTTGGGTCCCACACAATTTGTCAATCGCCCAAAAAAAGGCTCGTGTCAATTGGTCGAAAGAAATGCTCAAAAAATACGGTCGCGGTGCTTCGAAACACGTCTATGAAATCGTGACAGGTGATGAATCGTGGATTTACGCGTATGAGACCGAAAGCAAACAGCAGCCGACTGTCTGGGTGTTTCAAGATGAGCCAAATCCAACAAAAGTTGTTCGCGCACGAAGCACTTCCAAGCAAATGGTCGCCTGTTTTTTCGGAAAAACTGGACATGTCGCAACCGTACCACTAGAACAACGCAGAACAGTCAATTCTGAGTGGTACACAACCATTTGTTTGCCACTTGTCTTCCAAGAAATCAGGAAAACCAACCGCCGAAGACGGATCACTCTTCACCACGACAATGCGAGCTCTCACACATCGGCTGCGACAACTGCATTTTTGAGCACCCAAAACATCGATTTGATGGGTCATCCGCCGTATAGTCCTGACTTGGCACCGAATGACTTCTTTTTATTCCCGTACGTAAAAAACAAACTGAGAGGTCAAAGTTTTTCGACACCTGAAGAAGCGGTTGCTGCATTCAGAATGCATGTGTTGCAGATACCTCAATCAGAGTGGCAAAAGTGCTTCGACAATTGGTTCAAACGCATGCAAAAGTGTATAGATCTTCATGGGGAATATTTTGAAAAACAATAAAGTGATTTTCGATGATCAATATTTGTTTTTGTTCTCTAATCCCCAAATATAAAAGGCAACCCTCGTACAAGCATTTTTTTGAAGTTGTTAAATCGATAATTTTTTTCCAACGCTTTTGGATAACGCAATGTATCATGGAGTAATTGGTGTTGAAATTGAGTGACTTAAAAAATGGTTCTATGCTTTGAGTACCCATAAATAACGTGTAAGATTCCCTTTTTTATTTCTATGTTATACTCGCTAAATAAATTTTTTCCAAGAGTGCATTTTTGGCGCTGCTGGACGTATGTAAGGTCTTAATGCAAAGTTGCTCTTGCAAAGTATCATTCAAAATCTAATTTAATTAAACTGCAAAAGTGGAACTCGACTTTATCGCCCTGCGGAACGGTAGGACTTCTTTTCCATTGCCAAAATGGGGCCGTACAGTGCTGTAGAGTACTCCACAACAGAGGCAGCAGTGCTCCAAGCACCACACATAAATGATGATTTATGCGGACTATGCGGCCGCAATTGTCATTGTTTTAGCACTTGAACTGGAGCAACCCGGAACGGGTTACAGTCGTCATCATCGTCGTCGTCGTTGCCGTCGTGAAGAAGGAATAAGATGACCGGGTCAGGGTAAGATGTGTGTGGGTAAATATTGAGGGAGTATGTGGTGGTACTTGGAATTGAATCCTTGCCACATACTATTGTTAAACGAGAGCATCCTGTTTCGAATGTAAAATATGACTCCGGGCGTAACCATTAAATCTTTCGTTCCATATGTGTGCTGTGTGGGTCGCAACTGGTCACTCCCCTATATATTCATATACAAGAATATACAAACATCGCGCTTCTAGTGCCCCAACATGCATCTATGTGCCGACCATTAAGACCCATTGTCAGCTATTTGCTTCTCATTGTATTTGTTTATCTCTTGTTTATCGTTTGAGGGGGGAATCACTCTTCTCACAGCGGAAATAGTCATGTCTAGAATTGCAAGCACAAAATAAACTAGACACACACAAGAGCTGGCGATTCAAATGCACTCCTGCATAAAAGTCCTATTCGGCAACAATAGTCCTGAAGTGATGTTAACGTCAACGGCAACGACGGCAATAGTTACGTTGATGCTTGACAGTGACGGTAACTGTAACAGTGCCAGGCTACGCGAAGTCGGTACTTGCTTGCATTTCACTCACGTTGCAAAATCTATAATTAAGTTGTGGCAATATAACCACCTCTGTTCATTATCCTTTGCCATCCTGACAACGCCTTCCGCTGATCTCTGACACTGTACACCTTACTTCTATATCCAGCTCCAGCAGTGCGGACATCCTTCTCCACCAAGGTGGGTATGCAATCACGTTCCTTCACGGTCCTGATCACTTAGCCCTTATTGCAACGAGCATCCACACACAATAGAGTATTCACAAACTCTAGAACCCTTTTATCTTGCTCTCCTTTATTCCTTGGCCAACAGTCTTGGATCTGTGTGGTGCCGCAGCACCCATTGTAGATTTATTCTGTTGGAATGAACACCTAAAGAAACAAGTATGCATTTCTCTCTCCGTTAAAAATATCCGTAGACGGGTGCTTACACTTGGAGTTTGTACACCGGCGACCTAGGACGGATCAAGGACAGAGAACCGAACAGTGGAAACAATCTTGTAGGCTATTTTAAAAATTGCTGCATGTCAAAAAGGGGACATCGTGACCAGGACAATCATATTTCTTTAATATAGCAGAGTTGAGCACCTCAGTTACAGTATTTGCCTTATTTCGCTTGTGATAGACATGCCGGTAATCACAGGTTTTGAATAGACCTACAGCAGAAACACTCTGGCTCAGTATTCCTTTGACAATAAAGATGTTCGATCATCTACTTCATTCTGTATGGTGCATGTGTTATCCTCTGTGTCCCATAAAAGGCCGGGTCAAAGTAATTGTTGAATCGACATATCTGCTTTTTGAAGGCGGCTCTTGGAATTAGGCATCCACTTTTAAGTGTCACAAAAGGCAGGTACAGAGAGTTCTGATTGCATTTCTCTTGAAATTTGTTATTTCGTTTTGCATAATTGTTTTCCTTCTTCAATTTAAGGCATCATTTGATGGATATTTGGTTGAATAAGTAAAAAAGTAAATTAGAATCAATGTATATACTTACTTTATTACTATTAGGTCAGATATTAATTAGTAATTAAACTTGAATTGAGTTAACTTTATGGATCCACATCCGTGAACGAGCTGATAGGGAGCTTGCGACCCAGGTCCCTCTCTGAATATGTAGATTCAAGTAAGGGCATTGCAGCTTGACCCCAAAGCGACCTCGGGATTTTATTTTACATCCGTATATTAATGATATTATTCTTAAGGCCAACTATGTCCTTGGGTTTGTGAAACGCTGGTCTAAGGAATTCTCTAATCTTTACGTTTCCCGTTCTATCTACAATGCCTTCGTCCGCCCCCTTCTTGAATACGCCAGTCAGGTCTGGTCCCCACACTACTCGTCCCATATACGCAGAATCGAAAGCGTGCAACGTCGTTTTCTGCGTTTTGCCCTCCGCGGACTGAACTGGGCGAATCCTCGGATTCTCCCCCCATACACAAGCCGGCTCCATCTGATCAAGTTCAACACACTTGAGGAGCGCAGAACTCATGCCGATATCCTTTTCGTCCACCGTCTCCTTTCAGGCACAATCAACTGCCCAAGTTTGCCTTCCATCATTCCACTTCACACTAACCCCCGAAACCCGCGAAACCCTCATCTCTTTTATCAGCCCACCCACCACACTTCTTACGGCTCTAATGAACCCATTTCGCGAATGCTGCGGCGAGCAAACTCCTACCCTACCTCCTTCGATTTCAACTTTACCTCTACTGCTCTCAAACTTCATCTCCTCTCTTTCCCATCCTGACCACGCCCACTCCCCGTCAACACTCTTACATCCTGTACTAAGCGAGGTGAATGAATGAGTGGTAATTGATGGATAAACCCAGTAACCAACTAGCCAAACATACCCCCCCCCCCCCCCCCCCTCTTCTTTTTTTTCTTTTTAACCATCGTTTATATTCTTATATATAGTTTTAAGATAGTTGTTAAGTTTTATCGCTTGTACTAAGCTGAATATATGAGGGTTCTGCCCTCACTACACTACACTACTGCACTGTTGTAGCGGTAAGGCAAAAATCCTGCAGACTATTCCAGAAAAATTGTGACACTGTGGAATGTAGATTTAATTTCTGGAACTTGTGACCTGTATTGCCATTGCTTTGTTTAAGCCATACACACTACAGTCTGCACTAACAATTCAAGGGATCTGTGACAAATACAATTTTTGGAATCTACATTCTGTCAAAAAATGACCAGGAATTGATCACTTAAAAAATCCGCTTAAAGGGATTGTCAGAATTGTTTTTGTGGCTAAGTTGGCACAACTGTCCTCTACGTGAAGCTTGACCACGATCTGTCATTCAGTTTGTTTACAGTGCGCATTTTCCGGAATCGACTTCAGTTCTAGCCGCGAATATATTATGTCATCTGTCGACTGAAAAGGCGTCCCTTGAAGTGGTAATGTGAGTTTTGTAATGTACTATAATAAATGTATTGATCTAAAATACCGTGTTCAAATTTCTAATCCAAATCTCGGATCGACTTCGAGATATTTGCTTATAAATATCATCATCATAATCGGCACTACAACCGGGATCCGGTTTTGGCCTTATCTAACAAATCTCTCCACCGGTCCCGATTTCGAGCCGGTGTCATTCGGTTTGGCACTCCCAGGCTCTGGGCGCTGTCTTTTTCCATACATCCCGCCACAAAGGAGTTTCCGGGCAGCGTCCTCTTCGCTCATTCGAGCTATGTGTCCCGCCCACCGAAATTTACCGAGCTTGATCTTTCTTACAATATTAGCTTCAATACGGGGCCAACAATTCTCCTTAAGACCTTCCTCTCGAACGCAGCTGAGAGTTCAGAGTTCCTTTTATTGAGCACCCAGGTCTCGGATCCATAGATGAGTACTGGTAAGACCATGGTCTTGTACAGTCGTAGCTTGGATGTTCTGGATAAATTTCGTGTTTTGAAGAGCCTTGATAGACCATAGTAGGCTTTGTTGGATTTAATCAGCCGTTCGCGTATTTCTTCTTCCATATTATTATCGGCTGATTCTATTGACCGAAGGTAGTTAAAGGATTGCACTACTTCAAATTCGTGCTCTACTAGCCAGATAATTTGACCAACGTTAAGTCTTCTCTTCGCAGAAGTTGCCAACATGTACTTAGTTTTCCCCTCATTAATGTGCAGTCCTAGTTTTTGTGCCGCCTGCTCGATGTGGGTGAAGGATTCCTGTACAGCCGCATCGGATCTACTGATGATGTTGATGTCATCTGCGTAGGCAAGGATCTGGCTGGACTTGGTGACAATAGTCCCTCTTGTTGTAACGCCAGAGTCACGGATTGCTTTCTCCAACGTCAGGTTGAAGAGGAGGCAGGCCAGACCGTCCCCTTGTCGGAGTCCATTAAATATGTTTATTGGTTTGGACAGCAATCCCGTTATTTTTACTTGACTAGTTACGTTGATCATGGTGAACCTACAAAGTCCTATCAATTTGTTTGGAAAACCGAACTCTCTCATGGCATTATATAGTTCTACCCTGGCTATGCTATCGTAGGCGGCCTCAAAGTCTATGAGTAGATGATATAATGGAATCTTAAATTCCAGACATTTTTGCATCGCCTGCCTAAGGGTGAATATATGATCAATCGCTGATTTGCCTGCGATGAAGCCAGACTGATATTGACCAATGATGGGTTTAGCGTATGGGGCTATCCGATCTTGTAGGATAGAGGAGAGTATCTTATAGCCTGTACTTGCGATGCCAATCTTCCGGCATTTCCTCTTGCTCCCATACGTGTACCACGATCTCATGAATTGCGTGATGTAACGCTGTCCCCCCTTGTTTGATCAGCTCAGCTGGCATGCCATCAGCTCCAGGGGCTTTATTTGGTTTGAGCTGTCTTATGGCTTTTAATGTTTCCTCAATGCTTGGTGACGGCAGCATTTGGTCTTGATCTTGCATTGGTGGAGCCGCCAATTCTACTGTGAGCTGACCATTTAGCAATTCATTGAAGTGGACTTTCCATCGCTCCAGAATGCCTTTAGGATCGGTGATCAGATTACCCTCTTTAGCCTTGTAGTAAGTGCACCGTGGTGTGCACCGCGCCATACTACGGATTATTTGGTAGAATATCCGCGCCTGGTGCGGACTTCGGTTTTTACTTTTCTCTATTTCACAGACAAGGGTTTTTTGCCAGGCACTTTTCTTTTGTCTGTGGAGTATTTTTTCAGATCTTCTGAGCTCTATGTATTTTTCCTCGGGTACCCGTGTCCGATGAGTGTGCTGCATTGCCCGGTATGCAGGATTCTTACGTCCAGTCGCTAGTTTACACCCATCATCAAACCCGTCGCTCCGATCTCTACGACTACTTCCTAGGTTGGAGCTGGCAGTACTAATGACAGTATTTTTTAAGGCGTGTCCATTTCTCTTTTACGGCCGGCATTCTGGCCCCAGGACTTACTCTCCCTCCATCGAGCTCTTCTTGAGCGAGTCTTAACACATGGCCAAAGGTGTTACTGGTGTTCTCAATCCATAAGGCAGCCGTGTTGATCCGAATCTGATCCGCGGATGCAATACGTCTCCGTCAGGCAATTCGCGCTCGGAAAACTGTACCAACAAGATAGTGATCCGAGTCCTCGTTGGCACCTCGGTACGTTCGTACCGTCATCAGGCTCGAGGAGTGGCTGCGATCTATCAACACGTGGTCAATTTGAATGCGACTGGCTCCATCAGGTGATACCCAGGTGGCTTTGTGGATATCTTTACGCGGAAACCTGGTACTTGCAACGACCAAGTTTTTCGATGCTGCCAGTTCGATGACTCGTAGTCCATTGTCATCAGTGTTCTTATGCAAACTATGAGAACCCGCGTAGTGCCTGAAAACCGGCTCCCGACCTATTTTCGCATTCAAATCACCAAGAACGATTTTCACATCATATCTAGGGCAGGCATTGAGGGCCCGTTCCACATTCTCGTAGTATTCTTCTTTTTCGTCGTCAGGGGACTCCTCTGTAGGTCCGTGGACGTTTATGAGGTTTATGTTCTTAAACTTGCCTCGCACGCGAAGAGTGCATAGCCTTTCATCTATTGCATTAAGGCCGATAATGGTAGGCTTCAGTTTTTGGCTGACTAGAAAGCCTACCCCGAGCACATGGTGTTTTGCATGACAGCTCTAATAAATGTCATACTCGTTCCTTTGAATAACACCACTCCCCGTCCATTTATATATGTATATACAGACGGCATTGTGAGAGCAAATATGTTTTCATTTAAAACTTTAATCTCAACCTATTTAAAACTTGCAACTGTCGCTGAACGCGTTATGTTGCCCTAAATCTCGGAACATTCTTTTCGTCGCAATTTTTTATTAGGCGGGAGATGTTTACCAGACAAAAGTAGAGAATTCATTTCCTTTAGCTGATTTTCTCTCGGAAAAAGGGCTTTTTTAATTTTTTTTTTTCAAAAATGCGGCAAAAGTACAAACTAGCTCATTGTGCCGGAATTGTCCCAGCTCGTTCTTTCCACTTGACTATGTGTTATAGAAGTCAAGATGTCAGCACCATAACACCATATAATCAACAAAAAAAGTGCACAAGGCACAGAAAATACTTTCTATTTATTTTGTATTGAATAAAAGGCTTTTCCACCAAAAAGATATACAGAAAGTGGTTGTTTTCCAAAAATTTTATTTCAGAGATCTGTTGTCTTCCGTGTTTCTGCATGTTAATTTTTATCAACTATTTTTTATAGTTGTGCCAAAGGTTGTGTAATCTTCTAAAGATACCAGGGCGCCCAGGCCTTTGCCATGGATGATGCACAGGTACAGTATGCCACAACGCCTACGTTCTAAAACACACCCTACCACTTTCTCCGCGGAACAGTTTCGTGTGAGCAGAATCTATCTAAACTTCTATGGATGGGATGAGTTTAAAAGTCTCTCTGCCTTTTAAGCTCGTGTTCCATCTGGGCCGCTATGTGACAGTAGAAGCTTCTCTTTCTTCTACCTTTACTGTCACCATTCCGCCAGAAATTTCATCCCTTGTGGCTCTCCTTTTATAGATCAGATGCATCTCCTCGGCTAGGATATGTTTGTCCAGTAGTCCGGTTGTAACAAATGCTGCTTCGTCGGAGATCGTGCTAAAACAGCAAATAGTTCTTAATGCACAAGGCTTGTATGTTGATCTTATCATTGTTTTCAGTTGTATTGTTTGTAGAGCTTCTGCTCACACTCGCGCGGCATATGTAGTACGGCTATCGACCACCTTTGACAGAATATTTCTTTTACTGTATCCTGGTCCACCGATGTTTGGCAATTTACCGGATAAGGTTGCCTTTATGTCTAGCTTTCTTACTAGCATACTCTACGTATAGTCTATTGTCGAGCATGACTCTCAAGTACTTAACCGCTTCCTTTGACCGTATGTTCCGATTTCCGATATGGAAATTTAGAGCTTGTCCAGGTTCTTTTGCTAGCTAAACCAGATTACGACTGATGACGACCGTTTCAGCAAGCCTCCCAGCCTTGTCCATTCCAGTAGGAGTTGTGCTCATTCAAGTCGCCGAGAACAACAATATGAGATACTGGGTGGCGACTTGCACATCTGTAGTCGATGCTGTTTGAACAGACGCTGATTGATCGTCATTTCGGAAGAATTTTGACAGTTTTCAGCCATTTCAAATGCGACAACAAAAGCAATTTTGAGATAACGTAAAAAAACGTGTTCTAAAAGTGATATAGAAATGTTAACGACTCAACGTGAAGATAGCAGCACTCGTCAATAAAAGCTAGTGAATGTAGTTGTCTTTTGGCAGTTACTCACCAAAATTTCAGCCATTTTGGATGCGTAGTTTTTATTTGACAGTCGTTTGAGTGAGTCGATGTGAGTGTTTTTGTGAAAATGGACAAAATTGAGTATCGAGCTGTCATTAAATTTTTGTTTTTGAAAGGCATATGAAAGGCCTACGCAAATCAAAGATGACTCGGACTGTGCGTATGGGAACTCTGCACCATAATTTACCATAGTAATATTTTGGGCAGCTGATTTTAACGTGGCCGTGAGAGCTTGGGTGACGATGAACGTTCGGGACGTCCAACAACTGCAACAACTGACGATAACATTGCTAAACGCCACCAAATGGTGCTAGACGACCGCCGAATTAAAGTGAGAGAGATAGCAGAGGCTATAAAAATGTCCAAAGAACGTGTTTGTCTCATATTAAATCAAGATTGAGACATGAGAAAGCTGTCCGCGCGTTGGGTGCCGCGTTTGCTCACGTTAGACCAAAAACGTGTTCGAATGAACATTCTCAACACTCTCTTGGCGCAGTTTAGGCGCAATAAATCCACGTTTTGGCGCCGATTTATTACTGTCGATGAAACTTGGATATACCATTATACACCCGAAACAAAAATACAGTCAAAACAGTGCACTGCAAAGGGGGAATCGGCTCAAAAAAAAAGCAAAAACTGAGGACAGAGATTTTCGTCAAATGAGGAGGCAATCACCTTCGTGAACAGTTATTTTGCAGAGAAAAACGCCGAGTACTAATTGGACGGGTTAGAGAGACAGGAGCATCGCTGGGAGAAGTGTGTAGAGTAACAAGGAGACTATGTAGACAAATAAAAATAAATTTTAAGAAAAAATGTCTTGTATCTTCGTTAGGTCGGAAACTTTTCAGTCCACCCTCGTATGATACATTAGTCTTGAAGACCCGGATTTTATAATGATGGGGAAATATGATCCTGTGTAAAATAATGAAGTTCGGCTGGAGTTTCGAAAAGAAATTGAAGGTTCCTTCGACCTGATCGCGAAACTCCGCAAAGGAAATTTTCTACTTATTGCATAATTGCCGATGTGCCACATTTTTCTTTTTTTTTTACACTAACGCACCCACAAAAGGGGATTTAGAAGTACACTTAAATGTCAGAGCACAGTGCGAGCAGAAGGAGAGGAAGTGGATAAGGAAAGGGGGTGTCGATTTATATTGGTTTTGAATGTCTGGACATCACAACGGCCAGCAAACACATGATCTGGCAGAACATTATACATTCGTGTGGTTCGGCTAAAGAATGACTCTCTATGTTTATTTGTGCGCCTAAAGTCCACTGAATGATACTGATGCGCATTCACAGATTGATGGGTATCGCGGGAAAATGTCGGAAGGGGCAGAACACATTCAGCAAGGTCAGTTGGCCAACGACCGTGGTAATACCTATAGAAAAGAGATAGGCATGATACGTTGCGCCTGTGTTCTAACAACGGTATTAATCGACTAACTGACGGCTGAGTTCCCAATAAGTTTCACTGCTCGTTTTTGCACGTACGGTGGATGGTGACGCGACCGACTCGCTCGGTGGTTGGATTTCGACTCACTGAGGGTTGAGTTCCGACTTGCATTCGACCCTCAGTTCGAGGTGAGATTGGGGGAAGAGAGAGAAAATGTCTCTCTATGGTGTGGTAAAAAGGAAATGCATTTTCCTTTCGTCCAGTCACCAATGGAAGACGATCTATCGTACGTAGATCGGTATGTATGTGGTGATCTTACCGATTTGCTAATGGATCATTGTTTACTCATGCAACGAAGATCATGGGAAACGAAATCTGAAACGTAGAACCGAAATTTTGCCAAAGGGCAGTACCCGAGATGTGCATTGCAGCTGTATAAATAGACCGCCAGTCATCAGGGAAATGGTGCTAAAAGCAATTAGATGCTTATGGGATCTCTGCCGACGGAGAGAATCGGATTGTTTTGTTTGCATGTTGTGTATGCAGAAGAATTCTAATTTCGGCGGCAAAGCGCGAGAATGGTGATTGTTTGTCAGTTAGACAAACAGATCATGGGTCGGGTATATTGCAGCTGAATAAACTAGCTGCCCGGCGTTGCTTTTTGCCGCTAGACAAAAGGGTCGCCAGCCAATGTGCATGTCGGAAAATTGTTGTGCACATGTGGGGCGGGATTTGCCTGGCAAACAAGGGTGCCGAATGGTTTTTTTTCTCGAATTTATGCTGCATGTATAATTTAAAGAATTGTTTCAGGAGTTTTGAATATGCATTGACTGCATGAATGGTAAGAATTATTTTACAGGGTATTTTAGGCTATACATTAGATAGCCTTGATGCGTGAAGCTTTTGCAGGTGCTAATGCAAAATTGCATTAGCGGAAAATAATGGGGTCTTGCAGCTTCAGGATAGGAAGCCTTGGAGGTAATTGGGAAGGTAAGTAGTGGCGTTTAGTGGAACCGCCTCAGTATCTTTTGCATCTCTTAAGGAACCCCATACATTTGGCTGCACTTTTCGCAGCTTCAAATATGTGGTTATTCCAGTTAAGAGTCGAAATAATTTGAGTGCCGAGGACTGATAGTTCCTTGGCTTCGTCGATGCAAGTGTCGTTCGTAGACAGTATATTTACTTTGGGGCTCGCCTTTGACGACAAGAGACAGCACTGAGCTTTTGGGCATTGCATTCTACTCGGTTAGATAATCCCCACTGATATATCTTGTTGATGTCTGAATTCAATGTATCAAGCATAAGATGCTGGTTGGTAGTGACGTTCGAAGAGTTTGGACGGGAGTGTTCGTATGAGTATGAGAAATTCAACGTGCTCTCATCATCAAACGAATGAATTGGGTTGTGAGTAGGTGAGAATACCGAACCCTGGGAAACACATGCATTAATTTGATGGTAGACAGATTTGACACCATCAAGAACCACGGCCAGAAAGATAGTCTGTTATCCATTGGATCAGGGAATTGTCCACTCCATATGAATGCAATTTGGACAAAAGGGCTGGACGCCAAACTCTGTCGAAGGCTTTTGAAATATCCAATGCGACTACCTTATTTTCACCGAGGTAGTGGATGGAATGGCTCCACTTTTCGGTAAGGTACGCCATCATTTTTTTTTAGAGCCAAGAAATATTTTACTCCGGCCCAACTTCTTCTCCTATATAAATCTCAAATTAGACCCGCGCTCGAATATTGCTCCCATGTTTGGAGCTCGTCTCCTAAACATACCCTCGTCCTACTTGAGAGCGTACAAAGACGAGCGATCTGCCTGATCGGGGACTCGGCGCTGACGTCGGGACTGCAGTCGCTATCACATCGAAGGCGCGTGGCCGACCTCTGTCTGTTCTACAGATATTATCACGGGTGCTGTTCTTCGGAGATTCTTGGCATTGTTCCACGCAATTCGGTCTATATGCGCTCCACAAGACAATCCGACGGATCGCACCCGTTTGTGGTTCATCTCCCGACAGCGCGAACATCCCTGTATCAGAACTCGTTCCGTTACAGAGCGGGGAAGCTGTGGAACTCCCTCCCCACGCGAGTGTTCCCGGAGCGTTACAACCTGCAACTGTTCAAAAAGAACTGCAACAGTTATTTGATGGCATCTCGGGGCGCCCACTCGACGCTATAGGTTCGCATCTCCCGAGAGGAGTCTAATAAAAAAAAAAAAAAAAAAAAAAAAAAAAAAAAAAAAAAAAAAAAAAAAAAAAAAAAAAAATCAGATCTCCTGTGGACCTGTTGCTACGAAACCCATATTGGCGGTCATTGAGGAGGTCATTTGATTCCAGATATTTCGAAAGTTGACGGTTGATAGGTGATTCCATTACCTTGGAGGGAATAGAATTTAGTGCCATGGGTCAATAAGAAGAAAGGGATGATGTGTCACCCTTTTTGGGAATTGGTTGAATGTTCGTTGTCTTCCATCTATTTGGGAAACGGCCATTAGAATAAGACAAATGGAAGAGTTTACGCAGTGGTTTAGCGAGTGAGGAGGAACATCTCTTCAAGAGGATTGGGGGAAACCATCCGGACCAGCGGATTTGTGTGCGTTTAGTTCTTTGAGCGCCCGGGCAACAGTACGCGTTCGGAAGCGAATCTGGCTCAGGGTGTGCTGCTTATGCTCAACTTGAGGTGGAACTGATGTGGTATCAGGCACCGTTGAGTTGGCTGCAAAATGTGCAGCAAATAGATTCGCCTTCTCTATTGCAGTGGTTTGCCATCAACTATAAGCGATGGAATGGATGAAGAGACTGAGTTTTGAATGTTTTTCACGAATGTCCAGAAACTTCTTCTACATGTGGGAGAGTGTAGTATTATTTGTCCCACTCTCTGATCATGCAAGGTCTTGGCGCGTTGAATATACGCATTGCACTCATTTCTAGTTCTCTTAAATCTTATCCGGTTTTCCTCAGTATTGTTTGATTTATACAACCGGAAGCTTAACTCTTTAGCCTTAATGGTTTCTCTGCCCCCGGAATCGAACCACATATTTCTCTTGGGTTTGATACTCTTTACTCTGTATGGAATAAAGGTTCGCATGCCAAACATAATCGTGTCTGTCAATGTGTCCGCTATAGAGTCAACATCGTTATTGAGGAAAAATAACGACCAATTTAACCTCCCAAAAAAGTCGTTCAGACCTTCCCAGTTGGCTTTCTCGTAGAACCATACTGTTCTTTTGGAAGCTTTCTCATTATCATTACTGTTGGTTAGAGTAAATTTAGCTGACACTACACAGTGGTGAAGAAACTTCAATTGTGTATTTGTTTGGGTGGGAGGCGAGAAACTGGTCCTGTGTGTTGGCGAAATGACCGTATATGTCTGGTACCCGTGTTGGCTCATTGACAAGTTGAGTTAAACTATTTGAATGAGCAAAAAGCTGGACATATTGACCTTCAGGTGTTGTGTGTCCGGAGTGACGAAGCCACCGAGAGTTATGCACATTAAAATCACCCGCAATAACGATTTCAGTGTGCGGATATAGAGTCAAGATCCTATCGATAGAATCAGACAGAGCATCAAATTCGTTAAAGCATGCGTTTGTATCCCAGTTCCGGCTTCTGTAAAGAAAGCAGTAATGTATGATATGCTTACGAACGTGAAATTTTGGCCAAGAGAAATTAAATTCTGGGTTGGAACAGTGTCCATATTGTGGCAGAAGCTGATAAGCAATATCATTTCGTATGTATGTGGCTATACCTCGATGTGGAAGGAACAGTGGCACTAAGTTATATCCAGGTAGATTAAAATCGGAAATATCTGTCTTAGTAATTACCTGGGTTTCGCTAAAGGCAAGGATAGTTGGTTTCTGGTTAGAAACGTGGGCAGACACAGAAGAGAAATTGCGTCTCAAGCTGCGAATGTTACACAAATCAACGCGAAATTCCTGCTCCATTGAAATGGCCCAACACAGAAAACCAATACCACCTCGGGAAAGGATGCAAGTCGGGACCAGCAATAGATAAGCGAAAGCAACCAGTACAGGTGTTATGCCCTTGTAGTAGGTGCTCCACTAGATCCGTGCCGAAATCCAGGTCACATCCCTTCCATGACGAACATTATACCACTCAGACACCAAAAACTCTCCAAAGATTATAAATCAATCGAGAGTATCGATGCCTGAGGGACGCAAATAAAGGTGCGAAAAAAGGAAAACAGACACAAGGGATGGAATGAGTAGAGGGTTTTCCCGCACTGCATATCACTCGCGTGTATATTCTCGCACTTTTCGCAGCACTAAGACGCCTGTGCGGAGATCCGTTTATTTGCATACGATCTCAGAAAACTTTGCACTGCACTCGGACGCGTGTGTGAAGATCCGTTTGTTTGTGTAGGATCCCACAATAAGATTTCTCGCGAATTAAGTATTCCGATAACAATTTTATATTCAGTTAAAAATATATCTTTATTATTTTTTATTCTTAGGACTACTTATTTTAAATTCTTATGTTGCGGCTATGCCGATCGGTGTCTCCAAGAAGAGTGAGTTACTTAAAAAAACCATGCTCACTCCGTTCTGGGCGATAATCTAGAAACTGTAAGTAAAAACTGTGAAATCATCATGCAAGCGGCAGAAGAGGTGGGCCTCGAAATAAATGAAAACAAAACAAAATACATGATTACGGCGAGAGCAGGTGGACCTCAGAGAACACATATAAACGTCAGAGGTAAGATATTTGAAAAAGTTAAAGAATTTAAATATCTGGGAACGATATTGACGCCCAGTAACGAAATGTCGAAGGAAATTAACAAGAGACTGCATTCCGGCAACGCTAGTTGGCACGCAGTCAGTAAACTGCTGAAATCCACACTGCTATCACGTAACATAAAGCTCCATGTCTATAGAACCATAATCATGCCGACTGTTCTATATGGATGCAAAACATGGGCTCTTACAAAACGGGAAGAAAACAAATTCCGCGTATTCGAGAATAAAGTCTTGAGGGGCATCTTTGGAGGTAAATATGACGAGGAGGCAGGACAATGGAGGAAACTCCATAACCACGAATTGGAAGAGCTATATCGCAAACCTACAATGGTGAGAGTAATCAAGTCGCGAAGATTAAGATGGGCCGGGCACGTGGCGCGAATGGGGAACGATAGGACCGTGCATAGAATTCTTGACGGTAGACCAATGGGAAAGAGAACGGCAGGACAACCGCGACGGAGATGGGAGGACAATGTAAGGTTTGACCTTGAGGAGATCGGATCAGATGATCAAGCGTGGAAGGAGAGTGCCCAGGACAGGGAACAATGGCGAAGCCGAGTCGGTGAGGTCATGAACTTCCGGGTTCCTACAGGCCAATAAATAAAACATAATAACATATATGCTTAGGCCGAGTATTATAATTATCAGGAGAGTTGCAAAAAAGGGTTATTACGGATTTGTACAATTATCCTCTTCTGTTTGTGTATGTCGTCTTATGTTGTCTTTATGGATCTTCTTGCCTCGTGTTGAAATTATGAAGTTACCCTTATCTTCTTTTACTTTCGCCCCGATGAAACGGTCCGTGTTCTTGTTTCGTCGCTTTGACTTGTAGAAAATGGTGTCGTCAGGTTTATATGTTTTCGCTTCTCGATTTTTGTTAACGTGGTTTAAAGGTTTTTGCTGTTTACTTCTTATAATGTTTTTAAGTGGCGGCGTCTGTTTTCAATTATAAAATACGTCCTCTGGTTTAAGGTTTGGAACGCTATGTATGGTGGCGTTATATTGTTTTACCGATTCAAAAATTTCTTCCTTACAATCTGTATTGTTCTGTTTCGCAAGAGCTCGTACTATTTCTAGAATGGTTGAGTGTGCTCTTTCGACCTGGCCATTAGATGTTGAGTGATCGATGGGTGTTTTTACATGTATCACATTATGTCGATTAAACATTGCTTCTGTTTGGTGACTTGAAAAAATTGACTCATTATCGGTCATCACGTATTGTTGGTCATTATAATTGAATATTTGTGAAAGTATTTCGTTTAGGACCGTTGGAAGATTTAGTTTGTTTGGTATGTGCCTCGGGTGTAGGTACTTTGAATATCGGTCGATTGTGCTGATATACATTTTGGTCATTTAAGTGAAAGACGTCCATTTGTAAGTATTGCCCGATTTGGGTTGGCACTGGTGTTTCTCCTACGGGGTGTTTGGTAGGTTTCCTATCGTATTTGGTTTTAGGGCATATTTTGCATTTTGTAGCGTAACTTTTACAACCTTTGTTTATTTTTGGCCAGTAGTATTGTAATAAAATTTCCTTTGCATTGTTCCGATATCCTCTGTGGGCCTTGTTATGTACTTCTTGGGTTATTTTTACTTTTTCGTTTTCGTCTTCTGTACCCCTTATTAATGTTTGAGCAATAATTAGTTTGTAATGATTGAACGTTTCTTTAGTTGTCTTTTCATATTTATGTAATAATTCTTCCGGTATTTTTATCGCATTAATGATGTTAGGATTGAGTATATTTTTTAGTTTTCCCTTTAGATCTTCCTCACTTGTGATGCGTATGTCATGCCTGAGGTTATTAAAAACATTTATTGTTTTTATCGGAGTGTTTTCTCCTGATTCGCTGATTGTTATTTGGTTTTTATAAGTGTTGAGGGGTTGATTTACTCGCAGGATTAATGTTTGTGGTGAGCTTATCGCGGAATGTTCTGAGCAAGTAAAGGTGTTTGTTGCAGGATAGTGCATCTGCAACTACATTGCCTTTGCCGGGTTTATATTTGATTTCTGCACCGTATTCCTCTATGAAGCTTTTCCACCGTTTTAATTTGTTATTAGGGTTTTTTTTCCGATACAGCAAATGTTGACGATTGATGGTCCGTATATATAGTTAGGTTCGTTATACCATATAGCAAATTTCTTACTTTCTGCAAAGTCCAGACTATTGCTAGCAGTTCTTTCTCATTAGTGGAATAGTTTTCTTCTGTTTTGCTGAGCGTTCGTGATATAAAAGTTATAGGATTATTACCTTGACTTAAGACTGCACCTATGGCGAAATTACTCGCATCAGTCGTTAATTCGAAGGGTTTATTGAAATCTGGTTGATATTGTTCTATTCTGGCTTGTAGTTGTTCTTTGATTATTTTAAATGCATTTCTAGGTCGTTCGTCGAATTGAATTTCAACCTTTCTGCTTTTATTTTTAGACACTTGTTGTTCTGTCTGTAGGAATATGGACATCGGCTTTGTGATATTTGCATAATTCTTTATGAATCTTCGGTAATATCCGGCGAATCCTAAAAATGACCTTAATTCTTTCAGGTTTGTCGGCTCAGGATAATTTTTTATTGTTTCTACCTTCTCAGGGTCGACGGTAATAGTGTCATGCTTTATTATATGTCCGAGGTATTTTATTGATTCCTTGAAGAAGTGAGATTTATCGTTCGAGATTTTCATATTGGCCCTTCTCAATGTATCCGTTATTATTTTTATGTGTTCTAAATGTTCCTCTTTGCTATGAGAGTAGATTAACACATCGTCAATGTAGACGTAGGCGAATTTTCCGATAAAAGGCCGAAGTATGTCATCGACTGTCCTTTGAAATATACTAGGCGCATTTTTGAGCCCAAATGGCATTCGTACGAACTCGTATTTTGCTCTGTTGATAGAGAAAGCAGTTTTTTGCTGATCATCCTTTTTTTATTTTTATTTGGTGGAAGCCTGATTCTAGATCTAGTGTTGAGAATATTTTTGCCTTACCCAAATTTTGTATTGTTAGGTTCACATCGGGGATGGGGTATCGATCTGTTATCGTTTCTGCGTTGAGTTTCTGGTAATCTATTACCATATGTCTCTTAGGAGTTCCGTCTTCATTATCATCCTTTTTTGGATACGACCCATACAGGCGAGTTATAAGGACTAAAGCTTTTTTGAATTATTCCTTCTTTTAATAGTCGAGAGATTTCATCATTTACAAATTTGCTGTCGGACATAGGATATGGGTATTGTCGTGAGTAAATGGGGTCTTCATGTTTGGTGCGTATTGAGGCTTCTACTTGAGTGACGAATGGAAGGGTAGGAGTAAATTTGTTGTTTTGTTCCATAATTTTATCTATTTCTTTAGAATAATACGCATCGTTGAGGGAATAGTTTACTTGCATCTTGGGGATTTTGTAAGTAACTGAATAATTTTCTAGATCTACTTTGGCTTTTAATTGGACTAGGCCTTCTTCTCCTAGTATCATTGTGAAGTTTTTTAAGGTGGGTATAACATAAAATACTAAATCACTACTGAACATATTAATTTGTTTTTTCGCATGAGAATGTGGTACCATGCATTGTATTGACTTTAATAGGGTTTATGGGTATAGATATACCATAGGGGTAATCTGAAGAAACATAATTATTAGTAGCTCCAGTGTCTATAAGCATAGTCACTTGGAGTTCGGGTCTTCCTTTATTCTTGGTTCTTAGAGTCAAACACGGAAGACTATTTATTCGGCTTAAAAAAGTCCTCTTTTTCTCGTGGTCGTCGTTTTCGCTACCTATCTGTGGGGCACTAGAAATATCATCGTTGTTGTAGATTGTATTCATTACTTGAAGTCTATTTTTATGATATTGTGACGAATTTTCTCTAAAAGTATTATGCCACTTTTGTTGCTGGTTGTTATGGGATCTCATGTCCCGCATAGATTCGTCCACTTCCATTGGTTCTGGCTTGGTCCGGCATACTTTTGTATGTTGGGTTTGTAGTAACGTTGTTCCTTGTGTCTTTGTGGTGGTTCGGTATTCCTTTGATACCTCTCGTATCTTTTTTGCTGTCCATGATGATGCCTATAATCATCTGAGGTTTCAGGTTTGTAATGATACCTTTCGCTTAATCCGTATGCCTCTTTATTATGCAGGATAGTTCTGGCAATTGCATATGCTTCTTCCAAGGTTTTTGGGTTTTGTGAGAAAAGTATTCCTCTCGTGTATTCACAGTTTAAACCCTGAGCAAAGGCTCTGACGCCTGATTCCATTGCGTTGGTATATGATGCGTCACTTTTACTAGTTCCTTGCATTTCTATTTTTGTCAAAACCAAATTCAAAGCTTTATTAATAGTATTGAAATATTCGGTAACCTCAGCTCTTCCTTGTTTGATATTTAATAGATTTTCCTCTAACACGTAAAGTGGTCTTTGGTCGCCATAGGTATAGTCTAATCTATTAATTATGGCATACAAATTAAGAATTGTATTATGGTTTACTAATATATCTGCAGCGTCTCCTTGTATCTTCTTTCTTAAAATTTGCAAGCATATGAAATATTCATTTGTTTGTTGAAATTTCTTTATTTCTTCCATTAGGTTCCAAACTAGACTTCGCCACGCTCTGTATTCTTCTGGTTTACCATTGAAAACAGGTATGTTTTTGAATATACTGATGTCGATCTGGCTGGAACTTTCCAATCTCCAGGTTATAGGGGCTAATTCTTCGACTGTAACTATTTCTTTGTTTAGTCCCTGCCGTTGTATCTGTATGATGGCATCTCTACTTTCCTTGTTCTCGGTTATTAATGTTGCCAAGACACTGGTTAGATGCTGTATTTGGATCTGTAATTCAGATATCGAAGCCATTTCTTCACCTTCATTTTCGCTTTCTTGGTCCGATTCAGTTGGGGCGGATAGCTTATTGAATGTTTTCCGCTTTCTATTCCGTATCTTCGGAAATTTCATAAAAATTTTCAATAGGGTTTACTCCCGGGGTTTTATTGTGAGTGTTTAGAATCTCACTTTCCTTTTTCCTTGCTATGCAGTTTTTTTAAAATACAATATCCGTTCTTATGCGGATAATTTCCTCACAACTTGATATCACTGGATAATATTTTGGTTCAACTTACACTTTCCTAGGATTGAGAGTCCTATGTAACTCCCAATGCAGCTTTCTCTTGTCAAAATAAATGTTGATATACACGTATCTATCCGTACGGGTTATTGTCCTTTCCAGGATCTGGTTTCAAGTAGATTGTCCTTTCTGTGACTGCTGTGACAGCACTTCGGCAGGAAAGGGTGGTTTCGTTTTATTTTTATTGTCCGACAACAATATTTTTGTTTTTTGTTGCACGTACGTCTACGTGAGAGTATCCTTTTACTTGGTCCTCACCAAGATGTGGTCCGCTCACTGGAGTAGTAGTTTAATACAACTCCTGGCAGGATCGCCAATTAAGTATTCCCATAACAATTTTATATTCAATTAAAAATATATCTTTATTATTTTTTATTCTTAGGACTACTTATTTTAAATTTTTATGTTGCGGCTATGCCGATCGGTGTCTCCAAAAGAGTGAGTTACTTAAAAAAACCATGCTCACTCCATCCGTATCCCAGACGAAAAAGGAAGTAGAATTGCTCTACCACCATTATCTGACTGTCGATTCGTTAAGACTATCCGAGGCGACATCTAGTAGTTTGGATGGTGATGTACTTTCGTTAAGTTGTATGGAATTAGACGATTCATCTTTTGGGTGTCAATAAATGATCACCGTTTGGGTGATTCATATTTTTATATAATTATATATAATCTATAGTCCCACAAAGATATGATTAAATGGGGCCTTAACTCGCGCGAACCGATAGTGCAATTGGGTATCTTATGTGTATTTAAGATTCCCAAAACGAATTGCACAATTGATCCGATGGATCAATTGTAAGGATCACGAGGCAGAAGCGCACGTGCTGTCTCATTGGCGGTTTTAAATCGACTCCAACCGCATACTTGGTCGTGACTATTACATAAATGGTTATTATTGAGAAGGAAACTTTGACTTGAAACCGTTTTGCAACATTGCAATCTTCATGCAAATTTAAAGCATTTGCCGCTTACTTTAATGAAACGTCCATCATTTTATAGATGAAATTGAGAACATGTCAATATTTTGCAGCGGTAAGAGAATACCGGCCTTGATTTACTGGGGGGAAAACTTTAGATTACTATTCCCGTTCACTCCTCCACTCCACATTATATAATTCCGGACGTAAATCAAAATTACCACATCAGTCTTTTGTCTTATTTCCTTTTTTGTTTTCTGTTACAGTTCCGCCTTTCAATTTATTCCTTTTCATCTGCCCAGCCCAATTGAATGCAGTATAAATATTTTCACTGAGCAACTGTTGCGAGAAATTATCTTTTGTTACCTTCTTAACTCGACAACCATCCTAGAATTCATGCAGATATCTGTCGTATATAAGTCTAACTACGTGTGAATTCCGATTTAGGTTTATTTGAAGGATAACACGCAAATGAACATTAGATTTATGGTGTAGAAACGAGTGGCAAATTCACACGTTCGATAAATTAAGCATACACTGAGGCGGCAATAGGGATCCTTTTGATTTATGTACGTTTTTTTTCTTTACAATGATCGGTGTTAGATGAATCTTGATTTATAGGATAGGATACAACCGAAGCAGAATAATGACAGCTTTAGGGTCATCGAATATATTATCATGTCCGGTATTTGTGATTAGCCTTAACATGTTTTACGTCCTTTACGGATTTACAGAATATCAACAGGAAACGCAACCGAAAACAACAACCTTGTAAAGTTTCTCTGATGTCTTGGTTTTTGATTTAAGCTTTATTGTTACTGATTGCTGCCTCCGATTTCTCTTGAAGAAAGTTTAATTACCCTAAGGATAACAAAATATTTTCCCCTATTGAGTAATACAACCTAAACCGAATTTCACTCAGAAATCAGTCAACTGCAAGTCTTTAATTAATCCCAAGTTATTTTCATATCGTATAACTACATACTGCGACTTAATTGATAAACACGTGTGATGGTGTCTGTGTATAAGAGATGAAACCTGACAAAAGGACGAGGAAAATAACCCAACGAAGAAAACTGCAATTATCTAAGAAAATTGCGAGCTCAACATTCCGCCAAGAAACACTAAGCAAGCTAGATGCATGCATTAAAATAAGGATTACATTCGCCCAAGATACACACTGCTACTAAGTTTCCTTTTCACTCTAATTTCCTCCATGTCATCGCAATCCTTTCAAAGAACGACCGTATAAACTTACGAAATGCAATACTTTTGCATTTAGATCCATCCTTTAGCGTTAAACTCCTGCGGCCAGACGTTCAGCTCACGTAATAGCACCGACGGAATCTCGAACATCCGACTTGATTACATTTGATTGAGATTGATTGCTTTGCGTGTTTACGTAAATGCTTTCCGTGGCCTAGCTTTCGGGTAGTTCTGACATCCTATCTACAAGCTACAAATTAACGCGGGAATTTCAAATTACCAGTACTGTAAATCGGTAGCATGTGTAATGCGCATCAATTGTTGTAGTGACGATATAATAAAGTACGAAGAATATTTTGAAATTTTCAGATGCCAAGTCTTGATATTTGCAGCAGTCTCCTTGGATTGGGAGGTTTGTCAGTGTTATGGGAAATAATTTAACACTTTTAACACATTTTTGGCACACAGGATATCATTAATACAAGGAGCAGCCTTCCTAAGAAATGGAAATTAAAAGCTTGTTTCGTGCCAACAAGTTCGTGATATTAAAACAGAATCATATCTGCTTTTATTTGCGAAGACATTATTTGACAGCCAGGATAATTATTCGACCTGGACCACTGGGTCATATTGTTTGCTTCTATTAGTTTTCGTGTTAATGTAGAACGTTACTGAAGCGTCTGAACCTAGTTGCTACTATATTAGATCTTTCGAATGTTTTCCGTCCCAATAAAGCAAAGTTTTGCTCTTAAGAGAGGAGTTATAACGTAAAGTTCTTAGCATTATTGCCTATTGTTGGAAGAGATAAAGACGTTACGTCTTACGAGTCCATTCCGAAGAATACTTTATGTTCAGTAATATTTTTCGTAATCGTATTGTAGTCCCAGTATTATTTCCCTGGCGGTGTGAAATTCTGGCTTCCATAGTTTGCCACAATTTTACAGGAACATTTACTAGGTTTATTGCCCAACCACAACGGTGAAACATAGTAGTTAGTTGGACTTACGTAGACTCAGACGTATGTTGTTGCAAAAACTTTACCAAGATAGATACCACCCCAATCGCCAAAGAGGCAGCACTGTGCTGCTGTTTCCAAACCCTCATTATCGGTTTTCGGTAGTGCGATTTGTCTGGTAATTTCACGCAAACGCAAGATACAGAGTTGCACTTATTCGCTCGTGCGATCGGTTTTGCTTGGAATTCAGAGAAACCTAGTTCTATACATATCTTGCTGCCTTGGTGCATACAAATTTACATGTAAGTGAAGTGCAGAGCGGGAAAATCTTCCATCGTTTTTTTTTTTTCACATCGATTTTGTCGCTCAAGAGTAGTCTGGAATCATATCTCAACATTAGTGATCGTGGACACAAACTTCTCGCGTTTGTATCCGATATTGTTATTCTATTATTACTTATATTATTTTTTTCTACTGCAAATCGTTTTACAATAACTTTAATTTAATGATTACTTGTATAATTTAGAGAAAATTTTACAGAACACATTAGTATGCCTGTCGATGATTTTCGAGTTAAAACAAATACATCCCCAATCTATCGACAAGACTATTCTGCACGATACTGTTTGAGTGGCCGAACCCAACGGACGATTATCGCCACACAACCGACCTCTAATGACAAACGATCATTGTTGGTGCTAATTCTGAATTCGGTCGTTAATTATTCTTAAAAATGATATAAGTTGATCCATCTTGGCTTTGAATTCAATATTAAAAATATATAGGGTAGAGCAGCGGTCGGGGAACCGGGGTAAATTACTCCAAATGGGGTAAAAATGATAAAAAAATTTTTGGGTAATAGGGAAATTTTTCTAATTTTTTTATTGCTATTTCATAAACATTGTATTATGTTAATAAACTTAAACAATTCAGCGCGGTATACGGGCCGGGCCGCTAATTCTGGTTGAAGTCGAGTTTTTCGTTTGGTGTGTACGTGATAAGCAAGAGACGCGCGTTGTGTGCGTGTGTGCATGTGTGCGTGCTTGCGTTACGTTGTTTCTTGCATCGACCACTAGAGGCGCTGCGTATGTTGTAATGTTTAAACTTAGCACTCAACGGTCAGTTATGCACGGGTTTCCGACGCGTCGTTTGATTGTGTGCAATTTACTTACGAGACACATCATTTCATCATCGATTTCCACTATCAAGGTAAGCGCGATTTGAAAATTTAATTTAATGTGCTTTTTTTTACCACTGTTTCTGTCACCCTTCAGATGGCAGCAAATAGGAAAAGAACATACCAGGAAGAATTCCTTAATTATGGTTTTACACAAATAGAAGACAAAGGTACGATGAAACCACGGTGTGTTGTATGTGTTGTTACGTCTCCAGCGCCGTTCTTCCTCTTTCGAGGGAAGAGCGTGGGGGTTATAAGATCTTTTCTTATTCGAAATAATTATCGTTTCTATTTATTAAAATAGTTATAAAGTTTTATTTATTTTTATATTTTATTTGAACTCAGCTATCTCAAGCAGAGCTCTCTTCTGAACTATCTTTACAATATAAATGTTCCTGTTTTTATAGAACATTTTGTTCCAACTAACTGTGTCGTATAAAATGAACAAAACAATCTAGAAGTCTCTGTGACTTAAAATTTTGAATAAACTTTGAACGAAAGTCAAAGTGGCTATGTTTTGAAATGAAAAATGTGCTTGTTATGAAAAGGGGCATGTTTTTAAATGTGCTGTAAGTGACTGGATATAGAATATTGTGTCTGTTTATTTATGAATTGTATTAAATGAGAATGTAAGATATGTGAGGATGTAGTTTTAAAGGTTGTGTTAGAAAGGACATGAGATTAGTGTTAAAGCGAATAAGGGTAGTATTCTGGAATACAACATCCCACCTTCTTCGAGAAAGAAAATTATCCTTGAAGAGAATAATTTTCTTTTAACTATTGCTTAGATTAGGATTAATTACAGACTTGGATTTTCGTTCAATTACAATGGCGTTCAAAGTTAATCTTATATCAAAAGTTACAAAAATCCAAAAGTTCTTAATACTAGGAAAATAGGTTACAATAATCCAAAAGTTTACTTATAGTTTACTTACATTATATTTTAACTACCTTTAAATATTTCCAACTAACTTAAAATATTTTCACTTGGAACCTTTTCTTTTATTATCCAGAATATTTTTTTTCTATATATATGATTAATATTAATTCTCAAAATTCTCTTTTTCTTTCGAATTTCCACTATTTTATCTCCCAATATATATCTTAACTCTAAAATTTTCTTTCTTTCTTCCCCTTTTTTAACTTTTTTTTTTTTCTTTCGTTTCCGTCATTTCTTACATATGTTTTATATACTGAATAAAAACAAAGGCCATTTGTTAAGTGCCTATCTTTTCCTTAAATGTATGGAAAATTTTCCAAAACTTTTTTGGGCCTATTATTATGATGACTGCATAGAATTGCATAATACCAAAAATTTTCTTAAGAAATGATCTCAGTTGTCCTAAATGACTGTGTACCTTTTTATTTTTTCTTATTTTGTGTTCGAATACATGTTTATTGTTGTAAAAATTAATTTGTAAGGTATTTATATGGTTTTTCTTTTCAATACCTATTTTAATTGAATTATTATTTTCAATTTTCATTACTTCGTGTTGGTGTTCAGTATCGTTATTTAAAATGTTTAGTGTTTTCGGCTCAATGTCATCATTTTTTATAGCTTTAACTTCTGTCGGAACGTTTACCTTTTCAGTCTTACTCCCTGCTGATGGATCGTTTGGTTTCTCAGTCTCATTTACTGATTCGTATAGTTCTTCAGACTTATTTGCTGTTAAAACATCTTGGTTCCCAGTCTTATTTGCTGTTTGAACTATTTCTTCAGTTATATCTGCTGTAGAAACCTTCAATCCTTCAGTCTTTGCTGCTGAAACATGGTGTTCTTCAGTGTTAGCTACTGAACTAACTTGGGTTTCGATTTTTATTGCACCTTTTGGATGTTCAGTCTTTACCACTGCTGAATTTTCAGTCGTTTTTGCTGAAGTGTCGGGGTTGTCTATAGGGATAGCCGAAATGTGAGGGATTTTTGTTTGTGTATTTTCTGCAAGTTCTGAATTTTCAGTCTTTAATATTGCTGAGTTTTCAGTCTTGGTTGCTGAAGTGTCTGTGTTGTCAATAGGGATATCCGAAATATTAGGGATTTCAGTCTTTAATACTGCTGAAAATTTCGAATTTTCAGTCTGTGTTGCTGAATTATTTTCCAAAATTGGAGTATGAATCGGAATATTTATATTAGTGCTTGTTTTCTCTTCGTTTATCTGTATCGCTTTAGTTATTTGGTTAGGAGCTTCATTAAAATTGTCGTTATCTATTGCCAAAGATCTAATGTTATAAATAGAAAAATTTTGTCTGTCTTCCACAAAATTGGGTTGGCGTCAGGCCTCGTTTTCCGACTCTTGCACCCGAGAAAAGTGAACATTTTGCCTATCGTTTTGTCTATTGGTGATTCTAGGATATTCACTAAAACGATTTTCGGTGTTTGCAGGATTATTTCGGAATGGATTACGCGTTGTTGTACCTTGTTGGTAATTTGTTAAGGATGGTCCATTCCTAGATATCTTGTATCTACACTCGTTCTCTGTGTGATTATTCTGTCCACAGAAATTGCATATAATGTTATATTCTCTTTTTATGGGCTGTCTATTCGGAAAATTGTTGGACTGCATGTTCCGATAACATGTGTCCTGAGAATGACCTGGCTTACCGCAGGTTTGGCAGACTCTATGATTAAATCTAGGATTTTCGTTATATTGATATGACCTGGGAGAGTTGTCCATTCGAGCAGCATGTGATACTACATGTGCAATAGACTGTTTTAAACTACTTCCCCCATGGACTTTGGCTAGGATTTTCAGTTGTTCATTCTTGAGACCATCCTCAAATATTTGCACGGCCATTTTGAGTTTTCTTCTATCAAGAATTCTCTAACCAACGCGTCTGCTGTTATTTCACACGTAGCAGAGTTTAGCGTCCTCAGAGCATTCGCAACTCTATATCCGTATTCCCGAACGGTTTCTCTGAAGTTTTGTTTCAGGGATATCAACTCATTGTGTGCCGTTGACCGAGATTGCTCCTCTTTATATTCTGATTCAAGTTTATCCTTTAAATCCTCCCATTTAGCGATTGTGTTATACCTAATCAGATCATAGGCAGGACCCTCTAATCTATTTTTGACTAACTCCAAAAATGTTTCATATATCTCCGGGTCTGCCCTTTTTATAGATCTAAATAAAACGTCTACCCCGGAAATAAATTTATCTAGGTCGCAGGGATTCCCGTCAAAGGTAGGGACGATTCTGAAAACATCAGAAATTCCGACAGAAAGAGCCATTTCAGGGTGGTTATGGTGTATTTGTAGAGAGTGGATTTGTTCTTCCCCCTGCCTAGCCGCCTGTCTCGTGTAATAAGGACTCGTAATATCGAAAACTTTGAAATCAATGTATGGTTAAAATCACTTCTTAAAAATACGGTATATAAAAATGGCCTTTCTTTTAGTTATTCAATATATATGGAAATGAAAGTTAATTTGGTCCCAAAGCTGTAAAGAAAGAAAATTCGACGAAAAAGAAAAAAACGGAAATGTCGTCGAAATACTGGAAAGAGAATATTCGAAGTAATTTCTATCAGAAAAAATTTTTTTGTAAAAAGGAAAAGTTAAAAGTTCAAAGGTGAAAATATTCCTACGGAAAAATGAAGAGAGAAAAATTGATATTTTGCTAACGATTCTTACTACCAATATATGTGGGCTAACTGTTGATTGATGTTTTGTTCTTTTTTGATTGATGTATTGTTCTTTTCGAGATTACCACTTCCTGGATTCCAATAGTGTAGTTTCTTCTTAAAAATTTTTTTTCTTGAGTTATTGTCTTCTTTTTATATTATTTCCGCTTTTTTTTCTTATTACTGCCAGGCAGACTTTACGCCCTATACTTGTGTGTTATCCTGGTCTTTTTTTTTTACTTTTTTTTTCGTCGTTTTATTTCTTATATTTTTTTTTCAAATCTCTGAGGTTAATTTGGATTTCCTCAGCAGTTGCGTTGACTTCGTACAAGGAACTTTCATCAATAGTTACACTCGATACATCGAATGTTCCGCCATCCAAGTCGAAAAGGAGGACATTCCTTCCCTCTTTAGGGTTTTATCCCGCGTCGTCGTTAATCGCACTAATCTCTGGGATCGAGTCCTCCTTCGTGGATCGGTCTTCCTTCGAGGATTGAATCGTCCTTCGTGGATTGGTCTTCCTTCGAGGATTAAGTCGTCCTTCGGGGATTGGTCTTCCTTCGGGGATTAAGTCGTCCTTCGGGGATTGGTCTTCCTTCGGGGATTGGTCTTCCTTCGGGGATTGAGTCTTCCTTTGGGGAGTAAGTCGTCCTTCGGGGATTGGTCTTCCTTCGGGGATTGAGTCTTCCTTTGGGGAGTAAGTCGTCCTTCGGGGATTGGTCTTCCTTCGGGGATTAAGTCGTCCTTCGGGGAGTCCACCAGACGGGAGTCCACCAGTCTTCGTGGATCAGACCGCTGCCACCAGTGTTACGTCTCCAGCGCCGTGCTTCCTCTTTCGAGGGAAGAGCGTGGGGGTTATAAGATCTTTGCTTATTCGAAATAATTATCTTTTCTATTTATTAAAATAGTTATAAAGTTTTATTTATTTTTATATTTTATTTGAACTCAGCTATCTCAAGCTGAGCTCTCTTCTGAACTACCTTTACAATATAAATTTTCCTGTTTTTATAGAACATTTTGTTCCAACTAACTGTGTCGTATAAAATGAACAAAACAATCTAGAAGTCTCTGTGACTTAAAATTTTGAATAAACTTTGAACGAAAATCAAAGTGGCTATGTTTTGAAATGAAAAATGTGCTTGTTATGAAAAGGGGCATGTTTTTAAATGTGCTGTAAGTGACTGGATATAGAATATTGTGTCTGTTTATTTATGAATTGTATTAAATGAGAATGTAAGATATGTGAGGATGTAGTTTTAAAGGTTGTGTTAGAAAGGACATGAGATTAGTGTTAAAGCGAATAAGGGTAGTATTCTGGAATACAACAGTGTGAAAATACTGACTTCAGAATCTTTCAAAAAAAGTCAATTGAGGAAACATTTGGATAATTTGCATCCACATCTGTCTTCCAAACCGCGAGAATACTTTGTAAATTTAGAAATGTCTGTTAAAAGACAAAGATTGGACAGCAACTTGTTAGGTACTTTTGATCAGCGTTCAGCATCAAAGGCTAGCTTTGTAGTAGCCTGGTTGATTGCCCGAAACAAGAAACCATATACTATTGGTGAAGATTTGATTAAACCAGCAGCTGTGAGAATGACAGAGATCATGTGTGGTCAGAAAGAGGCGAATAAACTGAATTCAGTGCCCGTGTCCGCAAGAATTGTAAAAGAAAGGATTTCTATCTTGGCAGAAAATGTAAAGGAACAGGTTATTTTCTCACTAAAACAGGCTAAATATTTTGCTATTCAGCTTGATGAGACTACAGATGTTAGTAGCAATTCACAGCTAATGGTATATGTTCGCTACAAAGGTACACGTGCAATTGAAGAGGAATTGTTGTTTTGTTCTCCTCTCGAGTTGAGATCTCGTGGAATTGATGTGTATAATAAGGTAAATGAATACTTTAATACTGAAAGCATTAATTTAAAGTGGGAAAACTGTATTGCTGTTTCTGTTGATGGAGCTCCAGCTATGTTGGGTTATATTAATGGTTTTTCGGCTTGGTGAAAAAAAATATCCAAATATTGAAGTTATTGATCCATCGCCAGGCACTTCTTGTGAAACATTTGGAACCTACACTGGAAGCAGTCATGCATGATGTCATCAAGATTGTTAATATTATCAAAGGACATGCACTAAACATGCGACTATTTCGTGAATTATGTCAGGACGGTGAAGCGGAATATACGGACCTACTTTATTATACAGAAGTAAGGTGGCTCTCTTGCGGAAATGTTCTAAATCGAGTGTGGGCTCTCAAAAGTGAACTTGAAACTTTTATGTTTGATCGAAAGAATATTCTCGCAGATAAGTTTAAAAACCCCTCGTGGGTTGCACATCTCGCATATTTAGCTGACATTTTTGAGAATACAAATATATTGAACAAAGAATTGCAAGGAAAAAATATTAACATTATTTCAGCCAGAGAAATACTATCAGCGTTTGGATTAAAGCTTCAATATTGGAGATATAAGGCAGAACAGAACAAGATAGCTTCTTTTTCAAAGTTAGCTTTGTTTTTGGAAGACTGTGAACATATTACTTTTGATGACATCAAGGCTACAGTTATAAAACATCTTACCAAACTCAGAGAGCGGTTCTCTGACTATTTTCCAGATCTTGATGTACATACTGTGAATTGGGTTGTAGATCCTTTTAAATGTGAAATTGTTTGGCAGAGGCAATTCTTGAACTTCGATCCAATACTGAAGCACGTATTCAATTTGAGACCAAAGCAAATCTACGACTTACGCAAAAATATTTTGGGGTAATGGTTAAAAAAGTTCCCCGACCGTTAGGGTAGAGTAAGACTGTGGCGTTTCCATCAGACATACACGAATTCACAAATCATAGTGAGGAAGAACACCAAAAGAAAAATCGAAAAATAAATTATCAGAGCCATATTCCGCAGCAATTAACATAGCATTCTAAGTCAGTAGTTGCGAATAACAATTCGAATTCGTTTGTTCGAATCGCATTTCTTTCACTATTATCGCAAAATGTTATAAGATTAAAGGAACCTTTCAAAACCACCTTATCTTGTGTTGAGAACAAAAAGCATCTACGTCGTCGTCGGCATGTTTTGGGGAAATACAAAAATTACATAATCATCTGCCACCGGGAATGGTAAGAACAAGCATGCCCATCAATCGCATATAGCGTGGAAAATTTTATCCGTAATGAGAAATTTTCAAGCAGCTGGTACTCATATCTACTGTAGAGAAAACAAAAGCACTCTGACATGATATTAGGATGGTTCTTAGTTTAAAAGCAGGAGTGAATCTCAGAACCTTGACTTCCTCTGGATTGAGAAAAACGATTGTAATTTATGCATCGATACAGTTTAAATTAATAGTCCTTTCTCCTCGCTATTGCTACATTATCTACTGGTGCTATTGTTGATTTCACTTCCCATTTAATTTCTCGTTGCGTTTGCTATATACTTTTCGTTGTTTTTCTGCCGCTTGGAAATTCGTCCTTTCTTCTGACAAACAAAAGGATATTATCAGAGAAAAACAGTGTAAATAAAAGGAAAACCAATTTAATTTCGTAAATTATATCAACAAAAAGACAAAAAAATTTGTAGAACAGATGAAAAGAAAATAACATAACAATAATCGCACTGAACAGAAGAGAGAGAGAGAGAGATAAAGAGAGACCAAGGACTCCAGTTGTTTGTGCAAAGTAGATGTATTTAAAGATCCCGAATTGAAGAAATATCCTTACAATGTGATAAACTTAGATGCCTATGACGCGCCTTAGCCAACACAACTGACCCTCACCTTATCCAGGCTACTCAAGTAATCATTTTTAATTGTCTCGCTGTAGAGCGGCGAACAGGCTCATAACAACCAAATCAACTATGAAAAAACTCAAGGATAGCAGAGCAACAAAACCCCGTAAAGAAAAATACTGAGAAAAAAAAATGAATTACCAGCAGCAACGAACAAGTTAAATAAATAAATTAAAAGAACCTCAATTTTTTGCCGAGTGCTCTTCGCGCCCCCACATCCTCATACCTTGCAATTTGTTTATCTGTAATCCATGCCGTATTTTCGTTGGCCAGTTCGCACAGGGTGCAAATATTTGATAGTTCGCAGGGGATCGGGAACTGCCCTCACGATAAAATTGTCTCATGATTATTTCCATTCTTCGGCTGAATTACTTTTTGGTGAAATTCGATTGTGTGTCCACGAATTTTTTGACTGTGACGATAAAGCAAATTGTGGCTATGAACCTCCGCGTGTTTCACAAGTTCTATGGGTGACTCAATCTGACAGAGAGGCCGATAGGTAAATATTGTAAATGGGGTGTGTGATTGGATAAATTCGTTTGGATCATAAGTTGCTTTCGTTGGTTTTGTTTTAATTTTTCATACAACAACACAAAAAAGTTGTCAAGTCCATATTGGAAAAACCGATATTATGAATATATAACCATGACCTGAATGAACTATTTCCTTTTCATGAGAGAAGACTTGCATAACAATGATAATCAATTAAAATTATCGTTTAAAATAGTCAAAGTACATTAGTTCATGTAGATAAAATCCTACAATTGTTTTCATGTGATCGTATTCGATGCATTTGCTACGAGTAGGCTTGTTAGCCGGATGTATTCGAGCATGTTCGGTGACTCTTATTAGAGAAAGAATGCCTTTTGACATCACTTTAAACCCGAATTCCCAAATCGTTTGAAACGGTTGGAATTTACATATTTTTACCAAAAGCTCGGTGAGGACGTTTTTTGTTTATAATATTATAATATACTTCTGTGACGGTTCCGTCAAACCCCACGGCCCACTTACCTGAAAAACCCCCATAACTACATCCCAATCGGCATAAGTTTTCGCTAATGCAAGCGCATTAACACCTTAAGTGCTTTACGCATCTAGGTTATCAAATTCATAATCTAAAAGTCGCTGTAAAAGAAAACTTACCTTTCATGCATCTCTTCGCATGTAATTTCTTGTATGATTTCTTTTCTACCTTTTCAGGAATCCCAAAACCTATTCGGTATCTTCGGTTGCCAGGCAAATTCCAAATTTTCCCACACCTGCACCGTAATCTCCACCCAGCATAAACATTTCCCTACTACAAGGCCATTAATGCTTTCAACGCATTACATGAAAATTCCTGAAAGATTCTGTTCACACATCTAATGCATCATTAGAATTCGCTGGAAAATAATTCGCTTGCATACATGTATTACAAGTAGGAAAACTATTCCGGCACCATGGTTTGCTAAGCAATTTTGTTCCTCATGTGCACCCTTATCTGCCCACATGCACGTATCTTGCAGACCCTTTGTCCAAGGGACAAAAGCAATACGCGCATCTAGCGTCTAGTGCCATAAAACCGAATTCCTACGCATGTAAACATGCATAATATCCAACTAATGATTCGTTTTCCCACTAACAAACTTTCTCTGCCGCAACGAATTTCCCTGCATATACAAATGTCAGCAAGGGATTCGTTTTGGCCACCGACCCAAGATACGATATACAATTCTCATTGTATAAAGTACTGTAACACATTAGCACCTCTTTCGAATGGCTATTCGTATATTTACACAAGGGCATCACTCATCTAAGACTTTTACGATGCCCTGGTCTCATCTTTTCTCTTACCACATTTCTTCGCAGTATCGTCGTCTATTTATTTAGACGCGATGCACTTCATAGACAACGATCTTCTCGATCCCTTTGCCCTTGCTGCCTGCCTGCTTTATTTTGGCATTGCCTCCGCGCATGAGTAAACAACACAGATCTGAACGATCACACACATACCACCATGATCTTCATTACGAGATCTGGTTTCCTATTTTACCAAGAGAGACTTTACGTTTCTCTGGTGGTAAGTAAATACATATCCTTAGTGGATAGGATATCTAGCACCACACCTCAAACGAGGGTTGTATCACTGGGTCTAATTCCATCCGCCGGCCACCACGGTCGTTGCCGCTCCCTCTCCTCGTCACGCGCCGAGGACGCGAAAATACTTGGAGTCGTGTGTGTAGTTAAATAAAAATCCATAAAAGTCAATTTTGTATTAATAATAAGTTTACGCGGAGTATAAAAACACTAACATATGTAATAACGGCTAAGAACAGTGTTCGGTAGCGGAACAATTAGTGAACAATTGATTTTCTTCCGGCGGAACAGCGGACCTTTGTGACAGTGAAAGTGGTGGGTTGGTAGTAGAACTCGCGTCCATGCTGGCGCCACGACTACCTACCCCACACTTCTCTCTTTGGCGCAAGGATAATAACCTTTCCCGGAAAAACAAATCATCATCATCATCGGCACTACAACCGGGATCCGGTCTTGGCTTTATTTAACAAATCTCTTCACCGGTCTCGATTTCGAGCCGATGTCATCCAGTTGGCAATCCCAGGCTCTGGGCGTCCTGGTCTACGCCATCCCTCCATGGCAGACAACGTCTGCCGCGCTGTCTTCTTCCATACATCCTGCCCCAAAGGACTTTCCGGGCGGGCTGCTCTTCACTCATTCGAGCTGGGTGCCCCACCCGCCGGAGTCTACCGAGCTTGATTTTTCTTACAATATTAGCTTCAAGATAGATTGCGTACAAGTCATGGTTGTAGCGTCGCCGGAGTCGTCGTCCCTCACATACGGGGCCAACAATTCTCGTTAAGGCCTTTCTCTCGAACGCGGCCAAGAGTTCAGAGTGCCTTTTATTAAGCACCCAGGTCTCGGATCCATACATGAGTACTGGTAAGACCATGGTCTTGTACAGTAGTAGCTTGGATGTTCAGGATAAATTTCGGGACTTAAAGAGCCTTGATAGACCATAGTAGGCTTTGTTGGATTTGAGCAGTTGTTCGCGTATTTCTTTTTCCATATTGTTATCGGCTGATACTAATGACCCAAGGTGGTTAAAGGATTGCACTACTTCAAATTCGTGCTCAACTACCCTGATAGTTTGACCAACGTTAGGTCTTCTCTTCGCAGAAGTTGCCACCATGTACTTAGTTTTTCCCTCATTAATGTGCAGTACTAGTTTTTTTGCCGCCTGCTCGATCTGGGTGAAGGATTCCCGCACAGCCGAATCGGATCTACCCATGATCTCGATGTCATCTGCGTAGGCAAGGATCTGGCTGGACTTGGCGACAATAGTCCCTCTTGTTGTAACGTCAGAGTCACGGATTGCTTTCTCCAACGACAGGTTGAAGAGGAGGCAGGCCAGACCGTCCCCTTTTCGGAGTCTATTAAATATGTTTATTGGTTTGGACAGCAATCCCGCTATTTTTACTTGACTAGTTACCTTGGTCATGGTCAACCTACAAAGTCGTATCAATTTGTTTGGAATTGCCGAACTCATGGCATTATATAGTTCTACCCTGGCTATGCTGTCGTATGCGGCCTTAAAGTCTATAAATAGATGGCATAATGGAATCTTAAATTCCTGACATTTTCCATCGCCTGCCTAATGGTGAATATCTGATCAATTGCTGATTTGCCCGGGATGAAGCCACACTGGTATTGAGCAATGATGGCTTTAGCGTATGGGGCTACCCGATCTTGTAGGATAGTGGAGAGTATCTTACAGGCGGTGCTCAACAATGTTATACCCCTATAGTTGCTGCACAGTGTGATATCTCCCTTCTTATGTATGGGGCAAATTATACCACGACGCCAATCTTCCGGCATCTCCTCTTGCTCCCATACGTGCACCACGATCTCATGAATTGCGTGATGTAACGCTGTCTCTCCTTGTTTGTTCAGCTCAGCTGGTATGCCATCAGCTCCAGGGGCTTTATTTGACATGAGTTGTCTAATGGCTTTTAATGTTTCCTCAATGCTTGGTGGTGGCAGCATTTGGTCTTGATCTTGCATTGGTGGAGCCTGCAATTCTTCTGTGAGCTGAGTCATTTAGCAATTCATTGAAGTGCACTTCCAATCGCTCCAGAATGCCTTCAGGATCGGTGATCAGATTACCGTATTTATCCTTGCAGTAAGTGCAGAGTAGCATGTACCGCGCCATACTGCGGATTATTTGTTTATTAGTATACAAAACTTATTTCAAACACTGTTGGAAACTGTTAGGTTTTGAAACACGAAACTTATTTTACACACTTAAAGATCACGACCGCGGAGGGAAAATTGGGGAGGAAAGGCGACTCCTAGGTGGTACGCGTCCCAGATGCGCCACGGGGAGCGGGAGAAAAGCCGACCGGCTCGGTCGCTAGATGGAAAACGACTCAATCGGGGGTTGGAATCTGACTTTTGATTCACCCTCGATTCGGTGGTGAGTTAGTCAGGAAAGAGAGAAGATTTCTCTCTATGGTGAGTAACCAGTAAGAGGATCTTGCTGGCTAAATTCCGATGTATGTGTGCGTGTGATAGTGTAGATCAGATTGTTTATCGAGGCATTTCGGCCAAGAATAAACGGAACCTAAAACAAGGGAAAAAGAACAAAGGTAGAAGCGACCTTAGACATTGTTCTGTAATGAGGGTTTAGCTAAGTAAATACGCTGCCAGTCATTAGGTGCTAATAGGTTTCGGATACATCATACAATTTGTATATCGTATCTTTGGTCGTTGTAAGAAACGGATTCTTTATTTGCATTTGTTTATGCTATTGAAGTCGAATCCGGCGGCTAAGCGCGAGGTTGGTGATTGGTTGGAGATTCAAACAAAGGAGCATTTCTGAGAGAAGTGCTTGCAGCTGAATCAATAGTTGCAAGTCATTAAGAAGCAATTTAGATGGCCGATTGTATATGGCATCTATGGCAACTCAAGCATCGAATTCCAGTGTGAATATTTACATCAATATAGAATTAGATTCTTGGTTGCTAATGCTGAGATGCCTTGATGCCTGCGAGAATACCCTTGTGGGAGAAATTCTTTTCAGGAATTTCTAGGTAATGCGTTGAAAGCATTAATTGTCCTTGAGAAAGAAAATATTTTTGATGCGGGGAATGTTTGCAGGTGCTAATGCAGTTGCATTCGCGAAACAATGGGGTTATGGGAGCTTCAGGACTGGAAGCTTTTAGTAAACTTGGGAAGGTGAGTAGTGGCGTTTAGTGGAACCGCTACAAGTGTTTCCCACAAAATTATCGACCGATAGCATTACTGTCTATGTTATCTAAGGTGATGGAAAAAGTCATCAATACTGAGTTAATTAAGTATTTGATCGTCAATACGGATTCCTTGGCAGGCGGTCCACGGGAGACCTTTTGACACTTATAACCGATATATGGACACCTGCGAGTGAGCGACATGGTGAGTCGAGGACGTTCGTTCATATGGACTTTCCCAGCAGCTTTGCAACTGGACGAAGAACTTCCTCGAAAATCTGTCAATCCGGGTTGTTGTGGACGGCGAGTGTTCGGATCTGTATCCTGTTAATTCCGGCGTACCGCAGGGTTCTATTTTGGCTCCAACATTATTTCGGCTTCACATAAATGATTTGTTGGAGACAACGGAAAACAAAGTGTTCAGTTTTGCGGATGATAGTACGTTTGTTTCCTCCTTTTTGAGTGTTCGGCCGATTGGTGCATCATCGTTGCATCAGTTGAGATGTAGACAGATTGACTCTGTGAATCGGGATCTGGATAAGGTCCTGCAGTGGGGAAGGGCCAATATCGTCGACTTCAATGCAGCGAAGACACAATATACAACATTCACTAAAAAAAATGGATCATCGGTCCCACAGCTGATGATGAATGGCCAGGTCCTCGAATCTGAGGGACGAGCGATCCGCCTTATCGGGGACTCGGCGCTAACATCGTAGCCGGACAGGGGGTTTTACAGATATTATCATGGGTACTGTTCTTCGGAAATTCGTGGTATTGTTCCGCTCAATTCGATTTATATGCGCTCCACAAGACAATCTCATGGATTGCACCGATTTGCGGTTCATCCCCTGACGGCGCCTACATCTCTGCGTCAGAACTCGTTCCGTTACAGAGGGAGAAAGGTGTGGAATTTCCCCCAGCGCGAGTTTTTCGGGAACCTTGCAACCTCCAACTGATCAAGAAAAACTGCAACAGTTATTTGGTGGCATCTCGGGGCGCCCACGCGGCGCTATAGGTTCGTCTCTCCTCAGAGAAGTGTACTAAAAAAAAGAAGAAACAAAATAAAAACTCTGATTGCCAAAGTGAAATTTCATTTCAGAGGTGCAGGTGACTCCGTAGGGCTCTGTCCTCCAAGTCATGACTTCGGCGAACGCTTTCATTCACCTTGTACGTTTCCTGAAGGACAGCTCTCACAGTGTTCACATTTTCCGAAGGATCCTCCTACTTTTTTTTTTACTCAAGAGTGGAACCACTGTGTATATATCATCATCATCAGCATCATCGGCACTACAACCGGGAACCGGTCTTGGCCTTATTTAGCAAGTCCTAAGGCTTGTTAAATTTTCCATAATGATTTGTTTTTTTTCCGGGCAAGGTTATTAGTCTTGTGCCAGCTGTGTATATATACCTAAGTACAAAAGTCGAATTCCTTTTGGCAAAAAAGCCTAAATGAATACGTTTCGTTCCATACGAAAGCTGGAATTGTATTACATTTTACTTATTTAAATTTATAAACATGTTGTCGAAGAAAAAACTGTGGCGTTTCCAACAAATACACACGAACACGCGAGCATAATGAAAAACAGCACCAAAGGAATAATCTAAAAATAATCATCAGAGTCATAGTAATTAACGTAACAGGAGTAAGTAGTAGTAGACAAAAATACTTTATGTCCTACTCGCAGCAGTAGTCTGATGCCTTGAGGCTTTATAATTTTTGCTCTGATTCTAGGTCCCATAACTTTGGTTTGAATCACATTCTTTGCAATCGAGGCAAAACGCTATAGAGCGACAGAGCAAACCTCTAGAAAAGCAGGTAGAGGCTAGTAATCCTTCCAAGGTGTGTAAGAGACAGTACAATATATGTCGTTCGACTAAAGAAGAACTGTTCTTGACCTATACGCTATTGCCATTTAATATAATCGTTTCTCAATTGGTGGGGTGGCAAAAACGACATGAATTTAAGAAAAGATTCCATTTGTACTAAAAAACAAAAACTATGTGCTATTTTTTATCCTATAGCTGTCAGTTCTTGCTGAAATACCATTGAAGAATTGATATGTCGTTCAGAAGAATCCAACTTTTCGCCACGGAAAAGTTATCGTATCTAATTATCAAATACATATGAGAAATGCCTGTAGGACACGGTTCGCCCTTTCGACAATGAAATTCCCATCGGAGCACATATACACATACCCATAAGTGCAGACGGGTCCTGCTTCATATATGTCCTTTTCAATGAATCACTTTGGCGTTTTTTTGGTAAAATCGTTGGTAGGATAAATTTATAGTATCCCCGACAGCCGCCCAGCTTTGAGGGCGCCTGCCTGGGGTAAAATGCTGCACTAGAGCAGATTAATCAAGTCGGGAGTGGTGCATTGTCTGTTCGTTTATCTAGAGATACGCAAACTGAATATTTCTGTGGCATTCGGGTTAAGACTCTTGTTCACCGCAAAAGAATTTATCTCCTCGCGAGGTATAGAGTCATAGACGAGGAGAAAAGTCACTTAATCCTGCTAAATGATCGAAGAAAATGCATCCAGCTTTTTCATCTTTCCCTTTCTCGGTGTGAATGTGAGCGAATGTTGTTTTTGTCGAAACACAGAAAACCCATATAGGCCACAACGACCAATGCCGAAGTCCCGACACCCAATATCTAGCACATCCCGCTGAACATTAGCTACACATTTATTGGCCAATTTGGCACATCTGTCTTATCCTTATTTCTTTCTTTTCTTGATTCGTTGTTTTATTCTTCTTCCCGGTTCGATTTATATAGAAAACAGAAATCTTTCGGGGGCAGTCGTATTGATATGAATAGACAATTGTGGTAGTAAACCATAGTGTCAGGTCAAGTAGGTAGTATTTCCAGTAACAAGCCTTATGAGATGTCCACAATAGAAATTGCAACGATGATCATGGCACTGGAAAACACAAAAGCAAATAAGATTGTTTGCCATTGCGTCACGGATGGAATAATTACCAGCCATAAGCGAAGCCGAAAAGGGTCACGGGTGTAAAAACAGGTAATTACGTTTCACCTCGTTCTCACGTCCTCACATTGTTTTCTATTGTTTCGATCCGAGACATGAATAAGTTAGCACAATCGGGTGGTCGTTGGGAAAGTCATACCTCCCCGTGTCACACATTCTAATAACGGCTATACATCTGACAAAGTTAGTGCCTAGCGAACAATGGCCGATATGGTAGCAATAGTTCGAGATGCAGTTGTTGTCGCAGTGGAACAGTTTTTATTACCGGAAGCTGAAGGCCTTCACAGACGCCTCTCTTTGCACTAAGAAAACTTGTCACAAAACACCTACCACATCTACTGTCCTCTAGTCTTTTCCTTCTCCCTAGTCTGTCACATCCTAGTGGATAACATTCTATAGAAACCATCTCAACCCTCATCTTCAAAGAATAGCCGGGCTAACAACAGTACTGTGGTTTCGCGCAATTAATGAATTCAATTTGTGCATTCCCTCTACGCTACAATTAGTGGGGCTATAGCGACATCCCTCCGTTAGACGTATAACTTAGAGTAGCACTGTATAATACTATTGCTAAATGAGTGAAACTTTTTCGTAACAATGACACCCCTTCCCGTACTTTCCTTTTGACTTTCCACAGATCCTTCCTGGTCGTTGGGGAGCATCGCTCTATTGTGGCAAGGATACCAAGAATAAGACCTGCTGACTATGATGGAGATGAGGCGACAGGACGTTGCAACATTTCATGAACCTACGTCCACTTGCCCTGTGTGCGTCGAATGTCCTCTTTTTTTCTTTTGTTATTCTTTATCGCCTTATCCTTGTGACTCTTTAGCTACACCTCTAGCTATGGGGTATATAAATATTTGACCAATAAAAATTATTGTCGACAGAACAAATGGCTTCCTGTTACCGTACCTACGTTGTTGGTAATGTACCCTAACAGCCCCCCATTGCTATCGTCCCGATAGAGGAAGAGCGATGATGGTTGGAAATTTGATTTCATTTGATGAATGGCCACTTGTGGCGAGGTTAACTGCAATTGGAAGTAAGTTTTGTTTTATGGCACATAATGGTGTGCGCTTCTAGGCACTACCAAATAGCCAGCAGTGGCGCGGCTTCATAATTTAGAAACCAATCGACTCTGAATAATTTTAGGTTTTAATTTGCCATAGCAAATAAATTATTATTATTGCTGTTTTAGACTAAACGTGGAATTGGGGTAAAACAAAATAGACGCTACTTACGGTCGTAGATTAAAAATCGATAGGGCACATGGAAAACATGGGAAGCCAATGAATGCAAACCAGGTCGTTACGTTTGAACAGTTGTCTAAGCAATTTGTGTTAATTAGTGTAGTTGTAGGGAGGAGTTTCCACAACAAACGGCATACTAATTTTCTACTGTGCAAAAAATGCTCATCAATGAACCAGCCGAATATGCAAACAAAAAGGCAAACGGATCGTTGATCGGAAATAAAAACTAGTGATTACTATATTTCGCTCCGAGAACAAAACCGCACAATCTGCAGTATTAAATAGAGCACATAAAACCGGCATTTCAGCGACTATAATTCGTCCTTCCGCATTTTCTGTCCCTTGCCTAACGCGACAATTTTGCCTACGCACTATAGCGTTTAGTGGTGGTAGTGAATAGCTCGTTTCCAACGCATGCTATAAAAAGGTTAGAACCAAAGCCCGGACGTATCACACCACGACCGTGTGTATGTGAGGATGTCACAACTCGCTGCATATGGTGGGCGCTGATGAATTAATCGTAATCGTGCGTAATCGAACACTACCTTTCATTTTCATGTTTGCAACATTTCTTATTTTCGTTTTATATTCTTAGTTTCTAAATTATATGCTAGACAAAAAATACTTAAATTCTAGCTTAATTATCTTATATTATAACTTACTGGTCCTACGCAGACACTCTAAGCTAAATATCACATGACTATTGTATAATTCGCCTTTCGGCGATAGAACTTTGTTGGTGGCTGTATTTATGACTATTTGTATGACAAAGAAAAATTAGGATAACTTTGTGTCGAATTTTTTTTTTTTTTTTTTTTTTTTTTTATATTTAACATACTTATATATTGTAGCGAGCTTAGTGTTCGCTGGATTAATTATTTTAAAATAAATAAGAGCCGTTAAATCGATTTTGAATTAATATAACACTTTATTAGTCCGTAATACAACCGTTACTTATACCGTACACTTAACGATTTCTTTACTTATCGCTTCCGTACTTATCGCGTCTTTTACTGCTTACTTCTCACTCGAGACGTATCGCTTGCTTCACTGTCTTACTTATCTCTAACTTCTTCTTCCGCTCTGCGTGCGACGTATTTATACCGTTTTTCCTCATTGAATGTTCTATTCCAGTTTTCCAGTACTTCCTAAAATAATCTAGTACTTTGTTTCGGACTTTCTCGAAGATTCCAGTACTGATTGTCATATGCGTCACACTACCCTCCGCCTAGATTAGTTCGTCCCGAACTAAGTTCACTGATCTCCTGGGTTAACAAAAGTCGCCAGTCGGTCACGATGTACCACTTTCATCTTGGCGTTCGGTCTTCGCTGAATCCTATAGACAACGTCGCTAATTCTTGTGAGAATCTTATACGGTCCTTCCCAATGTTGCTGCAACTTCGGAGACCTTCCTTTTTGCCGATGAGGGTTAGAAAGCCATACGTTATCGCCTGCATTAAATCCGGATGCGTTGGCTCGAACGTCGTACCTTGTTTTCATCCTGTCACTGGATACCTTGATTTGCTTTCGAACCAAATGATGAATCTCATCGAGGCGATTTCTCCATTCGGCTACGTAGTCTTCGGTCTTGTCTATGGCGTCTGGAGGTATTCCGAATCGCAGATCGGCTGGTAATCGTATCTCCCGTCCAAATATAATTTTTGCTGGAGAATGACCCGTCGTATCGTGATTAGCCGATCTATAGCTCATGAGAAAGGTTTGTACATATTTGTCCCAATCTCTTTGGTGATCACTAACGACCTTCGATAAGTACTCTTTCATTGTTCGGTTGAACCTTTCGACCATTCCGTCTGACTGCGGATGTAAGGGTGTGGTCCTGGTTTTCCTTACACCCAGTGCCGCACAGATGCCTTGAAATATCTGTGATTCGAAATTTCGGCCTTGATCGGAATGAAGCTCACAGGGAACTCCATATCTGCTGATCCAATTATTGATTAGCTGCTCAATGACGGTTGTTGCTTCTTGGTTTGGAATTGGAAGGACTTCTACCCACTTGCTGAAGTCATCCATGATAACTAACATGTATTTGTTGTTGTCGTTTGTTTTTGGGAAGGGTCCTGAGATATCAATCGCAATTCGCTCGAAAGGGGCACCCACGTTGTACTGCTTCATAGCGCTCCTTTGTTTTGCCGTTGGTCCTTTGGTCGCAGTGCAAGTTGTGCACTTCGTACACCAAGACTCGACGTCATCTCTCATGTGAAGCCAGTAGAAACGAGATCGTAATTTTGAAAGTGTCTTATTAACTCCCAAATGTCCACGGGAGGCCCCGTCGTGCATTTCTGTTAGAACATCTTTCACTTTTGATGGTGGGACTAGAATCTGCATTCGATGGGATTTTCCGTCCGCGGCTTCCCATTTACGCTTAAGAATGCCATCTTCCACCAGCAAGGAATTCCATTGTGCCCAATATGCTTTAAATGTTCCACTCTTGTCGGAAATATTATTCCAAGTTGGCCGCTCGTTATTTTCTTTGTATTCCAGAATTAGCGACATATCTTCATCCTGAAGTTGAGCTGCGCGTATAGCATCACTCGTCCACCCATCTAGTACTTCTACTTGTACATTTCGCAGGTCGTACGCCTCTTCTTTCTCTTCTACTTTATGACAATGTTTAAAATCTGGCTTACATCGTCTTCTTGATAGAGCATCAGTGTTATTATGCACCTTCCCTTGCTGAATTGAGCTTATCATTGATACGGGTGCACATTCTGCGGTTAACTCTCCCTTTCTTATTGCGACAGCTCTTCGGACGCCTTTAGTATTCTGACAGGTACAATGTGTTTCTTCACCTCAGGTTGTTCCGTTGATAGTTTCCTCTTATGACAAGCGCATGAACAACAATTCTCACTCGATGTTTCATTCATTCGTCGACGTTTCCTACAGTCAACAGAGATGTGGCCGACTCCGCCACATGTCCAGCACTTCATAACAGGTCTCGGGGTTCTCCGTTGTACATGCCCGATTCTTTGGCAGGAACATTCCTCGACGGACGTTTCTCAGACTCTATATGTACTCCTGGTAGCCAGTTTGGCAGATTCATATGCCAATGCGAACGCCAGTATTTCATTAATCGTCTTCTTTCCTGCCAAACGAACGGCCTGTTGCAAGTTCCGATCTTGGAGTGCGTTGATAAATGCATCCATTGCTACCTCGTTCAGAAATTCTTTAGTCATATTTGTATAAGCCAAGTTTGCCAATCGCTCAATGTCTGCCTGCAACTGTTGAAGATTTTCTCCCGGTTTCTGCGTTCTGCTCCGCAGTTGCATGCGGTAGACCTGCTGCATGTGGTTGTCGCCATACCTAGCTTCAAGGCCGTCTCTTATCGCTTGGAAATCTGTTTGCTTCTCTGCTGGTATGGTTTGTAGCAATTCTGCAGCCGCCCCGCGGAGTGACAAGATTAGTGATGTTGATTTTTGCTCATCCGACCACTTATTATAATTGGCCGCGGCGTCAAACTGACGTATAAATACGGAGAAGGGTCCCGTTCCATCGAAGGTTGGCGGTTGCATCCTTGTATCTTTGTAGTCATGTTGATTGCCTGGCGATGTCTTATTTCTCTCAACACACTCAAGTCTCTTTTCGATTCGTGTTATTTCATCGGTGACTTTCTTGAATCCAGCTTCGTTTTTTAGATATAGATTTTCTACTTCGTTTCGAATTTCGTCCTTAAAGTGTTGAAAATTACATTTCATCCATTGTTTTTGGGCATCCAACTTTACATTGACATCTGTAGCTTGCGCGTCCAATTTTGAATTTACGGCGTCGAATTTTGAATTTTGGGCGTCGAATTTTGCATTAACATCTGTAGCTTGTGCGTCCAATTTTGCCATCATAATCCTGAACATCTCCGAAATGCCCAACGGTTGCGAACTCTTCTCCGAATGTCGATCTGCCATCGTCACAATACACTTCCACAGACTTATTTATTTCACCAATAATTAATCCCACTTCTGACACCAATTGTAGCGAGCTTAGGGTTCGCTGGATTAATTATTTTAAAATAAATAAGAGCCGTTAAATCGATTTTAAATTAATATAACACTTTATTAGTCCGTAATACAACCGTTACTTATACCGTACACTTAACGATTTCTTTACTTATCGCTTCCGTACTTATCGCGTCTTTTACTGCTTACTTCTCACTCGAGACGTATCGCTTGCTTCACTGTCTTACTTATCTCTAACTTCTTCTTCCGCTCTGCGTGCGACGTATTTATACCGTTTTTCCTCATTCTGATTTGGTGTATCGTTTCCGTCCGTTCCATAGTCTTGAATGTTCTATTCCAGTTTTCCAGTACTTCCTAAAATAATCTAGTACTTTGTTTCGGACTTTCTCGAAGATTCCAGTACTGATTGTCATATGCGTCACAATATATATATATATATATATATATATATATATATATATATATATATATATATATATATATATATATATATATATATATATATTTATATATACTTTTTTTTTGTTAATTTTTTTTTAAAATAACAACTTAAATCTTGTACACCCTAATTATAGAAAAACTAAGTCTGTGTAAGCTGGCTGATAATACAGTTATTCTACCGACATTGGTATTCAGGTCTTTATTTGCGATTCAACGACCAGAATTGTTGATGCTGTTTAATATTATCGTCCCGGTCTCTGTGGGCGATAGCACTACTGAAGTGCAAGAGCTCTTCTTCGGTGCGCGTTACTTCCCGGTCATAGCACAATCGCCCGTCTACGGATTATCTACTTACATGATATATCAGTGGAATTCCGGATCTGTCCTGTATAAGCCCTTTCATGTCCAAATCCAGGAACGCCTCTGGTGGAACAAAACCGTTCCGACGCACCCTCTCATAGTACAGAGTGTTTGGATAATGAGCACCGAAAATTAGGTTGTGGCGGTTCCGCCAAACCCCACGGTTCGCTTTCCTAAAACCGCCCATAACTTTCACCCAATCTCCTAATTTCACTAATGCAATCGCATTAGCATCTTAAATGCTTCACGCATTAAAGAGATCAAATCTGTAATCTAAAGAAAACTTACCTTTCAATAATTTCTTCGCATACAATTCTCCGTAAGATTTCTTTCTTAACTTATCAGGCAGAACCCCCATTATTACAACCCAACTCCCATTGTTTGCCGCCAACGCATTTGCATTGGCACCTGAAGACATTTTCCTTTTTCAAGGACATTTAATGCATACAACGCATTATCTAAAATTCTTAAAATAGTTCCTTAATGTGCATATGCACCATAAATACAAACCATTCGGCACCCATTGTTATCAATTGAAACGCAATATCGGACGGCTTGTTTTTAGAGCTGCAGCAAGCCGACCAGCGATTCGTTGTTCAATAGACAAACAATCACCCATTTCGTACGTCGCCACAAACTAATTACCCTGCATATACAAATGCAGGCAAGGGATTTGTTTCTGCCACCAATCCCATTAGCACATTTCCACATTGCATTGCCACCTATTTATTTAGCCGCAATGCACATCTCAGACAAAGACCCAAACTTCCCTTTGTCTTTTCATATTTCGGGATCTCATCAGCAGCGGCAAGAGCAAACAGAAAACCAATTATCATCCAAAGAGATTCGGTTTGTTTGCTTTACCGAACTCGCATCTAATGAATGCACATTTTCCCTTTCTTTGTCTCAGATTCGTTCCCATGGCCTTGTGTATGAAAAAACCAATGAGATCTTCACTCACACATACGCATACATTGCCAAGTCTTTCTTCCTTGTTTTCATCACGAGAGAAACACTTTCTCTCTCGATAAAACTCACAGAGCAACGCTGAGTCCTTTTCCATCCGCTGACCACGCTGGTCGCACGATGTCCCGCTCTCCGGCGCGCACGGAGACGTGAATATCCCCCCGAGTCGTAAACCCCTCGAGTCGAGAAAGTGCGTTTTTAATCAAAATAAGTTTAATGTCTCATTTGTTGTTTCTGTGCGTCCTTTTACCTTCGGTGTAATTATTTTGTTTGTTTGACCCAATTAAGTACAATAAAACTAAACTACATCCATAAAAAAAAAAAAAACCTAAAAAAAAACCTAAAATAAAACCAATCACAATAGACAATCAGTGCGTTTTACTTCCTTTTTCTGTTTCTGTGGACCCTGCGTCGTCGAGTTCTGTTTGTGCTTTTTCTTTTGTGTCCGGCGGAACAATCACAATTGGTGGATTACGATAGCGGAAGTTGTGGGTGGATGGTAGAATCCGCGTCCATGCCGACGTACAGACCATTCTTTACCCCACAAGGTCATTGGACGAGCTTATTGCTCTCGAAATATGCCTCTGATTAATTTAATCATAAAATTATCCACCCTATTTATGTATGCTTCATTACATAAAGTCTCATTTGATTAATACTTTTTATAGTCCGTTACCGGTTTTCGATATAATCTGAGACAAGTTCTGAGACACTTCCTTTCGAACACCCGAATCCCATCAAATTTGGATCTATGTTAAACCATACTGGGCAACCATATATGAGCATTGGCTTGATTAGCGTCATGTGAAGTATAACTTTTACACTGCTATCAAGTTGGCTACGGTGAAATAGCCTCCTTTTCATAGGAAAAGTTTTCCTCGCGTTTGCAAAGCAGCCTCTACATGTCTGTTGAAATACAGATACTGATCTAGCCAGATGCCAGAATACTTAACTACACTCTTGATTTCCAGTTTGCCTCCATGCGGTCCCACGATAAGTAACTTTCGCAAGTTCTTCCTTGTGTCATTCGTGGGTTTATATAATGGGGTTCTAAATGGGGTGGCTTCACATTTCCTGAAGTTGATCTTAAGTTTCCAGTCGTCGCAATAGCGCTGTACTTTGTTGTGGTCTCGGTGTAGTAAGCTGTGGGGGTTCTCTGGCCTTACGCAAAGAAGCACCCACAATTCCAACCCCAACGCCCTTGGCAAATCTGCAGTTACCTGCAAACATTTCCTTCAAGGACAGCTAGTGCATTACCTAAAATGCCTTGCAAAGAATTATTACCATTCATGCATCCAATGCATATTCAAAATTCCCTGAAAAGAATTCTTTTGCATACACAGCCATAATTAGGAAAACTATTTGGCACCCCCGTTTGCCAAGCAATTCTGCTGCACACGTGCACACTACATTCTTCTGGCAATTCCATGGCCTTGGCAGCCTTTTGTCCAAGCGACAAAAGCAAATACACGCATCTAGCGTCTAGTCGCCATAAATCGAATTCTTCAGCATACAAACATGCAAGCAAGAATCTGACCCTTGCCGCCAGCAAGATTCGGTGCTCATCACCATTGTGTACCGAAATCCCTTTTAGCACCTTTTTCCTAATAGCAATGCAGACTATGTACGCAGCTGCATTCATGCCATTAATAATGTCCTTTGTTCACCTTCCCTTTTCTCAATTTCGTTTCCCATGACCTTCGTTGCATGAGTGAACAATGGATCTATTAGCACACTTGCTAAGATCACCACGGAGAGATCCTCTGCAATCCACCCCACCACCACAAAGAGAGACTTCACATTTCTCTCAAAGAAAAGAAAACTCACCCTTAGCTGGGAGGGTATTCACCGCCAGTCGTAATTCAACCACCCGCCAGGGGACGCGTCTTTTAAACAACGCCGCGTGCACACGGGATTGTGCACACTCCCGAGTTTATAGAGAGTTTAGTAACGGAGTGTAACAGAGTGTTTTGTCGAGTTAGAGCCGGGTTCTTTTCCTAAGCAAAACCATTTTGCAAACGGCAGACAAAGAAAAATTCGAGACATTTTCCGATACAATTCGTGTGTGTTCTACAGTTCAGTGAATTTGTAATCATTATTAAGTTTAAAAATGCCGTCTAACGTGAATAATAACTTGTACAAATTCGTTCCATACTTGTGTAAGGGATATCAATCCAACACCATTTAATCAAAAATAAAGAACATTTAAACAAGAAAACAGTGAGCTTATTTTAAAAACAAATATTCAAAAATTCAATTGTTGTCCACACCAAGTTAAATATAAAGAACATCAAATAATGTTTAAACTCCGTGAAATCCTGTGCGTTTTATTTCCTTGTCCTTGTGAGCTGATTAGTGTTTTATTTCGCGAGTTGTGGACCATGAACTCGATGGGGATGGGATTGAACCAGTTCCCGTGCCGGCACACCATACTCCTACCCCCACAAAGCTATTTATGATTTCAACTTTCGGGGTTGTTCTGTAAATTATGAGATTGTCGCGCACGTAATAGCCTGCGGAAGTGCATCTAATAAGTCGCTAATGTAAATGTTAAAAAGAATCGGAGAGAGGACCGCGCCCTGTTGCAAACCATTCTTATTATTATACGTTTTATTAGAGGTCACATTACCACTTTTGACCACGAACCTCCTGCCCCTTCACATATCGTAAAGTACATATAGTAAAGGCTTATGTATGCCATGATGTTTGCAATTCAACCTTTCGATCTAGACGGTATCAAAGACTTTTTCCAAGTCGATCAGACAAGCACATATGCATTATTGGTTCTTACATGTCGGAGACCAGTTTAGCTGCGGCATGTGTGGTTTCATGACCCGTCTTAAAGCCAAACTGGTTATTTGGAATAATGTTGTTGTCGCCTACCTATTTTAGCAGAGCTTTGTTAATAGTCTTTTCAAATATTTTACTGATGCTTGGGAGTAAACTTATCGAACGTATGTCCATTGGGTTTGTACAGTCTTTTCCCTTTTTTGGGATGCGCTGTATGATTGTCGTTTTCCAACGGGCGGAAAAATATGCATTATATATGCGTTGTCAAACAGGTCCGTGTATATATCTATTGCCATTGGGGGCAGGTTCTTGAATACGATGTTAGGTACTCCATCTATTCCAATTGACTTTTTGCTTCTTAATGAGTCGAAGATACCCTGGACTTTTTTTCCTCGTAATTAAAAGGCTATTAGCCCCACCATTGGCATTAATGTCAATTGACACATTATCGTCACATTGCCAAAGCGAAATTTCATTTCGGAGGTGCAGGTGATTCAGTAGAGCTCTGTCTTCCAAGTCGTGATTTCGGTGAATGCTTTCATTCACCTTGTACATTTCCTGAAAGACAGTTCCCACAGCATTCACCCTTTCCAAAAGATCTTCGATCACGAAGAGCTCATTATTGAGGATAGCGTTCTCTGTATCTATGCCAATTTTGATTAGCAGCTGATTGTTTACGTCGGTACGTGGAATTTGGAGACACTGAATCTCATTTTGATTTTATTTATTTGTGGGAACATATTCGGGTTATTGGTTTTTATATCTCGAATTTTGTTGTTGCAATACAAATTTGTTGCTGATCTATAGTTAGCTTTAAGTATTTGTTGGAGGTTTTCTAATCGGGATTTCAGTGATATTATCTTCTGGTCTTGTCTGTCTGTAAACTGTCTGTGTAATTGTTCTAGTTTCGATAGCAGTCTGTTCTTTTTCTTGTGGAGTGCGTTTATTGTTGTGTTTCTGTACATGTTTATGTGATCTGTAACTGTTGTTTTGGGAATTGTTTTGTCCATTGTTTGTTTTACGGTTTCGGCCATTTGTTGAATGTAACATATTTGTCGATTTCGTCATTTGTCAGGTTTCTGTTTATTGGCAGATTAAAGTCATTCGAACTAAGTTCTCTTGTTAATGATCCGGTGAACCGGGGCCATCGCATTGCCCCGTAGTTGTAGGGTTGCGGGATCACGAATTCCTCCAGATCCGCTATTTCGTTTGGAAGCTTGTGGCGGTTCCGCCAAAGCCCACTGCCCACTTACCTGAAAAACCCTCATAACTACATCCCAATCGGCATAAGTGTTCGCTAATGCAAGGGCATTACCACCTTAAGTGCTTTACGCATCTAGATTATCAAATTTATAATCTAAAAGTCCCTGTAAAAGAAAACTTACCTTTCATGCATCTCTTCGCATATAATTTCCTGTAAGGTTTCTTTTCTACCTTTTCAGGCATCCCAAACCCTATTCGGTACCTTCGGTTGCCAGGCAAATTTCAACCTTCCCACACCTGCACCGCAATCTCCCCGCAGGAAGAACATTTTCTTCCCAAGGATAATTAATGCTTTCAATGCATTACCTGGAAATGCCTCCAAAGAATTTTTCCTATAAGGGCATTCATACATGTATCAATGCGTCTCTGCATAAGCGACCCAGAACCGAATTTCCAATTAGTGTAGATTTTTACACTTGCGTCGCCATAGATACCATGTACCATTACAGAAAGTCATCAATACAGAGTTGGTTAAGTATTTGGAGTGCAACGGACTTGTGAATGATCGTCAATACGGATTCGGTCGCAGGCGGTCCACAGGAGACCTTTTGACACTTATAACCGATATATGGACATCTGTCATTGAACGGCATGGTGAGTCAAGGGCGGTCGCATTAGATATCTCCAAGGCTTTTGACCGCGTCTGGCACGGGACGTTGCTGAGCAAACTTCGTTCATATGGACTTTCCCAACAGCTTTGCGACTGGACGAGGAGCTTCCTCGAGAATCGATCGATCCGGGTTGTTGTGGACGGCGAGTGTTCGGATCTGTGTTCTGTTAATTGGGGGGTGCCCCAGGGTTCTATTTTGGCTCCAACCTTGTTCTTGCTTCACATAAATGATTTGTTGGAGACAACGGATAACAAAGTGTTCAGTTTTGCGGATGACAGTACGCTTGTTTCCTCCTTTTCGAGTGATCGGCCGATTGGTGCATCTACGTCGCACCAGCTGAGATGTAGACAGATTGACTCTGTGAATCGGGATCTGGATAAGGTCCTGCAGTGGGGAAAGGTCAATCTTGTCGACTTCAACGCAACGAAGAGCCAGTATACAACATTCACAAAGAAAACTGGATCATCGGTTCTACAGCTGATGATGAGTGGCCGGGCCCTCGAGGCTGGGGAAAGTTTGAAATTGCTCGGCGTCACGGTCTGTGGGAATGTATCATGGCATAAACACGTATCGGATATCGCCAGATCAGCCTCAGGAAAACTGAGTTATCTTTTTAGAGCCAAGAAATATTTTACTCCGGCCCAACTTCTTCTCCTATATAAATCCCAAATTAGACCCGCGCTCGAATATTGCTCTCATGTTTGGAGCTCGGCTCCTAAACATACCCTCGACCTACTTGAGAGCATACAAAGACGAGCGATCCGCCTGATCGGAGACTCGGCGCTGACGTGGGACTACAGTCGCTATCACATGGAAGGCGCGTGGCCGACCTCTCTCTGTTTTACAGATATTATCACGGGTGCTGTTCTTCGGAGATTCTTGGTATTGTTCCACGCAATTCGGTTTATATGCGCTCCACAAGACAATCCGACGGATCGCACCCGTTTGTGGTTCATCTCCCGACGGCGCGAACATCCCTGTATCAGAACTCGTTCCGTTACAGAGCGGGGAAGCTGTGGAACTCCCTTCCCACGCGAGTGTTCCCGGAGCGTTACAACCTGCAACTGTTCAAAAAGAACTGCAACAGTTATATGATGGCTTCTCGAGAGAAGTCTAATAAAAAAAAAAAAAAAAAATTAAAAAAAAAACACAGATGGTATATTTTAACGGTCATTGTATAACCATCTAATCTGCCTTCCAATGACTTGCAACTATCGATACAGCTGCAAGCTGAATCCGTTTCCCACAAACGAGTTTCCCTGCATATACAAATGCAAGCAAGGGATTTGTTTCGTCCGCTAACCCATTAGCACATTTCCACATTGCATTGCCACCTATTTATTTAGCCGCAATGCACATCTCAGACAAAGACCCAAACGTTCTCTTTGTCTTTTCATATTTCGGGATCTGCTTCTCATCAGCAGCGGCAAGAGCAAACAGAAAACCAATTATCATCTAAGGAGATTCGGTTTGTTTGCTTTACCGAACTCGCATCTCACGAATACACTATATGCCCTTTTCTTCGTTTTAGATTCGTTCCCATGGCTTTGATCGATAAAAGAACCAATGTACACACATACATGTGTACCACCATGAACTTTATTACAAGATCTGGTTTTCTTTTCCACAGAGAGCGACCTTACTGTGGTAAGTAAAACATATGCTTAGTGGAGAGGATATCTACCACCACAACACCAAACTAACCCCAAACGAGGGTTGTATCTCTGAGTCTCATTTCATCGGCCGACCACACTGGTCGTGCGATCTCCCGCTACCCGTAGCCCTGCGGGTATGCGTACGTATCAGAGTCGAGTTTCGTTTACACACCTCGTTTCAAATTAAGTCCATGCGCGTGTGCCCTTGTGGAGGTGTACTTGTTTTGTTTTTCCGGTGGACAGTGTACGGTGGAACATTTAGTGGAAGTAGTAGAATCAGCGTTCATGCCGACGTACAGACCATTCCTCCCCACAAGCTCTATTACTGCCGCGAATGCACAGTGGTCACTGGCGTAGCCAATTGTCCGTAAACAGTTTCTGTTTCGTCTGTTGGTGTTAAGTAGTCTCAACCGTGAGTTAATAAGCAACGATGGAACGATGGATATTCCGTAGCTAGTAGGTTCGCTTTTTATTTTATATGATACAGATCTAACCAACCAGCCAGCTGATTTCCTCTGACATTAGATATATAATTTCCCCAATTTCTATGCTGGGCGTTCATGTATAAAATAGTTTTTGTCCAGGTGCAATTGTAAGCATCGAAAGAGTGTCTCGAGCTCTGCTAGAAAGAGGTTATGTTGGTGCTCCTCAGGTGCATAGACAGTAATCGCATACAAATCCCTTCCTTGCTGAAGGGGTATGCGTACGATACAGGCTTCCAGCACCCGGAACCTGCGTACTTGACCACTATATATAACTTTCTGATATGTTCATGATGGCACACAATGCGTAATGGGTAATGGGTTCAAGCAATCTGCTTACCGATTTTGCGGAGCCGCAGCTCACCCATATGAATAAATATCTAGAAAGGGAACTGATTTCTTGAGGGGACAGGGTAAAACTGCGTTATGGCCAAAAGCCTACAGGTAATCCACACCTGTGGGACCATATGAAGAAATGCGTGGAAATCACAGTTAAGATATTTGACGGTGTGCGTTTAGATAATTGCGTACATTCGACACCTCCTCACGTTGCGGAATACTTATTAGATACAGCAAGAAAAAACAATCCGAATTTTTACGTTGTGGCTGAACTTTTCACAAATTCCGATCCTAAGGACATCATTAATCAAGACAGCTCAGTTGGCTTGGGATTCCCAAGAAGAAGAAAGACTGGTCTATAGGTATGGCGTAGAACCAGTTGCAGCATTTCCGCCGACTTTTGCTCATGCCTTGTTCACGGACCGGACACATGATAATCCATCACCACTTGAAAAGCGATTAGTCTTTGGCCTACTTCCCTCAGTTGTATAAGTTTCAACGGGTTACCGTGCAGTTGGAAGCATTAGGGCCTCGTCACATTCATGTTGTGCATGAGAAACGTCAATATCATCGCGGCCAAACGTGCTCTGAATATTCTCCACGGCCAAATGGCAGAAGATGACTTCAGTCAAATTTGCGCCGATCAAATGGATCTGTGGGTAAGTTGGTACACGTATTGTGCCAAGACACGGGCACCTGTTTAACTAACTTACCAACGTCTGGGGGAGAAAAGTCATAATGCACACTGCCGAAATTATTCACAGGAGATCGTTCACCCACGGAGAATGAAAATAGAACACAGGAGTTGTAGTTTAAAATTCATTTATTGTTCACTATTGGTTTTCTATTATTTTTGTATGGTTAGATCGGTTTTTACAAAATAACTATCGGACACTTCCGTACGAGCTTAGTATTATTTCACATCAAAGGGTCTATCGCGTTTGGTAGTTGTACACGGAACTATCTGTCTCGGTAATGTCAATTAGGAGATATACTTAATTATTTCATTACGTAGGTTTACTGCTAGATTAAAGCAAGGAACAAAGAAAAACTACCCTTGCTCGAGTTAGAAAAATACGACACTCACAACACTCTCGACGTTACTCTGGTATAAAGCCTGACTCCTGGTGCGTTCGTTTACACGATTAATATCTGACTGGCTGTAGCAATCGTCCTCCACATTCCTTGTAGAATCGAGGATCAGCTGGTATGCCATCGAAGAACCAATCCGAACGTTGAATTAGGGATAACAATGGCGATTGCCCTGGAAAATTCCAACTGAAAAATTCCTATAGAAACCACACCGGTTAGGAGGACACGCCCACACGCTGGAAGTGGTGACGATGCAAATAACTACAGATGCGCACGGAAAATACCAATGCACATCTGGTCGACTAGAAGTACGAGGTTGCGGCTGGCAGTAATGGCGGTCATAAATCAATAGTTTCCTATGATATTAACAGACACTCAAGGGCACTCTATTGTGTGTTTGTCTTTTCGGCCACATAGTTTGGATAGAAATTGCCGCCCGAACGAAAATCATATCTTCTGTCTACATTAACTAGACAGAAACGATTTATGGGTGGTGTGTAAGGGATAATAAGGTGACGGTGTTAAATTTTTCTGTGATGTTAAATTGGCAGAAGATCGCCCGCCATCGAGACTGATCTTTTATTATCCCACTCGTTATGTCCCATTATAATAGTAAGATAGGCCGATGGATCTATGGCCAAAAAGGTAAACACGTCCTGTCGAATCTAGGGAAAAGCTCCTCAGCTATTACGGGTATTTATGTCGGTTGTCCTGGGGGACAACCGAATTGTTTTTTAGGATTTTAGGGTGGTGATGAATGCTGTGGCGAGGTTGTGTAATTTTGCCAAGGATTCGAATTAAGGGCAGCTAAGGAGTTTAGAGGATATTTATGGGGGTTAAGAATGATCCGAGGTTCTTCGGGCCCTGAAAAGCCCCACGGATCCAAATGTAGATGCTATAACGCCATTCCCCCAAAACACAAGAGAGTATTTTACTGGTTGCACATACGGCTATAGCTAATCCAGATCCATGTCCATCCATTACGCTTCGTAGGCAATCGAGACGAAATTGTTCTGGAGGCATGTTTGAAGAGTAACACGCAAAATCACTTCGACTTTCCACGTAATTTTACGCAGAACCTCGATATCATCAATGGCTACCAATATCACCTTAAAATTTGAGGACATATTTCCTTAAAGAATTCGAGAATATTCAAAAATCAAGCCATCGTAATAGATAAGGTTACACGACTAGAATTTTCCAATATTAAGCCAGGATCTATTGTAGCTACGAGAATTGAATCTCGACCGCGCCCAAGCTTTGGGCAAATCGAAGATATCATTTCTGGTTTAGAATTGGAACCCGAAACGCCATACGAAGAACTATTCACCATTGTATCGAATCTAAATTCAGTTGATCTAAATCTTGCCCTTTTCACATGTGATGCTGAGGAAAGAGATATGTGATTCGGTAGTGTAATATATGATATTCCTGGTTTTGGACCAATACTGTACTGGGGTCTACAGGGTTTGTGTCACTATTAACCGGCATTACTCCAAAGATTAACTTGGGACATCTTAAGTGCAACAATTTCAGAAACGGTGATTGGATGCTGGATCATATTGTGCAGCAGCTCAGGAAATGCCAAGAGACTAAGAAGCTAATTTAATATTAATTCCAAACCCGTTTGATAGAGGCGCTAATCAGTTTTATAACTGCCGTGATGCTGTATGGTGGTGAATGTACAGCATTAAGCAATACATCGACGAAACTTCCAATGGCAAGCAAATACTGCGCGGTACAATTTCAAGAATATTACCCAATCGATGGTTTCCAGCACATGCCACTCGGCGAACATGATCAGTATCTACATAATACAATGTAGAGTATCGACAACGTAATGTGGGTTATGAAATCGATGCCTACATGAAGGTCAGAGGCTTCAATAATTCTATCGGTATAAATCCTGACAAATCATATAGGCTGTAAGGCCGCCTACGACAGCATGGCCAGGGTAGAACTATATAATGCAATGAGAGAGTTCGGCATTCCAAACAAATCGATACGACTTTGTAGGTTCACCATAATCAACGTAACTAGTCAAGTGAAAATAGCGGGATTGCTGTCCAAACCAATAAACATCTTTAATGGACTCCGACAGGGGACGGTCTGGCCTGCCCCTTCATCCATCCAGCCATCCGCGACTCTGGATTTACAACTAGAGGGACTATTGTCACCAGGTTCAGCCAGATACTTGCCTATGCAGATGACATCGACATCATCGGTAGATCCGATTCGGCTGTACAGGACTCCTTCACCCAGATCGAGCAGGCGGCACAAAAACTGAGACTTCACATTAATGAGGGAAAAACTAAGTACATGGTGACAACTTCTGCGAAGAGAAGACCTAACGTTGGTCAAACTATCAGGATAGCGGAGCACGAGTTTGAAGTAGTGCAATCCTTTAACTACCTTGAGTTAATATTATCAGCCGATAACAATATGGAAGAAGAAATATACGGACGGCTGATTAAATCCAACAAAGCCTACTATGGCCTACCAAGGCTCTTTGAATCGCGAAATTTATCCAGAACATCCAAGCTACTACTGTACAAGACCACGGTCTTTTGGCGTTTCTAACAGATACACCTACAGTACACAAGTTGAAGAACAACACCGAAAGCAAATCGGATAAGCAAAAAGCATCAGCCCTATACCAAGCAATAATAATGAGTTTAGAAATTGAATTCGTACACGCGGTAGTAGCCCGGTGTTTCAATACTTCGCTTCTCACCCGTTTCCCGTGTGTTCAAGTCATCATCTTCGCTATCCTTGCTTAACGCTTAACGACTTCTGCGCAGTGCACCAGCTTACTCGCCTCTTCCGATGTTCTCTCGCTCGCTCGGTCCCCGCTCCGTCGTTCGCACACGAAGTTGATCGTAACAAAGTTACTGAGGAGGGAGTAGTGTGGTGTTTCTAAAAGATACACACACAATACACAAGCAAATAGTGAAGAACACCGACAGAAAATCGATCAAGAAAAAGTATCAGCCATATAGCAAGCAATAACATAGCAATTCCGCATCAGTTGAGCGTACTTGAGTTTAGAAATCGAATTCATACACGCGGCAGTGGCCTGATGTGTTGAGCATTGGTACAATTTTTAGTGAACCGTCATAGCGTCAGTTCGAATCATGCGTTGTTCACAATAGTCGCAAACGCTATAGCCTTGTAGGTGTTTTCTACTTGTGCTCCTGCAAGGGAGCGGATTCAGAAAAAGCTACACAACACTATTGAGAGCAATGGGAAGGCACCGAAAAGTCAATCCACCGATGATACGTTCACCACCAAGCAAAATAAATAAAACGAACTGGATTAATTTTAATGTTCATTTATTGATCATTAGTCTTTTGACACCAAGTTACTTTCAACGGTCGCAAGTTCTTTTCCACAGACGGTTTGATTATTTAAAATTAATTACAATACAACAAGTTCTTTTCCACAGGTAGTTTGATTATTTAAATCCTTTAACATAAAGTTACTTTTAATGGTTACAGGTTCTTTTCCACAGTTGGTTTGATTATTTAAATTCTTTAACACAAACTAAACAATTAATTAAGACACATTTGCAGACGCACTTGATTAGATATGTAATGATCCTTTGGCCGACATTCACTAGGTGTTTTAACAGGAAATTATTAGTTTAACAAAAACGAAAACACTCGTCGCGGCTAGAAACACGTGCACGTTGGGATATTAAATCTGACTCCACGATGCAACTCACATCCGCCAGATTCAATGGTGGTGAATTACCTCGATCGAGGAGGCGAAACGATCAACTTGGCAGCGGCCAATCGTGATCGAGTATGGGAGAATTTTCATATACCGTATAGGCAAGTTCGATGCCCTGTAATGCAGACAATGATCAGCGGACACCTGATCAAACAATGCACGATCATCAGGGACCGCGGCGATGTGGCCATAGATCGTTGATGATGTACACCTGGGAACGAAAATAGGTTTTTTGCTTCAAAGTAAACAAAAACGTACAATGTTCATGATGTGCCTATGTTGCGAAGGGTCGTCATTGTATTTACATAAGATTTCAGGGAAATGCCGTTGTAGGCGATATCTGCTGGCGACGATAGTTCAACCAGAGATTGGGAATCTATTTGCTTTAGCCGAATGGCTCTATAGCAGAATAGGGAAAATTGTTCATGGACGTTAAGTCCACAGAAAACTCAGCGATGGTGGCTATGGGGTATTTGTTTGGGTTAGATGGTGGGTCTTCATGGGGCATGAACGTGGGTAAACAAATGATCATGTTCATGCCCAAATCAAATGCTCGGTTGTATAATGAGTAGGAAATTGGTCGCAACTCAGCGAACCTTAGGGGATAGATAAGATATACAATTATGTACGGTAAAAGGGAATATCGGTTGCAGCTGTGTCCGGAATACGCTGGCCAGCGTTTGTTTATCGTTAATTGATGACAAGCTGAGCCGATAGGAGATGTAAACTGGTTCATCGAGTATGAACCAGAAAAATTCGAAATTATGTATGCCGTCGGAGAGATTTTCTTTCAGGTATGAAAAATGCTGCTGGGAGCTTACGCTGCCCAAAATTGCAGGTAGGTATGGTGCCTTGTGGGTGAGGGAAAAGACAGGTTAAGTTGAGGAAGTGGGTGGTTCTTGGAAAAGACTTTAAAGAACCCCCACCGTCTTACAAGTACTCATGTATGAATGCGAGACCTGGGTACACAATAAAAGGCACTCTGAACTCTAAGCCGCGTTCGAGAGGAAGGTCTTAAGGAGAATTGTTGGCCCCGTAAGTGAGGGAGGACGATTCCGGAGACGCTGCAACCATGAGTTGTACCCGATCTACCTTGAAGTTAATGTTGTAAGAAAAATCAAGCTCGGTGGACTCCGGTGGGTGGGACACCTAGCTGGAATGAGCGAAGAGGAGCCTGCCCGGAAAGTCCTTTGTGGCAGGATGTATGGAAGGAGACAGCGCCTTGTCTGCGATGGAGGGATGACGTAGACCAGGACGCACAGAGCCTGAGAGTGCCAAACTGGATAACATCGGCTCGAAATCGGGACCGCTGGAGAGATTTGTTAAATAAGGCCAAGAACGGATCCCGGTTGTAGTGCCGATGATGATGATTATTACTCTCCGTAGTGGATGAATTATAAAATTATGAAAACAAACATTGACGCTTAATTATAAAAACAAACATTGGCGGTTACACTTTTTTTATCCTCAATATCCTTTCCTTTTTTTGGCTCCTCGATAGTATAGTAGTTAGTATACCCGCCTGTCACGCGGCAGACCGGGGTTCGTTTCCCCGTCGAGGAGCCCCTGGCGCAAGACTAATGACCTTGCCCGGAAAAAACAAATCATTATGGAAAATTTGACAAGCCTCAGGACTTGCTAGATAAGGCGAAGACCGGTTCCCGGTTGTAGTGCCGATGATGATGATGATCCTTTCCTTTGTCACCTGTCCGGGCTGAATTTTTTTGATATTGCAAGAACATTAAAAATCTCTGCAAAAAAAAAGCATTAAAAAACAACAACAGCTGCATTCCTATTAGGCTTAAAACATTATCAGCATTTCAAATAGTATATTCTAAGACGAATGATACATTGACATTCCACTAACAGTCCAGGAACCGGAAGACACCACCTAATAGTAGTATCATCACAACCAGAGCATATTGACAAAGTAAATATCACGGTCACTGAAAGCCCCCATGTTTCTGGCAATAACTTCATTTCACCTTTTTTATAATTCGATTATCGATTACTGTGGAAAGTGTAATGTAAATCACATATAATTAACTCATTACTTCTATTTATATAGACGCATAATTTTCGGGATCTGCGTAAGGGCGTGTGGTCGTAAATTTTAACTGCAAATCACATTGAAAGCCACTTAAAAACACTATTAAATTCTCTCGTTAAATGAGGCAATTGTTTTGGTTAACCTGCGGGCTTTTGTGGTGATTGATAACGAAATAATTCCTAACTAACAGCTGAGATAGGTAATTCGTCATCGACAAATTTATCACTATATCACGGGCAATTAAATTCAATCAGGGGCTGTATTCATCGCATTTTGGTTTAAAATTAACCGCTGGTTGTTCCCTGTATATTGTAAAGAAAATGTAATCACCCGTTCAAAGAGGTGTGTTTTAATTAAAAAGATCAATTGTGCACTTTTAATAGGACACACTGTGTACAAATTTAATTAATATCCTCTTCCACGGATTTCACTTATTCGGAATACATGCTATCGACAACATTGTAAATTTCACCATTTCTACCGGTGGCTCCAGTATGAACTCCTGCTACACACAATGCAGCCCATGGCACTCACGTGCCCACATCCATGCGCACACATTTTCCTGAAGAAGGACTTGATCGCATACACAACCCAACCCCTGCTCTCACGCCCAGTCTATCAGCCTGCTATAAATACAAACCAAATGGGTCAACATTTGCATAGGGACAATACACAATTTACATTACACAAATACAGCCAGCTACTTCGCATGCTAAATTAATATAAATTGAATAGCGAATGGCTAAAATTATACAGCTACGACTGTCTCTTTGAGCAAATGCAAGCCGGACGTATTATCCTGGTGGAGAAGTTGCTTACCGATCAAGATAAATGTACTTGAATCTGCATACCAAAGAGTGTAGTGCCGATAACTTTTCTTAATAGCCAGTTCAACTGAATTGATTTGTAAGATAACCATGATATACTATAAATTGAATGGATTTGCAGGACCATCTAGGGACGAAGATGCGCATTGTCAAGCAAGTGATGAAATCTGCCACCGAAACAAAATAAAGATGACAATTGAATGTACTAACAAATTCCCTTATTCTCATGCAAACAAAAGCTGTCAGAAAATGGTAAATCTATTGTCGTTGTCAATCTGGGTTTTATGTGTAACAGTTGAAAGTCTCTGTGGTTGGTGTACCACATTATAGATGAGACCTTTGCTTTGCTGCACTGTGGTTCTTATACCATATGTCGATAAGTAATTAAGATTTCATTATACTTATTTAAACCCCACTAGACTTAATCTTCGGCAAATCACTGTTGTTGCATTTTAAATAGCACTTGTCCTACTTTTTTATGTCTACCCTAATAGTTATTATTCATAACGGGTTTCCATCTGCAGTCGTATAATGTGACATCATTTGTATTATATTTGTGGCTTGAAATACGAATAACCACTGCCATTATCGCCACTGTGGTGAATATATCATGTTGGTCGCTTATTTTTTGAACGACACACCCCTTTTTCTTTGGAACCGAAGAAGCTTAAAACATCAAATTTACTACTTACCACAACCATCTCAACGCTAATTTCAGCAACCAACAGGATGGGAATACTAAATCATCATCATCGGCACTACAACCGGGATCCGGTGTTGGCTTTATTTAATAAATCTCTCCACCGGTCCCAATTTCGAGCCGATGTCATCCAGTTTGGCACTCTCAGGCTCTGGCCGTCCTGGTCTACGCCATCCCTCCATCGCAGACAAGGTTTGCCGCACTGTCTCCTACCATACATCTGTGGCGGTTCCGCCAAACCCCACGGTTCACCACTTCCTAAAAAACCCCCATAATGTTCACCCAGTCTGCATAAGCTTTCGCTAATGCAGTAGCATTAGCATCCTAAATGCTTCACGCATTAAAGAGAACAAATTTGTAATCGAAAAATCCCCTGGAAAAGAAAATTCTTACCTGCATGCATAACTTCACATGTAAAATCCCCTATAAGAGTTCTCTCCAAGCTTATCATAAATTCCCTGAAAGAAAATTCATCGTTTCATATATAATATAACCGCATAATCAGGAAATATTACCCTTGAGTTGGCTTATCCCAGCTTCATCATGTGTATCATAAATTACCAGACAAACACATTGGCTGGCGACCTACACCCAAGTGACCAAAACAAATACACGCATCTCTTGGCACCAATTAAATCCTACAGCATAAGCAAATGCAAATAGCAAATCAATACTTACCCTTACCAGTGATGCCATAAACACAATTTCCCGGTAATCTAGCCAAAATCCATTAACACCATTTCTTCGATGCGTTGCATCTATTTATTTAGCCGCGACGCACATCTCAAAGAAAGATCCCATTAGCATCCGGCGAGTTTCGGTTTTGTTTGCTTTACCAGACTCGCATCCCATGAATGCACATTATCCCTTTCTTTGTTTAGAGTCTTTCCCATGGCTTTGATCCATAAAAGAACCTGTGTACACATATACATGTGTACTGTGGCGATGTTCTATATGAGATCTGTTTGGTTACCCCAAAGGGAGACTTTACTGGCTTTCACTGGCTGAATTTCTTTTAACAACGATTGAATATCGTTGAGGAGTTTTCCACCCGCTGACCGCCACGGTCGCACGATCTCCCGCTCTCCGGTGCGGACGGAGACGCGAATATCCCCCCGAGTCGTAAACCCGTCGAGTCGAGAAAGCGCGCTTAATATCCTCATAAGTCAATTAAAGTAAAAAAACACTAACATGTCTAATAATGGCAAAGGACAAAGTTATTATTGAAGTGTAATAAAATAAAAATAAATTAAGCACCGCGAGTATTTTATTGTTGGTTCTTTTTGTGTGAACAGTGTTCGATAGCGGAGCAATTGATTTGGCACTAGTTTGATTTTCCTCCGGCGTAACAGAAGACCTTTGTGACAGTGAAAGTGGTGGGTAGGTAGTAGGACTCGCGTCCATGCTGGCGCCACGACTACCTACCCCATACATCCTGCCACAAAGGACTTTCCGGGCAGGCTCCTCTTCGCTCATTCGAGCTACGTGACCCACCCACCGTAGTCTACCGAGCTTGATTTTTCTTACAACATTAGCTTCAAGGTAGATCGCGTATAACGCATGGTTCCTCCGGAATCGTCGTCCCTCACATACGGGGCCAACACTTCTTTTACGACCTTTATAGCGTTTGGGCTGATAGTGAAGAACGTGTGATTCGAACTGACGCTATGACAGTTAGAATCGCCAAATATGGAACCAAAGCGCAACCCACCATGTCACCGTCGTGTGTATGAATTCGATTTCTAAACTCAAGTACATACGACTGATGTGGATTTGTTATGTTATCGCTATGGTATACGGCTCTGATGCATTTTCTTATTCGATTTTCGTTCGGTGTTCTTCACTATTTGCTTGTGTATTGTGTGTGTATCTGTTACAAACGCCACACCTTCCTCTCGAACGCGGCTAAGAGTTCAGAGTTCCTTTTATTGAGCACCCAGGTCTCGGATCCACACATGAGTACTGGTAAGACCGTGGTCTTGTACAGTAGTAGCTTGGATGTTCTGGATAAATTTCGGGATTTAAAGAGCTTTGGTAGACCTTAGTACGCTTTGTTGGATTTGATCAGTCGTTCGCGTATTTCTTCTTCCAAATTTTTATCGGCTCAAATTCGTGCTCCACTACCCTGATAGTTTGACCAATGTTATATTTTCTCTTCACAGAAGTTACCACCATGCACTTAGTTTTTCCCTCATTAATGTGAAGTCTCAGTTTTTGTGCCGCCTGCTCGATCTGGATGAAGGAGGCCTGTACAGGCGAATCGGATCTATCGATGACGTCGATGTCATCCGCGTAGGCAAGTACCTGGCAGGACCTGGTGACAATTGTCCCTAGTGTTTTAACGCCAGAGTCACGGATTGCTTTCTCCAACGCCAGGTTGAAGAGGACGCAGCCCAGACCGTCCCCTGTCGGAGCCCATTAAAGATGTTTATTGGTTTGGACAGCAATCCCGCTATTTTTACTTGACTAGTTACGTTGGTCATGGTCAACCTACAAAGTCGTATCGATTTGTTGGGAATGCCGAACTCTCTCATGGCATTATATAGTTCTACCCTGGCTATGCTGTTGTAGGCGGCCTTAAAATCTATAAATGGATGATATAATGGAATCTTAAATTCCAGACATTTTTCCATCGCCTGCCTAAGGGTGAATATCTGATCAATCGCTGATTTGCCTGGAATGAAGCCGCACTGATATTGACCAGTGATGGCTTTAGCGTATGGGGCTATCCGATCTTGTAGGATAGTGGAGAGTATCTTACAGGCGGTACTCAGCAATGTTACACCCCTATAATGACTGCACATTGTGATATCTCCCTTCTTATGTATGTGGCAAATTATACCACGACGCCAATCTTCCGGCATCTACTCTTGCTCCCATACGTGCAACTCGATCTCATGAATTGCGTTATGTAACGCTGTCCCTCCTTGTTTGATCAGCTCAGCTCGTATACCATCAGCTCCGGATGCTTTATTTGATTTGAGCTGTCTTATGGGTTTTAATGTTTCCTCAAAGCTTGGTGGCGGTAGCATTTGGTCTTGATCTTGCATTGGCGGAGTCTCCAATTCTACTGTGAGCTGACCATCTAGCAATTCACTGAAGTGCACTTTCCATCGCTCCAGAATGCCTTTAGGATCGGTGATCAGATTATCCTTGCAGTAAGTGCAGCGTGGTGTGTACCGCGTCATACTGCGGATTATTTGGTATAACTTCCGCGCCTGATGCGGACCACGCTCTCTACTTTTCTCTATTTCACAGACAAGGTTTTTCTCCCAGGCGCTTTTCTTTTGTCTGTGAAGCCTTCTTTCAGATCTTCTGAGCCCTTTGTAATTCTCCTCGCGCACCCGCGTACTATGAGAATGCTGCATTGCCCAGTAAGCAGCATTCTTACGTCCAGTCACTAGTTTGCACTCATCATCAAACCAGTCGCTCCGATCTCTACGACTACTGCCTAAGATGGAGTTGGCGGTACTAATGACAGTATTCTTAAGGCGTGTCCTTTTCTCTTCTACGCCCGGCATTCTGGCCCCAGGATTTACTCTCCCTCCATCGAGCTCTTCGAGGGCGAGTCTTAAGGCATGACCAAAGCTGTTACTGGTATTCTCATTGCGTAAGGCAACCGTGTTGATTCGAGCCTGATTCGCGGATGCAATACGTCTCCGTAAGGCAATCCGTGCTCGGAAAACTGTACCAACACGATAGTGATCCGAGTCGACGTTGGCACCTCGGTACGTTCGTACCGTCATCAGGCTCGAGGAGTGGCTGCGATCTATCAACACGTGGTCAATTTGGCTGCGAGTGGCTCCATCAGGTGATACCCAGGTGACTTTGTCGATATCTTTACGATGAAAACTGGTGTTTGCAACGACCAAGTCTTTTGATCCTGCCAATTCGATGACTCGTAGTCCATTGTCATTAGTGTTCTCATGCAAACTATGAGAACCTGTGTAGTGCCTGAAAACCGGCTCCCGACCTATTTTCGCATTCAAATCACCAAGAACGATTTTCACATCGTATCTTGGGCAGGCATTGAGGTCCCGTTCGACGTTCTCGTAGCATTCTTCTTTTTCGTCGTCAGGGGACTCCTCTGTGGGTCCGTGAATGTTTATGAGGTTTATGTTCTTAAACTTGCCTCGCACGCGAAGAGTGCATAGCCTTTCATTTATTGCACTAAAGCCGATGGTGGCAGGCTTCAGTTTTTGGCTGACTAGAAAACCTACTCCAACCACATGGTGTTTTGCATGACAGCTATAATAAATGTCATACTCGTTTCTTTGAATAACACCAGTCCCCGTCCATCTTGTTTCTTGTAATGCTGTTATGTCAGCCTTATATTCGGACAGGGCATCGACTAGCTGCTGTGCAGCTCGAGCTCTTTGTGTAGTGAGCGGACGTTCCATGAGAAAACTCTTAATTCGTTTAGCCATTTTCGTTTCCGTAGTCGTCGTCGTGTATCTGGCCCATATCCGAGGCTTGTTAAATTTGCCATAATAATTCATTTTTATGGGCCTGGTTATTAGCCTTGCGCCCACCTTTCTCAGGATGTCGCTGCATGTATTGGTTCAATACTTAGCGGGTGCCAAAGTAGCTATCGAGGGGTGTCACGTGGAGACTGCATGTCAACTTGGATGGAACAGGGACAAGGATCGTCCTGGCCTTCTCAGGGTTGAAAACAATCAGTAACTTTGCCCTGTATGTTCGCATCCATCCTCCTAGGAATACTAAATGGCAAAACAAAATTAGTTATAATATCAACCTCATCTTTACACCAATATATGGCGCAGTGTAAAAAATAAGAGAAAGAAAACCTCGCCGTTGACAACCATGTTATTTACAACAGTTAAGTCAACCCAATCGAATCAGTCCTGCGTCAACCATAATGATATTATAACGTTTTGCGACGATAGTGAAGAAAATGGTGTTAGAACCAATACAGCTGATGTATTTGACCACGACCGCCTGTGCTCGCGGATGTTTAACTCCCTACATCAGCTATGTGATTGCTACGTTAATGGTCTGGTATATGGCGCTGATGATTTATTCGATTTTCTTTCGGTGCTTTGTTCTTCACTACGGTTGTGAGTACGTAATTTGTTGGAATCGCTATAATATGAAACACGCGTATTTCAACCACAATGACTTCAATTATAATAATTCCTAACGCAATGATGTTAATCATACTAGTATTCGCTATAGCGTATTAACAACGGGCATAGTACTCCACGAGAATTCAATTTTGACTTCTATCTTATAAACGCACGAATCACCGCCCAAAAATGATAAATGCTTCACAAATATACATGCGTATACATCACGTGCCTCAAACATCACTGATCTCGAATGATTTTTTATCATATGGTTCGACAGAGTCGTAATACCTACTTTCTGCTGGTATTCTGTAAGGCTGATCTTGACGACCTACATTGGCCTTTTTTGCCTATTCATTGTGAGCCACGCAATAGATCCTATTCCAAGACAGAATTGGTCTTTTGTTGCGTTCCGTTGGAATGACGCGAGAGTTTCGTGACGACTAGTGCAACGCCCGTAGCTTGAGACGCTTCTCTGGTGGATCGTCCACATAGCCGCCGTTATTGTACCAGAAATCCATGTCGTGGCTGATTCTCATGTATTGGATTTTAACCTGCCTTGTTGTAATTGACAGTCTCTGTTCTTCCCCTAATGTGTCATAACCATTTGAACTGCTTATCAGCATCTGCCGCAATATGGTTTTGTTTCAATCTAGACTTCTCATGGTTAAAACTTTGTAATCATATCACGCACCATATAGAATCCCACACTTGAGTATAAATGCATTCTTAAAAGAATTCGATACGCTGTCCGACTCTCCCATTGATAGAGCCCTAATTCTCCAAATGAGGTGTTTTTAAAGTGCACCCTAAGCCGTTAATCGGTACAACTTTTTGGCGACCGGTTTTTCCACACACAACGAAGGATTTCTTGTATTCATTTTGAAGCCACCCAAGTTCTTTGCTATACCGCGATAGAGAAGACTTGAAGACGTGGTGATGTGATGTGTCAGACCGGTTCTTCCTTCAATCGGAGGTACTTAGTTTGATTTCAAAGGAAGTCTTATCTGTAGGATCATGGATTATATTCCTAAGGGCAGAAGAAGTTTTGACTTATGGAATCCCTGAAAATACTATGTGGAAGTTTAGCCCGTCATCGGTTGTACAGGAGCTTCCTATTCATGAAATAACATCCTATGATATTCATTAGGAAAATGAACGTGAGCATTCTCATATGGCTTTCCTGATTAACGACCAATTTACTGAATACCTTTCCGTCCAGTTCCACCTCAGCGTGGTATTCCTTCGTTCCTCATCGTCATCTTTTACCTTATATCGCTGTAGATGATATATGTGCTACTGGGCTGGTGGCGTCGACGATACATCGAGATTACCTAAAATCGTATTGGTGGTTCGAGTTCTCCTCCATTGCCTTCCTTTATAGCGAGAAATCCGTGGTATTATGTTTGAAACATTCAATTTTGCCCATTGTGTTCATCGGACATGTGGCGATTCGAATAGACACAACAAACTACAGAAAACACGCAACCATCGTGCAAAATCGAAACAAAAAATCATCAGAACTTTATACCAAAGCAATTAATATAGCAACCCCAATATAGCAAAAAATAAATACATCATCGCCTACACACGGCCGTGGTATAATGAGGGGAAGCCTTGGTTCTAATCTTTTGCAGTGATTCCAGCTGTTTTATGTCTTGAGACTTTAGTTCTCACCTTTGGCCGCTTCATAGCGAGGGTTCGAATCACATTTATCTACAGCAAAGTGCTATAGACAATACTTCTGGGAATCTCCGTTTTATTAAACAATTTTTGTTGGTTGTGACTTGACGCGGATTTGATTACCTTGTTTAGAATCCTGACGGATTTAGCAGCTGGTTTACTCCGTATACATTTACAATCCTTCCGCAACTCCTGCGAGGACAATTAATGTTTGGAGATCCTTGGCCCTACAGTTTACTCATGACCATCCGCAAAATATCTGTATGTGCCCTTTATTTCCTTGAGGCATCTTACCTTGCTGTCCCTTACTGTCTAGCTAAGGTGTCGCCTAGCCTGTCTGAGATAGAGCTCTCGGAAGTCAAGTCTGGTGATTGCTTTCTGGCGCGGTATTTCGATCTAAATTATTTTATTTCACCCGACCATCAATATAACGGCACTCTCCTAGAGGTAGAGTCCTCGGCTGGGCGTTGGCAGTTAAGATGATCAAATTGATGAATTGGTACACAAGAGTTCCCCACCATCATCTGTGGTTGTGATAGTGGTTAGATACTGTTTAAGAATTCACTGAATTCTTAGTCGAAAGTTGTATCCTCCCCTTTGGGGTCCTTTTCAATGTGTTTTTACTCTTCTGTAGTCAGTCTGAGGCGCTCAAAGTTTCGGAAAATTGCAGAAGTCGCTGTAAAATATTTTAGCTCAAGAATAATTGTCCTTTTTTATTGAAAAAAGGCAATTAAAAAATGTACCTTCTATCGTTTTGTAGAACGTTTCTCCAACGCTCAACTATCTGGTGGATTCCTTGTTCGTGAAATTCCTTTTTTTTTCGCAAATAGAAACGGATCGAAACAAATGATAATGTGATGTTAGGTTCTCATTTAAACTGCTCCAGGGTAAGGAAAATCCGTTTGGCAATATGTATTTTTGTATTGTTGTGGTGAAAATGATTTGTCGGTTGATCCGTTGACGTTATGTTCAGTTGCAATCTCTTCTTTTGAGATACATGATTAATTTTCAATTAAACATCGTAAGATATTGTTATGACCATCACTAGGCTCTTCAAAAAGATGGTCACCTTAGGGATTAAAATCACCTTTTCGGAATTGAAAACCCAGCACATGGCTCTTCGGTTCTTTGTTGCACTATCCAAATAAATTTATTGAGTACTTTTTGTGGCCTCACTAGACCATCCTCCTTCCCGGAACAGTTTTAATATAATACAGGTATAACACAATACGAAAATGTTCATTTCAAATTAAAGTAAGACTATATAATATTAGCACATTTGGATCACAATGGAGGAAACTCGACAACCACGAATTGGAAGAGCTATACCCCAAACCTACAATAGTGAGAGTGTGGCGGTTCCGCCAAACCCCACGGTTCACTTACCTAAAAAACCCTCATAGCTCCCATCCAATCACATAATTTTGCTAATGCAATCGCATTAGCACCTTAAATGCTTTACGCATCTAGGATTATCTAAGATATAATCTAAAAAGCTTCGGTAAAGGAATTCTTACCTTTTCTTGCATTCCCTTCGCATACAAATTCCTGTTATAGTTCTTTCTTACCTTATCACAAATTCCCTGTAATCAAATTCATCGGTTCGCACATCATACGACCGCATATCAAGGAATCTTACCCTTGAGTTGGCTAATCCCAGCCTCAATAGGTGTACATAAAAATTATCTATGTACACATCGGCTGTCGAACCTTTTAGCCAGCGATAAATAGTCCAACACCAGCTGCGTGTAATTAGCACCATCCACGTTGAGACAATTTCCCTAACTCACACCATGAGTAAACAAAAGACCGCTGTCCTTCAGCAGGCATTCTGGCGATACGCAAACAATTCAATCATCCTAGTATCCCAAATGCACCTACCATCTACAGTTTACTCAGTTGAACTCTCAGGCCATAAATTCCTTTTATCCTACATAGTTCTGGATTCGTTTCCTTGTAACCTCTCACATAAACAAAGAACTCCACTATCCCTTTTTCCTTTCTGTGTTTCAGGTTCATTCCCATGGCCTTGTGTATGAAAAAAACCAATGCGATCTTCACTCACACATACACATACATTGCCAGGTCTTTCTTCCTTGTTTTCACCACGAGAGAAACAGTTTCTCTTTTGGGAAAACTTACCCCAAAACGATAAAATATCGTTGAGTCTTATTCCATCCTCTGACCACCACGGTCATGCCGCTCCCGCTGTCTGTAGTGCTGCAGACACGTGATAATACCCGGGGTCGTGAGAGGGGTTTCGAACTTGTCGGTTTTCAATTGTTTGGCGTGTTTGTGCCGCGGTTCGTTTGAGAGAGTGAAAAAGAATTTATAAGTGAGAAAAGTAACTTTATTTTAAAACAATGAACTCTAAATTGCAGTTGATCGGTGCACTCTTAGCCCTGGTCGCCATCGTCGTTGCTGATGTCCCCACAAGATGTAATCCAATTAAATTATTTATTCAATAAAGAACCTTGCGGTAAATTTTGTTGTGAATTTAAAAATAAAAGAACTTTCCAGGATAAACAAAGGTGTCTTTCAATTAATCACTTCTAGTGTGTGTTGTTCGTTCCGTATTTTGGTGTTCGTTTTGTCGGTTGTGAACAAACGTGGCGGCGTTTCGTTCATTCGTTTGGCGATTAAATTTTGCCGGAACTTTAGTGACAGTCGGATGGGGAAGAAGTGAACCGTGTGCCCGTCTCGTCCCCACAAGTGTAATCAACTCGCTAAGATTAAGATGGGCCGGACATGTGGCGCGAGTGGGCAACGATATGACCTTGCTTAGAATTCTTGAGGGTAGACCAACGGGAAAGAGACCGGCAGGAAGGCCGCGACGGAGATGGGAGGACAATGTAAAGTTTGACCTGGAGGAGATCGGATGGTGAAACGTGGAAGAAGAGTGCGCAGGACAGGGAACGATGGCGGAGTCGAGTCGGTGAGGTCATGAACTTCCGGGTTCCTACAGGCCAGTAAATATTGTGACGCATATGACAGTCAATACTGGAATATTCGGGAAAGTCCAAAACAAGCACTGGAATATTCTATAAAGTTCCTACAGGCCAATAATCTCTCTCACATTTGGGTAATGTATCACGCAATGCAGGATGACAAAAGCCATTTACCGCAAATATTCAAGAACTTTTGCACACATCTGGTATAATTTATTCATTTAATTAATTAATTAATAATAAATTAGTAAATCCTGCGATAAATTTCGCACCGACTGATACTTTATTATTCACTTTGGGTTTCGAACCCGTATTAAAAGGATTTCGTCATACCTTAGTAACCGGCGTTTCAGATCAGTTCTCTCAAATCCTTTTCGTGCCATCTCTGGAGTCCCCCAGGGCAGTCATTTGGGCCCCCTTTTGTTCATATTAACAACATTTCATTTTTCATTTTTACAACATTTTATATTTCGTTTTATATTCTTATTTTCTAATTTATATGCTAGACAAAAAATGCTTAAATTCTAGCTTAATTATCTTATATTATAACTTACTGGTGCTTTGCAGGCGCTCTAAGCTGAACATTACTTGACAATTTTATAATTTGCCTTTCGGCGACAGAACTGTGGCAGTACTTATAATTATTTGAAAGACAAAGAAAAATTTGAAAAACTTTGTCGATTTTTTTTTTTTGTTTTTTTTCTTAAAATTTAACTTACTTATTATTATTATTATTTTTTTTTTTTAATTTTATTTAATTTTAGCACTTAACTTAACTTAAATCTTATACTACCCTAATTCTAGAAAAGCTAAGTCTATGTAAGCTGGCTGATGATAGTGTGATTCTATACCGACATTGGTATCCAGGTCTTTATATGCTATTCAACCACCCGAACTGTTGACGCTGTCCAATACTATCGTCCCGGTCTCTGTGGGAGATAGCCCTACTGAAGCGACATATTAACAACAAACGACATCGATATGATTATCAAGCATTTCTCTATCTCCCTTTACCCAGACGATACCAAATTCTTCAAGACAATTTGTTCTCCGCTTAATTCTTTCCTTCTCCAGATAGACATTGACAACTATTCGTTATGGTGCCAGAAGAATTGTCTGCAGCCCAGTTCACTCCTACTTCTTATTCCACCAACCTTTATCCTCTGTTGGCTCGATCCGAGATCTTGGCATCTTATGTGATAGCCGGCTAAACTTCCTCTCACATACTGACGATATGATCCTCAAGGCTAATTCAGCCCTCGGTCTTGTGGAACGCTGGTCTTAGGAGTTTTCTAACCCTTGTGTGACCCGATCCCTCTACATTACTTTCATTCGCCCCTCTTCTTGAATATGTTACCCAGGTTTGGTCCCCATATTAAGTATCCCATATTCGCAGAATTGAAAGCATTCCCCGATGGTTTTTACGCGTTGCCTTTTTAGGACTATGTTGGGAAAACCCCGTGTCCCTACCACCTTATACAAGTCGGCTCAAACTAATTAACCTAACCACTCTAGAAGAGCGAAGAATTCGCGTTGACATCCTCTTCATCAACCGTTTTCTCTTAGAACCAATCGACTGTGCAAGCCTTGTCTCCTCCATCCCGTTCTATACCAATCCCTGTAACCTACGAAACTCTTGTCTTTTTTTATCTGCCAGCCCACCACACCTCGTATGGGCTTAACGAACCGATCTCACGTATACTACGCAACGTCAGCTCTTACCCCACTTCCTTTGATTTCAACGTCGCCTCTCTTGTTCTCAAACTCCGTCTCCTTATTTGCTCCTCTTAGCCACAATTTACACAGACACACGTGCATATATGTATACACCCTTGTCCTTATAATAGTTTTTAATTTAGTAGTTTGTATCAACTACTATTCGGCGCTGACGTCGGGACTACAGTCGCTATTACATCGAAGGCGCGTAGCCGACCTCTGTCGGCTTTTATTTATTTTTTTATTGTTCCACGCAATTCGGCTTATATCCGATCCACAAGACAATACGACGGATCCCACCCGTGTGTGGTTCATCTCCCGACGGCGCGGACATCCCTGCATCAGAACTCGTTCCGTTACAGAGCGCGGAAGCTGTGGAACTCCCTTCTCCCGCAAGTGTTCCCGGAGCGTTACGCTCAAAAAGAACTGCAATGGCATCTCGGGGCGCCCAGTCGGCGCTATAGGTTCGCCTCTCCCGAGAGAAGTCTAAAAAAAAAAAAAAAAAAAAAAAAAAAAAAAAAAAAAAAAAAAAATATATATATATATATATATATATATATATATATATATATATATATATATATATATATATATATATATATATATATTGGCAGCAGCCAGATTACCGCAAGCAGTTCATACCTGTACAGTTTACGATGGTTGCAAAATTGACCGTCCGTTCTGTTTTCTGGCTCGCTGACTGGATAGGAAGTGCGGAATATATATCGGAGCCATCCAGATCCCCGCAAGCACTTGACGCCTCTACAGTTCATGATGGTTGCAAAATGTAACCGTATTTTCTGCTTTATTTTGTATTTGCCGATATTGGTGTGGGTGGTGAGGAATTTTTTTAACACCTCGAATCCTTGGGTCTCTCTCTCACTCTATCTCTCTTTCTCTCTCTCTCTCATGAAAGGAAGTACGGAGACTTGGGAAGCTGTTTTTATGTTTTGTTGTTCTTTACTCTCCACTGGTTTTGATGTGTAAAAATTGCATGTTTTATTGTATTGTATTTCATGTTGCCTTGCGTAACAATTGTACATAATCTTTACATTGTTATCGCACCGCCTAGCATCTTTTTCCTATAAACACAGATCATAACCTCGGGATGAAGATCCTATTTGTTTATCGGGTACTCAAGTAGCGATGCTGTTAAACAATCGTGTTTAAAATGGAGTCGATATTTACGAGTCGGCTAGAACACTCTACTGCCTACAAATCGAAAACACAACAAGTCGTGTTGTGGTTATCAAGTCGATAACCTTCTGTGGCAATTCTCTCAGATTTTCTTAAATATCTCGTTTAAACTTTTGATATATGTAGCGTCAGTGTTTAGTTGATAAAAATCCTTTACAAATCGAAGTCGTGAATATAAACTGATTTTCAATTTTTACCAAACATTTGCTCCGATTTCATCTAATCTTTTGGGATGCAACAGGCACAAGTTCAATTGTTGAGCAAGCCAAAATAATCACGGTGCACCTTTGGAACACCTGCACCAGGTCCACAAAAGTACGATAATGAACCTCCATACTTTCTCCGATTTCGACTATCTTGGTTTGGGAGCCGTTCTTTTCACTAACCTATGACTTTAGGTTTCTTAGGAGTCAGCTACTAACAAGGGTAATGTCTATAATATTATAGGTAACTTCTATACCTTGCGATACGTGTAATTTTTGCTCCGTTATCAATGTTAACTTCTAAAGACGAAAATGCTGTGGCTCCTGGTATTAGTGGATTTGCTACCCCAATCAATAGACTATGCGTTTAAGTCGCATGTAATACTCACAAAAACTTGGCCTCATTTGTAATGTTATCAAGCAATTACTGGTATTCATCGCCCATCTGGGCAGAGCATAGCAAGTGACGAAGGTATTACCATTTATCCTCGGTCGCTACACATCTTTGTCTCTGGTTGTTGAAACGTGTACCTTTCACGATTCTATATGGCGACTCCACTGCTCTGATCGGTTACTATATATTGCTGTCAAACGATTTACAAGCTTCACTGAGCGATACCGGACCAGCCTAATCGGCCGTGGCCATTTGTATCAGGATACTATGAGCCGTGTTAGAATGATTAATGTTAATTCGTATCATCATCATCTTTACTAATTTTGCCCTTATGAGGACTGAACAGGTTCTGCTGTCGGGCACGTGCCACGGTTCTCGAAAACGTGGTGACTCAGACAGTTTTTGAATTTATGTCGTAATGACTTCATTATTATATACATCTTCTCTATCTCCCCGCAACTAAGCTGTTGACACTATCGACTCAGAAAGGATCACCTTTGATTTATTAGAGATAGTCATCAATATTGATGTACTATTCCACAAGACAGTTTTTTTTTATCATGGTTTGTCGACCAATGTCTTGGGTACTTTTTATATAGCTAGTGTTGAATCCGTAAATACAATCAGCAAGCCAAAATACTCAAACTATTTCACACATTGCTCACAGGACAAAGTTGAGATCGATTATTTTCTACTAACGTGTCGTCTCGCATTATAATACGGGATTAAGCGGCTTCTTGGAAGTCATAGTAGTCATCAAAGACACTCTCATTTAATGAATTTTGCAGCCACAAAAATACTTTGAATGTTGATCAACTCTTCCAATCAAATGCACATACTCATCCACTCAATCATATCATGGTCTACATTATCAAACTTTGAAATTTTCACGGTTCGTATGGGATAAAAGGAGAGAGAAACTATTAGTTCATAGCACAACTTTTATGCCGGATCATTTCGTCTCACAATAACGTGTCCTATGATACCCGGATAGGTATTCTTGCCATAACAATCATATCTTCACGCAGAATGACGATCCCATTGAAATAAACTTCGACATCACTTTCTTGTCCCCATCTGTGATGACAGAAAACGAAAGCTCACTAACCGCACTTATACTGCACGATAACTTGCTTGAAATAAACTTTATTCTTTATTCAGACAAAAATACGTCCTTTTAATTGTCCTTCGCAAACACTCCATAAACTCAATTTATTCAACTCTTGCATATTCAATTAATGCCTCTTGGTGAGTTACCAAAACTGATTAGCATTAAAATTCCCGCAGCTGTAACTGGAACCCTTGTGTCCGGGGCCATTCCATGGCATTGGGGTCAATGCACTCTTTTACACTTCCATTTTATGAAACCTGTCTCATTCCATACATCTCGACCCCTTCTCATACTTCACCACGGCTCGAACAAGAGCACTTGGCCCCAAATGAAAACGGTCCTGTCACTTTAAACTGTCAGCAGCACTTTCGGTGCATACTGTAATCAAAACAGCGTTTATTACGAGTACACTAACAAACAGAGAAACAACTCGAAAATACACTCGACGTAAAAGCCCCCAACTACCCCCATTCCACCAGCCAGCCAATCAACCCGGCGGAACAAACTTACGACCGAGTGGGTGGTCAGGTGCCTGTTACATTGCACCAGGCACCCCACGTCCCTTCATCAAGGTACTTCTAATTATAGTAAAAAACTTGTTATTCTTCCAAGAAAGTTTCGTGGGAAAATTAATACAAAAAAAGAAAACATAAAGAATGAAAGGCAGTTTGGTCCTTTTTCTCCTGGAAGGAGGAAACGTCGGCAACAAGCCACCAGCGCACGACGTTTGCATTTTATTTTTGGTCACCGTTTGCATTCGGGCTTCAGTTCTTCACCATGACTGAACGAGTGGCGTTCAAGTTAATTTATTCTCTTGTTCAACCTGCTCGCCTCTAACACTTTGACTGGCTAGGGGTGGATTCAGGTGTACAAGGTGTACAGGTGCACGTAAATGACGGAAAAGTTTTCACATTAAACGAGTATTAGGAATGTGAGTTCGAGGAAAGGGCTAGGACTGGAGCACAGATTGTTCCACCGATGTTGGGGTAATGTAAATGATGTCAAGGCTTAGGTGTTGACTCCAACCAAATGGCGACTGACTAGTATTTTCAAAACTCTCAAGTTATACCCTGAACAGCCGTTGACAACAAAATGCTAATGGACTGCGAAAATTGATTCTGACGACAAGTTCAAGAGGCTGAACAACACCACTATAAAAGTCTATCAAACGCGGGACCCCTGAGTGGACACGTACACTGGCCACATGGCTACAAATTTACACCCACTCAAAGGAAGTAAATTAAGTTGACAAGGTGGTAAAGAACTTAGTTTGTTGCTTTGAGTTGAATTACCTAAACGATATTATGAAGCATGCTTTTGCTTATACAGTGGGAAGGACGGAAAGAGGAGACGAACATTTTTGATGTTAGCAATTGAGATTTTGAATAATTTCGATAACCCGTTCCAAATTTCGGATGCTACTAGGAAGACAGGCAATTATTTTGCATCGTTATATGCCAGTACCGTACATATTCATCTGTAAGTTATATTACAGTGTTCGCGAAACTTTAATTTTACCCCTACTACTTATAAAGTATGGCGCTCAACGCAGGCAAACAAATTATTGAGACTGCGTATAAGGTACACGATGACAAAGTAATATATACCCCACTCAGGTGGGTACTCCCTGGTTGACATCCCGTTCCCGTCAATAGTAAATGCTATTAGCAACAACTTGAATACCTCTTTTTTGTTTTATCTCCTCATTTATTGACCATTCAATTACAGATTTTACTTAAGACTAAATTCTATTTTACAAATGTCATTCTTACATTAACTTACTGGCTCTTCGCAAGCACTCTAAATTATACATTATCAATCTTTTGATTTTCTTATGCCTTTCGGCGTACATGAATAAGTGGCGGTTCCAATAACGCCACCGCTCGCTTTTTCCAGGTACAACACCTAACTTTCACCTAGGGCATACAAAAACACATAAAAGCATGTACTTACCTTTACATAGTTGTACTATAAAGACTTGAAACGCTGTAAATTCACAATATTCGCTGATGCAAAATCCATCAGCACCAAACGGACATGTTTCTTATAGGCGATTTTGTTGCATCACCAAGCAACCGACATGAACGAAACCAATTCAGTACACATGCCTCTGATCAATTTCCATCAATAGTAAGTATCTTCCACAAGTAACAGCAATTTGGTTGCATCATCAAGCAACCAACATTGCCCGAACCATATCAATGAGATATATCCTGGCGCGTCAAGCGCACACGTGCAGGAGATGTTCATCTATTCCTTTTGTATACATGCCCACATCGGTCGATCATCCGACTGACAAATACATTAAGGCATTCGGCTGACCGCCCAAGGAAGTCGAGTTCTCCTAAATGGAAAATTACCATCGAAAATTCGACTACGTGGAGATGCCGCCAAGATGTGCACGATCAGCATAAATGCTTTACGCAGTTGCTGATCGTGTAAACACCTAAATCTCTATGTCGAGATAATGGCACCAGCTGCAACCATGCCAGCTAATGTTCCCCTTGTGGATTTGGTCGATCCATGGACCGCATGCTTGTGGACACACACACGCCATGAGCTGCAAAAACTATCATCGTGTGTGTGTGTCACCCCTTTTTGCGGGACCAATGCAAGGAAGATCATCCCTTGTCGGGCACCGAAGCAATGTACAAATTTGATGTGCTGTCGTCTTCGATGATTAAATAGTCAATCGCATTACAGATTCCGTGGAGGCGAGTCGTGCCTCCACGTTAAATAAATTAGAGTCGTTATTTCAACTACAGTAGGGAAGAGTCGAGTATCAACCAGTGATCGGTCTGCAACGAAGAGTTCTTGCCTTATTAAATTTATTTTATTTAAACAGTTGTGCGCATTGTATCTAGTTAATACACCTGGTGTTTTCTGCGTCATCAAATTATTAGTGATTTTAAGACTGTACACCACCACGGTATTTACATAGTGCTAAGTGACCTTGTTACCGTCATTGTAAGATTTGTAATTGCCATTGGAACGGTGTTTATGTTAAACCATAGTTTTTTCTTATTCGGACAAATAATAAATAAAAAAATCAAAACAACTGCGGAGTTTTATTTAGTTGAGTTCAGAGCAGTGACAGACGACTGGGTAATCTAAGTGAACCTGTGCCCCTGAGGCACCTTACCACTAGAAATCATACATTAAAAACCACAAATACCTTTTTATTTCATCTGAAAGTGAAGGGCAGCGAGACACTAACCACAACAGTTAAGAGCAAAAAACCGCATATTTTCGCGAATGTGTTTTTCTTCAAGCCACTTACGACCGCGCTAGTGTAATATTCAATGTCGGATGTGAAGTATCCTCCGTTAACTAGACTGTCAGAAAGGACTTGACAGAATACGAAATATGTTCCTTAAAAATATATCCCCCGCAACTTTTTAACCGTTCTTTATAGTTTTTCGCAAGCATTTAAAACCTTTATCTCTGTTCGAAAACCGTTTGCAAAGGGTAGCAAAAACGCTGTTCCTTAAAACTACAAGCCAATAGCCCTGCAGTCGAAGGTGATTAAAAAACTTATTAATTCTGATCTAATCAAATCGCAGTGCCCGCCTTGCGAAATACCACCCTATTCACGAGGTTAGATCAATAAGTGCTTAGAAACGCATACCATTGCGCTCGTAGCATGGCTATTGGTCTGTTTTCAGTAAGCATCATTCCTCATTAGGTATCTGTCAATTTTCAATCTGTTTCATGTTGCAATTTTGCATGAAAAATTTGGTGTCGCATTTGCTCTCAGCTGAGTACTTTTGGAGCTTATGCGTCGCAACCCAGATGAGTTTCTGCGCCGATTAGAAACTCTAGATGAAACATGAATTCATCACTACACTCCCGAGATGAAAGAACAGCCAAAACAGTGGTTTGTTAAAGGCGAACGGACTCCAAAGCAGGTTGTGGGGGTTCTTAAAGCTCACCTGAAGAACTCCCCATATTCGCAACCCATATTCGCAACCCATATTCGCAACCCATATTCGCAACCCATATTTGCATCCCAATCACCAGCATACCTGAAACATTTCCTTTCTCAAGGACATTTAATGTATCCAACGGATTATCTGAAGATCCCTAAAGAGAATTCTCACAGCATTCACGCATTTAATGCGTTATCCAGATTTCCTGTAAAGAATTATTCATATCATACGGCATCATCAATCCCAAATCATTTGGCACCCTTGTCATCGTAAAATGCTATGTCGGACAGCTTGTTTATACAGCTGCAATAAACCGACCCGCGATTCGTTTGTCCAATCGACAAACAAGTACCGCATCCCAAGCATTATCATCGGAACCGAATCTTCTAGCATTTCCTAGTACAAACAAGAACTAGGTTCCTACTGCAGTCTGAGAGGCCATACACATTAAAACCCATTAGCACCGTTTGCCTAATGGCGACGCATCTATTAACGCATCCGCACCACTCATCCACGACTGTAATGATGCCCTTATTTGTTTTCAGCACCATTTCTCCGATGAATTGCCGTCTATGATAGCCACAATGCACAGCGTGAACAATGATCTATTCGATCCCTTTGTTCCTTTTTCCTCGTTTCAGGTTTCGTTTATCCTTTGCTAAATGCATCGATAAACACGGTGATGGGTACGATCACACACACACACACCACTGCGTGCCAGAGATCGCCTTCCATTGGTCACTGGTCAAAGGAAATTTAATTTCCTTTTTTACCACACCACAAATCTCACCCCATTAGCGAGTCGGCTCTGCACGAAATATCGGTGAGACCTTTACCAACCGCCGACCACGCCGCTCGTTTTCTTCTCCCGCTGCCCGTAGCGCTGGGGGCACGCGTACCTATCAATTCGGGAGTCATAATCGAGTGCCGTTCCGTAATTAAACCTTTAGTCAATTAATTTGTGTAAATGTCGAGAACAAAAATCAAGAAAGCAAAGTTCACCAATCGTTTACAACCCAAGTGCAAATGTACATTTGCGATGGATTTGTTTCACTAACTATCAACTAACAATAAAGAAAACATTAATTAATAAACGTTCTAACGCGTTTCATTTACTATGCAGTGAAGGCTTGGTGTTTTATTTCAACGGTTTTGTTTCTTTGCTGTGTCGCAGTGTCCTGGGTGTTTATCTCTCGTCCTTTACCGTTTGTGGACAATTTTCGGTGCTCGCATTTGCTGCGATAATCGGTGTAACATTTAGAGGAAGTATTGGGTGGATGGTAGAATCAGCGTCCATTGCCGACGCACAGACCATCTATCCCCACAAGGTAAAGACTGTAAATTCAGCTGGAAAGGTTACGGCTATTGTGTTTTTGGATGCACGTGATATTATCTTCACTGACTATTTGGAAAGGAGACAGTCGATAACTGGACAGTATCGTCATCATCATCGGCACCACAACCGGGATCCGGTCTTGGCCTTATTTATAAAGTCTCGAGGCTTGTTAAATTTTCCAAAATAATTTATTTTTACGGGCAACGTTATTACCCCTGCGGCAAACTGGACAGTATTATGCATCATTATTAGGTCAGCTAAATGGGAAAATAAAAGAAAATCGTCCTCATTTTCTAAAGACTTATTGACCTGCCCTCGTAGCATAAGCTCCGTGAAAGGGTTGGGAGAAATTCTTGTCCATCTTTCGGAGCCTGGGTGATAGCGCCAGTCAAGGAAAATAACATCTCATGCCCCCGGATCAACGCTAACATGGATTCCACAACAAGCCATCCACGGGAGATCTTTCGATCTCTTTGACCAACAGCCAGGCATTACCAATCGGAAGCTATGGTGGGTGTGTGGCATTTCCACCAAACGCCACTGCTTAGCTTTCCATTTAATAAGCTAAAAACCCATAGATTTTCGCCAATGCAATCGCATTGGCATCAATAAACATTTCCCCCAGGGCTATGTTTGCATACAACGCAGCATGTTCCTGAAATTCAATTCGGTTACTACACCATGTAACCGACAAAATCCCCTGAACTTGTCCATGCACCTAAATAACAAAGATTTTTCCACACACGCGCATGGCAAGTCATAGTGACAGACATTTTCCCCAAGGCCATGATTGCATGAAACGCATCATGTGCCTAAAAAAGAATTCGGTCGCAACGCCAAGCAACCGATATAAACTCAAATTATATCGGCGCCCATATTCCCTGTCGAATTCTACAGCACACAAACAGGAGATATTCGTTCTTTTCCCTTTTGCTGCAAGCACATCGGTCACTAAACCGATCGATAAGCAAAGTATAACCCACACCTGGCGACCAAAGGGATTCGAGTGTTGCATAAGGAAAATACCGCACAGGCCAGATCGACCCTTTGAAGACTACAGCGATATGTACACGACCAGCATAGATGCTGTACGCAGGGCCGATCGTATAAACATTCCACATTCCTGTCTATATGATGGTTTGCACCAGCTGCAACCACTTCTAGTAATTTACCCTCTATTGAATGGTGGATCCATAGTTCGCAGACTCATGGACACACATCACGAGCGACCGAACTGATCATCGTGTATGTGTTTCGCGCCCCTTTTGCTGGGACCAATGTATGAAAGATCATCCCTTATTGGTCACTGAAGCGATAGATGGAATTTGGTATTCTGTCGTTTCGGTGGCAATTATTAATCTCGAAACAGATTCCGTGGAGGCAGGTCGTGTCCTCCACGTAAAACGTCGAGTTGAGTGACGACGCGTAGTGTTGTGCGTTTGGTGACGTCTTTGCTGTGTATTGTTTCTTTTATTTTTATTGTGAATTTATTTCAATGACTGTTAATTATCCGGAATAAAACAATTTTGTTGTGAATTTATTTGAATGACTGTTAATTATCCTGGAATAAAACAATATTGGAACGATGTGTTGTGTTGAAAGGAATAAAAAGTGTGTTTTAATCTCATTCGACTAGTTTTGGACTGACCACAATCGGGAAGTGCGTTGCTCGCCATTGAAGTTCCTTGACGTCTATCCTTTTTCTACCTCTTCGTCAGTTGGATCCACCATTATTAATGATGTGTCGTTTCATTTCATTACGATAGACGCGATTATAGTGATGTAGGAAAGCCCATCGACAAGATGCCCAGTAAAATCAGTGTGTCTCGAAGCAGCGATTGGTTGCAAGTAAAATGTTTCAAACTGTAGAACAGCATCCACGGCAATGCATTCCACAATGGTGACAATCTACGGGGTAACTTCCTGGGATAGGAGTAGAACCAGTGCCAACGACGACACACACACGTCCTACCCCATACGTTAAAAATAGTTACAAATCTCCAAGCTTTTTGTTTGACCACATTTAGAGTAGACTCTTTTTATTATCTTCGACTTCTTCTTTTGCATCAATGCGCTATCAAAAGGGAATTTTGATGTACCCTTAAATATTAAAACACAGTTTGAGTATGTGAATCAAATGTTTCCCCGCAAATCCATAAAATCGGTTGTTTTAGCCAGCGCGTCTTTGTATCTCTTTTCTTTTAATTCCGAAGTGCCCCAAGGCTCTATATTGACGCCAACTCTATTTCTTAGTCATATTAGCGATCTGTTATTATGGACGGGTAACGAGGTAATCAAGTTTGTCTATGACAGTATTCTGATGTTAGCCAGTTGGTTAACGCAACAAAGTGGCACAAGTTGAGATGCAATCAGATCGGCTCTTCAAATCGAGATTTTTAATTTAAAAGTTAATTTTAATTTAAAAGTGTTGCAATATAAAACGTTTACATTAAAACGCATGTCGTTAACATCATGTGATGAACGGCCAGGTCAACAATCCAAGGAAAGTATGAATTCGTAAGACATCCCAGTCAGTGTGAATGGAACGTCGCATGATTCAAATTCAAATTCAGAGCTAAAAGATATTTTACTTCAGAACAATTTGATTAATTGCTGCTTATGTCGGCAGGTAACCTGACTAGAGAACGGGATCGTAGACGGAATTACGATAGGCAGATCCACGCCGTCAGTCTGGACCCCGATGGTCACGAGTTAAAGTTTAGTGGGGCTACACCCCATTTATTAACTTAGAGCAAGCCTAACAGTTTATGTCCTGGCCGAAGCCTGAGCCGCAGCTTTCCATCATTAGAACTGTATACTTTACCCGAAGTGAAAATTCTTCTCCAGTAGCTGGCTTTATGCATGTCGTAATAATTATTCCAAGTTGAATGGAACGCCATTCAAGTCTACACATCACAGCATAAATACTCGCTGATGTTATCGGTCCTTGTTTCTTTTTTTCTCGTAACCAGTTTCTTGTTCTCCTTATGTGTAGTGTTGAATAATTTTTACTTTATTCGCCTGATCGGTTTTATTTTATTATTAAATTTATTATAATTATGAAAAAAGTGAAAATGCAGAATGGACTAACTGAATACGAAACAAATTAACAACTAGCCGTAGTACCAGGACGTGACGTCTTCTTGCCGTTATTGTTTTCCTTTGTTACCTCCGATCAAGATCACTACTTTAATACTCTTCTCTTGACATGTCTCACTTTTCTTGTGCCCCAACAAAACGTAACAGAACTAAATTGTTGTTAGTTCGGGGGTTGTAACACAAGATAAGTGTTGAGTGTTATACAAGAATATATTTATAACAAATGTGGGATAGGGTCCAACAACAGACACCATACTATACAATATCACGCGAGAGCGCTCGAACGCTACAGAAAACGGTACCATAACATACGACAGGACACTTAAACAGCTCGCAACCCTTTTATTTGCCTCAAAAGAAAGCCGGTTTGGCATCATCCAGCAACTATAACGCATCGTCCTCTAAGGCAAATATAAAATAAAGTCATTTGTAACAATATCAACACTCGTGATTTTATTTTGCGTTATAATCGATCCTACACAAATATATTCTTGCCACCCCTAGTTACAGCCGCAACATCCTCCCCCGGCGAGAACGAAGTTCTTAATATTCCTATCTGGAACTTATTGTGTTGTGTGGTGCCGGAGGACGGGAGTTTTGTGTGGTGTTGGGGTTGGAGATGAAGCGGAATCCGTTGCATTTTTCGATTTCATCGATTCAGAGATTGGCGAATCTAGATATCTGTGACAAGAATGAAGAATATGATAAATTCGTATAAAAATTGATGTCGATGTCACATTGTTTGATGTCGGATTTCTTGACACTGTTGTACAATGTGTTGTAGTAGCCAACGATGTCGGAGATGGCATGGGGGATGTTGGCGAAGATGTATTATTTTTATCTGTTGACTGTTGAAAGATTCATGTAAGGATCTTTGTCATTCTGGTGTAGCTTCTCGCGAGAAATGTTGACGCGGAGGATATCGATTCCAAACAATCATTTAAATCATATGAACTCTGATTTAATGTAGACGAAGGCAGAAAATCATCGTATTGGCTCTTGGTCTGATTGTTTGCTAAAGCGAACTGAATAAGCGATAATATTACTGATGACGAGATATTACTTGATGCTCGCATAACTATGAGTGATTTTAATCGATCCGATATATATATATATATATATATATATATATATATTGTTATGCCTTGATAGGCTGCACACCAAGTAATACAATTTGCACCTTTTTTTTTTAAACACAATTAATTCAACCTTAAGCAGTAATTGTGATTACTATAAACCTGTTTTATACAACTTTACTTACACATCTGTAGATTATTTTAATTTTAACTTAACTTTATTAATTATGATTGTTATTAATTTTCTATACAACTTTACTTATATATCTGTAGATTATTTCAATCTTCGCTTAACTTTATTGATTATGATTATTATAAAATTTCTATACAACTTTATTGATTATGATTATTATAAATTTTCTATACAACTTTATTGATTATGATTATTATAAAATTTCTATACAACTTTATTGATTATGATTATTATAAATTTTCTATACATCTTTATTGATTATGATTATTATAAATTTTCTATACAACTTTACTTATTACTTTTAATACCTTTTAATTTTGTAGTTAACTTTAACTATTAACTTTTAATAACTTTTAGTTTTGTAGTTAACTTTAACTATTAACTTTTAATAACTTTTAATCTTGTAATTACCAACTTTTAGTCCATCGTCCATTGATTTAACTTTTAAACTTTTAGTTTGTAATTATTTTTACTTTTAATTTTGTAGTTAACTTTTAACTACTATTAACTTTTAATAACTTTAATGTTGTAATTACTAACTTTTAGTCCATCGTCCATTGATTTAACTTCATTAACAATTTGCTTTGATGAGTGATATCTCAGCCCCCGTATCTATCATGAACCTCCTTACATCCCCGGTGATGGTGGCCAAAATGTGGGGACTCTCTGATTTATCCGAGACTCCGAGCTGCATGAGTGCCCCATACTTCATGCAGCCTATTGAAAATTTCTCTCCTTCCGAAGGTGGTCTTTCATTCTGTCTAAAGGGGTTCCCACTGAATTTATTACCCGCCCAAAGGAGTTCCCAACGGGTCGATGGTCCTGTTTTCTCGGAAGTCTACAATTCCTTGCGATGTGACCCAACTTGCCACAATTATAACATTTAATCTGCTGAAAATTAATCTTTGCCAAATTCTTCGAGGTATAATCCTTTTGCGTATTCGATTTGAACAGGTTGATGCGCTGCTCTTCTTCACAAGCGAACCTGCTTGCCTCCGCAAGACTTCTAGGTCGCTGCGTCACAACATACATCGACAATCGTTCCTGGAGACCATTCACAAAGACCGAAAGGGTCTGTAGCGTTTCCGCCAAACCCTATGGTCTACTTACCTGAAAAACCCCCATAACTACTACCCAACTCCCTTAAGTTTGCTAATGCAACGGTATTAGTACCTGTAAATGCTTCACGCATTATATAGATCACCATCTGTAATCATAAAATCCCTATAAAGAAAACTTACCTTCATGCATCCCTTCGCATACAATTTTCCGTAAGATTTCTTTGTTTGCTTATTTGGTATTCTGAACCAATTCGGTACCAGACAAATTCCAGTAAACAAAATAATTCGGATTGCATTCAATGTAACCGTCATGACAGGGACCATAAATATCGCGCCGTCTATTTTCCCAGCCGCGTCATATACCTTTTCATACACATTGCCTGGAAACCTTTTTTGTTTGTCTTACCAACAAACAACCCAAGCAGCTGCATATAATTAGCGCAATAGACGCTGAAACCAAATTCTCCAGCATTTCCTAATGCAAATATGAACCCGGTTTCTATTGCAGCCAGAGATGCCATAAACATCCAATTTGCTTTTAGCACCTTTTTCTCCTAACGTCGAAAATAGCGACGAGGCATCGTATAAACATGACCCTCATTAAAGAGCGAACCATTTGGTCGCCTTTTCTTTTGTCCTTGCCGCCTGCCTGTTTCGCTGTTCCACTGCACGTGTGAATAGCATTGATCTCAACGATCCCACATATACCACCGTGACCTTTATTACAAGATCTGGTTTCCTATACCACCAAGAGAGACTTTACGTTTCCCTGGTGGTAGGTAAAAAACGATATCCTTATTGGAGAGGATATCGTTTGAGTCGTATTCCACACACCAGACCGAGCTGGTCGATCCTCCATTCATCCGTCAGTGCGCGCACAGAGTTTGTTTTTCTTAGAATCCCCCGTAGGGTGTGCACTGGAGTCTGCACCCCTGCGGGATGTATCCTTAATTCACTTCTCTACGTATTCCGCGAACGTTGGGCCTAGTTTGAACTAAATTCAAATATTCTAACATTAAGTAAACATATTACGCGGAATTGAAAACTGTTTGTGATTAAGTCGAAACTACCGTGAACAATAAAAGTAAAAGATGTGATCAACAATTAATTCTTGTGTTTCATTTAACTTGTTTCCTGTGTTGAGAAGTTTAGTTATGTGTTGCCTTCCTTGCGAACGATACGTGTCGGCATTTAGTGACAGTCATGATGGGGATAGGAGTTAATCAGCGTCGTACGCCGGCGCACCACCACTTCCACCCCACAGGTCTCACTCTGAATATATTTGATTTGGCCTTCCCCGTGTTCACGTTTCACGCCGGAGAGCTTGCTTTGGAGGAGTGTCTTTGGAAAGTCTCAACTCGCTGCAAATAGTGCACCACAGACTCGGCCCTACTCTGCCGGATTGAAATCAATTCCCTGTGCAGCTGTAGTGCGCCGTGAGGTTCCCTAAACACCGCTATCAATACCCTTTTTAATGTCCCCCAGTCGGTGATCTCCTTGTTCATCAAAATCGTTGTGGCATTGCCACGAACTTTGGTTTTGATATACTTGAAGAGTACATCTTTCTGCGCATCAGATGCCATTCCGATGGCATCATCGCATGAATCGATAAAAGTGAAAACTTCATCGCTAGTACCATTAAAGGTAGGGATGAAGGAGACCAACAGGCTAATGGCAACCTCCGTCATGTTGCAAGTGGGACTACCCTCGACCCGCGAATCGCCACAATCGTCACCGCCGTCCGAATCAGAATCCACACCTGCACCGGTATCGTTATCGTCAGCTAAGGGTTTGTTCAGGGCACCTATTGAAGCACGCAGATTCGAGAACATGAAGGGTCCTCTTTCTCTCGTCCCCGGGTCTCGTCCTTCGTCTCTCTTAATTAAAGAAAAGGTTTCCTTTTTCCCTCCTCATAGGACAACAATTCAACAACAACAAACAAAATCAATAGTGCAAACATTCTAAAATCTATAGGACAATAAAATAAAATAACCATTTACAGAAACAATCCTAAGAACAGCTCCATGTATCCGCCGCAGTTGAAGTGCTAGAACCCGCCGCTGCCACCAAAAATTTAGTATGTTATGCCTTAATAGGCTGCACACCAAGTAATACAATTTGCACCAACTAAGTCCGCAGGCCAGATACGGTTCGTGGGTGGAACCTCTGGCTTTTCCGTTGGACAAGGGGCGGAGGCTGGATTCAAGGAAATGTTACCGCGTGAAGACCCCTTTTTTTTAAACACAATTAATTTAACCTTAAGCTTACTTTATTAATTATGATTACTATAAACCTGTTTTATACAACTTTACTTACACATCTATAGATTATTTTAATCTTAACTTAACATTATTAATTATGATTGTTATTAATTTTCTATACAACTTTACTTATACATTTGTAGATTATCTTAATCTTAACTTAACATTATTAATTATGATTATTATAAATGTTCTATACAACTTTTTACTTTTAATAACTTTTAAATTTGTAGTTAACTTTAACTATTAACTTTTAGTAACTTTTACACAAACTTTATCCTGACGGTAGGACCACGTTTCTTCTAGAAAGACCCCTGATGAACTAACTGACTCTCCTTCACTTCTCATTCTACTTGCCTCGCCGGCTGCCGTGATCGCGTTGCTTTTTTGTCGATCATGCAGAAACGTTTGTTAGGGGCTCCCATGGGGTTCGTATTTCTCTCTAGATTACTTTGTATCTTATGGATTATACCATGGGACCCGGAGCATTCTGTAGATGAAGCAAAATTGTTTCCTTCGGATCGTATTCGGAATATTTTGTGGATTAGGCAAAATCGTTTCTTTAGGATCATATCATATTATGGGACTTGGAATATTCTGTGAATCAGACAAAATTGTTTCTTTTGGTGGTTTCTATGGGGTTTGTATTTCAGGGTAGGTTATTTGCAGATTTAAGCAAGTATTTCTTATTGATGGGTATAGGGTTAGGGTTTCTGACAGGTTTTTCTCCTATGGATTCGCAGCGTCCATAACAATATATATTTCTGTTTTACGAGCTGTGTGAACGCTGGACTGAATTAAACCTCAGGTGTGTCATCAAACTTTTCAACTGATGTCATACAATTGTTGATATGGTCCTTACCATTTAAACGTTTGTCAAAGGCAACCACTTCTATTTCTTATGTTGAACCTTGTTGTTTGCCGTACTAGCGGATACGTCCCATTCTGTCGAACCAGTGCTGTTGTCTGTATTGCTAACGTTACTCTCACTAAACGGTTGCCTTCGTTTACGATATCCGTCAATAGATAACCTTCTTTTTGATGGCGGAGGTGGTTCTGGATCGATTGATATTGGAATCGAACAAAGGTGGCTTTAGTTACCATTTTCAATGGAAGTGTGGTTAATCAAGATGAGACTGTGTTTATACCAGTTGTTACTCCATTAGTGGCATTCGATTTCGATGCAGATGCCGTTGAGCAGACTGTTATAATGTAATTATTATAATTATTATTTTTTTGGGTTTATTGTCTTACCTTCAGTTGAAAGGTCTGCCCTGGCTGCTTTAGGTGACGAGAAGTCGGTTGGGTCCCTGTGGCTGCTGGACTAGGCATGCCGAGCCCTGTTGATGGGTTAAGGTGCCCCGGTCAAGGCGGTATAGAGGGAGAGTACCCACGTTTCTTCGTATTCAGACTTATGGATTTGTCGCACTGTTGTCGGCGAGTGCTCCTCGCATCAAGGGTGTCCCCGGGAGGTGGACGTCCTTTTTGGCTATGTTGGCAACAGCCTTGGTCGTCTTTGCGAACTGGATCACTATTCCCACCATTGATGTGGTGAGATTACCGACAGCAGTTAGGAGTTTAAATGAAAGGCTTCTTTTTATTTTAATTTGATTTTGTTCCTCCTTACTATTTCCTTATTGGGGTTGGCCATGGTTCGACCCTCGAGATTGACTGATCGACTTAAGTTTAAATTTGAATAATTTAAGTTTGAATTATTAATTTATTGGTATTATGGGTAGAAGTATGGGTGCGGGCGTACTGCACTGGCTCACCTCTAACCCCATCCTCTGTTAACTGTATAAGTGGAGTTGCCACGCACTTGGTCAACGCTCTATATGTTCTTCGTATAGTGGATCACAGCACAGCGAATAAAAAAGAAACACAGGAACTTAAATGTTTAATGTTTAATATTGAATAGATATTTACATGAACTTGAACGCTTAAGGTTTAACGTTAAAATAGATTTTCATACGAACTTAAAGGCTTAAAGCAAGGAGAGATTCACTGGGACTTAAATGTTCAATGTTGAATGTTAAATAGATTTTCACACGAACTTAAATGCTTAATGTTTACGTTTAATGGTAAATAGATTTTCACACGAACTTATGTTAAATGCTTAATTTGTACGTTTAATGGGAAATAGATTTTCACACGAACTTAAATGCTTAATGTTTGACGCAACCACCTTCACAAGCGCGACAGACTCCAACTTTTATTATTTAAAAGTAACTCCTATTACGTTGACGTTTTACGTGGAGGGCACGACTTGCCTCCACGGAATCTGATCGAAGATTAACTATTGCCACCGAAGCCACAGAATACCAAAATTCCATCCATCGCTTCGATGACCATATAAGGCATGATCTTAGAAGATGATCACTGAAAGGATGCGCACACACACCAATGCAGTTACTAAGCACTCTCATGCTGTGCATGAGCAAGCGGATCGTGGATATTACATTTCCATAAAAGGAAATATTTATCCGATGGTTACCGCGTAAGAGATCCATTCTGATCGGGCGCACGTTGCTGGCGTCCTCTGATGCGACCTGCCATGCACGTGTGTAGGAAAAAATATTTCCTTTCTGTGTACATGGGCAAGTTTGAGGATTTATGTCGGTTACGGAATGCCGTAACCGAGTTGGGTCATAGGCACATGCTGCGTTGGTGCTCGTGTTTCGCTTGGTCGGGTGATTTGGCGACCGATATGATTTGGCAATGTTGGCTTGCGGATGGTGCGACCAAATTGCTTTAAGAGAAATTAATATTTGTTGCTGATGGAATTTTATGTCAGCTAGAATTATTGAGTCAAAGTATTTCTAAAGTTATTGGTACAACTATGGAAGGTAAGTACACGTTTTTTATGTGTTTTAGGAAACTGTTTCTTCATCATAGTTGTAAGGTAAGTTGTGGCATTCAATGAAACTGCTACAATACTTGTTTTTTTATGCTTTTTGTATGCCCTAGAGGGAAGTTAGGTGTTGTACCTGGAAAAATCAAGCGGTGGCGTTATTGAAACCGCCACAGTATCCCACTGAACGCCTATTTAGAGACTCATCCCTGAATTCAAAATGTGTTCAAGAGAGGAATTAACTTCATGGCAGTTTTAACTTAGGTATAACTTTCCCTCCGGTGGGCGGGACACCTAGTTCGAATGAGCGAAGACGAGCCTGCCCGGACAGTCCTTGGTGCAGGATATATGGAAGGCGACAGCGCAACAGAAATTGGTTACGATGGATGGATGTTATATACCAGGACGCCCAGAGCTTAAATAAGGGCAAGACCGAATCCCGGTTGTAGTACCGATGATGATGATGATGATATCTTTTCACATTTCTGTATTGATTTTATTTATGAATCGTTTGTTCTTATTCATCATTCATCATCATCATCGGCACTACATCTGAGATCCGGTCTTGGCCTTATTTAACAAATCTCTCCACCGGTCCCGATTTCGAGCCGATGTCATCCAGGTTGGCACACCCAGGCTCTGTGCGTCCTAGTCTACGCCATCCCTCCATCGTAGACAAGGTCTGCTGCGCTGTCTTCTTTCACACATCCTGCCGGGCAGGCCCCTCTTCGCTCATTCGAGCTAGGTGTCCCACCCACCGGAGTCTACCGAGCTTGATTTTTCTTACAACATTAGCTTCAAGGTAGATTGCGCACAACTCATGGTTGTAGCGTCTCCGGAGTCGTCCTTCCCCACATACGGGACCACAATTCTCCTTAAGACCTTCCTCTCCAACGCGGCTAAGAATTCAGAGTTTCTTTTATTGAGCATCCAGGTCTCGGATCCATACATGATGGTATGATGGTCTTGTACAGTAGTAGCTTGGATGTTGTCCATAAATTTCGAGATTTAAAGAGCCTTGATAGACCGTCGTAGGCTTTGTTGGATTTGATCATCCGTTCGCGTATTTCTTCTTCCATATTGTTATAAACTGATACTATTGACCGTCTGCTCGATCTGGGTGAAGGATTCCTATACAGCCGATTCGGTTCTACAGATGATGTCGATGTCATCTGCGTAGGCAAGTATCTGGCTGGGCTTGGTGATAATAGTCCGTATTATATGACGTATACATCCTGCCAAATGTCTACCGGGAATTTTTTATTTATAATTCCCACGTAAGCCTATTGTCAAATTTGTTTTTGCCACTAAGTTGTCACCGCTGTGAGACATAATGGCATTAAGTTTGAGTGTTATCTACCAATTAGTTTGTTTACAGTTGCTGATTTTGTTGGTTCACTTCAAGTACGTTTTTCGATTTTTATAATTGGTAATTGGATTGAGCGAGGAGTTTTTTGTGTTTCCAACGGAATTTCTTTTGTGAAATCGTTGCAAGTGATGGTTAAGACCTATGGCGACTCAGTTGTATCGAAAACAAAAGCGTATGAATGGTACAAAGCATTCAAAAGTGGTCGTCAAGACGTTAATGATTTGCGTCGCGCGACCGCTCTAAGAACGGTTGTGACTGAGGAAAACATGGCTTAAGTGAAGGAATTGATTCTTGAAAATCGTCGTTATACCTTGAGAGCTAGCACAAGAGCTAAACATTTTACACGAATCAGTTTGTAAGATTTTGGTCGATATTCTGAAGAGAAACACAGGCTTCTTCCAAAATCGGTTGCTGAAAACATGCTTTCTCGAGTCGCCAGTGACTCTACATTTATGCAACGCATCATAACTGGTGACGAGACATGGGTCGACGAGAATGACATGCAAACGAGTCAACAATCATCCGAATGGCCCTAGCAAAAGGAGCCGAAACTGAAAAAACCACGAACAAAATTAAGGTCATGCTCATGGTTTTCTTCGATTATCGTGATGTGATGCACTAACAATTCCTTCGGCAAGGTCAAGCAGTGAATAAGGAATACTACTTAGGCATTATAAAGCGTTTGCGGGGAGTGTTCGCCAAAAGAGGCCGGATTTGTGGAAAGACAAGTCTTGGATATTACACCACGATAATTGCATGCGGAATTCGTCAACAAACGGAAAGAGTTGAGGAGTGTGATCCGCAAAAGTAAATGTGACGTGTTTTGCTCCCTAAGGGATGAATTAAATAACAACCCATGGGGCAGCGCTTACAGGATAGTCATGAAAAGACTACAGAGTAACAGTAGCCCAACGCAAAAAAGGAAAAGTGACATGGCCAGAATCGTTGCTGTCCTCTTCCCGCAGTGTGATGAGGTATTGAGAGTGCAAGAGCAGTGGAGGATCACTGAAGGAGAGATACCTCCCGTGACCACCGAAGAGGTACTCTTGGCTGCAGGGGTTATAAAAAAAACAAGACCCCGGGACTGGATGGTATCCCTAACGCTGTAGTGAAGACCAAAAAGCCGGAAGTCTTCAGCAGTCTCTTCACAATCTGCTTTCAAATAGGACAATTTCCTAAACGATGGAAAAAACAGCGACTTGTGCTTATACCAAAAGGTGTCAAGAATCCAGAAGAGCCGTCGTCTTGTCGCCCGTTGGGCATGCTGGACACAACAGGAAAACTGCTTGAGCGAGTAATTGCCACTCGTCTGGAAGAATTCACTGAGGGGAAATCGGGGCTCTCTGAATCGCAGTATGGATTCCCGAAAGGTAGATCAACCGGTAAGGCACTATCCGTGGTGTGCGGTATCGCTCGCAATGCAATAGCTGGAGCACGATGGCTAGGTGGTACCAAAAAATATTGCGCGGTGGTGACGCTTGATGTTAAAAATGGTTTTAACTCGGTGAATTGGAATCGGATTCTAGAAGCGTTGGGCGATCTACAAGTCTCCCGCTACTTGGTGCGTATATTAGCAAACTATCTCTCGGATAGAAGACCGCTCTATGACACAGATGAGGGACCATAGGAATATAAAATAACAGCGGGTGTACCTCAGGGGTCTGTATTAGGTCCGCTGTATAGGAATATCATGTATGATTATAGCGTTTGAAATAATAGTGAAGAAGATCGGGTGATTCGAACTGACGCTATGACAGCTCGAATCACGAAAAAAAATTTACCTAGGCGTTACACATCAGGCTACTGACCGTGTTTAGAATTTGATTTCCAAACTCGACTATATTCCACTGATGTGAATTATTTTTATTTATCGCTTGGTATACGGTTCTGATGTATTTTTCTTATTCGATTTTTCGTTCGGTGTTCTTCACTATTTTTGCTTGTGAATTGTGTGTGTATCTGTTAGAATCGCTACATGATGGTGTGCTCAGAGTCAATGTACCAGAAGGGGTTAGAATCATTGGGTACGCAGTTGATTTGGCAATAGTATCCGTCGCTAAACATCTAGATGACCTGGAGAATATTTGCTCCCAAGGAATCCAGAGCATTAAATGCTGGCTAGATATGGCCGGACTGAAACTAGCTGGACATAAGACGGAGGCAGTTTTAATAAGCAGCCGCAAGAAAGTTGAACACCTTGATTTGGAAATAGAAGGACAAATAATCAGATCCAGTCCCTATATTAAATATCTTGGTGTTATACTCGACAACAGGTTGAGCTTCAAGGAACACCTGAGGAAAACGAGTGAAAAAACGGTAAGAGTATGCAAAGTTTTGGCGAGACTGCTACCCAATGTTGGAGGACCCCATCCCCACATAAGGAAACTCATAACCAGTGTCACCTCCACTATAATGTATGCAGCTCACATATGGGCAGGAGCCGTACAGTATAAGTCATACATGAGGGGAGTGAACTCAGCGCATAGACTAGCATCACTAAGAGTATGCTGTGCATTTCGAACGGTATTCGAAGATGCCATAAATGTTTTGGGCGGGAGGACACCACTTGACATTGCAGCTAAAGAAAACGCTGCCTTGCATAAGGTCTCCCAAGAGAATCGTTGGAGAATGCTGTCACAATTAGAGCTCTCGAGCCTAAGAGAATGTCAACGAAGGTGGGATTCTTCCACCAAAGGTAGATGGACCCACACCATGATACCTGATATAGAAACCTGGGTGAAAAGAAAACATGGCGAACTGAATTACTACTTGACTCAGCTAATATCAGGACATGGATGCTTCCGGCAATACTTGCACAAGTATAAGCATGTGAATCACCCATACTGCTTGTATTGTGAAGGCAAAATAGAAAATGCGGAACACGTACTCACTGAATGCGTGAGATTCGAGACCGCACGAACGATTTTGGAGAGACACACAAGACGGACAGTTACTCCGGCTGGAGTAATAGAATACATGCTTAGTTCAAAACAGGCATGGTCCGTAACCAATGGTATTCTCTGTGAAATGATGCAGCAGTTGCGACGTGACGAGCGGAGTAACAGGTAAACTCTGTCCCGCCTCGCGACGGAATATCTAAAAGAAAGTTCCGCGGGGATCAACGGGAATATGAGCCTGACGGGAGGTGGTTTTAGTCGGTAAAAACCCGGCATGCCTCGGGATCGGTCTAGAGGTATCTTTTGAAGATTGCCACCTTCCTACGGAAACCAAAAACCAAATCGATCGAACAAGCACCGTATTCACCAGATATCGCTTTCCTGTTTTTCAAACTCAAATTGCCACTTCGAGGAACACGTCTCGTGTCGGTTGAAGCCATAAAAAACTCGAAGAAGGAGCTAAAATTGATCCCGGCCGCGGGCTATAAAATATGTGTGGATGATTGGATTAATCGTTGGCATAAGTGTATTGCCTCGCAACGAACTACTTTGAAGGCGATAAAACAAATGTTGATGATTAATTCAAATTTGTTGTTTTATTGAGAAAGTCCGAGTAGTCATTTGACATACAGTATTCTCTAGTTCCTTTTTCTTCATCTCTATCTTAGCAATGAGTTTATTCAGCAGCTCGGCATCATTGCTGGTGTATGCTGTTGTGTTTCCAGCTTCTGAATATTGAGCACAATTTGCATTATCTTCACCGTCACTTTTGTCACTCATAGTGACCATGTCTTTAACAGCGTTAGCTTGGAATTCGGCTGCGGATTATGCCTTCTCTGTGGCACCATTTTTAATTGACCCCCGCACACGAACCCCGTTCACACTTGAATGTGCCATACACATACTCTCTGTGACACAATTTTCCCCTAAGGGAGACCAACGATAATTGTATGGGATGAATTTGCGTTTCACTTAGTGAAGGTGTTGCTGTGTGTAAATATTGAACAGATTGGCAAACAGCAAAAGAATTGACTTCCAAGTCACGGGTGCTCGTCAGACTGTGGATATATTCTGAGGCCGTACCCACAGGGCACAGGTAATTTCGTTAGGCACCCAATTGTCTCATGGAACTTTCTTCAGGCATTACCATCGATGTGATATCCGTCAATTTAGGCACAATAAGTAAATTTTCCTGTCTGTCGCACTGTCCAGCGGCGCATCATCTTGAAATTGGACCTGCTAGAGAATAGCTAGTAGCTCGTAAGTATTTATACAAATTGGAGGAGAAATATGCTCCATATCTTAGTTTCTGGTCGTGAAAGAAGTTAATGATAGAAGTTCTGCGAAATGTCTGTTTGTTAAGTAACAAGGAGCCGTCAAGGCAATGGAGGTAGAAATTCATTTCGATTTTCATAATATGCCCCCGGCTTTAATTTTCAAATGGTTTACATGCCGGCGTCTTATGGATGTAAAGAAGCACTTTGACCTATGTCAGACCCACTTACCAAGGACAAGGACGATGTACATTTTGTGTTTTTATGTAATTAACACATAATTAGTATAAAAATAAATTATGATAGAATGTTTTTTTGCGATTACTTATTTTAATTTTCTTTCATCATTTATCTCTTTTTCATGTTTTATCGTGGATGGCGGCTCCCCAATTTCGTGTACCCTGGTCATTTGTGCTCCTTGTCTGTTGGATTTAAAATAACACGACCGCAACGATGACAACAACAACATCAATATCAACAACAACGACCTGAAAATATGAAAACAAACCGAAAATCGGACGTTCTTCAATTTAATCGGGACAGCGCTGCTGGCTGCAACATTACGGACCTATCAGCGAGCTGGATGTGATTCGGAGCAATTATCATTGAGCTGTCCGCGGGGCACAAGCATATCAATCGAGTTGGCGCAATATGGCAGAGCCGGGGGTGAGTACTGTGAGTTGGTGTGTGCTCGTCCTTTGCACGTCAACCGATATACTTGTTAACAAAACTTTCCTTCTGTGCTCCTTTTATTTCGTTTTTGGGTTTTTTATTATTATTTTATGTTTGGATATTTCTCCGTCTGTTGGCTTTTTCCTATTTTCTATTTTTGTTATTTTGATAATCTTTTTTACAGATTTGAGCGATCACAGTTTATGTCCACCGATTTCGGAGGAGAATACTACAACTAGATCCGATGGCGTTGTACACAGTGGTACTGAAATTGAGGTGAAGCCAGCCGAGGCTTGCACGGTGAGCGGATTACAGGTAAGAGGTACATGCCAGAGGACAATAGTAAAGTGGGTTGCAATGAAGGGTATAAATCGAAATTCATATCCTGGACTGGGTATTAAGCGGTTGGTAGATAATATGAGACGTGGGAATGAATACTCGAGAGGATTATGGCTGTAGCGAAACTGGCCTGCGATGGAGTTGGATAAGTTGATTGTGTTTCAAATCGAATAGCAAATTACATTTGTGGTAGTGCTTTTGAATACCTCTTGCCAGAGGCTTATCAGGATCTGGAGTTTAATTTGAGGATTAAAGAGACTTTTCCCCAAATACATGTGGTGGGCTATAAACGTGTTTCAGTTGGTAAATACGACAAAAGCCTATTGAGAATTCACTGATAGCAAGAGGACAATTAGTGAGAATTATCTAGGGACAGATGGAGACTAGATAGGCATGCATTGAAACATGACACTTTTAATTGAGATTATCCGGCAACGAACAAAGTTGACTTTATGTTGTTGGCTCTGTCTGTTGTCTGTTGGTTAACAACTAAATTAAACAAAAAAATTGAACCAGAATAGTCACATTGTCAGTCATCACAAATCGATTTTTGTTAACATATCGTCGAACATTGTGAACTTAATCAAAATTGGAAATGGTCTCAGTTTCTTTAGAATGTATAATAAACCCGTATAATTCAGTTGTAGAAATAATAAATAAATTAATAAATTAAATCCTGCCCCGTCATAAATTAAATCCTAGACACTAAAGAAAAAAAAAGGTGAATAAACAAATGACATCATATTGGTTTAAAGATGCATTTGTTAAACATACATTTCAAAGTTTGTTACAACTTTAGTCTACATGCTTTATCTAATTTAACGAGTATGTTTCAAATATAAAAATTAGCTCTCACAACTTTTTTCTTATTTATGCCTTTTGGTGTCAAACTTTATACAAAAATTAATTTTGATAGGAAACACAAGTTTCTAATTACCAATTGTAATCTTTCCATTAACTCATAGTGTTTACAGTCAATATTTGTATATAGAGATGCATTCGCCTACCCCTAGGCGGCGGTGTCATTAAACATCTACTGCCCCGTTGATTTACTCTGCGAGCATGTGGGGGTTCTCTATATTACATGGAGGACCAACCACAATCTTAACCTAATTGCCACCGCTAACAGCGCGTCACCTCAATCCCAATTCCTACCGTCGGCTATTTTACCTGCAATAGGTAATTGTGCATTAATCTATTAGGTTAATGCACAATTGCATTCAGTGTTTTCAGAGCTGATACCCACTTCTGATAAGATTCCTGCAACAGTTAAGCGGCGCTCACTTTCAATAACCTCTCGAACGGTACGGATATTATCATCTGTACGACTTCTCCTTGGGCGCCAATCATTACTTTCGTTTTCGATATGTTCTCGCTCACTTATAAAACTCCTCTGGCCCACGTATACACACGATTCTGAGACAGTGTACCATCACCAAACTGTGCCTTCAATCAAGAAAAAATTTCCGGGGGCTTATCGCCTTCATTTGTTAAAAATTTTATAATAATCCGTTGCGCAACAGACGTATGTACCTCTTGCAAGCTCATGGCTGTACTCCCTACAAAGTCGAGCGCTTCCGCTAGCCAAGTCGGATCCCCTACTCTTCATAAACCAAACAACATCCACGCACAAGATTATCTAGCTCGCAACTTGTTGCTAAGCAAAAAAGTAAAATTATCGTTTATATTTGATATACAATAGTATAGCAGTGAATTTCGTAATAATAAATACTATAAGAGGTAAGCGTATAAGAATTACTCGTATAAAAGAATTATATATAGTATACAGTATTCACATATGCACAAGATACTTTCTGGGATCGTTTAAGAGAGTAAGAGTTTCTGGGATCGAGCTTGTAGTATATCAGGTTGCAGTATAAAACATTGCAGTATACGTTTTTAAAGAATAAGATTTTGCGAGATAAGAGTTTGTAGAACAAGAGTTTGAATTACATAAGTTTGCAATATAAGAGCTTGCAGTACAAGGGTTTAAATTATTTGAATTTTCAATATAAGAGTTGCTAGTACAAAAGTTTGACGTGTATACGTTTGCAATGTTAAAGTTTGGGGTATACGAGTTTGCAGTACATGAGTTTGTAGTGTAAAAGTTTGTAGTGTAAAAGTTTGTAGTGTAAAAGTTTGTAGTGTAAAAGTTTGTAGTGTAAAAGTTTGCAGTATAAAACTTCGCAGCATAAGAATTTGCGGTGTAAGAGTTCGCGGTATTAGAGTTTTCGGTATTATACTTTACGGTAAACCATTATGGCAGTTGTGTATGAATTTATACGGTCTCATAACAATGTAAATATAATATCAGTGACACATAGGACTCCGTCGTGTCTTGGAAGTCGTGTGTGTCGTTAATCGAGAGAAAAAAAGTTGCTCGCTGCGTGAACAAAAAGAACCAAATGTATATCGTTGCATGACTGCGATGCGCATGTTCAACGTTCTTTCATGAGTAAATATATAGTACAAGAGACAGAAAATACTAAACTCTCCCACAGGAAGTAGAAACTTCTGGGCATTCGTGAAAAACATTCAAAAGTCGGTCTCGTCATCCATTCCATCGGCAACGACAGACCAGTCATCAGTGCAATAGAGAAGGCGTATCTACTCTCTGCACATTTTGCAGCGAACTGGATGCTTCCTGATACCACAATAATTCCACCTTAACTTGAGCATAAGCGGCACACCATGAGCCAGATTCACTTCCGAATGCGTACGGTTGGCCGCGCACTCAAGGCGGTAAGCGCAAACCAATACGCTGGTCCTGGTGGCATTCCCCCAATTCTCTTGAAGAAATGTTCCTCCTCACTCGCTAAACCACTGCGGAAATTCTTCCATTTCTTTTATTCTACTGGCCGTTTTCCACATAGATGGAAGTCAGCGAACATTCAGCCAATTCCCAAAAACGGTGATGATCGTCTCTCTCGTCTTACCGACCCACAGCACTAACTTCTATTCTCTCGAAGGTAATGAAATCACTGATTAACCGTCAACTTTCGAAATATCTGGAATCAAATGACCTCCTCAATGACCGCCAATATGGCTTTCGTAGCAACAGGTCCACAGGAGATTTGATGGCGTCCCTTACAGAAAAGTGGAGCCATTCCATCTACTACCTCGGCGAAAGCAAGGTATTCGCATTGGAGTTTGGCAGCCAGCCGTTTTGTCAAAATTACATTCCTATGGAGGATAAGGGACAATATTTCTGGCGGTTCAATCCGAATGGTTGGTGATGGTGTCAAATCTGCCTCCCATCAAATTAATGGAGGTGTTCCCCAAGGTTTTGTACTCTCACCCACTCTCTTCCTCATCTTTATAAATGATCTCTTGTCCATTATCCAAAACTAATTTCCTCGTTTACTGATGATAGCACGTTGAGTTTCTCATACTCATATGAACATTTCCGAGCAAACATTTCGAATGTCATTACGAGGGTTGCCTTTTATATTTCGGGATTAGAGAACAAAAACAAATATTGATCATCGAGAATCACTTTATTGTTTTTCAAAATATTCCCCATGAAGATCTATACACTTTTGCATGCGTTTGAACCAATTGTCGAAGCACTTTTGCCACTCTGATTGAGGTATCTCCAACACATGCATTCTGAATGCAGCAACCGCTTCTTCAGGTGTCGAAAAACGTTGACCTCTCAGTTTGTTTTTTACGTACGGGGATAAAAATAAGTCATTCGGTGCCAAGTCAGGACTATACGGCGGATGACCCATCAAATCGATGTTTTGGGTGCTCAAAAACGCAGTTGTCGCAGCCGATGTGTGAGAGCTCGCATTGTCGTGGTGAAGAGTGACCCGTCTTCGGCGGTTGGTTTTCCTGATTTCTTGGAAGACAACTGGCAAACAAATGGTTGTGTACCACTCAGAATTGACTGTTCTGCGTTGTTCTAGTGGTACGGTTGCGACATGTCCAGTTTTTCCGAAAAAAACAGGCGACCATTTGCTTGGAAGTGCTTCGTGCGCGAACAACTTTTGTTGGATTTGGCTCATCTTGAAACACCCAGACAGTCGACTGCTGTTTACTTTCGGGCTCAAACGCGTAAATCCACGATTCATCACCTGTCACGATGTCATAGACGTGTTTCGAAGCACCGCGACCGAATTTTTTGAGCATTTCTTTCGACCAATTGACACGAGTCTTTTTTTGGGCGATTGACAAATTGTGTGGGATCCAACGCGAACAAATTTTTTTGACAGTCAAATGTTTATGCAATATTGAATGTACGCTGGTCCCACTAACGCCTAAGGTTGTCTCAATCTCACGATAGGTCACATGACGATCTTCCAATATCAGTTCGCGCACAGCATCAATGGTTTTCGGAACAACAACTGATTTTGGACGACCTTCACGAAATTCATCTTGGAGTGAACTACGACCACGATTGAATTCATCGATAAACACTGGTCCTTGATGGAGCTTCATCGCCAAAAATTGAATTAAGTTCATCCATGCACTGTTGCTGAGTTAATCCACGCCGAAAGTTGTAAAAAATAATCGCACGAAAATGTTGACGATTTAATTCCATTTTTGGGCCGAGATGAATCTTTTAAGTTACTGTAAACAACACAAATAGCGCTCGTATGTCAAAACGTTCTGAGTGCGTATAACCTCAAAAATGTCCAACTTTACGACAGAGCTGTCAATTGCCGGATTGCAACCCTAGGGTTGCCAAATCTCGAAACATAAGAGGCAACCCTCATATAAAGCTCCGTGTTTATAGAATCGATTGCTCTATACGGATGCGAAACATGGGCTCTCACAAAACGGGAAGAGAACAAATTCCGCGTATTTGAGAATATAGTTTTAAGGAGTATATTTGGCGGTAAAAATGATGAGGAGGCAGGACAATGGAGGAAACTCCATAACCACGAATTGGAAGAGCTATACCGCAATTCCACAATAGTGAGAGTAATCAGGTCACGAAGATTAAGTTGGGCTAGACATGTGGCGAGAATGGGCAACGATAGGACGGTGCTTTGACGGAAGGTCAACTCGAAAGAGACCGGTACGAGTTACGAGATACGAGGAACGATATACATATCTCGTAAACTCTTGAACATGATATGGGATGTAACGTCGAATAGGTTGTGGAACTTTATTAGTTGTCACTTGACTTCCGTAGGGTGCGCATTAGTGAAAAGTCGTAAGAAGAAATGAATGAGTTGTACCCATATAAGTTCATCTTTGCCATTTATTCTATATATGATAAGGTTTGCACCGAGAAAATTCCCTATTACATATGTGGGGAAGAAGTATTGTGCCGGACATGGGCACTTGGTTCCCTTCCTCCTCCAGCATTCGCTCCACTGTTCAACAAGCTTCCGCCAAACTCTTGGAGATTCACTGCAGAAGGAAAGGAAACAACAGCATCGAACAATTGTCACAGAACATGCACCTGATAAGGAAAACGACGCAAAACAAAACTCCCCGACATACCGTCCACAAGGAGGAAAAGTTAAACACACTATTTTGTTTGTTAATATTTATTTTATTTTAGTCCTTTTAAACTATTGCAAGAAACAGTTGTGAGGTGATTTGCCGCGAATTGTTTGTAACACACAATCGCGATAGGATGCAATTTAATTTTTATTGTTTGTTGAATCAAATGAAAGGCATGAATCAAAGGTCACTTGAATTATGTAAGTTTCTTAATTTAAGTGTTCTTGTGGGGGTTCTCTATATTACATGGAGAACCAACCCACAATTCCAACCACAATTTCTGCCTTATTTCGACCGCTTTCAGCGCGTCATATTAACCCCTATCCCACCGTCCATGCTATTCACCTGAAATACCACATTTCCCAAAGGACGCTTAGCTAAACTCATTATCCTATGCAGGTAATGCATAATTGAGTTTAGCTACCATTTTCTGCCATACGGCAACTCCATTCCTCTAACCATGAGATTTCCACCGGAAATTCCATTCATGTCGGTTAGCAACAACTAAGTCGAATCCAACGACGCGGTTGCATCATCATTCATTGGCTTGGGTAATTACCGCATTCCTTGGCGTTTTTCCCACGGTATAATTTCCCTAGCCGATGTAGCGTCCTATCGATTTGCCACAGATCATCCATTCGCTTGGGATCAATGATCTCTTTTCGCAGGTGAATAGCACCAGCTAAATTTTCCTCTCCTCCAATGCTCTCTGAGATAACCACAGCCGTAACACTAGGGCAGTAGGTCATGCTCAGAAGCTGCATTTGATACCAGCACACACAACCAAGCCACCTCGAGATCACAGTACATCGTGTTTTTGTTCTCTCATTCTCCACGTTCGTCAATTATCAATTAACCGATACTCACCATACTTCGACGGGCGTGACAATGAGAGCGCAGAGGCGTGATCTACTTTGGTTGTCCTGTGTGCAATAAAATAGAACACCAGAATTTCACCCCTGATGAAAATTAGTCGCTATCCAATTACTTCCGCCGGAGGACACGCCGCTCGAGGCTCACCAGAATTTCGCGTTTATTTTAGTCAGTCATAATTCAATCGCCATCGCGGGCAGACAATCTATTTCATGTAAATCTAGTGATCATCATCATCATCGGCACTACAACCGGGAACCGGTCTTGGCCTTATTTAGCAAGTCCTGAGGCTTGTTAAATTTTCCATATTGATTTTTTTTTCCGGGCAAGGTTATTAGTCTTGCGCCAGAGGCTCCCCGACGGGAATCGAACCCCGGTCTCCCGCGTGACAGGCGGATATACTAACCACTATACTATCGAGGAGCTAAATCTAGTGATAGTTTATCTTAATGTAAAATAAAAGGAGCTCTTATACCAACAAATAAAAAAAAGGAACATATAAACAACTACACCAGTGTGTTTTCCATTGTTCCTGTTCTTCCTGGATTTTTGTGGATATTCGACCGAGCAACATCGTTGGGGAAGAAGTGAATCCTGTGCCCATGTTAAGTGCCATACTTCCATACCCCCAAATTCTCATTTCAACATTCAAAAGTACACAACTCACGATTAGACGGAAAACTACTCGGCTCGCGGTTGATTCGATGGTGTATCTCGCGTCCCCGTGCGCATCGGGGCAGCGGGATTGGCACAACCAGCTCGGGCTGCGGATGTAATTTGACTCAACGATATTCATTCGTTGTCAAAAGAAATTTGGCTAGTGAAACTGGCTCTCTTACTTTTAAGGGTGGATTTTCTAACCCAAGAGAATCGTGAAGTCTCTCTTTGCGGGTAGGGATCCAGATCTCTTAGCGAAGATCTATGATGGTACACATGTATGTGTGAACACTGGTTCGTTCATGGAACGAAACCATGAGAACGAATCTAAAACAAAGAAAGGGCATAATGTGCATCCATACGATGTGAGTTCGGCTAAGCAAACAAGCCGAATCTCATTGGATGCTAATTGGGTCTTTGTTTGCTTATGTGAGAAGGTCACTGGTAAACGGATCCAGGAATATGTAGGACAAAGGGAATTTATAATCTGACAGTTCAACTGATTAAACAAGTTGTAACTCATAAGATGGGAGATGCATTTGGGATACTTCAAACGATATAGATTGTTTAACGCATCGCCAGAATGCCTGCGGAAGAACAGCGTTGTTTTGATTGCACATGGTGCGAGTTGGGGAAATTGGCTTCAGCGTCGATTGCGCTAATTATATGCAGCTGCTTGGCTTGTTTGTTGTTAGGAGAAAAGGCCGCCAGCCAATTTGTATGTGGGGGTAGAGGAAGTATTGCACCAGACACGGTCACTGATACACTTCCTTCCCACTTGTCACTGCTGTAAAGAAATGATCACCCGAGAGAAAATAGAAACGCACTGGAATGTTATTTTGCATAATTTTCGTTTATTTTTAAATGTCTTCTTTTTTATTTTCTTGTATTTCACAATTGTTTTCAATTACTTAATTTAGGGTAATCCGTACTGAACGCGTAACTATCGTATTCTCTCGACACTGACTATGCAACGACCGCGACTTGACTCTATGTTGTGTGTGTGCACACTCCGGAGGATAGTTATCGACTGTCTAAAATTTGCGAAATTAATGTTTGGGCCCGTCCGGTGGCGTGACCTGCCGCTGTGATGATTGAATAGCGACTGATTGGAATTAGGGATGGAAATTGGGATTTCTGCTTTTACGCAACGATCAGGCAATGGTAATCGTGCTCTCTTGTGCATCCATCAATTCCCCACGCTCATCGGGGTGGATAAGTACTTGCGTATTCGTTCGACGTCGATGCGCGTAGAAAGGATGAAGAAATCAAAAGGAAAGCATAATAACCCAGGGTTTATCTGGCTTAGTGTGTGTGTATTAATGCAGCATCTGAGAATGATCCACTGACCTAGTGCGGTGATTGTGGTGATCTCAGAGCGCATCGAACTATGGAAAGACAGAATTGTGGAGGAGAGGAAAATGTAGTTTGCGCTATTCACCTGTAAAATGAGATCGTTCATCCCAAGCGATTGGATGATCTGAAGAAAAGCCGAAGTGACACCAAATTGGCTAGGGTAATTTATCATGAAAACCAAACTCGAATAATTTTGAATTACCCCAGCCGTTGCATGGTTATGCAACAGCGTCGTTTGATTTCACTTGTTGTTGCCAACCGACGTGATGTGATTTCCGGTGGAAATCTCATGGGCTAGCAAAATGGAGTTGCTGTATGGCAAAAGGGTAGCTAAACTCAATTATGCATTATCTGCATAGGATAATGAGTTTAGCTATGCGTGCTTTGGGAAATCAATAATTCTCAGGTGAATACCGAACGGTGGGATAGGGGTTAGTATGACACGCTGAAAGCGGTCGAAATAAGTTGGAAATTGTGGTTGGAATTGTGGGTTGGTTCTCCATGTAATATAGAGAACCCCCACATGTATGAAATGGGATTTCTTGTACACATGTTGGGGCTGGGATTAGCCAACTCAAGGGTAAGATTCCCTGATTATGCGGTTGTATTATATATGAATCGATGAATTTTCTTTCAGGGAATTTATGATAAGCTTGGAGAGAATTCTTATAGGGGATTTTAAATGCGAAGTTATGCATGCTGGTAAGAATTCTCTTCTAGGGGATTTTAGCTAAATGAACTTGATCAATTTAATGCGTGAAGCATTTAAGGTGCTAATGATATTGCATTAGCGAAAGCTTATGCAGACTGGGTTGTACGGATGGGGATTCTTTAGGTAAGTAGTCAGTGGGGTTTGGCAGAACCGCCACACATATATTAATGGAAACGCTACCGTCACCGAATTTTTACCATAAAGTTTTGTTTCCTGTCTTTGCATTTTCACAGATCTTAAAGTAATTCCGTGTGTTGATTAAATTTAACCAATTCAGGGACATTCACATTAAGTGATTTCGGACATTATGTGAGAAGGTATCATTAGGTGCGGGTATTAGAATGTAATATATTCTCAAAATCAGTTGTATATATTTCGTTTTTCTTCTATATACCTGTGGGGAGGAAGTATTGTGCCTGCATGGGTACTCCGTTCACTTCATCCCCCATCCTAATTGTACACGAGAAATTGTCACCAAGGCACGAAACAAAAAAAACACACACAGGTAATAGTCGCCAGAAATTAGAACGCACACGATATGAATAGCTGTCAATAATTTTTATTTATATTAACACAAAAGGAAAATGATCATAAACTTTTTGTTGGTCAGTTCACTTTTATATATTTATTAATTATAGTAAGTTTGACGCGACTTTGATGAAACTGGTGCATGTCTGGCATTTGGAAATACTTTCATTAAGCTAGAGAATTATGTTTTCTTAGGTCATGTTGAAATAAACTTGAACAATAAATCAAAATTATAATAATACAATTATTTATTTAGCACTTGGAGATTTAACTCTACGCCTCGACTATGGTTGCGTCACCGTGCGCACCGGTGAGCAGGAGATCGGGTGTGACCTGCGTGGTCAACGGATGGAGTTCGACTCCCCGAGGATAGAACTCTGACTTGAATTCCATCCTCAATTAAGGGTGAGATATGGAGGAGAAAGAGAACATTTTCACTTAAGGGTGTGGCCGCCACAGAGATGCACTCTTTTAGTGCAGTGGTGTGTGTGCCTAGAATAAAGAAAGGGGCATAAGATGCATTCCTAAGATACGATTTCGGTAAAGCAAATAAAACCGAAATCGTCGGATGCTAATGGGATCTTTGTTGGAACATGTGCGGCTAAACAAAGAGACGACGATACGATGTGGAAATGTGCTAATTGGTCGGTGGACGAAACAAATCCCTTGGTAGCATTTGTATATGCAGGGAAATCCCTTTATGGGAAACGGATTCTATATTTGCATTGTTTATGCTTTGAATTCAATTGGTGCCAAGGGACGCGGAATGCGTATTTGCTTTGGTTTGCACATTGTGCGAGTCAGAGAGTTTTATTGCAGGGAGAAAAAGATCGCCGGCCAATGTGTACATAAAGAAATTTATCGTACACATGAATGAAGCTGGTAATATGCGACGCAACGATAATTATCCCTGGCTGGAATGGTTACATGATATGTGAACCTAGGTTTTTCTTTTCAGGTAATTTATGATAAGGAAAGTAAGAACTCTTACAGGGGATTTGTAAGCGAAGGAATGCTTGAAAAGGTAAGAATTCTTTTGCAGAAGCTTTACGATTATAGCTTTGATCCAATTAATGCGTGTAGCATTTTCAGTGCTTAATGCGATTGCATTAGCGAAAACTTATGCTGGTGGGATGAGGTTATGGGGGTTTTTAGGTAAGTGTACCGTGGGGTTTGGCGGCACCGCCACATACCATACAATTTTTGGAACTTGAATGATTCTCAGTTACGGCAACCAAATACAATGTTGGTGTAATGGAATTACGCCTTTTCAACATCCCCATAATAAATTCAATTCATTTTGTGGAAATTGGTTCTAGTTCCATTTTTGACGTTCTTGAATACTCTAAGTTATTAAAAGAGCATTCTTAACCGATTTATGAATAAACACAATCCGAACATGCCATAATCCCATGAGACGTTCCATCCTCAGTTTCACACTTTTCAACCACCAACTCGCAGAAAGATTATTTTCCACATTAATAGATCCTTCTTTCATATTTCTCTTATCGATCGCCCTTTCGGTCTTTTGGCTACAATCATCTATCAAATGTGCTGTGCTTTGAACTCTTCATGTGCAAAGTGTATTCGTGTTCGATGTCACACTTACCTGTCAGTAAAAACCCATTAATCATTATCTACCCCATGAACAGGATGTTGCACCATTGTTTGTTATTCCATTCCCCGGAAACCGCACAGTGTTACTGAAAACAAAGGTATTATCACGAAAATTATTCGACTGGTTAGATCGTAAATAATCTAAGACAAGCAATGAAAAATTCAAACTGTTTCTGTAATCAAAAAATACAGATAAAAGTCTAAAACTATTGCATTCAATCGCTGACGCATAGCATATTTAAATACTTGGAACTGTTCAGTTCCTCAGTTCTACATATCCAACACGCCTCAAGTTTTCAACGTAATACATTTGTGTAATTCACTTTAGAGCATACGTGCACAGAATGTCACCCGTGTTCCTAAGAGAATATTTTATCTGTGATCCCCGATAACGATTGTTAGCTCGATACTGCTACCTGTCTTCAATCAAAAATTTTGAATCGCACTTCTGTTAAAACTCATTACCCCACAATCATTGTGAGTATCCTGAATACCCACGGGCTCATGTAAAAGAATCTGTCTCATCGATATCACTCATATCGAGGGAACGTGAGAGTATCTATAGGTAGTCGGGACCGAAACTTTGTCCCCCCACACCATTAGATTCAGTGACAAATGCAAATTCCTGTCTAATTTATCATTTTACGCTTCAAAGTTTCTTCCGATCGAAACAAAGGGAAAAAACAAAAAGATGAAAAAAAAGTATATACAAAGCCAACAACGATAGACAGGATAAATGTTAAAAAGAAAAAGGGACACGAACACAGAGTCACAGGCCGTGTGCGTGGATTATGTACCGCGAACTTAAGGACTTTTGACAGATGAAGCTCAAACTTTTACCAAACTCTGAAACCTAGTCACGTGAAAGTAATTCACCTCATCTCATAGCTATCGACTGAACCCAGGGGGGGTGTAATTAAAAAATTCCATCCAATCAGTTCAATCGAACTGAAAGAGGGCTAAAAGTGCTCCCGGAACAAAGTTAATCGGCTAGAAGTTCGTACATTAGGATTAGTAGATGCTTTCGTCGGTTGCTTCCTTCGGTTCAGTACACCATCCTTCATCCTTTTCCTCTGTACTTCCATATCGCTCACTGTAGTTCTTATTCTCTTGGCTTCCCTTATCTGCTGTGGTGCGCCCATATTCTGCTTCGGCCCCTTACCCTTGTTTTTGCTCTTGTAAATGCACCAAACCTAGTTTTTTTTTCCTCTTTTTTTTTCTGACAAGAAAACTTTTATTAGATGATAACGTAATGAATTCTTCTCAGGATATTATGCCTTGAAAGGGAATGTCACTAGAAGTACATTCAAACATCGCGACATACGTATACCGCTTATATTTCCTCTGTAGAGGGAAGATGATAGACGAATTGACAGGCTTTGATTAGATCGACATTGGTGGGGGAGGGAATCATGTTAAACTCGAAATTACCATTGAACAAAGGACGGAATAACACTCTCGTACGCTGAAATACATTGTACAAAGGATTTCATCTGCTGGATATATATCCTTAAGCACGGGTAGTTTAAATAAAAAAGGGCCATCTCTTGAATATGTTGTTAGTGAGTTCATGCCTGTAACAGGATACTAAGACTAAGTATAATGCAAACATTTACGCAATGGAAGTTCCACTGATGTGGAATCGAAGCAATCGCATACGGTGTCGGTCCGTTGGAGAGCAATTTTGAAAATCAGTGTTCCGGTGCCTATCTACCGATTCATTCGAATACGGTGCCTGAAAGTCGGAGAAACTGTAATCAATGATGCTGCATATTTGCCTCCTCACAAATGCCTATCCACTTGCAACTGTGTTTCTAGACTGTTCACGTTGCTGAACATTTATCCAGCCACTAAGGAAGTGCCCCGTATGACAACTCTTCAACCGTGAAATACACTCCGAGTTACGAATAAGACACACAACGACAACTTATTGTTTTATGTCGGTGGCCAATGACAAAACAAAACTTGTAATCTTTTTTTTTTTTTTTTAATAAGGACCTGATTTTGGGCATTCGGCAGAAAACCACTTAAAAAAATGAGACTTACTTAAAATAAAAACAACTGTAAGTGAAATCCCATTGAAATAACGTGCATGAGTTGCATTTATTTCAAATGCGAACATTTATTTCAAAGACAGATACCTTTTGTCACAATTATATATTATAATTTAGCCGAAAGCCTTAGTCGCTAGTGCTATCAGTCTTAAGTTACCATCTAATTTACTTGCATTGTAATAAATAATAATAATAATAATAATAATAATAATAATAATAATAATAATAATAATAATAATAATAATAATAATAATAATAATAATAATAATAATAATAATAATAATAATAATAATAATAATAATAATAATAATAATTACAGTTTGGTGAAATTTTAGTTAGGTGACTTTTTCTCTAATGTGACTGAAGTCGAAGAAGCCCATTGACCCACCTTGCACTTGGTAAAAAGGCTAAGATAGCAGACCGATTGTACGCTTTTTTAAATAAAATACCCGCCCAACCAACATTCGTAAATATCAAAGCAGAGTGCAGAAATAACAAGAAAGAAATATTACGGAAAAGAAGGACCCGCGCACATTGGTCTCGAATGCCTAAAGATTATAAAGGCAGGGAAACATTCGATCCTGTAAACCAGCCACACTATATACAGGAATGACAGATAATGAGTGGCTTTCCGAATTTCAAGTCGATTAACAAGGGTGTGAACCTCCAGCCTCTCTCTAAGTGATGAATATTGCGTAAACAATATTGAGATATGTAGAATGCATTCGCGACCGGTGCAATATTTTCTCATTTCATTTTGCAGACATGTTTTATGTTTTATTAATTTTTAACTTCCAAGCTACACAAAAATGCTTAAATTCTAGTTTATATATCTGAAATCTTAATCTATTGGTCCCACGCGTACAGTTTAAGCTAAACGTAGCATGACTACGCCACTTATAAACTGTTGTCTTATGATGTTTCTCTTATACTTCTCATGATATTAATAATTATTACTTGTTATTATAAACAAAAACATATTAAAACAATGTTGTGCCTATTTCATGTATTTTTACTTAACTAAAACTTACATGTTTTGAAATGTAAGTGTAGCTCAATTATTCCGAAACTCATAAAAGCTAAATCTATGAAATCTTGTCAATGCGGACCATTCGGAGCTGAATTTATTTAGGTGTGTAGATGCAGTCTCCCCTCATTTTATTTTTGTCTGTGTTGCCTGTCCCTGATTAGAAAGTAAGATTGTGAACACACATCGTAGGAAATTGACTCGCTATCACTACTCTAGAGTGTGCATTGTGAGTAAGGCTGTAGAATATACGCACACCTAGGCCAGCTTGTCGTAAAAGGCGGCTAAAGGTCGAATGTTAGTTTAGTCTCCAACGCCCAGCCGCCTGGTAGAATACCATCCCTTTTAAATAGTGGGCTTTTTTACTGGTTTTTCTAGGGACGGTATTAACCAATCTCTGCCTTGAGCAGAGGATTCGCTCACCCGAGTACTCTACCCGTTCAGCCGAAGGATACCACCGGGTCAGTGTACCGCGGTATTTTTACCGATCCATCTAACTTTCTAGATTTTTGCGAACCACCCTATACCGCTGGTGGGGAGAAACGGTCCACAATGCCTGAAGAGGTATGAAATGAATAAAAATAAACCGTTTGAGTGCTCCTTAACACGGATGGGGGGATGTGATCAGGTTCCCCTGAAAATAAAAATAATTAAGTGACTTAAGGAAGGTTTCCTTACCGAGTGTTTCTTATTTTCTTCTTATATAGGTTATATACAAATGTTATTAATTTTTTTTTTAATACGCATTTATTTTACCAAAAAAAAAATTACAGTTTTCAATTAACACTAAATCTGTCCTATTTACAGTTGCTTTTTCTTAATTAACTTCCTGGCTCTTCCCAAGCACTCTAAATTGTACAATGTCTTTTTGTTTTCTTTTGCCTTTCGGCGTACAATATTATCGGAATTAATATTTAATATTATCTATGTACATATATATGGTATATATATATATATTTATATTTTTATTATTTTTTTTTATTTACTGGTCTGTAGGAACCCGGAAGTTCATGACCTCAACGACTCGGCTCCGCCATTGTTCCCTGTCCTGTGCGCACCCCTTCCACGTTCGATCATCCGATCCAATCTCCTCGAGGTCCAATCTAACATTGTCCTCCCATCTCCGTCGCGGCCGTCCTGTCGGTCTCTTCCCCGTTAGTTTACCGTCAAGAATTCTATGCACGGTCCTATCATCGCCCATTCGCGCCACGTGTCCGGCCCATCTTAATCTTCGCGACTTGATCACTCTCACTATTGTAGGTTTGCGGTATAGCTCTTCCAATTCGTGGTTGTGGAGTTTCCTCCATTGTCCTGACTCCTCGTCGTATTTACCGCCAAATCATCATCATCATCGGCACTACAACCGGGAACTGGTCTTGGCCTTATTTAGCAAGTCATGAGGCTTGTTAAATTTTCCATAATGATTTGTTTTTTCCGGGCAAAGTCATTAGTCTTGCGCCAGAGGCTCCCCGGTGGGGAATCGAACCCCGGTCTCCCGCGTGACAGGCGGGTATACTAACCACTATACTATCGGGGAGCCAATTACCGCCAAATATACCCCTTAAAACTTTATTCTCGAATACGCGGAATTTGTTCTCTTCCCGTTTTGTGAGAGCCCATGTTTCGCATCCGTATAGAGCAATCGGCATGATTATGGTTCTATAGACACGGAGCTTTATATTACGTGATAGCAGTTTGGATTTTAATAGTTTACTGGCTGCATGCCCACTAGCGTTGCCGGAATGTAGTCTTTTGTTAATTTCCTTTGACGTTTCGTTTCTGGTCGTCAGTATCGTTCCCAGATATTTAAATTCTTTGACATTTTCAAATATCTTGCCCCTGACGTTTATATGTGTTCTCTGAGGTCCACCTGCTCTCGTCGTAATCATGTATTTCGTTTTGTCTTCGTTTATTTCTAGGCCCACCTCTTCTGCTGTTTGCATGAGGATTTCACAGTTTTTACTTATAGTTTCGAGATTATCGCCCAGAACGGCGATGTCATCCGCATACGCGAGCACTTGTGTGACCCCGTTCAGGGATGATCCGGCCATGTTGTCGTCTTGTACCTTTCTGATGACATACTCGAGGACAAGGTTAAATAGGCATGGTGAGAGGCCACCCCCCTGTTTTGGTCCGTCCCGGATTTCAAATGGTCCTGAAAGGTGGTTTTCTATTCTAATACGCCCTTTGTTTTCGTTCATGCAGATTTGAATGAGGACTGCATATTTTTTCGGGATTCCCAGCTCAACTACAATATGGTAGAGTCTTTGCCTTGCGACTGAGTCGTAAGCTTTTTTGAAGTAAACGAACAGTTGGTGAACCGTCTCTCCGTGTCCCCGCTTCTTTTCCAGTAGTTGCGTTATTGTGAACGCTATTGGAAAACCCGATACATGATTACGGCGTAGAGCAGGTGGACCTCAGGGAACACATATAAACGTCAGAGACAAGATATTTGAAAAAGTTAAAGACTTAAAATATATGGGAACGATACTGACGGCCAGTAACGAAATGTCGAAGGAAATTAACAAAAGACTGCATTCCGGCAACGCTAGTTGGCATGCAGTCAGTAAACTGCTGAAATCCAAACTGTTGTTCTATACGGATGCGAAATGTGGGCTCTCACAAAACGGGAAGAAAACAAATTCCGCGTATTCGGGAATAAAGTTTTAAGGGGTATTTTTGGAGGTAAATATGACGAGGATGCAGGACAATGGAGGAAACTCGACAACCACGGATTGGAAGAGCTATACCGCAAACCTACAATAGTGAGAGTAATCAAGTCGCGAAGATGAAGATGGGCCGGACATGTAGCGCGAATGGGTAACGATAGGACCGCGCGTAGAATTCTTGACGAAAACCAACGGGAAAGAGACCGGTAGGACGGCCGCGACGGAGATGGGAGGACAATGTTAGGTTTGACCTTGGTGAGGTCGGATCGGATGGTCGAGCGTGGAAGGAGAGTGCACAGGGCAGGGAGCGATGGCGGAGTCGAGTCGGTGAGGTCATGAACTTCCGGGTTCCTACGGGCCAATAAATAATAATATAATAATATACACTCACAGCCATGTCCGAATGCATTGTCGATATGTGGTGTATATGGCCACAAAAATTTGGATAGTCAATGTATATTTACAGTGGTTACCTGTTTTCTCGTTCACCAAGTCTTTGGATTACATAGTGGTTGGGCCGCCGATCCTGCGCCCTGTTGAGTTCCTGCTCCTAGTTGAGTACCCAGACACAATCCCGTCTGCGGTGCCCTTGCCTGCCGGTGTTCCGTTTGGTCCGGTGTAAAATTAAGTTGGTGCATTGATCCACAGATCTTAGGAAACCTTCGAAAGTGTTCTGGTTCCCCGGACCAATTTGTAAGCACACGTCGTTTCCGGAAAGTTTCCATAATCTTCTCGATTTACTGTCTTCTCCTTTACTTAATTCGTCATTCTCAATTTAGGCACACAAATCTGTAACTCAACTTTTCTATATACTTATTGGTAAAACAATTGCGAGTACGTTATAAAGTTTCTTCCTTTATTTTTAGACTAAAAAAAACCGTGCTATTACATTGCGAATCAAAAAATCTTCTTTTTTCTTTTTACAATTTTTCTATATTCGTCTTATCAAAAAATACCGGACATTGCTGTTTTTCCCTTCCAACTGCTGGCTGCAACCGAACTCTGATCTTCGCTCTCAAAAAACAGTACCGAGCAAGCAAAAAAAACAAAAAAACAAACGGGACTAAACATCTTCCTTCCGTTTCTCTCCATCGACATCCACTAAGAAAACCGAATTCGAACTCGCCCACGATCCACTCTCGAATCGGGGCGTGTTCGAACACTCACTTGTGGATCGCGCACCACCTTACCATCAAACTACATTACAACAAATTATATTAAATACAAACAATTGGTGGGGTGGCTGAAACCGCACGTAACAGATATTAGAATTACAGCATTATTTTTTTTAGGTACGTAAGAACACATCGTCACTTTCTCATGAAAACCAAAAACTGTCGTGATTTATTTGCTGCCATGATCTTGGGGATATATGTTTTTTTTTATTGTGCCAACAATGGTAATATTCTGCGATATCAAACCTTTTGCAACGGGTAGAGTTGTAAAGAAATTATCCACGCAGATATTTCTTCCACTTCCTCGGCTGAAGACGCTAATTCTTTTATTTCTACCTCTCCTTGATTTTTTTGCGGGTATAATTCGTTATGCCCTGCCCTGCAATGGATACGCGTTTTCAGCATCGCAAATCCACCAGATTTGTATGTCATACTTAGCCGGCTTTGAAGGTATATACTGCGTAAATCCTCTACGGCATCGATAAGGATAGACCTGTTCGCCAATAGTTAAATCGTCCGTAGGCTTATACATCTGGGATAAATTTGCATTAAGCATTATCCACAAATTACGAATTGGAGCTGCCTTATCTTCTTTCTGGCGTTGAGAGCGAGTACTACTGCTATCAAATCTTAAAAAACGAAAAATGTTGTGGAATCTATTAAGTCCTATTGTCGCCCGATACAATGTCAAATGTATGATCAGTATCAGATCAAACCAGAGAAAATTCAACTCTGGATACTACTTCCATATTTTTTGTCACTTCACTTAGAATATAACAGATACGTCTGAATTGACCAGAAACTCAAACAATAGCCTTGACATTCCTTTCGGATTAGGGAGCATCTGCTCTTCGGGGCGAACAATATAATTTGCGGCTGCTACCTGAGGTGACCAATACAAGTTTGTGATTGTGATTTACATTTCAACAGCATTTTTTCTTCTTAAACTTACATAGATACTCAATAACAATGTATATTTAAAAAAAAAACAATTTTTAACACTTTCTTTTATTGAAATTTGAAAATTACAATAAATGGGTACCCGGGTACTCCGGGTGCTAAACAACGTCGGTAAAGTTGGGTATTAACATAAGGGTTAATAAAGTGATAGTTCACCGAGCAACTGGGAGTTGGGGACCAATCTGCTACTCAGTAATTCCACCGAATTGCTGGAATAGCAAGAAGCATCAGTTGATGCTACATATTGACAACCAAACGCATGACACAACTTCCTTAGGTACTCAGTCGCTGAGGCGACAATTTGTTCATTATCTTTCTCCATTTTTTGGATAAGGTTTCAACCGGAACTGGAACATTTCGTAGCTGAAACTGCGGGGGCAGTTTGATAATAAGCTCATAATCAATAGGTGTTTGGTGTCTAAATATTGGCTAGTGGGAAGAAGTAAGGGGCTTAGTTATATAAAGGCAGGTTGAAATCTGAAGTATCGGTATCAGCGGTTATCCGCATTCGGTTTAGTGTAACAATTCTCTATGTTTACATGTTTACCCCTTAAACCACATATGCTGCACTGATCGACGCGAAACTCTCACGTAAAAGCAATGGCTCAGAATAAAATACTTATTCGGCCACCAATTGCGATATATATATATATATATATATATATATATATATATATATATATATATATATATATATATATATATATATATATCGTTGTTTGCGATATATATATATATATCGATGTTCGTGAACATTTCCAAATAAAATGAATTATTCTTAAAATATGGCAGATAACTCGTACGTGTCTCCACAACCCAAATTCCACATATTTCGTCCCTTATTTTACCAAAATTTTTGATTAGGTACTTTGCAGTCCATCGCCTGAGAAATCCATTGAGGTTAATCTACATCATTCCATTGGAGTATGGAATTCCCAATTCCAATTGATATGTGCCAGATGACATTCAAAAAACTCTGCCACTAGACCATTTTCATAGTAATTTGAGTAATTTTTAATTACGTATCCTGTGCATATTAATCAGTTAACTTGAAACTTGTCTGGTATAACACATCGTCGCCATTTAATTAAAACTTCAGATGGGAAGTCGAAGCGACAATGAGTATTATCCGTTGCATTTATCATGCATGCTTTCGTTGTCTTTTACATCCTTACAAATACACGACGTTTATCAGCACTCTTCGTCACCCCGTGCTATCGTATCTGTATCCCTGATTTAGCTTATGGAAATGCTCTCCGGAGGATATGATGGAAAGGATGGCTTGGTGGATTCTTTATCGCTGTTCAGTACTTAAATCGATGACACTTAAGCACTCTATCAGGAAACCCGCATCATCGGCAACATCATTCTCTGAGCATTTTATTGCAAATCTCTATCCCTATTTGGCTGGCGAATTGTAAATTGATCGTGTGTGTGGGGGTTTTTTTCTTCTTCAGTTTACACCAATTGTCGCGGGGAACAGGAAGGGGGAGGGTGCAAGGAAGGTATAATCGTGATATCACCATCGGGCGGAATGTGTCACAGTGATTCCGCATAAAGTCACGTTCGTTCCGAATCGTTTAGTGGCAATAGCATGTGTACATCCTTGTTCTATCCGCCTATAACGTTCTGGTGCATTGATGCCGCTACTGGTGGTGCTGGAGCTGCTTCTGATGTTGGTGACGATGATTTGATGTGAAAAGGTTAACTTTTCATATTCTTCTTGTCGTCGCTCTTGCTCTTATTATAATTCTTGCGTTCAATTTTTATTCTTCGTCGGCTTTCAACTTAGTTCATTCTGTTGTTTGATATGTTAATCGACAACAGAGTAGGAGAAGATCCTCTTGAGTCAAACATAGCAGCATCCATTATGTCTTCAAATAGGACCCTGGAGACAATGCAATTGAGTGCAAGCTAAGGGGAACAAACTTTTCCTCTTTTCACAAATAATACTAAAGTCAAGCCCAGTCAAATGGTGACACGTAATCTGAAAAGAGGACGAAATTGAATGCTAGGACCATCCACAAAAAAGTACAAGAAGAAAAAAAAAATAGAAATAGGAACAAAAAACTAACAACAAAAGACATTGTTCGCTCTGACTAGCAATTTCACTTAACTACCTGGGAGTTCAATGTCCTTTGTCACGTCTACACGATAGACGAAGAAGAAAAGGAAAAAATGGAGGAGAGAAAACGAAAAAAGGAAGAAAAAAACACAAATCTGCGGTTGGCGACGTCTAGGTAGTACAATTAACTTTCTTCGATTTGTGACGGCGAACATCGTGTGATTGAATTTCCGCGTCACGCATTTGAAATATGTTAAAACCAAAGGACATCAATAATTTTCGTTACACCGGTAATGAGCGGCTAAATTAGATCACCTGGCGGATATCTGGAGGGGGTAGCAAAAGGAAACGGTGGCTCATTTGCCACTTCCGGAGCGTGTTATGAAGTTTAATCAAATTTTCTCAAATTGAATTAAAAGAGTGATACGAACACATACATTTTCATATCGTACATTTTCTCATCCGCGTTCAATCTACTTTACATCAGTTCTTGGGTCGCTATCTACCGAGAATCTCTTTGCCCGCATTAAGCGTTACAAATATTCATGTAGCGTCATAACTTGCTCCTTTACTGCCTATGAGTTGTCCGTAGGACGTGCGTATGAGCTGAGCTCCATTAATTTTTATGTCCCCCGAAAGGGATGAGAAGGCGTGTAGCTTACTCGAGGTCGCGCTAAATATCCGTTTGAGGTTAAATCAATTCTTGCACGTCGGCGTAAATTCTAGAATTTCGTAGACTGACAGAGGTTTATGGACATCATTCCTGGTAACGCTATAGCACGCTATGACCTTAAAACACGGGAAGCACGGCACCGGGTTACGTGTTGTAAAAACAACGTAAGCAGCCAGACACATTAATGAAAATAATTTAATAATTCACCATCGTAAACGTGTCGTTTGGTGAATGTGCAATTGGAGGTCACTTATATATTCTATTTCGTATACGAACTAACCCGACAATTTTCATACACAAGTGCACTTGGTCTTTAATGTTATTATGTTACAGTTGTTTTAAAATTGTACGGATTGAGACGGAGGGATATTGAAATAAATCAAAGTATTGCCCCAAATCCGTCAGTTGAACACTATTGCGAGGCCGATTTAGCCACTGAGTCGGGTGATACCCACAATACAAATATAATACTTTCTCAGATTTCAATTTGCTCTCGAGAGTCCAATTGCTGTTTGTATTCCCAAGTCTGTCGGCCGAAAATCGCTTGAAGATTTTCCATACCAATGCGGGAGTTCACCAAATATCTCTAGAGATGTTCCCGAAAATGTTACTTTAAACTCTGGCTCTTTGGAATGGAACAGAAAGTCGTTTTCACCATCCAGTGTGCATTTTTAACCAACAGCAACACTAACGAGAAAACTCTCAAAAGAACAGTATGGTTCTACGAGAAAGCCAACTGAGAAGGTCTAAACGATTTTTTTTGGGTGTTAAATCCGTCGTAATTTTTCCTCAATAATGATGTTGACTCTATAGCGGACACATTGACAGAAACGACATGTGAACCTTTATTCCACACAGGAATTTCAACCTCAAGAAAAATATGTAGTTCGATTCCGGGTGCAGAGAAGACATTAAGGCTAAAGAGTTGAGCTTCCGGTTGTATAAATCAAACAATACTCAGGAAAACCGGAAAAGATTTAAGAGAGCTAGAAATGACTGCAATGCGTATATTCAACGCGCCAAGATCTTGCATGACCAGATAATACTACACTCTCCCGTACGTAGTAGAAACTCGTGGGCATTCGTGAAACACATGCACTACTTGGTCTCCTCATCAATCTTTTTTTAATTTTTTTTCTTATTTATTATTATTCTCGGGAGAGGCGAACCGATAGCGTCGACAGGGCGCCGCGAGATGCCACCAAATAACTGTTGCAGTTCTTTTTGAACAGTTGCAGGTTGTAACGCTCCGGGAACACTCCCGCGGGCTCTGTAACGGAACGAGTTCTGATGCAGGGATGATCGCACCGTTCGGGGATGAACCGCAAATTGGTGATCTGTCGGATCGTTTTGTAGAGCGTAAACCGAATTGCGCGGAACAATGCCACGAATGTCCGAACAACAATACCCGTTTTGATATATGTAAAACAGACAGAGGTCGGCTACGCCCCTTCGATGTCATATCGACTGTAGTCCCGACGTCAGCACCGAGTCCCCGATCAGGCGGACGGCTCGTCTCTGTATGCTCTCAAGTAGGTCGAGGGTGGTTTAGGAGTCGAGCTTCAAACATGAGATTATATTCGAGCGCGGGTCTGTGGGGAGGAGAAGTATGTTGCACCGGCGTACGGCGCTGATTCACTTCTTCCCCATCATGCACTGATCGTTCCTCCGAACACTAAACGATTACGATGAAGCAGAGGAAACACCAACGAAAGTAAAACACACGGCTATTGAATTTTATTATTATTATTATTAATATTTACTGGCCTGTAGGAACCCGGCAGTTCATGACCTCACCGACTCGGCTCCGCCATTGTTCCCTGGCCTGTGCGCTCTCCTTCCACGTTCGATCATCCGATCCGATCTCCTCGAGGTCCAATCTAACATTGTCCTCCCATCTCCGTTGCGGCCGTCCTGTCGGTCTTTTCCCCGTTAGTTTACCGTCAAGAATTCTATACACGGTCCTATCATCGCCCATTCGCGCTACGTGTCCGGCCCATCATAATCTTCGCGACTTGATCACTCTCACTATTGTAGGTTTGCGGTATAGCACTTCCAATTCGTGGTTATGCAGTTTCCTCCATTGTCCTGACTCCTCGTCATATTTACCGCCAAATATACCCCTTAAGACTTTATTCTCGAATACGCGGAATTTGTTCTCTTCCCGTTTTGTGAGAGCCCATGTTTCGCATCCGTATAGAGCAATCGGCATGATTATGGTTCTATAGACACGGAGCTTTATATTACGTGATAGCAGTTTGGATTTTAATAGTTTACTGACTGCATTCCAACTAGCGTTGCCGGAATGTAGTCTTTTGTTAATTTCCTTTGACGTTTCGTTTCTGGTCGTCAGTATCGTTCCCAGATATTTAAATTCTTTGACATTTTCAAATATCTTGCCCCTGACGTTTATATGTGTTCTCTGAGGTCCACCTGCTCTCGTCGTAATCATGTATTTCGTTTTGTCTTCGTTTATTTCTAGGCCCACCTCTCCTGCTGCTTGCATGATGATTTCACAGTTTTTACTTATAGTTTCGAGATTATCGCCCAGAACGGCGATGTCATCCGCATACGCGAGCACTTGTGTGACCCCGTTCAAGCATGATCGGCTTGTACCTTTCTGATAACATACTCGAGCACAAGGTTAAAAAGGCATGGTGAGAGGCCGTCCCCTTGTTTTAGCCCGTCCCGTATTTCAAATGGTTCTGAGAGGTGGTTTTCTATTCTAACACGCCCTTTGTTTTCGTTCATGCAGATTTGAATGAGGGCGGCATATTTGTTCGGGAACCCCAACTCAACCACAATATGGTAGAGTCTTTATCTTGCGACTGAGTCGTAGGCTTTTTTGAAGTCCACGAACAGTTGGTGAACCGTCTCTTCGTATTCCCACTTCTTTTCCAGCAGTTGCCTTATTGTGAACATCTGGTCGCTTGTTGACCGGTTCCGACGGAATCCGCATTGGTAGTCTCCCAATATTTCTTCTGCGTACGGCGTGATTTTTGCCAGTATGACATTTGTTAATATTTTGTATGTGATTGGGAGCAATGATATTCCTCTGTAATTTTCGCAGTCAGATCGGTCGCCTTTTTTGAAAATGGGGATGACTATTGCGGTTTTCCATTCTTCCGGAATGACTTCCTTGTCCCATATTATTTTAACCAGTTGGTGGATCTTTCGAGCGGTTGCCCCTCCTCCATGCTTCACAAGCTCTGCCGGTATGCAATTGATTCCGGGGGCCTTGTTATTTTTCAGTCGATTTATCGCGTCTACAAGTTCGTCGAAAGAGGGCTCTGGAATCTGGGGCTCGGCTGTATGTACGTCTGGTGCGTTTATTTGTGGTTGATGGGTGCGCACATTGAGCAGGTTTTCAAAGTACTGCTTCCATCTTGTCACGATATTCTTTGTTTCTGTCACCAGACAGCCGTTCGTGTCTCGGATTATTTTGGCTCTCCCTCGGTAGCCATTTCTAATTGCAGTTATGCCGGCATACATACCTCTGCTGTTCTTTGCTCTGGCATTTTCTATGATTTTTCATATCCGAGTCTTCTCCCATTCGCGTTTTTTGCGTTTGAAAAGTCGAGTTGTTTCTTTCCGAATTGTCGCGTATCTTACTGCGTTGACTTCATCATATGCTTCTAAGTGGATCATTCTGAGGCGTTTTCTTAAATCCTAATACTTCTTGGGCTGTTTGTTTGATTGTGTCTCTGATCGATGCCCATTTAGTGTCCACGCTATTGGCTTCCTCTTCCTCACTACTGTCATTCTCTAGGATGCTAAATCTATTCGTTAGTTCGTCTTGATATTCCGCCCTTTTACGTAGGTCTTTTAGTTTATCAATCTCGAACTTTTTGCTCGTCTCCCGTGACTGTCCATGTGGGTTTGCTGCAAGCCGACTTCTAATTTTGCCCATCACTAGAAGGTGATCGGAGTCGCAATCTGCTCCTCTATATGATCTTACGTCAAGGATATTCGAGTGGTGTCTTTTGTCTATGAGGAAGTGGTCTATTTGGTTACGCGTTACGTCGTCGGGTGATATCCATGTGGCTTTATGGATTTGCTTGTGCTTAAACATCGTGCTCTTCACTACCAGATCTTTTGACGCTGCGAACGTGATAATTCGAATACCATTATCATTTGAAACGTCATGTAGGCTTTCTTTACCTATTGTTGGTTTGGAAGATATCTTCCTTTCCAATTTTCGCATTGAGGTCGCCGAGGAGGATTTTAACATCGAATGATGAGATCCCATCAAATACTTCCCCTAGGGTCTCGCAGAATGTGACCTTCGTTTCTTCGTCGGTAGATTCTGTTGGGGCGTGTACGTTTATAAATACATAATTGTACCATGGGCCCTGTATTTTTAGCACCGACATTCGGTCATTAATAAATTGCACATCTTTTACATAGGACGTAATCTTCTTACGGCTATTGAATACGATTTTTATTGTTCGGCTATTAAGTTCTTATACAGCTTGTTCTTATTGCAAATTTAACGAACGCTGTGGTGGACACAATTTGATCTTAATAATTAGCGGAATCACTATTGTCAATTTGATTTTAATTTGTTTTAATAAATTCACATGTGGTGGGCCACTCTTCAAGTTATTTCACAATCGTCTAAAATATTGCAATTTTATAAAACATTTACGAACACGTACAACAATAAGGAAAAACACTTAGCCAGAAAAACAAAAGAAACTCGACTAGCGTAAGGGAGTTTAAGATGGACTCAATGGTGTGAGCATCCCCCGTACGTGCGTTACGGGGGATGATCGCGACTTCGTATGCTCGACTCGACGGTTGTAATAAGACTCAACGATATTCAGTCGTTTGGGGTGAAGATCGTTGGTAGTACACATGTATGTGTGAATGAAGATCACTTGGTTTTTTTCATACTCAAGGCCATGAGAATGAACCTAAACAAAGAAAGGGATAATGTGCATTCATGGGATGCGAGTCTGGTAAAGCAAACAAAACCGAAACTCGTCGGATGCTAATTGGATCTTTGTTTGAGATGTGCGTCGCGGCTATGAGGGATGCATTCAGGACAATTACAATACAAAAGGAAAATCAACCTATGCATCGTTCGATAATGAGGGTCAGCTGGATAAATAGCAGCCACTCATTAAATGAAAACTGCGTTTAGGATACCACAAACGATATGGGTTGTCTATGGTATTGTGGGGTTCTTCAAGGCGCCGAAGAGCCTTGCATCGCACCAACCCTATATAACCCGCAAATACCTGCAGATACCATGGACAGCCTACCTGTTTCATTAATCCTCACCAAGATTACACAATCTTGCCGTTGCATGGACTTCAACCTATGACCTGAAATACAATTCGGTTACCCCCTTGGATAACCGACATAAAACATGCGAACATGGCTAAGGAGCATTTTTCCTAAAACATATATGTTTCCCCTGATCGGCACCCATGTCCATTGCCAACCATTAGGAAAACTTCCATAGTCTCCTCATCGACATTCAAGTCGATCATTCTCACAGCAATCTTACTGTGTTTGCTTTTCTCAAGCAACCACCAGATCCCACGATCATGATATGCAAATCGATGCCTATGCAGCTGCAACCAATTATCTCGGATCGGCTGCATAGCCAATCCCAATGTATTTGCATTTGCCTGTTCAAACAAATCCGCATCTTAGCGCTTGCCCTTTTTGATACCATTACGGTATACACAAACGTTTTCGGTCTATACACGCTTATGTTTAAACAGCTGTATATTTTCTTCGATACGTGCTTCAATGCCCGTTTCGTTTGTCCTTCCTTCCAATAGGAAGACATTCGTCCCAATCCAAAACGATATCTTACAAGCATCTTCCAATGGGACGTGGCTCGGTTCTCATTGGTCACAACGTGCCGAAGGATTGTTTCTCCTGCGATGGCATTCGGTGAAACCCATCGCAGGCATCGAGACTGGGTCAATATCACTGAGCTACAGGGAGTCAGATTTGTATCGCCCAACAGCACACACGTGCCCAAGCATTGTGTCGAAAAAGTCAGTGTCGGTATTGAGACAATAGAGTCCGGAAAATTTCGTTATTAGCTGTGCTCGCGAAATCGTGTTAAGACCATGTCAGATTAAATTCAGTTTCGTGCGGTCCGCAAACAAAAAAAAAACTAAAAGACAAATTGTATTTAAAATCAAGTTTAAATAAGTTGTGTTCTCGATTAGACAATTAGAGGAGAGAACTATCTGTGGTGTTTTTATCATAATCGCATCCTTGCTGATGCCAACGTAAAAACTAGCCATAGTATCGCCAGGAAGCCTATGGAGGAACGGCGTTCTTTGTTTGCACATGGTGCGAGTTAGGGGCAATTGGCTTCAGCGTCGATTGCGCTAATTGCATGCAGCTGCTTGGGTATTTTATTGCTGGCTAAAATGGTCGACAGCCGATGTCTGCTTAGATACATTTTATGTACACATATTGAGGCTGGGATGAGCCAACTCAAGGGTAAGATTCCCTGACATGCGGTCGTATGATATGCGAACCGATGAATTTTCTTTGAGGAAATTTCGAGGGCCTGGCCATTCATTATCAGTTGTGGAACCAACGATCCATTTTTCTTTGTGAATGTTGTATACTGTGTCTTCGTTGCTGCAGGATTCTATCCAGGTCCCGATTCAGTGAGTCGATCTGGGTACATCTCAGCTGGTGCGACGTTGATGCACTAGTCGGTCGATCACTAGAAAAAGAGGACACAAGCATCCTATCATCCGCAAAACTGAATACTTTGTTATCCGTTGAGTTTGTCTGTGCCCAACATAGTCCGTACAGGACATGGCTGCGGGCCCAGTTTAAAGTATGGAGGCATCGGCGTGTCCTCCATGCTTCCAACAGTTTGTGTGCTAACGGTGGGGAGGGGGGGGGGGGGGCGTTGGTGAGCGTTCGTCCACAAATTCGTCTCGCGAATCGTGGAATGCCTCCGGATCCACCTCGTCACCCGGCGGGTCGGGAAGCGCTTCGGGCGGCGCTCGGGCAGGGGTGCCCTCTCGGCCCTCTTTTTGCCGCTGTCTCGTCTGCATCAGCAGGCCGCCCAATCCAACCTACACGTCCCCGAAACAAAACAAAACCCGGGATCCCGCGAAGAGAGAGCAACTCCGTTGTCGACACAACCAACTAATAGAAAGGACGTGAAAAACAACAATAAACACGTTCCGCACAACAGACGAACAAACACTCTCCAAGGGGAGAACCACTCTACTCGCAGCCACAAAACTGCGGACCGCGCGAAAGACCGCACAACACAAACGACCACAACACCGCCCGAGAATGGAGAGAAAGAGAAAGGGGGAAGAAAGAAAAACAATCGAACCACGAATTCAACCCGCAGTCAGTAAGGAAGGAAAACAGAATCACAATTCCAAAAAAAATTCTCAAGGATAAACCAAAGGTAATAATCAATATTACACCATTCATATGAGAAAGAAAAGCAAGAAAAGAAAAAAAGAAAATTTCCCATTAACATTGGCGACTCAACGCAAACAATCAATAACCAAATTAGCCACACTAACTTAAAGCTAAAATCAAAACACTGCTACTGAGATACAAAATTCGCACTTAATATAAAAATAAATAAACAAAGTAAATAAATAGCAGTAGTGACTAATTTACAAAAATAAAGAAAAAGAAGAGAAAAGAAAATGTCTCTAAAAAATTTATCCAAATTTCTTTGTTGCCCGCGACTCTGCAATTCACTCAAAACACGATGGGGCACCGGTATTTAGTATTTGGTGCAGCTGAATAATTTCGATCGCCTCGGCGACCAGTAAAATCAAATCATCAAACCTGCCGTGGTCCCTCCGGAAGGTTTGTCCGCAGCGCCAGTTGTGACGTTTTCCGCCACAGAAATGTATGTATTTAAATTGGGTTACCTGTGGTTCTTCTTCAGGTTCTTCCTCTTTACACGACCAGGGCGGCCACCGCCAAATGGTGATTTTAGCGAGAAGTCGATGTGTTTCCGTGAATCCAATCGCACCACAAGCGATGGGATGTTCACCTCGAGCAAAATGGATATATTTGGCCAATCCACGTTTAAGCACTTGCGTTGTTAAACGGCGCTCCAATAAAAGAAAGAGCCTTTATTCTTTTTCTTATACGTTTAATTTCAAAACGTTTACGGTGACAATCTTTTCTTTACTCAAAAATGTTATTTCTTATTTCAAAAACTTTTACGTTGACAATCTTTTCTTTACTCCAAAAAATGTTATTTCTTATTTCAAAAACTTTTACGTTGACGATCGTTACAGTATTTTTCCGCTTTCCTTCCTTTTAAATTTTTAAACTTTAACTTGTTCTGTGGTTCTTCCTCTTCCTCTCAGTTAACGAACTGTCTTCTCAAAAAAACCGTATCGAGCAACGAAACTCAAAAATAAACGGAATCAAAATATCATCTTGCTGTTCCTTTCTCTCCCTCTCCATCAACATCCACTCCGAAAACAGAGATCTAACTTCCACACGATCCACACTCGAACAGGAGTATGTTCGCACATTCAACATGTGGATCGTGTGTTTACCATCTACTATTAAATTATATTAAATCGAACAAACGATGGAGATGGCGGAAGACGCACGTAACAGACCGACTATCACCTAAACCAACCTTTTCTCGAACGGATCCATCAGCCAGGCTCCGAAAGATGACCAGGGATTTCTCCCGGACATTTTACGGAGCCTATAGCTTGATGGCTCTGGCGCAAAACTAATGACCTTGCCTGAAAAAAAAAGAAATCATTATGGAAAAATTTAACAAGCCTCAGGACTTGCTAAATAAGTCCAAGACCGGTTCCCGCTTGTAGTGCCGATGATGATGATAGCTTGATGGGGTGGTATTTCACCGGGCGACAGGGCTTTGGGACCCCACCTACCACTCGGCCCTTAGTTGCCTATTACGACAAGCCGGCCTAGCTGTGAGTATATTCTAACGCCTTAGTCACATGTTCCTTCGCTAATAGCCGGTGACCGGTCAGTCACCGGTGCAATGGAGAATGCGAATCTAATTGCTGCACATTTTGCAGGCAACTCAACCCTGCTTGATACCACATCAGGTCCATTAGCCACATTCACTTTCGAACGCGCACTCAAGGAGTTGAACGCAAACAAATCCGCTGGTCCGGATGGCATTCCCCCAATCCTGTTGAGGAGATGTTCTTCTCCACTCGCTAAACCACTTTTATTTGTCTTATTCTACTATACGCTCAACAAATAGATTGAAATCAGCGAATATTCAGTCAATTCCCAAAAAGAGTAACAAATCGTCCCTTTATTCTTATCAACCCATAGCACTAACTTATAATCTCGCGAAGGTAATGGAATCACTCATTAACCGTCAACTTTCCAAATATCTGGAATGACGTACTCAATGATCACCAATAGCAGCAACATGTCCACAGGACATTTGATGGCGTACCTTACCGAGAAGTGGAGTCATTCCATCCACCACTTTGGTGAAAGCAAAGTAGTTGCATTGGATATTTCAAAAGCCTTCCACTGAGTTTGACATCCAGCCCTTTTGTCAAAATTACATTCGACGGATGAGAGACCATTTTTCTGGCCGCTCAATTCAAGTAGTTCTTGATGGTGTCAAATCTGTCTCCCATCAAATTAATGCAGGTGATCCTCAAGGTTTTGTACTCTCGCTCACTCTCTTCTTCATCTTTATAAATGATCTCTTGTCCATTACCCACAGTACAATCTTTAACTGAAAATAGCACGTTCAGTGTCTTATACTCATGCGAACATTCCCGATCAAATTTTCGAATGTCAATGACACAATTTTCGACTTCTTCGTAGGCATTGAAATCCTGCTCAGCCCATGCGTGGCCCATCGATGAAAACAAATAGTCGTCGGAAGGAGCCAAGTCTGGTGAATACGGCGGGTGGGGTAACACTTCCCAGCCGAGAGCTTTTATTGTTTCTTTGACGAGTTTTGCTGTGTGACTCGGAGCATTATCATGCAATAAAATTACCTTTCCGTGTCTTGTGGCCCATTCTGGTCGTTTTTCGATCAATACATGGTTCAAATTGATCATTTGTTGTCGGTAGCGTTGGGCATCAACAGTTTCGCCAGGCTTTAGAAGTTCATGATACACCACCCCCTTCTGGTCTCACCAAATACAGAGCATTGTCTTTTTTCCGAACCGATCAGGCTTTGCAGACGATGTTGACGCTTCTCCTGGATGTACCCATGATTTTTTGCGTTTAGGATTTTTAAAATAATTTTTTCATCACCAGTCACAATTCGATGCAATACTGACTTCCTTTCGTGTCGTGGAAGCAACGTTTCACATGTAGTGTTTCGCTTTTCTATCTGCCTGTCATTCAATTCATGTGGCGCCCACTTTCTACACTTGTAGATCTTCCCCATAGCTTTTAAACGGGCAGAAATTGTTTGTTGTGCAACATTTAACATTTGTGCCATTTGTTTTTGACTTAAAGTGTCATCTTGATCCAATATTGCTTGCAATTCGGCGTCTTCAAACTTTTTTGGTGGTGTTCCACGTTCTTTATTTCGCACATCAAAATCATTATCTCTGAACCGCTTAAACCATCATCGATAGCGCATCATCACCATAACCCTCAACAAGCATGTAGCGATTCACAAGCAAAAATAGTGAAGAACACCGAACGAAAACGTCCAATAAGAAAAATACATCAGAACCGTATACCAAGCGATAAATAAAAATAATTCACACCAGTGGAATATACTCGAGTTTGGAAATCAAATTCTAAAACACGGTCAGTAGTCTGATGCTTCACTGCTTCGCTTTTCAATCGTTTCATCGTGTGTTCAATTCACCTTCTTCACTATCCTTGCTTAACGCTATAAGCATGTGGGGTTAGTTTTGTGCCTAGACACGGGCACCTGTTTAACTAACTCCGAACAACAGCGAGAGAAATGTCACAACGCACACTGACGAATGAAGTCGGTCGGCAAAATTAGTTTAAAGAGCGCCTTTGATTGGTGGCTGGTTGTGTCCAACCACAAGGCGCCTTGCAATTAAACGCGCGATCACCGTATCGTTGGTGATTGGCGCACCAAGGCAGAGTAACGGCATTGTCAGATGTATTCTGCCTATTAGAATTGCCGCTACGGGGAGGTCGAGGTGGTGCTCGATGAGAATTGGCCCGTTGAGGGGCATTTTGAAAGGAATTTTGCCGATTGAGAGGACGGCTCGGCATGGCTCGATTCTGGGCGCTTTGAGGATTGTTTCTCCCCACAGCGCGAAATTGACTTATCTCGCGGCGGAGTGAGGTTTGGAATGCCCGAAGGTCAGCAGTAGTTACTTGAGGTGGCGAACTTCTCTGACTTAATACGTTGGGCCTTGCCTCTGGATTCCGCTGTGGAAAATTGGTTGAGGTGGGCCTTCTGTGGTGTAATTGTGGTTGAGGAGGTTGCTGCCCTGGAGCCAACTGAGGGGCTGTTAATGGCAGACGAGAGTGCCGTGTAGGCAGGGCGGCGTGTTGGGAAACCGCCGCTACCTGGTACGCTGGAGGCTCAGAATACTGGTCTGAGCTTTCCATAATTGCGTCCGCAATTTTGGATAAATAGCCCAAACTCTGGTTGGGTTGAGCTATAAGTGCCGAATGGGCATGTTGGGGGAGACATCTCAAAAAGTGAGGCCTTATTAGGTCGTCCCTGATCCTGGTCCCCGCTATAGAGCGTAAATGGGTCAGGAAAAGAGACGGTCTCATCCCTGAAAGGTTGGCTACAGCAGCTAAGCGTTGTTGCCGCAAACTTCCGGGCTCGTCCAAAGCGTCGAGCAGAGCTTCACGCATGTTGCTATACGCGCTGCGGTCGGCCGACCTAATGATCTGGGCAAGATGCGTTCGCTGAGTGAGGTCAAGCACTTTCAACAGCTCGACTGCACGAAGTTGTTCGTCGTGCATGTCAGAGGCCAGGAAGATGCGGTCCGCTACTGCAAACCAAAGGTCTGAATCCTCCTCATCGAAGGGGGGAAGCGCTATATTTGAAGGATGAGTCCTATTCCGGAGGCTGGAAGCATCGTGGAACTCTTGGGACTCTGGCTGCCTATGGGCTTGTTGAGAGGTACCGGCGCAAGTTGTGGGCATTATAACGCCAGGATTCACCAAAGGGCCGGTACTAGGGGTGTTAGAAGCCGTCGGGAGTGCGTCGGGGGAAGTAGGTTGGGGTCGGTTAACGACACTGGGGGCAACCGGTGGTGCCAGGGGGGGTAGGTAGTGCAGGTGGGTCCTGATCGGCATCGAGTTGTTCAGCCGGGAAGGCGACGCTGGAGGCGTCGTGGAATTCAAGGGGCTCGGATTGTTCCTGAGCCTTTTTGGCCGTGGTGTTTCCCGTGTTGACCATTATGGGCTGTATGACGCAAAACTGGGATTAAAAGCGTAAGAGGACGCGAAGAAAGGTGAAGGGAGGCCAATGGGCCAAAAGAAGTCGCGGGGAGTTGAGCGGAGTCAAATGGAGCAACGGTGAGTCGAAGGCGGTCGAGTAGAGTCGCGATATGCGCTGTCAATGTCACCGTAAGCATGGTGTATGCGATCTATACCCTGAAGGGGTTTACAACTGTTACTATTTGTTTTCAGTTTTGACCGCTCGAAGAAGGCTTGGTCAGCCCTTAAAGAGGTAAGCTGCCTATGGGGTATTTATGTCGGTTATCATTGGGGATAACCGAATTGATTCCAGCAAATTGGTTGGCAGTTAATGCCATAGCAAGATTGTGTAATCTTGCCGAAATTCAGCTTTAAGGTAAGTTGTATTTGCTGGTAATGGTGGGGATCGAGCGATGCGTGGCTCTTCGGGCCCTGAAAAGCCCCACAAGCCTTCGATGCGAGTCTTATCTTCAAATGAAAACAAAAAATTAATGCTTTCCGCAAATCATCATTTTGTGGTACAAAATTCGACATTTTTAACAGGATTAAAAAAATGATGTTTGTACAATGACTTGATGCATACTACATATGTTTAACAGATGTCATAGCAACCAAATAAAAAAATATATGTGCTCGTTCACAACAAACGTTATCGATACAAACCCTATCAGTACATTTGTATCTTGACCTCCTCTCCGTATCTATTCCTCATCGTCCGACCACACTGTGACTCCAAAATCCCCATTTGTGCGCGCGTTAGTGTAAAAAAAATGTTCTTTGTTAATTCCTGCTGCTGTGTAAAATATGAATATTTACACCACAAAAGATGAGAGCAGGGAAAATATAAATCATTACACAGAACATGCTGATGCTACTTGTATTTAATATTTTATCTTACATTCTCGTTTATTAATTTATAATTTCTTCTTTTTTTTTTGTACTAGTCTATTTTTACTTTAGCGCTGTGACATAAATAAAATTAACAGTTTCAGGGTGCACATAGTCTCAATGCTTACTCATTGTTGTCGCACACAGGATATAGCGTATAACATGCCACCACTGCAATTCCGGTGAAACGGAAATTGAGCCATCGCCATAGTTGTCGGTTTGCCGGTGGGAACAGTTGCTTACTGCATTGGGATGCCCATCGTTGGTTTTTGTTTTGTTTTTTCCATTTCGCTCCTGTCTGAATGTCCTTTTTGCTGTTTTACTATGTTGCAATACCAGACAGCCCGAAGCACACATACACATCTGTCGGCACAGAAGAGCATGGGAGCAGCGATGAAAACGTTACGTTAACGAATGTTGACATGGAGCTAACTTTAAGCGACTCAAGGAGTGTTCCAATTGGCGGCTGATAAATTTGACATGCCGCCCGTAGTATCTTTCCTATCCTGTCCAATACTTTTTCTGACTGTTGGTGACTAAATCAGTGATTTGAATCGGCAATTGCGGTACCGTGACGTATGATTGTCACACTTGAAAGGAGCCATGCTAAACCACTCATCGGATTTGCTTTTATCACAAATCAATGTATGAAGCCTTTAAGTACATTTAATGCGAAGGGAATCGTTTGGATTACAGGCAGCTTATTCAACTCTGAGCCGATGAGGGGGACGGGAACGGGAGGCTCGACGTGGGGGTTGAATGGTTCGCAAAATGTAAAATTTCTTTCTCCCTGGTCTCCTACCGAACACTCCCACGAGGTTAGGTGAAAGCTTCCTTAAGAAATATGAAAGTAAATATGTGTTTGAGATAATGGCATGGCAGATCTGGCAGGCGAACAGAATTGAAGGATGAGTGACATGTCAACGTCTATTGGAAATGACATTCAAGCGGCAGGTTTTATTTGTGTGATCGACATGCTGGAAGCTTTGAGAAAAATGTTTCATGTGCAGCCGGAATAGCAAGGAAGAAATGGGGATTTTGAAGGTGTTATTCAGTTTTGAATGATGGGACTTACATGACATCTGTCACGCAGCGGTAATGGAAATTCTACTAATGCTAATAAATGCATGCTATGCTAGTTTGATTGAAAATGTCGCCGATATTTTTGTTGATTTGTCAAGCCAGTTTTGTATCGATCGTATTCGTGGTAAAAGTTCAGGCAGCATAGTGAATTTTTTAATCTTTTAATGTTTAAATTGGAAATAACCACATGAAATGCTTTGGATTTCCGTCTCATCTGCGCTATGTCCTTTTAAGTGTATCAAATAACTCCCTTTAAGCTAATAAAATACAACACCGACTGGAACACAAATTGGGTCGTGAAGAGAGATGTCAAGACAGAAAATAAGCAACAGGAATAGGTGGATTGTGGAGGATTTTAGTTCAAAAATTTATTATTCTTCGGGTATGCAAAAATTCCATGAAACACATGATGACTGTTTTTTTGGTTATACAATATTCGTTGTCGTAGTTGTGTCTTTCTTTTGCTGCCTATTTCAAACTCAGTAGGAAAAAAGTTAAATGTTGAAAACCATCAAAACAAACTATAATACGAGGGTTGCCTCTTATGTTTCGGGATTTGGCAACCCTAGTGTTGCAATCCGGCAATTGACAGCTCTGTCGTAAAGTTGGACATTTTTGAGGTTATACGCACTCAGAACGTTTTGACATACGAGCGCTATTTGTGTTGTTTACAGTAACTTAAAAGATTCATCTTGGCCCAAAAATGGAATTAAATCGTCAACATTTTCGTGCGATTATTTTTTACAACTTTCGGCGTGGATTAACTCAGCAACAGTGCATGGATGAACTTAATTCAATTTTTGGCGATGAAGCTCCATCAAGGACCAGTGTTTATCGATGGTATGGTGAATTCAATCGTGGTCGTAGTTCACTCCAAGATGAATTTCGTGAAGGTCGTCCAAAATCAGTTGTTGTTCCGAAAACCATTGATGCTGTGCGCGAACTGATATTGGAAGATCGTCATGTGACCTATCGTGAGATTGAGACAACCTTAGGCGTTAGTGGGACCAGCATACATTCAATATTGCATAAACATTTGACCGTCAAAAAAATTTGTTCGCGTTGGATCCCACACAATTTGTCAATCGCCCAAAAAAAGGCTCGTGTCAATTGGTCGAAAGAAATGCTCAAAAAATACGGTCGCAGTGCTTTGAAACACGTCTATGACATCGTGACAGGTGATGAATCGTGGATTTACGCGTATGAGCCCGAAAGTAAACAGCAGTCGACTGTCTGGGTGTTTCAAGATGAGCCAAATCCAACAAAAGTTGTTCGCGTACGAAGCACTTCCAAGCAAATGGTCGCCTGTTTTTTCGGAAAAACTGGACATGTCGCAACCGTACTACTAGAACAACGCAGAACAGTCAATTCTGAGTGGTACACAACCATTTGTTTGCCAGTTGTCTTCCAAGAAATCAGGAAAACCAACCGCCGAAGACGGATCACTCATCACCACGACAATGCGAACTCTCACACATCGGCTGCGACAACTGTATTTTTGAGCACCCAAAACATCGATTTGATGGGTCATCCGCCGTATAGTCCTGACTTGGCACCGAATGACTTCTTTTTATTCCCGCACGTAAAAAACAAACTGAGAGGTCAACGTTTTTCGACACCTGAAGAAGCGGTTGCTGCATTCAGAATGCATGTGTTGGAGATACCTCAATCAGAGTGGCAAAGGTGCTTCGACAATTGGTTCAAACGCATGCAAAAGTGTGTAGATCTTCATGGGGAATATTTTGAAAAACAATAAAGTGATTTTCGATGATCAATATTTGTTTTTGTTCTCTAATCCCGAAATATAAAAGGCAACCCTCGTATAAGGTGTGTGATTTAAGGTGTTATTAGAGCGAAGGAGTTAGGATTGCAGATAGAGAGGATGACCCCCAAACTATAAACCTCAATTATTTTAATTGTACTTTTTTAGTGAATCAAAAATATATATTATAAGGTATGAATGGAATAGAATATCATCATCATAATCGGCACTACAACCGGAGACCGGTCTTGGCCTTATTTAGCAAGTCCTGAGGCTCGTTAAATTTTCCATAATGATTTTTTTTTCGGGCAATGTCTGCCAGAGGCTCCCCAGAGGCTCCCCTCGAACCCCGGTCTTCTGCGTGACAGGCGGGTATACTAACCACTATACTATCGAGCCCCAATTACTTTAATTGTACTTTTTTAGTGAGTCAAAAATATATATTATAAGGTATGAATGGAATAGCATATACATATGTTTAATATTCACCATGACTTTGCCACCACATACATTTGTTGTTAAAATTTTTTTCTGCTTTGCATAAATGTTGAATATGCTCCTTTCAGGCCGAGTGATCATAGACCTTTTGACATATTTCTTATAATTTGAAATAAAATCCCCTTTCATAGTGTACCGGTGTTGAATCGTGTAATTTGGGCTGCTAATTCTGATCAGCGAATTGAATAATTATTGGGTTGTACCACATGCAATGTCCGATTTTTGCTCAGCCGGAAATAGGAAGTTCTCGAATGGACATCTGTGCCAGAACGTTAAATTTTTTTTTTCTATAAAGTAAAGTGGTACGCGTGCTTGACGTGTGAGAATTTTAGGGTTCGTTACAGGTACCGTTTTTTTTTCTAGGAATTGTTTACCATGCAGTCGGCACTTCAAATTCGAACCCTCTTCCTTTATGAATTTAAAATGAGACATAATGCGTCGTTGGCAATGAAAAACATTACTGACGCATTTGAGGATGTAGCGGTCAACGAACGCAGTATACGACGTTGGTTTGGAATGTTCCGTTCGGGAGATTCCAGCCTCGAAAATGAACCACTTGGGAAGCCGGAAACTTTAGTTGACGACGATGTTTTAAGAGCAAAGGTGGATGCGGAGTCAATGAAGTCGCTGCGGGATATTGCACAAAGTATGGGAGTATCCTCAATGATAATAAGTCGACACCTTTCTCTTATAAGAAAGGTAAAGAAAGAAAGGTGATGAAAAGTGGATTCTGTATGATAACCGTAAAATACCTGTAGGTGTTGGTTATTGTACCGTACATGGGCACTAGTTAAACTCAAACCCCAAACACTTACCATTGGTTTCTCTGAAATTTCGCCACAAAACAAATCAATTCCAAACAAGCGAAGGTAACAAATAGTCACGCAAGTACTTCTTATCAAGTGTTCTTTATTTCAATTTGCGTTATGGCATCGGCACATGCGCATAACAGGAGACGTTCACAACTTAATTCACTAATCTAGTAACTAGGAGTTCACAATATAATTCCTTAATCCATTGGCTGGTGGGCACCTGCACTCCTTCAGGATCGTGATAATATCAACGGAGCTCACTTCAACGAACAAAACGAATTTCTCCACTAGGTGGTAAAACGGTAACACTGCACTCCAACTCACTTAATCTGACCGTGTTAAAACCGAACTGGCTACTTGTTAACGCGGCGGGTAAAAATGCAACCCTAAGCGGGTGCGAATGTCCGCTGTGGCGATAGAAATCTGACTCAAACCTGCAATCCATATCCGCCAGATTCAACGATGTGGATTACATTGGTGTGGGAGGATTCTATATGTGTCCGTATGGGACAAGTACGTTGCCCTTCAGCCTGCATATCGGCAACGACGAAAAAACACCTAAATACACATGTAATGAATAGCAGGCATTATGAGATACGCGATAGCAAAGTCGCCGAAGGGAGAAATAGGTTCCTGTATCCTAAATGAACAGAAACGATATTTCACGGTTCAAACGATGTGAAGCACATTATTTGTGATTTAAGCGATGCTATATGGGAACATCGGCTGTGTACATAATCGCCTCAGACTTATGCCATTGCAGGCAATAGATTTTTGTGGCGATAAGCAAACCGAAGGTTGCTCGCCTATGGTCAGGGCTATGGTTGCTTTTGTTAACTCTGGTTAAATGGAACATGGGTATGATGGTGAGGAATGTGACAAGCGTACGTCTCACCCTGAGGAAACATGGACAGCGGTTGGTAAGTAGCATAAACACAGTGATGCTACGGTGTTTGTTTGTTTTACAGGCCGGAGCATCGTTAGGTATGATTTAGAGTATGATTGTCTAACGTCAATCATTTTCGTGCCCAAATGCCATGATCGGTAGATAACCGACAAAGGAAATTGGTCGCAAGTGTTACGAACCTTGGGATTGGGGGCAATACTCACCGTAGCAAGAATACCGGCTCCAACTATGTCAACAATTATGCTGGCCAGCGAGTATTTATCTTTTATAATTGCTGACAAGCCGAGCCGATTGTCTGGCACGGTCCATGTATGAATGAAATAATTTGTTTAATGTGCATGCTTGATAAGGTTTAACTTTCAGGTGCGATGCTGCAGGGGAGCTTATGCTGCCCCTAATTGCAGGTAAGTACTATGGGTTTGGAAGGCGGTTAATTTAAGAGTGTGGGCGGTTCTTTGGGAATGTATTAAAGAAACGCCACAGACCTGGGCAATGGTTGGATGCAGGTGAAAACCCAAAACGCACCCCCATGCCCGCTCTTTACCCAAAAAAGATTATGGTGACAATTTTGTGGACATCGAAAGGATCAATCCACTTTTCATTGCTTCAACCAGGAGGAACGAAATAAATCCTATCAAATATTGTGAGAAAATCAACATATTGCATGCCAAATTGGCTGAAAAGCAACCTGCGTTGGTCAAAAAGCACGGCCCGATCCTTTTGCATGACAATACTGGATCCCATACCTCACAACTAACGTTGCAAAAACCGTTAAGTGTTGCAGTTGGGATCTGCAATTCTTCCGCATCCACTATACTCTCCTGAAATTTCCTTAACAGACTACCATCTTTTCCGCAACCTGGATTACTTTTGCCGGCAGAAGGTCTTCCGGAACCGAGCAAAAGTCATAAAAGTCTTCGAAGATTTCATCGCCTCAAAAAGTCAGCACTTCAAGGAAAAGGAATATTTGACCCTGTATCACGTTGGAAGAATGTCATAGATGCACACGGGTCCTATTTTGATTGAATAAAAATTTACGGAAAAATAATATTGGGTTTCAAATTTTTACTATCAAACCGGACATTTCATGTGGTACAACCCAATAGTTTCAGTCGATTTCAGGAGGAGTGCAGTGTGCTCGCAGAGTAAATCAACGGGACAGTAGATGTTTAATGAGACCACCACGTAGGGGTAGGTGAATGCTGTTCTATATATAAATCTTGACTGTAAACTTTAGGAGTTAATGGAAAGGTTACAATTGGTAATTAGAAACTTGTGTTTCCTATCAAAATTAATTCTTGCTCGGGGAGCCTCTGGCGCAAGACTAATGACCTTGCCCGGAAAATACAAATCATTATGGAAAATTTAACAAGCCTCAGGACTTGCTAAATAAAGCCAAAACCGGCTCCCGGTTGTAGTGCCGATGATGATGATGATAAGGTTTGACACCAAACAGCATAAATAAGAAAAAAGTTGTGACATGTGGACATTTTATGTGGTACAACCCAATATATGACCAGGAAAGGATTCATGTAGTAATCGCATTGTTTTGTCGGTTGTATATCATGTGGCACCGCATTGTTGAAACTATATATCATCCACACCATATTTTGCTATTTGAACTGTATTAAATAGCAGGTCGCAATAGATAACATGTACAAGAACATCGCTCCAAATGTCATTCTGCTGATATAGGGTGGGCCATACATTTTTGCAAATGGCAACACTTGATTTCTTAAAAACCGTTAGAGGAAGGGGCGCCCGAGTGGCAGGGAATTGTGTAGGAGGCGAAATTATTGCTGACGTCCTTTGCCATCGACCTGAAGGAGCGCGAACCAGTCGTGCACTGAAGGAATTTATTGGTCACTTTGTCGCAGGCCTTCTTCGTGGCTTCAGTGGTTTGGTTGCACGCGTTTCCGATTCTAACAAAATTCGTTCTGTTAAAATCAGTGGGATTGGAGCGCCATTGTTTAAAATTTTTTTTTTTTTGCCGCTCTAATTTTCTTGCATTTTTTATCAAAGCAGGGTTTATCAGATAAACTTCGTTTGAGGGAATGCGGAATGTAAATATCCTTCTCGAGAAGAATAATCTCCGTGACAGACTTCGCACATGCGGTTACATCGGAGTCTCCAAAGCACACCTCCGACCGCGGAAATGATGCGAATCTCGCAAATCGTCCCAGTTAAAAGCCTGATACCTCCATACATTGCGAAGATACTTAGGTCGACCATTAGCCTGAAATGCAAGTGGTTAAGCGCCCGATATCAAGCAGTGATCTGAGTATCCCAGTGCCGCAGCAACCTCTACGCTATAAATGCTTGGCTCGGATGTCGAAACCAGATCCAGGGATGTTCGTATACACACCCCGCGTGTCCGGCACTCGCGTAGCGTCCTCCACGAGTTGAGTCAAATTGTGGCCAACAGCGAACATCTCCGCCAGCCTCCCAGCCTCGTCGGTTCTGTTAGAATGCACCAACCACTCGGAATTGTGCACATTAAAATCGCCAAGGACGACAATTTCAGAAGCCGGGTGGTTGATCTGTATCCAGTCGACGGTACCTGAAAGATGTTCGAAAAGTGGCGCTGGTCAATCGTCATTCGGGGAGCGGTAAAGACAACAAAGAAATTCAACAGAATTCCTCAGCACGACCTCCAACCAGATGATCTCGAAGTTATTGGGTTCTGACCCCTCCATCCTCTGGGAAGCTGGATCGGACCGCGTGAAGTCGCAGACACCACCCTTAAAATGGAATCTCGAATGCAAGTCGAACTATGCACAACGAAGATATGTTGAATCAGTTGACGAATCGACCTGGGTCTCAGTTAGGGCAAAGATATTAGGTTTCGCTGTATGCAAGTATTGGGGGGTGGCGTTTACATTCGTATTGGTGAAATCGATGTTCCTGGGCCTCTTCAACGAGCTCGATTGCGCGACGACGAATTTTGTAATTTGGTTATTTATCATAATATTTGCATGATGTAAGGGGGAATCACATAGCCCCCCCCCCCCCCCCCCCCGAGATCCGAATGGGAAACTAATTTGTGGCGGTTCCGCCAAACCCCACGGCCCACTTACCTGAAAAACCCCCATAACTACATCCCAATCCGCATAAGTTTTTGCTAATGCAAGCGCATTACCACCTTAAGTGCTTCACGCATCAAACAAATCAAATTTATAACATTAAAGTCCCTGTAAAAGAAAACTTACCTTTCATGCATCTCTTCGCATACAATTCCCTGTAAGATTTCTTTTCTACCTTTTCAGGAATCCCAAAACCTATTCGATACCTTCGGTTGTCAGGCAAATTCCAACCTCCCCACACCTGCACCGCAATCTCCCCACAGCAAAAACATTTCCTTCCCAAAGATAATTAATGCTTTCAATGCATTACCTGGAAATGCCTGCAAAGAGTTTGTCCTACAAGGGCATTCATACATGTATCAGTGCATCTCACCATTAGGCACCAAAAGCCGAATTTCCAATTAGTGTAGATATTCACACTATAGTTCGATCCGGACGTGGCCATAGATGCCATGCATAATTGACACAGATGGTATACACAACCTTTTCTAGAATTAGGGTAGTATAAGATTTAAGTTAAGTTAGGCTTAAAAAAATTTGATTTGATTTTACATAAAAAAAAAAAAAAAAAAAAAAAAAAAGTAGATAAGTTTAGGTAAGTTAAGTAAGTTAAATTTTAAGAAAAAAAAAAAAAAAAAAAAAAAAAAAAAAATTTACAAAGTTTTTCAAATTTTTCTTTGTCTTTCAAATAATTATAAGTTATGCCACAAAGTTCTGTCGCCGAAAGGCAAATTATACAAATATTAAGTAATGTTTAGCTTAGAGCGTCTGCGAAGGACCAGTAAGTTATTATATAAGATATTTAAGCTAGAATTTAAGCATTTTTTGTCTAGCCTTTAATTTAGAAAATAAGAATATAAAAAGAAAATAAAAAAATGTTTAAAAAATGGAAAAATGGTATACACAACCGTCATTGTGTATCCATCTAAATTACTTTTCGAAGACTTCCAACTATTGATTCAGCTGCAAGTACTTCTCTCGGAAATATTTCTTTGTTTGAATCTTCAAACAATCACCGACGTCGAGCTTTGCCGTCGGATTGGATTCAATAGCATAAACATATGCAAACAAAAGAATCCGATTCTCCCAGTCGGCAGAGATACGATATACGATTTACATTATTTCAATCGCTTTTAGCATCTAATGAGTGGCTGCTATTTACTCAGCCGACCCTCATTACCGGACGATGCATTAGGTCGCCTCTTTCTTTGTCTGTATCCCTTGTCTAGGTTTCGTTTCGCTTTTGAGCGGCAAGCGTTATGTAATCAACACGGATCTGAACGATCACACACATACCACCATGATCTCCATTACGAGATCTGGTTTATTATTCCACCAAGAGAGACTTTACGTTTCTCTGGTGGTAGGTAAAAACGATATCCTTAGTGGAGAGGATATCTATCACCACGCCGCAAACTCACCCCAAACGAAGGTTGTACCACTGAGTCAAATGACATTCGCAGACCAGCACGGTCGTTGCCGCTCCCGCTCTCCGTCGAGCGGCGGAGAAGCGTAGGTCGTGTGAAAAGGAAGTATTTCACCGTGTTTAAAATTCATTAAAAAAATCAATGAAATATTAATAATAAGTTTAAGTGAAGTATAAAAACACTAACATGTTTAATAATGGCTAATAACAAGTTAATAACTAAAGTGAAATAAAATAAAAAAACATTTACTTTAACAGAATAACCGTGTGTTTAATTTTCCGGCAGCGGGTCCTGGGTGTCGTTATTAATGTGTGTTGCTTACTTCTCGTGGACGGTGTGTTTCGAAGACTTTTTCCTTTACTCAAAGTTGTGGACAAACATGGCGGCGTGTCGTTCATTTATTTGGTGATAAACTTTTGACGGAACTTTCATTAAGTGAATGATGGGGAAGAAGTGAACGGGGTGCCCATGCCTGGCACAATATTTCTCCTCCCCACAAGTTCACCTCCGGAATTCTTTATCGCAGAAAGTACTGTCATGACTTATCTCGGTATCAGTCCCGGCCATCAGCCATACATCTGAAACATAGTCAAAAATTTCTCTCGACTATATCGCGAAATGTACAACGTGAGGGGGTGGTATCTCACCTTGGGGCCGATTACCACCTAAACCAACCTTTTCTCAAAGCGCTCAGTGAAGCTCCGAAAGATGGCCAGGGATTCTTCCCGACCATTTCAGGGACCCTCTAGCTTGATGGGCTGGTATTTCACCGAGCGACATGGCGTTGGGGACCTGTGGGGGTTCTTTTAAGCTTGCGCGAAGAACCCGCCATTATTACAACCCAACTTCCACTGTTTCCCGCCAATGCCATTGCATTGGCACCTGAAAACATTTCCTTTTCCAAGGACATTAATGCATACAACGCATTACCTAAAATTCCTAAAAATAATTTCACCGACAAGGGCATTTTTCCATGCATCAACGCATCGGCAAAATTTTCCCAACAAAGATTTCTTAGCATTCGTAATTCAATGCATCAAATTTACTTTCCTTAAAGAACAAACATCAAAATCCTGAAAGATTCTGTTCACACATCCAATGCATCATTCGAATTCGCTGGAAAATAATTCGTCTGCATACATGTATCATGATTAGGAAAACTATTCCGGTACCATTGTTTGCCAAGCAATTTTGTCCCTCATGTGCACCCTAATCTTCCCACATGGACATATCTAGCAGACTATTTGTCCAAGGGACAAAAGCAAATACATGCATCTTGCAAATAGGAATTGAGTTCTTACCCTTGGCAGCGATGCCATAAACATCCAATTCCCAGTGAGTATGCTAAAACCTCAATTACCACCTTTTTCTAATGGCTATGCGCCTTTTTACGCAAGGACATCTCCAACCCAAGACTTTTATGATGCCCTCGTCCCATCCTTCCTTTTAGCACCATTTCCTCGAGGCATTGCCGTCTATTTGTTTAGCCGCAATGCAAATCATAAACAATGATCTTCACGATCCCTTGTATTTACCGTCGTTCTGCTTCGTTCTTATGGCCCCGATGCATGAGCAAACAAAGACCTATACGATCACACACGCACACCACTGCGTGCCAGAGATCGCTTTGCAATTGGTCACTGGCAGTAAGGAAAGATGGCATTTCCTTCGTGGCCACATCTCTAAAGAGAAAATTTTCTCTTTCGGCTCCGAATCTCACCCTTAACCGAGGATTGAATACATGTCTGAGTTCTTTCCTCGGTGAGTCGTATTTCAACCGCCCGTACGGGCGGTTCGTCTTCCGCTCCCCGTATCACGCCGGGGACGCGTAATTAACCAATACAAGAGTCGTGATCGGGTTGCCTCCTATAACCACTCTTTTAGTCGCTTGTTTGTGCAAATGTCGCGAATCAAAAATAATATATCAATATATATATCAGTGCTAAGTGCTCAACATATATACATCAGTGCTAATGTACATTTCACGTTTAATTTGTGTTATCACCAGTCTCAAGTAAAACCAAGAACCATCAGTTATCAATAAACATAAAGATAAGCAAAAAAAAAATAGTATTTTTATTTTTCCTCTCTCCTCTGGCGGACGGTTCGTTGCTTGGTTATATCACAAACAGTGTTTCCGGGAGCCCGTGGTGAATAATTTACAGCGGAACTTTGTTTTAGTATATCGTGGTGACGGAGTAGAACCCCGTGCCGTACGCCGGCATCACGACTTCGCCCCCCACAACCCCACTTACCGCTCGGCCTTTAGTGACCTCTTACGACAAGCCGGCCTAGCTGTGAGTATATTCTAAAGCCATACTCCCAGGATATATATATATATATATATATATATATATATATATATATAGACAAAAAAACAACAAAAAACTTAAAAATAATAATGTAACCAGATTCAAGTTTTCCTTTTTATTCTCAGATATAATCTGTAAATTTTGTTTAAAGTAAAAAATACTGTGCACCGAAAGGTAACGTGTTTGTATAGAAAACAAAAACATAAAATAATTTAGTCTGCTCGTACAGAGCCAGTAAAGTTCATCAAAAATGTTATATGTTAAAATAGGCTTAGCATTTAATCTCATATGTAAAAAAAAAATGCAACGCAAATAAATGCGTTAAAGAAAATCATGCCACTCTCAATTTGAGACTCTTAACCAGAATGATCACATATTCGAAGCCGCGGAAAATACAAACAGAGGCTTGAGCGATACAAAAAAGACATTAAACTATCATGGCTAGACCTAAGGTTGTGCCATCAATTACCACATTCGCTCAGGAACATTAAAAACAGCACTCCACGTGTTCGAATGAATTCTAAATTGAGTTGCGGTGACGCGATTTAGGTTGATGCTGTTAAACCTATCTATAAAACAGTGCTGAAGCAATAAGACTCACAGGGGGCAGAACTGGCTCACGTCCAACTCCGTCATTAGAACACAAGTGGAACGTTTCGCACTTTTACCTGTTCTACAAATGTAAGCACAAACATTGCTCTAATGAACTGGGATGTAATATTCCTCCTCGCTAAATAATTGATCACGGTATCTGCCAATCAGGGGGGTATCACGGTTCATACTAACAGGTTTTCATGGACAGGTGTTATGTCAATTTTTCCCCTCGGTTCAAGATCAATGTCCTTCGACACCTCCTAATCCAACTGTCTCCCACTTTTTCCGACAGTATTGTGCATTCACATTTAAGGTTAAAAAAATTCTCTTTGTGTGCGGATATTATAAAGAAAACGTGGTAATGCTTGAAAGTTAGTTAAAAAACAAAGAAAAGGATTTAATACGAGAGACATTTATATGATATCTATAGAGATATTGTCGCTATATTTTCTTCTTATTCGTAATGTTTCTGAGACATGTAGATCAAGCTAGAATGAGTTCTTATATAAACCTTTGTAGTACATATAAAATTTATATTTGACGCCCCTGTTTGGCTCACTTGTTTCAAAAGCCACACATCTAACTAGTTTCTATTGTGTGAATATTTCTTGTGTACCTGGCTTCTCTTGTAAACCTAACCATCACGCATTTATTCAAAACAAAATCGCATTCACCCTTCGCGGGGCTACTCCACTGCATAAACAAATCCTTTCAAATCGCTTCAGTTGTTCAAATAAAAAGTTTCGTATTTTAACTGACTTTCCACACACGTGGGCCGTGTGTAGGTTTTAAGTCTTTATGGTTTAGGTGGAGGTGTAAAATACCTTGAATACGCCCATTACAGTATTTGAAAAATGAATAAATACTACTTTGGAGTTCGCAGTTTGCTTGATCTCTGTGCCACCCTCCGAATCTCCTCCGAATCCCTGTATCCTACCAGGCGCACCATCGCCAACACATTCCATATTGCTGTCGTGGGAGCCATTCCAGCAATCCCAGCCGTTGTTTCAGTCGCCATTGTCTTCGTTATCATATCACCAAGTTACGAAATCGGCCCACAGGAAAAGTGTACATTTGCACTCGTTGCAAATTAATGCGGTCGATTTCATTAAATGAATATATTCCGTCATTATTTATAGAAGCGCCAACGGCTGAGTGGATGAAAGTGGGCGTTTAAGTGGATACTGGATTTTAATTAAATAAATATCGTGTTATACATTGACACACTATAATTCTTCGCTTGCTCGAACGAAATGTGAACGAGGAATTTGAAATGAAATATTAAGTATGATTTAAAATGTTCTTTGACATTCTAATGACGTTGACAAGTACCTGTACTATAAAGGATACCCATTACCGTGTCCCTTGATATTCAGTATCGTTCAAAGACAAGCATTTAAACTGGGACCATGCTTTTAAAAGGCTTTCCCCGGATGCAACTGTTCGTAATTTCATTTAAGGACACAAATTGACAGGATGACTGATGATAACGTACACAAAATTCTACCAGTCCCATGTGATGACGATGTTGGAATGGGGTAAATAACCCTTAGTTCGAGGAAAACGGGAGTGAACCGCCACTATACCTATCTTTGGAATACAGTTTGTTCCTAATTAGAAGTCGATTCATAACATGGGATCGTGTGGATTTGGATGGGATAGACGGAAAATATAATCTTGGTGGAAATATGGTCTGAAGACAAAGGGACCGTAGATGGAAAGATGGACCGTAATCAATTCATATTATTGGTAACAGCCTGAAGGCTTGTCAGGTTGATGTGTACATGGATAATGTCAAAGTCCTGACTTCCGCACTGAATTTTTCGATTCACTCGTGAAACTATATGTTATTTTCTCCTTTTATTACAACGGTTAGGTTGATAGATATTTTGGATGCCTACTCCTTCACACGCATGCCTACATTAGTTTTGACGCACTAAATTTTCAGAAACAAAAAAGTGGAGCAAAGAATTTGATGTTGGCCAACAAACAAAACCCTAAGAATGCAACAAATTCCCTAATAAATAGCCAAATCCAGCAGTCCAATGGCACACCCAATGTGCTTTTGAAGAGATGTTCCTCCTCGTTAGCTAAGCATTTGGAAACTGTTCTATTTAACTGATTAATTCTCGAATAGATAGAAGTTAGTTAATCTCCCACCAATTTTCAAAGCGGGCGGTCCATCTTCCCCGTATTTCTATCGGCTTGTACCATTAACTTGTATTATGCTGAAGGTTATCCAGTCACTGATTAAGGTCAACTTTCAAAATATTATAAATGACCTCGTTAGTGATCATCGGAGGTTTTATTGTATATGAATACAATACAATGTACAATCTGAAAAAGTTAATTTAATACTATATTTGAACTGTACTTAATTTAGTTTAGTTAAGTGAAACGTGTCAGGGTTTACTGAACCAGAGTTCAGCTCCCAAGTAGTCACCAATGTGGGTTACCGACAAATGGAGCCGTTGCATTACAGATTCATGGCCAATAGACAAGCAAATAGTGAAAAATAACACCGACAGAAAATCGGATAACAAAGGACCAGAGCCGCATACCAAAGCAATTAACATAGTAATTCCACATCAGTTGTGTGTACTTGACAATAACGATCGAAAACCAACACGAGGCAGTTAGTCTGATACTTCAATGCTTTGTGGGGTTTCTCAATTCTATATGAGAATCAACCCACAATCTCAACCACAATTTCCACCTTATTTCGACCACTTTCAGCGCGTCATACATACCCATTTCCCTCATATGTTATTCACCTGAAATACATAATTTCCCCAAGGACGCATAGCAGAACTCATTATCCTATGCAGATAATGCACAATTGAGTTTAGCTACTATCTTCGCCATACGGCAACACTATTGCTCTAATCATGGGATTTCCACCGGAAATTCCATTCGTATTGGTTAGCAACAACCAAGTCAAACCAAGCGACGCGGTTACATCATCATCCATTTGCTTGGGTATTTACCAACATGCCATAGAGTTTTTCCCATGGTATTATATCCCTAGCCGACGCGGCGTCCTATTGACTTTTCCCAGATCACCCATTCGCTTGGGATCAATGATCTCTTTTCGCAGGTAAATAACATCAGCTAGGTTCTCCTCTCCTTCGCATTTCTGTCTTTCCGGTTCAATGCGCTCTGACTACACCATAGCCGTACCACTGGGTCAGTGGGTCGTTTCAGTAGCTGCATCTGCTACCAACACACACAACCAAAGCTACCCCGAGATCACAGCACACCATGTTTCTGTTCTCTCATTCTCCATGTCCGTCAATTACCCAATTGACTGAAGTTACCACACTTCAACGAGCGAAGCTGAGAGAGCAGAGGCGTGGTCTCTTTTGGCTGTCCTGTGTGTAAAGTGAAATACAGAATTTCACCCTTAATTCATCAGTCAGTACTCAAACACGATAGAGGTCGGTCACGCTACGTCGAGTGTCCATTAAATAAAGTCGAGTCCCCACCGTCGTATTGTTCTCTTTGCATTACCTTTGATATATGCATATAAAGGAAAGCGCTTTAATTCCTAGAAATAGTTAAATGTTCGAGATATAATTCGTTGTCGTTATTCAACGAAAACAAAGTGTTTTAAGTCCTAGAAATAGTTAAACGTTGATAGGATCTGCAGAATAATAAATCCTATAGATACAATAAAAACTCAAGAACTAAGCAGATGTAGTGTAACCAACTTGTGTAAATAAAATTTTATACGAACCAATGTAAATAAATGTGGATAGCGATTAAAAATAAAAAGGAACTTTAACATCAAACTAACACCAGTACGAGTTATTATTTCTACATTTCTTTTCTTCCTGTGAATTCGGTGAAGCCAGTGTTGGGGAATCAAGCGAATCCTGTGCCATACGTTGGTACCAACTTATACCCCCACAGCTTCACTTCTCACCTGTTTCTCTGTGCGTTCAAATCACATTATTCACTCCGACTACTATCACGATTTCCGTACTGAGCACCGCCTCAATCGAATGCTCTGACTTTCACTCGGTCGGTCGGTCGCTCCTCGATGCGTCGTTCGCACAAGAAGTTGATCCTAACAAAGTTACTGGGAAGGCAATAGTGTGGCGTTCCTAACAGGTACACACGTAATACGCAAGCGAATAGTGAAGAATACATGCGACAGAGCCACGTTGTATTCATTCTTACGATGGGAACAAGGCTGTCCACTGGATATCTCGAAAAAGTTCAATGGAGTTGGGCATTCAGATCTTTTTCCGAAATTTTTTTCCTATGCAGTTGATAGTTCTGAATGTTGTCAAATATGTCTCCAATCAAGTTGTTAGTGTTTCCCAGAACTTTGTTCTCTCCAATCCACTCCTCGATTTTATAATCGACCTTTTGTCCGTTACTCACAATCGAATTCATTCTCTTGTTGCTAACAGCGCATTAATTTTCTCGTACTCATTCGAATATCCCCGATCAACGCCCTCGCGCTTTATTATCAAACAACGGGGAATTTTCAATCGGTTGACTTCTAATTATACAAGGTGAGGCTGAGGAACTTGCTGATTTAGTAATTTAATAAAAACCAAAGTGGTGCAGATGTCAAATTAATTTTCTTGGACCATCAAGTACAATATCTGGAGTTAATTTAATTATTTATTTTACATAGTTTTGAAGATGATATCAGTTATATGGCGTCAATTATTGTCAATACACTGTGTTGATCGAATTTCGAAATTTTGTTAAACTTCATCGGACTCTTGAAAAAAAAAAAATATATGGGTTGGCGAGAGGGCCGACTTTAGCGAGACAAGGACAGATGTGTCCTTCATCTTGTCACTGGCTTCTGGTCATCTTCTGATAACCAGAATCACCCACATCCGTGAGGATGTTGGGCTCGGTCTCGGGATATCTGAAAAGAAAAGAAAAAAGTGCGGGTATCCAAGGATAGTGTGGACAGTGTTAGTCCAGGTGTTCTCTAACTAGTTGTATAGAGGGATGGTGGGAAACAAAACATACAAGACCAGTAGGTCTTGGGTGCAGTAGCAAACGCAGATCACGTCTTTGTCGTCTGATAATCTGCGCTTTGGTCGGTATGTTTGTGCCGTCTTGTACTCTGCGTCCGTGTGTGTGTGGTTTGTTAACAGTAGACCCTATAGGATGGATCCAGGAATCCTCTATTAAAGAGGGGAATGTTGTTGGGAAGGGTGCTTTCTTCAGTTTTGTACTGAAGAAGAAATTGTGGTGGTCTGATTCGAAGAGATCGAGAGAGAGAAGGGTCAAGAACGCAAGAGTCCCGTACAAGTAGGTTCTCGCTGTTCTGAATGCTTTCGAGGTACTTGTATGCTAATTGAAGCAAGTACTCGTCGGTAGGGGTAATGGAGGAACCTTCGTATAGGTGAGAGTTGGGGTAATGACGACCGCCAGGCCTTCTAGAGTGATTGGTGCATCTTCTGAGGAGTTTCCTTTCGAAAACTCGAAGTCTTTCCATTTGAGCCGAAGATATGCAGGACCATATGGGAAAGGCGTACGATATTCCAGATCGGATTATCTGCTTTTAGCAGAGAAGCTTAACTTTGGTGTCAACTTTGTTGATTCACTTCAAGATGTTGTGCAGTTGCTTAGACCGACCGATGCCCCTATGGAGAGTGTGGGTCACATGTTTGATGAAATTCATTTTTGGGGTATAAATGACCCCAAGGTATTTCATCCTGTCCTGTGGTCTAATCGTAGCATTTCCCATTTTTATTCGAATATTCTGTGAATATTGAGAAGTAGGTTGGAAGTGCTTACTACTCAGAATTATAGCTACTGCTTTGGATGGGTTAAGTCGAATTTTCCATCGACTGTAATACTGATACAGTTCGTCCACGTGACGCTTGAGTCGATTTGTTGCGAGTTTAGGGCTTTTGGATGACGTGTACACTAGGACGTCATCCGCATAGCATATCTGGTTTACTCTCCCGTCGACAGGGCGAGGAATATCTGAGGTGTAGATATTAAATAAGATGGGGCCTCGAATCGAGCCCTGTGGTACGCCTGCTGCGTCGTGAAAAGTTCGGGAAAGCTTTCCATTTACTCTAACTTGGAAGGTTCTGTTTCGAACGAACTGGTAGATGATACTACATAGCGTTCTACTGAGGCCAGTATTCAGTAATTTAAAAACGACACCTTCGATCCAAGTCGCGTCAAAAGCTTTTTCAATGTTCAGGCTCACCCCAACGGTGGGTTCCTTATTAAAGAGCCGCACACTGTCGTGGTTTTGAAATATGTTGAGAGCCATAGTGGTGCTGTGCGCTCTTCGAAATCCAAATTGGAAAACAGGTATTAGGTTCCTGGCACTGATTATTTAGTTTCTCGTATATGAATTTTTCATATATTTTGCTGATGCAAGTGAGAAGCGGAATAGGGCGAAAGCTTGGGGGGTGATACGTTGGTTTCGCAACTTTTGCTATTGGGCAAATAATAGCGTGCCTCCAAGCTTGGGGAAAGTACCCCATGTTGTAAGCATGGTTGAACAGAATGAAGAGCTTTACAAAGAATAAGGCTGAAAGCCTTTGCAACGACTGGTATGATATATTGTCGATACCGGGTGGCTTCTTAGGGTTTCGAGATTTAACCAGGCTCTGTAGGGTATTCAGTGCGATGAAACCGTGACCATTATCACGTGCGTCATCGAAGTATGCACTGCTAGTTGGGTTAAAGACAACAATTGGCTCGTTGAAGTCGTCCAACTTACTGTGGACCTCTGAACTAATGATCGCATTAGTGTCCGGGTCGCCATCTTGGAGAGTAAGTTTGTGATTATTTTCGAAGGTCTCTCCGATGATATTGGCTTTGTTGGTGTCGTTATTAACAACAACACCATTGTATATGATTGGTCCAGTGATACGAGAAGTGCCACATATATTTTTAACATTTTTATAAACGTTCTGGTCCATCTGAATACCCTTCAGTTTGTCTTCCAATTGTCGGGTACGATTGTTTTGGTTTATCAGTGTACCAATGTTGTGAATAATGGATCCCAATAATGGCTCCCTTTGCGTGAAGCGGTGACGATATCTGATAGCTTTTTCTGCAGAGCTTTTTACGCTCCCCGATGAGACGAAGAGTGAAGTCGTCATGGGGAATCTGATAAGTCTTTTCAAGTTTGTACTTCGGGAAATGAGTCTCCGAAGTTTCAACTAAAATCTCGCGAAGTCGTTTTGGAGCGTTGTTTATCTCAACCGTCGTTAGGATCCTGTCAGTGGGAAGAGAGCATTGGTGGAATTTATCGTTCAATGTAATATTGAAGTTGTCCCAGTTTGACCGCCCATAGTCGGGTATGTATCTGATATGAGCCCGGGATGCTCGTTCACAGCGTTGTGGTCAGATACACCCGTTGAAACTTGAGGAGGAGTGAATATCGGACTCTTGTTCTTAATCTAACGAAGGTCAGCCCCCATGCTGTTAGTTTCATAATTCCAGGCCAAATATCTATATACTCGTAAATATCTTTGGGTAAACTGCCTTGCTTTATAATCTTACCGATGAAATTGTGGCTTGTCGCCAGAATGACTAAAAACCACTTTTATTTTTTAATGCTCCAATTCTATTGAAGCGTATCTGATTTTACATTTAATATTTAATTTATCACAAACAACACACTAATTTTAAGTACTAGAATAACAATGTATTGGCGGAACTTCATCACTTATCTTCACCGACTGTTCAAACGCTTGTTTACATCTCGATGTTACTACCTTAATCGAACAATTCACTGCTTGTGTAACTGGCGACTGATTCTCACTCTCAGCTCACTGCACTCGATGGATCTTGCTCGGATTTCTCAAACTTATGAGTCTCGTAACGATCTTATTGACTTTAGCTCCAATATCAATGACATTAGGCGGCGCGACAACAACGTAACGATTCATTGTGTTATTTCCCTGCGCCATCAATATCCGGTTTGGAAGAAAGTATCCAGGCGTCCAGGCAACGAGGTAAATATCGTATTGTACACATTCTAATCTAGAATTTTGTTCATATCGGCTGGTTTTCGGAAGAGGGAAATCTATGCAGTGTAGAAAAAGGCGAGAACCGCATTATGTGAATTTTTAATATAGAATTTCAATTGCCATCTAAACGGTCGGGCTCCTGAGATAGAAATGACGTAAAGACAAAATCGCCTCTTCGGAGTGGTTTTGCGCAGGAATAGATTCACGTTACGTTTATTCCAACACTTTTTCGCTTTTTTGGGAACGTGTGGAGGCGTGCTTGCTGAAACATTTGTCTCCCTCACAATTTCACAGTTGATACGAAGAGATCGCACACTGGTGATAAATGTGATAAATTCTAATCGGTAATAGTTTTACGTGATTCAAAATAATGTTACAATGTTTTCAAAAACAACAAGAAAGAAAACATTTTTTCTTGTTGTAATTTCGTGCCACGAAATTTCATTGGGCGTTTGGTTGGAAAATCTTTCATTAACTCCCCGCATGTGTCTCGCTTGGGAATTTTACGCAATTGTACACGTAATCAGATTGTCGAAATAATCTCTCCAACCTTGGCAATATTTGTCGGATTTAAACTAAATGCAGAATTTTCCGACGGCAACATTCCCACACGCGTGACTGAGTGCCGCATAAATTGATTTATTATCACGCGCTGAATTTGTTTTCTGCTTCGAAACAATTTATTTATAAATTGAATGTATGAAACGTAAAAAAAAAGTTTTACATGCAGGGATGTATATACGAACACATAAACACGTATGGCATATGGCATATGGCATATAGACAAAGCAGCGTACGGAATTTATATCACGAATTCCTAGATGGTACGTGTAATGGAATTGCCAGAGTACCCTGCAGGAGAAACGTGGGCGAGATGTACAGTGTTCACTCTACCAGATGCTGATACAGGGACCAAAGGACCAATTCATCGCAGCGGCATCTCCAAAAGGATGTTTGAGCTTAAATGAGCAGGCATGTTACCGCAAATGGCGTGAATTTTATCCATGTATAGAATGAGAATACGCCACAGATTGGTATGCAACGTTTGAAATTTTTTACTAGAGAGCATGATAATTTCCCACGAGACTGGTGGACTAGGATTTTCAGAATAATACAGCATATAAGATGTTAAAGGTTGTAGAAGATGATAATCGTGCACAAGCGTTTGGCTTTCTAAATGAACCTTGTGGAAGAATATAGGACAGATTTGTTACTAATGCATGGTCAACTAGAAGGAACCTTTTGATAACCCGCATGATTTTTTTTTTCAAAATGATTTTTAAAGTACATGCACTTTAAAGTCTCGTATTTCTATAAAACAGATCACGACGGAAAATGGAGAAGACGATGGAGAAATAAGAGATCTATACAAGTTACGGGCATAGGCTGGACTTCAATTTCCAAAGAGTCTGAATGGAAAAGTTTGTGATTAAGCCATTACATATAATTTTGAGACGTTTCGACTAAGAATGTAATCTCTAGTATTGGTTGCATCTATTTTATTACAGAACTATATAACTACCTCATTAAAATGTTTTGCCATTCATCAGCGCTCCGCGAAGAAGACTGAATCATCAGTAAACTTACAAAAACAAAGTGCTCTTCTTACAAATTGATTCAAAGGACTTGGAACAAAATATTTACTCATTTCACTTTACATTTACATTTTATTTATTTCATCATCATCATCATCATCATCATCGGTACTACAACCGGGATCCGGTCTTGGCATTATTTAGCAAGTCTCTCCACCGATATCCGGTCCTTATCCAAGACTTGTGAAATTGTCCATAATAATTTGTTTTTTAGGGGCTCCTCGATAGTATAGTGGTTAGTATACCCGCCTGTCACGCGGGAGACCGGGGTTCGATTCCCGGTCGGGGAGCCTCTGGCGCAAGACTAATGACCTTGCCCGGAAAAAACAAATCATTATGGAAAATTTAACAAGCCTCAGGACTTGTTAAATAAGGCCAAGACCGGTTCTCGGTTGTAGTGCCGATGATGATGATGATGAATAATTTGTTTTTCCGGGCATTAAATTAAACGTAATAATTTACAATTAAAACCAAGACTTAAAACTGAGAAACTTAATTGCAAAACTAAGATGAAAGGCAAGGTCTGCAAGTTAAAATAACTTGGTCTAGATGCCCGACCGAACAGCTTCATAAAACGCTGCAATCCTTTTAATTCCGATCTTAACTTTAATATTAAACATTTTACGCACCAAGTAGGGTGAGAGTTGTTGATCGATCGCCGAGTTAAATGCATTTTTAAAGTCTGGTGTAACCACGGCGCAGTATTTTTTTGGTTCCTCCTAGCCATCGTGCTCCGGCTACCCAAGCCGCTGTTTTTTCTTCATTGAAATGTCCTATTTTGAGGCATATGGTGAAGAGACAGCTGAAACCTTCCGGCTCTTTTGTTCAGTCTTCGGTATTCAGCGGTCTTCACCACAGCGTTGGGAATTCCATATAGTCCTGGGGTTTTATTGGTTTTATTGACCCTTGCAGCCATGACCACCTCGTCGATGATCACTGGAATATTGTCCTTTCATTGATGCTCAATACCCCTTGTGCCCTCGTGTCTTACACAGCGGGAAGAGATCAGCAACAATATTTACCACGTCACTTTTGCTTCCTTGGATTTGACTACTGTTAGTGTTGTTCATGACTATCCTATAGGCGCTGCCCAACGAAACAGAACGCGTCGTATTTACTTTTGCGGAACATAATCCTCAATACCTTCCGCTTGTTGACGAATTCAGCATGTAGTTGTGGGTAGGTGTTACGGTTTCATGCTCGTTGTTGCAAGCGTCGTAACCTGTTGCACTCCACTTGGATCTAGGCGATTTCTGGGCTCCATTAACACGCTGGTTTGGTAGCCCATCCTGGTTGTCGTTGTCGGGGCATGGCAGCATCGCATGCATTGTTACCGGCTTCATTACTTTTCCAGCTTGCCACAAGTTGTTCGACTATGTCTTTCCACGCATTTTTCGGTGCTTTCTTCGCCTGATGTATTTGGTACATCACGGTTTGGTGGTCACTGTGTGTGAAGGTGTTCAAAACTCTCCACTCGATATTTCTTACCAACATGGAGCTGGCAAAGGCGGAGCAGCACAGCTAGGGCTCCGAGGGCTTCGAGCAGTGCCTACCCTCTACTGTTGATCGTAGTGTTTCCCCATTCTACCGCCCAAGCGTTGACATTTCCAACAATTATAAGGGGCTCTTAGCTCTGGTATCTTCGGTTGTCTGGTCTAGGAAGCATTTGAATTCTTCCATTTCCCACCTTGCTAGAGCGCAGCATTTATGAATGCTGGATTTAATGCGAGTCAGCGCCACAAGAGTTTCGCCGCGACTTGTGCAACATCCATAATTTGCTGGATGAACTTAGTTTTATATAAGATGGAATGTGAAATTCTATGCCGAGAGAAGTGATTTTTGTGACTGATTCCGCAGAAGCATTAACATCAGAGTATCTAAAACACAGAATGTAGGATAAGAAATAAGAATTCCTTTAAATCCCCAGTTGGTGGCTCAATGTTTTCATTTTTGGCCAGTTTGCGTAGGTTGATTAGTTGTTTGATATACAAATGACAATACAGGACATACCCAGTTCCGAATTTTCGGGTGGTACAGTCGTTTCAACGAAATAGATACTTGACTCAGTTCCCAGAAACAAATCGAGTGTGCACGAAAGTTCACTTTGAGTATCTGGTATTCGGGTACGTTCTTATAGTTGTTGAGTCTGATCACGACTGATAGTGAATGTTTCAGCTAGCTGTCAGACTCATCTCTTCTGTTAGGATGCCGTAACCAGTTGGAGTTGTGTAATTTAAATCAACCAAGAAAATTAACTTCAGTTGCTGAATTGTTGATTTGTATAGACGTTGTGTGAGGAATTATCAAAACAAATTATCAAAACATTAGTCGATAATTGCATTTGGAGAGCGGCAAAAACAACAAAGAAATATAATGCTGTTTTGTAAAACGCTTTTTTTATTTTTTTTTATTTATTATTTATTACAATGTAAGTAAATTACATAGTAACTTATATCTAGTAGCACTAACAACTAAGGCTTTCGGTTACGAAAAACGCTTTTTAGGCGAACAACATCCAAGGTGTCGGGTTCGGATGATCCTTTCATTTTGTAAGCAAGTTGAATCTGGATGAAAACGCAGAAGCTAACTTTGAATTAAAATCTGGTGTGTAGTTCGTATATGGAGCATGGATGGGTTAATCTTAGTCTTGGTTAGCTCCACAATATCAGGTGTTAGACTTACAGTGAAACGCTGTGCTTTCTTACGAATTCGGGCGTAGGTTATTAACTAGAATTTTGTGGAATAAATGAACATTGTGTTTCAGTGAGTTTGTTTGCTTTTTATTTATTTGCTTAGTTGTTCTCCACAAAACTGTCTTAAAACTAAGGTGGAGACATTTTTTCAATTTATCCGGTCATGCAATTAAATAATGACCTATTTCAGTCATAAAACGGATATTTACACAGGGAAAAAGGCAACAAGGAAAAAAAAGTGCCTTCAGTAAAATTTGTCCATGCCGTTGTCTTTTGAATTATTCACAAGATGCGGAAATTCGTATCTGGGTTTGTTTTTTTTCTTTTTTCATATTGTAAATTGTAAAGCAATTGACGTAAGAATTTCATTAAAGTTAATTGTTTTGTTTCCGTTGCAACTTCGAAAATGTGTACCAAGACGGCGGAGATACATATCTTGAGTTTTTGGCGCATTTATGACGACATACGTTTTGATTAACTTGTGGTTCATAGGAAAAGGAAAATATAAAAAATAAATGAAATGCTAAGGTCACACTCAATTATTGCAGATAATTATTCGGCACCTCCATTTGTAAGGGGAATAGACTTAGATCCTCAATTTAAAACGAGCTTGAAACGCGGCTTGGGGATATAGACCTTGAGACAAAGGGAGGTTTCGCGAACAGTAAACCGGCTTCCATACCCCCAGACATTAGTGATTGGCATTTCCGTACATGAAAACCTGTTGCTTAATATTGTAAAATGCAGAAGTTGCCATCGTGATAACCTAAACCTTAAGTTGAGCCATGTGCAACACTACAATTGAAGATTTCTCCCGACAATTTTGCGGAGTCTATAGCAGGATAGACTGATATTTCACCAGAGAAATCGACCGCATAATCCAACACTTTGGACGAATCCAATAGTTTGTAAATACCTGTATCGATTGGATTAAGCCAATAAATTGGGCGGTATCCACACTAAACTAAACTAACCTTCGAAAGATGGACAAGGCTCTTTCCTGTTCATTTCACAAAACGGATGATCAGAAAATTATGAAGTCGTTTCCCAGGGGAATAAAAATGAAGTTTAAAACACAATAGACAAGCAAATAGTGAAGAACACCTTACGAAAATCGAATAAGAATATGCATCAGAGTCGCGATACCATAGCGATAACATAACAATTCCACATCAGTTGAGTGTACTTGAGTTTAGAAATCGATTTCTTACGCACGGCCAGTAGCCTGACGTGTTAAGCATTGGTTCAATTTTTAGTGATTCTAACTGTCATAGCGTCAGTTCGAATCACACGTTCTTCACTATCATCGCAAACGCTATAGGACTATATCGCATTTATTAGCTCAGAACATGCTTACAAAAAGATTGATTGAACGGACGAGTATTACGGATATTGCGTGGGTTTGTGTTGGAAAGAGTTGCGTTGAGAAGATTAGCACAGTCGATGACGCCAGATCGAATTCACTCAACGAAGATAATATCGGGCAGAATTTTTCGTTCTTCCTGGGTTTTCAGGTTAATTAATTTGAGACGGTTGGTGCAGGGAGGCAGGGTCAACGGATTTTCGATTCTACTAATGTGAGTCTGCTCGTAGGGGTGTTATATTGTGTTCTTAAACACCACTATTGTCCCACATACAATCGTCACTAAAAACACTTTTCTTCATAGTCACCTTTAGTTAACATTCACTTCATTAATTAATGACACCCGATCCCAGTCAACCTTATTTAACACTCACATTACAATATTAGTTAATCGACACTTTTTCATAGTCACCTTTAGCTAACATTCACTTTATTAATTAATGACACTCGATCCTAGTCAACCTTGTTTAGGATTCCTTTTTTTGCTACAATCTTAATTAAAGTTAGAGGCACTTTATTATTTCTGACCATCTCAACTTATCCTCTCCAACCATCAACGGAACGTTCCGGTCAACTATCTCGAATCAACTCCCCGAATCAAGACTTTTTTCTTCTATCCTGCAGATCGAAGGATATCTCCCTTTTTCTGCCTGGCCCTTTTGCCAGCCGCTATTTCCTTTCTTTATCTTTCCCGGCTTAGGATCAAAAGAGGAAACCCAAAGGAAAAATCAACAGAGGCTCGCTAATGCACATTTATGATCCTCTATGTTGATGGGCGCTAAAACGAATGTGCGGTTCGTTTTGTGGCACAAGTTGTTTATTTTAGGAGAATGGAAAAAAGTGTTTTTTTTTTGTTTTATATCCACATTTATTTAACAATTCAATTACATATTTTACTTAAGACTAAATGTTAATTTTTATTTTACAAATATCATTCTTACATTAACTTACTGGCTCTTCGCAAGCACTCTAAATTATACATTAACATTTTTCGCAGTTTGAATGTGTTTGAGCTATCCTTTCCCTTTTTAGGATGGGTTGTACGATTGTTGATTTTTTTCCGGCGCGTCGGCTAGTGGGCATTATTCTAGGCGTTGTTAAGCAAGATTGTGTATATTGCCAAGAAATCAAGTGTTGCCATTTGCAACTTAGTAATTGCAACGGTAAGTTCAACTGTTGCCATTTGCAAAATTGTATGGCCCACCCTATATATATGGGTTTACTCTCTTTCACATTAGTATTCACATTAAGAATATATAAAATTTGTTTTGCACAATAAACTCTCTAGACGAACGACTGACTAACCACACGTCACGAACAACAGATACTCTCCTCATTCGCGCCCTTTTATCTGATCGGTCATTTCCGATCGCACACTCGTCCTTTTTTTCCCATTTCTCCGCCCACCAAAAGTGAATAAACTCTCGCGAATTGACTCGTTAACGAACCCAGGGAGAATGGGAAAATTGCAGCAGCTTGGTTTAGGGGAAGATTTGGTTTCGCTTTCAACGAAAAGCGAAACCAGAAAAGTGACCACGTGACCTCGTTTGCAAGCTTGGGCAATTCTCAGAATGCAGAACTACAAGTGCATTCCGGAGAGGGGAAATGGAGATGGTTGAAAAGTATACTCACGCATACTTTTCACAGGATAGAAACTATTCCTAAGCGAATCGCCTGTACCTTTTAATCTTATAAGGGGAATACCAGCTTGAGATCCACTTCTACATTAAAATGTGCATAAGAGAATTAATGATAGACTAAACTGCTTTGCTATGTACCGTCCACTAATGCCTGGCCGTTGTTAAGCAGAAGAATATACCATGGTGTATTCATGTAGAATAGTGCTATGGGGGTTTTAGGGAATCGGCTTTTTCTTGGAAAAGCGGATGCGAATCAATTTAATGATTCGGAGGGGGGGGGGGGGGGGGGGTTTCGTCGTTGAATTCGATAAAACCGAAATTCTCTGATCGCCACTGCGAGATGTCATGTTTAAGGAGTCGGTAATTTAGTAGAGCTCTGTGCTCCAGGTCGCGGTTACGGCGGACGACATCATTCACCCTGTACACTTCCTGAAAGATAGCCCGCACAGCATTCACCCAGGGGATCTTCAATCACGAAGAGCTCTTCGTTTAGGGTGGCGTTCTTGGGGTCCATACCCATTTTTCTTAGCATTTGTCTGTTGACTTCAGTTCGTGGTATTTGGAGACACTGAATCTCATTATGATTATTCCTCCGAAATATTTTATTTATTTGATGGAACATGCTGGGATTGTTGGATTTTAAAGCCCACATCCAATTGTTCCATGGCGCAAGGCTAATAAGCTTGTCCGCAAAAATAAATTATTATGGAAAGTTTAACAAGCCTCCAGACTTGCTAAATAAGGCCAAGACCGTATCCCGGTTGTAGTGCGGATGATGATCATGATAATGATGATGATTCTATTGTTCCAGTATATATTTGTAGCTAACCTATAATTAGCTTTTATTAGGTGTTGGAGGTTTTTCAATCTAGACTTCAGTGTTAGTATCTCCTGATGGTGACAGACACAGACAGGACCGTCTGTATGGTAGTTCTTGTACAGTGTGTTGATAGTTTCTTTTCGGCACATGCTTACGTTGTCGATAGGTGTTATTTTTGCTATTGCTTTGCCCAATTTCGTTTTATGGTTTCATCCATTATCTGTATATACTCTCCGATTTCGTCATTGCCCAGATTTCTATTTGTTGGTGGAGCGTTCGAGCGCAGTACTCTTGTTAGAGCCCCGGTATAGCTCGGCCGTAGCATTCCTCTGTATTCCAACATTTGCGAGACCACACATCGAGTTCCAAGAGTGCTCCAAGAGGCCCTACCATTTTCCTCCCACATACATTTCTACCCACCTAGTTTATCATTAATCCATATCCCCAAACTAACATTCAATCCAATGTTAGACAAATTGAATTGTTCAATTACCATACTCATATCTCCAAATCCTTCCTAAAAACTAAACACCGTAATGCATATCTTCATATGCAAACAAACACACATTAAAAGATATCCATTTCGTTTCCATACACACAATTCTAAAATCCTTGCCTCCATCTGGATTGCAGCCAGATGTGTACATTCTAAAAATAGATATTCCATTTCTTTTCTCCAGTTTCTCACATACAAATCTCAATGAAGATTTGTATAAAAGGGCGATTAAATTTGCATTCGAGGATCAGTCTCTAGGTTGGCGTTTAAGGACGCCAATCATTTAAAGTAAAGATTAAAATTAATAAAAGTAGTTGCAGATTCCAAAAACTGCATTTTTATTGGAATTGGCCGAATTTCAGAATTAAGAATATAAAAAGAAAAATTAAAAATGTTTTAAAAATGAAAATGAAAATGGCCGAATTTCAGAACTCTTTTATTCAACAATCGGTCGTCACTCTTCCCGGAGGCCCCGGAAGCACGGTGGCGACCGCAATGGGTCCCCTCAGGAGCGGACTAAAGAGATCTCTCATCCTTTTCAGGACAAGGAGACACGCTCCCTGAGAGAAGGACCAAAACAATGATTGAGTCTATCTAAAGAGGGTTTCGAGCTCTGCAGTAAAAGCGTTAGAATGCTGGGATTCAGGTGCATATACCGAGATTGCGTACACCCCTCTTCCCTGCTGAAGAGGTATGCGTACGATGCCAGCTTCCAGCACCTAGAATCTGCGCACTTCTCCACCATATATAACCCTATGTTGCAGACCCTTTTTAATGAAGATATCAATCCCTCCCCCTTGCGAGGAGTTTGGTCGTTCACTTCGTATGATATTATAAACGTAACAGTACGTAAGGGTATTGTAAACCAAACATTTCTGCGTATAAATTCCATTGTACACTACGTATTTTAATCTCCCCAACTTTCGGCCATTCACCGTTCCTACCTATATCGTGGCAGCACCCATTTCCAACTTTTCGAGAAAATTAAAAAACGTTTCTTTGTATTTTATTAACTGTGCTCCTCAGGTAGTCCCACACTATGATTCGTACTATTAAACCACTTAAAACATTAGAAATATCGTTATGTTGTGAGGTAAAAGTAACCTACCTATTTAGAACTAATCCTGTTACATATTTCGCTGCCATGGATTTGTTGACCTACCTTATCAATGACCATTACAAGATAATGTAATTGATTTTCTCAAGGTCTAAGTAGATACAACGCAAACTCCGGGGACAAACGCATTTTTATTGACTTGATAAGATGAGACAATGTAAACTAGTGTGACTGTAGAGAAACGCTTACAGGACATCTATATTCATGTCAAAGGGAATATCGACTGAGTATTAATTGCTTTATCAGCTCCACCGTGTAACCACAAAATAATACTGTTAACCAGTTAACCTGACCAAATTAAATGGCTACACATCGAGAAATCGCTATCGTTACATCCACGTGACTGAACCACAGCAAAAGCTGCTTCCATTTGTCAGCCATCAGAAAACGAATTATTGTTGGATTAAAATGGCACGAGATGAATGGTGGCTAAAAGCTTTAATTCATTTCATTTTATTTGGCTTTGTTCGGTATGCTGTTTAATTTCGTTTGAATGCCAGTTTGATTGGATTTTTGCATTTAGCCATATGCGACATAACCACTCAGCTTCATTGACACACATCAACCGCGCTCATTAATTCATCTGCTGAATATGTTGAATAGTTCGTGACAAATAAATGCTTCATCTAAATACAATAAATGGAATTGTGAGCCCTGCTTAAAGATAAGTAGAACCCGTACGACCGTGGTTTTGCCACATAGTCACTTGTGTATCTGTAGAATCATCATAGAAAGGATGTACCACTTTTTCGTTTTGATATTGTTACGAAATTTTGATGCGACAAATCACACCGATTACAACATTTGCGGAAGTCCTAAGACAAAACAAAAGCGTTTGAGTGGAAAACGCACAGTTCGGTGTCAACTTGACACATTCCGGAAATAGATAGATTCCCTGATTGCTGATTTCTGTGTTTGACTTGGTGTACAAATCGCTTACAACGACATGACGAATGCGCCGCGATAAAGTTATTACACTGAGATTATCTGGCATTATGTGTATCTGGTAATAAATTGCGCACGATTTATTTTACATGAATTGCGGCACGATGATATTGACTGGGGGAGTGGTTTCACCTCTGCGACAAGGATTGATAAACGATGCACACTATTTATCTCTTTTATGACTAATAGAGATGACTTACTTTTTGACAACTGGTAGCGTAGACTGATAGACTTTGAAAACCCCTTATTAGGGTGGTACTGCGTCAGTGTACCCCTGATTTCGGTAACTCTAATTCCGCAATTTGAAAACCGAACAACTTAAAGTGTAAACCGTTTATTAATGACGGGCTGGTATTGAAAACCATGTTTCATATTCTCTATACGTCAGATTCAGTAACTTGAAAACTTGGTACCCTAAGGTAAAAGATTTAAAAATATTTTATTAAGACGGCACGCTATTGAAATACTGCGCGAGTTTTCACCTAATTTCTATAATCAAGATTCAGCAATTTGAAAATTGGTTAATGTAATTAATAGACTTTAAAAACTCGATGGTATTTCATAGCCACGTAAGTTTAATTTTAAATTCTATAACTCTGATTCAATAACTCGATAACTTGGCAACAGAAAGTAAAACAGTTTGAAGGCATGCTACTGAAAATACTGTCCGGGCTTAGACTTAATTTCTAGAACTGATATTCAGGAATTTGAAAACTGGTGAACGTAATTAATACACTCTGACATCTTATTATTGGGACAGTATCTTATTTGAAGCACCGCGTGTAGTATTATTTCTATATGTCTGATTCAGAAACTTCAAAACTGGGATCCCTAACGGGAAACACAAAAAGCTTTTATTTGGTTGGCAGACTATTGAAAACAGTGCGCAGCCTTAGGCCTAATCTCTATAATGTAAATTTAACAATTCAAAAAAAGAAAAACCTAATTAATAGACTCGGTTGTATACATTGAAAATAATATGTGAGTGTAATCATAATTTCTATAACTCTAATTCTATAACTTGACAACTGGGTGCTCTAAAGTCAAATATTTTGAAAATCTTTTAAGCGCGTTATTGGAAATCCTGCCAGAGTTTAGTCCTCATTTCTACTCGTATATGTCAGATTCAGTAATTTGAATATAGACTTTGAATCCCTTTGCGAGGATGGTTCACAATTGGAAGCACTACGTAGGGTGTCTTCGCAATGCACGCTTTTGAAAACAATGCGCGGGCTTAGACCTAATTTTTATGACACAGAGTCAGGAATTTGGAAACTGGAAAACGTAATTAGTAAACTTTGAAAACCCTTTGCTGCGATGGTATTTCATTGGAATCACCGCGTGAATGTGTGGGGTTGAAGAAGTATTATTGCCAACGTATGGCACGTTTTCACTTTCTTCCCCACGATGTTGCTCCGACGAATATCCACAAAAATCCAGGAAAGAAAATAGAAATCCACTGTTGTTGTTATGTCCTTGATATTGTTTTTATTTAATTTTTTTAAAACGGGTTTATACGAAAACAATAAGAAGAATTCAAAGAAATTCAATTCAATTTTATTTGGTAGATAATTACATTTATGGTATATTTTACAACTAGGACTTAAGAGATTTAGGATAGCAATTCCTTGACAACTATAATCTTAAATCTATATAATGACAATAGCACAATTTTAATGAATAACAAATAATAAATTAAGGGAAAACTACAAGAAAAAACCCTTATTTGAATCTTAAGACTAATATTGCACGAGCTTCCGGTTATTTTATATAGTAATGACCTCGATATAATTTTCATAGACAGAGTACATATGTAGTGATTTAGGATAACGCAAGACGGGAAACGAGAACATTGTCAGAAAAAGAACAATTGACGAAGAAGTTTCGATTGATTTTGTCAATAAGGAACTCTACCGGTTTAACGTTAGCGTTTTCATGTAGTTCATGTGTCGAATAATGCCATGGCCCAGTCGTTACCAACACGTCAAAGAGATAAGACGTATGCCTGACAACAGAAGAAAGCAAAAGAAAGGAAAAAAAAAATAAATAAATAAATTCGTCGCGCGAGTGTAAGTGAACAAGTGTGGATTACACAGTGTGGCCGCCACTGAGAGCGGTTGTTTAAAAAATAAAAAAAAATAAAAAAATAAAAAAATTATGGAAACAAACAAAGTGCTAAAGAGCTCGTCGCCTTTCATGAAAAGGGGCCAGGCAGACCTGAAAGCGATGACACGGAGCCGACTCGAGCGACAGCCGAGTATTATAACAAAGCGGCACAAGCCAAATTCGGACGGCGAAAAAAATGCAAAAGGAAAGAAAAACGAATACACAGGCGCAGGTAACCACTTCTACGAATTGGTTGACCTTGACCCAAGTGAAATCGAATTACCTGCTGAGGAAGAAAACAATATCACAGGTACTGCAACAGATCCGGCGGAATTAGAAAAACTCCTTGCGGATATTGACACAAAAAAAGAGGAACTCAATAAACAAAGAGAAGCAATCCTCAAATTAAAAGACCTGGTGCAGCAACAACAAAGCCAAGAAAATACAACAGCACAACGGAAAAATCAGGAACAGCATCAGGAAGCAAACAAAAGGCAGCAAACAAAGGAGATGCAGAAGCAGCAAACAAACCAGCACATCGTAACCAACAAAAAGGAAAAGGCGCCGCCTATAATACTTACGTCCATGGAAACAAAGGACGTTATAAAATTAGGTGAGTTAACTTGCAAAAATTTCAAAACAAAAAAAATTAATGATTCTAAAATAAAATTAATGTGCGATGATATTGAAGGTTATCGCAAAGTAATGACTGCTTTGGGTAGGACAAAAAGCGAGTACTACACGTACACCCCGAAATCGGAGAAAATAATCTCCATGCTCCTAAAAGGCGTTGATCCATGTTTTTCCCCTGAGGAGGTATTAGAGGAATTAAAAAATGTCGAAACCGACAATTTAAAATTTAGAGGTGTGAAACCCTTCTCTACCGCCAACTCCAGAGAACGCAATTGCAAATTGCCTTTCTTTATTGTATCACTGAGTCCCAACAGTAAAGTTGATGCTCTCCGATACATCAAACACCTCAGCCACCAAACAATAAGTTGGGAAAAAATTAGAAAAATCGATCGCGTATTGCAGTGTATGCGTTGTCAACGCTTCGGGCACGCGGCATCAAACTGCCACATGCAACTCAGGTGCGTACAGTGCCTCTCCGACCATACCATTGATAGGAAAACTTCCAGATAGGAAAACACTGTCCTGTGTCCTCTGTAAAAATACAGGTCACACTGCTAATTTTAGAGGATGTCCTAAATTTCAACAAATGAAATTAAAATTGGAATCCAAAAAGAAACAAGTTGAAGAAGAGAAAAAAATGAAAACTCGTTCTTACAACAATTTCGTGGCTCCTTGTGTGTCATATGCACAAATGGCCGGTGCTCCTAAGCAACCAGCATCCATGGAACATACATATAGTAATGGGAAAATGTCTGCACCAGAGGCACATTCAGAAATAATAACAATGTTATTAACCATGCAAGGACAATTTGCCGAATTTAAAAAAACACAGACTGAACAAAGAGCACGAATAGATACTCTCTATTCAACCCTGTTCTCAAATAACTCTCCACATCAAAATCTTCAACCCTCCGTCTGAACTTAACCTAAAAATTATAGCTGTGAATGTAAATTCACTAATCCACATCGAAAGAAGGGATAATTTAGGCAATCTGCTCCAAGCCGAATGCCCAGATGTGCTCTTGGCTAGCGAAACTAAGCTAAACCAAAGGCACAAAATGGGCTACAAAAATTATAACATAATTAGACGAGATCGACCACACTCTACTCGAGGGGGTGGGGTCGCTATCTTAGTTAAGAAAGGTCTTCACCATAAGGTCGTTTACAGCACGGAAGTACACAAATTCCAGGTGCTAGAGGCATGCATTATAGACATTCCGCTAAAAAGTCAAAGGGATCTATATATAGTCGCTGCTTACGCTCCTGAATCTGTTCATGGTACCCAATTTATCAGTGAAATCGATACGCTTTTCCGAAGTCTCAAGTTAGATTTGGAAAACAATTACTTTTTAATGGCAGGTGATTTTAACGCCAAGCACAGTGCCTGGGGCAATCTGATCTCGAACACCAGAGGCAATGCCTTGTTTGATTGGTGGCAAACAAATGCGATCGGGCATAAACTAGAATTGTACGCTACAAGTACACCGTCTTATCCAAGAGGTAACTCCTTCCTGGATTTACTTATGACAGATGATCGAATTCAGTTACCAGATACCGAGGTAACTACTCGAAATTGTCTTCGCACAATTGAGTACGATAGCGATCATTACGGACTTGGAGCCGTAATACACGTGCCAAACGAGTACCATCTACTTGAGCAGTACGACGAGGTACACTCTTTCGATTTCCGAAAAGCACATTGGTCGCGTTTCGATCGCATAGTAAAAAGAGAAATACGCAACATTGGCATAGACCCACCGACTAATAGAAACCTTCGTAATGATGAAATCGATCATTACCTCCTAACTATGAACGATATTGTTACTAACACAATGAATCGTTCCATCCCCAAAGTAGCTCATATGGATGGCTATACCCACCGATACAGAAATGCAACTATCGATGCTTTGTATAGGCAAAAGAGCACCCTGCTCTCAAAGCTGAAATTGTGCTATAGGCAGTTCAGTGACCCAAATAGCAATGAAATCAAAACTATCAAGTCCTTGATTAAAAATCTTCAAAAAATGATCCGGGATAATTACCGAGCAGTAATAAATAAGGAGTGGAGCAACAGACTTCGAGCTGTCCAAGCAAACGGACCGAACATGTTTTCACAAATCAAGAAAATATGTCGAAGAAAAGATCACAATGACATTCCCTGTCTCCGAATTCCACGGACTCCCGAGAATTGTCAGATAATGCTGAACGCAGGACTCACCTTAGAGCACATCAACTCCAATGATGAAGTAATAGTAGTCGAAGATCCGCAAAAGAAAGCGAATTCAATTGGAGCCTGTTTCTAAGCAGTGTACAGAGTTAACGAATCAGTTCATGCTAACACTGAAATTGAAAGCAATGCCCGTCAAAGACATTGCTCGCTGCGCAATCAACTTCACAACTGGCGATCCGAAAACCGTAGTTTCATCACATTCGGCGAAAATAATAGGGCGGATTCTCCCGTCAGAAATGAAAATACAAATATGTTTGTGCGCAAGGATGAACTTAGAAACATACTTAGCTCAATAAAAAATAAGAAATCATCTGGAATAGATAGCATTCCAAATGTGGTTCTAAGGCACTTGCCTCGCGAAGCAGTGAACATATACACTACTTTGTTTAACAACGCTCTAAACAATGCACACTATCCAACCCATTGGAAGACTGCAGTAGTCCACCCTATCCCCAAAAAGGGTAAGGATAAGAGCAATCCAGCTAATCTGCGCTCGATCAGCCTGCTTCCCAACATCAGCAAGGTATTCGAAAAAATTATAAACAAAGCACTGATAGGTTGGTGTGATGAAAACGATATCATCCCCAACAACCAGTTTGGCTTTCGAGCGCGACATGATACAGTTCATGCAGCGACGAAACTTGTTTCCGATATACAGTGGAACAAGGCAAAGCGACAATGTACAGGCGCCTGCTTGGTTGACTTTGAAAAGGCTTTCGACACCGTATGGTTAGAAGGACTTGTCTATAAGTTAACAAACCTGGGTATGCCGCAATATCTGCTATACATTATTTATGATATGATAATGGACAAACATTTTGTGGTGAAATGCGGGACATACTCTCCAACGAGACCTTCCAAATTAAAAATGGCTTACAGCAGGGAGCTGTGAATTCTCCCATTCTATTCAATATTTACACTAGTGATCTAGTGAGTTCTCTCGAAAACGCCATTGCGTACGCCGATGACATAGTGGTGTACAGAACAGGAGGAAAAATAGACGACATCAATAGGCACCTTCAGGTTGACTTCAACAAAATAAAACAATTTTGCGACGACTGGAAATTAAAAATTAATTTCCAGAAAACCAAGACTATTCTTTTCAGAACGCCCCTATCCAGGGCCTCGAGGGATACAAAATACAACTGGAAACACCTTTCTATTGTAGGTAACAATAACCTTCCACTGCAATTGAAAACTGTAGTTAGATACCTTGGTATCTGGCTAGACCAGTATTTATATTTTGACAAGCACGTAGCAGCGTCCCTCTCCGCAGCTAAAAGCGCATATTCTATGACAAGAAGTCTATTCCGGAGTAGTCTTCTTGACCCCAGAGTCCAAATAATTTCGTACTCGGCATTCATCCGACCAGTTTTGATTTATGGCTGTCCAGTATGGTATAATATATCTCCACTTTATATGGAGAAGTTTCGTGTGTTCGAACGGCAGTGTTTGCGTTCCTGCCTCGGACTTTATAGAACACCAGAGTCGCAATACAAAAAATTCTATCCCAACAAAATCCTGTATAACAAATCAGGGTTAAATAGGATAGACAATTTCATAATTAAAATGATTCGTGGTCACGGCAAGGGCAATGTGCAGTGACAATAATCTTATCGCGGGAGCATTCTATCCCAATGATATATATCTAGAGAATACCCTCCAGAATGGGTTTATTCCCCCAGAAGCGTTCCCTTTCTTGGATCAAAAAGGCCTTATCCAAGACGTGCATGGAGTCCCGATTATTTACCACGCTTTCCGTGGTGCCAGGGAGAAACGAATTCTCCATGATAGTGATATCTCCAATGCTCCAGACCGCATGCGTTTTAGCACGGCGATCAGTGAAAGAGATAAATCAGCCAAAGATCGAAGATCTCCCAAATGGTGGTGGCTTCTCAACGAGGAGAGGACTTCACTTCCTCAGATATAGTATGCCTCTCAAGAGCAACGCTCTCCTTCCTCTTGTCCCCCCTCCCCCTGTCCACCTTTCCCCATTACTTTTATTTTTATTTTATTTTTTATTTCTTATTTTATGTTTTATTCGTTTTGTTTTGAAGTTTTTGTTTGTTATAATTAAATAATGCCATGGCAGATTCAGCAACATTTTCAATATGTTATTTTGACACCTTTGCAATTTTATTTTGTGTGTGCGAGCACAATTACACCATACAGGGGCCCCGTACAGGAGTATAGCTTGAAAAATGGTTTTAAATATTATAATTTTATTTTCGATGCTAAGCTTTGACTTTCTACACACTAATGGATACATAACTTTTACGACTTTGTTTATTTTGTCAATTGTGGTAGTGATGTGTTTTTGAAAGATAAGTTTTTTATCTAGAATAATACCTAGATATCTACAGTCTTCGGACCAGTCAATATCAACTGCACACATACTGAGTTTAGTGCCATTTGGTAGGTAGCATTGTTTCCTACATCTCGAAAACCAGACAGCTTGTGTTTTATTACCATTTATTTTTATTTTCCATTTCCTGTAATATACTGCTAGTTTGTCAAGAGCTGCTTGCAAAGAGTTTAAGACATTAGTGAATAAGGCGCCCGAAGAGAAAATGGCCGTATCATCGGCAAACATAGCTACCTGAATGTTTTCACCTAGACATGGTAAATCTGCGACAAACAATGTGAATAATATGGGACCAAGGACCGAGCCTTGGGGTACACCATAGTGGATTTGGTGAGTAGCAGATATGTCGGTTCCTATACTCAAAACATATTTTCTCGAACGAAGAAAGCTCTGGATAATTTTGATAAGCGGCATTGGCAGCTTAAGCTTCAGTAGCTTATAATCGTGCCATCGTGCCATACCGTATCAAAGGCTTTTTCGATGTCTAGAAGAACCAGTCCCGTTGACTCCTTGTCGATGAATTTACCAGCTATGTGGTTTTTAATGCGCAAGACTTGGTGGATTGTGCTGCGACCACCACGGAAACCGAACTGAAAGTTTGGTAAGATGTTATTGTCTTCCACAAAACGATCAATCCTTTCCTTAATGATTTTTTCTAAGAGCTTACTTAGACAGCTAAGTAGACTAATAGGTCTGTAGCTTTCGGGGCTGTTCTTCGGTTTGCCGGGTTTCGGGATAGGTATTACTTTTGCTGTTTTCCAACAGTCCGGAAAATAACAATTCTTGAGACAAGCGTTGAAAATGAACGTTAAATAGTTACTTGCAGCAGGTGGAAGTGCTTTGATTAATTTGTTGTTAATATTATCGAGACCCGCAGCCTTTTTTGATTTCGATTTTTTTATCAATTCTTTAACTTTGCTGATATTAGTTGCGTAAGTACTTTCAGCTGGTGTTTGAGAAAGTACATGGATAGTGTTAGCAACTTCAGTATACGCGTCGCTTAGATGCATAGATATGGAGTGGTTCTTACTAAACGTGTTAGCAAGTAGGTTCGATTTCTCCACTGAAGAAATAAACAACTTGTCGTGAACTTTAAACGGAGGAATACTTAACCCTCTCTTTTTCATAATTTTTGATATTTTTCAGAACGGTTTGCTTGCTTTGTCAAGAGAGGAAAGGTGTTTATTCCAACACTTGTTCCTATATGTTGAGATTTCGTTTTTAATGATATTATTTAAGACTTTAACATTAACTAGAAAACAATCGATTCTATAACGCAGCCATTTTCTTCTTTCAGACTTTCGTAGCCTAATCAGATGTAAGATATTTTCAGGAAGCGGTGCCTTATCAACTGGAGCAGTGGAACATTTAGGTATCGCAAGATCGGCCGCTCTATTGATAACAGACACAAAATTGTTACATAGGAAATCAATGTGCTCGCTGCAGGTTATAGAATTTAGGCTGGTATCACCTAGAACCAAGTTCGTGTTTATATATGATTTATAACAATTCCAGTTGGCGGCGGAGTAGTTGTGGTATAAACTGGTACGATTTACAGCTACTGTATGATTCACTGTGAGGCTGGTCGGAAGGTGGTCTGAACTTAACGCATTTAGAGTTAATGGTACAGTGCAGTCATTTGGAATATTAGTGATATATAGATCAAGAGTTGAGGGGTTCTTGTTAGCACTCGTTGGGATATAGGTGGGGAGAAGTGGATAAAGTATGGAAAAACTTGGGCTGGATTCACTAACATCTAGTAAAATGTTACCCCAGCAGTTTGCCCTAAGACAATTCCAAGACTGATGTCTGCAGTTTAGATCACCACCAATAATTACCTTGTTTCGAGCGTTGACTCTATACAATTTTTGCAGATCCCGCTTAAAGTAAGTAGATTTCTCAATGTTTCTATTTCCACCAGGGAAATAGGCCGAAAAAAGACTCACCTTGGAGTTGTCACTTAATGTTACATCTATACTAATTTCCTCGATTAACTTAAAGTGCAATGAAGGACGCAAGGAATGTTCTATACATTTTTTCACAACAATGGCGACACCTCCACCACTAGCATGTACCCTGTCTAGGCGATAACATATGTAATTTTAATGTGAGAAAGAAATGTCTTGTTTGAGCCAGGTTTCTGAAACAAGTGCAATGTCAATATTAAAATTTATCAAGAAACTAAAAAATTCATGCTTTTTGTTTTTGATGCTTCTCGCATTCCAAGTTATGATGTTAAGAGAGTTTTTTCCTAGTATATGTACTTAATACCTAATGAAGTAATGACGTTAAATTGGTCAGCTTTAGTTTGACAAGCACTAAGCTTGGTTACAACTTCATTAAGAAGAGAGTTTATCTCGCTAAATGAGAACAGGTTATCATTAGTTATAGTTTCAGAAGGATTTTTCTTCGTGTGTGTCGTTTCACTGTTAGAAGGTTGCTGGGTTTGATGGAGGCCAGAAGCCCAGGTGGATGAAGGAAGTGAAGGTTGACGCACAGATCGGGGTAGTGGAGGAAAATTATCCATGGATAATCGGTCGGGCACTGGCTGCTGTTTGTCACTCGGAGGCTGTAGGAACGTTGTATTTCCTGTACCACGTACACCTGGGGATAATTTGCGGCGAATGTCTATGTACTGCTTTCGGCTTATGCATTCTGGATCGGTGGATTTATGTGGCCCACTACAATTTGCACACTTGATGACCTCATTCGTTTTGCAGTCGGATGTTTTATGGTTTCCCGAACATATTGCACAGAAGCTATTTATGTGACAATGCATCGAGCCGTGACCGTAAAGCTGGCAATTGTGACATTGTGTGACCTTACGTGGATGATGTTTTTTAAAGTCCCAGCGAACGATGGTTTTGAACAAGGTTGAGTAGTTCCGTTTTAGCTCGCTTAATTTAACAGTACCGCGTTGAATGTAGACGATGTACAAGTAGTGTTTGTACAGGGATTTTGTTGACGAATTTATTGTGATGGTTTTAACATCTAGGCACTTAATCTCGAGTACAATTAGTTCGGTTTTCACTATATCGTTGCTTATCAAGTCTAGTCCGGATAACACTACCTTTAATAGACGATTTTCCTTACGCGAGTGGGTAAAAAACTCACATTTTAACCGTAAGAGTTCGGTTCTGATTTTGTTATATATGTCCATTGTTGGAGCACATATTTTTTGTCCAAGCGATATGTTTTTAATTAAGTATTTGTCTATCTTAATGTTGCTCAAAATATCACGCACTTTAGCACTAGTTGTTTTTAACAACACAATTGGCGGAACGGTTTCTCTAGGAAGTTGTGCGCACTGTTCGTCATTGGTCGGATCCATTTCAGGAGAGTCTTCCATCAGACTTTGAAGTGGTTGAAAAAAGTTAGTGTTTGAACACATTTTAGATTTTTCTAGCACTTTATTGTTCACTTTTGAAAGTTTATCGGGAGGAGTTTGCCCAATAACGGGGTCGTAACGCAACCGTTTGCGCTTAATTTTGTTTAACACACGTGGCCCAGCGGCCATAACTTAACGGTTTTAACACTTGTTCAAATGTTTGTATGCGGAAAACGAGGCAAAGAAAACAAGATAATGATAATTAAATTGTGATAATTATTGTGAAAATAACGGTTGATTAAGATAAATAGCACGAGCAAAACTGTGAGACAAGTTGTCTGTTTGAAAGTCAGCCAGGTACTTTCTTCAAAGAAATATGTTCGGTTGTGCAAATGATTTAAAACAAATTTAAGATTAACTCTCGACTTTGAGTATGCGCGCTCACGTGATTGGAAACTCGTCTGATGTGCACCGTTTGGTGGATGTTAAGCGACTGTATGCGGAGAAGATTTAATTTAAAATTTCGTGTCCGACTGCGATGATGAATGACAAGCGACTGATTTAATTAAGGGTGAAATTCTGTATGCTATTTTGCACAGGACAACCAATAGAGGTCACGCCTCTGCTCTCTCATTGTCACGCCCGTCGAAGTGTGGTGGATAATCGGTTAATTGATAATCAACGAACATGGGATAATGAGAGAACACAAACACGATGTACGATGATCTCGGGGTGGGTTTGGTTGTGTGTGCATGAATCAATGTAGTTTGAGGATAACCCGATGACCTAATTCGGTGAATATGGTGATCCCAGAGTGCATTGAACTGTAGGAAGACAGAACTGTGAAGGAGAGGAAAATGTATCGGGTGCTATTCACCTGCGAAAAGATATAATTGATCCCAAGCGAATGGATGATCTGCGGAAAATCGATAGGATGCTACATCGGCTAGGGAAATATTACTGTGGAAAAACCGCATAGGAATGCGGTAATTACCCAAGCCATTGGATGATGATACAACCGCGTCGTTTGATTCGACTTGGTTGTTGCTAGCCAACATGAATGGAATTTCCGGTGGAAATCTCATGGGTTAGAGGAATGGTTGTCGTATGGCAAAAAGGGTAGCTAAACTCAATTATACATTATCTGCATAGGATAATGAGTTTAGCTATGCGTCCTTTGGCAAAACATGGTATTTCGGGTGAATAGCATGAACGGTGGAATAGGGGATAATATGACACGCTGAAAGCGGTCGAAATAAGCCGGAAATTGTAGTTGGAATTGTGGGTTGGTTCTCCAAGTAATATAGAGAACCCCCACGGTCCCCCCGCTCCCCCAGTGACGTAGTCACGAAATAATGGTAGGGCGGGAGGAGTAGTTTGATGGGTGCCGGAGGGGAGAGTTGGGTGTTTAGGATCTGTGTGGCGGCTGAGCTTGGGTCGGTAAGGGAAGTGGACCTGGTTGGTACCGCGTGTGTTGCCGACATGAACAAGGGGATTGCGGCGCGGTCCACTGGCCTGTAGTGATTTGTATGGACCAACAGGTATGACATCCGAGTAGGTCGTGGCCTATCGGTAGGTCGCTCGCAGCCGCAGTGGCGAAGTTGCGTGTGCGGGATGGAGGAGCTTCACGCCCAGTTGTAATTTTTCTCCGCAGCGGCGGGGTGCCGTGTGCGGGATGGAGAAGAACAGAGTCTACGGTCGGCATTTTTCCTCCATATGTAGGTATGGAGAGCTGTTTGCCGCCCTTGGTAGACGCGTGGTTTTGTGGGCGCTGGCGTTGACGTACAGTCTTGGCCTTGCGAGTTTGTGTTGGAGTCGTTGTCACCGGGGAAATACTTGTTTTTCCCCTGTTCACCCTGACTTCGCACTTGTTCCGCGTGTGACCTGTACGGCCACACAACTCGCAGCAACTCCTAATGCTATACACTCGGGGGTTTGATGTTGCTGGCGTGTTGGAGGCAGTGGGTTGGTGTGGTCCCGGATGTGTTCTATTCTGGGACTCCCTCTGCTGGCGAGGTGACCTGTTCTGTGGTAGTGTGGTGTATCGCGCACGGCATCCTACAATGTCGTGGCCATACTGCCAGCACTCCCGGCAGAAAGGTGTGTTTCGCCTTTTCCGGCACTCGTCGTATAGGTGGCCTAGTTTATGGCAAAAACTGCACGTGATGCGTGCAGTCACCTGATCCAATCGACGAGCACCGGGGTCCCTCGTGGTTTGATCCACAGGTGTGGTGTTTTGAGGGGGCGACCTACCCGTAGGGTATGCGCGTTCCAATGGGCGCTTCTTACCTCCGCGCGGATTTGCTTTAAATCGCGGCGGAGTGAGGCCTGCAACGGAAGAAGGTCGGTTACGGTGACGTGTGCAAGGGAGCTGTCTGCGGGAGACCTGAAGGGACTTCTTGGTAGAGCTTATCATATGTGGTTTAATCAATAAGAACTTGGTGGTTTAACCTGTTCTTACTTTTTCGGCCTAAAGGTTCACAAATTCATCACTTTTCAAATAACTTTCTAAAATTTTATGTTTGGGGGCTCCGAAGAAGCTCACCGTAAAAGAAAAATAACCACTTTGAAAAAATAAAAGGAAAACCTGGATTTCTGGAACTGTTGTGGCGATGTCGCAGCGGCAGCTCCTGGACCGTTGATGATGTTTCGCTGGTAAAACTCGTCGTGTTAGAGCTGTGTTGGGGCTCTACTCACCCTTTCAATGTCTTTAAATTTTTTTTTTGGTTTTTTGACATTTTTACTTTATTATTTTCTTGAAATTTAGCTTTGTTTTAGAAATGGTGTCTTTTGATTTATATTCATTTTGTAGTTTTTTTTAATTTATTTGTTGAAAAATTTTACTTTTTTATAACTTTTCACTGTTTTTTGATGAATTATTTTTTAATTTTGAGGTAATGATTTTGAATATTTTGTTGTTTTCAATTATTTTATTTTTAATGTAGCAGAAGGTTGCGTGTGTTTCACTAAAAAGTCACCAATGTGGATACTTATAAAAACAAAAGAAAACATTAGCTTCAAATCAACCACAGTGCATTCCATTTCTTTCCTTTTGGTGCTGGAATTTTTGGTGACAATTTTTGACGACGTAAGTGTTGGCGGGTGAAGTGAATCAGTGCCCATGTTCGGCAATACTTCGTACCTCCACAAATGTATTCCTAATATCTGTAATTCTGATTCAACAAACTGATAACTGGGCAACCGAAAGCAAAACACTTTGAATATATTTTATTTTATTGGGAAGGTGTCCTTCTTTCTATATGTCAGATTCAGTGAGTTGAGTAGAGTTTGATTCCCTTCGCTAGGATGGTTCACAATTGAAAACACAACGTAGGGTGCCTTCCCAATGCGGGTTTAGACCTAATTTCTATGATACAGAGTTGGGACTTTGAAAACTGGAAAACGTAATTAATAAACTTTGAAAACCCTTTGCTGCGATGGTATTTCATTGGAATCACCGCGTGAATGCAATCCTAATTTCTGTAATTCTGATTCAATAAATTGATAACTGGGCAACCGAAAGCAAAACACTTTGAATATATTTTATTTTATAGGGAAGATGTACTATGTGGAACACTGCATGGGTTTAGTCGTTCTTTCTATATGTCAGATTCAGTGACTTGTGTAGACATTGAATCCCTTTGGTAGATTGGTTCACAAATGGAAGCACCGCGATGTGTCTCATACCAATGCACGTTGTTAAAAAGACTGCAATGGTTTAGACTTAATTTCTGTATCTCAGATTCAGGAATTTGAAAACTGGAAAATGTAATCAATAGACATTGAAAACTCTTTATTGCGATGTTATTTTATTGGAAGCACCGCGTTTAGTAGTATTTCTGTAACTCTGATTCAGCAATTTGAAAAGTGGGAAACCTAAAGTAACATGGAAACATGTGGCGTCATTTTTACATCTCAGATTCAAACTTACATAGTTTGAATCCATGTGTTGAGATGGCCGGTATAGAAGTACTCTCTGTAACTCATATTCAGTAACTTCAAAACTGAACAGCGTTGTAATAGACGTTATAACCATTTTCAGGATGGAAACACCACAAGGAAGCTATCCTATTGTTTTAGCTACTTAAAAACTGAAAGGTATATAGGAATACAATTTGAAAATCCTGTATTGGCATGACACGTATTTGGAAACACCTCGTGGATGTAGTGTTAATTATTACAATGCCGAATAACTTGAACTATTACATGGGTTGAAAAACCCCTGGATTTTTCAATAGGTGGCCCCACTAGAGAATGAACAAGACTCATTTCAAGAGGCACATCTGTCACCAGTTTATGTACGAAGTTTCGTCATATTTCGTCCATTCGTTTACAAGCTGCAGTCGTTTGAGTGACGCTATTTATGCCTTCGAAAAAAAATATTTAAAAACAGAATGTCGGATCTTGATCAAAGATAAACAATATTTGATGGAAAAAACTTATAAACAATGATTATAATGGTTGCAGATACGTTATTCCACATCTCCTTGTTTGAGAACAACAGTTTATCGGTGGTTTAGTGAATTTATGGGGTAGGAAGTATGGTGCGCCGGCGTACGGCGCTGATTCCCTTCCGGTCCCATCGTCACTAATAGTTCCGTCGAATATCGCAGCAGATGCGAGCACCAAAATTGTCCACGAACGGCAAAAGATGAGAGCTAACACCCAGGAACTTTAAACTCAGTAACATGTAACCCAACGTTCACTGAAAATTGTTCACCAAAAATTGTTCGCAATAAAACGCACTGTGTTGTGGTAGTTATTATTAATTAGTGTTATTTATTGGATCTAGAATAACCATGTTCTTCGTAACTCTAAAACTCTAAAACTTGAACAACATGCACTCGGTTTATTATAACTTTTGAATACACAACACGGGTTAAGGGCTTAACCATAGGTTTGATTTAATTTGTCTTTCGAATTCACAACACGATAAGGGTTTGTTCTGAAAATAATCCGCACTAACTCGACTCCGGTTGAGTTATATACGCGTCCCGCAGTGCTACGGGAAGCGGGAGTGGAGACCCGACGGGCTCGGTAGGGTGTTGGAAAACAACCCAGCGATATTGACAGGTTAACTCTCGACTTTGAGTGTGCGCGCTCATGTGATTGGAAACTCGTCTGATGTGCACCGTTTGGTGGATGTTAAGCGACTGTATGCGGAGAAGATTTAATTTAAAATTTCGTGTCCGACTGCGATGATGAATGACAAGCGACTGATCTAATTAAGGGTGAAATTCTGTATGCTATTTTTGCACACAGGACAACCAATAGAGATCACGCCTTATCACGAGTTATATACGCGCCCCGCAGTGCTACGGGAAGCGGGAGTGGAGACCCGACGGGCTCGGTAGGGTGTTGGAAAACAACTCAGCGATATTCGCTGGTAAAGGAAATTCGGCCAGAGGTTCTGGCTCTCTTAATTTAGGGATGCATTTTCTATCCCAAGAGAAACGTAAAGTCTCTCTTTGAGGGTAGGTAACCAGGTCTCATAGAGAAGATCTAAGTGGTACACATGTATGTGTGAACATTGGTTCCTTCATGGGACAAGGCCATGAGAACGAATCTGAAAACAAAGAAAGGGAATAATGTGCATCAATGAGATGCGAGTTCGGCTAAGTAAACAAGCCGAATCTCATTGGGTATAATTGGGTTTCTGTTTGTTCATGCCGCTAGGTCATGAGAAGCAGATCCAGAAATATGTAGGACAAAGAGATCACGTAGATGATTGTCTATGATGTGCATTGCAGCTGTATTGATAGCCGCAATGCGTCATGAACATGGTGCTAATTGGTTTTAGCTTATTTGATGAGAATTGGTGTTTATGACGTCGCTGCCAAGGGTAAGTATACAATTCGTATTTGCATTTGCCTATGCCATAGGATTTAATTTATGCCTTAAGACGCAAGATGCGTATATTTGCTTTTGTCCCTTGGGTATAGGTCGCCAGCCAATGTGTATGTAAAGGAATTTATTATACACATGGTGAAGCTGGGAATAGGCGACGCAATGTTTATGATCCCTGTTATGATGGTTACATTATATGTAAACCAAATTGTTTCGTTTTCAAGGATTCGACTAGGGAAAATGCGTATGTAAGATTGGGATTTGCCTGGCAACCGAAGTTGCCGAATTGGGCTTGGGATTTATGATGTTTGGAACAGAATTCTTATAGGGAATTTTGAATTCGAATAAATGAATGAAGAATTCTCTTCCAGGACCTTTTAGCTAAATACATTTGGTAAATTTCTTGCGTGAAGCATTTACAGGTGGGTTGTAGTTATGGGGGTTCTTCGGGTAAGTAGACAGTGGGGTTTGGCGGAACCGGCACATATTTAAAATGGGTCGTACAAGCACCTAAGACACACCTCGTTCTGGAAGGCGTTTTGAGTGATCGTTGGCCGCGTTAACTGAGGCCGTGGCCATCTTAAAAGAACGGGCGGAATATTTTTGACGATCTTTTCGAGATGAAAAAGCTATCTGTGCGATGGATGACGGGTTTGCTGACCATTGATCAAAAACAGCACCGCGTTGATAATTCAACGGCTGGTTTGGCGTTGTTGCAGCGTAATCGAACTGACATTTTCCGACGTTTTGTGACGATGCGTGAAACGTGGGTCCATTACCATATGACTTAGTCCAATAGACAATCTGCAGAGTGGCAGGAAAGCCTCGAAAGCCGACCAAAGTGGCCAAAAGACCAACGCCCGGGAAGGTTATGGCCTCCGTTTTTTGGGATGCGCATAGCATAGTCTTCATCGATTACCTGTAGAAGGGAAGAACAGGAGAGTATTATGCCACGTTATTGGACAGACTGAACGAAGAAATAAAGAAAAAACAGGAGGAACAGTCACAGGAGAGAATTACGCAACATTATTGGACAAACTAAATGAAATAAATAAATAAAGAAAGAAAAAACAGGAGGAGCAGTCACAGGAGAGAATTATGCAGCGTTATTGGATAAACTAAACGTCGAAATAAAGAAACAACAGGAGGAACAGTCACAGGAGAGTATTATGCATCGTTATTGGACAGACTGAACGAAGAAATAAAGAAAAAACAGGAGGAACAGTCACAGGAGAGAAATATGCAGAGTTATTGGATAAACTAAACGACGAAATAAAGAAAAAACAGGAGGAACAGTCAGAGGAGAGAATAACGCAGCATTATTGGATAAACTAAACGACGAAATAAAGAAAAAACAGGAGGAGAGAAATATGCAGAGTTATTGGATAAACTAAACGACGAAATAAAGAAAAAACAGGAGGAACAGTCACAGGAGAGAAATATGCAGAGTTATTGGATAAACTAAACGACGAAATAAAGAAAAACTGGCCCCATATAGATAAGAAAAAAGTTCGGTACCATCACGATAACGTACCGTCACACACGTTCTTGAAAACGATGTCCAAACCGGACCAATTACGATTTGAACTGGTTGCTCACCCACCCTATTCTCCAGACTTGGCTCTCAGCGACTATTATCTGTTCTCAATCAAGCGGTGGCTTTAGCGAAAGAAATTCAGATCGCATGAGAAAGTCATGGCGGAAGCCGAGGCGTGTCTCGAAAGCTTGGATGTTTCGTGCTACAGAAAGGAGGTCGAAATGTTGGAAAATCGTTATACCAGGTGGTGTATTGCCCTCGAAGACAACTATGTTGGGGAATAAATATAACTTGGCAAAAAAAAAAAAACGCTTGTTTTCATTAAAAATCAGCCTTCTCACACAAATAGCAAAATATGTTAAGCTCGTTGAATTCTGATTTCAACACGTATTGACGAATCATCATCATCATCGGCACTACAACCGGGATCCGGTCTTGGCCTTATTTAACAAATCTCTCCAGCGGTCCCGATTTCGAGCCGATGTCATCCAGTTTAGCACTCCCAGGCTCTGGGCGTCCTGGTCTACGCCATCCCTCCATCGCAGACAAAGTCTGCCGCGCTGTCTCCTTCCATACATCCTGCCACAAAGGACATTCCGGGCAGGCTCCTCTTCGCTCATTCGAGCTAGGTGTCCCGCCCACCGGAGTCTACCGAGCTTGATTTTTCTTACAATATTAGCTTCAAGGTAGATTGCGTACAACTCATGGTTGTAGCGTCTCCGGAATCGTTCTCCCTCACATACGGGGCCAACAATTCTCCTTAAGACCTTTCTCTCGAACGCGGCCAAGAGTTCAGAGTGCCTTTTATTAAGCACCCAGGTCTCGGATCCATACATGAGTACTGGTAAGACCATGGTCTTGTACAGTAGCAGCTTGGATGTTCTGGATAAATTTCGGGATTTAAAGAGCCTTGACAGACCATAGTAGGCTTTGTTGGATTTGATCAGCCGTTCGCGTATTTCTTCTTCCATATTGTTATCGGCTGATACTATTGACCCAAGGTAGTTAAAGGATTGGACTACTTCAAATTCGTGCTCCACTACCCTGATAGTTTGACCAACGTTAGGTCTTCTCTTCGCAGAAGTTGCCACCATGTACTTAGTTTTTCCCTCATTAATGTGCAGTCCCTGTTTTTGTGCCGCCTGCTCGATCTGGGTGAAGGATTTCTGTACCGCCGATTCGGTTCTACCTATGATGTCGATGTCATCTGCGTAGGCAAGTATCTGGCTGGACTTGGTGACAATAGTCCCTAGTGTTTTAACGCCAGAGTCACGGATTGCTTTCTCCAACTCCAGGTTGAAGAGAAGGCAGGCCGGACCGTCCCCTTGTCGGAGTCCATTATAGATGTTTATTGGTTTGGACAGCAATCCCGCTACTTTTACTTGACTAGTTACGTTGGTCATGGTCAACCTACAAGTCGTATCAATTTGTTTGGAATGCCGAATTCTCTCATGGCATTATATAGTTCTACCCTGGCTATGCTGTCGTAGGCGGCCTTGAAGTCTATAAACAGATGATATAGTGGAATCTTAAATTCCTGACATTTTTCCATCGCCTGACTAAGGGTGAATATCTGATCAATTGCTGATTTGCCTGGGATGAAGCCACACTGATATTGACCAATGATACCTTTAGCGTATGGGGATATCCGGTCTTGTAGGATAGTGGAGAGTATCTTATAGGCGCTACTCAGCAATGTTATACCCCTATAGTTGCTGCACAGTGTGATATCTCCTTTCTTATGTATGGGGCAAATTATACCGCGACGCCAATCTTCCGGCATCTCCTCTTGCTCCCATACGTGCACCACGATCTCGTGAATTGCGTGATGTAGCGCTGTCCCTCCTTGTTTGATCAGCTCAGCTGGTATGCCATCAGCTCCAGGGGCTTTATTTGATTTTAGCTGTCTAATGGCTTTTAATGTTTCCTCAATGCTTGGTGGTGGCAGCATTTGGTCTTGGTCTTGCTTGGTGGAGCCTCCAATTCTTCTGTGAGCTGACCATTTAGCAATTCACTGAAGTGCACTTCCCATCGCTCCAGAATGCCTTCAGGATCGGTGATCAGATTACCCTCTTTATCCTTGCAGTAAGTGCAGCGTGGTTTGTACCGCGTCATACTGCGTATTATTTGGTAGAACTTCCGCGCCTGGTGCGGACGTCGCTTTCTACTTTTCTCTATTTCACAGACAAGTTTTTTTCCCCAGGCACTTTTCTTTTGTCTGTGAAGTCTTTTTTCGGATCTTCTGAGCTCTTTGTATTTCTCCTCGCGTACCCGTGTCATATGAGACTGCTGCATTCCCCGGTATGCAGCATTCTTACGTTCAGTCGCTAGTTTGCACTCATCATCAAACCAGTCGTTCCGATCTCTACGACTACTGCCTAAGATGGAGTTGGCAGTACTAATGGCAGTATTCTTAAGGCGTGTCCAATTCTCTTCTACGCCCGGCATTCTGGCCCCAGGACTTACTCTCCCTCCGTCGACCTCTTAGAGGGCGAGTCTTAGCGCATGACCAAAGGTGTTACTGGTATTCTCATTGCGTAAGGCAGCCGTGTTGATTCGAACCTGATCCGCGGATGCAATACGTCTCAATAAGGCAATCCGCGGTCGGAAAACTGTACCAACAAGATAGTGATCCGAGTCGACGTTGGCACCTCGGTACGTTCGTACCGTCATCAGGCTCGAAGAGTGGCTGCGATCTATGAACACGTGGTCAATTTGGTTGGGAATGGCTCCATCAGGTGATACCCAGGTGGCTTTGTGGATATCTTTACGCGGAAACCTGGTACTCGCAATGACCAAGTTTTTTTTGATGCTGCCAATTCGATGACTCGTAGTCCATTGTCATTAGTGTTCTCATGCAAACTATGGGAACCCGTGTAGTGCCTGAAAACCGGCTCCCGACCTATTTTCGCATTCAAATCACCAAGAACGATTTTCACATCGTATCTTGGGCAGGCATTGAGGGCCCGTTCGACGTTCCCATAGTAGTCTTCTTTTTCGTCGTCAGGGGACTCCTCTGTAGGTCCGTGAACGTTTATGAGGCTTATGTTCTTAAACTCACCTCGCACGCAAAGAGTGCATAGCCTTTCATTTGTTGCATTAAAGCCGATGATGGCAGGCTTCCGTTTTTGGCTGACTAGAAAGCCTACCCCGAGCACATGGTGTTTTGCGGGACAGCTGTAATAAATGTCATACTCTTTTCTTTGAAACACACCACTCCCCGTCCATCTTATTTCTTGTAATGCTGTTACGTCAGCCTTATACTCGGACAGGGCATCGGCTAGCTGCTGTGCAGCTCGAGCTCTGTATAGTGAGCGTATGTTCCATGAAAAAATCCTTAAATCATTTAGCCACTTTCGTTTCCGTGGTCGTCGTCGTGTATCCGGTCCATATCCGAGGCTTGTTAAATTTGTCATAATAATTCATTTTTACGGGCCTGGTTATTAGCCTTGCGCCAACCTTTCTCAGGATGTCGCTGCATGCATTGGTTTACTACTTGGCGGGTGTCAAAGTAGCTATCCAGGGGTGTCACGTGGAGACTGCATGTCAACTTGGATTGAACAGGGACAAGGATCGTCCTGGCCTTCGCCGGGTTGAAGGCAATCAGACTTTGCCCTGTATGTTCGCACCCATCCCCCCGTATTGACGAATGACCGAGTGGAATTCAGTGTCTCAAAAACACAGTACGGCTTTATGCCATCAAACAGAAATCCAAGCATAGACACATTGGCAACGTAAGTAATAGAATCTGAAACCGTTTATAATGTTGGTTCACTATTGGAAACACCATGTGGGTATAGTGGTAGTGTATTCAACTCAGACAGCAACTCGAAAACAAGGCTGAATAAGGTAAATGATTTTGAAAGCTCCCTCGTGGATGTCGTTATCGTTTTTGTACATATTCAACAACTCAAATTTCTAATTGCACCATTATGTTTCAAAACTATCTCTTGTGGGGTTTCGACTTTCATAACAGTCACTCTAATTCTGCCAGCCTTCGATTTTTTGACCATAGTTCCGCCTAATTTGATGGCGATATCACATTCAGATGTAATGTAGTTATCCAGTAAACAATTAGACCCCACACAGTACTCGTGCTTAGATGATATGCACTAGCATACTGTAATCAACCCATTATCTAAGACGGCTGTTTTAATTTCCTGCCAACACTTGAATAAAATTGATTTGAAATCGTTCTCGAAATACATTAGATGCTAATCCTATTTCTATTGTCTCCTTTTCAGTATGCCCTCCTGCAGACGGTTGTTGATGCATGTCAGAAGAAGCGTCATTGCAAATTTGCAGCTTCTGCCAAGTCATTGTCAGGGGACCCATGCTCCGGGATAAGGAAATTCGTAGAGATAGCCTACAAATGTCGACCATGTAAGTATACTTTTTGGGCTTGTGTTAAATTGATCTACTTGTTTGTTATTGTTTTTATGGCGACAAGTTTTAGACGCCTGCCTTGGCATTAGATAATTGTAGCACGTTCGTCATGTGGACAACGTAGATTCTCCATGGCCAATGGGTCTTGATTACATTGAGTATGACTAGTGTCTTAGTTAATATGTCCTGACACGCACCGTACTTACTCGTTAAGATGACGCAATGTGTCTGTGTGACAGAAAGGATGTTCGAACACGAACATTCAGGCGTGACGTAGTTTAATTTATATTGTTGCTCAGCATATGGACTGAGAACTGTCGGATGGTTGGGTGGCCGTGTGGGCGGGTGGTAGATGCTACGAAAATCCACAACATACAATCCTTGGAGCGTAGAATTTCACGTCCTTGAAGGGGACTATTTGCACAGATTCATTTGTTGTCCATGAATTGTCCGATGAAATGGGTTGTGCTACGAACGGGTGGTTCATTGTAAATGTGCAAATATGACGAAGAGATACGGCTGCATTCAGTGTGTTTCTATATTGGATGTCCATGTCCTCGAAAAGTGATTTTCTACAGGACATTCTGCATATGCAATTTGTCAAAATAATGTTCCCTTTCCATGTTGCTTCTTTTGTTTTGCTTTTTTTATCTTTGCTTTTTTTTGTTGTTGTTTTATTTTGTTTTTCTGATTTCGTTTCCACGAGATGTGAAATAGGGTCGTACCGTTAACGGAAGATTTGTATTCGAATTTAATTGTAAAATAACAATCAATGCTGAGAGCAGGTGGAATTGGGAAATTGAATTTGGTTAGGTGTTTGTTAGATTGGATTCGTGCCCATCGAGAATCACTACATCTAATGGTTCGTTTGTGCTCAAAACTGTTTGATTGATTGTTTTATTAAATATCTAAACTACGAAGATTGTAGTGGTAGGAAATGTGAAGTGGCGCTCGAATTCGATGTATTTGAAATACGGGCGATTGTGGCATGTAGACAACGTAGCCCTCAAAAAGGTCCTTCCATGAATTGCTTACAGCTTGAAAGTGCTGTTTGCAAATTTTACAATTTGAAGAACAAAACTCCAGAACTCCTGATTGGTCCGGCCACTTCCTTATCACTGTTTGTATCATTAAAAGGTAATGGACCCTTTACTAAGACAAATTATCTTTTAGTTGTGCACCTTAAGGAACTGTGTGGCACACCCCAATCAGCAGACGTATAATATTCTTATCTCTAATACGCGATAGATTTATACTTCAAATAGACTCATTTTACTCTTTAAATTGCTACGGTTCACGACCGCTTCTTGGTATTTTTTCCAGTAATGTCATTGCTACTTCAATTTTAGTAAACATGGCTCAAACTTTAAAACTTTTAAACAAACTTCTTGATACCTGCAAAATATAATAGGTTGTAGCAGAGCTATGTAATAAAAGTTGATTACAGTATCCCGGCAAGGCACACATTTCTCCAGGGAAAGTGATCCATCTATTGGTTGTTACAAAACCTGCTCCCAAGACGAAACTGTAACGTGAGAACTCTGTGCAGAGGGTCTGTTCCAATGAGACTGTCCTAACCATGAAACATCAACTGTTTACCGACTTTAAGGCGAAAGCCTTAAGTTCAATAATGTAGTAGCTTAGGGGCACATGCAGTCATGAGGGCAACGATTTCTTTTTGAAAAGCCTACTGAAAATATTTATTTAAAAATCTGTTGCATAATGTTTGCCATCATTTGAAGTATATCTGTTTCTTCCTTTATTAAAAAATATTAATAATTTTAAATTTTAATAATTGTATTAATATATTAATAATTATTCCTCGAGACCTAAAAAAAGTCATTTCTCGTGGACATTTTAACTCGAGGCAGGATTGTGGGGGCTCTTTAAGCATATCCAAAGAACCACCCGTTTTCCTTAATTCAACTCCCCATTCCTCACCCAATAAAGACATTTCGCTTACCTGCAATCGGGCAGCGTTAAGCTACCTTTCAAATCATCTTTCACCTGAAACATAAACCCACGGCAAGATCATCACCTTGCCTCGTCATCATGCAACATCGCATCCTTCCCAAAGCATTCCGGTTCCTCTCGCCAATCCAATCACGAACCATTTAGGAATCACGAATCATTTGGGAATATAATCGGTTCCCCTTGCTGGCGACCATGTCTATTATGCACACAGTAATGTTCCTGTGTTTACTTTTCCTAACCATCCGTTGGTCCAAGGACAAATCCCTGGCAATTTTGCCCGCTAGCACAGCTGCAAGCCAAATTACCCATGATCGGTCGCCTAACATATAAACGATCATCAAATCGGACACGACACATAATTTGTTTATCTAAACAACCTAGCAATGGTCATGTCCTATGATTCGTTTTCTGAATCAATAAGCACCATCATCCTAGCGCTTGCCATCGTAAGCGAATGTACTGTTGACATAACACCAACAGAAAAACCCTATTGTTTACAATAGCAATGCCTTCAGCCTCTGTTGCATGATCATTTGTTGGAACAGCTGCATGATTGGATTCTCTTCTTAGCATCGAACGCATTTTCGTTTGTCCTCCGTTCCAGGGGATGGACATTCAACAGATCTATACGATCACAATAGAAATTGTTCCAATGAAGCCACAACTGATTTTTCATTGGTTGGCGGTCGAATGAGAAATGTCTTTTTCCTTTTACTTCGCTAGTGGAAACTCACCACACTCATGAGTCGGTTCCGAAGCGAGCAGTTCTCGAGGAGTCAGTTTTTAACCGCAGAACAAGACACACGATTTCGGAGTGCGGGCGTATCTTCGGATTTAATTAGTTTCAATTGTATAACTTTCTCAAACAAGTTAATTTAAAATGCTGTTACAAATTAAACTATTTTCAATTGTACAATTTCCTCAAACAAGTTAATTCGGAACGGTGTTACAAATTAAACTATTTTCAATTGTATAACTTCCTCAAACAAGTTAATTCAGAACGTTGTTACAAAATACCAATAAAACAACTCACCGCTTATGATAACTTTAAAAAAAAAAACTTTGTTCAACTAAATAACATTCAAGTGATTCATTTTTCCTCTTCGTTTGTGGCTCGGTCTCTGTTTAAACATTTCTGGTGAACTGCGGTTACGGAACTTGGAGGTTCCAGAGAACTGCAGTTGTGTAATAGTGGATGTTCGGCAAATCCAGCGCCCATGCCGGCGCACTGACTAAACGTACCAACAGGATCATCTGATATCAAAAAACAAAAGAGATTCCATTATTAGATTAATCTATATCAGGGGTGTACGGAAGATTTTGAAAAAAAAAAAATTTGGATCTTTTGGAGAATTTTAAATTCGAAATAACGATTTTCGTTAAACAAATTTTTTTTGTAAAACAAGTTGGAAAAAAGAGAAGTTTGAAGTGTGTAGGATTTTAAAAAGATCGGTTTATTATTTTTTGAGATATCAGGTCTTCCGCCCTTGGAAATACTATATTGAGATAAACTCGTTTAAAGTTTTCAATAAGAATGGGACCCGGCCGGAAGGGTGAGGCTTGAAAATTCTTCATCTCATTCAGTTTTCTTCGAATCGAGGATTTCGGCACAACATTTCTGAAATGTTGTACCTTCATAAAAAAAATGAAAATCGATTGTTTGGATGCTATTTGGAGATAAACGCGTTTAAAGTTTTCATTAAGATCAAGAGCCGGTCGACCTTTCAATTATCCATCTCATTCAGTTTTCTTCGAATCGACTTGTAAATTTGGGAGAGCATTTCTGAGATGTTATACTTGCAGAAAAACAAAATTTAAAAAAATCGATTTTTTGAAAATAATGACTACATATGCGTCCTTAAGATAAGGAAATGAAGTACAGCCTTGAAGGTTAACATTTCGACAGTTCTACCATGGCGGATGGATAATTTTTCTTGCAAAAATCTTCTAGGAACATGGTAGTATCAGTACAACAACTCAACGCAGATTTTGTTGTTAGTGTCGTCTGTTGAATTTATAAAATAAATATACAACAATATATACATTTTCCACAATGTATGAAGTTGTATTATAATATATATAAATATGTTCACAACATATAGTATAGTGGTTAGTATACCCGCCTGTCACCCGGGAGACCGGGGTTCGATTCCCGTCGGGGAGCCCCTGGCGCAAGACTAATGACCTTGCCCAGAAAAAATAAATCATTATGGAAAATTTAACAAGCCTCAGGACTTGCTAAATAAGGCCAAGACCGGTTCCCGGTTGTAGTGCCGATGATGATGATGATTATGTTCACAACACAATAATAGTCAATGCTAAATATTTTTTAATTGATCAATGTTGTATTATTTTAAAGTTGTATTTTAAGTTTTTGTACAACATAATAGACTTTCAAAATGTTATATTTTTACACGCGTACTTACGTGGCTGCTGTCTGGTAAGTCGTCCCGTGTTGTATTCCCAATGTGGCCGGTGGGTGGCTGCTGTTCAGTATCTTCCTGCAGATATCCTTATGTAAATAACGTCACTTATGAACGCACCAACGATTAATCGGTCGAACGCAATAAAATATGTTAACACGCCGGTTTACTTCGTTAGATTATTTATTTATTAAAATTTTCAAACTACAAATTAACAGTTAACAGGTTTCCGTTAGATACTGGTACCGAACCGACAACCATTGTTTAACAGGCAGTTTTGAAGGCTTGTTTTTGACATTTAACCTTAGGACTTTACTTTAAGACTGATTACTGAAGACTTCTGCTTCTTTTGGACTACAACTGAAGACCCCCTAAAGACTAAAACTAAAACTCTCTCTCTTCCTTTCCCCCGTTACCTCTCCGAAAAGAACTCTGCCATGACTGTCCCTTCGAAATTAACATCGTAACGATGCAGGTTTGTCCATTTTAATTTAATTTTAATTTACGATGTGATATTGTAGATAAATGTTTTCTGTATAATTTAATGTTTTGTGTATTGTTTTATATGTTATATGTGTAATTCAAAAATTATATGTGTAATTTAATATTTTATGTTTTCTCGGTGGGAGAATGGCGGTGGGGGAAGCTATCACCTAACACGTCTTCAATATCGCGCATTTCAATCGTCAGTTGATTTGTTATCTCTAAAAATATTTGAAAAATAATTGATTATCAAACATGCTTCCGTTTTCTGATCGGTTTACTTTAGTTTTCCAAAGCGACGCAAACCTTTTCTTCATCACAATCATCTGTCTAATAAAACGGTGGATATTCCTATTCATATTCCGGTGTTCTATCAGCTTATTCCAGCCTAGCGAGACTGGTTCAATATTTAGCAACCATTATTATTTGGCTCTGGCGCAAGACTAATGACCTTGCCCGGAAAAAACAAATCATTATGGAAAAATTTAACAAGCCTCAGGACTGGCTAAATTAGGCCAAGACCGGTTCCCGGTTGTAGTGCCGATGATGATGATGATGATTATTTGGCTGACTATCAAAACTGTTCTTGTTTTCTGATCAAGCTCTTACAGTATAGCGAATCGGTAACAATCTTTAACCTCCACGATTTTATGGCTAGCTACCAAAATGGCCCCTTCATTGTTTGATGAACTTTTTAGATACTTAAAGAAAAAAGGGATATATCATAGTTTCTCAACATCGTATCCTCCCGCGACAAACGAAGCGGCTGAAAACTTTGTTGAAACATTCAAGGATAAAGTTGCAAAAATCGTAAAGGGAGGAGAAACGGGAGCATCAGCTATAGATACGTTTTTGTACGACTACCGAAGGATTGGACTTTGTACAACGGGAAAGAGTCAATTTTGATTAATTCTAAATCGCGACATACGCACTAGATTCAACGTATGAAAGTACGATACTACCATATATCCGATTGTACTGCTAAAGTGCAAAAGAGCTAGCACGTTCAGATAGTGACAAGCAGAGGGAACCGCACGCTAGAACTAAGCGCAAATGAAGATGTCTATATAAACGATTATACTGTGAATTCGGACAAAAAGATGTAAAGGAAAAATCGTTAAACAAACTTCGCCTTCTATTTTTATTGTTCGCGATGAGCACTATGTTTTGCGATAACGCCATAAAGATCAGATCATTAAAGGCGCCGAATCTATTGTTAAACTTCGTTGGTCTCCGCGGTAGAATGCGAATAAATAAAAAAGTCGGAAGAGTTGTGGTGTCTGCGAATGCGCAAGTGAATACTATAACAGAAAGTGAATAATATGTAACACTATGGTACCACACCATTAGTAAGGAATAAGTATGCGTATGTAAGCATATATGTGAGAGTAAGCCGACGAGCTAATTGCGAGCTGTACATCGTATAGTATAGTAGTCCGTCGGAATATGATTCTCCCCCTGAGCTGTGCGGTTTCTCTATATTACATGGAGAACCAACCCACAATTCCATACCTGATTTCGACCACTTTCAGCGCGTCATTTCTAGCCATTCCCCTAATATGCTATTCACCTGAAATAATGTTTTCCCCAAGGACGCATAGCTAAACTCATTATCCTATGCAGATAATGCATTATTGAGTTTGGACCATTTTCGCCATACGGCAATACCATTACTCTAACCATGAGATTTCCACCGGAAATTCCATTCGTATTGGTTAGCAACAACCAAGTCGAATCAAACGACGCGGTTGCATCATCATCCATTGGCTTGGGTAATTACCAACATTCCTTAGAGTTTTTCCCACGGTACCATTTCCCCAGCCGATGTAGCGTCCTATCGATTTTCATCAGATCATCCATTCGCTTGGGATCAATAATCTATTTTTGCAGGTGAATAGCACCAGCTAAATTTTCCTCTCCTTCGCAATTCTGTCTTTCCATAGTTCGCTAACCCATGAGATCACCACAATCACCACTAGGTCACTGGACCAGTCGCATACGCGGCATTAATACACACACACTAAACCAGATCAACCCTGGGTTATTGTGCTTTCCTTTTGATTCCTTCATCCTTTCTACGCCCATCGACGTCGAACGAATACACAAGTACTTTTCTACCTCGATGAGCGTGGGGAATTGATTACCATTGGCGGATCGGTGTGTAAAAGCAATTTCTACCCTAATTCCAATCAGTCACTATCCAACTACAATCGCGCGTAATCACGCTGCCGCTCAAACACAAATTTAAATACGCGTTTATTTAAAGAGTCACTATCCAATCTCCATCGCGGTCAGTGACGCCGTCGCTCGAGGCTAACCAGGATTTCGGGTTTATTTTATTCAATTGCCATCGCGGGCAGACAAGCATCCATAATTATCTTAAACGCCATCCAACATACTCGCCGCAGTCCTCAAAATGCTTTTAGTACTTTGTGTATTATTTGTCAAAGCGCACTTTTTCAATAGCTACATTGAGTCGTGATCCTTTCCTGTGTAATCACAAATATAAGTTCTTCAATTTAAATCTAGTGATAATTTATGATAATGAAAGTGAAAGAAATTAAAAGCCATCACCATGGATTAGATTAACTAAATCAAAGAAAACTCAGTATAAAAAAAAAAAAAAAAAAAAAAACAAATAAAACATTAATACAAGCCACCACAGTGAATTTTTACTTTTTTTCTGGATTTTCTTCTGGCGAACATTTGCGTTCGTAGTGACGGTGCAGTGGGGAAGAAGTGAATTATGTACCCATGTTATGCCTACTACTTTGAACCCCCACAGAGCGAACTGCGTACGCGTCTTATCACCACATGTAACTATACGAGGGTGGGCTGAAGAGTTTCCGACCTCAACGTGAAGACAGCAGCACTCGTCAATAAAAGCTAGTGGATGTAGTAGAGCTTTTGACAGTTACTCACCAAAATTTCAGCCATTTTGGACGCGTTTTTATTTGACAGTCCTTCGAGTGAGTCGATCTGAGTGTTTTTGTGAAAATGGACAAAATTGACTATCGAGCTGTCATTAGATTTTGTTTTTGAAAGGCAATACGTCTACGCAAATCAAACATCAATTGGACTCTGGGTATGGGGACTCTGCACCATCATTTACCACCGTGAAATTTTGGGCAGCTGAATTTGAACGTAGCCGTGAGAGCTTGGAAAACGATGAACGTTCGGGACATCCAAAAACTGCAACAACTGACGATAACATCGCTAAAGTTCACCAAGTGGTACAAAACGTCCAAAGGACATTTCATCATCATCGTCGGCACTACAAGCGGGAACCGGTCTTGGCCTTATTTAACAAATCTCTCCACCGGTCCCGATTTCGAGCCGATGTCATCCAGGGTCTGGGCGTCCTGGTCTACGCCATCCCTCTATCGCAGACAAGGTTTGCCGCGCTGTCTCCTTCCATACATACTGCCACAAAGGACTTTCCGGGCAGGCTCCTCTTCGCTCATTCGAGCTGGGTGTCCCGCCCACCGGAGTCTACCGAGCTTAATTTTTCTTACAACATGAGCTTCAAGGTAGAATGCGTACAATTCATGGTTGTAGCGTCTCCTGAATCGTACTCCCTCACATACGGGACCAACAATTCTCCTTAAGACCTTCCTCTCCAACGCGGCTAAGAGTTCAGAGTGCCTTTTATTAAGCACCCAGGTCTCGGATCCATACATGGGTACTGGTAAGACCATGGTCTTGTACAGTAGTAGCTTGGATGTTCTGGATAACGGTTTTCTAATTCTGGAATAGTTTGTTCTTTATTGAGTTACCAATGTACCCTGTGTTGGGGTTCTGATCCATAGAGGTATTTCTCTTTTTGACTGGGAAAATCACTGAGAAAAATGCAGTGTTTACGGGGAAAACATCCACTTGAGAGCTACGTAGGTTGATCAAACATCCTCGTCGCCACTATTGTGATGTAGTGGAATTTAAATAAATACTCTACTTTTTCTCGTTAGCACAAGTAAGTTATTTTATTATAGAAAAAGAGTAATGTTACATATAGTTACATGTGGAGATCAAACTCGTACGCGGTTTGCTCAGGGCAAGTCTCATACTCTGACTGAATACTATACTATACGGCGTGCAGCTCGCAATTAGCTCGTCGGCTTACTCTCAGATATATGGTTACATACACATACTTATTGTTTACTTATGGTGGGGCACCACAGCGTTACATATTATACACTTTCTGTTATTGCGTATTATTATTTTAGTATACACATTGCATTGCTGCCTATGTTATCTAACGTGATGGAAAAGGTAAATTAAGTATTTGGAGAGCAACGAACTTCTGAAGGATCGTCAATACGGTTTCCGTGGCAGGCCGTCCACGGAAGACCTTTTGACCCTTATAACCGATGTGTGGATATGCGCGATTGAGGGGCATAATGAGTCAAGGGCGGTCGCATTCAATATCTCCAAAGCTTTTGACCGCCTCTGGAACGGGGCATTGCTGAGCAAACTCCGTTCATATCGAGTTTTCCAACAGGTTTGCGACTGGACGAAGATCTTCCTCTAAAACCGATCGATCTTGTTAATTCCTGGGTGCCTCAAGGTTCTATTTTGCTCCATTATTATTTTTGCTTCGCATAAATGATGTGTTCGCGTCAACGGATAACAAAGTGCTTAGTTTTCCGGATGATAGTGCACTTATTTCTTCTTTTTCGAGGGATCGGCCGATTAGGGCATCAACGTCACCCCAACTGAGATGTAGCCAGATCGACTCCCTGAATCGGGATCTAGGTAAGATCTTGCAGTCGGAAAAGGCCAATTTTGTCGACTTCAATGCAACGAAGACACATTATACAACATTCACAAAGAAAAGTGGATCATCGGTTGCACAGCTGATGATGAATGGCCAAGCGCTCGAATTTTGGGAAAGCTTGAAATTGCTCGGGAATGTATCGAACATCGAACATAAACAAGTGTCGAACATCGGCAGGCCCGCCTCTGGAAAACTGAGCTATCTCTTTAGAGCCAAGAAATATTTTACTCCGGCCAGTTGGGGTCTTGTGTATAAATTACTGGTTCTACGCAGACGCTCCCAGCTAGACATTTTTTCATTTTTCATTTTTACAACATTTTTTATTTTTCTTTTTATATTCTTAATTTCTAAATTAAAGGCTAGACAAAAAATGCTTAAATTCTAGCTTAATTATCTTATATAATAACTTACTGGTCCTTCGCAGACGCTCTAAGCTAAACATTACTTAACATTTGTATAATTTGCCTTTCGGCGACAGAACTTTGTGGCAATACTTATAATTATTTGAAATACAAAGAAAAATTTGAAAAACTTTGTCAATTTTTTTTTTCTTAAAATTTAACTTACTTAACTTACCTAGGTTTTTTTTTTTTTTTTTTTTTTTTTATGTAAAAGCACTTAACCTAACTTAACTTAAATCTTATACTACCCTAATTCTAGAAAAGCTAAGTCTATGTAAGCTAGCTGATGATAGTATGATTCTTTACCGACTTTGGTACCCAGGTCTGTATATGCCATTCAACCACCAGAACTGTTGACGCTGTCTAATACTATCGTCCCGGTCTCTGTGGGAGATAGCCCTACTGAAGCGCAGGAGCTCTTCTTCGGTGCGCGCTACTTCCCGGTCGTAGCACAATCGCCCGTCTACAGATGATCTACTTACATGATAGATCAGCGGAATTCCGGATCTATCCTGTATAAGCCCTTTCATATCCAAGTCAAGGAACGCCTCTGGTGGAACAAAGCCGTTGCGACGCACGCTCTCATAGTACAGAGTGTTTGAATAATAGGCCCCGAAAATTAGGTCATTGGACGAGCTTATTGCTCTCGCAATATGTCCTCTGATTAATTTAATCATAAAATTATCCACCCTATTTATGTACGCTTCATTATATAAAGTCTCATTTGAGTAATACTTTTTATAGTCCGATTCCGGTGTCCGATATAATCTGAGACAACTTCTGAGACACTTTCTTTCGAACACCCGAATCTTTTCCATCAAATTTGGACCTATGTTGAACCATACTGGGCAACCATATACGAGCATTGGCCTGATTAGTGTCATGTAGCATATGACTTTTAACTTGCTGTCAAGTTGGCTACTGTGAAATAGCCTCCTTGTCATAGCAAAAGTTTTCCTCGCTTTGAGCAAAGCAGCCTCTACATGTCTGTTGAAATACAGATATTGGTCTAGCCAGATGCCCAGGTATTTAACTAAACTCTTGGTTTCCAGTTTATCTCCATGCGGTCCCACGATAACTAGCTTTCGCCAGTTTTTCCTTGTGTCGTACGTGGCTTTATATAATGGAGTTCTAAATAGAATGGCTTCACATTTCTGGAAGTTGATCTTAAGTTTCCAGTCATCGCAATAGCGCTGCACTTTGTTGAAGTCTCGCTGTATTAACTTATTTATGATCGCAACTTTCGGAGCTGTTCTGTAAATTATGAGATCGTCTGCGTACGCAATAGCCTGCGGAAGTGCATCTAATAAGTCGCTAATGTAAATGTTAAAAAGAATCGGAGAGAGTACCGCGCCCTGTTGCAAGCCATTCTTGATATTATACGTTTTATTAGAGGTCACATTACCACTTTTGACCACGAACCTCCTGTCCTTTAACATATCGTAAAGTACATATAGTAAAGGCTTATGTATGCCATGTCTGACCAGTTTGTAATACAACCCTTCGATCCAGACGGTATCAAAGGCTTTTTCCAAGTCGATCAGACAGGCACCTGTGCATTGGTTCCTACATTTATTCCATTGTATGTCGGAGACCAGTTTAGCTGCGGCATGTGTGGTTTCATGACCCGCCTTAAAGCCAAACTGGTTATTTGGAATAATGCTGTTGTCTTCTACCCATTTTACCAGAGCTTTGTTAATGGTTTTTTCAAATACTTTACTGATGCTTGGGAGTAAACTTATCGAACGCATGTTCATTGGGTTTGTGCAGTCTTTGCCCTTTTTTGCGATGGGCTGAATGATGGCCGTTTTCAAACGCGCGGGATAATATGCATTATTCAACGCGTTGTTAAACAGGACCGTGTATATATCTATTGCCATTGGGGGCAGGTTCTTGAGTACGATGTTAGGTACTCCATCTATTCCCACTGACTTTTTGCTTCTTAATGAGTCGAAGATACTCTGGATTCCTTCCCTTGTTATTAGAAGGCTATTAGCCACTACACCATTGGCATTAATGTCAATTGACAAATTATCTTCACTGAATTCCGTAAAACCCGGATTCTCCGATTGCCAAAGTGAAATTTCATTCCGGAGGTGCAGGTGATTGAGTAGAACTCTGTCCTCCAGGTCGTGATTTCGGTGAATGCTTTCATTCACCTTGTACATTTCCTGAAAGACAGCTCCCAAAGCGTTCACCTTTTCCAAAGGATCTTCGATCACGAAGAGCTCACTATTGAAGATAGCGTTCTCTGTATCTATGCCAATGTTGGTTAGCAGCTGCTTGTTTACCTGAGTACGTGGGATTTGGAGACACTGAATCTCGTTTTCATTATTTCTCCTGAATATTTTATTTATTTGTGGGAACATATTCGGGTTATTAATTTTTATAGCTCGAATTCTGTTGTTCCAATACAAATTTGTTGCTAATCTATAATTAGTTTTAAGTAATTGTTGGAGGTTTTTTAATCGGGATTTCAGTAATATTATCTCCTGGTCTTGTCTGTCTGTAAACTGTCTGTGTAATTGTTTTAATTTCGATAGCAGTCTACTCTTTTGCCTGTGGAGTGCGTTTATTGTTGCGTTTCTGTACATGTTAGTGTGATCTGTAACTGTTGTTTTGGGAATTGTTTTGTCCATTGTTCGTTTTACAGTTTCGTCCATTTGTTGAATGTATTTGTCGATTTCGACATTAGTCAGGTTTCTGTTTACTGGCAGATTCAAGTCATTCGAACGCAGTTCTCTTGTTAATGATCTGGTGAGCCGCGGCCATCGCATTGCCCCGTAGTTATAGGGTTGCGGGATCACGAATTCCTCCAGATCTGCGAGCTCGTTCGGAAGCTCTATTACTGCCGTGAATGCACAGTGGTCACTATCGTATTCAATTGTCCGTAAACAGTTTGTATTTCGTCTATTGGTGTTAAGTAATCTCAGTCGTGAGTCGATTAGCAAGATATCTAAGAACGATCTACCTCTAGGGAACGATGGATATTCGGTAGCTAGCAGGTCAGTTCTATATTCAATATGAAACTGATCTAACCAGCCAGCCAACTGATTTCCTCTGGCATTAGATATATGATTTCCCCAATTTCTATGCTTGGCGTTCATATCTCCCCCTAGGATAAAGTAATTTTTGCCCAGGTGCAATTGTAAGCATCGGAAGAGAGTCTCGAGCTCTGCTATGAATAGATTATGTTGGTGCTCCTCAGGTGCGTAGACCGCAATCGCATACAAACCCCTTCCTTGCTGAAGGGGTATGCGGACGATACAGGCTTCCAGCACCCGGAACCTGCGCACTTCTCCACTATATATAACTTTATGAGGGATCCCTTTTCTAATAATTGTGCCACCCCCCCCCCCCATGTTGTGATGTTCTCCCACCCGACGCAACTTGTGCGTACGACCGCTGCGATGTTACGGGCATTGTTGTAGTACGAGCTGGCTCTGTGTTTTTTTGCCGGGTCACACTTCTTGCCATTATTTCTCGGAATTTAGGACATCCTCGATAATTAGCGGGGTGTCCCTCATTCCGGCACACTGCGCACATTAGAAGGGCTTTGTCTTCTACCCTTTCTTTTCCCAGAGGGCATTCTTCTGCCTTATGGTCTTTTCCGCATTTTACGCAACGGTGCTGCATTTCACAGTTCGCCGCCGCGTGACCAAACCGTTGGCAGCGGACACATTGCAGGATGTCTCTGCCTTTTTTTAACTTGTCCCATGTGACACTTTGATGATCCAAGACTGTAATCTTTCTTAGATCACCAATTCTGCTGCTGGGCGTTAGTTGAACCAAAAAGAAGGGTAGCTTGCAGTTTTCCCTTCTTGCCTTGGTTGTGGTGAACGGTTTTACGGAGATAAACTCGAGATCGTGGTGCCTCAACTTTTGAAGCATCTCGAGCAGAGCCTCCGGTTCCACCTCAGGGTCAACACCCTTTAATAGAACCGTTACCCTCTTTGTTTGCTTCGGCGTGAACGAGTAGAATTCCGCGGTGGCCCTTTTTAAGACCTCTTTAATTTTATCGTGGTCTGCCACCGCATAGGTTTGAATGGCATGCCTGGTACCAGCCAGTCTTTTAACTACAAAATGGTTTCCTATAGCTAGCTTACAAAGACTTACCAATTCCTTACACTCAATATCTATAGTGTTGATTGGTGGCATATTTATTTTTTGGTTGTTATTCTTGCTTTGCCGCTGTTGTGTTGCTTGCTGTGGTCAATTTTGTGTTGATTGTTGCTGTTGATGTTGATGTTGCTGTTGCTGTTGCTGTTGCTGTTGGCCGACTTTTGGCTTCGGCTTTTGTTGTTGTTCGGAGTCTGTTTCTTTTTCGAGTGCCGCTATTTTTTTCTTTCGGCGTCTCTCTTCTAGACGGGCTCTTGCCATCGCAAGTTTCGCCTCCAATTCATTAATTTCCTCTTCTTCATCCTCAGACTCTGAGGATGCAAGAGAAGCGAACGAATTGTTTGCCCCATACATATTAAAATTGTAGGGGGAGGGGCGCCCTCTGTCCTCCTCCATTTGCTGACCTTTTCTCTCCATTGTTAATTTCGCGGTTTTACTTCGCGTCACAATGGAGATTTTCGGTGTACCTTTTCGTTTGTTTGTCACGTTTTTGTCTTCCTCCGTGTTCATGCTGGTTCTTTCCAGTTTGTTTTCATTAAAAAAAAAACAAAGGCGACCGCAATACGAACCACGAAGTCGATTTCTTCCGCACGCCGACTCGAACTCGGCTATCGTCGGCTAAGAGTCAGTGAACTTGCACTCGCGCCAAATGATGCTTTGAAAACTCTGTGCGTAACTAGCAATATATTGTCTGTTTTGGTTTTCACTTTTACGACCGAGGTAATATATTTAAATTGTCTTACGTTGTTGTTGCACCTTACTGAAGTTATTTTGTAAGCACGTTTATTGTCACTTTTAACATTTTGTTTGTTTGTTGTTGTTGCACTTTGTTTTAGTTGTCACAACACGTCACGTCACTGTTTTTCTATTTCGTGGCTTCGTTCTTGTTTATGAATTGGATTACGAGTATAAATGAACTGAAGTAAGTATGGCACTGAAGACCAGTTTTGTTTTTGTTTTTTTTTTCTCACTTCACTGGACTGATTTGCAGTTTCTTTGTTTTGTCTTTTATTTTTTTTTTTTATTTTGGTCGACTAAATCAAATAATATATCTTCATTTAGCTTTGACTGTTTTATCGATGGCATTTATTTATAAATAGTTTTTTTGTTTTAAACGCTCCCGGACTCACAAAAACAACTTTTTAATTTCACTCAATAAGCGAACATCCGAGCTCGGTCACTGTGTCACTGACCCCAGCTAGACATTATATGGCTATTGTGGAATTTGCTCTTATGCGACAGAACTTTGTTTGTGGCTGTAGTTATGATTTTTGAATAACAAAGAAAAATTGGAAAAACTTTGTGCCAAACTTTTTTTTTTCTTTTTTACTTAAAATTTAACTTCTATTTTTTTTTTAAAGACCTTAACATATATCTTATACTATCCTAATTCTAGAAAAGCTAAGTCTGTGTAAGCTGGCTGATGATGCAGTTATTCTACCGACATTAGTACACAGATTTTTATTTGGAATTCAAATAATTATAATAAAATAAAATAATAATTGTGTTGCGGATTGGCAATTAAATGTGCTGGAATGTACTGGAGAAGTCTAGTACATTCGCTGTGTATACCAGTTACGCAGCAGCTGGCACCAGCTGGCCGATTGTCACCATCGATGACGCCATAGCGTCCCTTTTTGAATTGGCAGTTATGCCCAATGAGTCAGTCTGCATTCAACCTTCAACGGGCTCGTTACATCGGGGCAAGCATCGTCATCACGAATAAAACCAAAAAAGTTATTCATTGTCATTGTTGCTAACACATTTAGTGAATGTTCAATAAACTAATTCAATCTCTGTAAAGGGTAAATTCCTCGAGTCGTTTTCTTCTTCCATCTGCCCCTTTGGTGCAAAGACCAATCGAATTGAAATACGCAATCACTGGCGTAAATGAATTGCTTCACACTCAGGGCAGTGGTTCGCGAGAATCACCATTGTCACCCATCGGTGGACGCAGCCTTCATCCTAACGGTTGTATCCCGTCACAAATTGTGAAATGTAAATGAATCTTTTAATTAAAAAAATGGAATTTCTTTTCAATGCATGTGTGTAATTTTCAAATTGTTTAAAAATGTCATGCATTTTTTTATGTGTTTAATATTTTCGCGCTGGGACAATGGTGGCGGGGAAGGTTACTACGTAGCACCACCAAAATTGGTGGTGCTGCTTAATATTATCATCCCGGTCTCTGTGTGAAATATGGGGTTATACAATAGGGACTTGACAACTTTGAATTTAATTTGTCAACGCACCCTTTCACTAATCTCCGAACTGTCACAGTTAATTTATTCAGTAAACTCAACATTTTCATCATGGGTAGGTACACGAACGAACAACGTCTGAAAATTATAAAAATTTGCTACCGAAAAAAAGTTGTCAAGTCCCTATTGGAAAACCCTTTAGCTCTTCTTCGGTGAGCGTGACTTCCGGATAAATCAGCGGCATTTTGGATCCAGCCTATGTAAGTCTGTAGCGTCTCTAACAGATACACACAGTTCGAATCACACGTTCTTCTTCACTATCATTCCAAACGCTATAATGGGTGACTACGACGTGATCTGTACACACAGCACACACTTTCCCGTAGTAAACAGAACTTCACACACGATCATGACTTCCGCATAGAGCAACAGACACACTCGCCTGCTCCGTCGTTCTCTCGTTCGCTCCGTCGTTCGCACCGAAACTGATCGTAACGAAGTGACTGAGGAGGGAGTAGTGTAGCGTTTCTAACAGATACACACACAATACACAAGCTAAATAGTGAAGAACACCAAAGGAAAATCGAGTAAGAAAATACATCAGAGCCGTATACCATAGCGATAAAATAACAATTCACATCAGTGGAATATACGTGCGTTTAAAAATGGAATTCAAAACACGGCCAGTAGCCTGATGTGTTACGCTTAGGTTCAATTTTTGGTGATTCTAACTGTCATAGCGTCAGTTGGAATCACACGTTCTTCTTCACTATCATTCCAAACGCTATAAGTCCATTCATGTCCAGTTCAAGGAACGCCTCTGGTGGAACAAAACCGTTAAGACGCACTCTCTCAAAGTACAGAGTATTTGGATAATAAGCCCCGAAAATTAGGTCATTGGATGCAACTATTGCTATCGCAATATGTCCTCTGATTAGTTTGATCATAAAATTATCCACCCTGTTTATGTAGGCTTCGTTATATAAGGTCTCATTTCAATAATTCTTTTTATAGTCAGATTCAGGTGTTTGAGACACTTGCTTTCGAACACCCGAATCTCTTCCATCAAATTTGGACCTATGTTAAACCATACGGGGCAACCATATATGATCATTTTGCATGATTAGCGTCATGTAGCGTATAACTTTTACGCTGCTATCAAGTTGGTTAGTGTGAAATAGCTTCCCTATCATAGGAAAAGTTTTCCTAGCTTTGGCCAAAGCAGCCTCTACTTGTAGAAATACAGATATTGATCTTGTAGAAATACAGATATTGATCTAGTGAAAAACCAAGGTATTTAACTACACTCTTGGTTTCCAGTTTACCTCCACGCGGTCCCACGATAACTCACTTTCGTCAGTTTTTCCTTGTGTCGCTCGTGGCTTTATACGACTGGGTTCTAAATGGAATGGCTTCACATTTCTGGAAGTTGATCTTAAGTTTCCAGTCGTCGCAATAGCGCTGCATTTTGTTAAGGTCACGCTGTAGTAATCTGTTTATGATCTCAACTTTCGGCGCTGTTCTGTAAATTACGAGAACGTATGGATACGCATTAGCATGCGGAAGAGTGCGTAATAAGTCGCTAATGTAAATGTTAAAAAGAATTGGAGAAAATACCACTCCCTGTTGCAAACATATTATACGTTATATTGGCGGTCACTTTGCCACTTTTGACCACGAACCTCTTATCCTTTACATATCATAAAGTACATAGAGTAAAGGCTTATATATGCCTTGTCTCACCACTTGTAATATAACCCTTCGATCCAGACGGTATCAAAGTCTCTTTCCAAGTCGATCAGACAGGCACCTGCGCATTGGTTCCTACACTTATTCTGTGGCGGTTCCGCCAAACCCCACTGTTACTTACCTGAAGAACCCCTATAACTTCGACCCAACTTATAAGTTTCGCTAATGCAATCGCATTAGCACCTTAAATGCTTCACGCATCAAATAGATCAAATTTATTTAACTAAAAGTCCCTGTAAAAGAATTCTTACCTTTTCATGCATCTCTTCCTTTTCACCACACCACCAAACTCACCCCATTAGCGAGTCGGCTCTGCACGAGCCGAACATCGCGCAGTCCAATTACATCTGCCGACCACGCCGGTCGTGCCGCTCCCGCTCCCCGGTGTGCACGGGGGGCGCGAAATTTCAACCGTGAGTCTAGTTTCTTTTATTTGTGGTGATGCGGTAAAGTCGTTTCGCTAGTACGGTGTGTAGTATAATTTAAAAATACTGGTTTTGCAGTGCCACGAACCATGTACACAATTTGAACATTTAAGTTAAGATAATCGCGAATTGTTTAATTCATCAATAAAGTAAACAGTTAATTAAAAAACAATAAAAAGAAAGTTTAAATTTTATTTCCACCTTGCGCGACCTTCCCTCGGTGATGTTCGGTGATCAGGCGCTGTACTATTTTCTCCGTTCTACTTCTGAGTTTCAACTAGGAATATTTAGTGAGTTTAGTGACAGATGGATGGGGATAGAAGTGAACCGAGTGCCCCTGCCTGGCACCATACTTCTTCCCCATAATTCCACTGTGTGTCGGAGACCAGTTTAGTTGCGGCATGTGTGGTTTCATGACCTCTCTTAAACCTAAACTGGTTATTCGGAATAACATTGTTGTCGCCTACCCATTTGAGCGAGCTTTGTTAATGGTGTTTTCAAATACCTTACTTATGCTTGGGAGTAAACTTATAGAACGCTTGTTCATTGGGTGTGTACGGTCTTTGCCCTTTTTTGGTATATATATATATATATATATATATATATATATATATATATATATATATATATATATATATATATTGCCATTGGGGGCGGCCTCTGTCTGTTTTACAGATATTATCACGGGTACTGTTCTTCGGAGATTTGTGGTCTTGTTTCGTGCAATTCGGTTTATATGCGCTCGACAAGACAATCCGACGGATCGCACCAATTTGCGGCCCATCTTCAGACGGCGCGAACATCCCTGCATCAGAACTGATTCCGTTACAGAGCGTTTGAGCTGCGGAAGTTCGTCTCCGCGCGAGTATTCCCGGAGCGTTACAGCCTGCATCTGTTCAAAAAGAACTGCAATTTATGTATTTAGTGACTTCTCGGGGGGGCGTGTCAACACTATAGGTTCACCTCTCCCTGGAGAAGTATATTTAAAAAAAAATAATAATGAACGCGCACTTGAGCATTCGCATTGGCATATACTACACCTCGTAACTTGCGTAACCCTCGTCTCTTGTTCTTGTCCACTCACCACACCCCCTACGGCTCTAACGAACCCATTTCGAGAATGTTACGGTGCCCCGCCCCCCCGAACAAATCCATTCATTCAATCCCGTACTCATGCACATACCCACATACCCACTTAAGCTTCCGCATTTATTCACTGGTTCATCCTGATATAATAATCTCATATTTTGTTTATTGTTAGACATCGCTTGTTCTGACCTAAAATATATCAGGGTTCTGCCTTTACCAAAATCCAAATTCAAAGCTTTGTTTTCTGACTGGTTGTCAAATTCTTCCCTATTGAGTTAACTTCGTACGAGCCTTAGACATTTTGTTTCAATGAAATTTCGGAATCATGGACCTTTTCTAGACCCGGTAACTTATGTCTCCACCACTTCGTTAGTCTTGGGTGTAGATTCTAATGATTCATAGCCTACGAGAATGAGACAAATTCAGGTCAGAGGTTGTCTACCTGTGCGAGAATGGATGGATATTTTTAATGACATTTCAAAACCTTATTTATGGGCAGTCGTCAGCTTCCTGTTAATAAAGGAACTGAACATTTTCAACAAGTAAAAAATGCACTATTGTTCTTGAACTATTCCGATCGACAACCAATTATCCGACTTAATAATGGAATTTTTTTTTTTTTATTAGACTTCACTCGGGAGAGGCGAACCTATAGCGTCGAGTGGGCGCCCCGAGATGCCATCAAATAACTGTTGCAGTTCTTTTTGAACAGTTGCAGGTTGTAACGCTCCGGGAACACTCGCGTGGGAAGGGAGTTCCACAGCTTCCCCGCTCTGTAACGGAACGAGTTCTGATACAGGGATGTTCGCGCTGTCGGGAGATGAACCACAAACGGGTGCGATCCGTCGGATTGTCTTGTGGAGCGCATATAAACCGAATTGCGCGGAACAATACCAAGAATCTCCGAAGAACAGCACCCGTGATAATATCTGTAAAACAGAGTGAGGTCGGCCACGCGCCTTCGATGTGATAGCGACTGTAGTCCCGACGTCAACGCCGAGTCCCCGATCAGACGGATTGCTCGTCTTTGTACGCTCTCAAGTAGGTCGAGGGTATGTTTAGGAGCCGAGCTCCAAACATAGCAATATTCGAGCGCGGGTCTAATTTGAGATTTATATAGGAGAAGAAGTTGGGCCGGAGTAAAGTATTTCTTGGCTCTAAAAAGATAACTCATTTTTCCTGAGGCTGATCTGGCCATACCCGATACGTGTTTATGCCATGATACATTCCCACAGACCGTGACTCCGAGCAATTTCCAACTTTACCCAGCCTCGAGGGCCCGGCCACTCATCATCAGCTGTGGAACCGATGATCCAGTTTTCTTTGTGAATGTTATATACTGGGTCTTCGTTGCGTTGAAGTCGACAAGATTGGCCTTTCCCCACTGCAGGACTTTATGTAGATCCTGATTCAGAGAGTCAATCTGTCTACATCTCAGCTGGTGCGACGTTGGTGCACCAATCGACCGATCACTCGAAAAGGAGGGAACAAGCGTACTATCATCCGCAAAACTGAACACTTTGTTATCCGTTGTCTCCAACAAATCATTTATGTGAAGCCAGAACAAGGTTGGAGCCAAAATAGAACCCTGGGGCACCCCCGAATTAACAGGATACAGATCCGAACACTCGCCGTCCACAACAACCGGATCGATCGATTCTCGAGGAAGCTCCTCGTCCAGTCGCGAAGCTGTTGGGAAAGTCCATAAGAACGAAGTTTGCTCAGCAATGCCCTGTGTCAGACGCGGTCAAAAGCCTTGGAGATATCTAATGCGACCGCCCTTGACTCACCATGCCGTTCAATCGCAGATGTCCATATATCGGTATAAGTGTCAAAAGGTCTCCTGTGGACCGCCTGCCACGGAATGCGTATTGACGATCATTCAGAAGACCGTTGCACTCCAAATACTTAACCAACTCTGTATTGATGACTTTTTCCATTACCTTAGATAAAATAGACAGTAATGCTATCGGCGGGTAATTTCGTGGGAGACACTTTTTTCCCGTCTTTGGGATTGGCTGAACTCGAGCGATTTTCCAGCAGGCAGGAAAGGTCCTCCGTGCATAAGATAAGCGGAAGAGTCTGCCAAGAACCGGCGATAGTTCTGGAGCACAGTTCTTAAGGACTATTGCTGGTATTCCGTCCGGGCCGGTTGCCTTCCTACAATCCAGTTCACGTAGAATGCGTTGAATAGTGCGTGGACAAAATCTCACATCCCGCATGGAAGACTGTACCGGCGAGATCACAGGTGGCTCCAAAAAGCCGGGATCGAGGTTTGAATTCGCGGAAAATAAATTCGCGAACACATCAGCTTTATCCTTTGGATTCGTGACTAACGTCCCGCTGTCTGTCACCAACGGAGGGAAAGAGGAGGAAGCAAAATTACTGCTGACAGCCTTTGCCATTGACCAGAAGGAGCGCGAACCAGTTGGGCACCGAAGGAGCTTATCGATCACCCTGTCGTTGTGAGCCTTCTTCGCGGTATCAATCGTCTGGTTGCACGCGTTTCTGATTCTAACAAAATTCGTTCTGTTAACATCGGTGGGATTGGAGCGCCATTGCTTAAAAGCTCTATTTTTTGCCGCTGTAATCAGCTCGCATTTTTTGTCAAACCAAGGTTTATCAGACGAACTTCGTTTGATGGAATGTGGAATATACATCTCCATCCCCAGAAGAATAATCTCTGATACCGACTCCGCACAAGCGTTAACATCGCAGTTTCCGAAGCACACCTCCGACCAAGGAAAGGATGCGAAGAAATCTCGCATATCGTCCCAGTTAGCAGCCCCATACTTCCATACATGGCGAAGCTGCCTAGGCCGGTTATTCGCTTGGTATGCGAGTGCTTGCGCGACAGATACCAAGCAGTGATCTGAGTTTCCCAGTGGCGCAAAAACCTCTACGGTATAAATACTCGGTTCGGATGTTAAAAACAGATCCAGGGTGTTCGCATAATCGCCTCGGGCATCCGGCACTCGCGTTGGCTCCCCCACGAGTTGAGTCAAGTTGTGGCTTACAGCAAACATCTCCGCCAGCCTCCCAGCCTCGTCGGTTCTGTTAGAATGTAACAACCAGTCGGAATTGTGCACATTAAAATCGCCAAGGACAATAATTTCAGAAGCTGGGTGGTTGATCTGTATCCACTCGATGGTATGTGAAAGATGTTCGAAAAATGTCGCCGGTCGATCGTCATTCGGGGAGCGGTAAAGACAACAAAGAAATTTAACGGAATTCCTCAGCACCACCCTCAACCATATGATGTCTATATTATTGGGCTCCAACGCCTCGATCCTCTGGCAAGCCAGATCGGACCGTGCGAAGACGCAAACTCCGCCCTTAAAACGGAATCTCGAATGTAAGTCGTATCCTGAGCAACGAAGATATGTCGAATCAGTTGACGAATCGACCTGGGTCTCAGTTAGGGCAAGGATATCAGGTTTCCTTGTTTGCAAAAATTGGTGGACGGCGTTTACATTAGTATTGGTGAAACCGATGCCCCTGATGTTACAAAATGCCGTCACCAGTCGAGCGTGGGCAGCGGCTCGAGAGCTAGCCCGGTTATGCGATGACGAACCTCTCAAAGTTCCATTATTTATCATGATATCTGCATGATGTTCCCCCTGACATAGTCCCCCCCGGAGATACGAATGGGAGACTAGTTTACCTCCGGAATTCTTTATATCAGAAGACACCATCATGACTCATCCCCGTGTCAGTCCGGGCCATCAGCCACACATCCGAAACACCGTCGAAGATTTCTCTCGGCGATATCGCGGAATGTACAGCGTGACGGGGTGGTATTGTAGCGATTCTAACAGATACACACAATTCACAAGCAAAAATAGTGAAGAACACCGAGCGAAAAAAATCGAATAAGAAAAATACATCAGAACCGTATACCAAGCGATAAATAAAAATAATTCACACCAGTGGAATATACGCGAGTTTGGAAATTAAATTCAAAACACGGTCAGTAGCCTGATGTGTAACGGTTAGGTAAAATTTTTTTCGTGATTCGAGCTGTCATAGCGTCAGTTCGAATCACACGATCTTCTTCACTATTATTTTAAACGCTATAATTGGTGACTACGACGTGATCTTGTATACACAGCATACACTTCCCATAGTAAAGCAGAACTTCATACACGGTCACGACTTCCGCATAGAGCCCAGCCTCCGACGTTTTCTCGTTTCTCTCTCGTTCGTCCGTCGTCCGCATACGAATCTGATCGTAACGAAGTTACTGCGGCGGGAGTGTGTAGCGATTCTAACAGATACACACAATTCACAAGCAAAAATAGTGAAGACCACCGAACGAAAAAAATCTAATAAGAAAAATACATCAGAACCGTATACCAAGCGATAAATAAAAATAATTCACACCAGTGGAATATACTCGAATTTGGAAATCAAATTCTAAACACGGTCAGTAGTCTGATGCTTCGCTGCTTCGCTTTTCAACCGTTTCATCGTGTGTTCAATTCACCTTCTTCACTATCCTTGCTTAACGCTATACTATCTCACCTTGGGACCGACTACCACCTAACCAACCTTTTCTGGAACCGGTCCATCAGCCAAGCTCCGAAAGACGGCCAGGGATTACTCCCGACCATTTCACGGAGCCTAAAGCTTGATGGGGTGGTATTTCACCGGGCGCACAGGGCGTTGGGACCCCGGCTACCACTCGGCCTTTAGTCGCCTCTTACGACAAGCTGGCCTAGCTGTGAGTATATTCTAACGCCCTACTCACAGGGCTGAGTATTATTTGTAAGATAAAAGTGGTTGGTAGATAAAAGTTATCCACACCTCAAAAACTTGCGTATCATTTCTTCTTCTGACAGGCGAAAATTCGACGTAGAATTGAAAATCATCGCATTGTGTCAATCTGTAATAGTGAGTAGAATGAAGCGCATGACCAAAGAAGACTACTAATAAAATAGGGCACTCCATTCAACCTCATGACAGGTTGTCTATTTAAACTCTGAATTTACTGGAATCTCAACCAACTTTTCCAGGCTTTATTTTTGTATGCGACTTATGCAGTCTTTAGTAGTGTTAGATCCTTGAACCTAATAAATATGGAGGATGGTTCCGACATATTTCAGTTATACGATGTTTACCAGAGTCATAAAGACTGTTATCGTGCCGTTTCTTGTTCGGATATACGAGGATAGTTTGATAAGACAGTGACTTTTTAACTAAAAGATATTTTCTTCGGCAAATAAGCATTTGATTTCTCAACATAGTCGCCTTTTAGCTCGATACATTAAGTTCATCGTTTTTTGAATTTTTTTATTCCCTCCAAATAATAGGTTTCCTCAAGGCCCTCAAAGTAGGCGTTAGTTTCTGTAATGACCTCTTCATTCGACCCAAATCTCTTACCGCCCAGCAATTTCTTCAGGTTTGGAAACAGGAAATAGTCACAGGGGGCTAAATCTGGAGAATATGCTGGATGGGGAGCTGTTCATAACTCAATTTATGGATTTTGCTTGAGTATCCTTAATCAGCACACGAGTATCACTATTTTCCATTTTCGTTAAAATTGACGAGGTTGTCTGCTTGCAAACATAAACTAAATCACGCAGCTTGCTGAAACTTTGAACTTTGACAGTAGCCTATATATAGATGACAGTTGACGAGAGCTGTGTTGCATTTAAAGTTACTGCGCGGGAAATTCAAAAAGTCACTGAAATATCAAACTGCCCTCGTACTATAAGTTGACCCGGAATCTATTGCAGCGGTAAGGAGGACAGGGCAGTCAATGGAAAGCAGTATTTAAATATCACAATACGGTCACAGGGAAGTTTGCTGTTTTAATATTGAAGACATTATAGTTTTTAATGTGCTCTGCTTGCCCGTGCAGGACAGCTATGGTTCACGCGCCATGTGCTTTCATCTTAATTGCTGGTCCTCGTAATATTTAGGTCACCGGTTACTTTCAATGGAATATGTCCGTACCCGGAAAGCCGTGCCATTTCCTATGCAAATGAGTTAGAGTTACCTAGCATTACTATGAGTTGATGATGATAATTATCAAAGTCTGATGCTTGCCTATTTTTGCTGGTTGTATCTGTACACACCAGTAAAAGTGTATATGACCGTTAACGTGTCACAACCTCGCAACAGTTTCCTTGACTTTATCACTTAAAATGGGTCAAAGTGATATTTCAACTGAAAACTCGATTACATTGGCTGTGTGCTATCTGGGAAGAAGGGGGATGCACTCACTGGAGGTTACTTTACGCATCCTTGATCACAGATCTAGCTCATGTTATACTTCTCCCTATCTCACTGTAGCTTCCATATATTATTACAGTTAAAGGACATATTTGTACACGTTACCCGTGTTAACGTATGCGCATTTCACGAATTTGTGTTCGTATGAATAGCGGTGTGAAGGGGGCTGTGTTTGGGTGTATGTTCATGGATATGTATCGCATAATTAAAGTAAGTGTTTGGGAACATCTAAATCATTTGTCACCTTACAGGATAGAAGCTTGCTGTGTGACACCCTATGAGTGCCAAGGATCTGTAATGAAAAGATACTTTTAATTTCATCACGGGAATTTGATGCACCGAATGCAGAGACAACGTCATTTGAGTGCCCTCCATAATCCTGCAGATGCTCTACTGTTACTCTTGAACATTTTGGTTTTTGGGGTCGATAACTACGGCACGATATGGGGGTCGTGCAAGGATGCTGGCTGGCTGAGGGTTATCTATGACTATTTAGCAAATTTCTCCCTAGAATCCTTGAATGCATGAGAAGCTGGATTCATGTGAGCTTGTGTGTATATGGAAATTAGGCAATAGGATAAGAACGCCTGGGTGTATTTTCATCTTCATCATCATCACCTTATAGTACTTCTTCTTCTTCTTTTGCTTCGTCTTCTCCTGTTTGTTTTTTTTTTTTTATGTTATTTGTGACTGTTTTTTACTCACTTGAAGCTTACTGTCCTCTGGGCTACGGTTTGGAATTCAGAATTGATGGCTGCCTCTTGTGTCAGCTTGTTTCCGGGAAATTGTTAATAATAAACGAATTTTGTGAGCTGTAGGTATACGTTAGTTTCGGGGAATAGACAAACTTTGAGAGGGTTTCACACGAGTGCGTCTCAAGCTGTAGGAGAATTACGAATTCCACAAGGATGTGGGTGAGTGGCTATGTGCCGAAATGAATCCCTGAAAATTTGCATCCATTCCACCTGAATTTTGCTGGTATCACGTACCAAACAGAAGGATATTCCATATGCTGGGCTCTTGAGAGCGTGGAAAGTAGCAAATAATAAGGATGTCTCACACACGTACTGTCCCTCTTATGCTTCTCTCGCTTTGTACTTTGTTTAATTCACGATACTCGTACTCAAGCAAGAAATTAGCTCAGTAAGCCAAACTATATATGGGCATCCATATGCACAAAAACATAAAATCTAAATTCCTTAATTACGTCAATGCTCTGCAAACAAAGTTCAACGTTTTATAGTTGGTTCCGTCTCATCAGGACACATCTGCAATGGTGTTATCCAGCCATACAAGAGGGTATGGAGAAGATAATTTCGTCTAGTATTTTAGTTCAGTGACCGGACATATGTTCCACAGGCTGAAAATTCCTTAATATTCGCACACACCATGTGTCATCCTCTCGTGCCTGAAGTAAGGCTCAATGAACACAATCATATTTTTATTGCACATAGTCGTGTGTCAATGTCCTTCACAATATACTCAACACTAGAGTAAGGAATTCCCTTTGTTCTATTTCTGGCGATCCTGTGTATACCTGGATGACAGGGATGTAGAATTTAGCTTCCTGATGGACAACTGAAGCGGATATGAGTCCCTTTTCAAAAAGCTGGATGAGCCGTTTTGTCTCTAGCTGCGTTCTGTACGGGTGGGGAATGTTGGAGTGAACTGCTAGCCTGGACGTTTATTCGCTTCAGTTTAGGCTTATTGAAGTGTGAAACAGGATGAAAAAGGATTTCATTAAACCATGTTATGGTGACAGCATCCCTGCGTGACATGTATGGACACACGGGCTGGGATTGAAACAACACACTACTATACCGTATGTACGAGATTTCCGAATTCCGCGGTCTTATGTGGTATAAACAAACAAACAGCAGATTGTTCAGGGACAGAAAACCAAAATTATTTCTTGTATCAAAGAGGATAAAGGGATTTATCAAAGGTATCCTCTGACTATCCCTGCGCCTTCTTCTCTTCGCCCTTTTTATTGTTTGTTCTTCCTATTTTTCCTCTTGTTGGCCTAATCAAAGCATTCACCTCGAAAATAAAAGCACCATATGCTTCGGCTCATCGATCCACTGATGCATGGTTTGTATGAACAAGTTTATTGTTTACGAGAATACGATAGGGTGAGAAAGGCTGGGGTACAAAGTAATATTGGCAAGTTTAGGGAGACTGAACAAGGGAAAAAGATCTCCACTCGAGGTTAATCCACAGGGTGCTATAAATGGCGCCTACGTGTCATCGATTCTTGGATTATTTTAACATTGAGATCCCTAAGGAACAAGAAAACGAATCACTATGATTACCGTTTGTGAACCCAAACAAATGAATGCTTGAGAAGGGTAGATGATGTTAAAGGAGGTACGGGGTATACTGGGAGTACGAGGCATTATATATGCAGAGATATGTAAGTACACGTGGCAAATAAGGAAACTGAGAGTGTCAGCGAGGAGATATGCTCCTGTTAGAAACGTATTACATTTACGGTTAAATCTCTGGAATAAAAAAGCGAAAATGGAGGAAATAAAGCGTAATTTGTATACAAAAGCTATTATAAATGCCCGTAGTCGTATTTCACATGAACCACTAACCAATAAAACTAACATCATCATCGGCACTACAACCGGGAACCGGTCTTGGCCCCATTTAGCAAGTCCTGAGGCTTGTTAAATTTTCCATAATGATTTGTTTTTTTTTTTTTTTTCGGGCAAGGTCATTAGTCTCGCGCCAGAGGCTCCCCAACGGGGAATCGAAACCCGGTCTCCCGCGTGACAGGCGGGTATACTAACCACTATACTATCGAGGAGCTAATAAAACTAACAATCTTATAAAAAGGTGGGTCTGACTGCACTCAGTATCATGAATTCCATCTATGCCGATTTCTTTCAATACTATACATTCCTTAATAAGTTTCCATAAACGCGAGAGATTTTCTAAGGTAATGTATACAAAAGCTATTATAAATGCCCGTAGTCGGATTTCGCATGAACCACTAACCAATAAAACTAACAATCTTATAAAAAGGTGGTCTGACTGCACTCAGTATCATGAATTCCATCTATGCCGATTTCTTTCAATACTATACATTCCTTAATAAGTTTCCATAAACGCGAGAGATTTTCTAAGGTAATTTACTACTTCAGCTACGCCCCAGCTCATTTACTGAGTTTGCACAGGTTACGAAGTTTGTACTCATATATCAGGTCTTGGCAAAAATAAGTGTTGTCAGGTACAATCTGACGTTTCTATTGACAGTTTGTAGTATAAACGTACTCAGGATGTTTTGACTTGGAAACTTTCATGGAGAATATTTTATATAACAATAAAAACAGTTACGATGATAATTTGATTTATTTTTCGGTGTTGGGCCAGATGAGTAACTAGCATCCCTCGTCTTGTTCATCCTTGTGACGGTGACTATTGTAACGAAGTCACAATGGCATGGCATTAATAATGTGAACTCCAGCGGTCATCTGAATGTGCTTGACATTATTTAGCATTTATTGTGGAGCCACTTTTGTAACAGTGACACGTAACGTCTGAAAAAGCAAAGCTATTTAATGCTACTGCGTTCCTCGGCAGGTCATTTGTTTTTTCGTCACACGTCTTAATACATGCAATAATGTCGTTGTGTTGGTCCCATAGACGACTTCTTCAACAATAGCATCAGGAAATAATTTGACAGGCGAATATTTTAGACAAGGTTTCGTTTCAATCTGTTCCACGAAATCTTCACCTGGAAGTGGATGACGACTTGGACTTTGGAAAGATCAGGAAGTTTCATAACCTTTCTCATCTTTATAGCCAATAGACTCGAAACTTCTTTGATTAGCGATTCCGAGTTCGACAATTATGGTTTTTAATAGTCTCAGTATCCATGTACTCCCAATCGGTGAGTTTACCTTCATCATAATGCTGTTGGTCATCATGATCTTACATCTTCATCTTTTTTAGTGAGGTGTTTTTTGGCTTGACTGTTCCAAAGACAACACTTGTTGCTTTTGGAGCCACAGTTCATTAACATTGTTGCCATTACGACGCACGAATGTTGCATCCTCGTATGTGAGGTGTAGTGATCCTAAATCACTACTCCCATCCAAATCCCCAAATATTTCCTATAATCTTAACCTTACCCATAATAGAAATCATATAACCCAATTGAATCAAATGCACGACAAAATTAAACCAAAGTCCATTTGTCGTACATTGATTCAATTCCTAATAATCCTAACATCATGAAATGCATTTAGAGTTAAGCATTTCATGATGCTAGGATTATTAGGAATTGACTCAATGTACGACAAATGGACTTTGGTTTAATTTTGTCGTGCATTTGATTAAATTGGGGAATATGATTTGGATTATGGGTAAGGTTAAGATTATAGGAAATATTTAGGGACTTGGATGGGAGTAGTGATTTAGGATCAGTACAGAGGCAAGAGCTCCCCACCGGAGTTTCATTTAATAAATAGTGTAGTGTACCCAGTCGGCGCAAGGCTAATAACCTTCCCCGTAAAAATAAATTATTATGGAAAATTTAACAAGCCTCGACACTTGCTAAATAAGGCCAAGACCGGATCCCGGTTGTAGTGCCGATGATGATGATGATGATGATGTAGTGTACCCATTAAAAAAGAAACGCATTTCCCATAATATATACCGGGACACAAACCAAATCCACGAGCATGAAACAAAATACCGGACGGCACACGCCAAAGCACCGACACCAAAACACATGATAACATGACAATACTCAATTTCCCAGGTGTTCCGATAGATGTGTGTCACGTATGGCACACGATATCACGTTGCATGATACTCACAAAAAGGGTTACATAACAATAGATGTGTATCATACGATAGATTTGTTTCATACTGCATGGTACTCACTCATTAACGTGTCATCTGAGAAGTGACTCATTTTGGATTTGCTATGCAATGTACAATGAGTGAATTAGCAACATCGTTTTCAGGTCATGATTGGACGGCCGAAAAGTGACCTACTTGGTAGATGTAATGTTGATGGGACAAACAGTACTTAAGAACCAAGTTTTGAAAGAATAAAGCAGATACAAGCTGACTACAATCAAACTTGCGTCTCAATATTTTTTTCTTCTTTTTGGCAAATATTTATGGCATTCGTGTCCCGCCTTACGAATATTTTCCGACTTATTCCCAGAAACATATGGCATTCGTGTCCTGCCATATAGTCATGTGGAGAACTCTCTTTTAGGACCTTCTACCTCTGATAGAACTGAACCAACTGGACCCGACACAACATTGCGTTGATCTTTACAAATTTGAAAAATACGCTTCACCGTTTACATCAGATACTTGCATTATCCCGCTTGGTGGCGCACGAATCCGTACAAGGCGATTCGCCCAGCATCCTACCTTACATGGCGACGCTGCCATAATAAACAAATAGCTTCCTACCCTACAATAGAGTGCACCTCAGAAGTTTCCAAATTTTTTGTATGCCTCGTTTGGACTTGCCTACCTTAAAACTAAGATTGAGGAATTTTTCAAACTATCCAGTAGTGGAATCAAAAGACAAGCTGTTTCGGTCAAAAATAAACATTTCAATCTTCAAATGAAAATTGAAAAAGAGGATAAAGGTACCTGCAATAAAATTTTGTTCATGCTGTAGATTGTTTGCTCCTCGATAGTATAGTGGTTAGTATACCCGCCTGTCACGCGGGAGACCGGGGTTCGATTCCCCATCGGGGAGCCTCTGGCGCAAGACTAATGACCTTGCCCAGAAAAAACAAATCATTATGGAAAATTTAACAAGCCTCAGGACTTGATAAATAAGGCCAAGACCTGTTCCCGGTTGTGGTGCCGATGATGAGGATGTAGATTGTTTACCAAATACGAAAATTCATAGTTTTCATTTGGCTTTTTTTGATTTTTGATTTTTAAAGCAAATATGGTGAGAAAATCACAAATCCTTCGCCCCTTATTTTTTAAGAATGGGAAACAAGGACCCAAAACATCCTAAATGCGTACTAAGGTGGCGGTTATGCAGACGTGTGAAGTTTTCAACAGATATACACGAATACGCAAACCTTAGTGAAGAACGGCACCAAAAGGAAAACCGAATCATAAACCATCAGGACGGCATACTACAGCAATAAGCATAGCATCCCACAGAAGTATAAAGTATAGAGAATAATATACTATATCCTACACGAAACAGTGGTAAAAAAAAACAACCAGAATCACCCACGTTCGTGAGGATGTTGGCCTCGGTCTCAACATATTTGGAAAAGGCAAAGGGGGGCAGGTATCTAAGTATAATGTCTAGAGGGTTAGTTCAATGGTCTCTAACTGGATGGAGGGTTGGTGGGATAGAAACCATACAAGACCGGCAGGTCTTGAGTGCATAGTAATTGCGGATTACGTCTGTGATAATTTGCCTTTTGGTCGGTTTATTTATTTATTTATTTATTAATTTTTTTTTTTTTTTTTTTTTTTTTTTTTGTAGGAAGGTGGAAATCTTCAAAAGATACCTCTGGGCCGGCCCAGAGGCATGCCGGGTTTTTACCGACTAAGACCACCTCCCGCCAGGCTCATATTCCCGTCGATCCCCGCGGAATTTTCTTTTAGATATTCCATCGCGGGGCGGGACGGGGTTTACCTGTTACTCCGCTTGTCGCGTCGCAATTACTGCATCATTTCACAGAGAATACCATTGGTTACGGACCATGCCTGTTTTGAACTAAGCATGTATTCTATTACTCCTCCAGGAGTAACTGTCCGTCTCATATGTCTCTCCAAATCGTTCGCGCTGTCTCGAATCTCACGCACTCTGTGAGTACGTGTTCCGCATTTTCTATTTTGCCTTCGCAATACAAGCAGTATGGGTGATTCACATGCTTATACTTGTGCAAGTATTACCGAAAGCATCTGTGGGTGTTTAAGTAGGGCATACGACACAGGTTCACTAAAAGCACCCGACGATTGTTCACGGCATGAATCTCCGAGGAAGCAAACAAGAAGAATAAGAAATAAAACACACGGCTGATGTTGTTGTAAATTGTTTTATTGATTTGACTTGTTGTAATTGGTTTTTGATGCGCATTGAATTGCTTGCAAGTTAAAGAGTTAATTGAAGGGACAAGTTTCGTAATACACACTGTTGCCGTCGACCTTCACTAGTAAAACACAATGTCAATAAATTCCATAATCCACAGAGTCAAGTTTTTCTTATGTTATTTATGAGATTAGTTCACAATCCTTCCGGTCGCAATACAACGCGAAACCTCAATACAAAATTAGCACTTAGCGGGGATTACAATTTAATTTTACATTATCTACATTTAATTGTTTATTGCGCCATGCGACGTGGCGGCGATAGCAACGGGGATATTAACTTTTAGAGGAAAACGGACTTCAAAATACGGGCTTCTGGAACGGGTGTAGCTACACGAGAATCGAACACCTAACATAATCCACTCTAGTGACTCCGACGACGCAACGTCCCCGACACGCGTGCTTGGTTGTACGGTTAGGATCTGACTATATGTGTCCACCTTGGCGGTCGTGATTCGACTGACTCATTACAAGCGAGAAAAAGTTCATCGCGTCGTGGCAGTGGAGTCATAGCTAAATAATCTCACTGCCACTTACTAGGAACGTGGAAAAGGGTTGCTATGCTTGCATAGGGAATTTAGTTCCAGAGAATTGCTGCCGTACAGGCCGAGTTAAATTCCTCTGCCGCAATGTATAGTGGGAAATTGGTTGCGAAGCGCGACCAAGTATGGGCATGAGTTGTCGGTTAGACAAAGATATATGGGTCTTGGTCGTTGCGATGGTTGTTTCACGGAAATGCGACGCACCGTGCTGGTGGCTTACCAGTAAGAGGAATTGGTATTGGGTAGGGTGGGAGCCGAAATGATTTTCGGGGGAAATTAGAACTGCTTGGTTGCAAGCAGGAAATATAATTTAAATAGGAAATTAACCGAAGTGGTTTTGGGGGGAAAATTATATGCGGTTTGGTGTAGTTGGGGGAGATGATTAGTGTACCGTTGTAAATTTGAATATGCATTTATTACAGCTTGGGAAATGGATTCTTGGTAAGTTTGGGGATGTATGCAATTGGAGATTTGGGGACGGATCCTGTTGCATATTGGGATGTGTTCTTTGCGTGTTTGCGCATGGATTACCCATTTGGGTTATGGTGACGCGCTCTTAGCGATTAAAATTGGTTGAGATTGTGGGTTGGTTCTCCGTGTGGTATAGAGAACCCCCACACATCCATGTCTTGACATTAGCTGAGTCAGGTGGTAATTCAGCTCGCCATGTTTTCTTTTCACCCATGTTTCTATATCAGGTATCATGGTGTGGGTCCATCTTCCTTTGGGGGAAGAATCCCACCTTCGTTACCATTCTCTTAGGCTTGAGAGCTCTAATTATGACCGCATTCTCCGACGATTCTGTTGGGAGATCTTATGCAATGCAGCGTTTTCTTTAGCTGCAATGCCAGGTGGCGTCCTCCCGGCTAGAATATTCATAGCTTCTTCGGATACCGTTCGGAATGCACAACATACTCTTAGTGATGCCAGCATATGTGCGAAGTTCACTCCCTTCATGCACGACTTATACTGTGCAGCTCCTGCCCATATGTGAGCTGCATACATTATAATGGAGGTGTTGACACTGGTTATGAGTTTCCTTATGTGGGGTCGGAGTCCTCCAACATTGGGTAGCAGTCTCGCTAAAACTTTGCCTACTCTTACCGTTTTAACACCCATTTTCCTCAGGTGTTCCTTGAAGCTTAACCTGTTGTCGAGTATAACACCAAGATATTTAATATAGGGACTGGATCTGATTATTTGTCCTTCTATTTCCAAATCATGGCGGAGGCTTATTAAAACTGCCTCCGTCTTATGTCCAGGTAGTTTCAGTCGGGCTATATCTAGCCAGCATTTAATGCTCTGGATTGCGTGGGAGCAAATATTCTCCATGTCATCTAGATGTTTAGCTACGGCCACTATTGCCAAATCATCTGCGTACCCAATGATTCTAACCCCCTCCGGTACATTGACCCCGAGCACACCATCATACATTATATTCCTATACAGCGGACCTAATACAGATCCCTGAGGTCCACCCGCTGTTATTTTATATTCCTGTGGTCCCTCATTTGTATCATACAGCAGTCTTCTATCCGAGAGATAGTTTGCTAGTAAACGCACCAGGTAGGGTGAGACTTGTAGATCGCGCAACGCTTCTAGAATCCGATTCCAATTCACCGAGTTAAACGCATTTTTAACATCTAGCGTCACTACAACGCAATATTTCTTTGTACCACCTAGCCATCGTGCTACAGCTATCGCATTGCGAGCGATGTCACACACCACAGATAGTGCCTTTCCGGTTGATCTACCTTTCCGGAATCTATACTGCGATTCAGAGTCGGTGTACTGTGGGTGCGTGTGTGTAGTGTGTTAGCAATAGATCGTATGGGACCTATGAGGTCCGCAAATCCTTTTTTATGGAGACGAATATTGTTGGAAAGGCTGCTTTCTTCAGTTTTGTACTGAAGAAGAAATCGTGGTGGTCGAATGCAAAGAGAGAGAAGGGTCAAGATCGAAAGAATGCAGTCGTGATGGGGAATCTGGTAAGTCTTTTCAAGTTTGTACTTCGGGACATGAGTCCTCGAAGTTTCAACTAGAATCTCGTGAAGTCGTTATATATTATATCTCAACCGTCGTTAGGTTCCTGTCAGTGGTAAGATGAAGTTGGTGGAGTTTTCCATCCAGTGTCCCAATTTGTGTGCCCATAATCGGGTATGTATCTGATATGCGCCCGAGATGCTCGATAGCTGCGAATGAACGTGGTCACAGCGTTATAGTCAGTTACACCCGCGGATACTTGGGGAGGAGTGATTTGGGGAAGAAAGTCTTTGGACACAAAAAAGATGTCCAGAATTGAGTTTCCTTGCGTACCAACCCTAAGTGCAACTATTTCGAAGTTGAGGGCATGTGAGTTTTCGGTATACCATTGGTACAATTTTGTGCTATTTGGGCAAGAGACAGAGTTGTTCCAGTGAGGATGTCTGGAGTTAAAATCGCCGCCTATGATGAAGGGTGTATCCCCCGAAGACCTTATTAATTTGCCCATATCTTCCGGATTAACGAGACAGTGGTCTATACTCTCGTTAGATAAAAGATAAAAGGCGTCAAATCAGGGCTACGAGGCGCGCCGGGGGGGGGGGGGGGGATACACCAAAAGGGTTCCCTTGGATTTGGCACCCATCCTTATTGTCGAAATTGAATTTCTATACAGTTGACGATACATTGGTTGCTCAATCCAAATGGTTGTTATTGGTGACATATCTGCCTTCCATTAAATTCATGCTGGTGTTCCCTAGTGGTGCTCCGTACTCTCACCCAAAGTATTTCCCATTTTTATAAATGCACTCTTATCCGTTTCTCAATTCAGACGTTTGCTAAGGGCAGTTTCTCGTACGCATTCGGACAAGTTCACCATTTAAAGTGTTACCCAGAAAGACTTAAACCTTGGATATCGAAAGCGCTGTTAAACAAAGTTGTAGTTAACAACAAACTCAGGAACTGATGCAATAAGTAACCTAATAACCATGTATTAAAAAAAAAGGTGTAAAAAACTAAGTGGTGAACTTAAAAACAGTTCCACATTTGCAGCGATAATTAGTATGCCAAGTTCAGATCCACTCAAAGCAATCTACGAAATGAGTGCCATGTAATGAATAGTACTCTCCCCCTGCTTCTGGAAAACCTTCTGTTCTACATGTCGGAAACTGATAAATTAAGTATTGCTGAAACATTTAATAAGTATTTCGCCGATATTGGCTGCAATCTTCAATCGAGACTCGTACATTCGTCTTGTTGTACTGGAAATATTTACGCACGATCGGAACCGTTGAAGAGAAGTAGTTTTCCGTTTCAGCCGATTACTCCTCCTGAAATTTTGAAGGTTACTGGTATCGTACCAAATTCGAATACGTGTGGACCTGATGGGATCTCAAATCGCATACTTATGAGAACAGCATGTTTCTGCGTGGACATCTTATCAAATCTTTTTAATCGTTGCATGTTGTCCCTAAATTCGGTACCAAAGCATATCATAATTTTTTAAGTGTTGTCCTTTGGATGGTTCAATGAACTACCTAACGCAATTAGGTTGTGGCGAGGTTTTTACCAGGTGCATCAGCAAGGGCGCAGGTTCCGTAAAAAGACCACAGATAGTTCACAAAGAATCGTTGCCACGAAGAATGTAGTAAATAAAAGAAACGGAGGAGTTGTTGTTCTGTTTAATTTTTATTGTTTATTGTTCCCTTTGGCTCCTCGATAGTATAGTGGTTAGTATACCCGTCTGTCACACTGGAGACCGGGGTTCGATTCCCCGTCGCGGAGCCCCCGGCGCAAGACTAATGACCTCGCCCGGAAAATAACAAATCATTATGGAAATTTTAACAAGCCTGAGGACTTGCTAAATAAGGCCAAGACCGGTTCCCGGTTGTAGTACCGATGATGATGATGATGATTGTTCCCTTTATTGTTATCTATCGGCTACTTAACATTCACTGAAATACATTGAGATGGTTTGGCGTAAACGCTAAAGGTCCGTCTTTATTAAATTACAATTTAACATCCACAGAAATAAACAATTACGTGACCTTAACCGAAATACATTTGGAATTGTTTTGACACGAGTGCTAATCGTTCGTCTATATTAATATTTAACATCCACAGGAACACATGGGACTGTCTTTAGTTAAGGTTTAAACATTCTCCTTCATTAAAATTGTACATCCACAGGAACGCTTTATTAAAATTGTACATTCACAGGACTCACGTGCGACAACTCTCTGGCGCGTTAAAAACTCGACTCGTATTGTGCGTGTGTCCGCTTGAGGGAACGAAATCTGACTCTTTGTCGTGTGTGTACCCGGCGAGGGATGATTTTGAACTCGGCACGCAAAGTTCCCGGTACCTGTGCGTGGTTCGGTGGTTACAATCTGACTCTTCTGGTGCTGTTGTACGGAACATACCACCAGTCGCAACCGGGAGTGGATTTCCACCGATGTGTGAGGAGCAAATCCGATCTTTTCTTTGGTGACGCCCAATGTATTTCCATTGTGACCGTACAGGTCTGGTTGCAATGCCCATTTGCTGGAAGCCAGGACAAACGAAAATGCGAGGGGTGATCAAAAGAGAATCCAAACATGCAGCTGATCAAATAGATGATCATGTACGGAAGCTGGCTGTATTGTCATCATAAACGACAGCGGATAGATTTTCCTGTTTACCTTAAGTCAACAGAAACTTCGCCTACGATGGCAAGGGACTAGGCTGGATGGGTGCATGTTTGCTTTGGGAACGAATCATAGGGCATGACCATTGATATGATTGTTTGGATAAACAATCATGGGTCGTGTGCAACTCGATGTACGTTTATCGCTTGTGCGACCGATCATGGGAAATATGACTTGCAGATGTGCAGGGATGATTGAGATTGGATGCGACGAAGGGAGTTCGACCAGGTCGGCTGTGCAAACGAATTGTAGCTCAATAGCGACCGAAAAAGGTTGCTATGTTTATACTAGCGATTTGTTTATGCTAGGGAATGTTGCCGTGCAGGCCAAAATAGCTTCTTCTGTTTATACATCGTGTATACAGGAGGGTTCTGCTTGATAGCCAGCGTGAGGATCGGGGCTGGGTGGTTGTTTAGACAGCAAATCGTTAGACATGAGCGATGCGATGATCGTTCCTCGATAGGGCGGCGGATCGTGCAATCAGTCATGCAGCTATACAAGCAAACGATTTGCTATGGCTTGATCGTGGGACCAACGGATTGTTGGCAACGAGTAAACACCAGAGGATTGGAGTGTGTTCGATGGACATGTTGCCGACCAGAGGAACCGATCAGGATCCTAAATGATTCATGTAAGATGAACCGAAATGGTTTGGTTGATATGATTGTTTGATGCCATGGCAATCTTGCCCTGGATTTATATTTCAGGTAAGAAATTGTTGAAGAGAGCTTTGTACTGCTCGTATGCAGGTAAGAGGTAATGATCGGTAATTTATTGCAAGTTGGGAAAGTAGAGTTGGGTTAGAACGATGGGTGGTTCTTCGGGCGAGCCTTAAAGAACTCCCACATCACCCCCCCCCCCCCCCCGCCAATGACGTAGTCACGAAATAAGTGGAAGGTGTTGAGAAGAGTTTGGTGGTCGGTATTGGGGGTGGACCTGGTTGTTACCGCGTTGTTGCGGGCAGGGGCAAGGGGATTGCGGTGCGTGTGTGGTTCGTATGGACCAACAGGCGTAACACCTGATACGGTCGGCGCCTGTGGGAAACTCGCTCGCGACCGCAGTGACGGAGTGGCTTGTGCGGGCTGGAGGGGCTTCCAGCCCAGCATTAATTCGTCCCCGCAGAGACGGGGTGCCGTGTGCGGGGTGGAGGAGATCCTGGTTCAGGGTCGGCATTTTTTGTCCATACGATGGTATGGCGAATTGATTGCCACCCTCTTCAGCCGTGTGGGTTTGTGGGCGCTGGCGTTGACGTTTGGGTTTAGCCAGGCGGGTTCGCATTAGGGTGGGTGTGACTGTAGAAATTCTACTTTTTTTCAACCTCACCCTGTCTCCGCACTTGTCCTCGGTGTGACCTATACGGCCACACAACGCGCAGCAATTCCGAATGCTAGACACTCGGAGGTTGGATGGCGCTGGGTTGTTAGACGGAACGGGTTTGTGTGGTGACCTATTCTGTGGAAGTGGAGTATAGTGCACACTGCATTCTACAATGTCGTGTCCATACTGCCAACACTCCCGACAGAAAGGTGTGTTACGCCTTTTTAGGCACTCGTCGTACAGGTGACCTTTTTTATTGCAAAACTTGCACGTCATGCGTGCAGCTATCAAGTACACCCGACGAGCGCCCTGGTCCGACGTGGTTTGCTCCGCTGGTGCCGGGTTCTGGGGTAGTTGCTTCCAGTTCGCGGGACGGTTCTGCGCGCTTTGTTGGGCGCTTCTTACCTCTGCGCGATTTTGGTTTAACTCGCGGCGGAGTGAAGCCTGAAGCGCACGAAAGTCGGATATGGGTTCTTCGGGCAAGCCTTAAAGAACCCCCACAAGGCCACTAGCAAGAACAGGTGCGTTCTAAAAGGTGTGAAAAAGTACCTCTTCAGTGTGGATGATGTTGCTTTAAATCGTATTTCTGGTATTCAGGTCTAATCATTGTTCGTATCCTTTCACTTCCCCTCAACATATTGTCATCATCATCATCATCATCATCGGCACTACAACCGGGAACCGGTCTTGGCCTTATTTATCAAGTCCTGGGGCTTGTTAAATTTTCCATAATGATTTGTTTTTTTCGAGCAATGTCATTAGTCTTGCGCCAGAGGCTCCACGATGGGGAATCGAACCCCGGTCTCCCCCATGACAGGTGGGTATACTAACCACTATACTATCGAGGAGCCTATCGTTAATGTTCATCCCACCTTAAAAACCGACATTTTTATTACTTCAGCTAATGTGAAGAGGCATTCAACTCTTTTTTTTCTTTCTTAAATTGTATAAGAACACTGAATGTCTTCTATTTTTCTTATATTTTTTTCTCAATATGTTTGTACTGTCATACTCACAGTAAAATTTAAATGTATTTTAAGTAATAAAAACAACTTCAAACCTCTTTGAACCTCACTATTAAGCGGCCCGTATACGTTTGCTTATAAAATCCAATGCTTCCTCTTATTGTCAATGACGAATCCCAACAAAGATAAACTTCCGATTAATGTTACCTCCATGGTCGAATCCAACGAACTATCAATTCTTGGCACTCGAAATAATTCGATTCTTGATCGGAACGATCACATATATGAAGGTGTGAAGAAGTGTTAGATGCAAGAAGTACATTGTATATTTCACCCTATTATACGTGGCCACAATTAAAAAACCATTGGCTCAGGTCCCTGCCTTTTTTATGGTTAGCTCTAAAGTTTGGCATTTATGGGTACCACAGAATCCCTTTGAGGCACGTGGTTTATGTAAAAAAAAGAAAAAAAAACTCGTGGTTACATCAATTGCAAAAATACAATGAGCAGCTTGAGATGTTGAATTGAGTTGTTGCCCAAATCATGATACAACGCCTTGTCTTTGATCTAGAATGGTACCCAGAAACTCTTTTATATTAGGAAGTTCATCAGAAGCAGTCGGCGGGGGAAAAGAAAAAGTAGCGATATGGAATAAGACACTAGAGGCTCTTGCACTTCGTACAAATAACTGTCACTCGTGAAGTGATAAAGGATACACACTGTCAAGTGGTTTCCTTCTTATGTTAATCCTTGAAATCATGTTCCACAAAGCTGACAATGTGAAATTGGCCAGGAGACATTTCTCTACAAACTCGTCCCAAGCCCTAACACGAAACAAACGCACCCATCATCATGATAAATAGGCACGTGTCCTGAATATTTAAGTTTTCGCTTGGTACACATCGTTCTGATTTATATTTTCAATTTGCCTGCTTTCCGTTTTTTTTATTGTTGTTTGGTAACAAAGATTCGTGGGTCTATGTTTGGTCTATGTTATTCATAAATAACGTATCCCACCGTCAGGATCAAACTTTGGCCGTCTTGTTTCGAACTACAATCAGAAACGACTAGAAATGACAAAAAATAAAAAAACAAGGATAAAAATCGCTATAACAAAAACCCCGAACATGATGTTGATTTCATTTTTATCAAAAACGACCCGCTACCCGTCAAATGAATGAGGCAAATCTCTGTCAGACTGAATCTTGTTTTTCATCGGGTCCCTGTTTCGTAGTCGTATTGTTGACCCACCCGCGTCCCTTGCAGTTGGAGGTATAAAGACAAAAACCAACACATGAAGCTCAGGATATGGCGATAGATGTTTATTCTTGAAAAAATGAAGAAGGTTTTTTTCCAAACAATTGGCTCGACACGACGCCGGCCCCGTTAGTCCTTTTATTTGACGAGCATCCATTACAATGAGTTGATCCTTTGGCGAGGCAGGCGCTCCTCTTGATGTTGATACTGTTTGCAGAAGTAAAAAGTGGAGAGAGGTAAAGGTACGGTCCACGGCGATGGCTATCTTTCCTTATTGTCACTGAATGATATAAAACACCTCATTACATAGGACCTACGACCCTGTCCTTTTTTTTTTTTTTTGTCTTTTTTGCTTCCTTGTTTGTTAGGTTTCCATATTTTTGTTTTCTTTGGCGAATTGTAATCTTCCTTATCTATGGTCGTTCCTGAGGGAACTTCAACTCCATCATTAATATATTATATTGTATTTAGGGGCTTCAAAAATTGTTTTTTTTTTTGAACAAACAATGCGGCGGGGTTGTGGGGCTGTGGGAGAGTTGTTATCCTGATGTTTTGAATGAATTATCGGAATGATAACTAAGTCGAAAGTGTAGATAAGAATGAAGACATCAGTTCTATTTTGCATCAAAATAACTGTAAAGTTGCCTTTGACTGGTCGGAAAACGATATTGTCGACTTGTTCTCGCATTGAGTCGCATTAGACGTGCCATGAGCTGGACTTGTATTTTATTTCGGATGTTGTAAATGGCATTTACTCGACACTCAGGACACGATTTATTACAAGTCAAACTACACACGGGCTTTTTCATAAAAAAAACAGGACGATCATTTTTTGGCACCTGACAATGCTGACTCTAAGCCACGCAAGCTGTGAGTGAGTTCATAATTCATCACATGATTCAAAAGGTCCACATACCGGTGTGGGTCTGACTTCGCAACGGACGGTTGTTTTGTCGTGTGAAAAAAAAAAATAGAAAGGATATCGATGTATTTTATCTGCAGTAGCTTGAGGCATTGTACTGCTGGTTTTAAGGGCAACACCTTTAGAGAAGCACATGCTGCAGGCTGACCACAGACTACGTGAACTTAGAGGTGATCCCCTAAGTGGGGATATTATTTGGGATTGCAAATTTTTGAAGAAAAAGCAAATATTTGTCTAAACGTCATTCGAATTGAAGGTCGAATTGAATACCATTCGTACAAGTAACCGCCGAAACATCACATCATTTTTTTTTTTTACACTACCCGAACACAAAACTATCTTGTATGCACACTGTAATCGGAGCAAGAGGAGAAAGGTAAGGTTATTTGAATAACACTGCAGTTTAGACATATTCAAGCCGAGTAATGTAAAACTAATTCACATGTACACACTTTGGATATTGAAAATGAATCTCTTAAGAAAACGCGCAGAGTACAAAACGGGAAGTACCATTTGTACAGGTCGATTGAAAAACTATATTTCACACTCTTGAAAACGTGAATGTTAGAGAGAACGCCTGCCATAGGAGAACCTACCAAACTCATATAGTTCGGCCATGTTGTATAGACGATACTATGTGATTGTAGTAGAAGAACATGTTGCCTATAATAACTCATTCGTCTAACAACAACTGAATAAGGGTACTGAACAGTTTGGCTAAATATTAAATGCATCATTAAGGGCTATATCCGGCGTGTTATCTTTAAGACACCTTTTCCTTTTTTTTAATGCGCACATAAACTTTTTGATAACTGTAATTTTTTTTTTTTTTAGACTACTCTCGGGAGAGGCGAATCTATAGCGCCGAGTGGGCGCCCCGAGATGCCATCAAATAACTGTTGCAGTTCTTTTTGAACAGTTGCAGGTTGTAACGCTCCGGGAACACTCGCGTGGGAAGGGAGTTCCACAGCTTCCCCGCTCTGTAACGGAACGAGTTCTGATACAGGGATGTTCGCGCTGTCGGGAGATGAACCACAAACGGGTGCGATCCGTCGGATTCTCGTGTGGAGCGCATATAAGCCGAATTGCGTGGAACAGTGCCACGAATCTTCGAAGAACAGTACCCGTGATAATATCTGTAAAACAGACAGAGGTCGGCAACGCGCCTTCGATGTGATAGCGACTGTAGTCCCGACGTCAGCGCCGAGTCCCCGATCAAGCGGATCGCTCGTCTCTGTATACTCTCAAGTAGGTCGAGGGTATGTTTAGGAGCCGAGCTCCAAGCATGAGAGCAATATTCGAGCGCGGGTCTAATTTGGGATTTATATAGGAGAAGAAGTTGGGCCGGAGTAAAATATTTCTTGGCTCTAAAAAGATAGCTCAGTTTTCCTGAGGCTGACTTGGCGATGCCCGGCACGGGTTTATGCTACGATACATTCCCACAGACCGTGACACCGAGCAATTTCAAACTTTCCCCAGCCTCGAGGGCCCGGCCATTCATCATCAGCTGTGGAACCGATGATTCACTTTTCTTTGTGAATGTTGTATATTATGTCTTCGCTGCATTAAAGTCAACGAGATTGGCCCTTCCCCACTGCAGAACCCTATCTAAATCCTGATTGAGAGAGTCAATCTGTCTACATATCAGCTGATGCAACGCAGATGCACCAATCGGCCGAGCACTCGAAAAAGTGTAGTACAATCGTACTATTATCCGCAAAACAGAACACTTTGTTATCCGTTGTCTCCAACAAACCATTCATGTGCAACAAGAACAAGGTTGGAGCCAAGATAGAACATTGGGGCACCCCCTAATTAACAGGATACCGATCCGAACACTCGCCGTCCACAACAACCCGGATCGATCGTTTCTCGAGAAGCTCCTCGTCCAGTCGCAAAGCTGTTGAGAAAGTCCATATGAACGAAGTTTGCTCAGCAATGCCTCGTGCCAGACGCGGTCAAAAGCCTTGGAGATATCCAATGCGACCGCCCTTGACTCACCATGCTGTTCAATCGCAGATGTCCATATATCGGTTATAAGTGTCGAAAGGTCTCCCGTGGACAGCCTTCCACGGAATCCGTATTGACGATCATTCAGAATTCCGTTGCACTCCAAATACTTAACCAACTCTGTATTGATGATTTTTTCTATTACCTTAGATAAAATAGAAAGTAATGCTATCGGGCGGTAATTTTGTGGGAGACACTTTTTTCCCGTTTTTGGGATTGGCCGAACTCGAGCGATTTTCCAACAGGCAGGAAAGGTCCTCCGTGCATAATATAAGCGGAAGAGTCATAGCGGCGATAGTTCTGGAGCACAGTTCTTAAGGACTATTGCTAGTATTCCGTTCGGGCCGGTTGCCTTCCTACAAACCAGTACGCGTCGAATAGTGCGCGGACGAAATCTCACATACCGCATGCAAGACCGTACCGGCGCGATCACAGGTGGCTCCAAAAGGCCGGGATCGCGGTTTCAATTCGCGGAAAACAAATTCGCGAACACATTAGCTTTATCCTTTGAATTCGTGACTAACGTCCTGCTGTCCGTCACCAACGGAGGGAAAGGGGAGGATGCGACGTTACCGCTGACAGCTTTTGCCATTGACCAGAAAGAGCGCGAACCAGTTGGGCACCGAAGGAGTTAATTGATCACCCTGTCGTTGTGAGCTTTATTCGCGGTATCAATCGCCTGGTTGCACGCGTTTCTGATTCTAACAAAATTCGTTCTGTTAACATCGGTGGGATTGGAGCGCCATTGCTTAAAAGCTCTATTTTTTGCCGCTGTAATCAGCTCGCATTTTTTATCAAACCAAAGTTTATCAGACGAACTTCTTTTGATGGAATGTTAGATATACATCTCCATCCCCAGAAGAATAATCTCTGATACCGACTCCGCGCCATGGAAAGGATGCGAAGAAATCTCGCAAATCGTCCCAGTTAGCGGCCCCATACTTCCATACATGGCGAAGCTGCCTAGGCCGGATATTCGCTTGATATGCAAGTGCTTACGCGACAGATACCAAGCAGTGATCTGAGTTTCCCAGTGGCGCAGAGACCTCTACGGTATAAATACTCGATTCGGATGCCAAAAACAGATCCAGGGTGTTCGCATAATCGCCTCGGGCATCCGGCACTCGCGTTGGCTCCCCCACGAGTTGAGTCAAGTTGTGGCTTACAGCAAACATCTCCGCCAGCCTCCCAGCCTCGTCGGTTCTGTTAGAATGTAACAATCAGCCGGAATTGTGCACATTAAAATCACCAAGGACGACAATTTCAGAAGCCAGGTGGTTGATCTGTATCCAGTCGACGGTATGTGAAAGATGTTCGAAAAATGTAGCCGGTCGATCGTCATTCGGGGAGCGGTAAAGACAACAAAGAAATTTAACGGAGTTCCTCTGGACAACCTTCAGCAAGCCGGAATTATGCACATTAAAATCGCCAAGGACAACAATTTCTGAAGCTGGGTGGTTGATCTGTATCCAGTCGACGGTATGTGCAAGATGTTCGAAAAATGTAGCCGGTCGATCGTCATTCGGGGAGCGGTAAAGACAACAAAGAAATTTAACGGAATTCCTTAGCACGACCATCAACCATATGATGTCCATATTATTGGGTTCTAACGCCTCCATTCTTTTGCAAGACAGATCGGACCGCGTGAAGAACCAGACTCCACCATTAAAACGGAATCTCGAATCTAAGTCGTATCCTGAATAACGAAGATATGTCGAATCAGTTGACGAATCGACCTGAGTCTCAGTTAGGGCAAGGATATCAGATTTGCTGTTTGCAAACATTGGTGAACGGCGTTTACATTCGTATTGGTGAAGCCGATGCCCCTGAAGATACAAAATGCCGTTATCAGTCGAGCGCCGACAGAGCCTCGAGAGCGAGCCCGATTATGCAATGCCGAATTTCTTAAAGCTTGGTTATTTATCATTATATTTGCATGATATCCCCCCTGACATAGTCCCCCCGGAGATCCGAATGGGAAACTAGTTTACCTCCGGAATTCCTGATCTCAGAAGGTACCATTATGACTTATCGCCGTGTCAGTCCGCGCCATCAGCCATACATCCGAAACATAGTCGAAGATTTCTCCCGACGGTATCGCGGAATGTGACAGCGAGACGGGGTGGTATCTCACCTTGGGACCGACTACCACAAAAACCAACCTTTTCTCGAACTGGTCCATCAGCCAGGCTCCGAAAGATGGCTCGGGACTTCTCCCGGCCATTTCACGGATCCTATACGTTGATGGGGTGGTACTTCACCGGGCGACAGGGCGTTGGGACCCCACCTACCATTCGGCGTTTAGTTGCCTCTTACGACAAGCCGGCCTAGCTGTGAGCATATTCCAACGCCCTACTCACAGGGCACTACTACTACTCATACGTGGAGGCTCTAAGCTAAAGAATGTATGACTATTGTCGCACAGTTTGTCTTTCAACGACAGAACTGTTTGTCTCCTTAATTATGATTGTTTGTATGAAAAAGGAAAACTAAAAAAAAAAAAAACCTTAATTTTTTTTTTACTTAAATTTAACTTCCTGAACAGTAAGACTTCTTCGGTGCGCGAGTTAAGGTAGCCACCCGTAACCACTTTACTTTATAACTATCTTTCAATTTGCTATCAAAAACACAAAACAATATTGTAAATCTTATTAAAAATTCCATTGTGATTGTCCGGGGGGTGCATGCATGAAATCAGTGCCTTTCGAATACCCTGCTTGATCTCATAAATACACGAGACTTGGCCATTCCCTTTCGTTTACATAATATTGCCTTTAAATCTTCCCGCGGTCTAGGCATATGTAAACACTGATTCAAACACACTTCCTATCGAATTCTGGTGTGGGAGTCATCCTTTATGGCTGCATTCAATTGTTTACATACGATCGTACCCATGAAGCACTGTGTTGCGATCTGATCACAAGAACCCAAATCGCTGGTATGTTATGACGCCCTATGTATTTATTCTTGGAAATGATACTTTCTTTTGAAATTGTTATGTAAATGCCATGCAGGACCGATTTTTTGTTGGCTCCTCGATAGTACAGTGGTTAGTATACCCGCCTGTCACGCGGGAGACCGGGGTTCGATTCTAATGACCTTGCCCCGAAAAAACAAATCATTACGGAAAATTTAACAAGCCTCAGGACTTGCTAAATAAGGCCAAGACCTTTTCCCGGTTGTAGTGCCGATCATGATTGATGATGATGATGATGATGATGATGATGATGATGATGATGATGATGATGATGATGATGACAAACTAGAGAATTTAAGAACTATCTTAACGAGGACAAATCAAGGGTTGGAGGTTGACGGACAACATTATTTTTTGAAAGCAAAATGTCCGAATGAACTTTATACCAGAGCCAGTCTGGAGGTGAAATTTATAATAAAACGTTGTTTTTCTCTAATATCGTAACTCGCGTGACTTTCCGATCGTAGCACAATCGGCTGCCTACAGAAGATCTACCCTACATGATAAACCAGCGGAATTCGGGATCCATCCTGTACAAGACCATTCATATCCAATTCGAGGAATGCCTCTGGTGTAACAATGCTGTCGCGTCGCACCCTCTCAAAATACAAAGTATTTGTGTAATAAGCCCCAGAAAATGAGGTCGCTGGACTAAACACTGATTAATTTGACCACAAAATTGTCCATCCGTTTGCTTCATTATATAAAGTTATTATTTGGATAGTACTTTTTATATTCGGATTCATGTGTTCGATATAAACTGGGTTAACTTTCTGTCCGTGTAAAAATGTTTGCTAAAACTTATTTGTGGTATGAGATTCGGCACTCATATCTCATTCCAGTTTGGGGCGGTTTTTTTCAATGGTAACGCTGATCCTCGTCATGTTGCATTTGGATGGATGCCGACAAGAATGCTCTTAAAATAATCTACTAACCAAAACCACTGACATGACTAATACAACAATCGTAGAAGCCGTACCTTTTAAAGAGTCTAAATGGGCTTGCGTATATCGCCAGGAATTTCTGCCACATTTTCTTATCCTTCCCACTGTAATAATTTTCCAGCGCGATTTCCGTCTGAGCCGGACAGAAAAAATATTGTGTTCTGTTGTGCCGATTACCCCCATATCTTCACACCGTAAAGCAGTGGGGTATTACAGTCAATTTCTTCATTAAACGACTTGAAACTGATATCAGGCCATATCAATTACTGACCGGGATAAGTTTCATTTGCCGTAGCTCTCCAAACAGAACAGAGGTGTCAACTCGCTCTCCCAACGAAAAATTGTAATAAAACTTGGAAATTTGGCAATCTCTCTGTGTATTCGTGAAAACATCGGGCCCCACTTTTGTTAAATTGTATGCACAGTCATGTAACAGTTGTTTCACGCTCACAGGATCTAAAGGGCCCTTTCGCGCTGCTATAGATACAATCGAATAAATTTTTATGACTCTGTTGTAAAGAACTGAATTGTGCCCTGCATTGTGTTTCGCACATTTACATTTTCCGTCCGTTTAAAATCAGAGGAGTTAGATTTAAATGGGATGATCAGGGCAAGTCTCTGTCATGAAACACCATCCGCCACCCGCTTCCCAGCGAGCCCGGTGTCCTTTTGCACAATCGTTTTACTGGCGACTTACAATTGAAATCGAATTATCTCGACGGCGCTCGTCCTACTGAGACTGTAACGCAAATACGAAAATAAATTTGTTGAAGGAAACGCCAGGATACTGAGTGTGCTTTCATTCCTGTGTATTCTTTTGTTCTTCTTCCAGATGAGTTTCGCAGCAAAGTGGCGTGCGAAAATGATAACATGCCGCTTGTGTGTAATCCCTACTCTCGGATAGCAATATATAGCGCCAGCTTTGGTCGGACGGAACGGGATAGTATACAGTGTAGCAGTGGTTCCGACCAAAACGATTCCGAGGAAGCCAACAATAAGCAGAGTAAGTCGATGGACAACGTTCACTGGGCAAACAATTAACATGTGTAACATTTTAAATTCACATTTCCAGCGTGTCTAGTGTCCTATGCAACAGAGACAGTGATGCAGATCTGCCACGGACGTAGACGTTGCTCAATTACAGCTGATGCCGCTACATTTGGTCGACCATGCAAGGGTGATGCCAAAATGCATCTGAAGGTCGTGTACACATGCAGTAAGTTCGTTACCATAAAAATAATAATTCGTCACGTTTTGTGAGAGAATGGCCGTTTAATTTCAAATCTCAATTAATACCGATTTCCTACGGCAGTTCCACGAAAAGTCCTGAAGGATCGATACGAAACAGCACCCGAAAATGATGAGCCACAACAAACTGAATTGGACTTGGATCAAGATGAACTCTACGATGAGGACCAATTCTATAAGGAATCCGAAGCAATACCACCAGCTCCAAAATTACAGGGTGCTATCCCAGCGTTTCCGTTTGACTTTACCGGTGACATGCTCCCCACCAGCACCCTGCTGCCCCCGTTATTGTCTAGAAACGACAACAGTCTCGAAGGTAAGTGGTTTAAATGGTCCGCTCGCCCGAAGGTAAACAACAGTATTTCCAATCTGATCCATGGAGACTCTTCAAAACAATCGAAAATTCACATTACGAATGCCTGTTTCAAAACAGACAGATTACCATGGATCAGGGAAGATATTGAATAGAGGAGGGTTTTACATTCTGTCAATAGCGTAGCGACGTTTCACATCTTTCCAGTGTCACTTTACGTATTGTTTTCGTCTCTCCGAGCGAGGTAATCAGTAAATGTTTAATTGAACCGGAAGAGGTATAATCCTTCACAGGCAAATAGCTGGACACTAATTGACCGAAGATTGAGTTTGAGCACCACTGACTTCGTCGCAAAACAATATATTTCCTAGAGTTTTAATTTCACTATGTTGACGTTTCGATTCACAAAAGTGTTTTATTAAGGATATATTATTAATATTAAGGATGGAATATCTTTTAATCGGTACTAGGTATCTCAAACATCTGAAATAAACACGGATTCTATAGTGTGACCTCAAATTACGGGTGTCTGCCGTATGAGTTGTATCACACAGTAGAACCCCTCTTACATTACGTATACTCTGAGGTATATACGAGTACAAAGCGTGTTCACGTTAGCCGTATATTATGTGAATTGGAAACGACGTTAAAACGTCAGATGTTGACTGTCCGGAAATCGCTCAACATGATCAAAGATAACCTCACGTTCCGGGCACAAACGAATTAAAAATTGAAAATTCCAGAAATCGTGGATTTTAAATATTTCTATTTCTTTGAATTTTCACAACAGGATCGACACATCCTTGGGAGTTTTCTAGTTACTTGCAGTGGTTTTATCCATGTGCGGATTTCAATTCAAGGATTCAACTTCAATTCGCGACAAAAAAAAAATTACACAACCGAACAATAGATTAACATTGCCTGCCAAGGGACGAATTCCTCTCTCGTGATTATTTGGGGGTCTTCTCCCCCTTGATGTAAATACGTATTTTGGCTAATTTTTGTTTGTCATGTAACTGATCCTCATCACTGGTTAACCTTGCTGATCGATTCTGATGAGGGTTGACAAGGGTTCTTTTTATCGTCCAAACTCGAATGGCGGCATCGCACTTGGTGTATACTACTATGGCTGTACTCATATCATACAACAAGCAGCTATTTGTTTCCATGTCGATTCATTTTTCATGGATCCTCGATGGCTTATCGGGGACCTTTGAGGACGATTTCTTGATGGCGTTACCAAAAGTTGTTAATACGACACCAGTAAACAAACGGAAATGCATGGAGACTCTGTGATAACAGCATGATTATGTTCATCTGAACTCGTATAATACATTCCGTAATCAAAAAAAAAAATTATTGATTGTTCAATTAAATTGTGAGTTATACTCGTAGGTTGTAAAATATGAAACTTGACAACGTGAAAACTCTAAACATTTAGTACTTTACTTTGATAAAGATGAAAATGCAAAAAGGGAGCTGACATTGCTGTGTATGGTCCCGATGCTGTCACACCTCATCATCATCGGCCCAACAAACGGGAACCGGTCTTGGCCTTATGTAGCAAGTCATGAGGCTTGTTAAATTTTCCGTAATGATTTCTTTTTTCCGGGGAAGATCACTAGTCTTGCGACAGAAGCTCCCCGACGGGGAATCGAAACCCGGTCTCCCGCGTGACAGGCGGGTATACTAACCACTATACTATAAGGGAGCACTGTCACTCCTACTCCGACGTAATTTTTGTTTCGTCAATTCCGTTCCGGTATTTTCGATGTTAATGGTGCACCTCGCTCATCATCGAAAATGTCGACAAAAACATGAAAACGACGTGAAAATAGATCTGCCCGATGATTTCAACAGACACGACACTCCACACGAACACGCAACCACAATGATGAAAACAGCACCAAAAGAAAAAGTAAAAAAAAAATCGCCATATACTGCAACACTTAATTATACTATCTCAAAGCTCAAATAGTAGTGATAAAAAAATATGTTCCCGTCTACGGATGCGTGTAGTCTGAGGTGTTAAGAGTTTAGTTCTAACTTCTTGCTGTGATTCTGTTTCATAGCGTAGCTTCGAATAACATTCAATGTGTGTGGTGGATTGTTTTATCCATCGAGGAAAAAGATGAGAAGCACGAAGGATAACCAAACGACAGAAACAGAAACGAAGGTTTCGTTCTTTTTTACTTAATTCAAAAACACGAGTAACAAACACAGAATACTCACTTTTTTTTTGTTAACAATCAGTAACAATATTTTTAGGATGCGAAAAGCGATATACCATGTTAGCAGTCATAGCATTGCCCAGGAGCTAAAGACCGACCACAAAACGGTTTAATACCATCTACAAACAACGAAACCGGATATCCTTGCCTCAACTGAGACCCAGGTCGATTCGTCAACTGATTCGACATAACTTCGTTGCTCAGGATACGACTTATATACGAGACTCCGTTTTAAGGGCGGAGTCTGCGTCTTCGCGTGGTCCGATCTGGCTTGCTAGAGGATGGAGGCGATGGAACCCAATAATATACACATCATATGGTTGAGGGTCGTGCTGAGGAATTGCGTTAAATTTCTTTGTTGTTTCTACTGCTCCCCGAATGACGATCGACCGGCTACATTTTTCGAACATCTTTCACATACCATCGACTGGATACAGATCAACCACCCAGCTTCAGAAATTGTTGTCCTTGGCGATTTTAATGTGCATAATTCCGGCTTGCTGAAGGTTGTCCAGAGGAACTCCGTTAAATTTCTTTGTTGTCTTTACCGCTTCCCGAATGACGATCGACTGGCTACATTTGTCGAACATCTTTCGCATACCGTCGACTGGATACAGATCAACCACCCAGCTTCAGAAATTGTTGTCCTTGGCGATTTTCCGCTGGTTGTTACATTCTAACAGAACCGACGAGGCTGGGGGGCTGGCGGAGATGTTTGCTGTAAGCCACAACTTGACTCAACTCGTGGGGGAGCAAACGCGAATGCCGGATGTGCGAGGCGATTATGCGAACACCCTGGATCTGTTTTTGACATCCGAACCGAGTATCTATACCGTAGAGGTTTCTGTCCCACTGGGAAACTCAGATCACTGCTTGGTATCTGTCGCGCAAGCACTTGCATATCAAGCGAATATCCGGCCTAGGCAGCTTCGCCATGTATGGAAGTATGGGGCCGCTAACTGGGACGATTTGCGAGATTTCTTCGCATCCTTTCCATGGTCGGAGGTGTGCTTCGGAAACTGCGATGTTAGCGCTTGCGCTGAGTCGGTATCAGAGATTATTCTTCTGGGGATGGAGATGTATATTCCACATTCCATCAAACGAAGTTCATCTGATAAACCGTGGTTTGATAAAAAATGCGAGCTGATTACAGTGGCAAAAAATAGAGCTTTTAAGCAATAGCGTTCCATTCCCACAGATGTTAACAGAACGAATTTTGTTAGAATCAAAAGCGCGTGCAACCAGGCGATTGATTTCGCGAAGAAAGCTCACAACGACAGGGTGATCAATAAGCTCCTTCGGTGCCCAACTGGTTCGCGCTCTTTCTGGTCAATGGCAAAAGCTGTCAGCGGTAACGTCGCATCCTCCTCTTTCCCTCCGTTGGTGACGGACAGCAGGACGTTAGTCACGAATTCAAAGGATAAAGCTAATGTGTTCGCGAATTTGTTTTCCGCGAATTCAAACCTCGACCCCGGTCTTTTGGAGCCACCTGTGATCTCGGCGGTACGGTCTTCCATGCGGAATGTGAGATTTCGTCCGCGCACTATTCAACGTATTCTACGTGAACTGGATTGTAGGAAGGCAACCGGCCCGGACGGAATACCAGCAATAGTCCTTAAGAACTGTGCTCCAGAACTATCGCCGGTTGTTGGCTGACTCTTCCGCTTATCTTATGTATGGAGGACCTTTCCTGCATGCTGGAAAATCGCTAGAGTTCGGCCAATCCCAAAGATGGGAAAGAAGGGTCTCCCACAAAATTACCGTCCGATAGCATTACTGTCTATTTTATCTAGGGTAATGGAAAAAGTCATCAATACAGAGTTAGTTAAGTACTTGGAGGGCAACGGACTTCTGAATGATCGGCAATACGGATTCCGTGGCAGGCGGTCCACGGGAGACCTATAGCGTTTGAAATAATAGTGAAGAAGAACGTGTTTTTCGAACTGACGCTATGACAGTTTGAATCACCAAAAATTGTACCTAAGCGTTACCCATCAGGCTACTGGCCGGTTTTTGAATTTGATTTTTAAGCTCGACTATACTCCACTGATGTGAATTGTTATGTTATCGCTAGGTATACGGCTCTGATGTATTTTCTTATTCGATTTTCGTTCGGTGTTCTTCACTATTTTGCTTGTGAATTGTGTGTATCTGTTAGCGATGCCACAGACCTTTTGACACTTATAACCGACATTTGCGGTTGAACAACATAGTGAGTCGAGGGCGGTCGCATTGGATATCTCCAAGGCTTTTGACCGCGTCTGGCACGGGGCATTGCTGAGCATACTTCGTTCATATGGACTTTCCCAACAGCTTTGCGACTGGACGAGGAGCTTCCTCGAGAATCTGTATCCTGTTAATTCTGTGGTGCCCCAAAATTCTATTTTGGCTCCAACCTTATTCTTGCTTCACATAAATGATTTGTTGGAGACAACGGATAACAAAGTGTTCAGTTTTGCGGATGATAGTACGCTTGTTTCCTCCTTTTCGAGTGATCGGGCGATTGGTACATCAACGTCGCACCAGCTGAGATGTAGACAGATTGACTCTCTGAATCAGGATCTGGATAAAGTCCTGTGGTGGGGAATGGCCAACCTCGTCGACTTCAATGAAGCGAAGACACAATATACAACATTCACGAAGAAAAGTGGATCATCGGTTCCACAGTTGATGATGAGTGGCCAGGCCCTCGAGGCTGGGGAAAGTTTGAAAATGCTCGGCGTCACGGTCTGTGGGAATGTATCATGGCATAAACACGTGTCTAGCATCGCCAGGTCAGCCTCAGGAAAACTGAACTATCTTTTTAGAGCCAAGAAATATTTTACTCCGGCCCAACTTCTTCTCCTATATAAATCCCAAATTAGACCCGCGCTCGAATATTGCTATGTTTGGAGCTCGGCTCCTAAACATACCCTCGACCTACTTGAGAGCGTACAGAGACAAGCGATCCGCTTGATCGGTGACTCGGCGCTGACGTCGGGACTACAGTCGCTATCACATCGAAGGCGCGTTGCCGACCTTTGTCTGTTTTACAGATATTATCACGGGTACTGTTCTTCGAAGATTCATGGTACTGTTCCACGCAATTCGGCTTATATGCGCTCCACAAGACATTCCGACGGATCGCATCAATTTATGGTTCATGTCCCGACGCGGCGGCGCGAACATCCCTGCATCAGAACTCGTTCCGTTACAGAGCGGGGAAGCTGTGGAGCTCCCTTCCCACGCGAGTGTTCCCGGAGCGTTACAACCTGCAACTGTTCAAAAAGAACTGCAACAGTTATTTGATGGCATCTCGGGGCGCCCACTCGTCGTTATAGGTTCGCCTCTCCCGAGAGAAGTCTAATAAAAAAAAAAAAAAAAAAAAAAAACAGAGTTGGTTTTAAAGAAGACGTTTCATGTATAATGTGTAAAATGATTATATAATGGATTTATTTTTCCCCACTCTATTATCAAGAGATTTTGACCCTTAATGTATATCGAGTATCATTTTTTCATGTGGACGTCGCAGCTCTACTTTGGATGTAAAAGCAGGTTCTCCATTCTTTTTTTTCCAAATTGGAGAGTTGCAAAGTGCAGAAAAAAGGCTGCCAGCCATGAATTCATGGTCACTAAACAGTAAAACTTAGCTTGTAAGGTGTGCAACCCGTTTCAGCATGACATTTGTATCACGTTCATTTATGCTATTCACCAGCCCCTTAATGGTTCTCCAGATACCAAGACGTCTTCCACTAAATGTGTATACAATCAAGATTTTATCCCGCCATTGACAGCCTCATTATAATTGTCGTCATCATCAACCAGTGCAGTCTGTGCATTTAACATCCCCAAAACCATTCAATGCGATCGACATCTTCTCCCTCCTGTGGCATACACCTCACTTACATGTCAATATTAACTGCTACCTAAAAGAAGAGAAAAGCCGAACTATTGTGTCACCGTGTTAAAACAACTTCATGTCCATTATCCTGTTTTATTCATGTAGTTTTGTTTTTTTCCTTTTTCTTTTTTTTTGTATATTATACCCTATACCGCATCCGGTTATGTATACTACGTGTCGGAACAACGGTTAACACTCAATTCCGACAAACCCCAGTTGCTGCTTGTCCTTTCTGATTGCTCACACGTTTGGTTTGTTGTGTCCCTACCCCCGTTCGTCAGTTCTTGTTCACACCTTTGCCGTGACCATTTAAAATTTCGGGATCATTCTATAGTTGACAGGGAATCAAGCCAGACATCAGTGGTATCGTCAACAACACCTGCAACACCACCATCCACCGAGGAGTGGTATGAGGACTTTCTCATACCGAAAACAGGATCTAATGAGGATTTCTATGGTGGCCACAGTGAAATGCCATCGTCGGCAGTGGCCAAGAATTTCTTCATCCGCCGGATGTATACACGCGTCAAGGGAGAAATTGGTCAGGCTGTCTTGAAGGAGTGTTTAGATGGCGAGCGCGTCGAAGTAATTGGATTCCTAGTTAATTGGATGCAAACCTACGGTTTCATTAAACGTGAGTTGTGGTTGTGTTTGAAAAATGTGAGGCGGTTAAAAAGGACATGAATTTGGGTTGGAATGAGATGCCTTTTCCTCTTCACATTTTCCCCTGTCTTCCTTCTTCTCTTTCATCTTTGTGGAACAACAGGCCTCTAATGCTGCTGGAATTGTGATCTTGAAAGTGTCGCCGAGTCGGCATCTAGATGCCGACCATAATCGAATTGCTGAGCCTTATGGGAACTGTGCTTGTTGCTGACTAAAAAATACTTAACTTCAATGTGGCAATCAGCCCGGGATTGTAGGGTATTTGAGCATGGGAAATCGGGATGATATTCTTCTTGGAGTTGCCCTAAAATTGAAGGCAAATCCCCATTTAATTGTTAATTTGTAAAGTTGTACCTCTGACGCTGGAATTAATCCGACCTAATGACGGCGATGGAGAACCGTCTGATGTTTCCCGAAAAATGATGTTGATTTCGTGGCTGGAATCCTTTCAATTTATATGGATGTTAGGTTCTTAACGTCGGCATGAATGTGTGCGGTAAAAAGACCGTTTTTTAATGAAAGCGAAACAAAGCAGCTGGTCCCATTTTTTAAGGTTTTTTACGCTGTTTCTCCGTGAATTCCTGTGGTTAGTGGAAGGGTGAACATGCAGTGAAGTGGTGTCAGGTTCATAATCGGGGTGAATCGCAGTCCTTGGGAAGGAGTGTTGAAGTTAATGTGGTTGCTGTTAGTAATGATCGTGATGGGGTTGGCGATGATGATGATGATGCTGATGATGACGATAAATGTGCGCTCTCCCCAGAGGTAAAAACACTCAAAATTCATGAACATGACAATAATGAGTACGAAGCCGACTGTAACCGTTCCATAATTCATTCTCATCTCCCGTGAGTTTTGATTATGGCGATTTACCTTTTACTTTTTTTTAGGTTTCACGCCAGATTAGTGTTGTTACGTGAGTTCAATTCATTACCAGTCATTCGAGTCAGCGTTTTTATACCACCAAGGGAAGGGGTTGCGCTGATATTGGTCCTAGGAAGTAGTTGATGCATTCATAAGTTTTCAAATTAAGAGCACTTTTCATGTACGTCGAAACAAGAAGTTTGATTTGCGAAACCTGAATCAATTGTAACTACTGGGATCCATTATGACATGTCCTCTTTTTGTTTTTATCTTAAGGACACTTTTTTCTGTTATTTATTAAGCAATTAAAAAATCATTTGATAGGCTTATTCTACACATAATTAGGTATAAAAAATTATTTTTCTTTTTATTTTAAGTACAAAATGGCGGCGTGGCAGCAACAAGTGCAAACAATTTTTTTTTTTTTTTGGCTAATCAAACGGTGTGCAGCATAACGACCCTCTGGCAGCACCTAGAATATAAAAAAAAATGTTTCATCATTTATGAGTTTTTCTAAGGCGTTACACATGATTATTACAAAATATTAATTTTTCGGAAAAAACCACCACCTAATCAAAAAAATTGAATTTCCCATAAAATATCGACCTTAAATTGTTTTTAAAAAATTTAATTGTTAGTTAATCATTAAATCTGTGATAGTTTACCTAAGAAGCTACAGTTAAAATTTCACGTCGTCCGAATAAAAATTGCTAGAGTTATGTTGCACACCAACTTGAGAAAAACGCATCTAAAGTTCCAAAACGTGTTTACAGCGTTGTTACTATCTAATGCTATCTCTCTCTAAAGTAAAAGTTTTATAACGCCATCTATACGTATTTTATGAAAGTATGACGCACTGGCAGTCTGGTGACAGAAACAAAAAATATCGTGACAAGATGGAAGCAGTACTTTGAAAACCTGCTCAATGTGCGCACCCATCAACCACAAATAAACGCACCAGACGTACATACAGTCGAGCCCCAGATCCCAGAGCCCTCTTTCGACGAAGTTGTAGACGCGATAAATCGACTGAAAAACAACAAGTCTCCCGGAATCGCTTGCATACGGGCAGAGCTTGTGAAGCATGGAGGAGAGGCAATCGCTCGAAAGATCCACCAACTGGTTAAAATAATATGGGACAAGGAAGTCATTCCGGAAGAATGGAAAACCGCAATAGTCATCCCCATTTTCAAAAAAGGCGACAGATCTGACTGCGAAAATTACAGAGGAATATCATTGCTTCCAATCACATACAAAATATTGAAAAATGCCATACTGGCAAGAATCACACCGTGCGCAGAAGAAATATTGGGAGACTACCAATGCGGATTCCGTCGGAACTGTTCAACAAGCCACCAGATGTTCACAATAAGGCAACTGCTGGAAAAGAAGTGGGAATACAGAGAGACGGTTCACCAACTGTTCGTGGACTTCAAAAAAGCCTACGACTCAGTCGCAAGGCAAAGACTCTACCATATTGTGGTTGAGCTGGGGAGCCCAAAAAATATGCCGCCCTCATTCAAATCTGCATGAACGAAAACAAAGGGCGAGTTAGAATAGAAAACCACCTCTCAGAACCATTTGAAATTCGGGACGGACTAAAACAAGGGGATGGCCTCTCACCATGCCTTTTTAACCTTGTCCTCGAGTATGTTATCAGAAAGGTACAAGACGACAACACGGCCGGATCATCCCTGAACGGGGTCACACAAGTGCTCGCGTATGCAAGATATTTGAAAATGTCAAAGAATTTAAATATCTGGGAACGATACTGACGACCAGAAACGAAACGTCAAAGGAAATTAACAAAAGACTACATTCCGGCAACGCTAGTTGGAATGCAGTCAGTAAACTATTAAAATCCAAACTGCTATCACGTAATATAAAGCTCCGTGTCTATAGAACCATAATCATACCGATTGCTCTATACGGATGCGAAACATGGACTCTCACAAAACGGGAAGAGAACAAATTCCGCGTATTCGAGAATAAAGTTTTAAGAGGTATATTTGGAGGTAAATATGACGAGGAGTCAGGACAATGGAGGAAACTCCACAACCACGAATTGGAAGAGCTATACCGCAAACCTACAATAGTGAGAGTGATCAAGTCGCGAAGATTAAGATGGGCCGGACACGTAGCGCGAATGGGCGATGATAGGACCGTGCATAGAATTCTTGACGGTAAACTAACGGGGAAGAGACCGACAGGACGGCCGCGACGGAGATGGGAGGACCATGTTAGATTGGACCTCGAGGAGATCGGATCGGATGGTCGAACGTGGAAGGAGAGCGCACAGGACAGGGACCAATGGCGGAGCCGAGTCGGTGAGGTCATGAACTTCCGGGTTCCTACAGGCCAGTAAATAATAAAAAATAATAATAATAATGACTCACTTGTATTGAATAAAAATTATCGACCGGATTATGACACTCCAAAACGCTGCGAAAAGTGAAGCGGATTTTTCGAACACTTCGGGGCCTTTAAGGTTGTTGCGGAATCAACTTTAAAAAAATAGAAAAAAAAAAAATTTCCCACATTAAATTCCTTTTGGATATCATATTTGAGATCTTTATACGTAATTTAAGCTAAAAATAAAATGGATAAAAAAATTCTCGATAGATATAACCAGGGCTGTGGAGTCGAAAGAAAATAACACGACTCCGACTCCGACTCCGATTCCTATATTTACCAACAACACGACTCCGGCTATAACTCCGCCTCCGACTCAAAAAAGCTCAATTTTATCAGGTTGTTTCCTACCTTTGCATATAGCCACTTTTTTCATGTTGTATGGATAAAAATAAAACAAAATCAAACTTTAATAATCATTTATTAGAATTTATTCTTAAAAACAACATTGCTTCTATTAAATCTGTATTCGTAGAGGCTCTCAAATCAGAATTCAGAATTTTAAGGGCGGAAAATAACCTCTCTACGGATACTTGGGTTGGCGGTAATGCTGTAACGATCAATGCTGAATCTTTTACGATTGCTGGATACCGCTGTATTGCCATTTCAGCATTTAACTTATAAGTTCGGTCAATTTTTTCCATTTCATTCAATGCATCATAAAATTCAATTTTAAATTTTAAAATAGAGTCTCCTTCATCTATATTGGGACTGTCATTCAAACGAGGACGTTTTAGTTTATCTTCTTGATTGAGATATTTTTCAGATTCACCGGTGTCGGGTGAAGATGATGGTAATTCGTGTACGCTGCCTGCTGTCGTCTCTTTTTCTAGTCGAAGGCCTTTCATGCCAACGGTTAATTCAAACAGAGCGTTTTTAGCTCTATTTATTTGTTCTTCCGCCAATAGGGATCGAACCATGGGGTCAACATAGATCACAGCCAACAGAATATCGTTGTCCAGCAAATGTGTTTGTCTACATAGTATGGCGTTTTTAATTCCACCAGCAAGAGTATTGTTTAGAATCTTCGACAAACGAAAAATGATGTTTTTCCACTCCTTGAAAAATAAACCAGGAGTCAAATCTTCCGCTTGCATTACTTGTGTAGCGATATAAGGATGGCGAAGCACGGACTCAAGATCCTCCACTTCTTTCCATTTCCATTTCAGTCATATTCACGTTCGGGCTGGCCATGTCCACAAGATAAAATTTCAGTTCAAGAAGTCGCTGCATCATTAAGTATGTACTACCCCATCTTGTAGCTTGATCCAAAATCGCTCCCTTTCCAGCTCTTCGTTTGATTATGGCATGTATTTTTGGTCTTCTGGCGGCTATTGAGACGTTTCGTACATTTTCACAAATTCTCGTTGCGTGCACTTCTCTCAAGCCATCACGGATTGCCAATTGCAACGTATGTACTGCACATCGCATATGATGGATCTTAAAAAAATCAGAAGCGGCAGCACAAAGTGTATCATCTAAAATACTGGAGTAATCATCAATATCGTCTTCCGACTCAATAGTACTTAATTTTTCGACAGTACTCAGCATATTACGAGCGTTGTCTGTCACAATGGATACAATTTGTTCTAGTTTAATATTAGACTCTTTCAGAACATCCATCACAAGCATTTTTAAATAATCGGTTGAGTGGTCAGATTTAGTGTCTTTGATTGCCAGTGAACGTATTACTATTCTTTTATTATTATCAACGAATTGAACATTAATTCCCAAGTAATTAACCGGATAACGTGTACGTGTACTTTTCGTGTAAGAGATTTTTAAGTTCATTCTTCTGTTTTTCAGCGTCCTCTATTACTAAATTTCGTACACTGCTTCTTTCTAAAGATACTCCGACTTTACGAGCCATTTCCCCGTTCAATTTAATAAACGCTGGACTCGAGAAAAAAGTGATAGGCAAAGAATTTTTATATACCATTTCACTGATGCAGTCCTTAAATTTGTCGGCCGTCATATTCACATTATCACTTGTAAAATACTTAGTTAATGGCACTTGATGATTCCGATTATTACTTACATTTAAACTACTGTTGTCCTTCTCACAAATAATCTTATATAAGTTTGGGTGATGGCGTTGAATGTGACGCTTCATATTTGACACCCTACTGGGCGCACTACATCCTTTCCCACCGAAAGCACTGATTTTTTCACGACAGATTTGTTTTTCAGGGTCATCCTTAGGTTGACATACAAAAAATTGATCGTCCTCAGTCATCTTAAATATTCATACACCGTCGATTTTTTCTTAGATCCCTGATACATCTTGAACAAGGAGGATTGCTATTTACACTAAAAAAAATGTATCCTATTTAAAATTTAAATAAAAAATTAAATATGTTGTTACAAAGGAAACGTACCTTTGATCCCTGCTTTTACAAAAATTTATACAGAAATGGAGACAATTTTGTTTATGTAACGCAATGATTTCAATACGTGCACGTGACCAATGCAGAACGATGACTGGCAAAAAATGCGCGCAAATTGCGTGCAAACAAAAGCAGAAAGAAATGCTCCTTTTCTTTCGACGTGAGAAAGAAAGAGCCAAACACATTTTTGTAGACTTTATGCATTATTATGCGCCTGCAAGTTTAATATTCGTTCACAATAGACATTCATTATAATAATTTAAAAAAAAAAAGTATTTTAAATTTTAACGAAAAAGTAGTCGGAGTCGCTCGTTTTTTACGACTCCGACTCCAACTCCAGCCCAAACACCGCGACTCCGCGACTCCGACTCCGACTCCACAGCCCTGGATATAACCCCTTAGTATAAATTTCAGGATGCTCTCTTTTTATATTGACATATCTTCTAAAAGTTTCCTTCATTAACTTTTTTTCTTGCCATAAGAAATAGTTGAAAAATATTTTATTATTATTATTATTATTATTTATTACAATGCAAGTAAATTACATGGTAACTTAAAACTAATAGCACTAGCGACTAAGGCTTTCGGCTAGAGAAAAATATAATTGAGCTTATCTTTAATGTCGAAAACAAAAATGACATACGAGGGTGTATAACAGGTACTTGACATATGCCAAAAATGGCGCTACTACTAATTGAAAGGTGTCATTTTTCCTAACCAGAATCTTTCATAACAATACTGGCGGACACTCAAGTTGCCTCGTGATTTGCGGATGGCAATCATTTACATCGAAAAATTGTTCTTGATTCTGTGCTGTCAAGGTCTAAGTACTTGGTGTACAGCCTTCGAGGTAAACTTATGAAATAAAATAGAAGTGTTAATAATATAAACATGGAATTTAATTATAATTAATAATATAAACATGGAATTAATAATATAAACATGGAATTTTAACTCGTATGATGTCTATTTTCATTAAGATATACTGCTATTCACCAATAGACGAAATTAATTTAGAGTAAAAGAAGGTTTTAATACTAGGTTGAGAAAAAAGAAGACCGTTTGCTGCTTTTCAAAGTGATATATCTCCGTAACTGGTCAGATTTTTTTTCGCGTCTTTTATACCAATGCTCACACAAAAGGGGATTTTGAAGTGCCTTGAAATGTCAAACCACTGTGCGAGCAGTTGGTTTAACAGACAACAGATCTGCTGATTGATGATGGAAGTTTAATGAGATTATTGCACCGCGTTAAAAGTTAATGCGAAGCAAACCACTCTTCTTTGGTTTTAGAAACAAATTCGCAACATCTGTGTATAAAAAGACTGTTACTTAAGGTACTCAGTAGCGATCAATTGTCAAGAAATTCTTCGACTTCTTTCACATGGAAAACTTTGATATCAAAGATGCTCTTGGTTCGAGCTGACCTATCAACCGAAAAGTCTCCAAAATTATGAATACGGTTCAAGAAGTTGTGAGCAGTACCAATGGTACGTTACCAACTGAAAATTGTCCAGAACAAGGTTTTGAACAATTTTCATAAAATTTGTTACAGAAAGAAGTTCGAAAATTTTCATCTGCGTAAGATGGATTGAAATCAAACTATTTTTGAAGTGAATTGTTCACACCAACACGAGTTAAGGTGGCGGGGTGCTTGACTTAAAATAAAAAAAAAACCACGTACAATTTTTATTCAAAAACGTATTTTCATCATCATCATCATCGGCACTACAACCGGGATCCGATCTTGGCCTTATTTAGCAAGTCCCGGGGCTTGTTAAATTTTCCATAATAATTTGTTTTTCCGGGCAAAGTTATTAGCCTTGCGCCAACAAAAACGTATTTTATTTAAATTTATTTATTATGACCACGTACAATTTTTATTCAAAAACGTCTTTTATTTAAATTTATTTATTATAAATCAATTTTTTTTTATTTTACTTCTCCCAGGAAATGCGAACCTTTTTTTCTCGACCGGGTCCATCGGCCAAGCTCCGAAGGATTCTGAAGGAGTACTCTCAACCATTTCACGAAGCCCGTAGCTTAATGTGGTGGCATTTCACCGGCTGGCTGGGCTTTGGAACTCTACCTACTACTCAGTAATTGTGCCAAACTGCACAATAGCATGAGACGTCAGTTGAACCTAGGTTTGCGCAATTAAACGCAAGGCACAACCTCCTTACCAACTCAGCCATTAAGGCGGCAAATATAACTTAACGATGTCTTCTCTGATGGGTGTTCCCAAACCAACTCAACGCACTAATCTACTTCTAAAATACGCCTCGGTATTGAATTGCAAAAATTGATTCTTACACTTTGGAACAAAGGATCTAAAGTTCGGTCGACGCTGAGTCTACAATTCGTCACCTTTGCAAATTCCATATCGAGTTCCTAAATATAAGGTTACGAAATATTGTTCCGGCCTAGGTACTGATATTGCGTGGGAGTCATAGAACTGTGAGATAATAGCCTTGGTAGGCGAGATTTGTTGTTTAAGCATATTTGGTGAGTGGAAACTTGGTGGCATCAAGGGGTGACAGGGTGCACGGTAACAACCGTAACTCGCGCAAGTTGGAAAAATGTTTTTTGCGTACAAATAATAATCATCTTCATCGGCACTACAACCGGGACCGGTCTTGGCCTTATTTAGCAAGTTCTTAGGCTTGTTAAATTTTCCATAATGATTTGTATTTTCCGGGCAAGGTCATTAGTTTTGCGCCAGAGGCTCCCCGACAGGGAATCGAGCCCCCGTCTCCTGCGTGACAGGCGGGTATACTAACCACTATACTATCGAGGAGCCCAAATAATAATAAGATAAATTAATATGAAACGTACTCACTTGGGTGTTGGATGGATGGCTGTTCCTGGGCTTTCTTTTGTTACCTTAGTTTTTCTTCTTATTTCGGCTTTTCAGTAATCCTATTTATGTCTGTTCCTTAGTGCATACCAAATTAAAACAGATGATGTTTTTAGTTTCACAATAGTTTATTATTTTTTACTTTACTTAATTAGGTTTTTAGTTTCAATATAGTTATATTTCATATAATTTACTTAACTAGAGTTTTTATAATAGTTTCACAATAGTTTCACAATAGTTTATTATTCTTTAATTTACTTAATTTAAGTTTTTAGTTTCACGATATTTCTTTTCATTTTTAGGTTGACAAAAGTTTTGCAATAACAGTTATTAGTTTCACAATAGTTTTTTATTTTTTAATTTACTTAATTTAATTCTTTGGTTTCACGATAGTTCTATTTCATTTTATTTAGGTTTAAATCAGTTCTTCAGTAATAGTTTTTAGTTTTACAATAGTTATATTTCATTTAATAGAAATTAGGTAAATTAAATGAAATGAAATGAATAATTTGAGATTTTAGTTTTTACAATATTTTATTATTTTTTAATTTAAGTTTTCAGTTTCACAATAGTTCATATCATAGGCACTACAACCGGGATCCGGTCTTGGCTTTATTTAACAAATCTCTCCACCGGTCTCGATTTCGAGCCGATGTCATCCAGTTTGGCAATCCCAGGCTCTGGGCGTCCTGGTCTACGCCACCCCTCCATCGCAGACAAGGTCTGCCGCGCTGTCTTCTTCCATACATCCTGCCCAAAGGACATTCCGGCCAGGCTGCTCTTCACTCATTCGAGCTAGGTGCCCCACCCACCGGAGTCTACCGAGCTTGATTTTTCTTACAATATTAGCTTCAAGGTAGATTGCGTACAAGTCATGGTTGTAGCGTCTCCGGATTCGTCGTCCCTCACATACGGGGCCAACAATTCTCGTTAAGACCTTTCTCTCGAACGCGACCAAGAGTTCAGAGTGCCTTTTAGTAAGCAGCCAGGTCTCGGATCCATACATGAGTACTGGTAAGACCATGGTCTTGTATAGTAGTAGCTTGAATGTTCTGGATAAATTGCGGGATTTAAAGAGCCTTGATAGACCATAGTAGGCTTTGTTGGATTTGATCAGCCTTTCGCGTATGTCTTCTTCCATATTGTTATCGGCTGATACTATTGACCCAAGGTAGTTAGAGGATTGGACTACTTCAAATTCGTGCTCCATTACCCTGATAGTTTGACCAACGTTAATTCTTCTCTTCGCAAAAGTTGCCACCATGTACTTAGATTTTTCCTAATTCATGTGCAGTCCCAGTTTTTGTGCCGCCTGCTCGATCTGGGTGAAGGAGTCCTGTACAACCGATTCGGTTCTACCCATGATGTCGATGTCATCTGTGTAGGTAAGTATCTGCCTGGACTCGGGGATAGTAGTCACTCTAATTGTGACGCCAGAGTCACGGACTGCTTTCTCCAACGCCAGGTTGAAGAGGACCCAGGCCAGACCGTCCCCCTGGCGGAGTCCATTAAAGATGTTTGTTGGTTTGGACAGCAATCCCGCTATTTTTACTCGACTAGTTACTTTGGTCATGGTCAACCTACAAAGTCGTACCAATTTGTTTGGAATGCCGAACTCTCTCATGGTATTATATAGTTCTACCCTGGTTATGCTGTCGTAGGCGGCTTTAAAATCTATAAATAGATGATATAATGGAATCTTAAATTCCAGATATTTTTCCATCACCTCCCTAGGGGTGAATACCTGATCAATCGCTGATTTTCCTGGGATGAAGCCACACTGATATCGACCAATGACGACTTTAGCGTATGGGGTCATCCGATTTTGTAGGATAGTTGAGAGTATCTTATAGGCAGTACTCAACATTGTTATACCCCTATAGTTGCTGCACAGTGTGATATCCCCCTTCTTATGTATGGGACAAATTATTCCACGACCCCAATTTTCCGTCATCTCCTCTTTCTCCCATACGTGCACCACGATCTCATGAATTGCGTGATGTAACGCTGTCCCTCCTTGTTTGCTCAGCTCTGCTGGTATTATGGCTCTTAATGTTTCCTCAATGCTTGGTGGCGGCAGCATTTGGTCTTGATCTTGCATTGGTGGAACCTCCAATTCTACTATGAGCTGACCATTTAACAATTCATTGAAGTGCGCTTCCCATCGCTCCAGAATGCCTTGAGGATCGGTGATTACCCTCTTTATCCTTGCAGTAAGTGCAGCGTGGTGTGTACCGCGTCATACTGCGGATTATTTGGTAGAACTTCAGCGCCTGGTGCGGACCTCGCTCTCTACTTTTCTCTATTTCACATACTAGATTTTTTTCCCAAGCACTTTCCTTTTGTCTGTGGGGTCTTTTTTCAGATCTTCTGTGCTCTTTGTACTTCTCCTCGTGTACCGGCGTCCTAAAAGTAGCGCCAACGTTTCTCAGGATTTCACAATAGTTCTCTATCACCTAATTTACTTAATTTAGGTTTTTAGTTTCACGATAGTTCTTTTCATTTGATTTAGTTTGAAAACAGTTTTGCAATAACAGGTTTTAGTTTGACAATAGTTCTTTTTTTTTTTAAATTTACTTAATTTAAGTTTTTGATTTCACGATAGTTCTATTTCTTTTCATTTACTTAATTTGAGTTTTGGGTTTCACAATAGTTTATTAATTTCTAAATTAAGTTTTTAGTTTCAGGATAGTTCTATTTCATTTAATTCAGGTTTAAAACAGTTTTGCAATAATAGTATTTACTTTCACAATAGTTTATTATTTTTCGACACGAGCCGAATTGAAAACACAACACAACCAGAGTCGCACGACAGTTTTTGTACCACAGAGCTAATTTCCAAATAATCACCGAGTTAAAATTAATTTACACAAGAGGGAATATCCCTCATTCGTGTCCTTAATATAAGAGGACACAAATTTCCCCCCACCCTAACATTTATTGATTCATTGGAATTTGGCTTCGGCTATCGCTGACCTGAACCCCCTTCCAGTCAATCCTCAGGTGTACTAACGGTAAATTTGCTGGGAATTACAACACGTGCGTTGTAGGGGATGAAAAGGTTAAAAAATGTTGTATGTTATATACGATGGAAAGTTTTGGCCATAAAAAATCATTTTCGGAATAGAATTAAATTAGGGAAAAATATTTTGAATTGCAATGACTGTAAAACAAGATGTGCTATTGAGACGTCGGAAAATATTGTTTTCTGGGTATGATATGTGTATATGGACGCGAATTTATGTAATTAATTAGCTAGACATTGTTAATTATGTAACACGCATAAAGGAGGATTTCAAGTTATCCTTAAGTGTCAAAGCACATTGCGAGCGAAAAAACAGTGCCACACCAAGATGTCTTATAGAACAACTAAATGAGATAATATATCCTTCTATTTGTATACCATGGCGCTCAATTTGCTTCTGGCTGTTTATGAAAACTTCTTCCATCTTATGTGCGTTGCTAATTTTAGTCGGGTTATATCTACCCACCTTTCTAGTCTCTAAATTGTATGGACACAAATATTATTCAGGCCAATCATATATTTAGCCATGAATCGTCCTATTTGGCAAATTGATTCGGAAGACACCGTCATATACAATGTTCCATAACAACGGTCCCAGTACAAATCCATATGGCCCGTCACTAGTTCATACTTTTCTGAACCCTTATCTATATCGTTCAGGATTAATACTGCTGAATTCAGATCTGCGTCTATCTGTTAAAGATTTATGCCATTGTGACAGCTTCAAGTAGTATCCGATTTCTTTTATTTGTTGTAGAGCTTCCCAATTTTATCCCCGAACCCAACTCGTTATCCCGTGTTTATTTAAGAAACCCATGGCGAATGCACACACGAAATTCGAGCTTAAGACTTTGTGAGGCAGGAGTTTTTGTTTTACTAAGTTGGATACGCTAATCGAAATGCCTTTTGGTCTTGCTTTTACAGAGAACCAAGAACAATTCTATTTGTACCTCATCATATCGGTGGCAGCAGGAGTTGTACTTTGCTTGATCTTAGTCATAGGCCGCCTGGCAATTCAAAAACGTCGCCATAGCAGAAAGAACAGCAACTCGAGCGGCAGCAACAGTGGCAAAACTTGCGAAGGTAAATTCCAGCAGTCTACTACGGGAGAGACACAAATTCCAAATTCATTCGGTGACGACATTTCTGACATTGATGGAGACATTGACCTTACCACCGCCCTTCCGGTGCCCAGTCTCTCGTCCCGAAATGAGGTAAGTCCAATCAACTTTTTTTCTTTTTTTAATCTCAAATAGGACATATTATCGTCGCTTTCTAAATAAACTAGCTAACCATTAAATTTATATCATTTTTCTTCTATTTATTTACGCACCCAATGAAGACGTACATTGCATACGCTCCTACAGCATATGGTGGCGGGATACCGACACCAGCAACATCGACAGCAACTACAATGCTTATGCCGACGACACATCATGGAGCATTACTAGGAAGCGGTGGACCAGCAAGCCAGGGACCAGTGGGTAATCGTCAACCCACACCACCACCACCAGCCATGTATGCTGGGCTAGTTGCAGCACAACCACCAGCCAGTGGCGGTTCCATGTCGATGGGTAAGTGTTCACCACATCTATAATCTGTATACTAGCCGAAAGGACAACAACAGGGACAGTACTCACGTCAAGTGGTTATGAATCTGCCAATGCGTGATTATATATCAATTAGTTGATAGGCAGTGCCAAGCTTCGGCGTCAGGGTCCTTGAATCCACTATACAACACGAACCTATGCAGGATAAGGACAAATTAAACTGTATTCCAAACCGCAAAACCCTGAAGCTATAAGTCACATCCAGCCAAGCAGCCTGCGAGGTCAGTCCCGTCTGTCGGTGTGGTTTCTAAGAGGAACGACAATGAATAGTCATTTCCGCAGTAAATTCATTTCATTTCAATTTTCATTTCAATGGCAGAAATTTATTTATTGAGCTCCATAAGCCACACATCTTGCCTTACAAGTCGACACCAACCTAGTTGTACTACAGTCGACCTTATGCCACATCTAGAGGGCTCTCCGCACAATCCATCGAAACTTGACATGACAAACACTGCGACACGGGACATACTCTTGCCCTCGTCTCTCGGCAGAGCCCTATCGATATGCCGCAGGAAGTCGAAGTTTGCTTAGCGCACTATAACACCAAATTCCTATCGGTATCCAGGTGCGTCCTTAATTTTTTAAAGCACCTGAGCGATAGAAAGGACTTGCCTCAGTTAATCTGAACACAAATCACACCCCTGGGAAAGCTTTTGACCCTTTTTCGACAGAGTGACATCGAGTTTGCCATTAATAATGAAACAGCATTAATAGCGATATTGGTGTTGCGATTTCTTTTAACCTGACCTTGTGTCCTCCATTGTTTATGGTCCTCTGTCGGCAGTGTCGCTTGCCTGCACTGTATTAACGACAATATATGTTGGTTAGTAAAGTGGATTCGCTGGCTAGTTTTCGGTCTCTTTGGGACGTACTCTTATATGTAATAAACGTACCACCAACGACATAGGGAACGTGTAATGTAAGCAAATTGCTGGGTAGCCCCCAATCGTGGGATGGATGTAATTTACGATGTCGTGTGAAGGTGCTCGATGCCCTAAATAGATTTAAGTCACACCTGAAATGATTAAGCAATTCAAAATAACGGTGAAGCATGGTGATTTTAATAATTTTCGGAACAAACTTTCGAAAACCACAGACCGTCAGCCATATTGAGAAATCATTTAGACTTAAAAAATGTCTGCAATGGGCCTTAAGCTATTCATCTTATCATATTCCTCGGATGTGACATTGTGGCTGGTTATGGTCAAAGAGAGGCGAACTTGTGAAGGGAAGATATCACGCTCTTGGAATTTTACACTATGGAGCAGCTGTTTCTTTGCTTCTTTACTATGTACCTTCAGACGTCGTGTCATGTTTTAGATAAATTCTCCATCACATACGACATTTTCAGTTCCGAAATGATCAATATATTCAGAAAACGGTGTACCTAGCTATGACGAACACGCCAAGTGAATAAAATACAATGCGTGGAATATTGGAACTTCCAATATATTTCTTGGAGCCAAATATTAGCGCTTGCCCTACGTTGCGACAAAACACAAAAGGGATATTTTAATATTATAAAATTTCATTTCATTTCATTTGTGGACATGGATTGGGAAAAAAGAAATTACTGCATATATTGAATGCCCGTCTGGGAGCCTCTGGCGCAAGACTAATGACCTTGTCCGGAAAAACAAAACATCATGGAAAATTTAACAAGCCTCAGGACTCGCTAAATAAGGCCAAGACCTTCATCATCATCGGCACTACAAGCGGGAACCGGTCTTGGCCTTATTTAGCAAGTCCTGAGGCTTGTTAAATTTGTTTTTCCAGACAAGGTCATTAGTCTTGCGCCAGAGGCTCCCCGACGGGGAAACGAACCCCGGTCTCCCGCGTGATAGGCGGGCATACTAACCACTATACTATCGAGGAGCGATGATGATGATTGAATGCCCGTTAATTGTAAACGCTAGGGAATACCTGTTTCAAGAGCCCGTTTCGGGTTCATGCTGTCCGGATGAAGAATGTTTTCCTGCGTTTTAATAACCATACACCTCATTTTAATTTTCCAAATTTTACTTTTTTTGTGTCAATCTTTGGTATATTTAAAATCGTCGAACCGATTTTGAACAACAGTGGGTGTGTGGTTGCCTAAAACCCCCAGTAGACCGAGTATCATGCATTCACTATTCGCAAAGCTGTATGCAACATCTAAAAACTGCATTTCGACCACACAATTGGCTCCGACGATCACCGGATACATACCCACTGGTCTTCTCGGTATGGTGTATTTTGCAGATCAAGGTCGTTACTAAAAAATACCACATTGGATTGGCTTAAAGAAGCCCTTCTGTGCCAATAGCGCAAAACACCGCAGTCTCACATTCAGGCAGCGTGCGATGTATTGTTCGTTATATTTGGAATCATAATCCAGGCCAAAGGAGGCCATAGAGCAAATTTAAAATATATTTTCAAATATTGTGTATTTTTTAAAATTATTTAGTTTACTTCAATACAATTTGTTGAGAAATTAAAAAGTTGTAGCGTTTTCAAAAATGCCCAGTTTTTCTTACGACTTCTCTTTGGGATGCATAAATGGTAGTCAGGAGACAACTAAAAAAGTTCTATAAAAAGTATGACGTCACATCCATTATTATACCCCACAATACGTTCCATTACATGTTTCACAAATTGCACAACAGTCTTCACCTGTCTCAAATCATTTTCCACGAGGTTCACATGTTCCAAACCTGTCCCAAAGATATCATACCAATGTCTGAAGAATGCCCGGAGGATGTGTGGCGCTGCCGCCAAACCCCACGGTACACTTACCTAAAAACCCCCATTACCTCATCCCAAGGCGCATAAGTTTTCGCTAATGCAATCGCATTAGGCACCTGAAAATGCTTCACGCATTAAAGAGATCAAATCTATGATCTTTAAGTCCCTGTAAAGAAAACTTACCTTTCATGCATCCTCCTCGCATACCAATTCTCTGTAAGATTTCTTTATAAGCTTATCAGGAATTCCAAATCAATTTCGGCATCTACGTTGCCAAACAAATTCCCCTAGATGAATTCCTGTAAACAAATGATTCGGTTTAGATACAATATAACCTTCATGACAGGGATCATAAATATTGCGCCGTCTATTTTCCCAGGCTAGATGTGTGTACAAAAAACCATCTACACACACATCGGCTGGCGACCCCTTTTAGCCAGCGATGAACAGTCCAACGCAGATGCATATAACTAGCATCACCTGCGTTGAGACTAATGCTTTACCAATACACTAAGTGCAAACAAAAGAACGCTGTCTACCAGCAGGCATTCTGGCGATACACAAACAATCCAATCACCAAGTATCCCAGATGCATCTATCATTGAATGAGTTGAAACTTGATTACTCAGTTGAACTCACAGATCATAAATGTCTTTTATCCTACATAGTTCTGGATCCGTTTCCCAGTAACCTTCTCACATAAACAAAGATCTCACGATCCTTTTCCCTTTCTTTGTGTTTCAGGTTCTTCATCATGGCTTTGATCTATGAAAAGAACTGACGTACACACACACACTTGTGTATCGTGAAGATCTCCTCTATGAGATCGGTTTGGTTACTCCAAAGAGAGACTTTACGCCTCTCTTGGAATAGGAAAACGCACCCTTTAATTAAGAGAGCCAGTTTCACTGACCGAATTCCCTTGTCAGCGAATTAATATCGCTGAGTCCCTTTCCATCTGCCGACGACAATGGTCGTGCGGACTTCCGCGGACGGGAGCGATATTACCCGGAGTCTAGCGTGAAGTAACAAAAGGAATAATTAAATAAGTAATAATCGTGTGCTTCACAGATAACTCGCATTTACCACGTACAGTGTTATCTAAGAATAAATTAATAGACATCCTCCGGCCTTCGCATGGGTTTTCCTTTCTCGAAACATCAACATTTTATAAATTGGTGATAATATTAATTTTCATCCAGATCAATATTGTAACAGAAGCAGTGGTTTCTATTTAGTGAATAAAACATTAACGTAACCTTCCAGTGTTTTACTCTTCTGGTTTGAATTGTTTCCGGTGTTGTGAAGTTATGTCCTGTTTTATTTTCTGTGTTGTCCGCCCCGTGCCTCAATGTTCGACTTGTTGCCTTTCCGGCGGAACTTTTAGATTGTTTGGGGAGTAAAGTGAACCCGTGTCGTGTCAGGCACATACTTCTACCCGACAGATGTCCCAAAGAATATATTCCAAGGGTGTCCCAAAAACGTCCCAAAGGTGTTCCAAAGCTGTCCTAAGGATGTTTCAACGTTATCCCAAAGGTGTCACAAACATATCCCAAACACGTCCCAATGATGTCTAAAAAACGTATCCACCTAGAACATATGTCCCAAAATACATTCGACAGCATATAATCCACCACATGCTCCATAACAAGTGGGGCATAATAAAAGATATGAATATCAAACTTTTCATGAAAACCCATAAATTGTCTCTTGACTGTCGTGGCGCGCACTTCAGTGACAACCTGTACGAAAAATGCCGTGGCGTAGCATAGCGGCGAAGCACCAATATAGCTACAAAAAAGTGCTGTTATATATACTACATAGGCTGAAATATCCCGGGATTTTTAATGAAAACAAGCAGTTTTGGGGCAAAATTATAGTTCTTCAACACAGTTGCCTTCGAGGCCGATACACTTGGTATAGCAATTTTTCAACATTTCGATGTCCTTGCTGTAGTACGAAACGTCCAAGGTTTCGAAATAAGCTTCGGTTTTCGCGATGAGTTTCTCATTCGATCTGAATGCTTTTTCCTTGGAGCCACCACTTGGGGCTTGGGAACAGATAATAGTAGCTGGGGCCAAGTTTGGAAAATACGATGGGAGAGCAATCAATTCAATACATCATCATCATCATCGGCACTACAACCGGGAACCGGTCATGGCCTAATTTAACAAGTCCTGAGGCTTGTTAAATTTTCCATAATGATTTTTTTTCGCGCAAGATCATTAGTCTTGCGCCAGAGGCTCCCCGACGGGGAATCGAACCCCGGTCTCCCCCGTGACAGGCGGGTATACTAACCACTATACTATCGAGGAGCCCAATTTAATACGTAATTGGTCCAATTTGGCCATCGCTTTCAAGGACGTGTGTAACGGTGCGTTATCGTGATGGTACCGAACTTTCTTCGCCATATGGCGCCGTTTTTTCTTTATTTCGTCGTTCAGTTTGTCCAATAACGCTGCATAATACTCTCCTGTGACTGTTCGTCCCTTCTGCAGGTAATCGATGAAGATTATGCCATGCGCATCGCAAAAAAACGGAGGCCATAACTTTCCCGGCCGAGCTTTAGTCTTTTGGCTGATCAGCTTTTGTGCCTTTCCAGCCACTCTACAGGCTGCCTATTGGACACAGGTATGTGATAATGGACCCACATTTCATCCATAGTCACAAAACGTCGAAAAAAGTCCGCTCGATTACGCTGCAACAACGTCAAACCGGCGGTTGTATCATCAACGTGCTACTGTTTTTGGTCGACGGTCAGCATTTCATCTCCAAAAGTTCGTACAAAATGTATCCCGGCCGTTCTTTGAGAACGCCTCGGCTTTCTCGCGCAACTTCACTCCACGATCACTCAAAGCGATTCATGCACTTGCTTTACGATTTCCGCATCCGTAGCCTCTTTTGGCCTTCCAGAGCAAGGTGTGTCTTTGCTGCTTGTACAACCCATTTTAAATTCATTAAACCACCGATAAATAGTTGTTTTCGTAGGAGGAGGTTGGGGATAACATTTCTGCAACCATTCCAATGATTGTTCAGAAGTGTTCCCCCTCAACAAATAGTGTTTGATCAAGATGCGATATTCCTGTTTTTCAATTTTTTTTTACGAAGGCTAAAGTAGCGTCACTCAAACGGCTGTAGCTTGTAAACGAATGGACAAAATTACACGAAACTTCATATATACACTAGTGACAGATGAGCTTTTCGAGTGTGAGCCTGTGGGGGTTCCGCCAAACCCCACTTACCTGAAGAGCCCCCATCCCTACAACCCAGTCCGTATCAACTTTGTGCTAATGCAATCGCATTAAGCACCTGTAAATGCTTAAACGCAACAAAATTCACCAAATGTATTTACCTAAAAGCTCCTGGAAGAGAATTCTTACCTGCATTCATTTATTCGAATTCAAAATTCCTCTTAAGAATTCTGTTCCAAACAGTATATCCCTGAAAAGAAAATTTATCGGTTCACATATAATGTAACCGCATAATCAGGGAATCTTAGCCTTGAGTTGGCTAACAATTGTACATGTGTACAACTTGTTTACATACACACCGGCTGGCGATTCATTGTCCAACTGCCAAGCAGCCTCGGGCAGCTTGTTTGTTCAGTTGGCATATACCCGACCATGATCACTCGCCTAGACGAATAAATAATCTCAAATTTCGTTCTTAGCCACAAACGAATTTCCCTGCATATACAAATGCAAGAAAGGGATTCGTTTCGGCCACCGACCCAAGATATGATATACAATCCTCATTGTATAAAGTATTGTTATCCAGCACCTCCTTCTGATGGCTATTCGGCTATTTACACAAGGGCATCACTCAGCTAAGGCTTTTATGATGCCCTCGTCCCATCTTTTCTTTTAACACCATTTCTTCGATGCATCGTCGTCTATTTATTTAGCCGCGATGCACATCCTAGACAACGATCTATACGGTTGCTTTGTCTTTTAATTTCCCTGAATCCGTTCCTCATGGCCTCGAGGCATGAGCAAACAAAGACCCAATTAGCATCCAATGAGATTCGGCTCGTTTGCTTAGCCGAACTCACATCGTATGGATGCACATTATGCCCTTTCTTTGTTTTAGATTCGTTCTCATGGTTTCGTTCCACGAATGAACCAATGCTCACACATACATGCGTACCTTAATCTGAGAGAGCCGGTTTCACTGGCCGAATTTCTATTGATAGCGATTTAATATCGCTGAGTCCATTTCCATCTGCCGACCACGCTGGTCTCGCGATCTCCCGCTCTCCGTCACTGTGGAGACGCGTAAATACATACCCGGAGTCGAATTGTATACACGGTGGATGCGTACACTTAGGGTCGGGTTCTTTGCACGAGTTGTACAAGTCAATGTAGTTAGAGTGAAGTAAAAAAAAAATGTGTGCCGCATAATATATAATCAGTGACCGTTTGTACTAAGTGTAAAGTAGATATAAATATTTGATACCTATTATAGACATATTCTGGCGCAAGACTAATAACCTTGCCCGGAAAAAAGAATCAATATGGAAAATTTAACAAGCCTCAGGACTTGCTAAATAAGGCCAAGACCGGTTCCCGGTTGTAGTGCCGATGATGATGATGATGATTATAGACATATAACCGCTGTAGAAATGATAACCACAACACGCGCTCGTAAACAGTTTTGCCTAAATAAAACGGAACATCAAATAAAGTTAATGCTGCGTGTTTTATTCCTGGTGTGATCGGTTAGTGGTGGTGTTTTGACTTGTTTGCGCTGAAACTCAGTTCTTTCGTATTAGGACGAACTAACAATTTATGATGGAGGACGGAAGCGAATCAGCGCCCTAGGCCGGCGCACAATACTTCCTCCCCACAAGCCATGTTCAATTTCTGGTGGCATCACTTATTGAAAAACCCCTTTTCAGTCCGTCTAGTATATTGTTAATCTTGGAAAAAAATGAGCCCGTTTATAAGTGTTTCCGCGGAGAAAGCTTAACACACAGATGAAGCTCTAAGCCAAACGGCATACATCCAACACGCTGACATAGAGTGTGACATTTGTGACCCTGGGAGTAGAATACACTCACAGCTAGGCCGTCTTCTCGTAAAATGTGACTAAATACTAAGTGCTAGAGCAGGTTTCAATGCTCTGCCGCCAGGTGTAATACCTGTCCCACCCAATCATGCTATAGGCATCGTGAAATCTTTAACCATTCTTCAGGGCTTAACACGCAGACAAATATCTTAGCCAAACAGCACAAATCCAACACCATGACCTAGAATGTAACATTCGTGACTCTGGGAGTAGAATACACTCACAGCTAGGCCTTCTTGTCATACGAGGGTTGCCTTTTATATTTCGGGATTAGAGAACAAAAACAAATATTGATCATCGAAAATCACTTTATTGTTTTTCAAAATATTCCCCATGAAGATCTATACACTTTTGCATGCGTTTGAATCAATTGTCGAAACACTTTTGCCACTCTGATTGAGGTATCTCCAACACATGCATTCTGAATGCAGCAACCACTTCTTCAGGTGTCGAAAAACGTTGACCTCTCAGTTTGTTTTTTACGTACGGGAATAAAAAGAAGTCGGTGGCAAGTCAGGACTATACGGCGGATGACCCATCAAATCGATGTTTTGGGTGCTCAAAAATGCAGTTGTCACAGCCGATGTGTGAGAGCTCGCATTGTCGTGGTGAAGAGTGATCCGTCTTCGGCGGTTGGTTTTCCTGATTTCTTGGAAGACAACTGGCAAACAAATGGTTGTGTACCACTCAGAGTTGACTGTTCTGCGTTGTTCAAGTGGTACGGTTGCGACATGTCCAGTTTTTTCGAAAAAACAGGCGACCATTTGCTTGGAAGTGCTTAGCGCGCGAACAACTTTTGTTGGATTTGGCTCATCTTGAAACACCCAGACAGTCGACTGCTGTTTACTTTCGAGCTCATACGCGTAAATCCACGATTCATCGCCTGTCACGATGTCATAGACGTGTTTCGAAGCACCGCGACCGTACTTTTTGAGCATTTCTTTCGACCAATTGACACGAGCCTTTTTTTGGGCGATTGACAAATTGTGTGGGATCCAACGTGAACAAATTTTTTTGACGGTCAAATGTTTATGCAATATTGAATGTATGCTGGTCCCACTAACGCCTAAGGTTGTCTCAATCTCACGATAGGTCACATGACGATCTTCCAATATCAGTTCGCGCACAGCATCAATGGTTTTCGGAACAACAACTGATTTTGGACGACCTTCACAAAATTCATCTTGGAGTGAACTACGACCACGATTGAATTCACCATACCATCGATAAACACTGGTCCTTGATGGAGCTTCATCGCCAAAAATTGAATTAAGTTCATCCATGCACTGTTGCTGAGTTAATCCACGCCGAAAGTTGTAAAAAATAATCGCACGAAAATGTTGACGATTTAATTCCATTTTTGGGCCGAGATGAATCTTTGAAGTTACTGTAAACAACACAAATAGCGCTCGTATGTCAAAACGTTCTGAGTGCGTATAACCTCAAAAATGTCCAACTTTACGACAGAGCTGTCAATTGCCGGATTGCAACACTAGGGTTGCCAAATCCCGAAACATAAGAGGCAACCCTCGTATAAGGTGACTAAATTATGTGTGGTAGAGCAGGTTCCAATGCTCTGCCGCCAGGTGTAATACCTGTCACCACTCAATCATGCTATAGGCATTATGAAATCTTTAACCATTCTTCAGTTTGGTCCGTCCGCCCGTCACACTGCTGTACGGACTGGAGAAGTTTTTGACTATATTTCGGATGTTTGGCTGATGATGTGGGTTGAAGTGGACCATAAGATGCGAGTATGATGATAGCCTCTGAGATAAAGAATTACGGAAATAAACCAATACCCAATTCGCTTCCCGTGGGGGGGAAATTTGCATAAGACTATCTTTTGCAAATAGGTTGATAACAAACCAAATTGTAAATAATTCGTCTCCGCCGATTAAAAGGTATCGGTTTTACTTATCTCAACTAATCTAAACTCCGTCCATCAATATTTACCAAAAGCCAAGCCCGATATTCTGGCACTAATGGAGATTAAGGTTAATTTATTAAGCGACTCATCTTTTCGTTGTGAAGGTTATGGCGTGTATGCCTGATTTCATTTTTAGAGTGGAGCCTGCGCCAGTCTGGCTTGCCAAAGGGAAAACGCGTTGGAACATATTAACTTGGAGCTCGTCTGCATGAAAGTTCTACTGAGTGACTCAGCCAAATTCCTGTGCTGTCTTTACAGCTCCCTAAATGATGATCGACCAGCGATACTGTTCCCGTATTTTTCACACACTATCGGCTGGATATAAATCAAGCAAATACCTCTGAGATGTTTCTTGGTGGCTTTACTGTATGCAACTCCATCTGGTTAGTATAATCTAGCAGGACAGTTTGAGACTTGGAGGCTAACCGAACGTTCATTATTAGTCGCAGTTTGGTTCAGCTAGTAGAGCATCCTACGAATGTTGGATTTCCTCGATCTATTTCTGTCGTCCGAGCCCAGCATTTACTCGGTAGAAACGACTGCGCCGTTGGGTAACTCGGACCGTTTTCTGATATCGGTTTTGCAATTATTTACATTTGCAAAGACTAAACTAACCAACCTAGGTAGCCTCGCCAAGTATTGAAATATAGCGCTACCAATTAAGACAATTTGCGGGATTTCTTTGCATCGTTTCCATGGTGAAAGTTTGCTTTGGAAACTCCAACGTTAACCTCTTTATTACTTTCGGATTGGAACTTCACATTTCTTGGTTTAATCGGGTTACAGCAGCCAAAACTAGGTTTTTCAAACAGTGTTTTGTCACAGAACGGGAAAAGTATCGAGTGAAAGCCTTTCTGGAGCGCTATAAACTGTAGCTGTTCAAGAAAACCACCAAAAATTATGGTTGGTGTAGATGGTTAGTTCAATGACATTATCGAGGCCTTCACCATGGTCAGTGGGATGTCCTTGGTAAGAAATAGCAGATTAGCTCAGACTTTTGGGTGGTTAGGTTTTAATATAGGCAAAGATATTAAGGGTGTTTTGTGTTTATTTAATTATTCTTCTTAATATAATTATTATCTGCAATATGTTGCAAAGCGTAAATATTATTTTTATAAACTTTTTTTTTATTAAGGTATATGTCCCTTTTTTGCGTATTGGTTTTCTAATGTTTCCTTTTGACCATTATAATTTAGTTCAGTTATTAAATTACCGTCAAACACAGCATTTTTGTACGCGTGTTGTATTCACTATTATTTTAGTTTTATTTAAAGTTAACACATTTTGAGCTCCAAATAACTTTGGTAAGATTTCAGTACGAATTACCCAAAAACACCTCACTTTCTTATTGGATTTTTAACTGTGACTCTTTTCTGCTTTTATTCTGCTCTAAGGTAGCGAGGTCTTCATTGCATGATAGGTAATAAACTTAGGATTAGCAACGGACTGGGTTCACTTTTTATAAAAAAAGAAAAACAAACATAAAAAATACGCGTCGTTCAACTGTCGTGATGAAAGACGTCCTTCAAATATCGTGCTGACAGACGAAATATCTCGGTGAAAAATGATTTGGTTCCATAAGAGCGAGAGTAACAGCATATTAAAAACCAATATCAAATGTTATAGACGCAATTTCGTGGGAAATGGAGAATTAAAATAGCTAAGAGGATTTGCCCGGTTTTTATTTTCAGTATTATTCCCCTTACCTAAATCGGATTTTACTGACGTCGGCGTAGCGATTTTATTGGGAATGTATAATATTCTTGGAGCACATGTGTCCGTCACATTTTAGAGAGGGTGAATTATAACTTGTGTTTCCTGGTGAAAGGAGTGATTAATAGCGGTCGTTGTGACATATTAGCGTGTGTTTTTGGACTATGACACCCATATATTACCTAACCAGTGCAATCCCTATTAATACTCAACCCCAACCTACCCGTAAAGAATATTCTGCCACTTTTATAGTACAAACCGCACTCATGTAAGCATCATTCGAAGCTAACAGTGTTTGAGGAATGCAATAGATGCGTAAAGGTAAGGACACAAATGAATATGTATTGTGAGCCATTCCATTGGGGGATACCTTGGTGGCTTTGTGTATTCCCTTATGGTAAAAACTGATCACAGTCACACATACGAGGGATGCTACTTATATTGCTCGCTTAGTAATGAAAAAATAAATATTTATCATCGCAAATGGTTGTACTACTTTTCAAAATATTCTCTAAGATATTCAATACACTTTTTCGATTTTGATTGCGATACCTCCAATACATGCGTTTTGAACACATCAACATCAAGTTACTGATCACCAAATCACAACTATACGGCAGATGACCCATCAACTGGAAGTTTTCGGCACGCAAATAGGCACTTGCCTGAGCCGATGTATGAGAGCTCGCATTGTCATGATGAGAAATGATTCGTCGTCGGTGGTTTGTTTTTCTAACTTATTCAAAGACTTCTGGCAAACAAGTGGTTGTGTACCATTTATAGCTGACTTTCACACGTTGCTATAATGCCACTGTAGCCACATGCCCAGTAGTGCCGAAGAAACAGGGAACTATTTCCTTGGATGTGTTGCTTCCGCGCACAATTTTTGTTGGAAGAGGCGTGCCTCTTATACATAACTTTTTTGTTTTTAATTTTTTAAACTTTTTTTTTTTTGTTTTTTAATTTTTTTTTTGTTTTTAATGTTTTTTTTTTATCCGAACACACAAGAATTTAAGAATTTTAGAGCCAAACGAAACATCACTAGGTGTTAAAATAAAACTGAATGGACGGTAATAATTCTAAAACTAAAACTACGTCTACGGAAGGGAATTGACAGCGTTGCGCTTGAGAGTCATATTTTATGTGGGGAAGTAAAGTCCTTTCTTTGTCACAAACCCACCACCAGTTGGGATGAGATCGGTCTATTTTAGATCGATCTATTTCACTGATCACCATACTGAAACGTAGGCGATCTGGAACATTAGAAATATCGCTATTATGGAGAATTCGTTTATCCCTGGCACCACGGAAAGCGTGGTAAATAATAGGAACTCCATGTAGGCCTTGGATAAGACCTTTTCTATCCACGAAGAGGAAGACTTCTGGGGGAATAAACATCTGGAGTTTCTAACAGATACAGAGATCACAGCACATCGTGTTTCTGTTCTCTAATTCTCCATGTCCGTCAATTTCCCTATTAACAAAAGTTACCCACACTTCGACGGGCGTGAGGTTGACAGAACAGAGGCGTGGTCTCTTTTGGTTGTCCTGTGTGTGGGATGAAATACGAATTTCACCCCTGATTCAAGTTAGTCAGATCTCAACCACCATTACGGTCAGTCACGCCGCCGCTCGCGCTAGTGCTAGCGCAACCTTATCAAGTAGGACAAGTTCGAAATAAAGTATTGGCTGGTGAATATCGCTCTCACGTAGATATTTCGAGAGTTTACTAAATAATTGTTTTGCTTCTTGATTCATATTTAATGTCGAAAGTATTTACGTAAAGTTGGTGAAAGAATTGATAAAAATCTGTGATTTTATGTGTTGCTCGATTTTGATGTACATTCAAAACTAAAGTTTCCTATTAAATTTTGCATTATGATTAAAGTAGATTCCAATTAAAACATAATAAAGAACATTATCTAGAAAGGAACCTCCAGTGAGTTTCATTTATTTAATCTTTGCTCGTGGGTTAAAAGTGAATCCGTGCCATACGCTGGCAATAATACTTTTTACCCCCACAGTACTCTCCAGAATGATTTTATAGCGTTTGGGGTGATAGTGAAGGACGTGTGATTTGAACTGACGCTATGACAGTTAGAATCACTAAAAATTGAACCAATGCGTAACACGTCAGGCTACTGGCCATGTGTACGAATTAGATTTCCTAGCTCAAGTACACTCAACTGATGTGGATTTGTTATGTTATCTCTATGGTATACGGCTGTGATGCATTTTATTATTCGATTTTCGTTCGGTGTTCTTCACTATTTGCTTGTGTATTGTGTGTGTATTTGTTAGAAACGCCACAACTATCCATACACATATTATTGGGATAGATTGTTCCCGAAATAAAATTATTTTGACTGCGCATTGCCCTTGCCGCGTGACTACGGATAATTTTGATAATGAAGTTATTTATCCTGTTTAGTCCTGATTTGTCATACAGGACTTTCTTGGGGTAGTATTTCTTATGTTGCGACTCTGGTGTTCTATACATTTCAAGGCAGGAACGCAAACACTGCCCCTCGAATACCCGAAACTTATCCATGTAGAATGGGGATATGTTATACCATACCGCGCAGCCATACACCATACTACCGGGTACGAAATTATTTTGTCTTTGGAGTCTAGAAGACTACTGCGGAAGAGACTTCTTGTCATAGTATATGCGTTTTTAGCTACGGTAAGAGCTGCTGTTATGTGCTTATCAAAGTAAAGATACTAATCTAGATTCCAAGGTATCTAACTAAAATGTTTACTTGTAGGGGACTATTATTACTACAATAGATATTTTTTTCCAATTCTGTTTTGTATTCCTCGATGCCCTGGACAAAAGCGTTCTGAAAAGGATAGTTTCTGTTGTCTGAAAATGGATCTTTAATTTTCAGTCGTCGCAAAAGCGTTTGATTCTATTGAAGTCATCTTGCAGAAGTCTGTTGATGACATCAATCTTTTCTCCATATCTATACACCACAATGTCGTCGGGATATGCAATTGCATGGTTGACACTAGTGTAAATGTTAAACAAAATGGGAGAATTCACTGTTCCCTGCTATAAGCCGTGATGTGAAAGGTCTTGTTAGAGATGTAACATGAACCACATTTCATCACAAACTATCTACCCATTATCATATCGCATATAATATAGAATAATTATTCGGGCATACCTAAAATTGATAACTTATCATACCACAAAAAGTTTTTTAAAATCATATAATATTTGCCGGAGTCTGAACCTATTTTCAAAAAAAAAAAAAAACGAATATTAACAAAATGGCGGATATGCAAACTTTAGGTACCGGTTTTCGCATTTCTTTTGCTCTTTAACGTTGAATACAAAAAAAATGTATGAAACATTTTTCTACATTTAGGTTCCGACTCTAATAAATGTAATTTACTAACAAAAACCAATCCATCTAGTAATTTTTGAGATATCCTGGGGACCAATGTGAAAAACATGGTTTCGAGAAAAACGCGTTTAAAGTTTCAAAATGCTATACGATGGTTGGGTGAATAGTGTCCGGCCTGACCTACAGATGGCACCAGCAGGTCTAATTACTATGCCAGGTTCTATATAACTATGTCTCATTAGTTCGCATATACATTTTCAGATTGATTTCTCTGTTAGTATACATTTAAGAGTCTGCTGAACAAGACGTCTCGAAGTGAAAAATAAAAGACCTCACTTGACCTCGTTATGCTGTAACTTCCATATAAAATTCGCAAAAACGGTTTTTGGGACTTATTCTACATAGTGTGTAGCTATAAAAAAATGAAAAAATAAGTAGATCGATTTTTTAAAACTTCTTGATGAGAACCCTTAATTATTTACTTATTTTCTATTGGTTTATTTTTTTATTTATTTATTTATTAACTTATTCAGCTTAACATATGCCTTAATATATAAAAATAATTTTAATTTTGTTACTAATATCACGTACGAGGGCAGTCGCAGAATTAATCGGCCTGACAAAGAAAACACAAAATATTTTTTATTTTTTTATTTTTTTTTTGTTTTCGAAAATATCATTTCCTTTTCACTTTTTCCGGCACACTAAAAGACAACCATATGATTCACACATCTCTGTTCTTCTCTTCGGCCTTAACTCTTGTGATGTTCGGTGTTCACCTCGTGATTCTCACCCTCGAGTAAGAATTCGATACTTGTTCTCCTGATTCGCCTTCGTTTCAGTTCTTACTCGTGGAATATTCTCTCTTACAGAGGGTCTCTCCTTTCCAGGAAATTATTTCTTCCTTGTTTTTCGCATCCTGCTCCACGCATGGAGATAATTTACGAATACACACACACACACAGACGTGAACGTTGCTATCTGTGCGATCGAAGATACACCAAAGGTCATTTAGGGTTTTCACGGTGTCCTTTTGGATATATTCTCTACGTGTGATTTTTTACCCTGGGTAATTATTTAGGCCGGCGTTGTTATCTTCGCACGCTATAGTGTTTCATAGATCTTCTAGAGAAACATCTAGCATGGGTTGTATATCCCCTTGCATGAACAGAAATAGCTTATGTTGACTTCTTGTTTTGCTATTCCTATTGTGATTCTTCCTGTAAAAGAAAACCCGATCAACGCCGGCTCAAGAGGAAGTCGTAAGAATGGTTAGTTTTCTTGGTTATTACCGCCTGGCGTTATTGGTGGCTGGCCCTTGGCCACTTTAACATCTTCCGCTTCACTAGATTCGACTCCCCCTAGGTTTTCATCTGCTCCCAAATGTTAAGATGTTCCTGACTGGAAAACGTTTTGGTTCAAATTAAGATGTGAGCAGCTTTTAACAAATGAGACATACATTTATTGCACAAAGCCCGTTCTTACATATTCCTTCAGGTAAAATCAAATTTTAAAAAATTCACTTTTATTGTGGCAACAGTAATTTCATTTGTAGCTGTTTCATCTTTAGGGTGGGCTAGAACGTTTCTCCTCCTTTAATAGTTGGCATCATGTTTAATTGTCAAGAGATGGTATCTTTTTGACCTACTGACACATTTACTTTCAAAAATCATCGAACGATTGACATTCTTAGATGAAATGATCTACTTCCACAATATTGTTTCTTAATTTAATTTACGAGGGTTGCCTTTTATATTTCGGGATTAGAGAACAAAAACAAATATTGATCATCGAAAATCACTTTATTGTTTTTCAAAATATTCCCCATGAAGATCTATACACTTTTGCATGCGTTTGAACCAATTGTCGAAGCACTTTTGCCACTCTGATTGAGGTATCTCCAACACATGCATTCTGAATGCAGCAACCGCTTCTTCAGGTGTCGAAAAACGTTGACCTCTCAGTTTGTTTTTTACGTACGGGAATAAAAAGAAGTCATTCGGTGCCAAGTCAGGACTATACGGCGGATGACCCATCAAATCGATGTTTTGGGTGCTCAAAAATGCAGTTGTCGCAGCCGATGTGTGAGAGCTCGCATTGTCGTGGTGAAGAGTGATCCGTCTTCGGCGGTTGGTTTTCCTGATTTCTTGGAAGACAACTGGCAAACAAATGGTTGTGTACCACTCAGAATTGACTGTTCTGTGTTGTTCTAGTGGTACGGTTGCGACATGTCCAGTTTTTCCGAAAAAACAGGCGACCATTTGCTTGGAAGTGCTTCGTGCGCGAACAGCTTTTGTTGGATTTGGCTCATCTTGAAACACCCAGACAGTCGACTGCTGTTTACTTTCGGGCTCATACGCGTAAATCCACGATTCATCACCTGTCACGATGTCATAGACGTGTTTCGAAGCACCGCGACCGTATTTTTTGAGCATTTCTTTCGACCAATTGACACGAGCCTTTTTTTGGGCGATTGACAAATTGTGTGGGATCCACCGCGAACAAATTTTTTTGACAGTCAAATGTTTATGCAATATTGAATGTATGCTGGTCCCACTAACGCCTAAGGTTGTCTCAATCTCACGATAGGTCACATGACGATCTTCCAATATCAGTTCGCGCACAGCATCAATGGTTTTCGGAACAACAACTGATTTTGGACGACCTTCACGAAATTCATCTTGGAGTGAACTACGACCACGATTGAATTCACCATACCATCGATAAACACTGGTCCTTGATGGAGCTTCATCGCCAAAAATTGAATTAAGTTCATCCATGCACTGTTGCTGAGTTAATCCACGCCGAAAGTTGTAAAAAATAATCGCACGAAAATGTTGACGATTTAATTCCATTTTTGGGCCGAGATGAATCTTTTAAGTTACTGTAAACAACACAAATAGCGCTCGTGTGTCAACACGTTCTGAGTGCGTATAACCTCAAAAATGTCCAACTTTACGACAGAGCTGTCAATTGCCGGATTGCAACACTAGGGTTGCCAAATCCCGAAACATAAGAGGCAACCCTCGTACTAAGTTGGGAGTACTCCTAAGTTATCCAATTACTTTTCCTTTTATTATCGTCTTTTGACTATTAATTAGTCAAAATTGGGGTGCACCGTATTGACACCAAAAAAACTTCTCGATCGCATGTCCTCTAAGATCAACGAGCTAAATATTCCCACTCAATCGTAAATATACTGTTAAAGTTCTGACTGAGCCTTTCTCCCTCTAAATTGATTTATTATCATCTGTCAGGAGAACATTCTACGAACATCTGAAACATTGGGCACATTCATAAACTAAATCAGCACAGTAAAGCTTCAGTAACTGTTTGAATTAACACCCCGTCTCATAATTTTCTTTTTAAGGAACAGTAGTTACCAATTTTTAGGAGCAACCCAAGCGAAACCTTTGATTTCAAAACAGACTCACGACTTCTCTCCTATGGTAAGTGAGAAACACAATATGTGTTAGCACTGTGCTTGACTAACTACGAAACCTGCTAGCTCCATGTCTTCAAAGCTCCCTCGCTAACAATCTCCAACTTCGTTATATACATCTTGTGTCTCATGTCAAACTTCAATGACATTCTTTTGTTCTTAGATGTATAGTTGAATAAAAACAATTCTTTTTCTTTTCAGGTGTTCCCCATATCCTGCCATCGGCAATAAGCTCCGTGTCACATCACACATCAGGACCGCCCACCTACATTCCTGGATCGATGCTCATGTCAGGTCCCCATCCACATGGTACATTACGACGCACAATGATACCGACAAGCATGGGTCTCATGAGTAATCCTTCTCCACCTCCAGGAATTAGTGGCGGTGGGGCTAGTATCTATTACGACAGCACCATTCCAAGGAATCTCAATCGCGGCATCCCCAATGATAGCAATCAATACTTTTACGGATGACATTCATTGAATCGTAAAGCTTCACTACCAATTGCTATTGCTGTACGCCCTCAAGCAGGCATTAGTCTATTACCAATGCCTCCACCACCAAACAACATTGTCGGTTGTGGGGGAAGCCGATCAGCAACACCTACAGGAAACTCCACTGATATTCCGGCGATTACTGTAACGTCGTCAGCATCTACATCCAGTTCACCATCACAGTTAGCTCTAGTCAACCAACAGCATTCTTTGAAAATTCCTCGCAGCCAAGCTCAGGAGCATACCCAATCGGCTCAACAGCAGCAACAAGGACGACAGCAGAAACCCCAGCAGCAGCAACAATCTCAACAGCAACAACAGCAGCAGCAACAACAACAACCAAATCAGGCCCAGGTACCATCATCAGTGAACAGTGCAGTGCAAATGTGTGCAACGGGAAGGACTTACTGTTTCTAGAACAGGATTTTATATATCGATTCAAAACTATCAGTTGTTGGCGCTCCGCTCCCCGGCCTCTCTTGTGACGACGATGACCTCGTCTTTCTGTAAATAGTGCACCACCAATGACCTACAAATACGTCCCTTTCTACGAAAAACAAAGTGCGAAAAAAAGTATACCCCAATCCGTATACTGTTTCTAACCCAAAGACCCAGTGATAGTGAATCTACTAGCCAAAAACCGATGACCCTTCGCGAGTGATGTGTGCTAAAATCACCTAGGACTTACCTGTAATCGAACCAAACCAGTATAAAGCCAAATACCTAGATTGAGCGTAAGATAAAAGGACTACCCTAACGGCCGAAGACGTGCGCGTCCGGCCACAGGACCCTGTGTACTCGAATTTACCGAGCAAAACTGTTTTTATAGATTAAGATAGATCAACTTTAACGTTATTACTGTAGTTGACTTTAAAAGTGGTATCTAGATATTTAAGGCGCGTAAATGAGCAAATGTCTGTTCTTGGGCCACCGGGTGACTTGAGCAATGGCGCTGAAGTGAAACTTTTTGAGATAAGATCATGCAAATAATTTATTTGATTTCATTTCTGTTTTTAATTCGTATTTATTGTAAGTACTAAAACATCGCAACAGCTACAAAAATCTTATAAGCTTATGAAAAACTCATAAGTACCTAACGTAATCTAAGAAACGTGCGTTCGCACTGACTTTTATCGGGCGAACATTATAGGTCTGCTAACAGCAGAATTGTCTATATATGTTAGAGTCATTTATATGTCGAAATAAAATGCTTAGTAGATTAACATTAATTTTTATAGAACAAAGTCTAGATTTCCTAAGGATTTCCAAAGAAGAAACGTATCGAATGCAAACTAAGAAGCTTATGCTAACTTTGCTTTTTATAGGACACAACATAGACACTACACAATAACTCATTATAGAATCCTTATATCTTCATCGTCCAATGTTGACCCGATTTTTCTAGGGACATTTTTATATGTGTGACAGTCATTGCTTGTAATGGGTTGGGTGATTTGTGTTCACAACAACTTGTGAATGTGACAAAGTTTGGAGTTTTATGCAAATTTGATATTGATCTTTTGTGGCTATTGAATGTGAATGTTGGACGTCTTTTTTTGTTTTATATCAACAATAATAAGGACTACTATCCCAATCTAAAGTCCACTAGCAGCTTAAGGAATCAATTTTTTAAGATATTGGTAGATGGAGCGCGATAAAACTGAAGGTAATCAGGCATATCGAATCCTAACTGGGTAGTGGAGATTTACATTTATAGGACATATTATGAGTTTGTGTAGAACTTTTATTGGGGCTTCCTTATGTGGTACAACCTATAAGACGAGTAGTCATCTCAGTTTATTCTGGAACTTTGAAATACATTCTTGTACTGAGATAACCTTAATTTTAAAATTCTGCATAGGGTGTCAACTATAATTGATCACTTTGTTGTTTGTGTATATTCTATTCTATTTTATTTCTTATTTTTTATTTATTTATATTTTCACTTATTTATTTATTTATTTTTTTATTGTTACTTTTTCTTTGAAAATAATATGTCTTTTCAAATACTATCAATAGCACACGCAAGATAATCGAAAATATCAGCACTATATACCAAAGCATTAACGTAACTGTCGTGGCTTATGTACCGAGTTAACACATCATCGTATACATGCGTCATAGCCTGATGCACCGGCACTTTGATTTTAAATTTTTCATGGCGTGCGTTCGAATCATGTTCTATGTTATTTCGCAAAACCTTATGAATTCAACGCTGCCTGGTACCGCACCTAATTCCTCCTCAATATGATTAAAACAGTACATTAACAACCAGATTCGTTTAGCAACTTGTACTGTTGACCAAGCGTTCAAAAGGCTGGCCATTAACATATCCACTTACCTGACTGTCGTTCCTCCTAAACCTTTTAACAGATGTCCGTCTTCGCTCGCTAAACCGCTGCGAACTATCTTCCATCTGTCTTTATTAATCGGACAATGCACAGGTGAAAGTTTACGAATACGGAATCGTATAGAACCCACTCTCAAATGGGATGGATGACTACCAACCCATAAAAATATTTTCTATTGTTTCGAAGGCAGTAGTTTCTAACAGATACCCTTGCTATCGTCGTAAACGCTATAGAATCACTTTCGAAATATCTGCAATTAAGCGATCTCTATAATTAATCCCAATACGGATTCCCTAACCGTAAGTTCATTGCAGTTCTTATCGTATATCTTATACATTTCTTTGGTGAAAGCAAAGTGAAGTCATACCATTTTTGATGGCTGTTCAAAGAATTGGACAGAATTTGGTATGGTGGCCCCATGGAGTTAACGAATAAATGTACCAGCGGCAGTCTTTAAGAAGTAGAATCCAGAGGAACCGCAACACTAAGTCTTGTAAACCACGTAAATGCGAATAAAACAAAACGTCCTAGAAGTACAAACCACGAAAATTAGTATTATTATTATTTTTATTTTTATTTATTGGCCTGTAGGAACCCGGAAGTTAATGACCTCATTGACTCGACTCCGCCATCGTTCCCTGTCCTGTGCACTCTCCTTCCACGTATGACCATCCGTTCCGATCTCCCCAAGGTGAAACCTAACTTTGTCCTCCCATCTCCGTCGCGGCCGTCCTACCGGTCTCTTTTCCGTTGGTCTACCGTCAAGAATTCTACGCACAGTCCTATCGTTGCCCATTCGCGCTACATGTCCGGCCCATATTAATCTTCGCGACTTGATTACTCTCACTATTGTACGTTTGCGGTATAGCTCTTTCAATTCGTGGCTGTGGAGTTTCCTCCATTGTCCTGCTTCCTCACCATATTTACCTCCAAAGATACCTATGGCGGTTCTGCCAAACCCCACTATTCACTTACCGTAAAAAACCCCCATAACTTTCACCCAGTCTGCATAAGCTTTCGCTAATGCAATAGCATTAGCATCTTAAATGCTTCACGCATTAAAGAGAACAAATTTGTAATCAAAAAAGCCCCTGGAAAAGAGAATTCTTACCTGCATGCATAACTTCGCATTTAAAATCCCCTATAAGAGTTCTATCCAAGCTTATCATAAATTCCCTGAAAGAAAGTTCATCGGTTCATATATAATACAACCGCATATTCAAACCTTACCCTTGCATTGGCTTATCCCAGATCACGTCGGGGACACCAATTATAGCGTTTGGAATAATAGTGAAGAGCGTGTGATTCGAATTGACGCTATGACAGTTAGAATCACCAAAAATTGAACCAAAGCGCAACCCATCAGGCTACTGGCCGTGTTTTGAATTCGATTTTTAAACTCAAGTATACCCCACTGATGTGAATTGTTACGTTATCGCTATGGTATACGGCTCTGATGCGTTCTCTTATTCGATGTTCGTTCGGTGTTCTTCACTATTTGCTTGTGTACTGTGTGTGTATCTGTTAGAGACGCTACAAGTCTACCAGGCAAGGCCTTTGGGGCAGGATGTGTGGAAGGCGACAGCGCGGCAGACCTTGTCTGCGATGGAGGGACGGTGTAGACCAGGACGCCCAGGGCCTGAGAGTATCAAACTGGATGTCACCGGCTCGAAATCGGGACCGGTGGAGAGACTTGCTAAATAAGGCCAAGACCAGATCCCGGTTGTAGTGCCGACGATGATGATGATGATTGTCGAGAACGCTATGATATGACTTCCTTCATTCTAACAGGCTTCACAGCGTATTACATCATCCTGCGCGTTCTGCTGCGAAACTTCCTTGCGTGGTACGCTACAAATACAGACGAGACATTTTTTTACAGACAACATTTTTTCCAGAGCTTTGTTCTTTCGTCTTTAAACTCGTTTTTCTTCTCTCTTAAGTTTTTAATATTTAATCTGGAACGTCGGTATTACTTTGAACTTCTGTATTCTTATGCGTAGCGGTCATGCGTTCAATTAGGAACGTGCACTTCTAGTCGACCCATGCGTACTGATTTGCACTGAGATCTATTACCACTACTATTTATGTGTCTGTAGAAACCCGAAAGTATAATATCAGTGACTCAGCTACGCTACCCTTCCCTGTTCTGTGCACTTTTTCTCCTCTCTTCGCCAACATTTTCCTCAAGGTCAGGCCTTATATTGTCCTTTGGCGGATGTTTACGTGGTTCGAATGTCACTGTGTCTTTACGTCGAAGTGTTCCGGCGAACACTGTTCTCCAACTACACACGAAAAATAAATTCAGCACACAAACGAAACTCTGTCAAATTGTTTGTAGGAAGCGTTTATTAAATTTCCTTTTCGTTTATTGAATGTTTAAAGGCAGCAACGTTACACTAGTACACTGTCCCCTTCAATTGCGGTGAAATATTTAAACGAGTTTACATATAACAGATAATTCTTTAACACACATTATACAATTTAATTTTGGTGAAACACTTAAACGATTTTTAAACATAACAGATAGTTCTTTCAAACAACCAGCATTCAACGGCTTAACTATACGGATTATTGTTACACCTTCCGTTTTGTTCACACGCGCAGGCTGACGTCCTTCTCGGGTTTCTCTAATTGTACTATCTCGAATGCTCGCAGTAGACTCCTGACTTCCTAATAGACCTTCCGGTGCGACTCTTTTTTCCAGACTAATTGTCCCTATTCAAGAAATATCCCATTCTAAGTACTTCCTCGCCTCTGCAAAAGAAAATCTTTCATCCTGTCTGCTAATAGATTTTCCCATCGTATCTGTTAGCAACATAAAATTTCTCGCTGCATCTCAATAGGAGAATTTCTCATCGGATCTGAAAAAGGAGAAATCTTCCTCGTGATCATTATCATCACAATCGTTGCTGGTGGTCGGTATCTTTTTTGCTTTTGTTTACGGATCGGATGCCGCCGCTTATTCTCCGATCTTTCCGTGGTTTGTTTGAACTGCACATCTGTCATGCGGCAAAGGATCGCCTGCATTTCGGATGTGTACACGGACTATGGGATGTAAGGCTTTGTTTGCCTTTTCCATCATAAACATCTATCAGGGATAGTGTTATGCGTTTATGATTGTTCGCCTGCCAATCAGCGGCGCAACGAATCTTTTGTTTGCGCAAGTGTGCCTTAGCATTAGATCATGCGAGGGATTTAGGTGCTAATTGCATTTAGCTACCCGAGAATGTATCCCTTGTTCGGTTTACTTACCGACATGGTATTTCGTGGGAAAACATCACTTTGCTGCTCAGGCTGGATGATCGATTTACATGCGATGCTTCCCTGCATTAGATGCGATGTTTGCTGCCTTTTTTGATTGGTTTTGCATACGATGTATTGATGCGTTGAACTCGATATTGGAAGTTTTTTTTTTGAACGTTAAGTTCCTTGGTTTTTGATCGGGTTCAACGTTGTTGCAGTTTCATATGACCTTTGTTACAGGTATGGTTAAGGACTTTGGGACACGTGTCTGTGGGCACGTGTAATGGATACAGGTAAGCATGTTCCTTGGCGGAAAGGACATCTCAACCTATAGTTGGTTGCGCGGTTCGTAGAACCGCTACAGTCCTCTCAGCTTCGTCACAGTTTGCTGCCGGTTTCTTTCTCGTTGATTTTCCGTCAGGAATTTTGCGAACAGTTTCGTCGTTGCCCATTCTCGCTACATGCCCAGCCTATCTTAATCTTCGGGACTTGGTAATTTTCACTATTGTTGGTTTGAGGTATATTATACTATTTATTGACCTGTAGGAGCCCGGAAGTTCAAGACCTCATCGACTCGACTCCGCCATCGTTCCCTGTCCTGTGCACTCTCCTTCCACACTTAACCATCTGATCGGATCTCCTCAAGGTCAAGCCTTACATTGTCCTCCCATCTCCGTCGCGGCCGTCCTGCTGGTCTCTTCCCGTTGGTCGACCGTCAAGAATTGTACGTACGGTCCTATCATTTGAGGTATAGCTAATGACAATATTGTTGGGGCATATCCAGCTTCCATTCATATCTGTCTCAGGACACAGTCCAATTGTCGAAGGCGAGTTCATAACTTAGGTCACAGTTCATTTCTTAGGACAGACGAGATGGTTCAAACAAGATTCAAAAACTACAAGATTCGTCGGCATTATAATTCGCGTGCAAGGTTTTATAATAAATCTTGTAACTGCTACGAGCTCGCTTAGGCAGGTAGTTTTTGGTTACGTATGTTTCTATAGGAGGATGTGCAAGTTACTTAATGGGGGTTCAGGTACTTGCAACAATCCAGTTCCTGTTTGTTGTCCTTTCTTTCACTCATTGTGTCATTTAACTTCTCATTCAAGCAATTGATACCGGCAACATTCATTCACATTTCTAGATCTCTCCTGCGACGGGCGCAATCGAAATATTAAAATTCCATACCAATTGTGTGGTGAATTTGATGACCCAGGTGTTCGTGTGTCGATTCACTTTTACTCATGTGAGCGGATTGGTAAGGCGAGTAACCTAACTGCGTGGTTATATGTAGGTTCAATTCGGGGCTTTGTGCCACCGAACCACCGAACATTATTCCTGTGAAATTAGTGCGCTATTAAAACTATTTCAGGACTTTTCGACGATCCGTAGGATGTAAAACCATTCGCTGATTTTGTCGTTATTCCCAAGGGACAAAGTACGTTCATCTACCACCTGCAGACTCGCATGCGACTCGGCATTTGTTGTAGCTGACACATTGCTACTACGTCTTTAACGAAATCTACTACAAGGTACCTACGTAACGCCAAGCAGGAATAACATTTTATATGGGATTTTGGAGCTTTAGTTTCCTGTTATGACTGGAACATTAGGTACATTATGTTGATATATCTGTGAGTTTATTTCGGGTGTTTTCTCCACAAGAGGGCTGGCAGATGAAACACACTGAGTGGCTTTCCAACCGTTTATTTATTTATTTTTAATTTATTATTTTTCTGTTATAGACATAAGAATTACTTTCAAACATATCGAGCACGTCAAGTCACCTGAGGGGTTATCTCATGCGAGTCGGTATAAGTACACAGATTCAAATCCGAAAATACCCCATTGAAATGATGATGGTTCCTGAACCAGAAGTCGAACTAGTGTTACCAGCATAACTAATATCATTCAATTTGTTGGACTAACATTTGAAACGAGTTTGACATATAGCCTGTTTGTTACGCTACTGTAGTTATAGGATCACGGCTCGCTCATTAATCATAGCAATATATTAATCGAACTCACATATTGTGCTCTCTGGATTTAATTTCTGCATATGCGATTGTAAGCAATCAATCAACCATCACAGCATAATGTAACTAACGTGACTCTTATGTATAGCAAGCAATAGGATTGAATCATCTGCACTTCTCAGAGGGGTTATAATTGTAACATCTCGTAGGACGTATTCATAAAAACAATAAGTTCCGAAGGGAAATAATTTAATCTGGTACATCGTTTGGAAAATAGTGTGCTATTGGATTTGCTTTCGTTTCTATTGAGCGAGCAAGTGTACATTTCTAATGTAATTTGCTTCCTTATAAAGCTTTAACGATACCCTTTAATTCTGTAATTATTTGGCAGAGAGCATTCTTTAATGAGGAGCGAGCCAAATGATAAAACTTATTTGTCTCACACAAATGAGGAAGATCTTTGACAATTGTCTCCCGTGTGAATGTTCAAAATTCATTTACCTACAAATATATCAACTTAAACAAGAATGTTTCGCCAGTTGAGAACCGCAACTCCAATCGTTGCAGATGGTTCGCCAACTGGGAACAGCAAAACCATGTTCTGCGTCGAGCTCCTCCTCGACGAGAACAGCAAAATGATGATGATTCGAGCTTTCCTCGAATTGATAGCAAAAATGTGTCGCCATGGACAGCGCAAAAAAAAAAACTACTGCGCACTGGGCAGAAATGAAACTCATATTTAACACACAAATTTAACTTTTATTTTTACCACGAATTTTAAGTCGACAGTGTAAAACCACAGGTGCTGAAAGCACCGTATAAAAACATCTTAAGACATTAAAAAAACAAACTGTATAAGTAAGAACTGAAACAAAACTGTATAAAAATAAAAAACTGAACGAAAACTGTGTTACACAGTAACGATGAAAAACTGTTAATGAGAAGTAATTTTGTCCTTCTCCTTTATTCAGCAATTGGTGGCATTCAGTGCCACCAGAAATGTCTGTTGTCAGCTCATCGTTGTATTTTTATGTTTTGTTGATTATGCAGCAACATCTTGCCGGGCCGACGACGATGCACCAGTGTTGTCCTTCCCTTTGGTGATGTCAATGAATGGGCGTGTCAGCACCCACTGTGACCAGCAAGACCACCTCGGTGGTCCACCAAAGGTTCATCGATGATACAGAGGGATTCACGATCCAAAAGAGGACTACGTCCAAGAAGTTCATCGATGACATAGATGGATTTACGATCCAACTTACATTTCAACTTTAACACAAGTCAAACAACAAATTAATTGGTAATCAACTAACAATCTAAATTACAGTCCACTTTTTAAGATCCAAGGTTGTTTCATTTATCTAACGTCTGCAGAATTCACAGCAGGTAAATCAAGGAACATTCTGATCGTTCCCAGTACCAGGTTGAGGACATCATTCGGCGTCTCTTTTAACGATGTTGTAGGTACGTTCACGATCCGCGCTACAGGATTAGGTACGCCCCGCGTACAATGAAAGAACCTCAAGAAGATGACGATCTCCATCGGGCATTTCCATAGTCGAGAAGACAGTTCAATGAAGCTGAAGCTTGAAATCAAGTACAACGACAGAGCTAGAAGCTCTCACCGAAAAGCAAGCGCCACCTGCAACAACATCAGGGAAACAGGAGAGTTTTGGAAACTTCCCTCCTGTAGAAGACTATTATCTGACGGGTCAGCGTTTCCATCGCAAGCGGTCAGTACTAACAAAAGTTTGTCAACAAAGGCACATCCGGTCCTATACCTGCAATAGCAATCCAAACATCGAATTGCAGATGAGTAAATCCAAGAACCCCGGGAATTGCGATCTTCACCGCTTCATTTACATCCGTTCCAGGGCACCGCTTTTCGTCACCTGGACTCCTCGCTCATACGTCCAGGATTTGGCGCTTCTCGCCACCTGGGCACATCGCTGTCACGTATCTGGGGTTCTTCGCTTCTCGTCGCCTGGACGCAACGCTCTGGGGTCACCCTCTTAACACCGCCCAGGCACCGCGAATCACGTGTCTGGGGGCACCACTCTCACGGAGTCGGTGTCTAAGTTGGACTTTCGGTAAGAAGAGTAGAGGATATAGAAGATGATGAACAGGAAAGATGCCGACATCAGACCAACAGAAAGCGACCTATGAACACACGATCGAACCATCACTTCAACATATTGACGACTACGTCGTCAACTACAATGTCAAATGGTCGAGGATCCGAACATTTATGAAAACCAACTAATGGAGTTGGTCTTGTTGTGTCCAGTGGGCGACCATTTACGAGAACCAACTAGTGGAGTTGGTCTTGCGGTGTCCAGTGGGCGACCATTTATGTAACCAACTAGTGGAGTTGGTCCAGCTGTTCCCAGTGGGCAAAAATTCGAAAACCAACTAGTGGAGTTGGTCTAGCCGTGCCCAGTGGGCGAAAATTCGGAGCTTGGCAAATGTTCATCAAATCAACTGGAATAGTGACCTCAACCAATTGAATAAGGTAAGGGCTTATTCAAATCGTTGCCGCGGCTGATGCGGCAAATATCGCCTTTCAGACACTTCTCCACAACATGTCGGAGATTTTTCAATTACCTCGAGCTACAACGTCGGCCCTCTATACCCAACCGGGCCTTCGGTCTTTCACACACACACACGCACACACGCTAACCCCGATAATTGACTACGAATTTAAACAATAACTTATTATATTTTATAACAAATTAACCCAATTAATATTTAGATCTAGTCAACATAATTAATTATTGCCACCCTACCTCTGCACTGTACCGGTACATGAGCAACACGAGCACCAAAGCCTCTGTTCTCAACCACAACTACCAACCGCGACTTCCCACGTCGCGGACATGTCCCAACGAGCACCAACTAGTGGAGTTGGTCTTGCTGTGCGCAGTGGGCAAACATTCGAGCACCACCTAGTGGAGTTGGTCTAGCTGTTCCCAGTGGGCGAAAATTCGGAGCTTGGCAAATGTTCATCAAATCAACTGGAATAGTGACCTCAACCAAATGAATAAGGTAAGGGCTTATTCAAATCGTTGCCGCGGCTGATGCGGCAAATATCGCCTTTCAGACACTTCTCCACAACATGTCGGAGATTTTTCAATTACCTCGAGCTAGAATGTCGGCCCTCTATACACAACCGGGCCTTCGGTTTCTCACACACACACCCGCACACACGCTAACCCCGATAATTGACTACGAATTGAAACAATAACTTATTATATTTTATAACAAATTAACCCAATTAATATTTAGATCTAGTCAACATAATTAATTATTGCCACCCTACCTCTGCACTGTACCGGTACATGAGCAACACGAGCACCAAAGCCTCTGTTCTCAACCACAACTACCAACCGCGACTTCCCACGTCGCGGACATGTCCCAACGAGCACCAACTAGTGGAGTTGGTCTTGCTGTGCGCAGTGGGCAAACATTCGAGCACCACCTAGTGGAGTTGGTCTAGCTGTTCCCAGTGGGCGACCATTTCTGAAAACCAACTAGTGGAGTTGGTCTTGCTGTGCCCAGTGGGCGACCATTTATGGAACCAACTAGTGGAGTTGGTTTTGCTGTTCCCAGTGGGTGCTGACATGCCCCTTCATTGACAGCCCAAAGGAAAGGCCCTTTTGTCTAAGTGTTATCGCCGGCCCGGCAAGATGTTGCTGCACAAGCAACAAACCGTAAACCTTCATTCCGGCATTAAGCCCCTGGATTTATGTTATAGAAAATCCAATTTGCGGTTGCAGCAAACTCTATTGGCATTGAACGCTGCCAATCATTCAAATACCATAGATTCAGTGGATTGATAACGGGCCCCGCTATTGAATGCTGAATGGAGGAGAGTGAACCTGTGACCATTCACAAACAGTTTTTGTTTATGCCGCTGTTACTGTTTTAGAAACAGTATTGTTTTCTTTTCATTTATAAAACAGTTTTTTGTTCGTGGAGTTAAAGTCCATTTTTTTAACCTGTGACGGTTTTGTGAACTAAGTTTTATTTTAATTCGTGAATAAATGTTCAAAATTGTGTATAATTCAGTGCGTTTTTATTTCTGGCCAGTGCGGCAGTAGTTTTGTACGATCTATGTCCAATGCGGCAATTTGTGAATTTGCTGTTCTCGTCGGGGAGGAGCTCGACGCAGACTTTGGATTGGCTCTTCCTAGTTGACGAACCATCTGCAATGACTGGGGTTGCGGTTCCCAGCTGGCGAAACAAAGAAAGACTAAATATTGTAATACCCTATCTCATTCGCTTATCTTGACCATTTCTATGCCGTTGAGGGTGTATACATTGTATATGTCTTAAGGGATCAGCTTACCGTTAATACCTGTATGATAAAAACATTAAACAAAGCACCGAGTTTTTATTCTCTTAAATCGTGTGCCTTTTTGACGTCAAATGACTCCAAAGGAAGAAGTGTAACGGGGTCAAATCGCATGTATCCACGCATCCACGGAATGTTTCAAACATACCGCCCATCATTTCGTTCGCTATGAAGAGTGGCACCGCCCTGTTGAAATTGCATGTCCTTTAGATTTATGGTAAATTTTTTACCACAAAAACCCCCTTATCATATCACGGTAGCGTTTGTCGTTCATGCATGTTCGGCGTGATTTTCGAAGTACAAACCGATGATGCCGCACCATACAGTGATGTTTTGAGGATGTATGAGTTAGCCCAACGGTCACTCTTGGATTTTAATCCGTCAAGGTGCGACTACTTGGCTTGCTGAAGAATCCGCTGAGGTGGAAGTGAACCTGGTTGCTGAACATGATTTTGTGCGAGAAGTTACCATCTACTACCATCATCCCATGCTATTGATGAGTGCGCTGTTGTCGTTTGGACCTTGTAAGCTTGTAGGTTTAAATCCTTTGTCAAAATATTGAACAACGAGTTCCGCGCAACTTTCAATTCTAGGAAACGATGGAGGGTCAATGTGTTCGAATGTCCAGCCACACTATTGTGCACAACAGCAATATTCTATATAGCACGGTCCAGACAAAGGTGTTTTCGAGGCTGCGTTCACCACAGACCTAGAATTTTTGAATTTCTGTGCGATTTTCCAAATTGTGAACTCGGATGATGCTGTTGACCGAAGAAATCACGTAATGCACGACAATTGTTTCTTTTTCTTTTTTGAACGCCCATTTTCGTAAAACGTTTACAATAATCTAACTATTAAAGCTATCAGTTTGCCAACCTTCACAAATGTCAAAAATAAGGAACATATGACGTGTTGACCTCGTTCCTACTGCACCTTGTATATGTCCAGTGTGAATATGCTTTATTATCCTTCCTATGTTCGCATTTTTATAGGATTTTCTCTCGAACGTTATATCTAGTATGAATGGAAATTGTGTGCGCCTATATTTTTCTCCCTGTTGCCTGGCAGACTCCTTTTCTGATTTATTTAGTCCTGTCTATGTATTTACTGTTATTCTAACAAAATTGTTCGAATATGTTTTACTTTCAGTCAAATTTAACAAATTTAAAATAGCAAACTTTTCGATCGCTTTTTCGTTTTTCGAATTTAAAAAATAGAAATAAAATAAATCCATTTCTTAAGTACCCGGCCCTAATAGCAAACTAATTCATTGTTACCAAAGTAATTGTTTATAAATCAATTCAGTTTTTGAACTACGATATGAAATCATAAGTAAGATATTAAAAAAAAAAAAAAAAACATCAACAAATCGTAAATTGTATATTAGAAAAGTGACAAAGAAAAAAAAATAGAATGTTGTGTAAAGTACTTCATCTGAAATTAGTTTAACATATTTATTAAAATTGAAATATTAAAATAATAATAAGAAAACTAGTAAGGATACCTTTATTGCATTTGACACTTATACTATCAATTATCGAAATTAAGCGTAAAACTTGACTATTAACAAACAAATAAAAAATAAATGAATAAAATTAAATAAACAAACAAATTAACATTTATATATACTTATATATAGATATATTAAATGGTGTATATCTGAAGAACCCGAAATAAATGCTAAGAACTAAAAACGATACGAACAAAACCAATTTGTGAATAAAGTTATTATTAAATTCATGTGGAAACTTTAAAATAAGAATGATGGCGATTGTATGTAAATGTTTTCAATATCTTTTGGCGCGTAAGCGTCAGATACGAAACTCGAAATGTGTGTTTGTTTGTTCGGGCTCAGGGGAGGAATAAATGTATACATCAGTTTGCACAGTAACTCCTAAGTTCGTTAATATTATTTTATTGTAAATCACAGGGTATGCAATAAAATCCCCAAATACAGTTAAAGAATACGTATATATACATGTACATATTTCTACATATATACACGTATATATACATAGTCAAATCTATATCAAACATATGCATTTTTATTTGTTCTGAAGGCAAGCAATATCGTCAATATTTGGAGGAGTCATGTACCACTTGTCCTGAGCACATACACCAACGAGGGCGGAGAATTCCTTTTCCACTGGTTGTAAAACATGGCTCGCGACTCCTTGCCCTTCACTTTTCTGCTACGTTGTTGTTATTGGATACGTTATATATTCAAAATGATTACAGGGATCGGTTATAAAAGATAAAAGGCCAGGCAAAGAAGATTGCTGGAAGAAGAAATGGGGCTACGACAATATAGTCAGAGACTTACGATTCACACGCATAAATTTGTGCGATACAATAAGTCCTTGAAGAGAATAGAGAATATTTTAGGTGCAATCATGTGGCGACAAAGAGGAATAAAATATATCACCTACGTTCAAAGAGGATACTTTGCCCAATGCTAAATATCGCCGGCTATTCCCGTCGTTAAAGGCTCAGATGATAAATTCATGTCCCACCCAATTTCTTAAATATCCTATTGAAGAATGTGGATGGTCGACAATGCAGACAAAATACTGGAATGTCTGTCATCTTTTTTATCGTTGATTCTGCCTTCTCAATAATTTTATTTGGGGTTCATTGAAGGATTGTGTTCGGCCTTCTCTTTTGAATTGGAACCACTTGGATTTCGAGGATAGCCGCTTTTATTGCCTTTGGATTCCAATCGAAAATCGAGATTTGTTTTTAATGAGAGTGGTAAGTCGTCCGATAGTTTTCAAAATTAACAGTCTATCGTTTTTGAGATCGTCACATAATATCATTATCGTTTAGATTTTAAAATTGCCCAGGTTTGGTGTCCTGTGATGAATTGGAGTACAATGAATACAAGAGTCTCTTCTTTGTTCTATGACAGTATGGGTCCTCATTCTTGGAGTAATGTTTCAGAGATATATACGTAAGTCTTTAAATGCGACTTTACAAGTGTATCTTGATAAAGTAGAACCTGACAAATGGTTGTGTGGGGAAGAAGCATATTGCACCGGCGTACGGCGCGGATTCTCTTCTTCCTCCATCATATATTGTTCGCGCGGACGCTGATCACAGCAGAGAAACAAAACCGCTGGAATAAAACACTCGAATTCCACAAGGGGTAAACACTCTCAGGAACAGCAACACGGCAAATTGAAACACTGTTTTACTTTTTTTATTTTTATTTATTCTACGGCTGCAAACACTTATTCCTATGTGGCACATGATTGTTACTTATTTTATTATTTCAAAATTTTACACACACAGATTGAACATGAAAGGGTCTTTAACTTTATTTTTTTTATTTTGCAAAACGATTTGGAGACTTAAACTAAACCCACTCTGACTCGACATGGTGATTTCGCGTGTTTGCCGCGGGAGTTATCTGACCAGCGCGGTCAAAGGATGGTAAAGGACTCCTCGTGGATAGAACTCTGGTTTGAAATCCACCCTCGGTTAGGTTAAGGAATGGAAGAGAGGGAGAACATTTTTCTCTCAAGGGTGTGGCCACCAAGGAAATGCACTCTTTCAGTGCAATGGTATGCGTGAGTGAAGATCACATTACCGTGTTTATCGATGCATTCCAGAAAGGATAAACAAAACCTACAGCTAGGGAAAAAGAACAAAGGAGAAGCGACCTAATGCATCGGTCTGTGATTAGGGTCAGCTAAATAAATAAGCTGGAACTCATTAAATGGGAATTGCATTTGGGATACCACAAACGATGTTTATGATATCGCCAGAAAACCTTTGAAGGACAGCGTTCTTTTGTATGCACATTGCGTGCTAAAGAAATTAGTTTCAGCGTCTATTGCGCTAATTATATGTAGCTGCTTGGGTTGTTTATTGATGGGAATGATATGCGGTTGTATTATACATGAACCGATGAATTTTCTTTCAGGTAATTTATGATAAGGTAATAAAGAACTCTTACAGAAATTGTATGCGAAGAGATGCAAGAAAAGGTAAGAATTCTTTTACAGGGACTTTTAAGATTATAGATTTGATGTAAATAATGCGTGAAGCATTTACAGGTGCTAATGCTATTGCATTAGCAGAAACTGATGTAGATTGGGTTGTAACAATGGGGGTTTTACGGTAAGTAGACAGTGGGGTTTGGTGGAACCGCCATAGTTGGTGTGCGAAAAGGTATTGCCACAATCACGTCGTTTGGTCAGAGGTTGCATGGCAATTGGTAACAGTCTACTGTCGTATCATCATCATCATCATCATCGGCACTACAACCGGGGACGTGTCTTAGCCTTATTTAGCAAGTCCTGACGCTTGTTAAATTTTCCGTAATGATTTGTTTTTTCCGGGCAAGGTCATTAGTCTTGCGCCAGAGGCTCCCCGACGGGGAATCGGACCCCGGTCTTCCGCGTGACAGGCAGGTATCTAGCGTTCTACGAACGCACCATTCCACCCAGGTAAGGTTCCTACCCTTCAAGGAACATACTTACCTTATTCATTACACGTGCCCACAGACACGTGTCCCAAAGCTCTTGATCATACCTGTAACAAGGGTCATAGGAAGCTGCAACAATGTTGAACGCGATATAAAAAAAAAAACAAGGAACTTAACGTTCAAAAACTTTCAATATCGAATCAACGCATCCATTCATCGTATGCAAAACCAATCCCAGAATACAGGTCATAATTCTCCCATCCTAAACATCTGCACGATCTTTCCAAGGAATTACATTGCCGGTAAATAAACCGAACTACGGATGTCTATTCTGGTTGCTATTGAAAATCAACACCAACCCAGCGTATGACTGTAAGTCTAAGGCACACTTGTTCAAACAAAACTTATCGTTGCGCTGCTGATTAACAGCCATAGAGCCATAAACTCTAAACACTATCCCAGATAGATGTTTATGAGTGAAAGGTAAACAAAATCGTTACATTCCATGGTTCCTATCCCATCCGAATTGCATGGGACCCTTTTCCTCATGCCAGATGTGTTGGATAAACAAACCAGCGTGTGATCAGATAATAAGCGGCGGCATCCGATCAACGGACAAAGGAGGACAGGATTTCGATCACCACCACAATGGTGATGATGATAATTATTATGATAATGACAAATTCTCCTTTCACAGATACTAAGGGAAATTCTGCTTAACAAATACTGTGTGGAAATACTTTGGGAAATTTCCCTTTTCGGATGGGAGATTGGAACTTGATTAGGTAGTCTAATTTTGATCGTCGGCGAGACGAGTTTTCGAATCGAGCAGCGATAGGGCAGAGACTAAGATCGCGAGCCTGAAGAAGTCAGTCAATCAATCGTCAACCGGACGACAATTCGTACGGAGAGGGAGATGTGAAAAAGCAAATGAGTAATTGTTCCTAGTGATGTACTCCAATTTCTTTTAATGGAATCTAAGGGAGTATCGTGTGTTTCGTTCATGTGGTTCGCTGCGTTTTTAATTAAAATATTGTCGAGACATTTATTTAATTCGAATCCGGCATAGGTACAATTTTTGTTGATTCAAACTGTCATAGCGTCAGCTCGAATCACACGTTCTTCTTCACTATTATTTCAAACGCTATAATTGGTGACCCCGACGTGATCTGTACACACAGCATACACTTTCCCATAGTAAACAGAACTTCACACACGATTACGACTTCCGCATAGAGCACAGCCTCCGACATTTTCTCGTTCTCTCGTTCGTCCGTCGTTCGCATACGAATTAAATCGTAACGAAGTTACTGCGGAGGGAGTAGTGTGGCGACTCTAACAGATACACACACAATTCACAAGTAAAATAGTGAAGAGCACCGAACGAAAAATCGAACAAGAAAATACATCAGAGCCGTATACCATAGCGATAACAAAAATAATTCATATCAGTGGAGTATAGTCGAGTTTAAAAATCAAATTCTAAACACGGTCAGTAGCCTGATGGGTAACGCGTAGGTTCAATTTTTTGGGTGATTCAAACTGTCATAGCGTCAGTTCGAATCACACGTTTTTCTTCACTATTATTTCAAACGCTATAGGTATACTATCGTATAGGGGAAGTGAAATTGAATCCCTGCATGAGAATCCGCGTACAACAAATAGAATTTTAAATAAGCTAGGATTTAAGCATTTTTTGTTTAGCAAGTAAGATAAATATAATAAAAAGAACATAATAAAAAAAGTACTTAAAATGTTTAAAAAAGAAAGCAGCAAATTGAATCAACCTACGTTGGCTAGATTGGTGATACAGTGACCATGCTTGACTTGTATTATGAAGGCTTGGTCAAATAACTGAAGGTGACTTGGTGCTGCAAGACGTGAAGAACTATATACACCTGTGGGGGACTGCATTGATACAAGCACACAAGCTAAGCCAACCCCGAAATCATTGCGCTCTCTCTTTTGTTCTTTTCATCCTTCGCATGTCCAGCAACTGTCGAATGATGTGCAAGTATTATTCACCTCACTGAGACGTGCAACTGAAAAGATTCATGAGATAGTGCGATGATGATTAGCTAATAGCTGTGCAAATCCAGAATTACCCAATCTTCCCTAATTCCAATGAGTCGCTTTACATCCATCACCAGTGACGGTCACGCCGCACCGAGTTTTAAATCATCCCTCATCGCATACACCCACGTTACTACAGTCAGTCGAGATTCAATCACAGGAAATTTGATCTTACGCGTAAAGTTTATATTTTGCCACGAAAAGTCGGTTTAATTATCCTCAAGAAAACAGCAAAATTTTATCAGTTTATTTGTGCATGTGGAATCAATGAATGTTAAATAAAGAAAACATTAACCAACAAAAGACCACCAGTGCTTTTATTTCCTTCTTCTTTACCTTTGGTGTTTGAGTTCTGGAGTTTTAACATTTTCGTCGGAACAACTTGATGGGGATTCAAGTGAAACAGTGCCCGTGGCTTGGCACACCTACTTCCACTCCACACACCAGCGTCGTATGAAAGTAAGCATTCGATTATCTCCCCATAACACATTCTGAAGCTCAATTGCTTGATGCACATTACACCTAAGTCGTTAAATACACGAAATAAGGGAACGTGCATTTTCATTTCATTCATTTTTATACCATTTTTTATTTCTTCCTCTTTTTATAATTTACTCACTCGCTAGACAAAAATGATTAAACTCTAGCTTATGTTATCTTCTTTCCTAACTTACTCGTCCCTTGCGGACTCTCTAAGTTACATACATACGCTTAAAGCATGAAAATTTGTCTTTCGACATTATGATTATTTTGTTTACTTGAATTTTAAAGAATTCAATTATATACAAAGAAAATGAAGAGCAGAAAAAACGTTGTTTTTGTTATTGTTTTTACCTTATATCTAACTTAAATACTAAACTAAAAAAAAATTTTTTTTTTTTCCTTAACTCTATCTTAAACCTAACATCAAAACTAAATCTTCGAAATGCTAAATCTATGTAGGCTTTCCGTTGTTTGTTGGGGTTTTTTTTATTATTATTATTATTATTGCTTCCCTTTTTTTGTTCCCTGTTTTATAAGGAAACGGGTTTTTAATTGCCACTCAGCCACGTAAATCTCTGGTGTTGCTTATTTCGGTCTTTCTGTGCTACTGCCCTGCTGAACTGCAGGCGCTCTTCATCTGTGTGCGCAACCTCTCGATTATAACATAATACATATTGTTGGGTGATATGCACCAAAAATTAAATCGTTCGACGAGCTCATTGATCTCGCAAGATGCCCTCGGATCAGCTTGATCATAAAGTTATCCACTCTGTTTATATTGGCCCCACTGTACAACGCTTCATTGGGATAGTATTTTTTGTGATCGGATTCAGGAGTTCGATGTAAGTTAAGACACGTCCTGAGGCATTGTCTCTCAAAAATCCGAATCTTTTCCATCAAGCTAGGTCCCACATTAAACCACACTGGACATCTGTGGGTTTTGGGTCTCACTATTTCTCTGAAATCTTCAATTGACAATAATAAGAAACACCCAACAGTTCACTTTCACCTCGCTTATTACTTTATTTAAATTCTGAACATGAAATATGCTATAAACTAGGTGATTCAATTTAACAAAAGTGATTTTAATTTAATTTAACAAAACTTATTTATAATTTCAGCATTTCCTTTTTGGGAGTCCTGTGTGTTGATTGATTTAATTTAACAGACCTGCTTTTATTTTCACCAAAACTGCTTTAACTTAACAAAACGTATTTACAATGACAGCAATTGTGCTTTTGGGATTTTGGTGAACGATCATCCACCGATAGAGGCTACGTTCAGACTGCCATTCAGTTAGCGTTTTACGTGGAGGGCACAGGTTTCCTCCACGGAATCTATCCGAAGAGTAATGATTGCCACCAAAACGACAGAATACCAAATTCCATCCCTCGCTTCGGTGACCAATAAGGGATGATTTTTCGTGGTTGGTGATGTGCACGCACACAGATATGATTGCTTCGCACGCTCATGCTGTATATCCATGAGCATGCAAACCATGGATATTCGAATTCCATAAAAGGAAATGTTTGCATCTGGGCAAGTATCATGAAGGCGATACTTGGGGTGTTTAACCGATCAGTAACTGCGTACAGCCATTACGCTGATCGTGCACATGTTGCTGGCGTCTGCTGATATGACTTGCCCTGCGTGTGTGTGGGAAAAATGGACAAGTTCGGGGATTTATGTCGGTTACGTAATGTCGTAATCGAATTGGATTTAAGGAACATGCTGCGTTGTATGCAGGCATGCCCTTGGGGGAAATGCTTATAAGATGCTTGTCGATCGGTTTACCGACCGATGTGCTTGTACGTAAAAATGAAAGAAGGAATATCTCCTGCATATGTGCGGCGGAATTCGTTTGGAGACATGTGCAATGAAATGGTTCGGGTCATGTTGGTTGCTTGCTGGTGGAACCAAATTGCTTTTAATAAACATGGTGCGTTTCATGCGACCATGCCCTTGTGGAAAATATTTATTTGTTGCTGATGGATTTTGCATCAGCGAAAATTATAATTTTAAAGCATTTCAGGTGATAGTTTGCGCAAACGATGGAAAGGTGAGTAAATGCTTTCCAGGTCTTTGGTGCTCTAGGAAGCAGATTATTGAATACTTAGTGGGAAGGTAAGTAGTGGGGTTCAAAGGAACAGCCACACATCCATATATGACCATCGGTCTTATGAGAGCCATGTAGTATATAACTTTAACTCTGCTGTCAAGTTGACTACTATGAAACAGTCTTCTTGTCATAACATAAGCTTTCTTTGCCCTGACTAGCGCAGCCTCCACATGTTTGTTAAAATATAGATACTGATCCAGTCAGATGCCCAACTATTTGACTACATTTTTGGTTTCCAGTGTTTGTGGGTGTGGTCCCATAATAGCTAGCTTTCGCCGGTTTTTCCTGGTGTCTCTGGTAGCTTCAGCCAGTGATGTTCTAAAGAAGATGGTTTCATACTTCTGGATATTGATTTTGAGTTTCCAGTTGTCGCAGCATCGCTGAACATCATTGAAATCCCCTTGTAATAATCCGTTAATGATTTCAATTTTTGGTGCTGTTCTATATATTATTAGCTCGTCTGCATACGCAATAACCTGATGAAGAGACTATATCAAGTCGCTAGTGTAAATATTAAAAAGGCTCGGAGATAACACCGCTCCCTGTTGCCGACCGTTTTTTACTGTGTAAGTGATGTTGGAGGTCACTTTGCCACTTTTGACCATGAATTTCTTTTCATTCAACATGCCTAGTCTCATTGCGGGGGTTCTTTAAGGCGCCCGAAAAACCACCTATCGTCCTAACCCAACCCACCCCCAAGATTACCACCTTGCCATGGCATCAAACAAATTGCATCAACTAAACCATCTCGGTTCATCTGTCATGAACCGATCGGTTCCTATAGGCGGCCACATGCCCACCAAACACACGCCAATCCTTCTGTGTGTTCTTGTTCCAACAATCCGTTGCTCCAAAAAAAGACAGGCCGGGCAACTTGCTTGCTTGCACATATGCAAGCCAGATTTCCGATGATCGATCGCCCAAGCGACAACCGATCATCGAATGGGACACGACCATGATTGTTATTCAAACAATCATACCAATGATCATGTCCCACGTATCGTTTTCCTAAACTAAACAATCTCCACGCTAGCCCTTACCACTGATATTTAAACAATCATACCAATGATCGTGTCCCACAATACGTTTTTCCCAAAACAAACATGCACGCATGCATTCTAGCCTTTGCCGTCGCAAGCGAAGTTCTGTTGACATAACATTGTGGCGGTTCCGCCAAATCCCACGGTTTACCTTCCTGAAAAAGCCCCATAATCATCACCCAAGACGCTCAAGTCCTCGCCAATGCATTCGCATTCGGCACCTAAAAATGCTGCACGCATTTAAGAGATCAAATCTATGATCTTTAAGTCCCTGTAAAGAAAACTTACCTTCATGCATTCTCTTCGCATACCACTGCTCCTTAAGATTTCTTTATTAGCTTACCAGGAATTTCCAATCAATTTCGGCATCTACGTCGCCAGTCAAATTTCCTTAGATGAATTTCTACAGCATATTCAAATGCAAATAGGAACACAATACCTACCCTTACTAGCGATGCCATTAACACATTTCCCATTGTGTAAATGGAAAAACCATTAGCGCTTCTTCCTAATGGCGATACATTTACCTACGCATCCGCACCACAGCATAGACACAGGTCATAAATCTCTTTTATCCTACATAGTTCTGGATCCGTTTCCCAGTAACCTTCTCACATAAACAAACATCTCTACGATCCTTTCCCTTGCTTTGTGTTTCAGGTTATTCATCATAGCGTTGAGCCATGAAAAGAACCGACGTACACACACTTGTGTATCGTGAAGATCTCCTCTATGCGATCGGTTTGGTTACTCAAAAGAGAGACTTTACGTCTCTCTTAGAACAGGAAATGCACCCTTAATTTAAGAGAACCAATTTCCCAGCTGAATTTCTTTTAGCAACGATTGAATATCGTTGAGTCCTTTACCATCCTTCGACCCGAGCGGGTCGAGGCTCCATCGCTACCCTGGTGCGCACAGGGAAGCGATAATGTAATAATCGTTTGTGTCGTTGTCCCCGCGAGTCAGTACGAATTTTCTCCTTAATTAAATACACAAGTTTCAATTATTTTACCGTTTGTACTTTGCCTTTGTGTTAACCGTTGTTGTGTAATTAAAATTATTGTCCTTCAGTGTTTGTTTAAGATTAATTAAAAATAAAAAACCTTTCACTAATAACAGTGACCAATGTTTCCTCTTACCTTTCCTGTTTGTGGACGTTGTGTTGCAGTTTCCGAGCGTTTTCCGCGGAACTTTTGTGTTTCCCTTGTTGCGACGACGGGCCAATTAATTAATTTATGATGGCGGAGGAAGTGAATCGAGTGTCCGTGTTAGGCACATTACTTCCTCCCCACAACATCAACAGAAAAACCAATCCCGGTTCGTTTATGATGGCAGGGCAGCCAGCCTCCGTGCATCGGTCATCACATTTGACCAGCTGCATGTTTGCTTTCGCTTCCTTCGCCCAACGTATGTTTCGTTTGTCTTTTTTTCCTCGGTAAATACATTCAACTTATCGGGACAATGTCTATGGGAACCTTCCAATGGGATGCGAATCGGTTTCTCATTGGTCGTTGGGGGGAAGGAAAGAGTGTTTTCCCCTACAATGACATGAGTGATCGTCAATACGGATTCCGTGGCAGGCGGTCCACGGGAGACCTTTTGACACTTATAACATCTGCATCGCATCAGCTGAGATGTAGACAGATTGACTCTATGAATCAGGATCTAGATAGGGTCCTGCAGTGGGGAAGGGCCAACCTCGTCGACTTCAATGCAGCGAAGACACGATATACAACATTTGGAAAGGAAAAGTGGATCATCGGTTCCACAGCTGATGATGAATGGCCGGGCCCTCGAGGCTGGGGAGAGTTTGAAATTGCTCGGCGTCACGGTCTGTGGGAATGTATCATGGCATAAACACGTGTCGAGCATCACCAGGTCAGCCTCAGGAAAACTGAGCTATCTTTATAGAGCCAAGAAATATTTTACTCCGGCCCAACTTCTTCTCCTATATAAATCCCAAATTAGACCCGCGCTGGAATATTGCTCTAATGTTTGGAGCTCGGCTCCTAAACATACCCTCGACCTACTTGTTTTACAGATATTATCACGGGTGCTGTTCTTCGGAAATTCGTGGTATTGTTCCACGTAATTCGGCTTATACGCGCTCCACAAGACAATCCGACGAATCGCACCCGTTTGTGGTTTGTGGGGTTATAAGTGGCGATGTGCCAGCGTATGGCACGTATTCCTTATATCTCCCATCGATCCGTAGGAAGGTATTGTTCGAATACTAACGTCAGAAAGAAGTTGCTCGAAACCCCAGGTTTGTCGTATAGCCGTTCGTCTCTCAAAATGCGCCATCGATTTATGTTCACCTTTATTGAGGACTGTGTAATTGTAAACATTTATGGGACGCACGTCCACTTCCTGATTGTATCGAATCCGATGCGCATATTGGACGACATCTCCTTCGAGTGGATAGATAAATAACCGATTGAAGTCTAATTCGAATAAGTGAGTTAAGACACCAAAGTAATCAATAAGAAAGATAACAGATAGCACTGCCAGCAAGCGTTTTAATTTTTTGAAAATATTCACTAGTGAGATCATTCCGATGCGGTCACACAACACATAACTCAGATAATATTCCTAATAATTATTAATCGTCACTTTCAACCACACAACGTGCCAATTGAACCGACTTATTTAACATAAAAATAGGATGCCCGCGGACGAGCGTACGCATAAGCATGCACACGCGGCGGCGGTTAGCGACACAACTTCTCCAACCTAAACACGTTAATCGACTAACTTGAAAAGGGAAGAAATTGGATACAACCAAAAGAGAACATACTTCTGCTCTCTCATTGCCACGTTCTTCGATGTGTGGTAGGTTACATCGGTAATCTGATGATCGAAGAGAGCGGGACAATGAGAGAACAGAAACACGAGGTACGATTATCTTGGGGTGGATTTGGTTGTATATGCATGAATCAATGTAGTTCTGGGCGGAACCCATTGACCTGATTCGGTAGTATGGTGAGTTCAGTGTACATTGATCCATAAGAAGACAGAACTGAGAAAGAGAGGAGAATTAAGCTGATGACATTCACCTGCAAAAAGAGAACATTGATCCCCAGCGAATGAAGTGTCTGGAGAAAAGTCGAAGTAACGCTAGGGAAATATTATCACGTGATTCAATCGAATGTTCTGATAAATTTCCCCAGCGGATCGGTAATGATGCGACAACTTCGTCCGGCTGGATTTGGGTGTCTCTCATCGACATGGACACGAGTTGCCGTATGGCAAAAAAGGTAAGCTAAACTCATTTATGCATTGTCTGCGTGGTACAATGAGTTTAGCTATGTGTCCTTGGTGGAAACATGCTTTGCAGGTAACCAGGTAAGTAGGGGGAAATGGGGTTGATTTGACGCGCTGTAAGGCGGTCGAATTGTAGGTAGGAATTGTGGTTGGAATTGTGGGTTGTTTCTCATATAGAATAGAGAAACCCCCACAGGTTCATCTCCCGACAGCGCGAACATCCCTGCATCAGAACTCGTTCCCTTAGATAGCGGGGAAGCTGTGGAACTCCCTTCCCATGCGAGTGTTCCCGGAGCGCTACAACCTGCAACTGTTCAAAAAGAACTGCAACAGTTATTTGATGGCATCTCGGGGCACCCACTCGGCGCTATAGGTTCGCCTCACCCGAGAGAAGTCTAATTAAAAAAAAAAATAATAAAAAGGGGAAACACACGTCACTCATTGAGGTTGGGTCAGCATAGCGCAGCTTACAGGGAGTCTAATGTCGACGTCACGAGGAGTCCGATTATATCACTTGAAGTAGGCGCAACTACTTTTTAAGAGTCACCTTGCTCAGTTCATTTCGTTTTCCGCGACGAGTGCTATTTACAATCAAATAGTTTGTTGTTTAAACATCTTTTAGTAAATTCCACTTACGTAACTAATCAAGTGTGTTTGTAAATGTGTTATAATTAAGTGTATAGTTTGTGTGTAAAAGGAAAACTTTAGGTAGAAAGCAGCGTTTCACCCTGCCTATTGACTGTTGGTGGCAAGTTTTTTTCGTTTATCCTACAACATTGTACTGGATAGGAACTAAATTTTAAATGTTAAAATTACCTGTGTAAACGACCTTTTGAATGTGGAAAGAAACTTTGTGTTATTAATAGAATCAAATGAATATTTTATGTCTGTATCAACACATTGCTGTAAAAATATAAAAATCAAAAGATCGATTAAAGAAACATTAAAATTAATTCAGTGCATTTTCATTTGCTTTTGGACATCGTCGCAATTATACGTTGGGGATTAAGTGAATCAATGCCCATGATCGGAACCACAACTTACAAACCCGACATCATCAGCATGTAGTATAACCCTTCTAGCCAAATGGTGTCGAAGGCCCTCTCTTAGTCAATCAAACAGGCACCTATGCACTGTTTCTGACTTTTATTCAATTGAATGTCTGATACCAGTTTAGCTGCGGCATGTGTGGTTTCATGACCAGCTTTAAAACCAAACTGGTTATTTAGAATAATGAATAATGCCCTCATCCCATTTATGTAGAGCCTTGTTTAGAACCTTCTCGAATACTTTAGTGATACTCGGTAACAAACTGATCGGTTGCAGATTTTTTGGGTTTGTTCTGTCTTTCCCTTTTTTTTTGGTAACGGTTGGATGATGGCCGTTTTCCAACGTACTGGATAGTGTGCGTTGTTCAGAGCGTTGTTAAACAAGACTGCATATATGTCAATCGCGATTGGAGGAAGATGTTTGAGTACGATATTGGGTACTCCATCTATTCCAACTGAAATCCATAATAAATTGTTGTCTACCACTGCCCGGTTGTCAAACGCCAAATGACGAATGTCATCTAAACCGAAATAGTAGCCAAACAAACTCGATCTGAAACATAAACAGCACCGTGTAGATTAAGTGACCCAGATAACTTCCTTGGGGCACTGCGGATTGAACTACAAATTAACTGCTAAAGTGGCCATCTACTTGTACATGGCATAAGCGGCTTTTTCAGTCCAATTGCCACACGCCATTATATGTCTGTAAAAGGCGAAGCTTTCAGTTTGAAGACAGTCATTTGGCGGAACGCCTTGTAGAATTATGTGGCGATTATATCCATTACGCTGGATGTCCGACAACCACTTTAGTTACACAAAATACGCGCGATAAAAAAGTAAATGAGGACTCAGCCGTAAGTCGATCAATTCCGTCGTTAGAATACGGCGCAACGTATCATGCCTATCTCTTTTCTATAGATATTACCATGGTCGATGCTCAACTGAACTTCTGAATGTGATCCGCCCCTTCAGACATTTTCCCACAATACCCGTCAATCTGTGAATGCGCATCAGTTCACGTTGAAAGTGGACTTCAGGCGCACAAATAAACATAGAGAGTCATTCTTTAGCCGAACCACACGAATGTGGAATGTTCCGCCTGATCATGTGTTTCCTGGCCGCTGTGATGCCAATCAATTCAAGACCAATATACATCGACACCTCCTTTCCTTATCCACTTCCTCTCCATACGCTCGCACTGTGCTCTGACATTTAAGGGTACTTCAAAATCCCCTTTTGTGTGGGCGTTTGTGTAAAAAAAATGCTTGTTTGGAACTTAGTATATATTTTATTACTCCTGTCGGAGTAACACGTCTCATATATCTCTCCAAAATCGTTCATGTGGTCTCGAATCTCACACACTCGGTGAGCACGTGTTCCGCAGGTTCTATTTTACCTTGTACAAGCAGTATGGGTGATTGACATGCTTATACTTGTGCGACTATTGCCGAAAACATCCATGTCCCGATATCAGCTGAGTCAAGTGGTAGTTCAGCTCGCCATATTTTATTTTCCCCAGGTTTCTACATCAGGTATCATAGTGTCGGTCCATTTTCCTTTTGTAGAAGAATCCCACCTTCGTTGCCATTCTCTTAGGTTTGACATCTATAATTGGGACCGCATCCTCCGACAATTCTCTTGTGAGACCTTGTGGGGTTTCTCTATATCACATGTAGAACCATCCCACATTCCTAACCTAATTTCGACCGGTAACAGCGCGTCACATTGTCCCTAATCCCACCGTTCGGCTATTTTACCTGTAGAAGAGAGCATAGCTGAATTCGTTATTTTATGCAGATAATGCAGAATTGAATTCAGCTATCTTTTGCCATAAGGCAACTCCGTTTTTGCTAGCCCATGAGATTTCCATCGGAAATCATATCATGTCGGGTAGCAACAACAAGTCGAAGCAAACGCCGCCGTCGCATCATAGCGAAACCGCTGGGGAATTTATCAAAATATCTAATTAGTTTTCATGATAAATTACCCTAGCCAATTTGGCGTCACTTCGGCTTTTCTCCAGACACTTCATTCGCTGGGGATCAATGTTCTCTTTTTGCAGGTGAATACCATCAGGTTAATTTTTCTCTCTTTCACAGTTCTGTCTTTGTACAGATCAATGTACTCTTAACTCACCATATTACGGAATTAGGTCAATGGGTTCCGCTCAGAACTACATTGATGCATGCACATACAACCAAATCTACCCCAAGTAATCAAACATCGAGTTTCTGTTCTCTCATTCTCCCGCTCTCTTCGATCATCGGTTTACCGATGTAACCTACCACACATCGAAGAACGTGGCAATGAGAGAGCAGAAGTATGTTCTCTTTTGGTTGTCAAGTGCGAAAAATTAAAAATCCAATTTCATCCCTAATTGGGATCAGTCTTTACTCACCTATCAGTGTGGACGGTTACAACGGCACGAAAAGTTTGTTCCACCACCGCCGTGTCCGCACGCGAGTGCGTCCGTGTGTTTCAATTATATTTTTGTTAATATGTAAACGCTTCTAGTAAGAAATTTTTATTCATTAAATTATGGCAGTCCGCAGGTAAATTCGTTCTCGTGCGAATAAAAATAAAATAAATTAAAAAGGGTGTACTTTCTCGCGAATAATACTAAATTCAATAAAACAAATATATTTAACAGTGTATTAATTCGTTTGGTGGCAAGATAAAGTCGTCTAACTTGAAATCAGTGAGCGGACAACACGCATTTGTCAGTGGTGCACTCGTCAAGTGCAGAGCATTTGCAAAAAGTCAAATTGGTACATGCACACATGTGTGTAGCTATCTGTAGACATTTTCCTTTAACAAAGCCAAATACTGATTTGAATATTATATTAAAATAACTAATGGAACAAATCGTCAAGCAACATCGATGGGGCAGAAGTGAACCGCGCGCCCGTTTTTGGCGCAAATAAATCTCGAACTCCACAACCTCATGCAGCGCAGCGTTTTCTTTAGCTGCAATGCCAAGTGGTGGCCTCCCGGCCAAGACATTTATGGCATCTTCGGATACCGTTGTGCACAGCATACTCTTAATGACGCCGGCCTACGTGCTGAGTTCACTCCCCTCATGTACGACTTATACTGTACGGCTCCTGCCCATATGTGAGCTGCATACATTATAATGGAGGCGTGGCCACTGGTGATAAGATTCCTTATGTGGGGCCGGGGTCCACCAACATTGTGTAGCAGTCTCGCCGGAACTTTGCATATTCTTGCCGTTTTTTCATTCGTTTTCCTCAGGTGTTCCTGGAAGGTAAACCAGTTGTCAGATATAGCACCAAGATATTTAATATAGGCACTGGATCATACAACCAGATCCAGTCTCTATATTAAATATCTTGGTGTTAGGGACAGTATTTGAAGCTGTTCAGTTGAATAACGACTTTGATAACCTCTTTAGCAATGAGATAAGCCGGATACGTTGCGACTATGTTCTAAAGAACCCCAGAAAGTTTCACTACAATTCTACATCCATTGCTATTTTAGATGCGCCTAACGAAATATCGAAATTGAATCCTAGTTTACTTGTTTTTTAGTTAGAATTCCTAAGCGTTAGGCTGCAATTTTCGCAGCTTGTCAAAAATGTTAAAAAATGTTCTTTGGTTCTCGGTCGACATTGGTGACTTTCATCTTGTATAGCCCTCTTTCGCTCATTTAAAAATTGTCTGAGCTTTGAATACACTTCATCATCCTCATCATCGGCACTACAACCGGGATCCGGTCTTGGCCTTATTTAGCAAGTCTCGAGGCTTGTTAAATTTTCCATAATAATTTATTTTTACGGGCAAGGTTATTAGCCTTGCGCCATTTGAATACACTCGTGTCTTTTTAAATGGACTATCCCCAAATTTGCCTCAAACTTTCTCGAAATTTCCGATGGCTTTAAGCCGTCTATCGTGAGTAATTTCAGAATAATCCCTCGCGCAATTGTATTATGGCACAGCCATCTTCGTGTTGCAATATTTGTCAACAAATCTGAAGATTATGTATAAAAGTAATATTGAGCATATTTAAAAAATAAATTCGCCCTCGTAACTTACCGCACGCTGCTTACTTGGTAAAGTCTTAATGTTTATTAACAAACAACACACACACCTGCTGGTTATGTTTTGCTTATTAAATTATTTTATTACTGAATTACAATTCACAACCCCGACTGTGCTTATAAACGACCGATTGAGACGCTGGCTGAATGGCGACTCTTTTATTTAAAGATGATCGTCTAGGTCGACGGATGATTAGCATCTCTGTGGCCACTTCGCTCAAGTAGTCCGAAGGGCGTTTTTAGTTTTTTTTTTTGCCGTTAATTTATCGGAGTATATTGTCTGTGGATGTAACCTAAACATCCTTTAAGATGCATTCATCGTATGTACAACATTTTCTGTTTTCCCTTTTCTTTTGAGTCCTGATTGATCACCGGACAATGAACACACGTTTCTATTAGTTTGGCATATGGGATAGGATGATCTTTTAATACCATAAAAAGGTATCAACATTAATCATTTATTAGGGACCGACAGTACGTATGCCGGCTCCACCAAATAGTGAGGTTACTGATTGAGACCTTAGCCGACTGCTTGAGGGCGGTCCGCCCTTGCTGTTCCGGGTCCCAGTGGACGGTCGAAATAATTAGAAGTGTGTTAAGGTTTGTTGTCTTTATTTTATTTTAAGGAAAACTCATTTAATTATACAATTATTTCACTCAGAGTAACAGAGCTCGGGGGGGGGGGGGGGGTTGATATGCAGCCTCGACATGACACCCCTGGATAGCTACTGGCACCCTCCACGTAGTAAACCAATCATCCTGACAAAGGTTGGCGCAAGGTTAATAACGTTACCCGGAAAAACAAATTATTACGGACAATTTAACAACCCTCGGATATGGGCGGGGTACCGGTGGAGAGACTTGTTAAATAAGGCCAAGACCAGATCCCGCTTGTAATGGCGATGATGATGAGAGTAACAGGCTCGCTGATGTTACATTTCTTCCCACGATCGCATCGTTCACCTTGAGACAGTTACGCGATGCCAGTTCAGTCGCAGGCCATGCCAACGGCGATGGGAATTGCAACGTTGCAATATTGTCGCCATTCACTCTGAGATGGCAACCTTACACCCACTCTGGCTGCAGCTTTACCCCAAGGCTATGGGAACATTTCGGGAAACGGATTCAGGCGTCAACCGATTCACGATGATGTGAACAGAAGGCATGCACTAGGGTGGTACGTGGGTCCTGCAGAATTACAATTTTAGTTGTTACTTAATGTAACGCGGGAATTGCAGAATTGCAATTTTATTTATGGGAATGGAAAGCGTATGTGTAGTCATAGCATATGCTATTGCATGGTGGGGATTTGCGTTTAGCACAAGATAGGCGTGTGATAGGGTTTCATGGCTACACTGAAAGAACTCTGTCGGTTGTAACAGGGAATTAATTTTAATGCCACGCCGAAAGAATTCCTTTGGTTGGAAGTTATTAAAACTTTAATTGATGATATCTATTGGTTGAAAGTTCAATATATTCATGCAACAATCTCAAATAATTTCAGACACGCACCCGTTCATATTCCATGCCACTGAAGACTTTTTTCAAAAATTTTGTCGTATCATTTTCACACATGTATTTATGTTATGGGTGGTGTGGGGAGGAAGTATTGTGCCTAACACGGACTCTCCGTTCACTTCCTCCTCCAACAAAAATTGTTCGCCGCGTAAAACACCGAACCGAATGAAGAACGAAACGCCGCCACGTTTGTTCACATCCGCCACTAAAACCATCGAACGAAAACTTCGCAACACACGGAGCAAGTCAAAGGAAACACACTTGAAACTGCAGAAAAATAAACGCACTGATTTAGTTTATTAAATGATTATTTTATTGGGTTTGTATGTATCCAAGTATCTTGATGCATTATTTTGTTATATACGTCATTATTCGAAAGAGATGTTACATGTATTTATTTTTGTTTATCGTTTATTACTTGAGTCACATTTGACACTCGCTTGACTTTTAAAAGTAAAAAATTTGCACATATTCGACTTTTAAAGGTTAAAAATTTGCACTCATACGACTCCAGGCATACGCGCATCTCCCCGTGCACCGGCGGAGAGCGGAAGTCAACGCACGACCAGCTTGGTCGGCGGATGAAATTCGACTCCGCGATAATCATCTCGTGCAGAGATGATTCGCTTATGGGGTAAGTTGTGGTGTCGTGGTAGATATCCTCTCCGCTGAGGATATCGTTTTTACCTACCACCAGAGAAACGTAAAGTCTCTCTTGGTGGAATAGGGACGATCATGGTGGTATGTGTGCGATCGTTCAGATCTGTGTGGTTTACACGTGCTCGAGGGCAATGGAAAAACAAAGCAGACAGGCGATAAAGACAAAAGGATCGAAAAGATCGTTGTCTATGGAGTGCATCGCATCTAAATAAATAGAAGACGATACAGCGAAGAAATGTGGTAATAGAAAAGCTGAGACGAGGGTATCATAAAAGTCTTAGATGAGTGATGCCCTTGTGTAAATATACGAATAGCCATTGGGAAAGGTGCTAATGGGTTGGTGGACGAAACAAATCTCTTGCTTGCATTTGTATATGCAGGGAAATTCTTTTGTGGAAAACGGATTCTATATTTGCATTGTTTATGCTTTGAATTCAATCCGAAGGCTATGCGCGAAGTCGATGCTTGTTTGGAGATTCAAACAAAGAAGCAATTCTGGGTAAAGCGCTTGCAGCTGTATCGATAGTTGCAAGTCATGGCAGATTAGATGGTTATACAATGACAGTTTGTATATACCATCTGTGTCAATGGAACATGGTATCAAGTGTCGAACGTTAGTGTGAAAATCTACACTAATTGGAAATTCGGTTTTTGGTCGCTTATGCAAAGACGCATTGATACATGTATGAATGCCCTTGAAGAAAAAAATTCTTTTTAGGAATTTTAGGTAATGCTTTTATGCATTAACTGTCCTTGGAAAAGGAAATATTTTCAGGTGCCCATGCGATTGCATTGGCGGGGGACAATGGGAGTTGGGTTGCGGATATGGGGGGTTTTTAGGTAAGTGCACCGTGGGTTTTTGGCGGCACCGACACCGTGGCACTATCGTCCCGCGAGGGTATTTATCTTTTGTGCCATCGTAGAGTTGATCAGAAGCGAATATATAGGTTTCATACTTTTATTTTCTTTGTATGCATTTCAGGGTTTAGACACTTCCACAGGTTAGCTCATTTCTGTATCAACCAAAAATTAACCAAGGTAGGAGAAGCAGCATTAAGTGATTCCAACTATTAAGGGGGCAGCCCCAATCGGTAAGTATATTGGGGTGGCACTTTTTTCATGTAACTGAGCCATAGTGTTTGTTTATGAGTTTTTTCGTTAACACAGTTGTTGGTTAGCAAAAAATTGGGTGAAGCAAACACAGAAAAATCACAAGGATGAAGAAACTTCGACTGGGTACTTATCGGGTACTTATAAGGTTTAGGCGAATTCAATGTCTGATACCCGTATTGATTCCTTTATGAGTTGAGTTAAATTAATTGAATCGACGAAGAACTGGACATATCATCCGTCAGTTTAGTGAGAAGAACATCGCTTTAAAAGCACATGATGCTTACCATCCAAACCCGCAGAAATCTGTACTTTGGGTACTCGACAAATTGAAAAGCGAGTTTGTGTTTTAGATTGCGTTTCAGTAATGACGAACGTCATAATGTATTAAGGAGCATTAACATGGCTCTGATATTTGCAAACAAATAAACTGTCGCCCGTCATTGTATTGACGATTGAATTTTCATGAAGTGTGAGCCATTAGATGGATGACGAGATAAAGTTTTTACATTCTTCACAAATACTCAGGAAATTGGACTATACGTTTGTGAATACTCTTTATAGTCTGTCCTACAGTTTGCAGTTGGTCTAGTATCCGCCGTGCTACAACAATTAGCCCACAATCCAACAAGTAAACGCTATTGCACTGCAATTTTGAGAGACTGTAAGTCCTGTTAATAAGATTGAATGACAATGTAACTAGCACACAAACATTATTTTTGTCTTTAAAAATAGAACTTCATACAATAAAAACATGCACCCCGCCACTTTACGGCCAAATGGGATATTTCGTGAGCATGGGTGCTCAGGAGGTTGCGTCGACGAATGTTCTCCAGTTTAAGCCGATTACGTAATATCGTAAAAGGCGAAAAGCTAATAAAAACTTTTCATGAGGGGTGAATTCAAATCACAAAATTTCACATACCCTACTTAATGAGCGTTCACATTCAGGATGTCCGCTATTTATAGCGTCGAAGTGCTGTTAAAATACCATTTGTTTACTTAATAGACCCCAACAGGCGACCACCTCTCTACTCAAATTGAAAGAAGGGTCCAAGCGATGTATCTTATATTAATGACACATCCATCCCCAAGGACATTAAACGAATGACAAGCTTGTGAATATCTTGATCCAATTTATGTATAAATGAAGAAGAAAACCTCTGATTAGAAGTTCTCGACGAAAGACAACTCCTGCCGCGATGAAGACCAATTTCACGGTCAATTTCACGGTCTCAAGAAACCTTTTCCAGGTCGATGAGATTCATCTAATAAGGCTGCCATATTTTCTGTCAAGCCCAACCTAAGAAACTTAAGAAATAAACATTCCCAAAGAGGCAAATAAAATTAAGCAAAATTCTCGGAAACATATCGTGAAATTTACTCGGTAGGCCGTCAAGTCGCCGGCAGACTTAGAAAGGCAATTTGGAAGCTTTTATATGCCCAAGGAATTGTTCAACCGTAAATTGGCGAGATTCAGAAGTGACGCGTAATGACAAACACCAACTTCGGTTTTAAAGTGTCCAAAGGCAACATCAAGGATAAAGACAATCCGACAGATAGATTACTTTTTAAAATGAATACACAAAGAACACTCTCAGTGGGTGTCTTTTAAATAATCACTGTATTTATGTACGACCACACAGCCACTTAGGATATCCTGTGTACGCTAGAATGCCTGACGTGATAGGATTAGGTGTTATTAAGTAATATTTGGGTTAAGGGATTTCAAATGGCATTAATAAATTAACAATTGCCTTATGATGCGAATGGATTTAAGTGGTAACGTGGCCCTGCAAGGGAGAGCTTAAGCTTAGAATCGTTATTATTAGCCGCGCAACCAATTCAAAATCGGCTCAGTAGGGGTAAACAAGTCCAATTTAGAGTCCTTGCTGATGGTTCATGCCTTATGTACTCGTGACTCTCATTAACGTTGCGATTGAATATTTGATGGTGTTGTGAATATGCCTTGTCGACATCTTAGACACCCCAATGAAGGGGTACCTTACTCCATTGTAATATCGTTTTTTTTTTGTACAGGCTTGTTCGTAACATCCCCAGACTGGCAGTATTCCCAACACCATTATCATGGCGGGTAAAGGCATCAAATTACTTTGACTCTGATAAAGATGATGATCTCGTTGCCGATGATGATGATGATGATGATGATGAAGACAGAACTGGTAGTGATGGCAGCCATGGTAGTGGCGGTGGTTGAGGAGATTGTGGTGGTGGTGGTATTATTGGTGGGCTTGGACAACCGGCGCTTTCCATCTCTAAGTAGTTTCCATTTACTTGCGCTCCCTGAAATGGCAAATGAAACAAAGAAACATCCACAATAATACGAGGGGCGAAAAAAAAGAACAAAAAAAAAAACAACAAATAAACACACAACAACCCAAAAAGATATCGCAGACCAACTCAAAGTTATACTATACACTGTCCGGATCCTGTCTCTTTGACTATATCCGGCAGAACGATTTGCTTATTCAATTACGTTGATGAGGAGATAAGGAGGTGGTCGTTCAGTAACTACACAGACAAGACCTCAAACCGACAGCTTTAATCAAAAGGATACAACATCGCGTTTAATGTTCAAGGATACCCTGTCATAGTATCAGTAGTTGGTTGGAGCAACTCTAATCGGCCGGATGATGTGAGTTCTTTTGTTAAAAGGACATCAGGGTAAATTCTAAATAGAAAAGCAGATGCAAATCTCGTCTGCTTGATGAACAAATTGGAAAACGAAAAGAATACAAAACGTGTTCACAATAAACACTGAAGGAAGACGATTTAGCTGTGGTTCGCTTCCACCGAAGTTGGACTCCTATACTAACGCCTCTTTTACCGCTCCTATTGCAAGAATAATGCCACGGAGTTGTGGCGCTGCTGCTGTCTACTACGGTGTACAATCATCCGTGTGTTGAACGTAAGTGTGACCTTTACCGCCAGTGTAAGACGACATGCTGCACAAATGGCTGGCAACACATTTCAACCCATCAACAGGGCTTTTTATCCTTTCTCTAAATTCAAAGCGCATTTCTTCCTATCTCTGATTTATCTTCTTTTCTTTGATAGTGTTAATAGGCTCCAAGCCGTCGGTGTAGCAGTGACATTTCTCACCATTAGAGTGAACCATTATCTAACTAATTACCCCTATCTGAGGTGTTCCATCTGAAAATGCTTCACATGAAAGACCTCATTCAGGAGTTAACTGCTTTCCGGAAGAACAACTACAATGAAAAGCGGGCGTTACTAGCAGAGGCTTCTCCTGAAAAACTGTTGACTGAAGCGCACATTTTCGTAAATGCACCGACTTGGAAAATATTCCATTTGTAATCCGATGAATGGCAGGAAGCCTCCATCAATGGGAGTTGTAATAAAATATGAATTTGAATACGTGTTGTTGTTTTTTCATTCATTCATTTTTTTTATTACTCCCACCGGAAAGAACTGGGATTTAAATCATCATCATTTTAGGTCAAACTTTCATTATTTGACAGGGATAATTTCGACACAGTAATCATGTATTCTGTCCAATACAGAAGAACTGTGTAATTGCATTGCAGAAAGGATTTTCACTTTAAATATGCCAACGAAGGAATCCCGACAAAATATTTCTCAATAAGGAGACTTCAATCGACTTTATCCCAGGCAAGAGATTATTCCGTTCAACAGCGTACACCTGATAAATTTTAAAGCAAGAACATGTCCAGTTCATGGCAACATTAAGTTGGAAAAACGTAATTTCAGTTTAGTGCTATTTACGTATATTATACCATGTTTTCAAACAGGTATGAATGGAGCTCTTGGAAAAGCGGATGGCGAATGCAAGTATACATACAGTGCTGTGAAAAATTATAGTCTCAACCGTACATTTTCAGTTTTTTTGAAATGAGTAATAAACTTTTATGATTAGTTTTGTGACAAAATATTGTCAACCGACACCAACTCAGGGAACACCTTGAATGGCTTAATTGCATTTTTATTAGAAATGGTAATTAATTTTCTGAAACGCAAATTTCGTCAGTGAAAAATTTTTTCACAGCACTGTGTGTCCAAGTACCCGTTCTGGGTTACGGTAATGGATGGATTAATTAAACTATTTTGAACAAATGTTATCTAGCCGGAATATTTTCGCGGCCTAGTGAATGTCGTCCCATCACCAGTGGGTGTGTAATTTTCTCCCATGTTATTCATCATGTATTCAAATGCGAGGTCTGCCATGTTATTCACCATGTATTCTAATCCGAGGTTTGGTTACTTTGAGCTTTTTTAACATTAAGGATTCCACACACCGAACAATGAGTTCCTATCTTGAGGTTTTTACCCAATAAACTAAAGAGTGCGTGCGAGCTCACATTAGAAGCCGATTTGAAAGAGCTGACCGTTTTATGGTGCCCAAGGTTTTTTTTTTTTTTGTTTTACACGAAATACGCGTAAAAATCATACACGATTGGGTGAAAAGAAATCCGGATGGCCGATTAAAAAAATGTTTGATCAAACAAATTTTGACTTGTGCTAGTTGGAAATATTGTGGTTAGTATACCCGCCTGTCACACAGGAGACCGGGGTTCGATTCCCCTTCGGGGAGCCTCTGGCGCAAGACTAACGACCTTGCCCGGAAAAAACAAATCATTATGGAAAATTTAACAAGCCTCAGGACTTGCTAAATAAGGCCAAGACTGGTTCCCGGTTGTAGTGCCGATGATGATGATGATGATGATGCTAGTTGGAAAAGTGACATTCCGTAATAAAAAACATGTTTGACAGTTTTTTGGCTTATAAGGAGATGGACTTTAAAAGCGGAAGTGCTAAAAGGAGGTGAAGTAAGAGTTGGTACTCCGTTGCATTCGCAAGATGGGCTCATTAACGCCATAAAAGGTGTGATGGGCTGGCAGATCAAATAGATAGGGGTTCCATAAGTTACGGGTATTAAACAAGATAGAGGAGAGAAGGTTTGCACAATCGACCGAACCTAAGAGAAATTGGTGGATGAAGGGAATGTCTGTGTGAACTCTACGTTCTTCACGCATGGTCATATTACTTAGTATGTATAATTAGTAGTTTGGCGGTTTTTATATTTTGCCCTTGGTCGGGTATTGATGGTTGCGCTGTTCCGCCGAACAACGTCCGCAGTAAAAGGAATTAAACCAACCGGAACACGGAGACGATCACACAAATGAAACACTGCGAAATGTTTTGTTTTAATTTTGGTTTTATTTGAACTACTTGTAAATATTACGGATTTAATATTCCAATTTTTAATGTTTTGTTCACATAACGACTTTCCTAATCGAAACGACTATATTTATTTTCTATTGAACACGAATCTCACCCAAATCACAACTCACGTTGACCCGAATTTTGTTTTTTTCTCGAATCGCCGATACCTCCTCGATGGGGTTCTCTAACTGTCTCTTCTCTGGAAGGATGCTCTAAGTAGACTCTCCGGTTCGACGGTATTCTCTGGACTAATTGTCTCTATCCTTCAAAAATCCCATTCGAATTACTTATCCCCGCGCCTGCAAAAGGAAAATTTCCCCATCCAATCTGCTAACAGACTTTCCCATCGTATCTGTCAGCATAAAATGTCCCTTTCCATCTCAAAAGGGGAATTTACCATAGGATCTGAAAAGGAGAAACCTTACTTCATAATAATCATCATCACCATTCGTTGCTGGTTGTCGGAATTTTGTTTCTTTTGTTTCAGGATCGGATGCCGCCGCTTATTTTCCGATCTTTCCGCAGTTTATTTGTACTACACATCTGGCATGCGGACAAAGGATCGCATGCACTTCGGATGGGTACATGGACTATGGGATGCAAGGCTTTGTTTGCCTTTCCACTCATAAACATCTATCAGGGATAGTGTAAAGAGTTTATGGTTGTTTGACTGCTAATCAGCGGCGCAAAGAATCGTTTTGTTCGCGCAAGTGTGCCTTAGCATTAGGTCATGCAAGGGATTTAGGTGCTAATTGCATTTAGCTACCCGAGTATGCATCCGTTGTTCGGTTTATTTACCGACAATGGTATTTCGTGGACACATCGCGTTGATGCTTTGGATGGGTGATCGATTTCCATGCGACGCTTCCCTGCATTAGCGCATTGCTTAGATGCGATGCTTTGCTGCCCTTTCGAAATCGTTCTTGCATACGATGTATGGATGCGTTGAATTCGATATTGGAAGCTTTTGAACGTTAAGTTCCTTGATTTTTGATATTGGGTTCAACGTCGTTGCAATGTCATATTACCTTTAGTTTCAGGTATCATCATCATCATCATCATCATCGGCACTACAACCGGGAACCGGTCTTGGCCTTTTTTAGCAAGTCCTGAGGCTTGTTAAATTTTCCATAATGATTTATTTTTTCTGGGCAAGGTCATTAGTCTTGCGCCAGAGGCTCCCCGACGGGGAAACGAACCCCGGTCTCCTGGGTGACAGGCGGGTATACTAACCACTATACTATCGAGGATGTTACGTACGTTGGCCACCACCATCATTTGATAATTTGTATTTAATATAATTTTGTTTTAACATAGTATGATGGTAAGGTGGTGGAAGAATTGCACGATCCTGAAGTGAGTTTCTGAACACACCCTGATTCGGGTGTGGATCGTGCAGTTCTTCGAGTTCGAATTTGTTTTTCGAAGTGGACGTGAATGGAGAGCGAGAGAGATGGAGGGTTAACCTTTTTTAAAAAATACGGTTCGGAATTCCGTTGTTGACGTTTGACAACGGAAAAAGCAAAAAAAAAGAAAAAACGTTTTGTTTTTTTGATAGAGTACGGAATTAGTGGAACAGTTGATTTTCCGTTGAGTTGGCGAGCAGAAAAAGGAAAGATTACAGAAAGAGCCGGTCCCCTTTTGTTTTTCGTTTGATAAAAAGCAAAGTTAGAAACTTTGTTATAAAATTAGGAAAAGAAAAAATAAAACGTGAATCTAAAAAAGAATGTGGTTTCCGTTTCTTCTGTGAATTTGTGTGGCCATTGTCGTTGCTTTCCGGATTGCTGAATCGGTAAAACATCCAGAGGAGCCAACACTGGATAATTTAAGAACGACTTATTGCTGGAAATCAGGGCAGTTATCATCTATTCAAGTGGGACACCACAGACAGGATTGTGTCTGGGCTGCTGCACTGACCTGGGCCGAGCACAACGAAATTCATCAGCTGGTCACCACGGGGGAGGAAACAGGTAACCACTATAACTTATTGATAATTATAGAGATTTTGTGGTTGTACACACGACAAGGAGCCCTTAGTTTCAGGTATGGTAATGATTATTGGGACACGTGTGCTGCGAAAGGTGAGTAGCGTTCCTTGGCGGAAAGGATACCTCAACCTGTAAGGAGTTGTATGGTTCGTAGAACCGCTACAGTAGTATTATTAGACTTATGTAAGGGGGCTGGGACAGAGGGTTTTCCCGACATAGTCCTCGGAGGACAAAACGTAAAAACCGACGTTGTATGCTCTCGTTTCAGTTCCAAATTGACCACCATCCGATGTATACGTGTCAACAATGGAGAAACTATAGTTAAAGAATCTTTCAACGGAACGGGCTTAAAAGTGAAGTCAGGTAGACCAAATACATGAACAAGTCAATACATTTCGATTTTCGTGCCGGGTTTTGTTTTGTGAATAGTGACAATAGAAGCGAACATACAAAGACAATATAACAATAATTGTGTTGTGCGAATATGCGATGAAGTGTCGTAGAAAGGAAATAGCGCGCACTAAGTGAAATAAGAACGCTAGCGTTTGCACTTGTTGTATTAATGAGTGTGTACCGTTTGCATGAACATGAACATGAACATGAATAATGAAGAATGAATAAAAACAAAGAGTAGGTTATTAAGAGGTAAAATAAGCCTATTAAAACCCTTCTCCTGCACCAAACCAAAATTAATCAAGCAAACAAACTAAAAAGAGCGAAATAAGCAACATAATAATTACTCGCAACAAAGCTACAGAACCTATGTAAGAACAACAACAAATGGAAGCGGAGAATGCATTCCCCTCAATCATCAACTACGGCGGAAATTTTTCTAATAACACATTCCCTTGTCTGGCTTGTTCTGAATCTGAGGACGAAGAAAAAGAAATAAATGCGCTGGAAGCGAAAGTAGCTCTAGCAAAAGCGCGACAAGAGCAAAGAAAAAAATGTTAGCGCTGGAACAACAAAAAAACAAACAAGCAAAGCCGAAGCCAAAAGGAGGCCAACATTAGCAAAAAAAAAACAAAACCAAACTCAGAACCAGGAGCAGATGAACAAAAGGAAGTACATCAGTTGAAAAGACAACAGCAGGAAGTCAACCTAAAGACTAAAATGCCACCAATCAACACGGTAGACATCGAATGTAAAGAATTGGGAAGGCTATGTAAGTAAACTGTAGGAAGTAATAATTTTGTGATCAAAAGACTGGGAGATAATAGGCATGGCATTCAAAAAACAAAAAAAATTGGTGACCACGGTATAAAAATTTTTTTTTAAAAGAACCACCGCAGAATTCTTTTCTTACACACCGAGATAACTTAAAAATATTATCGTTCTATTAAAGAATGTCGACCCTAAAACTGAAGCAGAGATTCTTTTGAAAATGTTGCGAGAGCTAAACTACGATGACCTTGAATTCAGTGTGGTGAAATGCTTCACCACAGCGAAGTTCAAATGGGAGAACCGGAAACTACCTTTCTTTCTGGTACAATTAACCCCAAATAGTAAAATTGGTAGTCTACGGAAAATATCAGTCCTGTACCACCAAAGTGTAACATGAGACAAACTAGAAAAGGGCAGAAACATACTTCAATGCGTCCGCTGCCAAAGGTTTGGGCATTCAGATGTGAACTGTGAAATCATCATCATTGCGTGAAATGCGGTCAGGATCATAATGCAGAGGAGTGTCTTTTGGGTAAAGAAAGGGTGGAAGACAAAACCCTTTTAAAGTGAGCAGTATGTTAGAATGAGGGACACCCCGCTAACTACCGAGGTTGTCCTAAATATGTAGCATTAACGTCGAAGGTTGTGACTCCGCCAAGAAAAACTGAGACAAATCGCACAAGATCAATGACTGTTACCGCACATCGGTCTTACGCACAAATAGCGACAGGTGGGGGAACGCCACCACAGGCTCCAACACTCATACTCACAAATACTTCGGCACAGACTGAAACAACATCACAAGCAGACGTGTTCACAATTTTGCTCAATCTACACCGACCGATGACACAGCTGCAAACTCAAATAAACGACATCTACTCGCGCTTCATCATCATCGGAATTACAACCCGGATCCCTTATTTAACAAATCTCTCCACCGGTCCCGATTTCGAGCCGATGTCATCCAGTTTGGCACTCTCAAGCTCTGGGCTTCCTGGTCTACGCCATCCCTCCATCGTAGACAAGGTCTGCCGCGCTGTCTCCTTCCATACATCCTGCCACAAACGACTTTCCGGGCAGGCTCCTCTTCGCTCATTCGAGCTGGGTGTCCCGCCCACCGAAGTCTTCCGAGCTTGATTTTTCTTACAACATTAGCTTCAAGGTAGATTGTGTGCAACTCATGGTTGTAGCGTCTCCGGAATCGTCCTCTCTCACATACGGGGCCAACAGTTCTCCTTAAGACCTTCCTCTCGAACGCAGCTAAGATTTCAGAGTACCTTTTATTGAGCACCCAGGTCTCGGATCCATACATGAGTACTGGTAAGACTATGCCCTTGTACGGTAGTAGCTTGGATGTTCTGGTTAAATTTCGGGATTTAAAGAGCCTTGATAGACCATAGTAGGCTTTGTTGTATTTGATCAGCCGTTCGCGTATTTCTGCTTCCATATTTTTATGGGCTGATAGGTAAATAGCCAAGGTAGTTAAAGGATTGCATTACTTCAAATTCGTGCTCCACTACCCTGACAGTTTGACCAACGTTAGGTCTTCTCTTCGCAGAAGTTGCCATCATGTACCTAGTTTTCCCCTCATTAATGTGCAGGCCGAGTTTTTGTGCCCCCTGCTTAATCTGGGTGAAGGAGTCCTGTACAGCCGATTCGGATTTCCCGATGATGTCGATGTCATCTGCGTACGTAAGTATCTGGCTGGACTTGGTGACAATAGTCCAGGTTGAAGAGGAGGCAGGCCAGACCGTCCCCCTGACGGTGTCCATTAAGGACGTTTATTGGTTTGGGCAGCAATCCCGCTATTTTTACTTCACTAATTACGTTGGTCATGGTCAACCTACAAAGTCGTATCAATTTGTTTGGAATGCCGAACTCCCTCATGGCACTATATAGTTCTACCCTGGCTATGCTGTCGTAGGCGGCCTTAAAGTCTATAAGTAGATGATATAATGGAATCTGATCAATCGCTGATTTGCCTGGGATGAAGCCACACTGATTTAATCGGCCTGCCACATAGATGGCGGTAACCATTAAAAACGAATGACTGTCGTAGGTAGTACCAACCTTAGAAATATTAAGTTTCAAGTTTGAAGACACTAAAAAATGCAAACATCCGTTATTGCAGTTTACCTCCGAGCCATTTCTTCAAGCTTGTAAAGACAAAATAGTCCGAGGGTGCTAAAGGAGTAATTCGTATTTCAAATCATTGATTTTGGACACTGCAATAACCGATGTTTAGACGTATTTGAATTTTGTCCATGTGTATAAATTCACTGAGAGCGCTTAGCTTTGATGGCTGTCAAACAAGCGGCTTCAAATTTAAAACATAATCTTTCTAAGGTTGGTATTATCTACCACAGTCATTATGTTTTTTAACCACCCCCATATGTGTCAAGTCGATTAATTCTCTGTCTGCACTCGTATCTACCATCACATTATTATTTTTTTTTTAATCGTGGGTGGTTTAATTAAACGAGATAGAAATAGACGACGGGACAAGTTTGGTAAGTATTTAAAATATGAGGGGCCGGGAACAAATAAGACGTCATTGCAGGATTGTTTGAAAAAGGAGGCAAAGAAGTTTGCAATGACACATGGATCCGTTGGGGTTTCCGAGTCAAAGGAAAGAGAGACGGGATAACCATCGGCTTCAGATTTGTGATAAACAAATTGGAAAGAGCTTTTTGGACCATTTATTAGATTGATCTATGTATTCATTAGGTGATTTTGATAAAGGAAATTGTAAACTTCGGTGAATTGAAGATAGGTGCCAAGATAGTTGGAATAGACGCAGACTGAGTGGTTACAGAGGAAAGTATTCCATAGATTGTTCCTTTTATTACGCAACGGACGAGGTTTGCGGTGAAACTAAGGATACAAGGAGGTTGAAGTTTCATTCCTAGAATAGGGAATGTATAGGGAAATGGAATTGAAAACCTAATTGCATGTGGGCAAAACGCTAAACTCGGACCTCCGCTGTTAACAATTGGGCATTTGAAGCTAGCGACTGGCCAGACGGAGCCAGAACTCGCAAACAGGATGTGTTATATTCCATCAAGACAACGCCAGATCACACAAGTCTACAACGAATCAACAGAAACTCTGCGAGCTTGGTTATGAGGATTTGATATTACACATCCAATTTATGGGCCGGAACTTGTACCTGCAATGATCATCTTTTTCATCACTCTAAAACTTCTTTAGTGATAAGAAAATGGTATTATGAGAAAATTATGAATATTGCTTAGTCCAGTTTTTGGCCAATAGAAAACACGGTTTCTTTGAGAGAGACATTACGAAGTTACCTTTAGACCGCTACAAGTTATAGGAAAAACGATGCATGTTTGACCCAAATTTGGCAATGGATTTCTCTTTCCACAAGCGAATATAAGAGAAAAAATATCAACGCACATCGGTCTTGAACGCCTGAATATTACAATGAAGAAGGAAGACATGATTAGGCGGAGCATTCCACATTCGTTTGTTGACGGAATCAACGGCTGAATAGTTGTTCTTTGTGTTAAACGCCATGATTGAAGATAACTATTCATTAGAAATGATGCACACTTTCTGATCAACTGGTACCATGTAAAAATATTAGCACAGGTAGAATGCATTCAACAAGTTCGGTTCAGCAGTAACCTAGGCGATACCTATAGAAAAGAGATAGGCTTGCTACGTTATGCCTATGTTCCAACGACACAATCGAAAGACTAGCATCTGGGTCCCTAATTAGAGTTATTCTTTGTGTTAAATGCCATGATTGAAGTTAACTATTCACTAGAAATGGCGCGCACTTTCTGATTAACGGGTACCACGGAAAAATATTAGGACAGGTAGAATGTATTCAATAATTTCGGATCAGCAATAGCCTTGGCGATACCTGTAGAAAAGAGATAGGCTTGGGACGTTGTGCTTATGTTCTAACGCCAGAATCGAAAGACCAACGTCTGGGTTTCTAATTAGCTTCAGCTCGGGTTTTTCATCCTATCTAGCACGTGTCGCTGTTTTAGATGCGCCTAGCTAAGTACGGAAATTGACTTCCCGTCTACGTCTGGTAAATTGTAGCCAGATTTGCTAGGACGAAGTAGTTTTCGAATTTCTTAAGACGCCCCATACCGTAATTTTCACAGCTTTAAATAATTGCTCGTTCCAATAAAGAGTTGATTAGGTCACGAATTGATAGTTCCTTGGTACATTTGCAAGTGCCATTCTTGGATGGAATAAGTTGCAATTTAAGTTGCACAACAAAATCTTAAACAATGATGGATACTCTCGGTTTATCGGTTGTCTGGTTGTCTTTCTTACGGTTTTGTATGTGATGCGGTGTTGTATTCCTCTGCATGCCAAGTTTTTTATTGAGCACAATACGAGAATATTCGGGTTGCACGTAGATGTGTATTTCCAATTGTGTGTCGATTGATCTTTCATATGTTTCTTTCTTTTCATAGGATATTTTCACTTTTCACTATGAAATTGATGGTTAGCTTCTTCTAAGTTGTGAAGTAGTAAATAAATTAACTTTTAATTAAAAACCCCGATCGATGGGAGACGGAGTGTGTCTCAATGTGTCTCCGGAAATAATAAGGTGTATCCGGAAACAATAAGGTTTTCCACCGCACACACAATAAAAATGGTTCTTTTTTTTTAGTCTTGTATTTCGATATAATTGGTAAGACATGATTATTAATATCTTATTAACTATCAATTAAAGTTTTTCATACGATTGATTAATGTCAAATTAGATAAGTGCAGATATATTTAAAAAAATAACGACTTTTATTTTTATAAAAACCTACACAACCACACACGCAATAATCATAGCCGACTCCTTTTTAAGTAAAATTGTGAAAACCAAGAGCGGTAGACATTGGAATTCATCTTTGACAACTAGACGGACCCCAGGATTCCACGCCGTTCCCAGGAATTGGAAATCTCTCAGACTATATTGTTGCGATTTTTGCACGAAGATTTTCCATACTTAAATGTCACATGTGTACTGTCCCCGGACTAAATTTTAGCCCGATGTATCAATTATTCTGTATTTTATTTAAATACAAAATTGTTATGTCCCTATTGAAAAAATCCTAAACTATTTACTCCGAATGAAGGTTCGCATACCACTTGGAAGAATACTTGTTTTTCACATATCTCTCTTAACTGGTTTCCAATCACAAACGACCATGCTTCCTTTACTTCCTTTCAAATATCTTAGGGTACAAACAACAGCAACTCTAGACCTAAAAGTTTGCCACAAAATAATCGATCGGAGTGTATGTACCCTTAACTTAATTTCGTATACGTCATATACCGAAGATCCCTTGATTTTGTGAAAGATACATCGGTAAACAAAAACTTCCTACAAGTTAAGTCGATGACTTGAGAACACTTTTCCGTCTCGCCTCTCCTCACATTATGTAGTTAACGGAGACATTATTCATACACTGAAGAAACATCCTTAAAATGTAATACTCGACACCGTGTCGAAAATGTGTTTAGATTTACACATATGTGCCCTCCCCTATTCACTTTACCTTGAACCCTCATTATTCACCTTGCAAAGTCATTGCATAGATTGCCTGATCCTGTAACTGCTCACACTCCGGATATTCCATTCCCACCCCACATTTCGAATTGCCTCGTAAGGTAAAATGTAAATTTCAACGCCAACATATCACTTTTCCTCGATGTTGTCCTTAAATATTTGTTTGGTAGAGTGTAGAACAAACAACTTCAGTTTTGTGGTCGCATGTGTGTGTACATGTCTGCCGAGGTAGGACACGATCAATATTTCCCAAGGGCCATTCAACAGAGAAATAAAAAAAAAAGCCGACTGGAGGTGGTTTAAGCATGCGACATTCAACATTCTACCAATGGCCATATATAGGCGAATATCCTTCTTAATCGGGTAAACAGGAACTGTTTCGTTTGATTTTTGTTATATTTTGCAGAAAATTCATGCGCTTGAAAGTGTTTGAAGATTGTCTACGTCGTTCTTTAATATTAAACACCACTGGCGGTCACCTGCATTGAACACGATGAAAGCGAAAGGACCAAAGTGTATGAATGAAATATCTGGCCGTGTGTCCCTATCGAGGAGGACTAATTTAAAGATATCCTCAGTTTGAAATGAAAAACTTTGTCGTATCGTAGCATAAAATTTAATTACCCTCTCTTTTTGTCTACACTCGAATGTGTTCGTCTAATTAAAATAAACCCTGTTCGGAAATGGGTTTCCATTACGTATACATGGCCAAGTATGTATGGGTGCACCATTCTCGTCCCTGTCCACTTATGCTCAGAAGATATAAAATTTAATTGAGCAAAGTTATTCTCGGCTGCTAATTTGTTAAAAAAAAAACCGCACACACGCAGACACAGACACACAGGCTGGGTGGAGAGAAAAGTCCTGGGAGATAAAAAAGCCGAAACTGGGCAAGGAGCGTACAATGAACGATGGACACCCAAAGTACTGGATGTTGTGGTATGAAGTTCGTGAAATGCCATCGCTTCCCTAGGACCGTGGTTCATTTATTGGCGAACTACAGGACCTTCATGGCAAAATGATGCCTGGATTCGTGTACATTTTTAAGCAACCCTATCCTGCCTGAATTATCCCGTGATTCTGCGTTCGCTTCAAAACACCACGTCCTTCAAAGGATATTTAAAGTAAAACTGTTTCGTAAATATTTGAAAAGTACAAAACATAGCTGTGCTCCAAAAATACAACAATATTCCGAGGAGATTGGCATGGAGATCACAGTTTACGTTGGTATTTAAACGATTATTTATAATTAGGTGCCGTCTATTTTGTCAGGCTTTTCTCACCTAACATCGCAGGGCTTTCACTTTGTTCGGGCTTTTATTCGTTGTCACAACATCATAACTAAGCATACCATTCCACAATTATACCATCGCTTGCTATCAAGGACAAAATGTAGACCCCAAACTAGAACCAATTTACAGATGGTGGGGACCGTCACAAAATTGACCTTTGCGTTCTCGGCTCACTTGATAGGAGTGTGAGTTGTTTTATGTTTTGTGAGGACCCAAACATTTTGCCTGTGTGCCAGAAGATATCTTCTGCTTAAGGGAATAGTTTATGGCTGAACAGGATGATGATGGTTAATATTTATAAGAATGATGTTCTACGTAGGTTAGAATGATAGGGGCCCACGACCAAAAGGATGAGAACTTGGCGTTCTGATTAAGATGAAAGGACAAAATATGGTAGAGTGAGACTGAGAATGTTGTGGGGTAATGTAAAAAGGTATAATCAGGAAATTGAATATTTTGTCTGACGAGGGATACTTCTATATTTGTGTAAGCTGCCTACTCTGCTCAAGTATTGCAATAAGTTCCAGGGAATAAATTGCTTTTTGCTGACTGTGATTATTTATCCCAACCGACGACCGTTGACGGAGTTGCGGTTCTTGGTTATACGCACCCTACTACTCTTTTAAGGATGAGTTTTAACTTCATTTAATACATATAAATAATGCTGAGCTGAAAGGATAATTATTTATTTATTTACTCTTATACATTTTGATTTTACGAGGCAAGAGACTTTGAATAAAAAAAGATTTTTTTCGGAAAATAAGCATTTTAATTCTCAAGATAGTCTCCTTTTAACTCAATACATATAGTCCAGCGTTTTTCCAATTTTTTTAATCCTTCCTAATAATAGTTTCCTCAAGGGCCACAAAATAAGCGCTCGTTTCTGGGATGAACTCATCATTCGACCCAAATCTCCTACCGCTCAGCCAGTAGGTTTTTATAGATGCCAGTTGACGGGAGCAGTGGTTGCATTTAAAGTTACTGCGCGAGTTAACATACATGACTCATCATATCATAAGGAATATTACTCATACACCAGTTAAAACAACATGAGGTGACTTATTATATCATATTGTAGCGAGCTTAGGGTTCGCTGGATTAATTATTTTTAATAAATAAGAGCCGTTAAATCGATTTTGAATTAATGTAACACTTTATTAGTCCGTTAATAACAACCGTTACTTTTACCGTACACTTAACGATTTCTTGACTTATCGCTTCCGTACTTATCGCGTCTTTGCCTGCTTACTTCTTACTTCTTACTTCTCACTTCTTACTTCTTACTTATCGCTTGCTTCACTTTTTACTTCTTACTCATCTCCATGATCTGTGTGCGACGTATTTATACCGTTTCCTCATTCTGATTCAGTGTTTCGTTTCCGTCCGTTCCATAGCCTTGCATGTTCTATTGTTCATAGTCTCCAGTTTTCCAGTACTTTATTGAATATTCTAGTACTTTGTTTCGGACTTTCTCGAATATTCTAGTACTGATTGTCATATGCGTCACACTACACTCTGCCTAGATTAGTTCGTCCCGAACTAACTTCACTGGTGTCCTGGGCTAACAAAAGTCGCCAGTCGGTCGCGATGTACCACTTTCATCTTGGCGTTCGGCGGTGGAAGTTCTTGACCTTCTTCCAAATTTTCTACTGCTCTCCTTTTCGCGTCAGCTCTAGCCTGCCGCCATTCTTTCTTTTCCTGACGACGGAATTCCTCTTGCATTTTAGGGATCTCATGCGAATAGTATAAGAGAAAATGCATGCGCACACCCATAAGCTCTTCTGGAGTTTGCACATCACGTAAGCGATCTAGATCTTCATCTTTAATTACACGTATATCATCTGGTATTGGAGCATCTGTCGATTTCATAACCGTATCCAACTGGTAGTTCCGTATCTTTTCAAATAACTGGAGCGGTTTGTTCTTTGGAGCTGACAGTAAACACCCGCGTGCGTCGTAGTAATAGACTTTCCATAGATCGTCGCACGTTAATTCTGGTTTCACGTGTTCTTCTCTATAGAACGCCATGAACGGCACCTCTAGCTGTTGATTACGCCTACAATCTAGGCCTTGCTAGATCTTTCCCCCGTATGTGGTGGCTTACAATAGCGGTCGCGACCTCCAACATCCCTTGATCTCTCTTGTTCGAAAACAGTTGATTTACAAAACGCCTGTTTGTAAATCCATTCAGCTTTATCTTGTAGTTCATTGGGTCCCTCTGGAACAGGCGTAACCGGAACTTCGCGCAATTGCAATCGCTCAGGAATATCCGTTTTACGGATTTCATTGTCCAAATTCGTAAAGTGACCCCTTTCCAATTCACTAGGTTCGTATTCGGGTTCATATCCGTCCTCGTCATAATTAGTGAAATCCTCATAGTCGAAATCTACACCAAAACTGTCCTGACCTTCTTGCAATGACGCGTCAGTGACTAGAAGTCGTCTTTTCTTCTTCTTCTCAGCAATTGGCCTTCCTTCGTCGTCTACAATAAAATCCTCAGCACCAGACTCCGATTCCTCATCATCATTGAAATGTTTGCCGCCTCAGATTCCCTGTGACTACGTTCAGAGCGGCGTTCAACATCGTCTTCGTCGTCGAGTAGCTGTTCGACTATAGCCTCACGTGCTGTAACTTCATAGACGTGCTGTTCCTCTCCATCACTTTCTTCGTCCTGTGTACGACGCAGACGCTTGGAACGCTTTCTGCGTTCGACTTTCAAACCAATATTCTCTTCAATAAGGTCTAAGTCGTCGTCGTCCAGTCGGTCGTCCAACTCGTCATCATCATTGTAAATCCGTTTCGGGGAACGGCCTGAAGCATCAGTGTCTTCACCATCACTGCCGTCCTCTTCAATCGGGTTATCATCGATGAGATCCTTCAGCTCTTCACGTAACACATCATCGTCATCTTCCTCCTCTTCCTCACTGCTGTCGGCCATAGCTTTGCTCTTCCTGAGTTTCTTCCTTTCAAGTGGCTCCAATTCCTCCTTATCCTCAGATTCTTCCGCTTCCGAGTCCCAGAATTCTTTCATACACTGCCTTTGGGCATCCAATTCTGCCTTAAACTCTGCAGCTCGCGTGTCCAATTTTGCCATCATCATCCTGAACATCTCCGGAGTGTCCAACGGTGGCGAACTCTTCTCCGTTACATTGGCACCATCTTGACTCGTTGTTTCTTCTTCATTCGGACAGTCTGGCCCACTCGTAAAAGCGTCTGCGCCGACATCAATATCCTCTTCCTCTATTGCCGCTTGCAGACTTGGCTTCTCTCCTCTTCTATCCAGGTTCCGGTCCTCCAAATGTCGATCTGACATCGTCACAATACACTTCTACAGACTTATTTATTTCACCAATAATTAATCCCACTTCTGGCACCAATTGTAGCGAGCTTAAGGTTCGCTGGATTAATTATTTTTAATAAATAAGAGCCGTTAAATCGATTTTGAATTAATGTAACACTTTATTAGTCCGTTAATAACAACCGTTACTTTTACCGTACACTTAACGATTTCTTGACTTATCGCTTCCGTACTTATCGCGTCTTTGACTGCTTACTTCTTACTTCTTACTTCACATTTCTTACTTCTTACTTATCGCTTGCTTCACTTTCTACTTCTTACTCATCTCCATGATCTGTGTGCGACGTATTTATACCGTTTCCTCATTCTGATTCAGCGTTTCGTTTCCGTTCGTTCTTTGGTCTTTGCCTTATTTACCAAGTCCTTAGGCTTGTTAAATTTTGCATAATGGTTTGTTTTTTCCGGGCAAGATCATTAGTCTTGCGCCAGAGGCTCCCCGACGGGGAATCGAACCCCGGTCTCCACTAACCACTATACTAACGAGGAGCCAAATTCCAACATCAGCCAGAAAATAATCACCGCATCGACCGAAACATTGGCGTAAAACAAAAACTTTTCGCCATTCGACCAGATCCTGCCTTCTCCTGCGATTACATTTGACGAGCATTTAAGACCCACGTGTGCCAATACCTACCTACCTTCATACACTCACATTGGGGAACAAAACATCCCTTTTTAAGTACGTATTTTTAAAAAACTAAAAAGTAGTAGTTGAAAATTAACCGGAAAAATATTTGTTAATAATTACTGGATTTTAATGGTTGAAAATTTCTACTTAAATGCTTTAATTTACTCGTGAACAGGAACCTCCTAATGAACTTATATTAGATTTAGCACCTTCCTTATCTTGTGCAAGATACATCTGTTATTGGGGTGAACGAGAGTTTCACGACCTTACTAACAAAGTTACGACATACTTATCATGACATTATTTCATATAATCCCAACATCCACACCTACTATGCCAATTAACAATTTGATGTGGACCACACTGACAATACTGATTTCCCTGCACCGCCTGGAGTAGACACAGCATCCCTTTCACTGGCCTCTAAAGCCACTGAAGTGTGAAGGTAATATTCATAATTGACTATCGCCCGTATCAGATATGTTGTAAACACAATTGTTGATTGTGGTAATTCCTTAACACTGGCAGATATTTACCCCAGGGAATATATCTCCACTGGCGTAACATCGCGATGGAGGATGACGCGTTTATGATATGGAATTCGGCGGTAGGAAGCATCAGCCATAAAAAGGATCTAGTGTGTGAGTAGGTGACTAATAAAATGTAAAAACAATTTGTCCTCTCTTATTGATGTAGGATACGTTTTAGTTTGTCCTCCACGGTTCGTTAACTCGTTCATCTTACCACCGTATCTACGTTAGTATATTCCTTCTGATGAATTTACGTCGAACACTTGTTGTACAGTTCTACGCTGCTGGTTTGATGATCCTGACACTATACCGTTTTCGATAAAATGCCAGTCATGTTTTTTCCAAATAGTTTTCTCAACTTCCCATCTTCAACCGCCTTCTCTCGTTTTGCAGTAAATTATTACATTTTGCAGGCAAGTATGAGAAGACCGTGATGTTAGATCAATATGTTTTATGATCCCTTTACAGGGTGTCACTCCCGAACGAAGACATCATGTAAACCCTTTAATAAGATATCTAGCCTATGCAAGTCTTCCAATTGCAATCAACATGTAAAAATTAAAAATATTAAATGTCTTAGTTCCACCAAAACAACGATGCTTCCTCCAACCATGAGTATCATTCTACATCATAAAAGGTTCCCAATACGAGTATTAACAATAACAGTGCCCACAAAAAAAATGAAAAAACAACGCCCACACAAAAGAAGTTTATGGAATTGTGGCGATTACATCAGATACACGACCACTCACCAACCATAGTTCATACAAAAAGAGAATTGAAAAAAGAAATCAGCAGTGCCATATGCCAGAACATTAAGGTAGCAATCAGCAGAGACGTAACTAGCGAGTATTCACGTGGTCGCTATCTGAAATATTTGTGTTTTGATTCCAACATTTTTATTGCGTTGATTCAAATCACACTTGTCCCTACTTCGCAAAACCCCAAGAATCCCTAAATGTTAAAGCACTGTGTGAGCGAAAGAACAGGAAGAAAAAAGTAAAGTATATGTCGATATGCATTAGTCTATGCCCGATGAGAAAATTAGGCAAGAAGGTATCGGTACGCAGTAGTCTATGCCTGGGTATTGCAACGACAAGGAAGCACAAAATCAGGCATGATCCAAATTTATGTGGATCGGCTAACAAACACGCCCTGTGAGTAGGGCGGTAGAATATATTCACTGCTAGGCCGGCTAGTCGTAAGAGGCGACTAAAGTGGTAGCCGGGTTCCCAACGCCCTGTGCGCCCGGTGCAATACAACCCCATCAAGCTTTAGGCTTCGTGAAATGGTCGGGAGAAATCCCTGGCCATCTTTCGGAGCTTGGCTGATGGACCGGTTCAAGAAGAGCTTGGTTAGGTGGTAGTCGGTCCCAAGGTGAGATACCACCCCGTCACGCTGTACATTCCGCGATATCGCCAAGAGAAATCTTGGACGGTGTTTCGGATGTGTGGCTGATGGTACCTTCTGATATAAAGACATCAGGGGCATCGGCTTCACCAATACGAATGTAAACGCCGTCCACCAATATTTGCAAACAACGAAACCTGATGTTCTTGCCCTAACTGAGACCCAGGTCGATTCGTCAACTGATTCGACATATCTTCGTTGCTCAGGATACGACTTACATTCGAGATTCCGTTTTAAGGGCGGAGTCCGCGTCTTCGCGCGGTCCAATCTGCCTTGCCAGAGGGTGGAGGCGTTGGAACCCAATAATATGGACATCATCTGATTGAGGGTAGTGCTGAGGAATTCTGTTAAATTTTCTTCGTTGTCTTTACCGCTCCCCGAATGACGATCGACCGGCGACATTTTTCGAACATCTTTCACATACCGTCGACTGGATACAGATCAACCACCCAGCTTCAGAAATGGTTGTCCTTGGTGATTTTAATGTGCACAATTCCGGCTGGTTGTTACATTCTTACAGAACCGACGAGGCTAGGAGGCTGGCGGAGATGTTTGCTGTAAGCCACAACTTGACCCAACTCGTGGGAAAGCCAACGCGAGTGCCGGAAGCCCGAGGCGATTATGCGAACGTCCTGGATCTGTTTTTGACATCCGAACCGAGTATTTATACCGCAGAGGTTTCTGCGCCACTGGGAAACTCAGATCACTGCTTGGTATCTGTCGCGCAAGCACTTGCATATCAAGCGAATAACCAACCTAAGCAGCTTCGCCATGTATGGAAGTAGGGGGCTGCTAACTGGGACGATTTGCGAGATTTCTTCGCATCCTTTCCACGGTCCGAGGTGTGCTTCGGAAACTCCGATGTTAACGCTTGCGCGTAGTCGGTATCAGAGATGATTCCTCTGGGGATAGAGATGTATATTCCACATTCCATCAAACGAAGTTCGTCTGATAAACCCTGGTTTGATAAAAAATGCGAGCTGATTACAGCAGCAAACAATAGAGCTTTTAAGCAATGGCGCTCCAATCCCACCGATGTTAACAGAACGAATTTTGGTAGAATCAGAAAAGCGTGCAACCAGGCGATTGATACCGCGAAGAAGGCTCACAGCGACAGGGTGATCAATAAGCTCCTTCGGTGCCCAACTGCTTCGCGCTCCTTCTGGTCAATGGCAAGGACTATCCGCGGTAACTTCGCTTCCTCCTCTTTCCCACCGTTAGTGACAAACAGGGGGACGTTAGTCACGAATTCAAAGGATAAAGCTAATGTGTTCGCGAATTTATTTTCCGTGAATTCAAACCTTGATCCCGGCCTTTTGGAGCCACCTGTGATTTCGCCGGTACGGTCTTCGATGCGGGATGTGAGATTTCATCCGCGCACTATTCAACGCATTCTAGGTGAACTGGATTGTAGGAAGGCAACCGGCCCGGACGGAATACCAGCAATCGTCCTTAAGAACTGTGCTCCAGAATTATCGCCGGTCCTTGGCAGACTCTTCCGCTTATCCTATGCAGGGAGAACTTTTCCCGCCTGCTGGAAAATCGCTCGAGTTCAGCCAATCCCAAAGACGGGAACAAAGTCCCTCCCACGAAATTACTGTCTATTTTATCTAACGTAAAGGAAAAAGTCATCAATACAGAGTTAATTAAGTATTTGGAGTGCAACGGAATTCTGAATGATCGTACCGGATTCCGTGGCAGGCGGTCCACGGGAGACTTTTTGACACTTATAACCGATATATGGACATCTGCGAGTGAGCGCAATGGTGAGTCAAGGGTGGTCGTATTGGATATCCCCAAGTTTTTTGACCGCGTCTGGTGCAGGGTATTGCTGAGCAAACTTCGTTCTTATGGACTTTCCCAACAGCTTTGCGACTGGACGAGGAACTTCCTCGAGAATCGATCGATCCGGGTTGTTGTGGACGGTGAGTGTTCGGATCTGTATCCTGTTAATTCGGGGTGCCCCAAGGTTCTATTTTGGCTTCAACCTTGTTCTTGCTTCACATAAATGATTTGTTGGAGACAACGGATAACAAAGTGTTCAGTTTTGCGGATGATAGTACGCTTGTTTCCTCCTTTTGGTATGACATTTGTTCGTCCGATTTGTGCATCTGCGTCGCATCAGCTGAGATGCAGACAGATTGACTCTCTAAATCAGGATCTAGATAGGGTCCTGCAGTGGGGAATGGCCAACCTCGTCGACTTCAATGAAGCGAACACACAATATACAACATTCACAAAGAAAAGTGGATCATCGGTTCCACAGCTGATGATGAATAGCCAGGCCCTCGAGGCTGGGGAAAGTTTGAAAATGCTCGGCGTCAGGGTCTGTGGAAATGTATCATGGTATAAACACGTATCTAGCATCGCCAGGTCAGCCTCAGGAAAACTGAGCTATCTCTTTAGAGCCAAGAAATATTTTACTCCGGCCCAACTTCTTCTCCTATATAAATCCCAAATTAGACCCGCGCTCGAATATTACTCTCCTGTTTGGAGCTCGGCTCCTAAAAATACCCTCGACCTACTTGAGAGCATACAGAGACGAGCGATCCGCCTGAACGGGGACTCGGCGCTGACATCGGGACTACAGTCGCTATCACATCGAAGGCGCGTTGCCGACCTCTGTCTGTTTTACAGATATTATCACGGGTACTGTTCTTCGGAGATTCTTGGCATTGTTCCACGCAATTCGACTTATATGCGCTACACCAGACAATCCGACAGATTGCGTCAATTTGTGGTTCATCTCCCGACGGCGCGAACATCCCTGCATCAGAACTCGTTCCGTTACAGAGAGGGGAAGGTGTGGAACTCCCTTCCCACGCGAGTGTTCCCGGAGCGTTACAACCTGCAACTGTTCAAAAAGAACTGCAACAGTTATTTGATGGCATCTCGGGGCGCCCACTCGGCGCTATAGGTTCGCCTCTCCCGAGAGAAGTTTAATTTAAAAAAAAAAAAAAAAAAAAAAAACAATTGCCTGTTTATTGTTTATTTTCACCTTTCATAACAGCCATATATGTGAACTGATACCCATTCAGTGGTTGATGAGTATTGTGGGAAAATATTTGGAGAGGTGGAATGCATTCACCAAGTTCAGTGATAATTTATCACGATCATCTTTAGAAACGAGAACACTTAGATTCTAACAACAGAATTCTTCCCGAGGCTTTAATCGCTCGGTTAAGCATACTATCAACCTCCTTTAGTGTACTATCAATCTCGTGTAGCTCCCTTCCAGATATACATGGTCAATACCTGTGGTGGTAAGGAGTTATGTCATGCATTTAATTCTCGTGTCATGTTCTTTTGTGGCAGTTGGGTACAACTACTGAGTGGTATCTCGATTCTAATGCCGAACTGCCGGATGAATTCTAGCCCAATAAGCTGTGGGATCCGTGAAGTGACTGGGAGAAATTGTTAACCATCTTTCGGGGCTTGGTTCATGGACGCCGTCGAGAAAAAATGTCATTTCAGGATTCCGAGTCAGCGCAATAGGTTCGCCTTTCCTGGGAGAAGTAAAAGAAATAAACGCAATAAAACTAAACGAAAAGACATTCAAACCCAATGCACGTCAATTCTCCCTCTCTATCCTTTCCCCCTTCTTCCCCCTAGACTTATTTAAGGGTACCCCAAACTCCGTTTTGTATATGCGGTTACTATAGAAAACTGTATTTCAAGTCGCTCTGGTTGACTAATTGGATTCAATGGTGAGCGAGTTTAGTACCACTGTAGCGTTCTACGAACACACAATTCCGCGCAGGTAAGGTTCCTACCTTCAAAGAACTTACTTACCTGAGAGCGTTGCACGCACCCACAGACGCGTGCCCCCAAAGTCCCACCACAGGGCCTGCAACTCGCAGCCAACGTTGAGACCGACACCAAAAAGCAAGGAACCGAACGTCCCCAAAGCTTTTAATGCCAAGCTCAACATTCGTAAGTCATCATACCTGAAACAAAAAAGAAACATTCAATCTGCCTGCGCCCAGGAACATTCCATTGAATCGGAAATTTCAAACGTCTATGCAATGCAAATTAGCCGACCAACGATGCACGTGCGGGTAGCTGCCATAAAGACCACCAAGTCTATCGGCAAACATAAAGAAACGGCAACCGTAATTATCTCAACGAGATAATTCAAATTGTATGAGGTTGAAAACCTACAAGGAAGCTACTCCGATCCCACGGTGTCTGTTTGTATTTCACACCCATTAGAAAGATCTAATGGATTTCGGGTGTATTGACAAAAGTCAAACAAAACCCATGAACCATGCATCCATGCAAATTGCAGGATATCTTTCGGATTTCGCGCCAGATGTGTTATGTAAATAAGGCGGCATACAATCGACAACCGTCGAACTTAATTTCGACCACCACCACGGATGGTGATAATGATGTTCGATGATGAGCGAGTTTCTTCTTTCAGGAATGAAAAATCACCCCTGGGACGTGATAACATGCTGCTAACAGAAATTCGGAAGTTCTGTTAGCAGAGCAATTAGGGAAATTTTTCCGTGTAGATACAGATACCAGTTTGGAATCTGGATATCTGTGTGGGCAGAGAGGCAGTCAAAATTAGATCGTCAACGCGACAAGAGCCTAATTCGAATAGCCGAACAGCGAAAACCCCACCGAGGAGGTTGTTTGCGAGGCATCGAGAACCTAACGAGAAAGTCGGTCCGCGAAACGAATTGTAAAAGTTAAAAAGAAAAACAACGTCGAGTGTGTAGTCTAGTGGTCAAAAATTAGAAAATGTGCCTAGTGATTGGTTTTGCCACGAACACTAGCTAGTAAACTATATATTGTACTGTCGACCGATCGTGTTAACGTATAAAACTATTATATTGTGAACATTAGAGCGGTTGGATAATATCACCGTAAATTAGTACATTGTGAACATTCAAACGGTGGTGTACCGGTTGTTAAAGAAAAGTTAAATCGAAAATAAAAGTTCGAAAACTAGACCAAGGCCTTCTGAGTTTTATGTGTGACAATTCTCGGGGCTGTATTTGTGCTGTTTCCGCTCAGGTGTTCTTCCTTGTAGCAGCAGTGTTCGGCGGAGCACTGCACCAGTTATACCCCGGCTATTTAATTCGCCAAACCACACCAACCCACCTGGTCTATGATACTAAACTTCGACTTGCGGGAGACATTTCATTGCTGTAAACCACCACCAAGCACTTTCTTGAAGATTTCAGCGAAGCATTCCAAAATATATCGCTTTCTTGTATGGCAATTCAATTCAATACTTACAGCGAACCCTTTACAGTCTAGGAATGGGAGTGGCGAATCTTCATACTGGCGACGCATCTGTTTAACGACGATGTAAATAGGACTACACGCGGTTTTTATAAATGACGAGAGGCTTATTATTAATGATTGGTGCGGCGGCGTATTTTGGGGTGAGGATGTGTCTAGAATTATAATTATAGGATATTCTAAGCCCTTGCCACCATTTCTCCTCTACATTAACATTCAAGCCTTCAGCGCTTTGGGATTCGACCTTTCACTCTTTTTTCCTCAAGTTTTGTTCTTGTACACGTCTACCATTCAATGTCATATAGTGTTTATAAGCATCTTCGCTAGTACGAACTCGAAACCAAAACCAAAAAGGTAGAACTCCGGGCTCAATCGTGCAATGTCAGCGAATGCAAAGGATGTTGTTGGTCGCCGTACACACTTTCCTACAAGCCGCATGACTGTGAAATAATGTTTACATTAAATGAACCCAACACTACTTGAGTGTAGTGTGTAACTAAGACATTTCTCGCATAACTCAGGTAATTAACTAGGTAAATATATTCCGATGACGAGGTATTCTCTTGGGCGGTGAAAGTGTGACAATGGGACACCGGGGACAATGTCCGACTACCATAGCATAACGTGGTTTAAATATTAATCGACCTCGAAAGCCAATATAAATTTAATTACTGTCCTTGTTCATTTTATTGACTTTTAATTGATGTAGGGTTACTGAATACAATAAAAAAAAGAATTGGGGTGAGTTCGGACACAAACCCTCGATAGGGGTACACTTCGAGAAATAAAACTGAATTGAGTATTTTATTTGTTAATTGTAATCGCCTTGCCCCACAAGTGGGCAGTATATGTTTCATTTAGTACTGGGTAGAAATTCTTCTGAATTCAGTTCCCGAATGTGAAAGACTGGGTGGTCCACGTGCAGCCGTCACGTCCAATGAGTTACCCGAAAAGCCACAGGTCATGTAATAAGAATTAAATTTCTATGTTCACTGGCAATTACTTGGCCTTGAAAGCTAAGAGCCTTTTTATATCTTTATAGGCATCCTAGCAAGCTCTCAAGATTGATGAGATGGAATAATGGATATAAAAAACATTTGGGTCACAGTACGAGAGTAGCTTAATTCGATTGAGGGATTTAAGTTGTGCCTCACCTATCCGTCACTCTGTCTTCAGGCATTGTGCGGCCAATGGATCTTAATCGTGTGCGCCAACCCGTATGGATATACATTTGGTACAAAGTGTTACATCTGGCTAATGTCCTTTTTTCTTACTTGCAATTGTGTTCTATATTGACGGATAAATAATGATTGTGTGTTGACAAGCGCTGAACGAGCACCCTGAACCCACGAGCTGGGACATGTTTGCGGATCACTTCAGGACACTTGTTTCCCTCAAAAAGGGGGGAGGCGAATGTGGGGTTTCGCAGCAGTTGCTTTCAAAATCAATATACGGATAGAAGTAATCATAGTCGGTTCACACTAACACAATCAACGTTCCTAATAGCACTCCTATAATAATCGTCTTGCGTTTATGTTAAGGGAACAGGGGTGTGCTTTCATGTAATACTGGTTCTATTGGACTTTCAAAACTCTTAAAGACCTTAGAGAGATTCCTGCAACTGCAGAAGTCGAAAGCTTAGTGTGCATGCTATTACTTCTATGAAGGGAAACACAAGTACTCCCGTTCTTTGAGAAAAACGCAACATTTTAATTTTTAATTACATTAGAATCAAACAAATATTTATTTTACGCGAAGGGCAAACTTAAATGTCAAAGCACAGTGCAGGTGGAAAAGAGGAAAAGAATAAAGAATATAAGCAACGTTGTCCATTGGTTTTGAATCTGTAGGGATTATAACGAAATGTATGATCAGTCAGAGCATTCGACTGTTGTGTTACTCGGCAGAAGTACAATTTGTGAAGTGAACCTGTGGCGTTTCTAACAAATCCACACACAGTACACAAGCCAATGGTGAAGAACACCGAAGGAAATTCGAATAAGCAAAGCACCAGATCCGTATACCACTGTGATAACATAACAATTCCACATCAGTTAAGTGTACTTGAGTTTAGAAATCGAATTCCTACACGCTACAGTGGCCTGATGTGTTGAGCATTGGTTCAATATTTAGTGGTTCTTACGGTCATAGCGCCGGTTAGAATCACACGTTCTTCACAATCGTCGCAAACGCTATAAACCCATACGCATGCTCTGATTGACGAGGTTTTAGGAGAAAATATTCGACTAGTTGGAATGCTTTCACTTCAATTGAGCAACAGTCCAGATAATATCTGTGGAAAACATAGCGAGGATACGTTGCATCTACGTTTTAATATCCGTATTAAAGAATTTGCGCTGGATGAGTCTCACTATTGGGTTTTTTATATTATCAAGCACATTAAGCGCTTTTTTTAATTCTTCTGACCGAGCACTGTGAGTAGGGCCTTAGAATATACTCACAGTCTGGCTGGCTTGTCGTAAAAGGCGACTAAAGATTGGTACGTAATTGGAGGTGTAGCCGTTCTACGAATCCATACATCGTGTGCAAAACCAATCCCAAAATGCAGGAAAGCATCGCATGTAAATCGATCATCTACCCTGGGCAGCAACGCGATGTTTTCCCACGAAATATCATGTCGGTAAGTAAACCGAACAAGGGCTACATTCTCGGGTAGCTAAATGCAATTAGCACCTAAATCCCTCGCACGATCTAATGCCAAGGCACACTTGCGCAAACAAACGATTCGTTGCGCCGCTGATTAGCAGGCGAACAATCATAAACGCATAACACTATCCCTGATAGATGTTTATGATGGAAAAGGCAAACAAAGCCTTACATTCCATAGTCCGTGTACACATCCGAAATGCAGGCGATCCTTTGCCGCATGCCAGATGTGCAGTTCAAACAAACCACGGAAAGATCGGAGAATAAGCGGCGGCATCCGATCCTGAAACAAAAGCAAAAAATATACCGACCACCATCAACGAATGTAATGATAATGATCACGAGGAGGATTTCTCCTTTTTTCAGATCCGATGGGAAATTCTCGTTTTGAGATGCAAAGAGAAATTTTATGCTGCTAACAGATACGATGGGAAAATCTGTTAGCAGACAGGATGAAAGATTTTCTTTTGCAGAGGCGAGGAAGTACTTAGAATGGGATATTTCTTGAATAGGGACAATTAGTCTGGAAAAAAGAGTCGCACCGGAAGGTCTATTAGGAAGTCAAGAGTCTACTGCGAGCATCAGAGATCGTACAATTAAAGAAACCCGAGAAGGAGGTCGGCCTGCGCGTGTGAACAAAGCGGAAGGTAGCTATTGGTGTAACAATAATCCGTACAGTAAGCCGTTGAATGCTGGTTGTTTGAAAAAATTATCTGTTATGTAAAAATAGTTTAAGTGTTTCACCAAAATTAAATTGTATAACGTGTGTTAAAGAATTATCTGTTATGTTTAAAACCTCATTTTAGTGTTTCACCGCAATTGAAGGGAACAGTGTACTAGTGTAACGTTGCTACTTTAAACATTTCATAAATAAAAGGAAATTTAATAAACGCTTCCTACAAACAATTTGACAGAGTTTCATTTGTGTGCTGAATTTATTTTTCGTGTGTAGTTGGAGAACAGTGTTCGGCGGAACACTTCGACGTAAAGACACAGTGACATTCGAGCCACATGAACATCCGCCAAAGGGCCCCAACGCCCTGTCGCCCAGTGAAATACTACTAAGCCAAAATCCTCGGACATTTTTCAGAGCCTGCTTGATGGACCAGTCCGAAAAAAAGTTGGTATAGGTGGTAAATGAGAGTAATCAGGTCGCGAAGATTAAGATAGGCCGGACATGCGGCGCGAATGGCCAACGATAGGACCGTGCGTAGAATTCTTGAAGGCAGACCAACGGGAAAGAGACCAACAGGGCGGCCGCGACGGAGATGAGAGCACAATGTTAGGTTGGACCTTGAGAAAATCGGATCAGATGGGCGAACGTGGAAGGAGAGTACACAGACAAATACATTCAACAAATGGACGAAACCGTAAAACGAACAATGGACAAAACAATCCCCAAAACAACAGTTACAGATCACACTAACATGTACAGAAACGCAACAATAAACGCACTCCACAGGCAAAAGAGCAGACTGCTATCGAAATTAAAACAATTACACAGACAGTTTACAGACAGACAAGACCAGGAGATAATATCACTGAAATCCCGATTAAAAAACCTCCAACAATTACTTAAAGCTAAGTATAGATTAGCAACAAATTTGTATTGGAACAACAGAATTCGAGCTATAAAAACTAATAACCCGAATATGTTCCCACAAATAAATAAAATATTCAGGAGAAATAATCAAAATGAGATTCAGTGTCTCCAAATCCCACGTACTCAGGTAAACAAGCAGCTGCTAACCAACATTGGCATAGATGCAGAGAACGCTATCCTCAATGGTGAGATCTTCGTGATCGAAGATCCTTTGGAAAAGGTGAACGCTTTGGGAGCTGTCTTTCAGGAAATGTACAAGGTGAATGAAAGCATTCACCGAAATCACGACCTGGAGGACAGAGTTCTACTCAATCACCTGCACCTCCGGAATGAAATTTCACTTTGGCAATCGGAGAATCCGGGTTTTAACGAATTCAGTGAAGATAATCTGTCAATTGACATTAATGCCAATGGTGTAGTGGCTAATAGCCTTCTAATAACAAGGGAAGGAATCCAGAGTATCTTCGACTCATTAAGAAGCAAAAAGTCAGTGGGAATAGATGGAGTACCTAACATCGTACTCAAGAACCTGCCCCCAATGGCAATAGATATATACACGGTCCTGTTTAACAACGCGTTGAATAATGCATATTATCCCGCGCGTTGGAAAACGGCTATCATTCAGCCCATCGCAAAAAAGGGCAAAGACTGCACAAACCCAATGAACATGCGTTCGATAAGTTTACTCCCAAGCATCAGTAAAGTATTTGAAAAAACCGTTAACAAAGTTTTGGTAAAATGGGTAGACGACAACAGCATTATTCCAAATAACCAGCTTGGCTTTAGGGCGGGCCATGAAACCACACATGCCGCAGCTAAACTGGTCTCCGACATACAATGGAATAAATGTAGGAACCAATGCACAGGGGCCTGTCTGCTCGACTTGGAGAAAGCCTTTGATACCGTCTGGATCGAAGGGTTGTATTACAAACTGGTCAGACATGGCATACATAAGCCTTTACTATATGTACTTTACGATATGTTAAAGGACAGGAGATTCGTGGTCAAAAGTGGTAATGTGACCTCTAATAAAACGTATAATATCAAGAATGGATTGCAACAGGGCGCGGTACTCTCTCCGATTCTTTTTAACATTTACATTAGCGACTTATTAGATGCACTCCCGCAGGCTATTGCGTACGCAGACGATCTCATAATTTACAGAACAGCTCCGAAAGTTGAGATCATAAATAGTTTAATACAGCGAGACTTCAACAAAGTACAGCGCTATTGCAATGACTGGAAACTTAAGATCAACTTCCAGAAATGTGAAGCCATCCTATTTAGAACTCCATTATATAAAGCCACGTATGACACAAGGAAAAACTGGCGAAAGCTAGTTATCGTGGGACCGCATGGAGATAAACTGGAAACCAAGAGTTTAGTTAAATACCTTGGCATCTGGCTAGATCAATATCTGTATTTTAACAGACATGTGAGGCTGCTTTGCTCAAAGCGAGGAAAACTTTTGCTATGACAAGGAGGCTATTTCACAGTAGCCAACTTGACAGCAAGGTAAAAGCCATATGCTACATGACGCTAATCAGGCCAATGCTCATATATGGTTGCCCAGTATGGTTCAACATAGGTCCAAATTTGATGGAAAAGATTCGGGTGTTCGAAAGAAAGTGTCTCAGAAGTTGTCTCAGATTATATCGGACACCGGAATCGGACTATAAAAAGTATTACTCAAATGAGACTTTATATAATGAAGCGTACATCAATAGGGTGGATAATTTTATGATTAAATTAATCAGAGGACATATTGCGAGAGCAATAAGCTCGTCCAATGACCTAATTTTCGGGGCCTATTATCCAAACACCTTGTACTATGAGAGCGTGCGTCGCAACGGCTTTGTTCCACCAGAGGCGTTCCTTGACTTGGATATGAAAGGGCTTATACAGGATAGATCCGGAATTCCGCTGATCTATCATGTAAGTAGATCATCTGTAGACGGGCGATTGTGCTACGACCGGGAAGTAACGCGCACCGAAGAAGAGCTCCTGCGCTTCAGTAGAGCTATCTCCCACAGAGACCGGGACGATAGTATTAGACAGCGTCAACAGTTCTGGTGGTTGAATGGCATATAAAGACCTGGAGACCAAAGTCGGTATAGAATCATAGTATCATCAGCTAGCTTACATAGACTTAGTTTTTCTAGAATTAGGGTAGTTTAAGATTTAAGTTAAGTTAGGTTGTGTTTTTACATAAAAAAAAAAAAAAAAAAAAAGTAGGTAAGTTAAGTAAGTTAAATTTTAAGAAAAAAAAACCAAAAAAAATTGACAAAGTTTTTCAAATTTTTCTTTGTATTTCAACTAATTATCAGTACTGCCACAAAGTTCTGTCGCCGAAAGGCAAATTAAACAAATGTTAAGTAATGTTTAGCTTAGAGCGTCTGCGAAGGACCAGTAAGTTATTATATAAGGTAATTAAGCTAGAATTTAAGCATTTTTTGTCTAGCCTTTAATTTAGAAATTAAGAATATAAAAAGAAAAATAAAAAATGTTTTAAAAATGAAAATGAAACAACTATGACGACTCATGTTCAAATAGTTTCACAATTTTTTAATGGATTCTAGTACAGGAATTGTACCAATCACTCATAACACTTAGATGAATTTCTGAATTGCAGGTATACTAAAGCTTATTTGATACAGTACACAGCCAAGGGGAATATTACGAAAAACAACGTGATTTAACAGTTATCCTTACGAGATATGATATCCGGGCAGAAATTAAATAAAAAAAAACACAAATTAAATTAAAAATGTTCCTGCTCCTAAATTGGGGAGAGGGAAATAAAAAATGCTCACTCTGAAGGCTCAGGAAAGTTTTAAAGACACTTTGATAGCTTTACTGTACGCTTCACTGCACATCCATGTAGAGAATTTTCTCAACGTACTCGTGACAAAGCACTAACCATCCTTAAGGGCACCATATACCTTCCACTTAACGCTTCGGTGGAAATAGATGCGCTTAAAACACGAAATTTTAATTGCATAGCATCGCACCAACGATGCCAACCCATGCTCTTCGCAGTCGTGCTCGTTTTGAAATTCAATACCAGAATTATTTTTGGTTGTCATGTAGTGACACTTATTTGAAGATATGAGGGGTATGCCTCTTGTGTGACCTTGTTGGGTCGACGAAGTCCCTCCCTCGGGCGCGTGTTATATTCCACATTCACTTGCGGAATGTCTGGATCCTCCTTCAATGTCAGTGATATTATAACAATTATAATAAATCGCTCAACTGCCGCCTACGTCGTTATAGTGTCTATAATATTTAGTAATTTATTGAGTAAGCCTGATAAGTGTCAGTGGTGAATACTATTGGCAATGTTGGTTAAGAGTATGTGGGTGGTGGTCGTTCAAAATATCATTTTAAGGATTGTTTCTCTTTGACCTCGAGCGCGGATGGCCGTTACAACAATTAACCCCATGGGATGGGGAGATCACACTGATTGCGTTAACAGTAGACTGATACTGATTGCAATAAGAACACTTCTTTTCTGGAACTGTACTTGTCATGCTGTAGCATTTTTCTCTTCGACCCTTTAAGCAGGTGTTCCCCAGTTTCAAGTGGATATTTATTCTTGTATTTCCTTTTAGGTTAGTGGCCATGCTTCACGTTACCTCGCATGAATTTATTTTTGAAGAATGATCATCCATCGATGGTTAGGCATCACAGGACAGTAAGACAAGTATTAAATAGAATTATGTAATAGTTGTACATATTGTGGGTAAGTGAAGACGTGCCGACACGGCCACCGGTTCTACTACCAACCCACTAGAGTCCGCCGAATGTTCCGCCGAACACTGTTCACCAAACGCAAACATGAAACACCAGCAATATGTTGTTTTTGAAATTCGTTTACTGTTTACTGTTCACTGTTTGACTTTTACTATATTGTGGGATTAATTTGGTCTTTTTACAAAAAAAGCTATTGGACACCTTTTTTGTTTTTGAAACTCGTTTATTGTGCACTGTTTGTCTTTTATTATATTGTAGGATTAACTTGGTCTTTTTATAAAACACTATGGACACTTTCGTACGTACTTAATGTTATTTTCCATCAAAGGGGCTATTGCGTATTGGTGGTTGGGTACCGCCCTGTGTGTTTGGATACTGTCAGTTTAGGGCGCTTAAACTCGTCCTATTTCGTAGGGCTTACAGCTAGATTTACGCAGAAGAAGACGACTAAACTTCTCCGAGTCGGAAAGGTACAGCACTCGCAACGCGCTTGACGTTACCCGACCCCAATGTGTGCGCACTCCTCTGCAGTTGACAATCTATTGACTAAAAGGGAGGCACCTCGCGTGGTGCAACGCGGCGTAGCCCACCGCGGTGGCGGTGGGACGACGCTGGGGCGCGTGTGCCCGCAGCGGTGGTTATGAAGCGACTGTGTGAATGAATGCAAGAATCTACTCAGGGTGTCGTGGCAGTGGAGTGAACGCTAAGTGAACTCACTGCCGCTTACTAGGAACATGAAGAAGGGTTGCTATGCGTACACAGAAAATTTTGTTTCGGGGAACTTCTGCCGTACAGGCTGGATTAGCTTCCTCTGTTGGTGTGTTTACTGGGAAATCGGTCCCGGAGGCATGACCAAGTATGGGCATGGGTTGTCGGTTAGACAAAGGAACATGGGTCTTGGTCGTTGCGATGGTTGTTTCGTAGAAATGCAACGCATCGTGCTGGTGACTTGCCAGTAAGGAGAATTGGTATTATTTCAAATGGTTTAGGTAGGATGGGAGCCGAAACGGTTTTCGGAGAAACTAATGCTGCTTGGTTGCAAGCGAGAAATATAGTTTAAGTAGGAAATTAACCGAAGTGCTTTTTGGGAAAAATGCATGTCGTGTGATGTAGATGAGGGAGATGATTTAAAATGTATTCTATTGCAGGATTTGGGGTATATGTGCTATTGGAGATTGGGAAATGGATTATTTGCAAGTTTGGGAATGTATGCTATTGCAGATTTGGGAATGGATGCTGTTGCAGATTGGGAAGTGTATTCTTTACAAGATTGGGAATGTATGCGATTGTAGATTTGGGAATGGGTGCTGTTGCAGATTGGGAAATGTGTTCTTGCAAGTGGGAATGGGGCGTTGCGCTGTGGTGACGCGCTGTTAGCGGTCAAAATTAGGGAGGAATTGTGGGTTGGTTCTCCGTGTGATATAGAGAATCCCCACAGAGATCCTTTTCTCTAGTCTGCCCGAACGAAAGGTTCATGGACGATATTGAAGAAGAGGGGGGACGTGTATTGATACATCATCACCATCATCATCATCATCGGCACTACAACCGGGAACCGGTCTTGGCCTTATTTAGCAAGTCCTGAGGCATGTTAAATTTTCCATTATGATTTATTTTGTCTGGGCAAGGTCATTAGTCTTGCGCCAGTGTATTGATACATATTGACGTAAAAAAGCTCGGGAATTAAATCACAGGGAATACGTTGGTATGTAACTAGAGAACAAATCGGCTAAGGAAGGATTCCTTCATTCATATGTGTGCGTTTGTACCACATGAAATGTCCAGTTTTATAGTAAAACTTTAAAAGCCAATATTATTTCCCGTACATTTTTATTCAATCAAAATAGGATCCGTTGGCATATATGACATTCTTCCAACCTGATACGAGGTCAAATATTCCTTTTCTGTAGAAGTGCTGACTTTTTTAGGCAATGAAGTCTTCAAAGGCTTTTATGACCTCTGCCGGCAAATTGAATCCAGATTGCGGAAAAGATGGTAGTCCGTTGTGGAAACGTCAGGAGAGTATGGTGGATGCGGAAGAATTTCAAATCTCAACTGCAACAGTTACTTGTGAGGTATGTGGTCCAGCATTGTCATGCAAAAGGATCGGGCTGTGACTATTGACCAACGCAGGTTGCTTTTCAGCAAATTTGGCATGCAATATGTCGATTTCCTCACAATATTTGATAGCGTTTATTGTTTCTCCTGGTTAAAGAAATGAAAAATGGATTGGTCCTTTCAATGTCTACCAAATTGTCACCACAATCTTTTTTGGGTGAAGGTCGGGCTTGGGGGTGTGCTTCGGTTTCTCACCTGCATCCAACCACTGCCCAGGTCTTTTACGGTTATCATGCGGAATCCACTTTTCATCACAGGTGACTATCCCGTGCAAAAACGGCTCTGTTTGGTTTCTTAATCTAAGCGATGCGCAGACTTCCAGTCGTAGTTTTTGGGACTCGTTCAGTTCATGGGGTATCCACTTATCGAGTTTCTTTACCTTTCCTATGAGAGAAAGGTGTCGACTTATTGTCATTGCGGATACTCCCATGCTTTGTGCAATCTCCCGCACCAATTTCTATGGGTCCGCATCTACCGTAGCTCTTAAAATACCGTCGTCAACTAAGTTTCCGGCTTCCCACGTGGTTCATTTTCGAGACTGAAATCTCCCGAACGGAACTTTCCAAACCAATGTCGTATAGTTCGTTCGTTTACCGCTACATCCTCAAATGCGTGATAAGTGTTTTTCATTGCCAATGACGCATTATGACGCATTTTAAACTCATAAAGGAAGAGGGTTCGAATTTGAACTGCCGACAGCATGGTAAACAATTCTTCGAAAAAAGAACTGTAATATAACGAACCCTAACATTCTCACACGTCAAGCACATTTGGCGGTATAGTTGTCGTGAATTGTCGCTATAGCGGATTTGTATGTTGTCCAAGTGTCGTAGGTCTCGGGAGTGTTCCGCCGAACACTGTTCACGAACAAGAAAACAACTTGGTACACGGACACCGTCACAAATGAAACACAAATTTCTTTTATTTATTGATCACGTCCTTTTTATTTTATCGTTGATAATAAAATTATAATGTTTTGTTCTTAACGTAGTTACAATGACTCCACAGTGTTCTTTAGCACACTTAATCACAGATGACACCTTTCCGATAGTTTTTGTTCGGTTCTTACAGTTGTTAGTATAACTTGATTAGGTTCTTAGCACTCTTAATATCTTCCACTATTCAATCAAAGGCGAAACTAGACTTGTGCGTATCTTCGCGGAACTCGAACGACTTTCAAAAGTTGTAAGGACTTGTATTTTACTGCTCGTTATTTCTACTATCGTAATCTTCTCGCGGTTCGACCTCCTCGGTAGGGTTCGCTGTCCTGCTGTTCGATAAAGACTTTTCTAACACGACTATCTCCGCTTGACTATGCTGCTCTACTATCTTTCTTAGACTGTCTTCGTTAGAGATCCTCTCCGTTCGACTATCTTTGTTGGAACCGTCTCATCATCATCATCGGCACTACAACCGGGATCCGGTCTTGGCCTTATTTAACAAATCTCTCCACCGGTCCCGATTTCGAGCCGATGTCATCCAGTTTAGCACTCCCAGGCTCTGGGCGTCCTGGTCTACGCCATCCCTCCATCGCAGACGAGGTCTGCCGCGCTGTCTCCTTCCATACATCCTGCCACAAAGGACTTTCCGGGCAGGGTCCTCTTCGCTCATTCGAGCTAGGTGTCCCGCCCACCGGAGTCTACCGAGCTTGATTTTTTTTACAATATGAGCTTCAAGGTAGATTGCGTACAACTCATGGTTGTAGCGTCTCCGGAATCGTCCTCCCTCACATACGGGGCCAACAATTCTCCTTAAGACCTTTCTCTCGAACGCGGCCAAGAGTTCAGAGTGCTTTTTATTAAGCACCCAGGTCTCGGATCCATACATGAGTACTGGTAAGACCATGGTCTTGTACAGTAGTAGCTTGGATGTTCTGGATAAATTTCGGGATTTAAAGAGCCTTGATAGACCATAGTAGGCTTTGTTGGATTTAATCAGCCGTTCGCGTATTTCTTCTTCCATATTGTTATCGGCTGATACTATTGACCCAAGGTAGTTAAAGGATTGCACTACTTCAAATTCGTGCTCCACTACCCTGATAGTTTGACCAACGTTAGGTCTTCTCTTCGCAGAGGTTGCCACCATGTACTTGGTTTTTCCCTCATTAATGCGCAGTCCCAGTTTTTGTGCCGCCTGCTCGATCTGGGTGAAGGATTCCTGTACCGCCGATTCGGTTCTACCGATGATGTCGATGTCATCTGCGTAGCCAAGTATCTGGCTGGACTTGGTGACAATAGTCCCTCTAGTTGTAACGCCAGAGTCACGGATTGCTTTCTCCAACGCCAGGTTGAAGAGGAGGCAGGCCAGACCGTCCCCTTGTCGGAGTCCATTATAGATGTTTATTGGTTTGGACAGCAATCCCGCTACTTTTACTTGACTAGTTACGTTGGTCATGGTCAACCTACAAAGTCGTATCAATTTATTTGGAATGCCGAATTCTCTCATGGCATTATATAGTTCTACCCTGGCTATGCTGTCGTAGGCGGCCTTGAAGTCTATAAATAGATGATATAGTGGAATCTTAAATTCCAGACATTTTTCCATCGCCTGCCTAAGGGTGAATATCTGATCAATTGCTGATTTGCCTGGGATGAAGCCACACTGATATTGACCAATGATGGCTTTAGCGTATGGGGATATCCGGTCTTGTAGGATAGTGGAGAGTATCTTATAGGCGGTACTCAGCAATGTTATACCCCTATAGTTGCTGCACAGTGTGATATCTCCCTTCTTATGTATGGGGCAAATTATACCACGACGCCAATCTTCCGGCATCTCCTCTTGCTCCCATACGTGCACCACGATCTCGTGAATTGCGTGATGTAACGCTGTCCCTCCTTGTTTGATCAGCTCAGCTGGTATGCCATCAGCTCCAGGGGCTTTATTTGATTTTAGCTGTCTAATGGCTTTTAGTGTTTCCTCAATGCTTGGTGGCGGCAGCATTTGGTCCTGGTCTTGCATTGGTGGAGCCTCCAATTCTTCTGTGAGCTGACCATTTAGCAATTCATTAAAGTGCACTTCCCATCGCTCCAGAATGCCTTCAGGATCGGTGATCAGATTACCCTCTTTATCCTTGCAGTAAGTGCAGCGTGGTGTGTACCGCGTCATACTGCGGATTATTTGGTAGAACTTCCGCGCCTGGTGCGGACCTCGCTCTCTACTTTTCTCTATTTCACAGACAAGATTTTTTTCCCAGGCACTTTTCTTTTGTCTGTGAAGTCTTTTTTCAGTTCTTCTGAGCTCTTTGTATTTCTCCTCGCGTACCCGCGTCCTATGAGACTGCTGCATTGCCCGGTATGCAGCATTCTTACGTTCAGTCGCTAGTTTGCACTCATCATCAAACCAGTCGTTCCGATCTCTACGACTACTGCCTAAGATGGAGTTGGCAGTACTAATGACAGTATTCTTAAGGCGTGTCCATTTCTCTTCTACGCCCAGCATTCTGGCCCCAGGACTTACTCTCCCTCCGTCGAGCTCTTCGAGGGCGAGTCTTAACGCATGACCAAAGGTGTTGCCGGTGTTCTCATTGCGTAAGGCAGCCGTGTTGATTCGAACCTGATCCGCGGATGCAATACGTCTCCGTAAGGCAATCCGCGCTCGGAAAACTGTACCAACAAGATAGTGATCCGAGTCGACGTTGGCACCTCGGTACGTTCGTACCGTCATCAGGCTCGAAGAGTGGCGGCGATCTATCAACACGTGGTCAATTTGGTTGCGAGTGGCTCCATCAGGTGATACCCAGGTGGCTTTGTGGATATCTTTACGCGGAAACCTGGTACTCGCAACGACCAAGTTTTTCGATGCTGCCAGTTCGATGACTCGTAGTCCATTGTCATTAGTGTTCTCATGCAAACTATGGGAACCTGCGTAGTGCCTGAAAACCGGCTCCCGACCTATTTTCGCATTCAAATCCCCAAGAACGATTTTCACATCGTATCTTGGGCAGGCATTGAGGGCCCGTTCGACGTTCTCATAGTATTCTTCTTTTTCGTCGTCAGGGGACTCCTCTGTAGGTCCGTGAACGTTTATGAGGCTTATGTTTTTAAATTTGCCTCGCACGCGAAGAGTGCATAGCCTTTCATTTATTGCATTAAAGCCGATGATGGCAGGCTTCAGTTTTTGGCTGACTAGAAAGCCTACCCCGAGCACATGGTGTTTTGCGTGACAGCTGTAATAAATGTCATACTCTTTTCTATGAAAAACACCACTCCCCGTCCATCTTATTTCTTGTAATGCTGTTATGTCAGCCTTATATTCGGACAGGGCATCGGCTAGTTGCTGTGCAGCTCGAGCTCTGTATAGTGAGCGTATGTTCCATGAAAAAATCCTTAAATCGTTTAGCCGTTTTCGTTTCCGTGGTCGTCGTCGTGTATCCGGTCCATATCCGAGGCTTGTTAAATTTGCCATAATAATTCATTTTTACGGGCCTGGTTATTAGCCTTGCGCCAACCTTTCTCAGGATGTCGCTGCATGCATTGGTTCACTACTTGGCGGGTGTCAAAGTAGCTATCCAGGGGTGTCACGTGGAGACTGCATGTCAACTTGGATTGAACAGGGACAAGGATCGTCCTGGCCTTCGCCGGGTTGAAGGCAATCAGAGACTTTGCCCTGTATGTTCGCACCCATCCCCCCGTTGGAACCGTCTCCTTCGACTAAATTCCACTTCCCCATCGGCAAGGGAAATCTTCCCGACGCATCTCTGCACAGAACTTCCCATCATATCTGCTAACAGACTTTCCCATAGTATCTGTTAACAGCATAAAATTTCCCATTGCATCTTAAAAGGAGAACTTCCCATGAGATCTGAAAAGGAGAAATCTTACCTCATCATCAACACGATTAGCTGTTGGTTTTTTTTTTTGTCGCAGTCTACAACTCCCTCATCGTCAAAAATTATGCACCGGATATGTAAGCTATACCCTACTGCAACTGACCGACACAATGCCACGACAGTTACAATGCGCCTCAACTATGTTTTCGGCGGGCGCCCTTTTTTTTAGCTGGTGTTTATCGGAATCTTGTTCCTTTTGTTTTAAGATCGGATGCCGCCGCTTATTCTCCGATCTTTCCCTGGGATATGTTTAGGGTACCCATCTGGCTTAAGCTAACAATGTTCTTGAGCGTTTTAGCTGGGTAATAAAAGGAACCGTGGGATTGGTATAGTTCCTTTGTTAGGATTTTCGAACCATTAACATCTAGCGAGCGATCTACGTTAAGATGTTTATGAGTGCATGATTATTGGACGGCAGCGAAACGATATGCCTTGTTTGCACAAGTGTGCCTTTTCCGTTAGGGTCATGCAAGGGATTTAGGTGCTAATTGCTATTAGCTATCAGAGCATGCATCCATTGTTCGGTTTATTTACCGACAATGGTATTTCATGGGAAACATTGCGTTGATGCTTAGGATGGGTGAGCGATTTACATGCGACGCTTTCCTGCATGGCGCATTTGCTTAGATGCGATTCTTCCCTGCCTTTTGGAATTGGGGTGGAATACAATGTATGGATGCGTTGAACTCGATATTGGGAGCTTTTAAACGTTTAGTTCCTTGCTTTCTTATATCGGGTTCAACGTCGTTGCATGCCCTATAACCTTTTGTTTCAGGTATGGTTACTGACTATTGGGACAGGTGTCTGTGAGCACGTGTGCTGAAAAAGGTGAGTAAAGTTCCTTGGCGGAAAGGATACCTCAACCTGTATGGTTCGTAGAACCGCTACATACACGTACCACTTTACTTTGTAAAAGAAGAACATATAACCTTCTGGCAAAGATGTTCACTCGAGACCTTCTTATTTCCGACTGAGCGAAAATCGAACATTTCTTGTAGTACAAACTAATATTATATATATGCACAAACGATCTACAGCGCAGAATGTCTTATCTTCACGACAAATCTGTCTTGATTTACAACCAATGTAAATAAAAAATAGCATTGTCGTTTCCACCCCACAAGAACGTCATCATACCGATTCGATCAACCTGAGAAGTTTTTATTCAAGTATCATCATCACCATCATCGGCACTACTACCGGGAACCGGTCTTGGCCTTATTAAGCAGGTCCTGAGGTTTGTTAATTTTTCCATAATGATTTGTATTTTCCGGGCAAGGTCATTAGTCTTGCGCCAGAGGCCCCCTGACGGGGAATCGAACACCGGTCTCACGCGTGACAGGCGGGTATACTAACCACTATACTATCGAGGAGCCTTTATCCAAGTATAAATAATAAAAAAAAGCATAAAACTATTTCCCGAGCAAACGCCTAACCCAGTAGGTTATCCTTGGAGTTCACTAATCTATTTTCAAACGAATGTCTATCCTCGACGTAGTCGGATTATTTCAACTATTTCGGTTCTTACCATCGTTTTAGATATCCCTCTCTACCCACGGCCCTGTGAGTAGGGCGTTACAATACGCCGGGTTGTCGTAAAAGGCGACTAAAGGTCGAGTGGTTGGTGGATTCCCAACGCCCTGTCGCCGGGTGAAACATCACCCCATTAAGCTATATCCTCCGTGAAATAGTCGGAAAAACCCCTGGCCATCTTTCGGAGCTTGGGTGATGGACCGGTTCGAGAAAAGGTTGGTTTGGATGGTAAGTCGGTCCCAAGGTGAGATTGTGGGGGTCGGGGTATTGTGCATCGACGTACGGCACTGTTTCCCTTCAATCCCCATCAATCTGTCAACAACACACTAAATTTTTGTTATTGAAACACAGGTCGCACGAGTGAAAAATAAAACACTAAATCTTGTTTGGTATTTTAAATGTTTATCCTTTATTTTTTTTTTGTTTTGTTTGGTGAGGCGTAGTCGACTAAACTTATAAAGGCTCACAAATGTTCTTACTTATTTGCCTTTAATTCCGGATAAACGTTAAGCGGCAGCGATAAAGACTCCGGACAGAGTTAATTTTAAGCAATGTATCTAGGTAAAACACACACAAAGCGTCTCATTAATGTACAACGAACTTCAGCACTATTTGATAACTGACACCAGGAAAAAAAAAAGGAAACTACCAATTGGAATAGATTGATACTACAACTCAGACTTCACTCAAGGCGCGCGCCCTCCACAAAGTATCAGACTCAACGGTATTTACGTATCGCCGGCGATACGGGGAACGGGAAACGGACCGTCCGACTCGGTCGGGTGATGTTAAACGACTCAGCGATATTAATTCACTGGCAAAGGAAATTCGGCCAGTGGTACTGGCTCTCTTAATTAAAGTATGTATTTTCCAACCTGATCTCATAGAGAAGATCATAGAGATACACATGTATGTGTGCACATTGGTTCTTTCATAAGACATAGCCATGAGAACGAATTTGAAAACGAAGAAATGGCAGGATGTGCATCAATGAGATGTGAGTTCGGCTAAGTAAACAACCCGAATCTCATTGGGTGCTAATTGGGTTTCTGTTTGTTCATGCCGCTAGTCATGAGAAGCAGATCCAGAAATATGTAGGACAAACAGATCGTGCAGATCATTGTCTAAGATGTGCATTGCAGCTGTAATGATAGCCGCAATGCACCATCCACATGGTGCTAATTAGTTTTGGCTTATTTCCAGGGAAATGGTGTTTATGGCATCGCTGCCAAGGGTAAGTATACCATACCTATTTGCATTTGCCTATGCTGTAGGATTTAATGTATGCCTTAAGACGCAAGATGGGTATATTTGCTTTTCTCCCTTGCGTATAGGTCCCCAGCCAATGTGTACGTAACGGAATTTATTATACACACGGTGAGGCTGGGAATAGGCGACGCAATGTTTATGATCCCCGTTATGATGGTTATATTATATGTAAACCAAATTGTTTCGTTTTCAGGGATTCGTCTAGGGCAAAATGCATTGGTGAGGTTGGGATTTGCCTGGCAACCGAAGGTGCCGAATTGGGGTTGGGATTTATGATGTTTGGAACAGAATTCTTATAGGGAATTTTGAATTCGAATTAATGAATGAACGTAAGAATTCTCTTCCAGGAGCTTTCAGATAAATACATTCGATAAATTTGGTGCGTGAAGCATTTACAGGTGCTAATGCGATTGCATTATCAGAAACTTATGAAAGCTGGGTTGTAGTTATGGGGGGTTTTTCAGGTAAGTAGACAGTGGGGTTTGTCGGAACCGGCACAAGGTACCACTCCGTCACGCTGTACATTTTGCGATTTCGATTAAGATCAGTACCTTTGGCTGATGACCCGGGCTGGTAGGGAGATAAATCATGATGGTAAGCTCTGAGTTAAGGAATTCCGGAGGTAAACTAGTTTCTCATTCGGATATCTGTTGTGATGGAGGGGGGGGGGGGGGGGGGGTGAATGTGGTTACCTCAGAACATCATGCATGGCGCCCTAGTTTTTCGCGTGAATAGTGTGCATAGTTCGATCTTCCGCGACTCGTGTCAGACATCTTGTCAACCTCTATGATCCGGTGCGAAGTTCCGGTTGTTTTTGGCTGACGGCATCTCACAATGTTGACTGTACGCCCGTAAAATCTATTGTATTTCCAAAGTGAACTGTATACCTGTATACTATATTTTGTTATTCATTGAATTCTAGCCAGACGGCTCTATTTGTTAAGTTCAGATGTTCACTCGTTAAATTAATGTTGATGTGTACCTTCGTTTGTTTTCCTTTTGCATGGCGTACTTTGTTTTATTGTAAAATAGCAAAATACAAATGACAATTTCTGGACATCCGCAATAACCTTAACGGCCATATAAAACATTAGCACAATGTCACTATGTTAAACCAGAAGTGAAATTCCTGTGTGGGTTTTCAAACATAAACTGCTATAAATGTAAAGTTGGTATAACAAAATGGAAAGCAACCACCAACATGTGTAGCCGAGCGTTATGAGACACCAAGATATAAATGTAAGGCCGAGCGTTATTCTGCGGTGTGTTACTCGGACTTTAGTCTTGGGCTACGGTGCGCTGGCATGTTGGGAGTGATAAACAAAGAATACTTCTTCAGAAAAGTTGGGGAGGTCTCGTTCTTACTTATGGTGCATAAAAACCCCCTCCCGACTTAGCAATGGGGAATTTTTAAATGCCTAAAGGCAATTTATCACGAGACCACGTAACTAACTTTTTAACCGTTCAAATTGGTTTTTATTGAAATGAAAGCAATGCGCCTAAAACAATTTATCCAATAATACATGTATTCCACTTATGTATTATTTGTTATTGAGCTTGTAATCAATTACTCCCTACCGACCCTTATAATGGAAACAAAAAAAAAACTGATACGCGCCACCGAGGCTACCAAGCGGATTGGGAAGCAATGATTGATAGCTTAACGAAGCCCATTTGCCAGTTCATGAGCTTGAAAATAATGCATCCAACCAGTGGCAAGTAGGACGTTGTTTTACAATAGCTGTAAAGGATCCGGCAAGTGCTAAGGCACGTGTTATCCTTTAACCACTACAATTGTTTTATTTTGTTTTTCGCTCGCTTTTTTTATTTGCACCAGTGCAACTGCTCTTTTCCATTATTATATGAATACTCATTAATGCCCGCCTGGCAATCGCACAAAGTGTAATTAGACCGCAACAGATGTACAAAGATGTACAGGATAATAACTGATTTTTTTATTTTCTATCTTTATATATATAAATATATATATATATATATATATATATATATATATATATATATATATATATATATATATATATATATATATATAATTTTTTGTTTTTTTTGTTTTTGTTATTTTCATTGTTTTTGCTCTCATTATTTTGATAACCGTTTTAACGTTGGTAATAAACACCTAACTACTGGGCGTTTTAATCCTTCCTGAGGGCTGCTCTTCAACGTCCCAAGTTGTCTAAGGTGAAGAAAATGTAACAGAAAGGATAAGAAAACGAAGCAGAAGGAAGATGTATATGAAGACGGGGATAACAACAAGATTCTAAAGAATGAAGTGCGTAAATCCTTGTATTTGAATGACACCACAAAGCGATGTAGGGAGTAAAGTGTCGGTACAAAGTGTTATACTGTGTAGCACGTTGTTTTATGACTGCAAGGAGGGTAGAACCAACGCATAACATCGTACTAGATGGCATGAGGCACCTGTGTTTATTATATTTCGCGCGTATGCTCGACAGTGGCGAGAAGCGACAAAAAATATTTCACTGTTGTTTCTGTTGTGCTGTTAACGCATTTAAAGTTAATTACAGATGCACACTTTCTCTAGAGATATTCATACAACTCCCAATTGTTTCGGTACATTAGCTCATCTCGCATACAACGCCATCGTTACAGTCCTCCACCTAGATGTGTACTAACACACACAGGCATTCACAGGGCACATGCTCGAGCATTAGGAAGTACCACGGTGCGCTACCGTTAACATGATAAATCCTTTCAAGTAACATTAGAGACATATCCAAAAGTATGAAGTTTGTTATTGTCCTTGTCACGGCCACTCCCTTGTCTTCAGTCTTACAAATTTACTTACAACAACAGGTGGTGATGCTGCGGTGAATTTGAGGGTGAAATTTTGAGTTGTACTCGTACCCTTTGGGCGCACACAACCACCGAAGGAGCAGATCCTTTGCAGAAGCTAAGTGCAAACGAGTTTGTCTACCGTCAAAGATGTGGGCGGGACGTTTCTAGATGGTTCGATTAACTCCATTAAACGGGTTTCAGGTGTGTATTATCCTTAATTACCGAACTTTGTCAAGGAAGCGCTGAAGTAGAAGAGGGCGGACTCACTTCTACTGAGGAAGAAGATTGTCGGTGGGATTGTATTACCGTTTGTGGTTCCTGCGTTATCGTTACCTATTAAAGTTTGCACGGCAATAACCCGCCGGCTGTTGCAGGGGGGAGAACCGCCGCGTTCGTTAAGACATAATGTTGTCTATGGATTTTTGGTATGTTTCCAAGTCGAGATGACTGAAAATTTTGAAGATTTATCAACAATTTCTACCGCTAATACTTTGGTTTTAGTTGTGCCAGTAGATTAGCTGCCTTTAAGTGTTATGCAGATGCTATTGATTAAAATATATGAAATGTGGAACTAAGGAATATTATGGCATTTACATCAAAGGACGATACGAGATTTCATTAGGAATAAGAAAACACCTTCATTTCAATCGTGTATAGGCGTTCAACCGTAGAAGTTAAATGTATTAGAATGTTGTAGATGTGGTTAATTAGCCTGAGACAAGGCATCAACTGAACAGTAGAATATCAAATGTAATGAAACGTGACATGTTCCAATTTCTGCTACTGACGTTTTCTTTTAGGAACACACAAAGTGAATCAAATATGTAATTATTTTGCGAAATGCCAGTATGATTACATTACAAGTGATAAATAAATACCAGTCGAATGTCTGTTATGGTCGGGCTGTACACTTGCTAGAGAGAGAGATCTTTTATTTCGTAATAATATTTTCAAAAAAAGTCTGTGACCGCACATTTTACAATTCAGAGATTTGATAAGTTATATCTTACAACTGAAACATTATCTTGGATAAAGAAAAGAAAAATATGTATAATTAATAATTAAAAGAATAAATCGAAGGAAAATACGAAAAAGAAAAACCATTTAAAAAAAAAAAAATAAAAAAATAAAAACCAATAATAAATAATATAAAATGTAAATATTTACATGAAATTATGACAAATTAAGCAAGAAGCTGGGTTATAAGAGGATTTTCAGAACTTTCACAGCTGATGTTAAAGTTATATACTAGTTTACGAATTCTTTCAGAAATCAATTCAACATCCGCCCTTCCGTGGAGACTTAAGGTTGAATAGTGCCAAGGGAGGTCTAGCATCATTTTCAAAACTTTGTTTTGTGATACCTGTAACTTCTTTAAATGGCACCTTGCAGCGTTACCCCATACTGGACACCCATATAACAGTATAGCTTGGAAAATAACTTTATGAATAATAATCTTATTTTCATTTGTGAGTAAAGACTTGCGATTAATAAAAGGGTAAAGCTCTTAATAGCAATACTCATTTTATTAAGAGTACTTTGAATATTTAAGTTTTGTATCGAGATGAACTCCGAGATACTTTACGGATTGCTCCCATGCACTCGTGGTACCATTTATTTGCAGCTGACTACTGGGAAGATAGCAAGCTTTTCTCTTTCGTGTAAAAAAGATGGCTTGTGTCTTCCCGACATTTAGCTTGATTTTCCATTTCATATAATATTTTTCAAGTATCTCGATCGCATGCTTTAGATTTGTCTCAACGTTGAGAGAAAATTCATGCGACGCAAATACTGCAGTGTCGTCAGCGAAGATAGCTGATTCACACTGCGGTAGATTTGGAAAATCCAAAGTGTAGATATTGTACAAAGCTGTACCAAGCACTGAGCCTTGGGGGACGCCACAATAAAAAAATATCAATCTAGAAACATCACAATTGACATGAACCTGAAAACATCTATTGGATAAGAAACTCTGGACGACCTTACACAAATACAAAGGAAAGTCGAACTGTATCATTTTATATATTATCCCATTGTGCCATACGGAATCAAAAGCTTTTTCAATGTCTAACAATATCATGCCCGTTGATTGACCACGTGAACGATGGTCTAGAACATGGCTGCAAATTCGTTTAACCTGGTGCGAGGTGCTGTGAAGGCGTCGAAATCCAAATTGGATATCGGGGAAAATATCTTTATCTGAAACAACTTTTAAAATATGTTGTTTCAGGATTTTTTCAAAAACTTTACTTATGTTGCTAAGTAAACTAATTGGCCTGTAACTTTCAGGTTTATCTGGGGCTTTTCCAGCCTTAAGGATAGATTGAGGAAAGTATTGACATTTAAGGCATGCATTGATTATAAATGTTAAGTATTTAATTCCAATATGAGGCAATTGTTTTAGATAGGCATTCTTAACTTTGTCTAGTCCTCCTATTTTTCGTGTTTGCAAGCACTTGATTACTTTTCTTACGTTTTATTCTTCTACAAATGCATTTAGAGGAGTTAATTCGTTTGTGGTGTCGAATCTTTCGATTCTGTTACCGACAAGTTCATTAGTTTCAAATTCACCCAAATGCTGAGAGACCAAGTGATTTGAAAAACTTGTTCCAAATAGATTTGCTTGTTCAAAACCTGTAAAAAAAGTAGTAGAAGAATCCTTCAGAAATGGTATTTTACGGTTTTTATTCTTGATTAACTTCACTACATTCCAGAACGGTTTAGCATTTTTATCCATAACGCTCAGTTTTTTGTTCCATTCTCTATTACGATGGATTTGTATCTGGTCAGTAATGCGCTCATTAAAATGGGAAACCATTGATCGAGAAAAGGGCTGACGGTAATTCTGCCAGTTTCTTCGATGAATGTTTCTCACTTTAATAAGCTCTAAGATATGGATTGGAAGTTTTTTAAAAATATCTTTTTTTACTCTTTTGGGAATACTTTCATCAACCGAAGAAATTATAGCTTGTGTAAAGTTTTGTACAATAAGGTCAACATCATCTTTACAAGACACTCTTTCAAGATTTGTAGTACTATTTTGAAGGCTCATTTTAATCTTTGATTTGAATGAATTCCAATTAGCATTCTTCATGTCCAGGAAATATTGAATCTTTCTTTCATCCAACCAAGAAAGGTTACAAAAAACAGGATTATGATCTGAACTGAGAGCACTTAACGAAACGGGTTCTGTTATAAGACCAGGGACATTTGACACAAACAAGTCAAGGACAGAGGGGATGCCACGAGAACCTGCGGGAAAATAAGTTGGACAAGGTGGATAAAAAATATTAATTGGTAGTGCCAATGGAAGGGCAGCCAATATATTGCCCCAAGCATTTGCTCTTACACACCCTCAATCTCTATGCCGGCAGTTAAAATCACCACCTAATAGAAATTCACCATTCATTGTGAATAACTTTTTTAAATCTTGCTTGAGCCATTTTCTTTTAATATCCGACGAAGATCCACCAGGGAAATAAACAGAATAGATTTTTACTGTCTTATGGTTTCTTAACTTAATCATTACACCTACATTCTCCACAAGCCTAGTTGGAATTACAGGTAAAAGCGAATGTTGAATTGACTTCCTGATAAGAATCGCCACTCCCCCACCCCTTTGGTCTACTCTATCAATGCGATAGCAGTTAAAGTCAGATGATGGGAGTCTTATATCAAAATTAACCCAAGTTTCTGTTACTAGAGCAACATCAACTTTATAGCTATTTAAAAAGTTTAAAAAGTCATGAAATTTATTACGTATGCCTTTAGCATTCCAAGTAATTATTTTTATATGTGTATCTGCCATTTTGGCTCCTCTATAGTATAATGGTTAATATACCCGCCTGTCACGCGGGAGACCGGGGTTCGATTTCCCGTCGGAGAGCCTCTGGCGCAAGACTAATGACCTTGCCCGGAAAAAACAAATCATTATGAAAAATATAACAAGCCTCAGGACTTGCTAAATAAGGCCAAGACCGGTTCCCGGTTGTAGTGCCGATGATGATGATGATGATCTGCCATTTTACTTAACATTATTAGTGTATAAAAACTTAGTGGGTAAATGCGCGATCACATTAAATTGTTCTATTTTCGTTTTACAAACTGATAAATTTGAGATCATTTCCATGCACAAGGAATTTAGTTCCTCGATTGTGAAGAGTGCTGAATTGTTGTTGGGTAAATTATTGTTATTGTTTGATGAAGAAGCGCCGCGTGACTCATTTTCCCATGCATTAATTGTTAGTGGTAAACTTTGAATTCGCGGGCTTGAATTTGGAAAGCTTTTGCTCGGAGCATTGGGAAGTCCCAGTCGTCGCTGTGGCCGTGGAAGCGTAGGAAAATCACTCATAGAGGCAAACGAAATCGGTTTTTGGCAAGCTTGATGATTAGAAATTTGAGTTGATGCAGCGAAATGAGTTCTTGGATGGATCTTGGATCTTCCAGATGATCTTTCTTTTATTTCTAAGTATTTAGATCTACTGGTGCATGTGACGTCAGTAGCTTTATGATTGCCGTTGCAGTTGGCACATTTATTTACCGAAGCGTTATTACATTCGCTTGTTTTGTGTGAACCAGCGCAAGTAGCACAATATGTTTTTATGTGACAATTTCTCTCACCATGTCCAAACATTTGACAATTAAAGCATTGTGTCACCTTACCTTTGATTTTCCTTTGGAAGTTCCAGTTCACTTGGGTATGAAAAATTGAGCGATAATTTTTTTTAAGTTCCCTTAATTTAATTGTTCCATTTTCAAAGTGAATGAGATAAAAAAAATCAGTAAATTTTCAATTTTGTTAACATCAGAACATTTTAAGCCAAGCGAAATGAGTTCAGCTTTGAGTTCATTAGTTTTTATATCATCCAGTCCATACAAAATAACTTTGAAAGTTTTAGGACTTTTAACATCATGAGAAAAATATTGACAGTTATCCTCTTTTAGTTTTTCTAACACAATATTAAATGATTCAATAGTTCCGAACATTATTTTTATACCAATTGTTAATTTTTTTATTGAATAACTGGATATTTTAAGCTTTTTCATGAGGCTATGCACATATTCTGGTGATTTTTGCAGCACTTTGATTGGTGGCACATACACTTTTCTGATTATTGGCGAATCAGTTTCGTCGATTTCAGAGTTATCTGTATCTGGATGGCATTGTAGGGGAGTGAATTTATTACAGAAGGGGTTTTTACCAAGCCCACTTGTTGGATGCATAGTGGAACGATGTTTTTTATCCGAGGACAAGCAATTGTCCCCGGTATCAGGCGATCTATCGCGTTTGGGAATGGTTGTAATGAGAACTCGCGACCGAGATGAACACGTCAAACGCAGTCGAAAGCTCCGGGTGAACTGTACACTTGCTAATTTCCAAATAATTTCTCGTTCATTTTATAATAGTTTGTACATAGACTAATGGTGGATTTTTTTTTTCGGTTTTGGGTCATCAGCGGAGACATGTTCCTTAGAATAAGATAAAATAAAATAATATTTATCCATTAAAGTTATCTCTACAAAATAATAGGATTCACTTATAGGAAATCTCCTATATTTGTGAACTGTTAGTTGATAAACACTCAAAATTATTTGTAGAAATGCATACAATCTAAATTACATAAACAAGCTATAAAATCATAGTAACTAGACACGCACATTTGGAAAATTGTCGGCGATGACACAAACAAAGCAAACAAGAATAAAGGATGTCAATAAGACGTACAAAGGTGTCCTTGGAATCGTTAACCATAAATGGACACCTACGTAAACACAAGTTCTTAGTTTCAACATACACCCTTCCCAAATAATAAACAAGTGTCAGCGATGAATTAGGAATCGTGATGCTAACATTCGTACCAAATCTTGGATAAACAAAAAATGCACTACGATAAATCTATCGTAACCGATGAAAAGATTATATTTCTAGATAGTGTGTGTGTGTCCTGATTGCAATGAACCGTGAATTAAGCGTATAAAAAAATTCAAAATTACCCTTGTACCTTTACGGTCGAAGATATCAAAAAGTCCAGAGACCGCCCTCCGAAACGGTTACATTTTTAATGACACAGTCACATTTACAGAGACAATCATGTGATGTTTACAATTAAGTAAGAACCGAAAAAAGTCGAGTGTGCCGACTGATTCCAATCTCTACTGGACCCAATTAATGTGGTTAAAATAAGAAATTAAACAGAAAACAGACCCGAATTGATAAAGACCCGTTTTTTTTTTCATAATGATAATACTAAGCTGCGCATATATTTGATGACCCTACAAAAATTGAAATAAATTGTCCGGGAAATTGTTGATGAACTCATGGCATTACTCCGACATTAATTCGTTAGACGATCACTTGTTTGGTCATAGTGTAACTGTTCGTTGAATCTCGATGCCGCATGAGGAATGTCGTCGGCCGAGATCGTTGCAGATGTTCCGCCGAACGAGGAATGTCGTTGGGGACTTGCGAAGGTGAGCACGTTGCCTGAAACCAAAGTTTGTATTAAAAAAAGGGAACAGCAATACCTTTGTGGTCGAAATCCGGTCCAGGATCTTCGTTGCACTCTGGTTGAAGTTCCCGCGCTGATGTATTTGTTGGAGTTTGTGTTTAAGCAGGAAAGTTAAAGCTTCATTCACTTAACTTGAAATAAAGCCGATGCGACTGGCGAATGCCTTTAAATGAATAGAGATAATGTTCGACTGAGTTCTCGATGGAGAACTTTATTTATTTATCACTAAAGGGCCACATGGTGGCGTGCGAAACTTAATTCAATAGAAAGTACAAATCCAACTTTATGCAATTACATTGATCATGTCGAGCACCAAAACACAGTATGTGACAGTAAATTGCCAGTCGAGCACCAACAACAGTAAAGAAACGTTGAATTGAGAGTTTCTCCACTGTCATCGTGTTGCTGGCATGTGTGGTGAATATATGTCGGGGAGAGTACTAGACGATGTACTAGATTCTCCCTGAGCATATAACTATGAATCCGAAACAGAAACGTTTTATATATTGTAACAGAGCATATATCCAATTCTTATATTTTATATGTATATTGCTAGTTGTTGTGTTTTATAGATTAAGGGGGTACTCACATGTGCCACACAAAATATATATGCTAAGAAAGAGCGACCACTCACCTGGCGCTCTGGAGTTTGACTCGACGGGGGGTTGTTGTCAAGAAGCACTTCTGGTTGCGGCAGGGTTGCAATGATAATCGCGTGCCAAAAGTTGATTCTACCCTCGTCCGATGTTACTGTTGCTGATGATGATGTCGTCGTCGTCGTTGCATTCGTCTCCGATAACGATCCACAATTTCCGGCGACAACTTGCTGTCGTTGTACAATATACACAAACTTATTTTGTACCAGATCTGTATGCGCTCCTTCAACTCGGGAGATTTAATTGTGGACAGTAGATCAATCCGTCTTTCGGTTGGGACGGATTCCATTACCGGGATGAATATCCTTCGGCTTCGTTGTAGAGTTAGGCATTTTCACAGAACCAGTACGATCGTCCTTCCCAAGCAATTTCTCATAAACAGGTTAAGTTAGTGTATTTGGAAGTCTTTTAATGGTACATTCACTTTACACAGATTACGAAAAACAAAAAAGGCGGTGTGTATATACAAATTTGACAATAAATGATAAGTTTATTACTAAATAAATTCTGCTTAATAGTTATTTAACAAAAACTCAGGCCAGATGCCGAAAAAAACTCAACTGTTCACCGTAAGCGTTCTCTCCTTCAACCCAACACACTACTGTCCAACCGTAAGCAACTGTCGACTCTCGCTGGGCAAAAAGAACAATGAACTCTCTAAAAGGGGCAAAACTGTGTCTCAGGTCTCTCTTTCTCCGTTACCTCTTATTATCTGGTACCGTTGTCTCGGCGAAGAAATTCGGCCACGATCAACTTCGAAACTGATCGAAGCCGTCGTCGCCGAATAGGGCTGGACTTATACGCCTGCAATTTTTATTGGTTATACATTTTCATACCAATTTTAATATATTTTATGTATGTTTAAAAAGTGTCTAATTGAATATGTTTAATTTATTTTTTAAATGTTTTTATTTATTATATGTGTAAATCACAATGTACGTTGTGTTTTGTATGTATTTAATTTTAGTCCAATTGTATTTAAGTTTAGTTTAAAATTGTTTAACGTTTACTTGTTATGTATGTCGGTTAATTTCTTATTCCTTTCTCGTCGAGACAAGGGCGGTGGGGGCAAGTTACCACGTAACAATAGCAACAGTCTTTTTCTGGCGTAAAATTTACTTGACAAAAGGTCCATGGAAATCATCTACATCGGTTTGTTCAAAGATGAAACTCTAGAATTCTGTAATAAAGGAACACTTTCTGTAGCCCAAATATTCACAGAAGTCCAAAAGAATGGACAATATTTGAATAAATAATTTGAATCAAATGTTAAATTAAAATAAAACGCTGTTAACATCTACTAAATTAAAAACAGCGCATTCTCTATCTCTAATTCTATATATACGTCTATTCCAGTTTTACCAGTAATTCAGGTCAAATCATAACGTAATGATAGAACTCTGGCAGTAATCACGTCGCATGTGCGTGTAGATGCCATAACATCAAATGATGTAAACGGTGTCCCAATAAAAAGGAAATATTTTAAAAGCGAATGAAAAAATTAACATGTGATAAATAGGTAATTGCTTTATTACATTGTGGGGCTTTTCAGGGCCCGAAGAGTCATGCATCGCTCGATCCCCACCATTTCCAGCGATGCGACTTACCTTGAAGTCGAATCTTCAGCAAGATTATACAACCTTGCTACGGCCTTAACCGCCAACCAATTTGCTGGAATTAATTCGGTTATCTCAAAGGATAACCGACATAAATACCTTATAGGCAGCTTACCTTTCCTTGGGGGGTTTTTCCAACCCCCTTCTCCACGGTCATTTCTGAAAACATAATTCATGGCAAGATTATCATCTTGCCATGACATCGATTCAGCATCACCACGAGCTTCCGCGACCGAACAATGGATGGCACATATCTACCAACACACGCTGATCTTTCCGTGTGTTATCTTCGTACCCATTCATTGACCTAGCATTATTTCGGGTTGCTTGCACATCTGCAAGCCAGATTTCCAACGGCATGTCTACGATCTATCTTTCCTACCAGTAAAGAAGATCAAATTAAACATTGGCCTTTCAGGCGCGCATATTTACTTATCTCAGCATGACCGATTTTATGATCCGTTGCCGTTTCTTGGAAAGATCACCAGCATCGGTCATGACCACCAATTTTAGTTTACACAAAGTAAGCACCCAAGCGGATAATTTCGCCTGACAGTACCTTCAACGGGATTAACATATCACTAAGATAACATGCATCGAATCATACATGACCGAAATTTGTTTATTTTAAATGATCTAACAACGGCCATACCGCATGTTTGATTCATTTTTCCAAAATAGATTCCTGCCTTCGGCAAGGGTTTTATTGACTCACGTCAATCAAAGAATCTATCCCTTGCGGATGGCGGCAGTTTATCTTGCCCAAACATGTAGCAGCGGATTCGATCTGCTACATGAGTTTTTCACTGTTTCCTTTTGTTTTGGACCTTCGCCATTGGCGGCGAATCCTTTAGGTTCGTTTTCGTTGGATGTCTGTAAAGAGACATCCAATCACCAGTCAGATTGCAACCCCCGTGGCGAGCACACGTGCTGAGAGTCGAGCCCTTTTCTCCATTGACGATACACGCGCGTCAAAAGTGTCTATTATTACTGCATGTCTATATGCAAAATTATCCCTTGTACCCTTGGGACGTAATCAGTGATGTTGTCTAAAAGTGATCGCTACCAGTGGCTCTTTAATCAATTAGCCTTGCTTTAAACATTTGCGTGATAGAAGAACTAAAGGAGTAACAGTACTGTGTCACTTATCGATCTTTTATCTTAAAAAAACATAGTGTGGAAAACAATAACTAAGATAGTAATATAGTTTGATCTAAATAATTCTTGTGTGGAGAATAAGCCAAATAAAGAAAACCTTTTTTACAACTAAGCTTCCTCAGTGCCTTATTATTTATTTTTCCTCTCGGATCGTGGTTCAGTGACAATTGTTGTGAGGAAATTGTTAGTGGGTGAGATAGCTGCTGTGTTGTAAGACGACACAATAATTATCACCATCACCACAACATCATTTGGGTTGTTCCATGAAAATTGTGATATCGTAATGCTCGCCATAGGTTCGGAGGCACACTTGGAAACGATTGTCCGAATTCTTGATAACATCACTCCATAAGTACTCCTCAATTTCGCCAATATACGTTACTATCTCATACTTCAGCTGTTGATTAGTAGCTAGCTTATTGAGATAGACCTTACTAATAAGATAATCCCAAGGAGAGAAAGAAGTGGTCAAATCGCATGATTTTCTCGACCTATTGAATTCGCTATTTCGTGAGATTATCCGGCCAGAAAACTTCTCATTCAATAAAGCCAAGATGGCACGTGTTGTGGGCCACGTGGCGCCGTGGTGTTAAAACCACATATTGCCGATATCGATATGTACGGTAGCATTGTACGGTAACGCTCACCATTCGCTGGAACATTGCAACCTTGGTTGACATTGTACGGTAATGTTGACTATTCACCGAAAAGGAATTGCCCACACCGCTTTCCCAAGAAAAGGTCCAATGATTCCTCCAACGAATAATAAACATCAAACAGAGACCTTTTGTGAATGTATAAGCTTTTTAACAATCGTCCTTGAATTTTCATCAACCCAATTCCGATAATTCTGGTCATTCACAAACCCACTAAGATGAAAATAGGCTTCATCTCTAAGGATCTTCTATCTTGTGAAAACTGTTCATCATTTTTCCGTTATTGGTGCCACCAATTGGCGAAGGCACCTCACCTAACAGGCTCAGATGGCTTCAGTTTCTGAAGAAATGAATCCTTTTTCATGATTCGATGTAATGTGGTAGGGGTTCAGATCCTGCGGATGACGATGAATCAATTTGTCTTTGCAAGTGCCTCCAATTAGCAAAGGCACCGCACTTAAAAGGCTCAGAAAACTTCAGTTCCTGTGTTAATTGAACTTTGTAAGCATGTTAAGACAAATCGTTTCCCAAAATTCGATGTAATGTAGTAGAGGTTGTAATACTGCGCCAGATGATCGAAGTATTTTGATTCTTGGCCACATTTGCGAACATCATTTGCACGCACTGATGTTCTCACTCCTTCTGCCAACCCAGCTTCTTTAAATTTTACAATAGCATTCTCAGTTGTTCGACTATTTTGACCAAAATATCGCAATGTGCTTGAAATACATTTCTATTTGACCGGTCATTTTCTTAATAATCTGAAATTTCCAAAGACCGAACTTATTAGATGAACGAAATTAGTCTGAAGTAACCTCTGACATTTAAGTCCTATTTTTTGTATACACTAACACGCGCACAAATGGGGATTTTGAAGTACCCTTACATGTCAGAGCACAGTGCGGCGAATGGAGAGGAAGTGGATAAGGAAAGGTGGTGTCGATGTATATTGGTCTTGAATCTCTGGACATCACAACGACGAGGCAACACATGATAAGGCAGATCATTCCACATTCGTGTGGTTCGGCTAAAGAATGACTCTCTATGTTTATTTGTGCGCCTGAAGGACACTTTCAACGTGAACTGATGCACATTCACATATTGATGGGTATAGCGGGAAAATGTCTTAAGGGGCGGAACACATTCAGCAACTTCAGTTGAGCAACGACCGTGATAATACCTATAGAAAAGAGATATGCAGATACGTTGCGTCTGTGTTCTAACGACGGAATTGATCTGTGGGGAGTAGAAGTATTGTGCCAGACACGGGCACACGGTTCACTTCACTCCCCATCCTCACCGAAACAAAGTCCACCAGTTAACAGATCGAAAAATTGTCACACACAAGAAGTAAAACTCCGCCACAAGACAGTTAAATGAAATTTATAAATTGTTTATTGTTTGTCTTTTACATTTTTGTATGATGTATTCGTTTCCACAAAAATACTATTGAACACTTTCGTATGAACTTAATGATATTGTTTTATCAATGAGACTATTGCATACCGATTCTTTTGAAATTTATATGTTTTCGATAATAAACAATTTGGGATCAATAAATTTACGTTATTTCTGGTGATTCACGGATAAATTTACGTGGAAAAAAAAATAAACTAAAACTTCCTAGAGTTGAAAAAGAAAACACTCGACTCGAATTAACTGGTTTCGCACCGTACCCGGCGGAGGTACGGTGAATGGCGAGCGACCCGACCGCCACGGAGATTGAATTACGACTCAAACGATATCCTCACCAATAAGGATATCGTTTTTTACCTACCACCAGGGAAACGTAAAGTCTCTCGGTGGTATAGGAAACCAGATCTTGTAATACAGGTCATGGTGGTATGTGTGGGATCGTTGAGATCAATGCTACTCACACGTGCAGTGGAAAAGCGAAACAGGCAGGCGGCAGAGACAAAAGAAAAGACGACCAAATGGTTCGCTCTTTAATGAGGGTCATGTTTATACGATGCCTCGTCGCTATTTTCGACGTTAGAAGAAAAAGGTGCTAAAAGCAAATTGAATGTTTATGGCATCTCTGGCTGCAATAGAAACCGGGTTCATATTTGCATTAGGAAATGCTGGAGAATTTGGTTTCAGCGTCTATTGCGCTAATTATATGCAGCTGCTTGGGTTGTTTGTTGGTAAGACAAACAAAAAAGGTTGCCAGGCAATGTATATGAAAAGGTATATGGCGCGGCTAGGAAAATAGACGGCGCGATATTTATGGTATTTGTCTGGTACCGAATTGGTTCAGAATAGGAAAACAAAGAAATCTTATGAAAAATTGTATGCGAAGGGATGCATGAAGGTAAGTTTTCTTTATAGGGATTTCAGGGTTATAATAATTGGGTCTGTTTGATGCGTGAAGCATCTAAGATGCTAATGCTAATTGCATTAGCGAAAGCTGGTGCAGACCCGGGTTATGGTTATGGGGGTTTTTTCAGGAAGGCGAGCCGTGGGATCTGGCGGAATCGCCACAGTACTCCCCTCCCAGTGACGTAGTCACGAAAAAAAAGGTAGGGGCGAGGGAATGCTCGATGGTGGGTGCTGTGATGATAGGGAGGTTGCTTCGGAATGCGCTGTGGTAATGTTACAGGACTATCGTTGTGACCAGATCCTGGTTATTGTTTGGGCCTTTATCGATAAGATGGGCACAGTTGTTACCGCTTGATGCCATCAAGGGCAAATGTGTGCGGCGTGGTCCATCGGCCTGTTATGGGTCTCGTGGACCAACAGGCTTATCGCCCGAATAGGTCGGACCTATCGGAAATCCGCTTACATCCGCAGTGACGAAATAGTGTGTGCGAGATGGAGGGGGATTTATCCCAGGGTAATTCCCATCCGCAGTGACGGGTTGCCGTGTGCGGAATGGAAAGGGACCAAGTCCAGAGCGGGTGTCTTTTGTCGATACGTTTGTATGGCGATTTGTTTGCCGCTGGGACTGGTAAAGGAGGGCGGGCCCTCAATTGCACGTTTTACCTATCGAGGGAGGACCGGTACATTGGTGCCAATGTAGCGGTAGCTGCGACCTCGACCGAATGGAAACTTGCTGTGAGGTGCCGGCCGTCGCTCTTGTTTTTAAAAAAAAAAAAAAAAAAAAAAATAGGGGATTTTGGTTAGGGGGCTCCTGGTGGGTGGTTGATTGTGTCCAACCCCAGGGCGCCCTAGGGTTATTAGAAGTGCGCTCCGAAGTATTATGCACCCCGGTATTTGAGGCGGCGTAGAGGGGCGTGTATAGCCTTTAGTTGCCGCTAAAGGGGAGCCATGGTGGCTAAAGATTGGGGAACCAGGTATGTTGTCTCAGCCCGGTGGTATCGGTTTGATTTGTGGACCGGTGTTGCTGAGACATTTGGGAGACGTAGGAGATCTAAGGACGAATGTCCTGAAATTTAAATAAAGGGGCAAAACCAGGTGCCCTGATGGGTGCTGCTACGCGTAGTAGCTGTGGTAACGAGGGAAGCTGGCTTGCTGAAATCGGGTAGAAAGGTCGAGCATTGATGAACAGTTTCGCGTGATAACTGTTTTTGGCGTAGATGGGCGCCAATATATGAACAGAGACAGAAAAAGGTGTTAGAGGTCACGCAGAGTCGAGAAGGGTTGTTTGGAGTTGCGTGAAGGCTATGGTTGGTGAGCGTGAGCGCCAACCTTCAGAAAAGAGACAGAAAAGGGTGAGGTGTTTCACGCGAGACAAAACCGGGCGTCCTATTGATTATATGCTACGCGTAGTAGCTGTTGTTACATAAGGGGCCGGTTTGCAGAAATGTATATAGACGAGAGTAGGCGGACAGGGTCGCATAGAGGCGAGCTTTGGCAGTATTTAAAGAAGGCCAAAGGTCATCACTTTGAACTCGAAGAGTCCGAAGGGTGTGATGAGGAGCCGGTTAAAGGAATAAATTGAGCCGATGTGGGGTCAAGTGAGGTTGGGTGGGGTCCAGTGTTTAAGGGGCATTGTGTCCCGATGTAAGAGACGAGCTATTAAGAGAGGAGTCGGTTGTGGAGGAATGAATGGAGTCGAGAGGAGTCGAAAAGTCGAGAGAAGTAGTAAGCGGAGTCGAGTGGATTGGACAAATGGAGTCGAAGAGTCGAGAGGTCGCGTGTGAGTAAACGGAGTCGTGTGCGTGCTGGAAAGGGTTGTGCGCTACTTAATACCCTGAAGGGGCTTACAATATTTGTTATTTTGTTTTTAAAATGTATAAAATTGCAGCAACCATTTCTATTCGATTAGATTAACAGAATATTTAATATGCGAAACTTTAAACTAGACGAAAGAAAAACAGAAATTGAGGGGAACAACAAGGAAATCGGACAATATGACAATAAGTGTATTTTAAATGGGTGTGAATGTTTATTTCGTGTCACTTGTCGATATATGGGATTGTATTTCGATATTTGTTTTACAAGTTTTGAGAACAGACACACTTACTTGGGCTATTACATTAGTTTTGTTTTTCTTTGAATTGAAGGTATTCTAATATATTCATATAGGACAAAGTCTAAGCTATTTAGTAGATATAAACATTTGTTTGTTTGTTGGTGTTGGTGATAATTACTGGTGTAAGTTTCAAATAACATGTATATAATTATTGGTCGTTAAAAACAAAGAATAAAAGCAAACAAAAAAAAATTTATTAAATAAGAATAAAACAAGTCAATGTTATCCTTAATAACCTTGAACCAACTTCATATATATTAATTAAAAGTCCCAATATTTGAATTTATTTCTTAGATATAGTGTGCAACAAAATGTTATTTGTTTGTTATCCAAAAATCATGTTAAATCAAAATGAGCTTATAGTACTTAAAAAAAAAAAAAGGAAAAAACGATTGCGTTTAAGTGTTTTATATAAGGTCTTGTTTTCTTTAAATAACTGGAGTTTGCTTAATATACAAAGTGTTAAGTAAGGCAGAAGAAAGGCAGACATTTAGGAGAACAAAGAGGAGAATATAAAAATATTTTTAATATTCGGATTAATGTTTGTTTGTTTTAAAAGAAAATAAAAGAAACGCATTCATACAAATGAACATATTTCCGGACATACGTTCATTCATATAAATATCGATATCCTTTATAGCCTTTAACAGTCAAGCTTATTAAACGATTTTCCTAGACTGGCAGGACAACTGTTTCGAACCAGTTGTCTACCTTTACCATGAAAATCGCTTAATTAGGACTGTGTGTGGTAATTTGCACTTCAAATCGGTAATTAATTTTTGAATAACAAATGTCAATGCACACAAATGTTTTTTAGGAAACAAATTTTAAGTTTCGCTCAGAAGGAGCTTACATGAAGACAATACAAAAAGGAAAGGAGAAAAAAAAAATTAAAAAGGTTTTAAGGAATTTAATATTACTACATCATACATAAAACTGTAAAGGGTTTTAAGCGGTGTCTGTTAAGGATAATCGCAGCCAGTCGAGTTGTTCACATGTATATCATGAGGTGTTTAGAAACACCAGCTAGCGGTATATAACTACAACTTTATTCCTGCCAATAAGTTTTCATTTTTAATTAAATAACAAAGATACAACTTTTTTATAAAATATCAATATCCTCCCGTCTAAATAAGAATCACTAACAACGATAAAAACAGTAAAACCCTGAAAACATTATCCTAAAAACTTTTTTTATTTTGGTTTTCATATTCAACTTCTGTTTTTCTAATAAAATTTTGACTAACGAATCGATTGAATTAAGTACAATGGATAGATATAAAATACAATACATTCTATTATCCTGTTACGGTTCAGGCTTAACTATTTCGCAGTATAAAACTTATTATAATTTAAAACCAATAATTTGTTAATATTCCCTGTGCTTGTAAATAATATTATGCTATAAGGACGTTATAGGGTTTGGGGTTATGGAACGGTTCGTTGCTGTAGCTGCTGGTGTCCCGGAGGTATTCGTGTTCTGTATCCTGTCCATACTGAATTCATTTGGATCGTAATCAGATAAAGCAATTTGCTTTTCTGGAGATTCATCAGGTAGCTTATAAATCTTTTCGAGGCGATTCTGAACGATTTTTAGATGTTTTAAAATGTACTCCTCGTTCGGAGCCAATTGATGGGCGTACTGGAGGCAGGTTCGTGCTTTGACAAGCTTCTTGCGTTCAACGAAAACCACACACAAATTATGAAGTCCCTGAATGGTATGTGGTTCGTATTTAATGATACTTCGATAACATACCTCAGCCGCATCAAGATCTTTCATATAGTTGATGTAGATATCTCCAAGGAGTATAAGGCCTTTTAGGTGATCCGGATGATAACGAATTAATTGATTTAGAAATGGAACTGCGTCCAGAGGGCGATTAGCGTCTGCCAACAATAGAGCTAAGTTAAACAAGGCACTGCGGAATTCAGTTTTAATGTGAATAGCACGTTTGAAATTGTTTTCCGCTTCTTCAAAATTATGTTCGTCCATTGCTAGCATTCCCAGATTGAAATAGGCTCGTTCATTATTTTGATCTTTTTTCAGCATTGTGAATAGCCGCTCCCATGAGACCTTGCGTAACTCGTCACCTCCAAGTTCTTGCAAGAGGATCGCTGAATTCAAAAGAGCCTGTTCGTGGTCCGGTGCTAATTCAATGGCTTTGTTAAAATATACATTCGCTTGGGAAGATTTTCCCTGTTCAGAAAAACAAAGAATAGAGAAAATGGAACTTACCAAATCCTGGCCGTTGCTGTTGAGGCGAGTGCTGCTCCCGGCCAGGTGATGTTGGTAAAGCCTTGGCTGTTTGGTGTTGCTGCTGGTCTGGTGATGTGTTGGGGTAACTGGTGCTGGTGCGTCGCTTGGTGATCCTGTCGTTGGGGCGATGTTTGCCCATTCATTGATTTTTGGCAATTGCCGCCACAATTGCTCACCGAATAAGTCACTGACACTGTTGCCGCACCGAATAGTCACTGGTTCTGAGTTACCGGAAACAAAATGGCACTGTTTTTGATCGAAGGTTGCGTGAATTTACCCTAAGGGTCACCAATGTGGTGAGGAAGTCGCGGCACCGGCATGGGTGCGAGTTATACTTCCTCCTCCATCATTCACTAATTATTTAAGTTTGGCCGAATGTCGCAGCAGGAACAGGAAACGCACTTTAACAATGAAAGGTGTCTAGTTTTGAATTTAATTTACTTTTAAATTTTGAAAATCAAACAGTTAATGAAATTTATAAATTGTTTATTGTTTGTCTTTTACATTTTTGTATGATGTATTCGTTTCCACAAAAATACTATTGAACACTTTCGTATGAACTTAATGATATTGTTTTATCAATGAGACTATTGCATACCGATTCTTTTGAAATTTATATGTTTTCGATAATAAACAATTTGGGATCAATAAATTTACGTTATTTCTGGTGATTCACGGATAAATTTACGTGGAAAAAAAAATAAACTAAAACTTCCTAGAGTTGAAAAAGAAAACACTCGACTCGAATTAACTGGTTTCGCACCGTACCCGGCGGAGGTACGGTGAATGGCGAGCGACCCGACCGCCACGGAGATTGAATTACGACTCAAACGATATCCTCACCAATAAGGATATCGTTTTTTACCTACCACCAGGGAAACGTAAAGTCTCTCGGTGGTATAGGAAACCAGATCTTGTAATACAGGTCATGGTGGTATGTGTGGGATCGTTGAGATCAATGCTACTCACACGTGCAGTGGAAAAGCGAAACAGGCAGGCGGCAGAGACAAAAGAAAAGACGACCAAATGGTTCGCTCTTTAATGAGGGTCATGTTTATACGATGCCTCGTCGCTATTTTCGACGTTAGAAGAAAAAGGTGCTAAAAGCAAATTGAATGTTTATGGCATCTCTGGCTGCAATAGAAACCGGGTTCATATTTGCATTAGGAAATGCTGGAGAATTTGGTTTCAGCGTCTATTGCGCTAATTATATGCAGCTGCTTGGGTTGTTTGTTGGTAAGACAAACAAAAAAGGTTGCCAGGCAATGTATATGAAAAGGTATATGGCGCGGCTAGGAAAATAGACGGCGCGATATTTATGGTATTTGTCTGGTACCGAATTGGTTCAGAATACCAAATAGGAAAACAAAGAAATCTTATGAAAAATTGTATGCGAAGGGATGCATGAAGGTAAGTTTTCTTTATAGGGATTTCAGGGTTATAATAATTGGGTCTGTTTGATGCGTGAAGCATCTAAGATGCTAATGCTAATTGCATTAGCGAAAGCTGGTGCAGACCCGGGTTATGGTTATGGGGGTTTTTTCAGGAAGGCGAGCCGTGGGATCTGGCGGAATCGCCACAGATCGACTTACGGCTAAGTCCCCAATAAGTTTCACTGCTCGTTTTTGCATCCTGTCGAGCACGAGTAGCACAGTTTTGGATGCGCCTGACCAAATATGCGAGTTGAACTACATTTTTGGGCGAATATACGCCTTGTTAATAGTGGCCAGGTTGGATGGAGTAAAGTATCTTTTGCATCTCTTAAGGAATCCCATACATTTGGCTGCACTTTTCGCAGCTTCAAATATGTGGTCAGTCCAGTTAAGAGTCGAATTAATTCGAGTGCCGATGTACATGTATCATTTTTCTTTCTAATTAAAACTATTTGTAGTTGGTAAAACCTATTAAACATGAATCACTTCTGGCCGAAAAGCATGGTCCCGTCTTTTTCAGTTCCCAATTTTCACTTTCATTTTGTTTTTGTAGTGTTTATATTTTCAGTAAATAGGATGTAAAAGAACCAAACCGTTTCCCCCACATACTAGGGGAAGTGTTAATAAACACAACCCAGGATATTTTGATGAATGAGTATCTTTTTACCTGAACAAAAATAACAGGCCATTCACAATATTCCTGCTCGCTAATAATATTTCATTAGTACATGGCACGGTTTTAATTCAAACCATTTCGAAACGAAAGCGGGGAAAATAATACGCTGTCCAAGTTAAACATTGATGAATGGTCTTGCTATACGATAAAATTTAATAGCATTTAATTTCCGGTTTGTGATAGCATGAAAGGGAATTGTCAATCGAACAAATGTTTGGTTTTGTAATCCCTTTGTGGCTTTTTGTAATGCATCATTTAGTTTGTATCGAATGAAGTCTTAATTGCAGGATTTGTGTAAAATATTTGCACGCAGCAATATCAATATTTATATTTTAATAAATGGGTAATTCTAATATCGAACCCAGCAACACGCTTTCATTATGTGTAGTGTGACTTTTTAATACCTTTCAATACCCTTGAATATTTACATAAACACACATATACTATAATACTCCTTAAATATCCAGAAGTCCTGTTTGTACTAGGATGCTTTGCTTTTTGTTGATGTGTGTGCTGTAAAAAGTAAGCTGAAAATAAATGCCCACGGACACTTTACATTGCACGGACGTATCCTAATTTCAGAATCAGGTCCATTTGCAAGCTCCCGACCGACCAGTTCCACGCTCATCGCCTATCATATCCCGAAAATAGTTTCTGGTGGAAACGGCCCAGAAAATTAGACTCAAAACCCAACCAAAGAGAGGATTTTTTTTTGGGTTCATTCGCTTACATTAAAATGCTTGCTTTGCACGCTGGCTTGCTATGCTTTCCAACTTGTCGCGAACCCTCGGGCGAAACGAGCAAATTGGTTTTAATTAAAAACCCAGCAACAGGAATAGAACATCAACTCAACAGCAGCAGCAGTAGAAACAAAAACAGGAGCAGTAGCAACAGACGTAGCAACACCAACGACAACAACAATGGATTTCGCATTAACCGTTTAATTAGAAAAGTTTTACAATATTACATCTTGTTCTTGTTCATCTTTCATTTATTTACTTTTTTTTATTGTTATTTGTTCTGTTTTATGTTTTTATTTCCATTTAGTTTTTATTTTTTGCTCCGACATTATTTCGCCTGCCTATTTCCTGGTTATTCCCGATGAGTAGAGATGATAATTGTTGCATAGATTCTCGCCATGCCCATTGATCATTGCCCACTTCCGACGGCAACCGAGGTCACGGCGGTGGAATATGATATGATACATCCGGTGGGACGTGGGACTAAGGCTAAATAAATGCTGCCTTAGTTAGTTTGAAATGTACCTTAATGAGGGGAGTAGGAGGTCTACAATGGACATTACCAATCTTCCGAGTATATCAATGTACACATAGTTTTTATTTAATAGACTTCCTATTGAGAGGACCTTTTAGCTTTGATTAATTTGGTCGAAGCTCGCGGAATTATAGGAACAGGGTGTACCTTACACAATATCACATAACCGCTAGCCCCCTTAGACTTGTGTCCACGAATCAATGGACAACTCAGGCGGAAATGTGATCACTTTAGGAAGACGTATGCAGAACTGGTAGGACAGCATTGGCAGTTGAGCGATATGGAAAAGGATACGTTTGGGATGCAAGGCTGACGAAATGGAGCGGCATTTTTGACTTGTTGATGTCGATCAAGTAGGCTTCAGAATCTGCATAAAAGTACAACACCTTTTTAAAACATATATGCAACTAATTGTCACCAAACATTCTTCTTGTGTTCTTTGACGAGCAATCCTCACCCATCCAGTTTTTATTTGTCTTTAGAATGTTGGTACTATTTTCTATTTTCTGATGTGATTCATTTACCTACATTTTTCGAAGGAAAAAATTAATAATAATAAACAAATAAATAAATAACACAAATCGAATATGGTACGATTCCGAGTCCCATCAAGGCTAAAAAATTAAGCTTAAGAGACCTTCCTCTCGAACGCGGCTAAGAGTTCAGAGTGCCTTTTATTGAGCACCCAGGTCTCAGATCCATACATGAGGACTGGTAAGACCATGGTCTTGTACAGTAGTAGCTTGAATTATCTGGATAAATTTCGGGATTTAGAGAGCCTTGATAGACCATAGTAGGCTTTGTTGGATTTGATCAGCCGTTCGCGTATTTCTTCTTCCATGTTGTTATCGGCTGATACTATTGACCCAAGGTAGTTAAAGGATTGCATTACTTCAAATTCGTGCTCCACTACCCTGCTAGTTTGACCAACGTACTTAGTTTTCCCCTCATTAATGTGCAGGCCCAGTTTGTGTGCTCGATCTAGGTGAAGGAGTCCTGTACAGCCGATTCGGATTTCTCGATGCTATCGATGTCATCTGCGTAGACAAGAATCTGACTGGATTGCTGATAATAGTCCCTCTAACTGTGACGCCAGGTTGAAAAAGAAGCAGGCCAGACCGTCCCCTTGTCGGAGTCCATTCTAGATGTTTATTGGTTTGGACAACAATCCCGCTATTTTTACTTGACTACTTACGTTGGTCATGGTCAACCTACAAAGTCGTATCAATTTGTTTGGAATGCCGAACTCTCTCATGGCATTATATAGTTCTACCCTGGCTATGCTGTCGTAGGCGGCCTTAAAGTCTATAAATAGATGATATAATGGAATCTTAATTTCCTGACATTTTTCCATCACCTGCCTAAGGGTGAATATCTGATCAATCGCTGATTTGCCTGGGATGAACCCACACTGGCATTGAGCAATGATGGCTTTAGCGTATGGGGCTATCCGATCTTGTAGGATAGTGGAGAGTATCTTATAGGCGGTACTCAACAATGTTATACCCCTATACTTGCTGCACAGTGTGATATCTCCTTTCTTATGTATGGGGGAAATTATTCCACGACACCAATCTTCCGGCATCCCCTCTTGTTCTAATACCTGCACCACGATCTCATGAATTGCGTAGTTATAACGCTGTCCCTCCTTGTTTGATCACCTCAGCTGGTATGCCATTTGCTTTATTTGATTTGATCTGTCGTATGGCTTTTAATGTTTCCTCAATGCTTGGTGGCGGCAGCATTTGGTCTTGATCTTGCATTGGTGGAGCCTCCAATTCTGCTGTGAGTTGACCATTTAGCAATTCATTCAAGTGCACTAACCAATGCCCCAGAATGCCTTTAGGATCGGTGATCAGATTACCCTCTTTATCCTTGCAGTAAGTGCAGGGTGGTGTGTACCGCGTCATACTGCGGATTATTTGGTAGAACTTCCGTGCCTGGTGCCGACCTCGCTCTCTACTTTTCTCTATTTCACAGACAAGGTTTTTTTCCCAGGCACTTTTCTTTCCTCTGTGGTCTTTTTTCAGATTCTCTGAGCTGTTTGTATTTCTTCTCGTGTACCCGCGTCCTATGAGACTGCTGTATTGGCCGGTATGCAGCATTCTTACTTTCAGTCGCTAGTTTGCACTCATCATCAAACCAGTCGCTCCGATCTCTACTACTGCCTAATATGGCGTTGGCAGTACTAATGACAGTATTCTTAAGTCGTGTCCATTTCTCATCTACGCCCGGCATTCTGGCCGCAGGATTTACTCTCCCTCCATCGAGCTCTTCGAGGGCGAGTCTTAACGCATGACCAAAGGTGTTCCTGGTAGTCTCATTGCGTAAGGCAGCCGTGTTGATTCGAATCTAATCCGCGGATGCAATACGTCTCCGTAAGGCAATCCGCGCTCGAATATCTGTACCGATAAGATAGTGATCCGAGTCGACGTTGGCACCTCGGTACGTTCGTACCGTCATCAGGCTCGAGGAGTGGCGGCGAGCTATCAACACGTGATCAATTTTGCTGCGAGTGGCTCCATCAGGTGATACCCAGGTGGCTTTGTGGATATCTTTACGCGAAAACCTGATACTTGCAACGACCAAATTGTTTGATGCTGGCAGGTCGATGACTCGTAGTCCATTGTCATTAGTGTTCTCATGCAAACTATGGGAACCCGTGTAGTGCCTGAAAACCGGCCTATATTTGTGCTCAAATCACCAAGAACGATTTTCACATCGTATCTTGGGGAAGCATTGAGGGCCCGTTCGACGTTCTCGTAGTTTTCTTCTTTTTCATCGTCAGGGGACTCTGTAGGTCCGCGAACGTTTATTAGGCTTATGTTCTTAAACTTGCCTCGCACGCGAAGATTGCATAGCCTTTCGTTTATTGCATTAACGCCGATGATGGCTGGCTTCAGTGTTTGGCTCATCAGTAACCCTACCCCGAGCACATGGTGTTTTGCATCACAGCTGTAATAAACGTCATACTGGTTTTTTAGAATAACGCCACTCGCCGTCCATCTTATTTCTTATAATGCTGTTATGTCAGCCTTATATTCGGACAGGGCATCGGCTAGCTGCTGTGCAGTTCGAGCTCTGTAAAGTGAGCGGACGTTCCAGGAGAAAATTCTTAAATCGTTTAGCCATTTTCGTTTCCCTGATCGTCGTCGTGTATCCGGCCCATATCCGAGGCCTGTTAAATTGGCCATAATAATTTGTTTTTACGGGCCTGGTTATTAGCATTGCGCCAACCTTTCTCAGGATGTCGCTGCATGCGTTGGTTCACAACTTGGCGGGTGCCAAAGTAGCTATCCAGATGTGTCACGTGAGACTGCATGTCAACTTGGATTGAACAGGCAGAAGGATCGTCCTGGCCTTCGCCGGGTTGAAAGCAATCAATGAATTTGCCCCGTATGAGAGACCTGGGTGCTTAATATAAGGCAGTCTGAACTCTTAGCCGCGTTCGAGAGGAAGGTCTTAAGGAGAATTGTTGGCTCCGTATGTGAGGGAGGAGGTTTCCGGAGACGCTACAACCATGAGTTGTAGACAATATACCTTGAAGCTAATGTTGTAAGAAAAATCAAGCTCGGTAGACTCCGGTGGGCGGGACACCTAGCTCGAATGAGCAAAGAGGAGCCTGCCCGGAACGTCCTTTGTGGCAGGATGTATGGACCTCGTCCGCGATGGAGGGATGGCGGAGACTAGGGCGCCTGGGAGTGCCAAACTGGATGACATCGGCTCGAAATCGGGAACGGTGGAGAGATTTGTTAAATAAGGTCAAAACCGGATCCCGGTTGTAGTGCCGATGAGGATGATGATCAGACTGTGGGCGAAATATAAATACAAGAAGCAAGAATAAAGCAAGCTACCGCATCCGCTGCCCAACTAAACTAATTGCGTTTTCTTTAAATTTTGGAGGTGCACCCAACTGGACGAGCAGGACGTCCCAGGGCGTCCCCAGAACAGTTCTCCCATGGGCTATAAAAGCCGGAGGCCACCCACGTGTTGAGCAGTCAGAAGTCATCACACACGGGCTCAATCCGCCGGAAGCCCCCATGCACAGCCTTAACCCACTCGGATGTCCCCACTAGTAAGAGTTATAAATATATATATAACACGTTCAAGGTGGTCGGTTGTATCAAAGCGAAAAAAACTATGTTTCAACAAATTCTCTCGTAATTTCCTTTTAAAGGAACAAAGGTGATGGGCGTAAATTAACAAGCACACATTTTTTACCTACGAGGGTGGGCTGAAAAGTTTCCGACCTAACAAAGATACAAGACATTTTTTCATAAAATTTATTTTTATTTTTCTACATACCCTTCTTGTAACTCTACACACTTCTCCCAGCGATGCTACCATCTCTCTAACACGTCCAAATAGTACTCGGCGTTTTTCTCTGCAAAATAACTGTTCACGGAGGTGATTGCCTCCTCAGTTGACGAAACTCTCTGTCCTCCAAGCGCAATTTTTAGATTAGGGAACAAAAAGAAGTCGCTTGGGGATAGTCAAGTAGTTCAAACCATAATTCGTGGATTTTCGCCATGGCAACCGCTGAGGTGTGAGACGGCGCGTTGTCTTGGTGAAACAGGATTTTTTTTTTTTTTTTTTTGAATATATCATTTTTTATTTCTTCTTATTATTATATTTTACTTACTTTCTAGACAAAAATGATTAAACTCTAGCTTATGTTATCTTATTTCTTAACTTACTGGTCCCCTGCGGGCTCTAAGTTACATGCATACCCTTAAAGCATGAAAATTTGTCTTTCGACATTATGGTTATTTTGTTTACATTTTTGCATTTTTAGGGAAGTTAATTGGATACGAAGAAAATGAAGAAAAGAAAAAACTTTGTTTTTGTGATTGTTTTTACCTTATATACTTAAATACTAAACTAACAATCAATTTTTGTTTTTTTTTTTTTTACCTTAACTCTATCCTAAGACTTCGAAATGCTAAATCTATGTAAGCTTTCCGTTGTTTGTTGGGCTTTCTTTTTTTTCTATAATTATTATTATTACTTCCCTTTTTTTGCCAGTTTTATAAGGAAACAGGTTTTTAATTGCCACTCAGCACCAAAATCTCTGGTGTTGCTTATTCGTGTCTTTTCGGTCTTTCTGTGCTACTGCCGTAATGAACTGCAGGCTCTCTTCACTAGTGTGCGCAACCTCTCGATTATAACATATTCGTTTATCTATACCCAACCGACGCACGTGATAAATCAACGGTATAGCGGATTCATTTTGTATGAGGCCGTTCATGTCAAGACTAAGGAATGCTTCTGGTGGAATAAAGCCATTGCGACGTACCCCCTCATAATACATATTGTTTGGGTAATATGCACCAACTATGCCCTCGGATCAGCTTGATCATAAAGTTAGCCACTCTGTTTATATTGGCCCCACTGTACAACGCTTCATTGAGGTAACATTTTTTGTGATCGGATTCAAGAGTCCGATGTAAGTTAAGACACGTCCTGAGGCATTGCCTCTCAAAAATCCGAATCTTTTCCATTAAGCTAGGTCCCACATTAAACCACACTGGGCGTCCATATATGATCATCGGTCTGATGAGAGCCATGTAGTATATAACTTTAACTCTGCTGTCAAATTGACTACTATGAAACAGTCTTCTTGTCATAGCGTAAGCTTTCTTTGCCCTGGCCAGGGCAGCTTCCACATGTTTGTTAAAATATAGATACTGATCCAGCCAGATGCCCAACTATTTGACTACATTTTTGGTTTCCAGTGTTTGTGGGTGTGATCCCATAATAGCTAGCTTTCGCCAGTTTTTCCTGGTGTCTCTGGGAGCTTCAGCCAGTGATGTTCTAAAGAGGATGGTTTCACACTTCTGGATATTGATTTTGAGTTTCCAGTTGTCGCAGTATCGCTGGACATCATTGAAATCCCCTTGTAATAATCCGTTAATGATTTCAATTTTTGGTGCTGTTCTATATATTATCAGATCGTCTGCATACGCAATAACCTGATGAAGAGACCTTACCAGATCGCTAGTGTAAATATTAAAAAGGATCGGAGATAACACCGCTCCCTGCTGCAAACCGTTTTCTATATTGTAAGCAATGTTGGAGGTCACATTGCCACTTTTGACGACGAATTTTCTTTCATTCAACATGTCGTATAGTATATACAGTAGTGGGTTATGAATGCCTAGTCTCATTAGCTTGTAGTATAACCCTTCTAGCCAAACGGTGTCGAAGGCCCTCTCCAAGTCAATCAAACAGGCACCTGTGCACTGTTTCAGATTTTTATTCCACTGAATGTCTGAAACCAATTTAGCTGCGGCATGTGTGGTTTCATGACCAGTTTTAAAACCAAACTGGTTATTTGGAACAGGATTTTCTTTAAATGCAAATGTGGCCGTTTTTCCCCTATTTCTGCCTTCAGTTGGTCAAGTAATGATGCGTAGTAAGCTTGTAGGGGTTTCTCTATCCCATAGGAGAAACAGCCCACAATTCCAACCACAATACCTACCCATTTCCTTGATAGGTATTTACCTGTAAAACATGTCAAAGCGACGCATAGCTAAACTCATTATTCTATGCAGATAATGCATAATTGAGTTTAGCTACAATCAACAACAGACGGCAACATTATTGCGCTAACCATGGGATTTCCACCGGAAATTCCATTCGTATTGGTTAGCAACAACCAAGTCAAACCAAGCGACGCGGTTGCGTCATAGTCCATAGGCTTGGGTATTATTGAACATTCCACAGAATGGAATTATATCCCCAGCCGATGCGGCGTCCTATTGACTTTTCCCAGATCACCCATTCGCTTGGGATCAATGATCTCTTTTTGCTGGTGAATAACCTTAGCTATGTTTGCCCTCTCTCTCGTATTTCTGTCTTGCTATAGTGCGTTGACCTAAGAGATTGTCACTAGGTCAGTAGACCAGCCGTATACACGGCATTGACGCACACACACCTAGCCAGATCCACCCTGGGTTATTGTGCTTTACCTTTTGATTTCTCCATTCTGGCTACGCCCATCGACGTCGAACGAATACACAAGTACGTTTCGACCTGGATGAGTGTGGTGAGTTGGGGAACACACAAGAGAGCATGATTACCATTGGCAGATCAATGTGTAAAAAGCAGAAATTACGATTTCCACCCTAAATAGAGTCAGTCGCTATTCAATCATCACCACGAAAGGTCGCGTCGCGTCGAGTTACAAAGAGAAATAAAACACATGAATAAGAAAAGAAAAAATGAGGAGCTGTAAATAAAAAAAAAAATAAAAAAAACTTTAAATAAATAAAAAGACATTTTTCATTTCTTCCTTCGGAGTAGCAAGTGTCGGGGGTGTACAGTGAATCCTGTGCCATACATTGGCAACATATACCCAACCCCCACAAGCTCCTGTAATGGTTTTACCTTTTTGAAGATATTCGATTAAGATAACTCCTTAACTATCCCAAAAACCAGTCGCCATCACTTTCACAGCCGGAAAAACAGTTTTTGCTTTTTTTTTGGAGCCGATGCCCCCTTTGTAGTTCACTGTTTTGACTGTATTTTTGTTTCGGGCGTATAATGATGTATCCAAGTGTCATCGACAGTAATTAATCGGCGCCAAAACTGGGATTTATTGCGCCTAAACTGCGCCAACAGAGCGTTGGAAATGTTCACTCGAACACGTTTTTGATCTAACGTGAGCAAACGCGGCACCCAACCCGCGGACAGCTTTCTCATGCCTAAATCTTGATTTAACATGTGACAAAAACGTTCTTTGGACATTTTCATAGACTCTGCTATATCTTTCACTTTAATTGGGGGCCGTCTAGCACCATTTGGTGTACTTTAGCGATGTTATCGTCAGTTGTTGCAGTTTTTGGACATCTTGAACGTTCATCGTCTCCCAAACTCTCATGGCCACGTTTAAATTCAGCTGCTCAAAATTTCACTGTGGTAAATGATGGTGCAGAGTCCCCATACACAGAGTCCAACTCTTCTTTGATTTGGGTAGGTGTAGTGCCTTTCAAAAACAAAAATTTAATGACAGCTCGATACTGAATTTTGTCCATTTTCACAAAAACACTCAGATCGACTCACTCAAACGACTGTCAAATAAAAACTGCGAATTCGAAATGGCTGAAATTTTGGTGAGTAACTGTCAAAAGATGCACAAATACATTCACTAGCTTTTATTGACCAGTGCTGCTATCTTCACGTTGGGGTCGGTATCTATTCAGGCCACCCATTTATAACCAATAAAACCTAAACAATTTGTCTTGAACGCTTTGGATCGGTTACTATGGCATCACAGTATGGAAATTTTACCTTTATGGAGAACAATAAAAAATGTAAAACTAATACAAATAAATAAACAAACGAAAAATCACGTTTTTTAATTGACAAAAATTAGTTTTCAAATAATAATAATCTTGAACTCATAATTTTAATATCAGCGACAGCATTTTAGTTATAATCCACGTCCTTCGACTCACACATCAGGGACTACATAATGTTCCTAATGTACGAAATAACTTCTTTGATATTTACACATTCACCTTTGTGGCTGGGCTCAACCACAACTTGAGCAAAACAACATCCACATTATAAAGATACCTCAAAGTGTGTGGGCAGCAAGTCGAAGTGAACATGATGAACATTTCTTTCGAGTTTTTATTTGCCCGTTAGCGTCTTGCTTCTGTAAATACTGAATGACCCAGGCAATACTTCGTGGTCGTCGTAGACCTGTTGGGTCGCTTGGGGACACTATTACCTTAAATCGTTATTTTTTGTGCTACTGTCCAGCTCTCTAGATAGTTTCACTATTTCTCCGGGTCCGCACTGCTACTACTACTGGCCGTGCTACATTTAACACTTCCCTCGCATCATTTCAGCAGAATGTGCTGCCAAAAATGGACAAATTGAGAGAATTTTGTAAATAAAAGTAAAACAACAAAAGAGAAAAAAAAAGCGAAGAATTAGAAAAGTCAATGTGGACGATGTTCAATTACACACCACTGCCAATAGACCATCAGGGCAGTCTGAAAAAATATTAAATAAAAAAGGACAAGACCAAGGATCAAAGAGGACAAAAAGGAAGCCAAGAAGTCTAAAAAATAAAATCGGCATCCGGCTACCGTCTCTGATCCGTAAATTCATTTCTTTTTATGGCCTATAAACTCATTTCGGAAACCACATTAAAATAATTCCGCCAGGATTAAGTGAAATGAAAATAGCTGTGATCCTGTATATTGGGTGGGACGAACAGCGCCTTCTACTACGTGTGGTGCGTGCGCTATTTGTATGTGTATCTCGTTGTTTTGTTACATCCTTTTCGGTTTTCTTTTTTTTAATGTTTTTTGTTTATCTTTCTTACAATTCGGCATCGCCCTCTCGAAATCGCTGCGGTTGAAGTACATGTGACCAGTTTGGGGTACACTATTTAAGGTTCTATTAATAGGAATGGGAGGCAATTTAAGGAGTTCATCCATTTCCGTGGAAATGTTAATGAAATTCCTTACCATTGTCGGAAACATGCCGGTCGATACTAAAACCGAAACGGCGATCCTTGTGCCTGGATAAGGACATTAAACACCATGTAGGTAGAGGGTTTGTAACGTAAATCCAAAGTACCGTAAGCAAGTACTAGAAGACCTTAACAGGTTTGTACAAGGGCATCTAATAATGGTTTTTCAAATATTACATTTATAACGTTCTATGAAATGGTAATTTGTTGACTCGTGAAAGAGAAATTTCGGCATGACCTTGAGCACTTCAACAATGAATAAATCATTTAATCTACCCAATGTTGGTCAACAACGTTCACTTATAAGTAGAAGTTAAGTGTGCTTAAAAAGATCGAAACTGACAGCCAACACTGTTCATACAAATTGTGTTGCTTTTTGTTTGTTCTTCAAATTAATATTGGATTCAAGTTTGTTGTCAACTTATAACACTTAAGTGATTACGTCTACCAAAGTAACAGACGGATTGAATCTCCCACATCTATATCTAACGACATAAAGCTTACTAACCGTCAAGCAGTGAACATTCATCACTGTTTCTTTGAGCAGAAATTTTGGACGAAAAAATATAATTCCTGGAATCACACCTCCGTGGATGGTTTTTGATTCATAATTTGGCGCTTATATGGATTTTCATACATGTATACCAAATGACATATTCTCAATCATAATGTCCCTCATCCAACGGTCTCCTGTAATAAACAATTATGCAATGTTTTATTTTCTAGTTGGCCCCGTACAACATTTTACTGCCTTGTATACCTATAAAAATAGAAAAGTCGGGGCAATAAAATTCAAAATATTAAATGACTCCATTCCTTCATCATTTGTAAAAATTGTCAATCAATTCGATGAGTCGGGTGATAGAGGATATTCACTCTTCCAACAAAGGGGTCATCATCATCATCATCGGCACTACAACCGGGATCCGGTCTTGGCCTTATTTAACAAATCTCTTCACCGGTCCCGATTTCGAGCCGATGTCACCCAGTTTGGCACTCCAACAAAAAGATCAACCCAACTCCAAAATAGACGGAATACGGGAATACTTGTGGCGGTTCCTTTGAACGCCACTGCTTACCTTTCCATTAACCATCCAGTAACTGCTCTCTAGAGCACCAAAAACCTGGAAATCATGTACTTATCTTTACATAGTTTGTACTATAAATACCTGAAATGCTGTAAATCCATAATATTCGCTGATGCAAAATCCATCAGCACCAAACAGAGATGTTCCTTATAAGCAATTTGGTTGCACCACCAAGCAACTAACATGACCCGAACCATTTCATTACACATGTCTCCGAACGAATTCCGCTGCACACATGCAAGAGATATTACTTTCCTTTCTTGTTGACCTACAAGCATATCGGTCGGTAAAACGATCGACAAGCATTCAACACTCTATAAGCATTACCCCTGCATACAACGCAGCATATTCCTAAGAATCCAATTCGGTTACGACATAACGTAACCGATATGAATCCTCAAACTTGTCCATGCACACAGAAAGAAAATAGTTTTTCCCACACACGTGCATGGCAAGTCACATCAGAGGACGCCAGCAACGTGCGCCCGATCAGCATGGGTCCCTTTCGCAGTACCAATCGGATAAACATTTCCTTTTATGGAATTATTATATCCACGGTTCGCATGCTCATGGACGCAGCATGAGCGTGCGAGGTAACCGCATCTGTGTGAGTGCACACCCTCTCCGTGATCATCATCTAAGATCATCCCTTATTGGTCACCGAGGCGATGGATGGAATTTTTGGTATTCTGTCGCTTCGGTGGCAATAATTAATCGTTAAACTGATTCCGTGGAGGTAAGTCGGGCCTGCACGTAAAACGGTAAATACACAAAGAGTCGAATATAAAGTACTGTGGTGCGCGGACGCGAATCGTCGGGTTCTTGATATGTTTTATGTAGTGCAAGGAAGACATATTATAATTAATAGTCGCAAGTAACACATAAGAAGTTTTCTTCGTATTAATTTTCAATGGGGGTAACTACCTGGGGTAGAAGTGAACCAGTGCAATAGGCCTGCACACACATACTTCTTACCCTATGTACTCATCCCAACGACCCATACCACCAACTTCTTTTATCCTATCGAAGATTGTAGAATACAAGCTTGCTTGCTCTAGCCCATACCGGAGATGCGTATAAAAGAATTGTTCTGCTCACAGAAGCTAAAAGCATTTCGCCCAATCTTTTAGGCCAGCCCACATTCGGTATCAGTCTTCCCAGTGCTGTATGTGTCTTCGCTGCCTTTTTGGCCGCGTAAAAAAAACTCTTGCAGTGATCCAGTAGATATTTTTCGATGCGGCTGGATTCCACCAGCACGTAGGCTAATTTGTTCTACGTTTTTGCAGATGAACGTTAGTTGTGCAGCTCATCGTATGACCTTGAAATAGCGTTTCTGTTTACTTAGGACGCAGAAACCTATTTCGTTTTCAGGCGTGCATCATCGATGATTATTACCACAATGCCCGCAGGCCCTTTTGCTCGTCCATTTGTTTGAACAGGTGTAGGACCGATCGTTGTCTGTATTGCAGGCGAAGGGGCATCGTACTTGTCCTATACGGGCATATGGGAAATCCTCCCATTTAACTCCTTTTTCGATCGCCCATTGGCCGTCGCCAAGTTGATCCGGTTCGCTCCTCCTACACCGATGTGATCCACCACCGTTGGATCTGACGGATGTGGATTGCATCGGAGAGCCAAATTTGAGTCGCGCAAGCAACGTGCCGGTGAAGTCGAGTTTCATCCCTAGTGATAAAGCCACGTCATTCCCTCGTGGTGCTTATACAAGTTGGAGTGCACGCAGTCAGTTCGTCGGCGTTAAATTGTACTTTATCTTCATATAAATTACCAATTCGGTTTTCTTCTTGGCGCTTGTGTCCAATAAATTAATATATTAGTAAATGCGGAAACAAAACGTTAAATGAACATTAAGTAATATACCTGTAAATGTGGAAACAAAACGTTAAATGAACATTAAGTAATATTCCTGTAAATGTGGAAACAAAACGTTAAATGAACATTAAGTAATATTCCTGTAAATGTGGAAACAAGAAGTTATGTGAACATTAAGTCAATTATCCGTAATAGTGGAACTGAATGTATCCTTGAGAGGAAACTTGTGTTAAATTGGAATAGATAAAAGTAAATGTTAACAATAAAAGCAGAAAACACCACACACACCTCAAAGCGTTTTCATTGTTCCTGTTTTCCTTGGTGCATACAGATCCTTCGGCCTTTTGTTAGACAGCGTCGACGAACTAAGTTGACTTCCAGCGCCAGCTATACAATCGACCACAGTTCCCCGATTTTAAGTGGAAGTTCAGCGAACCTAGCGCCAATGCCGGGGCACTGACTAAACTACACCACACAGTGACCGTATTGCCGATGGCGTCCACAAAAAATACACCCCAATCACTCCTCCCACGTGGACGCCGCACCACACAGTGGCTTTGAGTGGATGTGATGGCTCTTCGTGCATCACACGCGGATTTTCAGTGCCCCAGAAACGAAAATTTTGCTTATTGACGTAACCGCTTAAGTGGAAATGCGCCTTATCGCTCATGATGATTTTCGACAAAAATCGTCCTCTTCGTTGTTGAGATTAAGGATGGCTTTGTGGCGGTTCCGCCAAACCCCACGGTTCGCCTTCCTGAAAAAAAAACCCCAATAACTGCTATCCAGTCTGCATAAGCTTTCGCTAATGCAATCGTATTAGCATCCTAAATGCTCCACACATTAAAACAATCAAATTTATATAATCTAAAAAGTCCCTGGAAAAGAAAACTTGCCTTTCATGCATCTCTTCGCATACAATTCCTGTAAGATTTCTTTTTTACCTTATCAGGAATCTCAAACCTATTCAAATCTCCCTTGACGAATTCCTGTAAACAAAAGCATTTGAATTACATATAATGTAACCTTCACCGGGGGCCATAAACATTGCGCTGTCTATTTTTCAGCTTGGCCATGTGTATGCTAATTCCCTTTTCATACACATTGACTGGCGACCTTTTCTCACCACAATACACAGCCCAAGCAGCTGCATATAATTAGCGCAATAGACACTGAAACTAATTCCCTTAGCACGCAATGTGCAAACAAAAGACCGCTGTCCTTCATCAGGTATTCTGGCGATACGCAAATAATTCACTACCTGCCCTTACTATCGATGCCATAACCATCATTTCCCAGTAACCTAGCTACAACCAATTAGCACATTTCCACATTGTATCGTCGTCTTTTTGTTTAGCTGCGACGCACATGTATACAAAGATCCCATTAGCATCCGACGAGTTTGGTTTTATTTGCTTTACCGAAATCGTATTTCGTGAAGGCACTTATGCCCTTTCATTGTTTCAGATTTGTTATCATGGCTTCGACCCATGAAAAGAACCGACGTACACATATACATGTGTACAATGACGATCTCCTCTATGAGATCACCACTGTAAAAGTGAATGCACCCAAATTTCCCTAGGACAACGATTGGATATCGTTGAGTCCTTTTACATCCGCGGACCAGAACGGCCACGCGTCACTCCCGCTCTCCGCCGATAATACACACCAGAGTCGAGTGCATCGAGTTGTAAGCATCGCGAGTTTTCACCCCGGAGTGTAGATCGTCAACGAAGATTTTGAATAGTGCATATATCCAATTAACAATCAAAGTGTAGTGCGCATATCACGAACCATTTTTTTATTTTTTGGAACTAGATGCTGATGATGTACATCTATTAAATTTGTGTTTACTTTGCGGCTGACCAATAAAATTGAAGAACTAATTGCGAAAAACATACAATTGTGTTTTCTTTCACGGCTGCAGTTCCTGGGTGTTTTTAATGTGTTTTACTTCCTTCCGTTTTCTCCTGGTGGACCGTTCTCCTTGTTGCTGCGGTGGAACAATCGGAGTGTTAATGAAAAGTTGTGGGGACGAACGGTACGCCGGCACCACGACTTCGTTCCCTACAGCTTGACAGTAATTCACATGCGACTGACGGTCAGCAGGCATTAACTGATGCACTTTTTTCACTTTGTACGGGAACATGTGTAAGTCTTTCACAAAAATTCGCTGTATGGTCCGTCTGGTGATGCCCAATTGTGTGGCAGGTCGTCTAGTTGATGTTTCTTCTTTATCAGCGACATCGGCAGCCATAGCGGCGATATTGTCGGCGGAACAACCAGTCCGGTGCCGGCCACACCCTGCATGGTCTCCTGTGGTTCTAGTCTGTTCGAGTCGAGTAGCTAAGCGCCGGAATGTTTGCCCAGTTGACGCGACATGATTAGAAAATTGACGTCGAAATTCACACTGCGCTATCACCACCAACCGATTATTGGTAAAAAAAAATCTACACAATTATTTCATGCTCTTGCGGAGTATAGTGCTCCATTGCTTGTCTGTTTGTATACTGCAGGTGTCTAGTTCACAAATGTCAAATATGATTGACGTACGACGTCATTTGCAAAAATTATAACATCTTCCGATAGGGTGATTAATTTTGCGCCACCTTGTATTTACACTATTCTTCTTTTCTCTTCTCCTTTCTTTCATATTTACGGTTCAGCTTTTTTTTCTCCTTCTTCAATCGTAATTTCCTTAATATTCCCTTTTTTATCTTTATCTTCTTATTTCTTTATAAATCACATCCACTTTCGAATGTCCACATGTTCACAAATTGTCTTGATATTCCACTCGGTGGGTATTTTCCATCCAAGGACCTAATTAACCGACATAACGTGCGATAAATCGTATGCGAACGTGTGCGACGTGCACTGTCGCAGCCGATTTTCGTTTACGCTGTGACGCAGCAGGCTTGCACCCGATAACAGAGAGTACGTCCATAAGGAAGGATTAACGACTCTCCAGCTCTCTGATTAAATCTTCACAAGGCTCCATTCGCCCAAGTACGACCAATATATTCGAGATAGTTCACTTACACATTCTCGACTTGATATCGCTTATGAGTTTTCCAATTCTATGCATTCTTATCCCTCTGCCGCCTTTAGCACGTTTAACAGTTTGGCAGGTGGAAGCCCGCCCAACGATTGGATCCCACCAACGACTTGCATACAAAATTTTAATATCAAAATTCGACATTTAAATCGCTGTGAGCGGTTCGGGCTGCCGCTGCTACTGATGCCGCTTTTTGTTTCTGTTTTTTGTTTGTTTTTTTTTTCTTTGTGGTTGGTGTGCGTATACGTAATTTATTCATTGCTGCGGATCCTGGCAACCACCTAACGAGCCAGCAGGACTCTTACGCAATCATATATTCCCGACAAGGCGAGTAATGGGATTCGTTTCGCACACATTCTCGCACGTCGGCCTGGTCTCCAGAACCCATCAGCATCCTAAATGTCTCAGTTTGTATGCAGAGTACCGTCTGAGCAGTCATCCGGACGGCAATTCAGTGACGCGCGTGTACGAAACGCTAAAGGGAGCCTCTATTTGCGACTACCAATATCAATCTATCATGGTCGAGGGGTGCAGCTCAGTAGCACCGTGAATATATGCCGCCACCACACCTATTGGGGGGATTTCCATAGTGGGGTGCTGCAGGTGTGTGTTTGCCGACGTGCGAACTGTATAGAACGAACGATGGGGAGATAAACACACATGTGGCGTGGGGACGACGGTGAATTGTCGACTGTGATTGTTAACTACAAGAGCGGTTTTGCGATCATTAATTTTGAATCAAGCGTGCTTTTGGGGCTTCCATGTTAGCACTTCTCTCACTTAAGTGACGTGTCTGTGGTTACACCAATTTCGGTCACGTGTTTGGTCGCGAATAACGCGGTAGTGATTACTTTGCGTGCTAAAAGGATACCTTTACGATCGCTACTTTTGGATTTATGATTAATGAATCCTACATCAAGCCCAGAGTGTCAATTTGGAACGGCGATGTCACGTGCTTGATTCTGACTTGTAAACATGACTTTTTGTGATAGTTGAGAAAATGGTAAGCAGTTCATAAGGGAGCAGCTACACATTGTGCGTAATTTAGTGTTTGGCAACGAGCGTGGACAATACTGGCGACCGGTCAGTTAGAGGGAAGTTTAGACGACGGGCCGGAAGTTATTCTCTTAAGCCTCCAATCGCGAAATCATTACTTGTGATCATTGATATATGCGTCGAGATATATAAAACGTGATACGTATGATGGGATACAGAGGACGTGATCCATAGGACGTGGTACATAGGACGTGGTACATAGGACGTGGTACATAGGACGTGGTACATAGGACTTGATACAATAGGCGGCACACATAGAACGTGATACATACAACATAAAATGTGTTTTACAGGATGTAATAAGGATGCTACAAAAGAAGGAACGACAATAATAATAAATAGAGCTAAGTTCATGCAAAAAATTATGATTTCTTTATTGAGTCATTTGCCTTAATCTATGACAATTACACATGAAAAATAGTATCAGCCACGTGATACCGGCCCGACTTGCCTCCACGGAATCCAGATCGCGATTAATTCATTTCGAAAGATAATTTCATCTTTCGATCAAGGAGATGATTCTCCTTGTATCGGTCCCGGCACAAGGGTGCGAAACACACACACGATGTTCGCTTCTGCAGCTCATTGCGTGTGTCCATAAGTATGCGGACCGTGGATTAACCGAAATCCATTAGGGGAACATTAGCTGGCATGGTTGTAGCTGGTGCTAATATCTCGACGAATATTTTGTGTTTACACGATCAGCGACTGCTTAAAGCATTTATGCTGATCGTGCACTTCTTGGTGGCATCTCCACTCAGTCGAATTCTCGATGGAAATTTTCCGTTTAGGAGAACTCGACTTCCTTGGGCTGTCAGCCGTATGCCATCATGTATTTGTCGTTCGGATGACCGATCGATGTAGGCATGTATGCAAAGGGGAAATTTAAAACATCTCCTGCATGTGTGCGGCTGGCGCGTAAGGGTATATCTCATTGATATGGTTCGGGCAATGTTGGTTGCTAGGTGATGCAACCAAATTGCCTTTATGGAAGATGGATGTTTCATGTGCTTCTTGCCATTAATGAATATTGACGGCGCCCTGCGGTGGTTAGTGTTATGTCGGTTTCTTATTGATGAAACCGAATTGCTTTAGGAAATTATTGGTGCCTTGCGATGCTGCCGTAAGTGCATAAATAGATTTCTCCTTCAGGTAGGTTTCGCAGATGCATTGAATGCATATTATAGGGGGCGAAACCCGTAAAGGGAGAACGCCTGCAGGCGGTTGCAGTGTGGTGGGGCATGCTTTATTGCAAGGGAAGCAATGGCGTTCGAATGGAACCGCCATAGTACTTGTTTTAATAGATTTTAAGTGCTCTAGGAAGCACTTTCCTACTAATTGATGGGAAGGTAAATAGTGGTGTTCAATGGAACCGTCACAATAATACCCAAGAAAAACCGGCCAAAACCTTCAGTCAAATCACATGAACTTCGTGGTTAACTTTTGACTTCGTTATTAATAACTTATTGATCGAAACTTATAATGAATAATTTTAACAGAAACTTATAAATATAATTAAAATTCATTGCAAAGCAACAATAATATTATCATAACCAGGCGATTGATACTGCCAAGAAGGCTTACAACGATAGAGTGACCAATAAACTCCTTGAGTGCCCAACTGGTTCGCGTCCCTTCTGGTTAATGGCAAGGGCTGTCAGCAATAACTTCGCCAGTGAGGAGCAGCGGGACACTAGTCACACATTCAAGAGATAAAGCTAATGTGTTCGCGAATTTGTTTTCCGCGAATTCAAACCTCGATGTCGGTCTTTTGGAGCCATCTGTGATCGCGCCGGTACTGTCTTCGATGTGGGATGTGAGGTCCAGCCCACATACTATTCAACGTAACCTGCGTGGGCTGAACGGTAGGAAAGCAACCGCATGGTTGCCAGCACTGTGCTCTAGATCTGTCCCCGGTTCTCGGTAGACTGTTCAGCTTGTCAAGAGGGGTCGCATTAGATACCTCCAAGCGTTTTGACCGCGTCTGGCACGGTGCATTGTTGAGCAAACTTCGTTCATATGGACTTTCCCAAACTTTTTGCGACTGGACGAAGAGCTTCCTCGAAGATCGATCGATGCGGGCTGTTGTGGAAGGCGAGCCTTCGGATCTGTACCCTGTTAATTCCGGGGTGTCTCAAAATTCCATCTTGGCCCCACCGTTGTTTTTGCTTCACATTGATGATTTGTTGGAGTCAACGGATAAAAGTGTGTTCAGTTTTGCGGATGATAGTACACTTGTTTTCTCTTTTTCGAATGATCGGACGATTAGTACATCAACGTCGCACCGGCTGAGATGTAGCCAGATTGACTCTCTGAATCATGATCTGGATAAGATCCTGTGGTGGGGAAATGCCGATCTCGTCGATTTCTATATATATGTATATAGGGGAAAGCTTGAACAAAAGGCAGCCGAACGGGAAACAGGACCACCGGGACCTAACAAGGTCGATACTGCGGTCGGAAAAAACCCGAAGATCCTACCCACGCAGGGGAAGGGCAGTGAAAACCTGTCAGGCGCCAGTTACCCCAACAAGCAGGCAATAACTCGAAAGCCAAAGAAGGGTACGCTTCGGTAGGACGCCTACCAATAGACCCTTCGGAGGTGGAAATCTTGTTGAGTAGACCGGTCATTGTGCCAGGGCGCTCAAGAAAGATGATTGGACTCCCCATAAAGATTCGGGAGGAGGTATCTTAGTACCTGAAGAAGTACAATCGGGGATTTTACTCCCAAATTGTATTTTGAAAAGGGCGAAGAGTGCCCAAATAGATATAATATATATATATATATATATATATATATATATATATATATATATATATATATATACATTTATATATAAATATATATATATAATTAAATAAATAAATCCAATCGTATATATCATAAGAAGCTTTTTTTTTTGGTCTGACACAAAAGGATTAAAATTTTTATTCAATACATGCTTTAAAAATACACGAAAAATCTGGACCATCAAAAAATATTATGTAAATTTCATACAATACATAACGTAAATACACAAATTGTAATACAATACGGTGTCATAGCCTACTTAAAATTTATTCGTACATTTCAAGAGAAATATCTCAATTAACCTTACGCTTAACAAACAAATTTCATTAATTATACAAAAAAAAAAAGAGAAGGAAAAAGGGGGAAACGCTGTAAATAATATTTTCACATAATTGCAACATAATCTTTAATTAATATTGGAACTTAAAATTTACTTGTAAGGAAAACGACGAATTCAAGCCTTAGTTTAACACGTAAAACTAGAATTTATAAAAACACTTTACAGTACGCTAGACCTAACCTTTGAATAATACTTAAGAACAAAAACACCCAACATGTATAGGTACAAGAAAACCAGCAAGAAAAACAAGCAATTGTAAATATTTACAAGACACAAAAGTTAGAACCGTTCCATCCATTCCAATCTCGCGGCGATGATTGCCTTTTTTTAGGGGGGTGGGATCTTGTATCCCACTATGTAATCCCATTTAGCATAATTCAATTAACGTAATATTAATTCAATTCATATCGCATGAAATGGGCTCTTAATCGTCTCCTGTTTAATTGACTACCCGTGATGCGGAGTCATTTACCACTCAAGCTACACGCTATAGAATTACTTATACCGTCATTCATATCCAAAAGCACACACCTGGCATGGGAGATTCCCTGAGGTATTGCTGTCGACTGCAAAAATGCAAAGGAATATGACAATTACCGTACCCCAAAAGGGGATTCCCGTAAAAATGCTGACGCCTACGAAAGAAAGGCATGCGGATAATGACGAATTGCCTGCGGTAATTTGAAGTGACGAAACGAATTACTTGAACCAAAGCCACTGCACCCTATGTGGGCCAATTAAGTGAAAACTTGTTTAAACGAATATCAATTAAGTAGCGATAGCAATTAAGCAACATAAATGACTCGTACCAGGCAATTGCACTCAATATGGGTAAAAGATGAATGAGCGGAACTGCGGCAGGGTAAATGACTTGCGTTCGGGGTCATGCCAAGTGGAGGAGAATAAAGTGCATCGTCTGCGATTTGGGTATAAAACGAGTGGTTACAAAGAAATTAACTCAGAGATAATCGATCAGAGTAAAAGGTCGCGGCCTTGCGATGAAACAGTGGGGTTTTTACTCTGAATAAATAAACATTAAGAGGTAATTAAATTGAAAAATAATTAACAGATCGCAGTCCAGCGTAAGACAGGGGTCCCTTTACTTAAAACAATAAATTGTATATAATAAAATAAAAAACTTCTTTTTCTTCAGTTTAACTCTCCGCTTACTCGATCTTCTCTCACTATTGAGGAAGCACGATGAGACGCCTTATAACACAGTTAATTGAAAAAAAAAATACGTCGTTTCGAAAACACCCATTCAAGGTTTTTGCGCCTTTCATGCATTGAAAATATTCGAAAGAAGAACAGAGTATATGCATGTAGTAAAGTTGCAATTCTTAGGAGATAATTCATGGTAGAAGGATTTAAAAAAAATCGCATGTACTAAAGTTGTTGCAATTAATATATTTGGGAGTTTCCCCAAATAATTATTTAGGAAATAATTCCTGAGGATAGAAGGATTTAAAAAAAATAGTCCGTTTTTTTTTAAATTTGGAAATCGCTAATTTATTATCACAACACATCCATTATAAGCCCAAGTCCATTAAAATAAAAGCGAGCATGTCGTGCAGAAACATCAAACCACAATGGAATCGATTTACCGAATCCTATCTTGTTGGAGTGATCAACACTCGGGTTTTTGTCGGATTTTAAGAAAAGTCAAATGTGAATATATTCTAACGTCAGTATGTCTCGTTAATTATTAAATACGACTCATAATATTGCTGCTATGTGGTGAGGAGGTGTATTAGTATGCTAACATTAAGTCTGCCGACAAACTTAAATGCTGACGGTCAATCGATCGATTAATCGATTAAATACTTCCACAAGGTTCATAAATTTACCACAAGGTCGTCTTCACTTGGCTTGCGTGAAAACGAAAAAACAACCAATCTCCGCTGTGTGTCACTCCGACATACCCATTTTTGAATGGGGTTCTATCAATCGACCGGCAGATGACACCGTTTAGTGCTTAGCCAATTTATGGTACATATATAACACTTAGGATAAACTGAGTTTGGGAAATAGACGAGGGTTTTCCATATCTGTGTATGCTGCACTAAAGGATAACAATAGAGCACATGCATCAACACGAAATCAAGGACACCACATTAACATTTAAGGAGGGCATAGTTGCATTACAAATAAAGTACCCAATGTATTTAGGAAAAAAATTTGCGGGTGTGTCGTCTGGATTGTCAACGCCGGAAGATCCCGTGTGTCAATAACTTGTTGTGGGAAGGGATTTTAATTTTATCACCACGTCTCTGTTGACAGGAAATCTTTTCTTACACTGCTTCTAGCGCCAAATATAACATAAGTTATGTGTGGTTTGTATTCAGCAAAATAGATGGGGATTCCGCCCTCACCAAACTATTATACTATTACTATTTATTGGCCTGTAGGAGCCCGGAAGTTCATGACCTCACTAATTGACGCTGCGCCATCACCAAAACTAAAACTCAAGGCTAATAACCTTGTCCGTAAAAATAAATTATTATGGAACATTTAACAAGCCTCGAGACTTGCTAAATAAGGCCAAGACCGGACCCCGGTTGTAGTGCCGATGATGATGATGATGATAATCTTTTACCGTAGTGATATGTCCTTTTCCTACCCTATTTCTGTACCTTCCTGCTAACGTTTTTGTTCAGATTAATTGTTGGTCACATTCTATGTTAATGTCTAATGCATGGTGATTATCGCCGTTCTTGAAGATATCAATTGCTCCCAGTTTTGTTTTGCACAAGAAACTTGAAAGTAATAAAAACCAAGGACATGCGTCACCCATCCACTATCATACTCGTATACACGTCACAATGGCACAGGATACGACCTCTCACTAATTTTTGTATCGTGTGGCAGTAGTTATGACAGAAGACTGTAATGGGCAATGCGACGACTAACTCCTAAATTTTTCCTGGCAAATAACAAGAATGCAACGAAACAAAACACAAATAAATACCATGCAGGTTTCTGTTTGAGTTCTTGAGATTTCAGCTTTCAGTTAGGAGATTTTTATTAGCCATCTTTGGGTGATAATTGCTCCAAGATCATCAAAGAGATGCCAGGAGTTCGGTTACACAAGTTGGTAGCATACAACATAATGTGCGCGTGTTACGTCCAAGAATCCTTGACGACACAAAAACCCATCAACCAAAATGTGTAACCTAATTACACATTTTGTCTAAACAGAAATATTATTAAGAACAAAACTCAAAAGGTTACTAACTACAAAAATTCAAAGAAACGTAAAATATGGAATAACCAAATTAGAATATAATGTATATCACAACATATGTTACCTAATTGCACATTTCATCCAGATGAACAAACTCAAAGATAATTAGCAAGAACTCGTGGAAACACGAACATGAATATTACACTAATTGCAATATAATATCCATTGTGATAACGATATTATATTGCAACGTAATAAGAAACAAACCTAGATATAAGATTTTATGTTAGAGTAAGTTTAGTTTACAAAACGGCACTCTGAAGAGCAGACGTTTGTTAAATTCGAAATTGAATAAAATATAAATGTTATTTAAAAGTGTTTTCCTTCATTTCACTCAAGTGGAGTTTAAGAAAACATAGTTCGCGCGAGTTAGGGTATTGTTCCTATGTGGATGCGATCGGCCACCAGAAGAATGCACTGGTAGAGAAAAAGTTTAGTTTAACCAAAAAAACGTTGAGATCAGGTTTAAAATCACCAATAAAAGAATAACACTGTAGTTATAATATTGTTTCTACATAGCTGCGATTCGCACACAGGATGCACTGCCACACCAAAAGTTTAGTTTCACAAAAAAAAAAAAACAATGACGACGATTAAGAAAAACACTCGAGTTTATTTTTCGAACGATCGTTCCTATTTTGACTTCGATTTCAAAAATAGTTGCCCTTTTTTTTTTTTGCTTCTTCCAGGAAAGGCGAACGTATAGCGCCGAGTCAGCGCCCTGAGATGCTATTTTTTTTTTCGACCGGGTCTGTGGGGGTTCTTTAACCTTTACGCAAGAACCACCTAAAATTCCAACCTCGACTCCCTTGGCAAATCTGCAGTTACCTGCACACATTCCCTTCATCAATGACATTTCCCTCATTAAGGTATCAATCCAAGTCCCTGCAAAGAGTTCTTACCATTCATGCATCCAATGCATTTTAAGAATTCCCTGAAAAGAATTCTTTTGCATGCTTAACCATTATTAGGAAAACTATTTCGGCACCACTGTTTGCCAAGCAATTCTGCTGCACACGTGCACACCAATTTTCCTTAGATGCACATTGGTTGGCGACCTTTTTGTCCAACGGCAAAAGCAACTGCGCGCAGCTTGTTTATTCAGCTGCAATATACCCGACCCACGATCTCTTGCCCAACTGACAAGCCATCGCCGGCATCTCACGGTAGCCGTCAAAAATCGAATTCTTCAGCATAAACAAATGCAAACAAAGAATCCGATTCTTCCGCCGGCAATAGATACTATACACAATTCCTATGGTGTAAATATTTAAAATCCATTAGCACCCGATGATTCCCTAATGAGATACAGCTTGTTTACTCAGCTGCACTCTCGTCGCTGGCGATACCCTTGGTCCAGTCTCCCTTTTGTTCGATTTCATTTATCCTTGGGCGCAATGCATCGGTAAGCAATGCGATCTGTACGATCAACCACACACACACCACTAGGATCTACACGGAGAGAGCCGGTTCCCTATTCCACAAAGAGAGACTTCACTAAGTAAAACTCACCCTTAGCTGGGAGAGTATTTCACCACTGAGCCTCATTTCAACCACCAGCGAAGGAATATCGCTGAGTCTTATCCCAACCACCGAAGGAGTCGGTCGCGTGCACCATCCACCGTACCGTGCGCACGGTACGGTGCGTACACCCCGGTGTCGTGTTTACCTTTTATTAGTCTAGTTTGGTTAACGAACGATAGTTAAAATGCAGGTTTAAAATGTGTGCTATTTACCTTACCTGGTCCCCTTTTACGCGCATAATTATGTATTAAGCGAATTTTTGTACGGAGTTTCGAAGTAGATATACATATTTTTACATAAAATGGAACAATAAACAACAATTAACAACAAAAGACGTGTTCTAGTGTTTTATTTTCTCTACTTGCAATAGTTGCATTAAGCAATGGAATGACTGGGTGCATCGGTAAGGATTATTTGGTGTGTTGATAGGTGGCGTACTTCCAATCGTGACAAATGAGTGAAAAGGTGCTAAACAATAAATTCCATCAGGAGCTGCTATACAAAAATACACCTGCTTACGATTTCCGAGTTTCCTTGTGAAGGGACATATAATACCCGAAAAGGGACAAGAACATTAAGAGTGATTGAATTAAATGTGCGACGAGTGTATGTGGCGGTTCCGCCAAACCCCACGGTTCACTTACCTGAAAAACCCACATAACTACATTCCAATCGGCATAAGTTTTCGCTAATGCAAGCGCATTAGCACCTTAAGTGCTTTACGCATCTAGGTTATCAAATTTATAATCTAAAAGTCCCTGTAAAAGAAAACTTACCTTTCATGCATCTCTTCGCATATAATTTCCTGTAAGATTTCTTTTCTACCTTTTCAGGAATCCCAAAACCTATTCGGTACCTTCGGTTGGCAGGCAAATTCCAACTTTCCCACACATGCACCGCAATCTCCACCCAGCATAAACATTTCCTACTACAAGGACATTAATGCTTTCAACGCATTACATGAAAATTCCTGAAAACAAGAAGGTTTGGTTTACATACAATGTAACCATCATAACAGGGACCATACACATAGCGTCGCCTATTTCCCGTCCTCACCAAGTGTATCATAAATCATCACACATACACATACACACAACATAACAAATATACGCATACCGCATCTCTGGGCACTAATTAAACCCTACAGCATAAGCAAATGCAAATAGGAATTCAATACCTACCCTTACCAGCGATGCCATAAACACCATTCCCCGGTAATCTAGCCAAAACCCATTAGCACATTTCCCCATTGCATTGCCGCCTATTTATTTAGCCGCAATGCACATCCCAGACAAAGACCCAAACGTTCCCTTTGTCTTTTCATATATCGGGATCTGCTTCTCATTACCAGTGACCTCCTCACATAAGCAAACAAAGTCCCAATTAGCATCCAATGAGATTCGGCTTGTTTGCTTAGCCGAACTCATATCGTATGGATGCACATTATGCCCTTCCTCTGTTTTAGATTCGTTCTCATGGTTTCGTTCCATGAACCAATGTTCACACATACATGTGTACCATCATAGATTTTCGCTAGGAGACCTGGTTCCCTACCCCCAAAGAGAGACTTCATGTTTCTCTTGGGATAGAAAATCCACCCTTTAAAGTAAGAGAGCCAGTTTCACTGGCCAAATTTCTTTTGACAACGAACGAATACCGTTGAGTCGAATTACATCCGCAGACCAGCATGATCGTTGTCGCCCCCGCTCTCCGTCGCGCGGCGGAGACGCGTATATGTATACGGAAGTCGCGTCGAAGTATTTCATCTAGTTTAAAATTAATTAGAGTCAAGTTCGTACCGTGTGTATTTAAAATTAACTGAACAATAAGAAACCTATTAATGAATACAACAATAAAGTTATTAATTACAAACGACTACAAGCCGCAAGTATTTTCATTTTGTGTTTTACTTCCTGTGTTGGTGTTTCGGAGTTTCGTTTGTGTTTCTCTCCCAGTGCGTATTCATTGTAACTACCATATTAAAATAAATATAAACATTCTTTTACCAATAAAATAACATTAAAAAAAATAAAAATCATTTAGTGTTTGTATTCTTCTTGTGGTGATCGTTCGCTCCGTATTTTGAAATTTGAGCATTTTCGCGGCGTCGCGTCGCTCAGAGTTGTGTCCAGTGAACAGTTCGTGGAACGGAGTAGAACCCCTTGTCGTACGTCGGCACATTGACGTCGATCCCCACATGTACCCATCTAGTTAGTTCGGTTAGCGACGTAATCACACCTGAACTTGTTAGGAAATCTTAGTTGAACCCGTGCACCGGTCGGCACTTAACTAAAATAAATCCTAACGGTCCATCAGCCAAGCTCCGGAAGATGCTCAAGGATTACTCCCAGCCATTTCACGAAGCCTATAGCTCAATGAGGTGGTATTTCACCGGGTGGCTGGACTTCGGGACCCTACCTAACACTCAGTAATTGTTCCGAACTACACAATAGCAGGAGTCGTCAGTTGAACCTAGGTTTGCACAATCAAGCACAGCCATTGAGGCGTCGATGTTGTTTACAACATAGCATCGGCGCCCCTGCCCTGTATCTAATATAAACATTCCCGCGATCTTCATCCTCGATGCATATGCGTTAATGCATACATTGTGCTTATTGTGCCCATCCTTATAGTTTACGAGGATAGTTACTTTACTTTGGCCCATTGCCGCATAATAGTGCACTTGTGTACACAATCCACAAGATTAGAGATCTTTTAACAAACACAGTAAGGCGATGCATTATGTTGTAAATAAATAAGTTAGGTGGACATAGGCCTGGCACAATTCGAAAGGGGTTACTCCCGAAGGAAAGTGTGGCGGTTCCGCCAAATCCCACGATTCGCTTTCCTGAAAAATCCCAATAACTTTCACCCAATCTCCTAACTTTGCGAATGCAATCACATTAGCGCCTTAAATGCTTCACGCATTAAAGAGATCAGATCTGTAATCTAAAAAGCCCCTGGAAAAGAAAACTTACCTTTCATGCATCTCTTCGCATACAATTCTCCGTAAGATTTCTTTCTTAATTTATCAGGCAGAACCCCCATTATTACAACCCAACTCCCACTGTTTCCCGCCAAGGCATTTGCATTGGCACCTGAAGACATTTTCCTTTTTCAAGGACATTTAATGCATACAACGCATTATGTTTTAATTCTTAAAATAGTTCCTTAATGTGCATATGCACCATAAATACAAATCATTCGGTACCCGTTGTTATAATTTGAAATGCAATGTCGGACGACTCGTTTTTACAGTTGCAACAAGCCGACCAGCGATTCGTTGTTCAATAGACAGACAATCATCCATTTCGTATTCCATTAGCACCTTTTTTCCCAACGTCGATAATAGCGACGATGCATCGCGTAAACAATGACCCGCATTACCGAACGAAGCATTTGGTCGTTTCCTCCTTTGTCTTTGCCGCCTGCCTGCTTCGTTGTTCCATTGCCTTCGAGCATGTGTAAACAACATCAGATCTGAACGATCTCACAAACACCACCATGATCTCCATTACGAGATCTGGTTGTCTGTTCTACCAAGAGAAACTTTACTTTTCTCTTGTGGTAGAAAATTATTTTCCCTAGTGGAGGGGGAGACTTTCTCTCTCAAGGAAAATGCACCCAAAAATTTCCCTTGTTAGCGAATCAGTCGCACGTGGTGATTATCGCTGAGTCCATTTCCATCTGCCGACCGCCACGGTCGCTGCCGCTCCCGCTCTCCGTCACTGCGGAGACGCGTAAATACATACCCGAAGTCGAATTGTATACACGGTGGATGCGTACACCTAGGGTCGGGTTCTTTGCACGAGTTGTACAAGTAACTGTAGTTTAAGTTAAGTAAACATTTATAATGATCAATTTAATGTTAATGACTAATATAACTATAGTAGTGGTTTTCAATCAAGAATAAAACTAAACCAAGTGTGTTTAATTTTTCGGCTGCTGTTCCTGGGTGTTTTTATTTACAATTGTTTCCTGGTGATCGTTCGTTTGCAGGCAGCGGAACAATCGTTTGTGACAGTGAAAGTGGTGGGTGGGTAGTAGAACTCGCGTCCATGCTGGCGCCACGACTACCTACCCCACAAAAGTGCTTACACTTTTAGCACAGCAGATACATGTAATTGGAAGGAGGGCGATCTTGGGTAAATAAAGTAAATAAGGGTTACCAGAGAAAAGGCCGGTTCTCAATAATTTAAGATGGGGCAAGGGACTTGTCCATCACCAACACAATATATGCATCCTCCAAGCAATTTTACAATTGTTTTATTTTTACATTAATGTTTTTGGTTTTCGTTTTGGATGGTGCACTCAATAGTACGTCGAAAGGGCCGCTGTTGAGGTAGCAGATGCATATTGTAATCACGCACACCTTGGATGCATCCTCGTATACGGTACTGGTTGTTAGACCCCCTATGTATGATAGACACACTCCAGCAGAACAAGCTGGAACAATATTTTCACCTAAAACCCATTTGAGCATAATAAAGTTTGCTTAAAGTTGAACTCGGTTTATCGTCGGGCCTCATGAGCCCGACCTGATATCCTTAACCTCCTACGTGCAATAATACAAAACAATGCACAGGCATTTTAACACTTGATTAAGTTTTGCACGGAGTACACGAAAGTTTGCCTGGTGGAAATACCTATAAATCCACAGATCCTGTTACTGGAAGAGGGTTAGTGTTTGGTAAGACGGTCGGTCTTAGGGTTGGGGTTGCTGCGCTATTCGATGCTCACACAAGTTCAAACAAACACACCCATCCACCCACACACAGTATATGAACGAGTGAGTACCTTTTTTTCCCTTGTGTTTGCCTTGTTTTCTGTTAATTCCTGGCGCAAGTTAGTGAACTGCGAAACAGGATAATGTAGCGTGTCGCATTCAACTTGAGATTCTACCAGCATAAAATTTGGGGATGAAATTTTTGGGACCCGCTCATCATAAATTCATTTTGTACAAAATGCTATAAGCACTTAGTGTAGCTTTTTGTGGCGGCAGCTGAGATATAGAATTTAAATTGAATATCATTCTACCCCCCACCATTAGCGAAAGCAGGCGAAGAAACAAACCATTCGTCCAAGCACTCACACAAGCACATGGGTTCACGCACACAGCTATGTCTGCTGGAGTTAATTTTGAAAACCTATTCTTACGTAGACCATTTATAGAGTTGAAGGGTTGCTTAAATGGTATGCAACTATTTGTTGTAAGGACGATTTGGACAATTTACAGAAGCGAAACGGTAGAGAATCCACGATGATGAATGCATCCGGTGGGGGAAAAGAACACCAGGGAACAGAGTTCCAACTTTTATACTGGGCTGCTTTCAACAACAATATGATCATTCAAATATGTGTGTGCGCCTGTTGACTCTCGGCTAACGAGTATGGAACATTTTGTCAGTATCATGTGAAATATTCAACTGAAGTTTTTTATTACTTCGGTTCTTTGGTTCGGTTCTACTGGCAAGTTGTAGTAGCTACATTTGAAAGTAATAAAAGCAGTTACAATGGCTCCACTCTTCCACCAAGACGAAAATAAGGGGGAAATTAATTAGGAAAGAAACAAAGCACCGGAAACTTTTGTTACGCTCAAGGATTGTATGAATCGAAGTACGAGAGTTCCCGCAGGAAATATCTTCCCACATCTACGATTAACTTTAAGTGAAATTTAATTAGGCAAAAGCAATAGGAAACGGTAACATCAAGGGAATTACTTTGGACTTTAACGATACGTCCATAAAGTTTTTTTATATAACTTCCTTTTTCGTTTCTGCTGTAAGGACAATGGATATGCAATCTTCACCTCATCGTCTTAATTAGTAGAAAGATGACATTTTACATTAAATTTTATTATTTAGGGGCTACACCTTACATAAGTCAAATGTGTTGAAAGGACACCTGTTTTACCGTATAACAATGTGCGGGCAATTAATTTATTGCTTCTCATGGGCTAAAGTTCGGGCCGCCTGTTATTCATAACAGACAATGATTACGCAAAGGTCATACAATATGCTTTATACTGTACCAGATCCTCGTCACAAAATCAAGATGGGTGATTTGTCTGCAGTTGTGGCAATAGACTGTACTAGATTCGTCTTTAAGGAGCTGACGTTCTTCTAGCCCATGTGGATGTTCACATTTGAGGAATTTATAGCGCCCGGCGCAGTTTTTGGTTGTGTGACCGAAGGATTGACACCATCGGCATTGAATAGCGGGAATAGGTTTCCCGCTGAGCTTGCACATAACACACATATGGTAAGTGCTTTTAATTCTTATGATAGCTTTAGGTAATTTCTTGGAAAGTAATCTCATACTTAAGTGCTTCCAGTGTTGTGACTTTGAGGCGGTTCCGCCAAACCCCACGGTTCACTTACCTGAAAAACCCCCATAACTTCCACCCAATCTCATAACTTCACTAATGCAATCGCATTAGCACTTTAATGCTTCACGCATTAAAGAGATCAAATCTTTAATCCAAAAGTCCCTGGAAAAGAAAACTTACCTTTCATGCATCTCTTCGCATACAATTCCCTGTAAGATTTCTTTCTGACCTTATCAGGAATCTCAAACGAATTCGGCACCTTCGGTGCCAAGCAAATCTCCCTAGACGTATTCCTGAAAACAAGAGGATTTGGTTTACATACAATGTAACCATCATAACGGGGACCATACACATTGCGTCGCCTATTTCCCGTCCTCACCAAGTGTATCATAAATCACCATATATACACATTGCCCGGCGACCTACACCCAAGGGACCAAAACAAATATACGCATATCGCATCTCTTGGCACCAATTAAATCCTGCGGCATAAGCAAATGCAAATAGGTATGGTATACTTACCCTTGGCAGCGATGCAGTAAACACCAATTCACGGTAATCTAGCTAAAACCCATTAACACATTTCCACATTGCATTGCGCCTATTTATTTAGCCGCAATGCACATCTCAGACAAAGACCCAAACGTTCCCTTTGTCTTTTCATATTTCGGGATCTGCTTCTCATCAGCAGCAGTATAAGCCAACACAAACCCAATTAGCATCCAATGAAATTCGGCTTGTTTGCTTAGCCGAATTCACTTCTCATGGATGCACATTTTCCCTTTCTTTATTTAGATTCGTTCTCATGGTGTGTCCCATGAAAGAACCCATGTACACACATACATGTGTACTACCAAAGATCTTCACCCCAAACGATTGAATATCGTTGAGTCCATTTCCATCCGCAGACCACCACGGTCGTATCGCTCCCGCTCTCCGTCGCGCAGCGGAGGGGTGTAATTAACCGGAGTCGAGTTTCTTTTGTTTTCCTGTCTGTGTTTTTTTTTTCTTAATATTGTACGTGTTCGTAAATGAAAAAGCAAATTGACAACAGTGATGCCGCTAATTATTAAGTTTGTGTTTTAAGCAGAGAATATAACAAAATAAATGCATCAAAATACCATGGATACATCCAAATCTAATGAAAGTGTTAAGCAATAGATATAAACTTAACAAAATGTGTGTGTTATTTTTTCGGCTGTAGTTTCCTGGGTGTTATCGTTCATCCTTACGCGTTTGTGGACAATTTTGGTGCTCGCATTTGCGGAGGAACAGTAGAACTTTCTTTTGGATCTTTGTGACAGTGAAAGTGGTGGGTCGGTAGTAGAACTCGCGTCCATGCTGGCGCCACGACTACCTACCCCACAACTTCTTCGACTGAGTCCTGGGATCGAAGTCAGAAGTGAGACTTTGGCGGTTTTTTAGGTGTGTTGATATATTTCCGCCGAACACAAAGAAAAGTAAAAGGCAAGGTTTTTCACTTACTTTGTTACTTTTATTTCTTTTGTTTCACCGAGTTATACGAGTACGCGACGCGCTCGAACAACCCTTTTACCTGCGATCGTTATCGACTCAGCGACTGTTTGTTTTGGACTAACCAACTTCTTCCCATAGGAAGAATTTCAACCCTTACATGCTCTGCCTACAATTTCCTTTCTTTCCCCTGAGATTCTCCCGGTTTCGGGGGTTCTTTCTTTTCTGTTCATTCGCCGAGTCTATGGGAGTATGCACCCACCCACATAAACGAAAACTATACTGTCAAAGTGGGCGAAGATGCGTCGAAGATCGTCAGGCGTTTTCCACTTGTGCAGTATCGCTTTCGATAAATTATCCGGGTGGGGTGTATTACCCTTCGTGATTATCTGAGTCAGAGTCGTTATCTTTAGACGCGATATTGTTTACTTGATCTTCAATGGAGAGATCTAGTATGGGCTGTATCCGATTATAGGCACAGTGTTAGTTTTTCATTGATTGATTATCTCTCTGTTCCTACAATGATTCTCTCCGTAAAGGAAACCAGCTTGGCGCTGGCTCAATGAGATATCGTAAACATTGTTTGTTCCTTGGCCGCATCGTTAACGCATAGAATTTTTGATGACTGTCGGCATCTGGCAGTGTGGTACTTAGCCACTTGTGTTTACCTGGTGTGTTCTTCAATAGCCGTACAGGCATATTCGGTTGGATGAGGAATGCGGCCCAGGTGTCTGCGGATACCTGGAGTGGAGGACACTAGGATCTATGACCCATTTTACTGGAGGAAAAAAGGTATTTCACTATACCAGTCGATTTGTTGTGTTCTAAGAATCCCCATAAGATTTCATAGAACGAGGTTGACTGTCCGGCTTTGTTTGGGTTTAGGAGTGGGCCTCTGCTTCGGTGTGGTTGTGGGGTAGGAAGTAGATGTGCCGGCGTACGGCACGGGGTTTGTGGTGAGGAAGTATGTGCCAGACACGGGCACTAGGTTCACTTCCTCCTCCATCATAAATTGTTCCACCGACGAGCACTAAACAGAAATCGACAACGCAGCGTCCACAACAGGAAAAGGAAGTAAAACACACGCAGTTCTTAATTAATTTTTATTTTATTACACTTCATGATCGAACACCGGACTGGAAATGACAAATTAAATGCAAGTTCACGTCGTTGGATTTATGAGTTTTATGTAATTTTTCCGAAACCGTTTGGTTCAAATAAAAACAAATCGACCAAACACCGCTCGACTTAATAGATGGCGAATAAAATTCACTGCGCCAATGACTCCGTATATCTGCGCTTGTCCGCCGTGCGCGGAGAGCGGGACATCGCGTGACCGTTCTGGTCTGCTGATATAAAACAACTCACAGAGGATAGACCTCTGACACGAATTCCATCCTAGGTTAGGCTTAAGAAAAGGGAAGAGAGAGAAAAACTTTTCTCTTAAGGGTGTGTCCGCCACAGAAATGCACTCTTTCAGTGCAGTGGTGTATGTGCATGGTTCTTTCATGGATAAGAACGAACCTAGAACAAAGAAAGGGCATAAAGTGCATTCATAGGATACGATTTCGGTAAAGTAAATAAAACCGAACTCGTCGGATGCTAATGGGTTTGCTTATGCATCGTTCGGTAATGAGGGTCAGCTAAATATATAGCAGCCGCTCATTAAATGAAAACAGTTTTTCGGATACCACAAACGATATGAATTGTTTATGGTATCGCAGGAAACCTATGTAGGGAGAGCGTTCTTCTGTTTGCACATGGTTCGAGTTAGAGAATTTTATTGCTGGGAGAAAAAGGTCGCCGGCCAAAGTGTTCGTAAAGAAATTTATCGTACACATGGCGAAGTTGGAAAATAGACGTCGCAATATTTATGGTCCCCGTCATTGTATGCAAACCGAATCATTTTGTTTACAGTAATTTGTCTGGGAATTCCAGATAAGCACAGAAAGAAATCTTACGGAAAATTTTATGAGAAGTGATGCATGAAAAGGTCGATTTTCTTTACAGGGACTTTGAGATTATAGATTTGATCTAATTAGTGCGTGAAGCATTTTCAGGTGCTTAATGCGATTGCATTAGCAAAATTTATGCGACTTGGGATGAGGTTATGGGGGTTTTTAGGTAAGTGTGCCGTGGGGTTTGGCGGCGCCGCCACAGGTTCACTTCCACTCCCATCGTCACTAATAGTTCTGTCGAATATCGCAGCAGATGCGAGCACCATAATTGTCCACGAACGGCAAAAGATGAAAGCTAACACCCAGGAACTTTAAACTCAGTGGCATGTAAGCCAACGTTCACTGAAAATTGTTCGCAATAAAACGCACTGTGTTGTGGTAGTTATTATTAAATAGTGTTTATTATTGGATCTAGAATAACCATGTTCCTCTTAACTCTAAAACTCTAAAACTTGTACAACATTCGCTCGATTTATTATAAATTTTGATTACACAGCACGGTTTAAGAGTTTAACCATAGGTTTGATTTAATTTGTCTTTTGAATTCACAACACGGTAAGGGTTTGTTCTGAAAATAATCCACACTAACTCCATTCCGGTTGAATTATGTACGCGTCCCGCAGCGCTACGGGAAGCGGGAGAAGAACCGACCGGCTCGGACTTCTGATTCACCCTCAATTCGGTGGGGAGTTTGTCACCACCAACGAAAAGAGACAGAAAATTTCTCGCTATGGGGTAACCAGTAGGTGAATCTTGCGGGCTAAATTCCGATGTATGTGTGCGATCGTGTAGATCTGTGTTGTTTACTCATGCGAGAAAGTCAATGGGAAACGAATCAGGAAACATTGAAAGACAAAGGGATCGTGTAGATCATTGCTTCTGATGTGCATTGTAGCTGTATAGATAGATCGCAATGCATCGTGGAAATGGTGCTAATTGAGGTTTTAGATGTTTATGGCATCTCTGCCGGCAGTAGAAACCGGGTTCGTGTTTGCGTTAGGAAATGCGGAAGAATTCGGTCTCGCTGATAATGCCGAAGATGCGGTAATTGTTTGTCGATTGAACAAACGAATCGCTGGTCGGTTTATTGCAGCTGCATAAACAAGCTGTCCGACATTGCATTTTTATGATGACGAAGGGTGCCGAATGGTTTGGGATTTATGATGCATATGTACATTAAAGAATCCTTTCAGAGAATTTGAACAGCGCATTAAATGCGTGAATGTTGGGAGAATTCTTTTTAGGAATTTTAGATAATGCGTTGTATGCATTAAATGTCCTTGGAAAAGGAAATGTTTTCAGGTGCTAATGCACTTGCATTATCGAATAACAGTGGGAGTTGGGTTGCAATTATGGGGTGTTCTTCGGGTTAGCTTAAAAGAGCCCCCACATTGTCCCTGAGGATTTTAATGAGTTCCCCGTAAATTACGGAGAGATCCACATAGAGCTTGCTTTTCGAGTGCGAGGCGTACGTCACCTTAAGGCTAGGAGATGCAGCTTTAACGTTCACATCCCCAATAAGTCGTTTCACGTTAGCGTTATAAATCAGAATTGGAGGTCACTATAATATTTTCTTGAAAGCAAGGTCTTTACCTGGATTTTCTTGTTCACTATCGTCTTTTTGTTCGTTCCACGGTGCTTAATTGTCCATCGAGCTGATAATGGAGAGATCTCCAAGGATATGGAACCGATTGTTCCGGCTGCTACTGCTACTGCATTTCAATTTTTGTACTATCTTGGAATATTCTCGTTGTTTGATGCCAAGATAAATCGATGGTAACCCATGTGTCCGTTTCCTTAGTTTTCTTGTGGTGGTTTATTCCGACTTCCTCTGCTCTAGGTGGCTTTGCTTGGGTGTCAATTTTGGGGGCGGGCCTGCATTTCGGTTGGGTTTCTCCCGCTTACATTTTTGAGGAGATCTTCAGCGTCTCGGGGCTTCCTAGGCTTGGGTTTACTCATGCTGCTGTGGGCTATGATGCCAGTACTGACCGGCAATGTCATCTTATCATTTTCCAGCCTGGCTTTTCTGGTGGAAGGCTTTCCATATACTATGTCTTCGTAGTTCAAGGGCGAAGAGATTAGATCTGCGTTCAGATAGTAATTCCCTCCTTGACTCCCTTCGCAAGCAGTCCTCGAATGAATTAGGGACTATTATGATTAATTAATTAATTTCTTTCTTTTATTTTTTATTTGGGTATTATGAGGGTTCTTGTGTTCTTTAATGTATACGTATTTCGTTGTTCACTATTCGTTAGCCTCTAATCATTTCATTTTGTTTATTTGTTTTTTTATATATTACTTATTTTATTAGGATCGGCGCAAGGCTAATAACCTTGCCCGTAAAAAAAAATTATTATGGAAAATTTGACAAGCCTCGAAACTTGCTAAATAAGGCCAAGACCGGATCCCGGTTGTAGTGCCGATAATGATGATGATGATTTTATTAGGCGTATTAGTCCGAACTCAAATTAAGATAAGACATCATGGTAACTCCCGGGGTAAGGATTTCCGAAGGTAAACTATTTCTCATTCGTATCCCCGGGGGATTATGTCAGGGGAAACATGTTCTAAATGTTTTGATAAGAAAATGAATTGTAAACAACTCGTCTCCGCGTGACCGGGCCTGCCCGCGAAACTCTCTCAACATTCAATTAATGAAGATGTGGGGGTTCTTTAAGCATTTTCCAAGAACCACCCATTTCCCTTAATCTAACCTCCCATTTCGCACCAGCAATAAGGATGTGCAAATCACCTGTGATCTGAAAAATAACCCATGGCAAAATCATCATCTTGCCACAGCATCAAGCATCATTCCATTAAGCGTAATCGGTTCCACTGGTCGGCAACCATGACCATTACGAACCATTTGAGAATCTACCCGGATCCTCTTGCCGGCGTTCATGTCTATCATACACACAGCAATCCCCCTGTGTTAACTTTTTCTACCAATCCGTTGGTCCAAAGACAAGCCTGGCAAGTTGCTTGCGTGCACATCTGCAAACCAAATTTCACATGATCGGTCACCAAACAGCTAAGCGATCATCGAATTGGACACGACCATGATTGTTATCCAAACAATCATATCAATGGTCATGTCCCACGATTCGTTTTCTAACCCAAACATGCAACCTTCCATCCTACCCCTTGCCGTCGTGAACAAATTTTCTGTTGACATAACATCACAGAAAAATCTATTTCTGGCTTTGGCAATAACCTCTATTGTTTTCAATGCCTTCCGGAAAGGAAGATCAACCGGTAAGGCACTATCTGTGGTATGCGACAACGCTCGCAATGCGATAGCTGGAGCACGATGGCTAGGAGGTACAAAGAAATATTGCGCGGTGGTGACGTTAGATGTTAAAAATGCGTTTAACTCGGTGAATTGGAATCGGATTCTAGAAGCGTTGCGCGATCTACAAGTCTCACCCTACTTGGTGCGTATACTAGCAAACTATCTCTCGGATAGAAGACTGCTGAATGATACAGATGAGGGACCACAGGAATATCAAATAACAGCGGGTGTACCTCAGGGATCTGTATTAGGTCCGCTGTTATGGAATATAATGTATGATGGTTTGCTCAGGGTCAATGTACCGGAGGGGATTAGAATCATTGGATACGCAGATGATTTGGCAATAGTGGCCGTAGCTAAACATCTAGATGACCTGCAGAATATTTCCTTCCAAGCAATCCAGAGCATTAAATGCTGGCTAGATATGGCCGGATTGCAACTAGCTGGACATAAGACGGAGGCAGTTTTAATAAGCAGCCGCAAGAAAGTTGAACACATTGATTTGGAAATAGAAGGACAAATAATGAGATCCAGTCCTTATATTAAATATCTTGGCGTTATACTCGACAACAGGTTGACCTTCAAGGAACACCTGAGGTAAACGAGTGAAAGAACGGCAAGAGTATGCAAAGTCTTAGCGAGACTGCTACCCAATGTTGGAGGACCCCGGCCCCACATAAGGAAACTCATAACCAGTGTCAACACCTCCATTATAATGTATGCAGCTCACATATGGGCAGGAGCCGCACAGTATAAGTCGTACATGAGGGGAGTGAACTCCGCACATAGACTGGTCTCACTAAGAGTATGTTATGCATTCCGAACCGTATCCGAAAAAGCTATAAATATTCTGGCCGGGAGGACGCCACCTGACATTGCAGCTAAAGAAAACGCTGCATCACATAAGGTCTCTCAAGAGAATCGTCAGAGAATGCGGTCAGAATTAGAACTCTCAAGCCTAAGAGAATGGTAACGAAGGTGGGATTCTTCCACCAAAGGAAGATGGACCCACACCATGATTCCTGAAATAGAAACATGGGTGAAAAGAAAACATGGCGAGCTGAAATACCATCTGACTCAGCTAATATCAGGACATGGATGCTTTCGGCAATACTTGCACAAGTATAAGCATGTGAATCACCCATACTGCTTGTATTGCGAAGGCAAAAGAGACAATGCGGAACACGTACTCACAGAGTGCGTAAGATTCGAGACCACAAGAACGATTTTGGGGAGACATATGAGACGGACAGTTACTCCGGGAGGAGTAATAGAATACATGCTTAGTTCAAAACAGGCATGGTCCGTAACAAATGGTATTCTCTGTGAAATGATGCAGCAGTTGCGACGCGACGAGCAGAGTAACAGGTAAACTCCGTCCCGCCCCGCGATGGAATATGTAAAATAAAGTTCCGCGGGGATCAACGGGAATATGAGCCTGGCCGGAGGTGGTTTTAGTCGGCAAGAACCCGGCATGCCTATGGATCGGTCGAGAGTAATCTTTTGAAGATTTCCACCTTCCTACCGAAACAAAAAAAAAAAAAAAGTGCATGAACATTTGTTTGAATAGCCGCTGGCTGGTTCCCTTTTTCTCATCCAACTTCTGATGCTTTTTCCCTGTCCTTGCTTCTAATGTACGGACATTCAATCAGATCTGCACGATCACATGGAAACCCTTCCAGTGAAACCCAAATCGCGTTCTCATTGGCTGCCGGGTAGATAAAGGATGAAAATCGTTTTTCACCATAGCATGAAAATCCACCCCAGTTGCGACCGGCGGTATGATTCGTCCAAGGACATGAGGGGTCAGATTTTAGCTACCGAGTCAGAGACACGTATCGTGGACGTTGTGTGTAAAAGGTCGAGTTTCAACAGCCAATCGCAAAGAGTCGAAATACACCGTCGACGAAGTCGGTGTAACAAATTCGTTGAATAACGTGTCGTGTAAAAAGTTAGTCCGTCGAAGGTTCTAATTACCTCAAGTTGGACTTACGGTCTACTTAAATTTAAATTCGTGTGGACAGGAAAACAGAACGACAAATAAATAAATAAAATTTAAAGATCGCGTCTAAATCATTGATTTGTAGTACAACGAAATTAATGTGAGAGTTACGTTGTTGTGTTCTCGTTTTGTCGATTTGAAATGATATGTCAATTATCCCTTGTAAGAGTTTCCTTTTTCACTCACTTTAAATACCACACACACTTTAAATAAAACACTCATTTTTTTGTTTTATATTTAAACAAATTTTTATTCTTAATTATTGTTTTTTAATTCCCATCTATGGGCACAACTTGAACTTATTAATATCGTTACCTATGCAGAAATTTAACTTATTACTTTCTGCTATTTAAAACCGTCAATTGAACTTATTAATTCTATACGTATGCAGAATTTTAACTTATTCGTTTCTACTATATAAAGCCGTCACTTGAACTTGTGGGGCTTTTCAGGGCCCGAAGAGCCACGCATCGCTTGATCCCCACCATTACCAGCAATACAACTTACCTTAAAGTAAGGCAAGATTGTAGAATCTTGCTAGGGCATTATCCGCCACCATAGCTGGAATCAATTCGGTTATCCCTACGGTTAACCGACATAAATACATACTAAGCAGCTTACCTTATTTGGGGGCTGTTCCAAGGCTCTTCTCCATGGTCATCACCTGAAAGCATAATTCCAACATCAATCGATTCTCATCGGTACGATCCTCGATCTATCCTTTCCAAGATAAAAAAGGTTCAAATTATTATTGGCCTTGCTGGCACGCATATTACTGGGTTATCAGCATGACCGATGCTGCGATCCGTTGCCGTTTCTCGGAACGATCGCCAGCGTCGGGCATGACCATCAATATTATTTACCCAATGAATGACCAACGATTCACACAATGGCCAGGGATGCAGTTTCGTTTACTTAAGTAGACATCTAAGCGGATGCTCTTGCCTTATGGCGCCAGAACAGGAGTAATTACCCTAAAACTCATGCATCTGATGTTATCTGGCCGTTGTGTGTTAGTTTAAACAGAATCCAAATGCACCCATGTTTATTGGAATTGTTTGCCTTCGGCGAGTGTGTCTGTTATCGGTCGCCAGCCGCCCGCGGACCTAGGAAACATTATGCCAATCAACTAAACGTTGATTTATGGTTTCACTGATGTGATAGCGGATCTTCGGTATATTTTCACACCCGATGGGTCCGCCGCCGGCGAGAGTTACACAAATTAATTGCGTACACAGCTGCCAACCCATCCAATGCCGGCGAACTCAAACGATCCGCATCACCGTCGTAGATCATGGGAAATAGCGTTTGTGTTGACATTAGATCGCAGAACCTTTTCCTTCAGCTAATGATCATTATGATGGGATGCGATAACAACGCCCGCATCCATTTATGTTCGTCCGTTGCTGATCATGTAGTGCATACATATACATGGAAAATCCACCCCATGTTAGCTAACCCAACCACGATTGACTGCCTCGAGTTGATCGTGTATCTCCTCCCCTTTTTGAGGCTATTCGTGAACGGTTCCTTCGTGCGTAGACGAATGGAAAATCAGTCAGATACAATTATTCAAGGAGTCATCTTGTGCCGGGGAGATGAAGGATTTACGAGTGTCCACATAGTTTGTCAAGTGTTAATGTCAGACGTTTATTTTATGTCACTACGAGTGTCCCATAGTTTGTCAAGTGTAATGTTAGACGTTTATTTTATGTCACTTCAAGTATTCACATAATTGTTTCGTATTATTTTATGTTACTTTGTTACCACTGTACCCTATCAACGAACTTACTTTGAAATCAAAATTTGAACGAATATGTAACTGGAACTTACTGTGAACAACTAATGATAATACACCAAGTAATAAAAATATACAAACTACATTCGAAGTGAAGTGTTTAATTTTGTTCTCCGCTGCTGCCTTGAGGATCAACTTGTGTGCTGGTTTCTTCGTTATCTTCGCGGAACGATTTAGTACCCCATTTTCCGTGTGAGAACTGGTTAACATCGTCGATCGTTGGGTGTTTTTAGTAAACCTGTGCCGTACGCCGGTACCCTAATATAAATAACTACCCACAAACTTATTAATTCTATTCAGGACCCTAACTCACCACCACCAACCGACCGTCCCGTTCAATTTTCGAGAACCAACTCCCTTAATTTTCCTTTTTTCATCGGACGAAAACTTTTCTTATCCTGCGGATAAAAGGATTTTCCTTTCCTTGTCTTTGGGATCGAAAGAGGAAACACGAAAGAACAATCAAGAAAGAATCTACCGATGAGCATTTACGATCCTTTGTGTCGGTCGGCGGTAAACGTACATGTAGTTCGTTTTATGGCGCGAGTTGTTTGTTTTAACTGAACACAAAAGGAAAATCAATAGTGCATCGTGTTAATGCACATTTCTGATTCCCTTTTTTTTGTGTTAGCTGCTGGGGTGAACGTGTAGTGCGTTTTATTGCGCCTGTTATTTTCTTTAACCGCATGGGCCAGAATCTCTTCCGTGGCAATCGGTACAAGGGAAAAGATCAATAGCGCCTAGCTGAACGTGCAGTTTGTTTTATGGTACCTGTTTATTTCTTCTAGGCGAATGGGTAAGGATGTTCCTTGTGGGAAATGGTTTGGGTAAATAAACCTTTGAAAGATCATAAAATTGCAGACGTGCAATTTATGATTCTCAACAACTTTACTTGAAAGTTGGTCATCTGGTCCACAGATTTGGATCCAGGCTATTCTGCGTGTTGAACATATTGTTCGTTCTTTCACGTCTTGGATTAAACTTAATTTCAATATGGGCAAATTGAACGTGCATTACAATTTGTTTGATATTGAATTTATATCGCGATATTTACCGTATGCGCGATTAATGATGGAGCTTAGCTCCAAAGAGGTAGGTTTTATGGGATGGGTGGTTGTGGCCGTAACACCCTTCAATAATATTTAAATGTAATCTCTCCGTATATCACAATCGATTGAGGTTTTAATAGCCTGCTGACAAAAATTTTGACCATATACATATTAAGTTTACAATAAAAATCATCTCTGAACAACAAGTTCCTGTGTGTTTTAATGTACTTTCCTTATCTCTGGTGAACAATTTCTTTTGTATTCGGCGGAACAATATCGTGGAGTGTACGTAAATCAGAGTCCGTGTTGACGTACCAACATACAATACCCACAAAGGCATTTTATAACGTCAGAAGCATCGGCTACAGAAAAAGGAATATGAACGTCGTCCACCAATGTTTGAAAATAGCTACACCTAATATTCTGGCCCGAGTTCTTATTTTATTTCATATTATTAGTTTTTATTTATTTACTTCTGTTTTATCGTGAAAAGACTATATATATCATATATATATATATATATATATATATATATTACATCAAGAATTATTATTTATTGGCCTGTAGGAACACGGAAGTTCATGACCTCACCGACTCGGGTTCGCCATCGTTCCCTGTCCTGGGCACTCTCCTTCCACGCTTGACCATTCGATCCGATCTCCTCAAGGTCAAACCTAACATTGTCCTCCCATCTCCGTCGCGGCCGTCCTGCCGGTCTCTTTCCCGTTGGTCTACCGTCAAGAATTCTCTGCACGGTCCTATCGTTCCCCATTCGCGCCACGTGTCCGGCCCATCTTAATCTTCGCGACTTGATTACACTTACTATTATAGGTTTGCGATATAGCTCTTCCAATTCGTGGTTGTGGAGTCTCCTCCATTGTCCTGCCTCCTCGTCATATTTACCTCCAAAGACGCCCCTCAAAACTTTATTCTCGAATACACGGAATTTGTTTTCTTCCCGTTTTGTGAGAGCCCATGTTTCGCATCCATATAGAACAATCGGCATGATTATGGTTCTATAGACACGGAGCTTTATGTTACGTGATAGCAGTCTGGATTTCAGCAGTTTACTTACTGCGTGCCAACTCGCGTTGCCGGAATGCAGTCTTTTGTTAATTTCCTTCGACATTTCGTTACTGGCCGTCAGTATCGTTCCCAGATATTTAAATTCTTTAACTTTTTCAAATATCTTACCTGTGACGTTTATATGTGTTATCTGAGATCCACCTGCTCTCGCCGTAATCATGTATTTTGTTTTGTCTTCATTTATTTCTAGGTCCACCTCTTCTGCCGCTTGCATGATGATTTCACAGTTTTTACTAACATTCTCTAGATTATCGCCCACGACGGCGATGTCATCCGCATATGCGAGCACTTGTGTGACCCCGTTCGGGGATGATCCGGCCATGTTGTCGTCTTGTACCTTTCTGATGACATACTCGAGCACAAGGTTAAAGAGACACGGTGATAAACCATCTCCCTGCTTTAGTCCGTCCCGGATTTCAAATGGTTCTGAGAGGTGGTTTTCTATTCTGACTCGCCCTTTGTTTTCGTTCATGCAAATTTGTATGACGGTGGCATATTTTTTTGGGACTCCCAGCTCAACTACAATATGATAGAGTCTCTGCCTTGCGACTGAGTCGTAGGCTTTTTTGAAGTCAACGAACAGTTGGTGAACCGTCTCTCCGTATTCCCACTTTTTTTCCAGCAGTTGTCTTATTGTGAACATTTAGTCGGAATCCACATTGGCAGTCTCCCAGTATCTCTTCTGCGTACGGTGTGATTCTCGCCAGAATGACATTTGTTAATATTTTGTATGCGGTTGGGAGCAATGATCTTCCTCTGTAGTTTTCGCAGTCAGATCTGTCGCCCTTTTTGAAAATGGGGATGACTATTGAGGTTTTCCATTCTTCCGGAGTGACTTCCTTATCCCATATTGTTTGGATGAGCTGGTGGATCTTTCGAGCGGTGCCTCTCCTCCATGCTTCACAAGCTCTGCCGGTATGCAGTCGACTCCGGGAGCCTTGTTGTTTTTCAATCGATTTATTGCGTCTACAACTTCGTTGAGAGACAGCTCTGGGATCTGAGGCTCGGCTGTATGTACGCTTGGTGCATTTATCTGTGGTTGATGGGTGCGTACATTGAGCAGGTTTTCAAAGTACTGCTTCCATATTGTCACGACATTGTTTGTTTCTGTGACCAGACAGCCGTTTGCGTCTCGAATTATTTTGGCTCTTCCTCGGTAGCCATTTCTAATTGAATTTATGCCGACATACATACCCCTGATGTTCTTTGCCCTAGAATTTTCTAGGATTTTTTCGATCCGAGTCTTCTCCCATTCGCGTTTTTTGCGTTTGAAGAGCCTCATTGTCTCTCTCCGAATTGTCGCGTATCTTTCTGCGTTGACTTCACCATATCTTTCTAAGTGGATCACTCTGAGGCGTTTACGTTCTTCGATCTTCGCCCTGCACTCATCGTCAAACCAAGGTTTGGACTTAATTGTTTTCTTAAATCCTAATACCTTTTGGGCTGTTAGTTTGATGGTGTCTCTGATCGATTACATCAAGAATATAAATTAAAAAATGTTCGCACTCTTAACACAGAACAACCGCACCCAAAGTTCGCTGATGTGTTAAACGCAATCATTGCCAAATTCGTCCCAGATCAGTATGAGAGACATTTTGTTTTTCGTTCAGCCCCTCCTAGTTTCGGTGATCAATGAGGGAAAATGATAAACGGCAAATATCGGGCATTTAACTCACTAGTAGAGTATTTGACTGCATAAACAGAAGAACCAGCGACCAACGGATAACAGTCAACGAGGAAAACACATTAATCTTTGTTAATTTATGTTGTAATAAAAAATAACTTACTACATTTTTTTATGCCTTGTTTTGCTCCATTTCATCGAATACATTTTTTTTTATTCGATTGAATTCTTCTACGCCCGACTTTCAACCTTCATAACCCCGATTCACCCGTGGTTATCTTCTGTCATGTCTTCCTATTCACAACGTCTTTCTTACCACGAATTCCATCTAGTCATCACCACCCAACCAATACTCTCACCTACCCCCGACTTCCGTAAGCCTCTTGTTCTGACCTTTTCTTTCGAATACACACACAGGGACCAGTTATTTAAAGTATATCATCAAATCTTTTCCGGGCATGATTTTTAAAAAGTAATGTAATCATTCCAGGAAAGGCACAGTTGTTCCTTTATCCATATTCAATGAACCATTGCTCCGAGTTCTTCAATTGCCTTAGAAACGGTACTGCCCCAAGCCTGTACCCATAATCCTGTTTGAAAATGTCATGGTGGATTTGCCATTTAAAGTCATCAAACAATCGTTTTTGCACGCGCATACTAAAAAACAAAAAAGAGTGTTAGAATCTCGTACAAGATGGTTGATGAGTCCTTTCCAAATATAATACTTACTTTTCACTGGCCATCTAAACATACAACAACCCATTGGTACACTGCATACATTGACGCCATCCCATTAAACAGTTGTCAGCATTTTAGGATGCATAGCTTGTAGGGCTTCGGCAAACACTGACCAATGTAAACATTCGTGGGTGTTCATCAAATAGCAATCAAGTGTTCTCAGCCTTATTTGCCATAATGGGACACCTCTCTTCAAAAACATCTTCACATTGATTGCAGGCACTTTTCGGTTTCTCCTTCTCCAGTAGGGATGAAATTAAACTAGGACCCTCCACAGCGTTTTGCAGGGAGTAGTACCGAATTATCTACCAACCAGATAATAGCTATCACCAACTCCAAATAAGCCAAACCCAAGTCATCTTTTCACCCAAAGGATCGAAAAACCTCTCCTTGATTTATGTTCGCCTGTTTAATGTGTGGGAAAAATTGTTCCCTTCAGCTAATTTCATAAAACGGCTGAATTTGAGAAGACCGTAAGCCGACGGGGCATACGAATTCTCAAAATGACTAAACGAGAGTGCTCATTCTAAATTACTATAGTCTCGTCCTTTTTAGCGGATTCACATTTAAGTAGTCAATATAACTGCGATCTAATAATATCCCCATTCATCCATGTGTCTGTTTGTTAGTTCGTATAATTTTGTTTATTTGTCCTGCGAGGCTGTGTTCATTTGTGAGTGTTAGTGTTTTTGGTGTGCTCATGTTCTGAGTAAACGTTTCATTAAAAAACTTCGCCAACTGTTGACCTTTTCTGTGTTTCACATTCCAAACCAAATAGCTTCCTTCCAACTCAATGGCCGCTCCATTGAAGTTTCTCCGGCCATTTTGTCAACAACAACCCAACGATGGTTTGAAGTTTACATTCCACTTCCGGATTATATTTAATTGTGGGGAGTAGCAGTGATAATTAGTGGACAGAGTGGTTAACGGCGAAGAAACTTCTTTCTCAAGGCTAAACTTTATTTTTAACTTCAATTTCAAGTTTAACTTTAATCTTAAATTTAAGTAAAAGTTTGAGTTAAAGTTTCATTTTTAATTTACACTTAATTTTAAATGCAACTTTAGGTTAAAACCTCAACCATCTGTTGTTGTATTCGTCCTTGATTGAGAAAAAAGGGGACAAAGGCGGAGAGAGAAGGAACCGTGTGCACATGAGAGGCCGTCCCAAGGGATAGCTTCTTTAAACCAGGTTATTAGTCAAAGAGGGAAGCCGCAGAGCAATTAAAAAGTTGCCCGACAATGAACATTCGAGGTAGGTGGAGATGTCTTAGGCTCTTGTCAAATGGAAAGGTGATACGTAGGTGTTGGTGATATTTATGGCTTCCGTTGTCATAACCAGGAAGTCGGGATTATGTACCAAGAGAGAGGAGCAACAGGAGCAATAGCAGGAATAGACTTTATTGAACTGATAAGCTTCGCATAATTACTTTTGTTTTATTGAAGTTTTCTTGTCTTGAGTATTGAAGGCTCCGTGAGCGTCTTAAACCTAAGCTGACACACACAAATTAATTGTATCGTGGTATTATGTTCGTATCAGGTGTTCTGCAACATATAATAAAAGAAACAAAAGAGTTTGATACACATTATCCTTCGGTGAATCCCGAAATGCTGTCCTTGACACTTGAGAATCTTTTCTCTTTTTTTTTTGGACGAGTCCTAGTAAATTTGCTGTAATGTTGAAGAACAAAAAAAAAAAAAAAAAAAAAAAAACACGACTAAATAGAAAGGAACAGAAATGAGATAAAGTGCTTTTACGTGACACGAATGTAGCAGATGGCGCATTTATCGAGTCCAGTCTGCACGAACAGGCGACTGGTAGATGAGACTAGAATAAGGTCATGCAACAAATGGGTTTACTAATAGATTTCGAGGGACATTCGGAGGTTGGTGGCAAACTTTTTGGACAAATTGGCATCCCACATGATTTGTGCCAAATGAACGTTTTCAGATAAGACCCTTAAGATTTGTGTGTTTCTGTTACAAAGGAATGGAACAAGACCACGAAGAATGGGAGTGTGGGGATAATGACCAAGAAGTTAAAAGAAAAAGTTAGCAATGCAAAACCAAATTGGGTAAAAACAGGGTCGAATTTTCCTCACGCCCGATGGGCGTCCATTCTCGATAAGTTAGTTATCTGCTATTACTTTGGTTAAAGCCACGAATAAACTAAGAATCCATTCGCCGTCCAATACCCTAGTCAATATATACTCAGGTGCAACAAACCAACAAATTTTAGGACATACGAGTGTGAGAAGAGTTATTAGTCGCCAAGGAACCACGTGTTGTGGCATTTATTGGATACATGCGATCTGCTGCTACAAATCATAGTATGAAAAGAAAATTACAGTTTCATAAGCGGTAGACCTATAGAAAACATATAACATCGACTGTTTTGAAGCAGCGGGTGTTCAATAGGTGGCAGAACCCAATTTATATTGTTTTCTATGCTTATCAACTTCAGATAATGTGCCACATGTTTAGAGATTTTTTGTGGAAATATATATTGTGAGTTCAATACGTGATGTGGGCTTTGTCCTCAAGATACCCACGATGTTGGCACTAATACTTGCATTCATTTTTTTCTAAGGATAAGAAAAATGTACTGGTTAATGATCACTTATCGAATGGTGGCAGAATTCATGGAACTGCACTAATCTGCGAATCCACAAAATCCCAATGAACAGTTTATATCACAGTTTAAAAAGGATAAATGTGATTTATGTTTAGATGTGGCATGTATGATTTCGTGACACGTCTTAAACCCAAACTGGTTATTCGGAATAAGGGTACTGTCATCAACCTGTTTGAGCAGAGCTTTCTTCATGTCCTTCTCGAATATTTTACTGAAATTTTGCTAGACATTTTTCGATCCCCGTGAACGAAAAATGTACGCTATCGCAGACGTTAACCTGTGGGGGGCGAAGTCGTGCCACCGACATGGGCGCAGAGTTCTACTAAAGTTCCACCGAGTAAAATGCCGAAGGAAAAGGACGAAACGCCGCCACGTTTGTCCACAACCGGGAGTAAGCGGAAAACACTGTCCACCGATAGTGCTCGAACTTCACGACATACCGTCCACAAGGAGGAAAAGTTAAACATACTGTCCACCAGAAGTAAATACGTAAAACACACGTTTGTTTATTCTGGAGAGGTTCTTTTTATTTAAAACAAATCGGGCTACACTTAATTAGTTTACAGTTTACAAATAAAATTACACAGCCGACGAACGGATGCACAAAAAAGGAAGTATACGACAGTGTACACTAGTGGTATAACAAAATTACTTTTTAATTAATAGCCCGATCACTCTACTCCACTCAGAATATCTACGTTTCCGTGCGCGAAACTGGGAATGGGAGCGAGACGACCTCGGCGGTCGGCGGATGGAAATGGACTCAAAGATTCAACTTTCGTTTGGGGTGAATTTGTGGTGTGGTGGTAGATATCCTCTCCACTAAGGATATGAATTAACTTACCACCAGAGAAACGTAAAGTCTCTCTTGGTGGAATAGAGAACCAGATCTCGTGATCTAGAACATGGGGTATGTGGGTGATCGTTCAGATCTGTGTTGTTTACATAACGCTTGCAGGTCAAAAGCGAAACTAAACCTAGACAAAGGATACAGACAAAGGAAGAAGCGACCTAATGCATCGTCCGGTAATGAGGGTCGGCTGAGTAAATAGCAGCCACTCATTAGATGCTACAAGGGATTGAAATAATGGAGATAGTATATCGTATCTCTGCCGATTGGGAGAATCGAATTCTTTTGTTTGCATATGTTTATGCTATTGAATCCAATCCGACGGCTAAGAGCGACGTCGGAGATTGTTTGAAGATTCAAACAAAGAAATATTTCCGCGAGAAGTATTTGCAGTTGAATCGATAGTTGCAAGTCATTTGAATTGATAGTTGCAAGTCATCTGTGTCAATGGTACATGGTATCTATGGCGAGACAAGTGTCGAACTCTAGTGTGAAAATCTACACTAATTGGAAATTCGGTTTTTGGCCGCTTATGCAAAGACGCATTGATACATGTATGAATGCCCTTGTAGGCAATATTCTTTGCAGGCATTTCCTGGTAATGCATTGAAAGCATTAATGTCCTTGTAGTAGGAAATGTTTATGCTGGGTGGTGATTGCGGTGCAGGTGTGGGAAAGTTGGAATTTGCCTGGCAACCGAAGGTACCGAATAGGTTTTGGGATTCCTGAAAAGGTAAAAAAGGAATCTTACGGGGAATTGTATGCGAAGAGATGCATGAAAGGTAAGCTTTCTGTTACAGAGACTTTTAGATTATGAATTTGATAACCTAGATGCGTAAAGTACTGAGGGTGCTAATGCGCCTGCATTAGCGAAACTTATCAGTTGGGTCGAAGTTATAGGGCGTTTTCAGGTAAGCGAACGGCGGGGTTTGGCGGAACCGTCACAGTACCCCCCCCCCCCCCCCCCCCCCAGAAACGTAGTCACGAAATAAAGAAGGTAGGGCTGAAGGGGATGGCACGGAATCAATAGCACGGGGTCACCAACAAGCGTAACGTCATACAAGGCTCTACCACCTTACTCCCACGTAAGGATCCTACCTTTCCTTTTCGTCACTACGTTACTGGGGGGGGGGGATACTGTACCGGTTCCACCAAACCCCACTGATTACTTACTTAAAGAACCCCCATCCCCACAACCCAGTCTGTATCAACTTTCTGTTAATGCAATCGCATTAAGCACCCGTAAATGCTTCGCGCAACAAAATTCACCAAATGTATCTACCTAAAAGCTCCTGGAAGAGAATTCTTACCTGCATTCATTTATTCGAATTCAAAATTCCTCTTAAGAATTCTGTTCCAACAGCATATCCCTGAAAAGAAAACTTATCGGTTCACATATCATGTAACCATCCCAACCAGGGATAATGATCATTGCGTCGCCCATTCCCAGCTTCATTCATGTGTACAACAAATCCCTTTTTATACACGTTGGCTGGCGACCTACACCCAATGGACCAAAACAAATATACGCATCTCGCGTCTCTTGGCACCAATTAAATCCTACTGCATAGGCAAATGCAAATGGGTATGGTATACTTACCCTTGGCAGCGATGCAATAAACACCAATTCCCGGTAAGTAAGCTAGAATCAATTAACACCATGTGCATGGGCATTGTGGCTATCGTTACAGCTGCAATGCATAGCTTAGACAATGATCTACCCGATCCCTTTGTCTTCTTATATTTCGGGATCTGCTTCTTATCAGCAGTGGTATAAGCAAACACAGATCCAATTAGCATCCGACGAGTTTCGGTTTTGTTTGCTTTACCGAACTCGCATCCCATGACTGCACTTATGCCCTTTCTTTGTATAAATAAACCAATGTGATCTTCATTCACACATACAAGTGTACCATTATAGATCTTCGCTAGGAGATCAGGTTACTTCCCCCCAAAGAGAGACATTACGTTTGTCTGGGAAGAGAAAATACACCCTTAAAGTAGGAGAGCCAGCTTCACTGGCAGAATTTTCTTAGCAAGCGAACTGAATCATTGAGTCGTTTTACATCCGCCGATCGGGCAGGTCGTGGTCATGTCACTCCCGGTGGGCACGGAGACGCGATATATCCAGGAGTCGCGGTTAGTGCGGAAGTCAAATTTAACAGTGCCATCTTCCTTTTTTTTTGGGACGTTCCCAACAGCTTTTTTTCCTTAAATATATATATATATATCAATATCCTGACACCTAATAAGAAAACAATAAAACCCTTTTCCAAATTACAACAAGTGAACAATAAAAATAATTCAGAAACTATGTGCAGTGTGATTCGTTTCATCAGTGTTTTACTTTCCTCTTGGTGGGCGGTGCGTTGCTGAGGTTCGTATTTGTGCGTTGCATTCGGTTTGTATTCGGTGGAACATTTAGTGAATGATGGGGATGCGAAGAGAATCAGCGCCGTACGCCGGTGCACAATGCTTCGCTCCCCACAAACCTCCCACAATCAAATAACCCATTCGCAAAAAAGGCAAATGTAGTACAAACCCAACGAAAATAAATACAAAAGAATGCGTATTCCTGAGCTTTGACACCGAGAATACCTTCGGTTCGTGAGAATTACCTGGCGGCCGAGGAACAAAGCACGCAACAGGGGGGTTGTGGCTCGGGCTGTATGATATGTGGCGTCGTCCTGCTAGATGCGAAAGTTGGCCTCAATCAAGTTCGCCGACCACGCTGCCCCAGCGTCAGCTTTGAGAAACAACACTCCAAAGATTCTTTTGCACAAATTCCTGTCCAAGAAATTCCTCGTAAATTACTTCAGTGTTTTTATTGACGTAGAATGCTAATTCTTTGTCAGAAGGTGTTTTTTTCATGCGATATTTTGCATATTGACGTTGCGTTGTCACTATTGAGAACACTGCACGATTTTAGTGGCATATAGTGTTCTGCAAATGGAAAATTTTGGTAAACCGGACTGCACTGCTTCAGAAACTGGCCCAAATTTAATCTCATGCGGAGGTTTGTCCCGTAAATCCTTCCACTTCCCTTGCACGGGCCTCGGGAAACGAGCCTCCTCCTACATAAATGAATACTCGCGTAATTTCACTTTCTTCTGCGACGAATGTGATTGCATCTCCTCGTTACATGTTTTGCTTGCAATCAAACATTTAAACGAGTTTCTCAGCCAAACTTCGGAAGATCTAAAACTATTTCAAAAAAAGGTCTACTACTAGCTCGCCAGACTTGATGAAGTATTTAAATCAGCTGAGGCCTCCGCTTCTGAACGCGATGACAGCTCGTTAATAACCCATCACAATAGGGTTGAAAGCCTAATTACCTCTAGCGCAAAATCGCTAAACGCTGACGTAAAACAATGCATCAACAATGCGATTTGTGACTTTAGGCCTGACCTTGGAATGCAAATCAGAGCCTTAGACCATTCAACAGACATAACAAGAAGCATAAATGCCTTATAAAAAAGTTGATCTCTCCCTACAAAGCTCTTCCCCCAAACACCCTGTGGCGGTTCCCTTGAACGCCACCAATCATCTTCCCATTACCTAGGTAAAAACCCCCATCTAGGGCATACAAAACACATAAAAAACGTGTACTCACCTTCCATAGCCGTACCTATAATACTAGAAGTACTTTGAAGCATTAATTCTAGCTGACATAAAATTCCATCAGCAACAAAGATTTATTTCCCTGAAAGCAATTTGGTCGCACCAACTAGCAACCAACATTGTCGGAACATATCCATGAGATATGCCCTTGCGCGCCAGCCGCACACATGCAGGAAAGGTTTCACCTTTCCCTTGCATATCATGTCCACATCGATCGGTCACCCGACCGACAAATACATGAGGGCATTAGGCCGACCGCCCAAGCAAGTCGAGTTCTCAAAATGGAAATTTTCCATCGAGAATTCGACTACGTGGAGATGTCATCAACATGTACACGGTCAGCAATAACGCTTTACGCAGTCGCTGATCGTGTAAACATCTCAATCCCTATGCAGGGATATTGGCACCAGCTGCAACCATGCCAGCTTATGTTCCCCTTAGGAAATTATCGTATCCCCGGTTCGATTGCTCATGCACAACATGAGAGAGCGAAGCAACCTCATCTGTGTGTGTGCACATCTTTTCGATGATCATCCCTTATATGGTCATCGGGGCTTTGAATGAAAGTTTCGGTATTCTGTCGTGTCGGTTTATATCTTTAATCGCGTTTCAGATTCCGTGGAGGCAAGTCGGGCTTCCACGTTAATTAAATACATAAATGAGAGTCTAGTTCAGTTGTTCGAGGAAATCGGTCGGCATTGAAAAGCTAAAGCAGTTATCTATTGTGATATATTGGCGTGTGATCGGTGCGCAGCCTTAAATTTAAATCCTTGACCTTTTTTGTTCACTTCTTTTAATCATGCAACTAAATGCATTTATACCGTGTTAAGTAACGCACTGTACATTATTAGTTAAGTGATATTTGTATGCATTTTTAATCAGTCAAATAATTGTATTTATACAGTGCTTGGAATTGTATTTTGTTTTATTATTTTTTTTTTGTAATTTTATGAAGTCTTCAAATTTAGTTAAAAGAGCAATAAAGAAATCTTTTAAGTTAGAATAACGACTTTCATTCCCTTTTGTTGGTAAACTATAAGTGGCATAGTTGTGCAGTTCTCGGACGGTGAACTAGGACCAAGGAACAATTGCGCCGTTCACGGACTGTGGACAAAGAGGTAGGGGACACTTTCGTGAAGAAAGCGAAAACCGCCCAACGAACATACTCCACAACCCCCCCCCCCCCCTCCGGCCATCCACCCTCACCCTTGTCAAGGGGAACCCTTACTATCCGTACTATCAGCACTGGCTGACAAAATGATTGACATGGAAAACGACCTCACTCTTATGCGGGTCCTGATCAGTGACCAAACTGATGAGATTAAATCCATATCAGTCCGTACAGTTGCAGTTCAGCGAACAGGTCTCCGCTACGCCGAACAGCGTCTCATTACAAGCCGAGATCCAACCTGCTCGTTGTTTAAGTACCGATACACCGATCCTCATTTTTCCTGGCTGACATAATATTTATTAATCGAGTCCTCCCCGGCTCGGTCGACTGCGCCTACCACCTTAACTTAATTCCCCTAAACACAAACCCTCGAAATATGTGTAATCCCCGTCTTCTCCACATTCCTCCCCACCGGACCCCTTATGTTCTGAACCAACCCCTTTCGCGGATGCTGAGAAATGTCAACTCCAATTCCACCTTGTTCGACTTAGACCTCTCTACCCATGCTCTCAAGCACCGTCTCCTAAACTATTCTCACCACCAATCTTAAGGGGCGCTTCTGCACTCTACTATAACCTGCCCCCACCCCCGCCCCCTCTCCTTCCTTCTTATTTTGTCCTGATTACCTTAAGTTAAGCCTAGTTAAGGTAGTTCTTAACCTCTCTAGTTTGTAATTTGGATATACTTTAGATGTAGGTAATTATGTTGCTTGAATTAAGCCAATAAATGGGGTGGTTGCTCCACTAAACTTAACTAAACTATGGCATAAATTGGCTTGGACGCGGGCTGTCATAAGCTGGTCTGAGAGGATGCCAGACGCCAAGGGTTTAAATGTCCCACACTATATATTACGCTCCGGACACGTAAAAACAACATTGCGAATTTCTTTTGTGCAATCCGCCATGTAAGGGTGGCGTACCCGACCAAAATCCCCTTTTGTGCGCGCGTTAGTGTAAAAAAGAAAGGTGACGTACTTTCAGGTTCCTACAGACCAGTAATTAGAATACAATAGACTCTACCATAGGTATCTCTATCAATACAAGTCGTTTACATTTGTCTAGTCGCACAAAAAGTTCAGTATGACAACGTAATTAGGTAATTAGGTAGAGGGTGCATGTGATGAAACGAGTGGCCCTGAGTGCAGTGGGGTGCCGTGAAAATGCAGTTCATTATTCCACACCAATTTTTTCACATCCTACTTTAGTTGAGAATTTCGAACAGCAGGAGTCCTTGTGATTTGAGATTCTAGAATGACTTAGTAATGCAACTTTTATGGGGAATGACATCTATACGGTCCAATCTGAGACTATGGATACGTCTCGATCCAAGGCAATCCTGGTTGTTTTTGTGCCAACAAATTTCAATGGCTCGAGAGTGTCCCGTTGCCTAACCCAATATTCGTGAGACAAGGCGCAATTCATCAGCTATGTCCTTCCGCATGCCCAATTATAGAACAGCAACGGTTGCACTGAGCAACACCCTGAACTAATATTCTGGACATCTATAGGTTGTTTTTTAAGAGGAACAGAACTTGAAAAAAGTAAAACACATAAAAGTTTAGCTATGAATATGGTATAGGCTTTAGTGAACACACAAAATTGTACCAATAATGCTTAGGTATCACTTTGGCATATAGGCGACAAAACTGGACTAGAATGTTAAAACATAGTGCACATAGAAAACGGGTAAGAGGTTAAGAAGGAAGATAAATTTGTACGTTGGGCTGTGTCCAGAAATAATGATGACCAGGTAGCACATGAATGTGCAGAGCATTTCACATTTATTTAACCTTTCAAGACAGACTTTTTTTTAAAGAGAATGAACGAGGCAGGTTACATTTCTAATACTTCACTTGATAAATCTATTTGTGGGGGTACGTAGTTGGTGTGCCGGCATGGGCGCTGGTTCTACTACGACCCAACTAACACCAGGAACTGGTGCTGCAACAATCACCAGGAAACAAAAAGTAAAATAAAACACCGATTGTTTTGGTAGTTCACAAGCTCTATTTATTATTATTTATCTTCTTTTATTGCATGGTTCGATATCCATAGGTTTTTACATCCGGGATTTAAAATGTCATTGTGGTTATTGTTTATTATTCAATTTCATGTAAAGATATTTATATTAACACTAGGTTGTACGATTGACGGCCATTTCAAACTTAACAATGATTTCAAATTAACTGAACTAGAGCCCACAGCAATGGTATCGGAAACTGTCTTTGGCGTTACTTTGTCTGCCCTTTTGCAGAAAGGATTTTGTTAAAAAAAAAAAGGAACCCGACTCTAACTCGACACAACTAATGGTTTTTACACCCTCGGGGGTAGGCTCACCCCCGGGTGAAGGCTGGTGTATCTGAAACGCGACCGACCCCTTAAGTGGTTGAATTACGACTAAGCGATATGCATTCGCTAATGGGGTCAGTTTCCTCGAGAGAGTAAGTGTTTCTCTCGTGGTGAAAATGAGAGAAGAGGATTTCGCTGGAGAGGTCCTGTGGTGGTGTGCGTGTAGTTGATCGTGAAGATCATGCAGTCTATCCATGCGGTGAAACAAAGGATAAACGAGATTGCACTGGAGACAAAGAACAAAGAGGAAAAGTATCAAGGGCATGCTTGGTAATGTGGGTTCAGCTGAGTAAATACTCTGTACCTCATTAGAGCAGCATTGGGTGCTAATGGATTTTACTATTTACACAATGGGAAATGTGTATCGTATCTACTACCGGCGATGGCTTGTCGGTTGGACAAGGGATCGTGGGTTGGGTATAATGCAGCTGAACAAACAAGCTGCCCAACGTTGCTTTGGTCGTTGGACAAAAAGGTCACCAACCAATGTGCATGTAAGAAAAATTGTTGTTGCACATATGAGGCTGGGAGCCGACGCGAAGATAACATTCCCTGATTATGATGGTTACATTATATATGAACCGATATGTTTTTAGGAAAATGTTTCCGATGCGTTGATGCATGGAGAATGGTGTACCGAATTCTTTCAGAGAATTTGAATAACGCATTAAATGCGTGAATGCTGGGAGAATTCTTTTCAGAAATTTTTTGGTAATGCGTTGAATGCATTAAATGTCCTTGAGAAAGGAAATGTTTCAGGTATGCTGGTGATTGAGATGCAAATATGGGTTGCGAATAGGGGGGGGGGGGGGGGTTCTTCAGGCGAGCTTTAAGAAACCCCCACATATTCACTATAATAAGGTAAAAGAAAAAACGGACGTTTTTTTTTTTGCATCATTGCAAAGTTACAGCCTGGGACATATATTATCCACTCGGCCATTTTAGTAGACTGACAGTTAGCATCTAACTTATCGAAACATTTGAATTTATTTTAATATTAATTATAGTTTTTATGCACGCTTTCTGATTGGCGGATTTCAGAGAGGTGGAATGCGTACACAAAGCCTAGACGAGCTACAAACGTAACAATACCTATAGAAAGGAGATAGGCTGGATAAGGTGGTCCTTCATTCTAACTACGGCTTTGAAAGACGCACTTGTGCACGTACTATTTTAAATCATCATCATCATCATTATCGGCACTACAACCGGGATGCGGTATTGGCCTTATTTAGCAAGTTTCGAGGCTTGTTAAATTTTCCATAATACTTTATTTTTACGGGCAAGGTTATTAGTCCTGCGCCGTTACTATTTTAAATGCATGTGACTTAATATGAGAAGTAGATTCCATTTAGGAAGAAAATTGTGTCCACGTTGAATGAAGTGAAGTATTTCTTGGAAGATCTTAAGAAACCCCGTACATTTGCGAGATGTTTTTTTTATCACACTTTTCTCGGGAGCGGCGAACCTATAGCGCCGATTAGGCGCCCCGAGATGCCACCAAATAACTGTTGCAGTTCTTTTTGAACAGTTGCAGGTTGTAACGGTTCGGGAACACTCGCGAATTAATAAGAGTCTTCTTATTTAATTACAAAAAAACATTTACCCTTTATTATTTTTTGAGTTGTTCTTAAACTGTATTTACAATATTTTAGATACTAGGTGTATCTACACGCATCACTCGATGAAACCTGACTAACCTATTCCACCGTTCGCCTATATCCCTTTTCCAATCATCTTTTTTTGTTTCTCCAATTCCTCATCTCACACTTCATTTGGGTCGTGGGATCGTTTTGATAATCCTGTTCGATGGTTGTTTGGACAGCTGTGTCATGTCGGGTGCAGCATTGAATTCTATCTTCAATGCTGAAAGTTTATCTGGTACATTGTTTGGACAGTTGCAGCAGTGAATCCTATCTTCAATGCTGAAGGTTTATCTGTTGCATTGTTTGGACCGCCGTGTCATGTCGGGTGCAGGAATGAATCATATCTTCAATGTTGATCACGTTGGAGGTCATCATTTTTATTACATTGTGATGTAGGTTTGTGATGAATCTTATCTGCTAGTTGGAAGTTGGGTGTGTTAACTCTCCCCTGGCTTAGAATAAAACGTCCTCGTTTTCATTGATTTAACTCAACTCCCTTTCGTAGGTTTCTTGAGATTTCCTCCTTTGGATCAGTTGTTTTTTTTCTTGATAGTGGTTGCATAACCTTCTCGTTATAAGGGATATGATTATGGTGATTATTAGAAGGGATACAAGACAGATGGAGCTTTTCACTGGATTTTCTTCGACTGTGATAAAAAAATGTGGAAATTTCCCGGCTGTTTGTGAACTTAGTTTCAGGATTTGATTTTTGTAATTTGAATACTTCAAAAATTTCGTAATGTTTCCTCGTGATTATTGTCTTAAGTTATTTTTTTTACATTTGGGTATATGATTCCATCTATATTGACTGTGTTACTGAACTGGATTAAATTTGGACCATACAGGGTTTTATTATTCACAATATGTTCATAGTCTAGTAGTATATGCCCATTTTCTAATTCATTAAATGAATCATTGTTTTTTTTTTTTTTTATTAGGGTACATTGGGCTGGTTCAATATTTAAAATCTTAATCGTACAGTAGTCTGTTGTTTTTACATATTTAAATACCAATATTATTTTTACAATTAGATACGTGAATATAAGTCAAATGGTTACAGTATGGGATCTTACATGCTAGGTTTATACTTAATGGCTAACATTGGGTATTTGTATATAATGGCTATAGGACCCTTAAAGTAACATGCAATGATTTTAGAATATTCCATGGCGTGTATTGTATGATAGGTAAGTTTGTATTTCTATGATGTCGCCGTGGTCTGAAGTACCTGTGATTAATTTAAATATGGTTCTCAAGAAATTATACTTCTTTTGCTCCTAGTCTGGTGTGGTATCAACTGGGATTTTAATGATGAGCATGGTGAGAATTATCTTTAGCTGCATGGTTGTGACCGGATATTGTCCTTGTGAACTTGGAGACTTCGATTTGTAGTTACTGTGTTTCCTTTGTCTTCTCGTACTATGTGTTCAATAAACCTGTCGGTATTTTTATTTCGGCGTTTGGATTTCACGTAAATTCTTTCTCCTGGTTTATAGATTTTTTCTGTGCGGTTTTTATTGAAATAGTTTAGGAGTTGCTTTTGTTTTACTTCTAATTTTGCCTTGATGTCCAGTTGCGCCGCTCGGTTGAAAAACACGTCCTCGGGTCACTGAGTGAATTGTTCGATTGTACTGTTTGACTGCATCGAAAATGTAATCTTTACATTCGCCTCCGTTTGCCTTTGTTAATTCCCGGACTATCTCTATTACTGTAGAATGGGCGCGTTCTACTTGGCTGTTGGATGTGGAATGATCCGTGGGGACTCTTATGTGTATCACGTCATGTCGGTCGTAAATGTTTCTGGCATAATTCATCATCATCATCATCATCGGCACTACAACCGGGAACCGGTCATTACATTGGGGTTCAGTATCTTCGATAGGTTGGAAATTAAGTTTTCTTCGTTTTTGAAATTAATTATGTGTCTTGAGTTTTTAAAGATAGTATGTGATCGTAGGTCATTAGATGATGTTTTAGTTAGAATCATTTGATTTTTATATTTGTTGAGTGCTTGTGGGCTTCTTTCAAATTGATCAATAGGTGAACTTACTGCGGAATGATCTGAACATGAGGTTGAGCTTATTTGTTGGCAGGATAGTGCGTCTGCTACAACGTTTTGATTACCCGGTTTGTAGACGATTTTTGCTCCAAACTCTTCGATGAAATTCTTCCATCTTTTTAATTTTGTATTAGGGTTCTTCTCTGAGGTTGCGAATGTTAGTGATTGATGGTCGGTATAGATAGTTAAATTAGTTATTCCATATAGTAGATTTCTTAATTTCTGAAGTGCCCATACGATAGCCACCAATTCTTTTTCATTGGTAGAGTAGTTTGTAGGGGTTTCTCTATCCTATAGGAGAAACAGCCCACAATTCCAACCACAATACCTACCCATTTCCTTGATAAGTATTTACCTGTAAAACATGTCAAAGGGACGCATAGCTAAACTCATTATTATATGCAGATAATGCATAATTGAGTTTAGCTACAATCAACGACATACGGCAACACTATTGCGCTTACCATGGGATTTCCACCGGAAATTCCATTCGTATTGGTTAGCAACAACCAAGTCAAACCAAGCGACGCGGTTGCGTCATAGTCCATAGGCTTGGGTATTTATCGAACATTCCACAGAATGTTATTATATCCCCAGCCGATGCGGCGTCCTATTGACTTTTCCCAGATCACCCATTCGCTTGGGATCAATGATCTCTTTTTGCTGGTGAATAACCTTAGCTAGGTTTTCCTCTCTCTCGTATTTCTGTCTTGGTATAGTGCGTTGACCTAAGAGATTATCACTAGGTCAGTAGACCAGCCGTATACACGGCATTGACACACACACACCTAGCCAGATCAACCCTGGATTATTGTGCTTTCCCTTTTGATTTCTCCATTCTGGCTACGCCCATCGACGTCGAACGAATACACAAGTACGTTTCGACCTGGATGAGTGTGGTGAGTTGGGGAACACACAAGAGAGCATGATTACCATTGGCAGATCAATGTGTGAAAAGCAGAAATTACGATTTCCTCCCTAATTTAGTTAGTCGCTATTCAACCCTGATTGTGGACACACACGTTTCGCGAGTCACATCTTAACTACATAGTGCTCACATGCATTTGAGTCAAATAATTAATTACCGCGGTCATAGTGTCGAAAAAAAGGTGTTTAAACTTGGATTATATATATAAACTATTTAATAGGATTACATTAATAAGTAAAAAAAAAACGGATTAACCTCAAAAACTATACCAGTGTTTCCAATTGTTCCTGTTTTCCTGGAGTTACAACATTTCCTTCGGAGTAACAAGTGTCGGGGGATTTTAAGTGAATCGTGTGCCATACGCGGCATAATACTTCAACCCCCACAAGTTTTGCTCGGTAGACGTTAATGTTCTTGATATGAAGGTGATAGGGTTTCTTCCTTGGCTTAATACAGCTCCTATGGCGAAGTTACTCGCGTCCGTAGTGAGGTCGAAAGGTTTTGATAAATCCGGTTGATATAGTTCTACTTGTGCCCTTAATTCATGTTTTATTTTGTTGAAGGATTTTTTAGCATTTTCATCGAATTTTATTGGCACTTTTGCGCTTTTATTCTTCGATGTTTGCCCATTTTCCTGTTGTAATAATAATGTCATAGGTTTAGTGATGTTTGCGTAACCTCTAATAAACCTTCTATAATATCCAGCAAGTCCGAGAAATGACCTTAGTTCTTTCAGGATTGTCGGTTCGGGGTAGTTTTTTATTGTGTTGATTTTTTCCGGATCGACGGCTATAATATTATGTTTAATTATATGTCCCAAATAATTAACTTCCTTGTTAAAAAAATGTGATTTCGCGTTTGATATCTTCATATTTGCGTTCTTTAGGGCATTGATAATTATCTTTATGTGTTCAATATGTTCCTCTGGAGTATTTGAAAAAATTAGTACGTCATCGATATAGAGATACGCGATGTGATAGCTATTGTAGTCTGTACGTCAGAGCCGAGTCCCCGACCAGGCGGATCATTCGTCTTTGTATGCTCTCAGGTAGGTCGTGAGTATGTTTAGGAGCAGAGCTTCAAACATGAGAGTAATATTCGAACGCCGATCTAATTTGGGAATTATACAGCAGAAGAAGTTGGTCCGGACTAAAATATTTCTTGGCTCTAAAAAGATAACTCAGTTTTCCAGAGCGGACCTGGCGATTTTCGACACGGGTTTGTGCCACGATACACTCCCACAACCCTTTATGCCGAGTAACTTCAAATTTCCCCAGATTCGAGGGCCTGGCCATTTATTATCAGCTGTGTAACCGATGATCCACTTTTCTTTGCGAATGTTGTATACTGTGTCTTCGTTCCATTGAAGTCGACGATATTGGCCTTTCCCCACAGCAGGACCTTATCCAAATTTCGATGCAGAGAGTCGATGTGGCTACATCTCAGCTGGTGCGACGTTGATCCACCCATCGGGCGATCACTCGAAAAAGAGGAAACAAGTGTACTATCATCCGCAAAACTGAATACTTTGATATCCGTTGAGTCCAACGAATCATTGATGTGAAGCAAAAACAAGATTGGAGCCAAAATATAACTTTAAGGCACTTACTGAATTAATAGGGTACAGATCCGAAGACTCGCCGTTCACAACAATCCGGATCGATCGATTTTCGAGGAAGTTCTTCGTCCAGTCGCAAAGCTGCTGAGAAAGCCCATATGAACGAAGCTCGTTCAGCAATGCCCCGTGCCAGACGCAGTCAAAAGCTTTGGAGATATCCAATGCGACCGCTCTTGACTCACCATGCCCCTCAATGTTAGATGTTCATATATCGGTTATAAGGGTCAAAAGGTCTCTCGTGGACTGCCTGCCACGAAATCCGTATTGACGATCATTCAGAAGTCCGTTGCACTCCAAATACTTAATTAACTCGGCATTGACGACCGTTTCCATCACCTTACATAACATAGATGGTAACGCTATCGGCCGATAGTTTTGTGGGAGACCCTTTTTCCCCTTCTTTGGGATTGGCTGAACTCGAGTGATGTTCCAGCAGGTAGAAAGGGTCCCCCCTGCATAAGATAAACGGAAGAGTCCGCCAAGAACCGGCGATAGTTCTGGAGCACAGTTCTTAAGGACTATTGCTGGTATTCTGTCCGGGCCGGTTGCCTATCTACAGTCCAGCATACCTAGAATGCGTTGAATAGTACGAGGGCGAAATCTCACATCCCGCATCGAAGACGGTACCAGCGCTATCACAGGTGGCTCTAAAAGACCGGCATCAACGTGTGAATTCGCGGAAAATATATTCGCGCACACATTAGCTTTATCCTTTGAATTTGAGACTAATGTCCCGCTGCCCATCACCAATGGAGGACAAGAGAAGGAGTCAAAATTGCTGCTGTTAGCCCTTGCCATTGACCAGAAGGAACGCGAACCAGTCGAACACTGATGGAGTTCATTGGTCACTCTGTCGTCGTAGGCCTGTGGGGAAGAGGTATTGTGCGCCGGCGTACGGCGCTGGTTCACTTTCTTCCTCCATCATCTAATGATTGTTCCGTCGAGTTTTGTCCACCGTTAAATAAAAGAAACAAAACAAATTCATCGTCACCGCACGCTGCCCATCGAAATATTAGAAGTAAAACTCCGTCACAAGCCGTTTAACAATCAAGAAAAATGAAACACTATTTATTGGAGTTATGGCTTTAATTGATACCTTGTATTTAGGGTACATTGTTTGTTACATTTGTGTGTTTACGATATTGTTTACTGCGTTATCACTAGTTCTATTTGAGACACGTTTAATAGAGTACTTAATGTAATTAATGTTTACTGTTCTATTTCATGTTAAAAATATTAATGTTTACTTTGAAATTAGGTACGTGTGCACACGCTACAGTGGGTGGTTAAAATAATAACTAAACTCGACCGACTCCTTTAGAGGTTGTAATACGACTTTTGAATATACGCATCCCCGTGCGCATCGGAGAGCGAGAGTTGGATTAAGACTCAGCGATATTAATTAACTGGGAAAGGAAATTCGGCCAGTGGTACTGGGTCTCTTAACTTAAGGATGCATTTTCCATCCCAAGAGAAACGTGAAGTGTCTCTTTGGGGGTAGGTAACCTGATCTCATAGAGAAGATCATAGAGATACACATGTATGTGTGCACATTGGTTCTTTCATGGGACAAAATACAGGAATAATGTGCATCAATGAGATGTGAGTTCGGCTAAGTAAAAAAGCCGAATCTCATTGGGTGCTAATTGGGTTTCTGTTTGTTCATGCCGCTAGGTCGTGAGAAGCAGATCCAGAAAAATGTAGGACAAAGAGATTGTATAGATCGTTGTCTATGATTGTGCATTGCAGCTGTATTGATAGACCGCAATGCTGGTGGACATGGTGCTAATTGGTTTTAGAATATTCACAGGGAATTGGTGTTTATGGCATCGGTGCCAAGGGTAAGTACACAATTCCTATTTGCATTATGCTATAGGATTGGGTTTCAGCGTCGTTTGCGCCAATTGTGTGCAGCTGCGTTGGATTGTTTATAGTAGGGAGAAAAAGGTCGCCAGCCAATGTGTATGTAAACTGATTTATTATACCATGGTGAGGCTGGGAATATGCGACGCAATGTTTATGATCCCTGTTATGATGGTTACATTATATGTAAACCAAATTTTCTCGTTCTCAGGAATTCGACTAGGGAAAATGCGTATGTAAAATTGGGATTTGCCTGGCAACCGAAGGTGCCAAATTGGGCTTGGGATTTATGAAGTTTGGAACAGAGTTCTTATAGGGAATTTTGAATTCGAATAAATGAATGAAGGTAAGAAGTCTCTTCCAGTAGCTGTTAGCTAAATACATTTGACAAATTTGTTGCGCGAAGCATTTACAGATGCTATTGCGATTGCTTTAGCAGAAACTTATGAAAGCTGGGTTTTAGTTATGGGGGTTCTTCGGGTAAGTAGACAGTGGGATTTGGCGGAACCGCCACAGGCCTCCTCCCCGGTATCAATCGATTGGATGCACGCGTTTCTGATTCTAGCAAAATTCGTTCTGTTATCTCGGTGGGATTGGAGGGCCATTATTTAAAAGATCTATTTTTGCCGCTGTAATCTGCTCGCATTTTTTATAAAACCAAGGCTTATCAGATGAAATTCGTTTGATGGAATCCGGATTGTAGATCTACATCCCGAGAAGAATAATCTTCGTGACCCAGTCCGGGCATGCGTTAACATCGGAATCTCCGAAGCATATCTCCGACCATGGAAACGATACGAAGAAATCTCGCAAATCGTCACAGGTACCAGCCCCATACCTCCGAACATGGGGAAGCTGCTTAAGTCAGTTAATCGCTTGAAATGCAAGTGGATGCGGGGCGGATACCAAGCATTGATCTGAGTTTCCGAGTGGCGCAGAAACCTCCTCGGTATAAATACCCGGTTCGGATGTCAAACACAGATCCAGGGTATTCGCGTAATCACCTCGGACATCCGGCACCTGCGTAGGTTCCTCCACGAGATGAGTCAAGTTGTGGCTAACAGCAAACATCTAGTTAGCCTTGCAGTCTCGTCGGTTCTGTTAGAATGCACAAACCAGGGGGAACTGCGTACATTAACATCGCCAAGATAATTTCAGAAGCCAGGTGGTTGATCTGTATCCAGTCGACGGTATGTGAAATAGTTCGAAAAATGTCGCTGGTCGATCGTCATTCGGTGAAGCAGGTGCCGTTCATCGACAGTGTATCTAGGTTGGGATTTTCCCTCGGCAATAATTTGCATTGGGTTTTCGAAGGATTACATTTTAGTCAGTTTATTAATGCCCATTTGTACTTTTTCTTTATACTAGTGTGCACACGCTGCGGTTGTTGAATCGCGACCGATCTGGTAGATGGTTATAAATCGACTGTCTGGAAAAGGGATGAAGTTGGGTAATTTTATTTTTCGCACTTGATAACCAAAAGAGAACATACTTCTGCTCTCTCATTGCCACGTCCGTCGATGTTTGGGGGAAAATCGGTTAATTTATAATCGACGAACATGGGATAATGAGAGAACAGAAACACGATGTATGGTGATCAGTGCATTGAACCGTATGGAAACAGAATTATGGAGAAGAGGAAAATGTTGTGAGCGCTATTCACCTGTAAAATGAGATCGTTGATTCCAAGCGAATAGGTGATCTGAAGAAAATCGATAGGACGCTACATCGGCTAAAGAAATCTGATCATGGGAACTAACTTAAATGCTTTGATAATTTGCCCAGCGGTCGCAAGATTAAGCAACCGTGTCGTTTGATCAGACTGTGCCGTTGCTAACCGACATGATGTGATTTCCTGTGGAAATCTCATGGGTTAGCGTAATGGGGTTGCCGTATGGCAAAAAGGGAGCTAAACTCAATTATGCATTATCTGCATAGGATAATGAGTTTAGCTATGCGTCCGTTTAACATGTTTTACAGGTGGAATAGCTTATAAGGGGAATGGGTAGAAATGACGCGCTGAAAGCGGTCGAAATAAGGTATGGAATTGTGGGTTGGTTCTCCATGTGGTATAGAGAACACCCACAGGTCTACTTAAATCCGGCGGGGAGAAAAATGGTCTTTTAGAAAAGTAATTTGAAAAATTAGTGTATGCCTAAGGGTGCATACATTTCGACCGTATAGTATGTTTATTAGGTTCGATGTGACCAGTTTAGTTAAATTATTTGAATCGGCGAAAAGCTTAGCATTATTTACTATTTATTGGCCTATAAGAACCCGAGAGTTCATGACCTCACCGACTCGTCTACGTCTTCTTTTTACCGAGTCTGTGTTTTCTTGATGAATTATTCCCTTATGGTAGTGTCGGCTCATCACACCTACGCCTACTGGATTTTTTGTTGGTTTGTTATGTTTATAGTTTTCATTCAATTTTGATTGTTCCCCTGAGTCTTGGGGTTTGACATACTTGGCCATATCGGAGCACCATTGTAGGGTCTACTTACGGCTCTGATTCGACCCAGTGTCAGTGGGGCGCCATTATAATACAGTCGGTATACCCCTGGGACCAAACTATCCAATGGGCGCGGTGACGCGTAACATTCTTGTTTAGGGCTGGTAGATATTTGTATGTTACTCCTCGCTAGCATGTCTGACAAGGGTGACCCGACTGGAAGCGTATGCTTCCGTCAACATAGCCTGATTGATTCATTGTAATTTAGGCCCCCGCACCACGCCAAGGTATCTACCACGCTGGGGCGTAAAGTCCTTAAAAACAAATAAAATATTCAGGAAGAGTAATCAAAACCCTATTCACCGTGTCCACATAACATGAAGTGGCAATTCAAATACTTGCAAATATAGGCATGGGTGTGAACACCAAGATGTTTGTGATTGAAGATACTTTAGAAAAGGTGAATGCGGTGGGGATTATCTTTGAAATTATTTACAAGGCGATTGAAACAATTCGCGCCGAAACCATGACTTGTAGGACAGACCCTACTGAATTACCAATACCTTCGAACTGATTTTACGCCGTTGCGGCCAAAAATTCTCAGCCTTACCCCAGTCAACGAAGGAAAAAATGACAAACGTCATAATCACTCCGCACAAGTCCGATAACTTAGAGTGAGGAATAAATTAGCAGGATAAGATGGAGTATTCAACATTGTACTCCAGCATATCTCCGCAATGGCAACGTCATAATACACATTACCTAAAACGATGGAAAACAGCCATCACAATGCCTATTCCAAAAAAGAGAAAAGATAGTATAAACCCATGGAACCTGAAATCGATTGGTTTATCAGTAGAGTATAAATAAAGCACCACTCAAACGTATTGACGACAATAATATTATTCATGGAAAAAGCGAAGGAATTTGCAAACGAACCCCTTGATTTAAGCTTGAGAGAGGTAGCACACGAACCGAACACGTCCCAACCGATTTTGGGAAAAATCTGGAAAAAAAAATTGTTTCATGGACAGTTTAAATCGACAGTTTTTGACAGGATGTATCTCAGATCCTGTTTAGCATACACACTAGCGACTTGATAGGCGATCTCATAATTAACAGGACAACTCCGAAAATTGAAATCACTATCAGTCAAATGCAACAAATTCAATCAAGTTCTGCGGTACTGCGACGAATGAAATCTAAATATCAATTCAAAAGTACTGTTTGGAAGAGTGTTATATGGAGATTGGGGTTTTCGAAAGATGATGTGTCAGAAAAGCTAAGCATATGTTACTATCATAAAGACAAAAATAATAACTTATTCCACATAAACCCGCTATATGAATATGTCCCAAACCCTGCTGAAGGCTTCTTGAAATATCAATTGCAACAACTTTGCTCTGATTGTAGCTATTTTTGAAGAGTCTCCACTTTTCAACTGATTATCTAAGGCAGTGTTGTATTCCAGAATACTACCCTTATTCGCTTTAACACTAATCTCATGTCCGTTCTAACACAACCTTTAAAACTACATCCTCACATATCTTACATTCTCATTTAATACAATTCATAAATAAACAGACACAATATTCTATATCCAGTCACTTACAGCACATTTAAAAACATGCCCCTTTTCATAACAAGCACATTTTTCATTTTAAAACATAGCACTTTGATTTTCGTTCAAAGTTTATTCAAAATTTTAAGTCACAGAAACTTCTGGATTGTTTTGTTCATTTTATACGACACAGTTAGTTGGAACAAAATGTTCTATAAAAACAGGAACATTTATATTGTAAAGTAGTTCGTCTCGCTTTTAAACTACTGAATACTGGCCTCAGTAGAACGCTATGTAGCATCATCTACCAGTTCGTTCGAAACAGAACCTTCCAAGTTAGAATGAATGGAAAGCTTTCCCGAACTTTTCACGCCGCTGCAGGCGTACCACAGGGCTCCATTCTAGGCCCCATCTTATTCAATATTTACACCTCCGATATTCCCCGCCCTGTGGACGGGAGAGTAAACCAAATATGCTATGCGGATGACGTCCTGGTGTACACGTCAACCAAAGGCCCTAACCTCGCAACAGATCGACTCAACTGTCACTTGGACGAACTGTATCAGTATTACAGTCGATGGAAAATTCGACTTAATCGATCCAAAGCAGTAGCCATAATTCTGAGTAGTAAACACTCCCAACCTACTTCTCGATATTCACAGAATATTCGAATAAAAATGGGAGATAGTACGATTAGACCACAGGACAAGATGAAATATCTCGGGGTCACTTATACCCCAAAAATGAATTTCATCAAACATGTAACCACATTCTCCAAAGGGGCCTCGGTCGGTCTAAGCAAACTGCACAACATCCTGAAGTGGAGGAGCAAAGTTGACACCAAAGTTAAGCTTCTCTGCTATAAGCAGCTAATCCGATCTGGAATATCGTACGCCTTTCCCATATGGTCCTGCATATCTTCGGCTCAAATGAAAAGACTTCGGGTTTTCGAAAGGAAACTCCTCAGAAGATGCACCAATCATTCTAGAAGGCCTGACGGTCATCATTACCCCAACTCCCACCTATGCGAAGGCGCCTCCATTACCCCTATCGACGAGTACTTGCTTCAATTAGCATATAAGTACCTCGAAAACATTCAGAACAGCGAGAACCTACTTGTACGGGACTCTTGCGTTCTTGACCCTTCTCTCTCTCGATCTCTTCGGATCAAACCCCCACAATTTCTTCTTCAGTACAAAACTGAAGAAAGCACCCTTCCCAACAACATTCCCCTGTATAATAGAGGATTCCTGGACCCATCCCATAGGGTCTACTATTAACAAACCAAACACACGAACGCACAGTACAAGACGGCACAAACACAAACATACACACCGACCAAAGAGCAGATTATTAGACGCCAAAGACGTGATCTGCGTTTACTACCGCACCCAAGACCCACCGGTCTAGTACGAGGGTTGCCTTTTATATTTCGGGATTAGAGAACAAAAACAAATATTGATCAGCGAAAATCACTTTATTGTTTTTCAAAATATTCCCCATGAAGATCTATACACTTTTGCATGCGTTTGAACCAATTGTCGAAGCACCTTTGCCACTCTGATTGAGGTATCTCCAACACATGCATTCTGAATGCAGCAACCGCTTCTTCAGGTGTCGAAAAACGTTGACCTCTCAGTTTGTTTTTTACGTGCGGGAATAAAAAGAAGTCATTCGGTGCCAAGTCAGGACTATACGGCGGATGACCCATCAAATCGATGTTTTGGGTGCTCAAAAATACAGTTGTCGCAGCCGATGTGTGAGAGTTCGCATTGTCGTGGTGATGAGTGATCCGTCTTCGGCGGTTGGTTTTCCTGATTTCTTGGAAGACAACTGGCAAACAAATGGTTGTGTACCACTCAGAATTGACTGTTTTGCGTTGTTCTAGTGGTACGGTTGCGACATGTCCAGTTTTCCCGAAAAAACAGGCGACGATTTGCTTGGAAGTGCTTCGTGCGCGAACAACTTTTGTTGGATTTGGCTCATCTTGAAACGCCCAGACAGTCGACTGCTGTTTACTTTCGGGCTCATACGCGTAAATCCACGATTCATCGCCTGTCACGATGTCATAGACGTGTTTCGAGCACCACGACCGTATTTTTTGAGCATTTCTTTCGACCAATTGACACGAGCCTTTTTTTGGGCGATTGACAAATTGTGTGGGATCCAACGCGAACAAATTTTTTTGACAGTCAAATGTTTATGCAATATTGAATGTATGCTGGTCCCACTAACGCCTAAGGTTGTCTCAATCTCACGATAGGTCACATGACGATCTTCCAATATCAGTTCGCGCACAGCATCAATGGTTTTCGGAACAACAACTGATTTTGGACGACCTTCACGAAATTCATCTTGGAGTGAACTACGACCACGATTGAATTCACCATACCATCGATAAACACTGGTCCTTGATGGAGCTTCATCGCCAAAAATTGAATTAAGTTCATCCATGCACTGTTGCTGAGTTAATCCACGCCGAAAGTAGTAAAAAATAATCGCACGAAAATGTTGACGATTTAATTCCATTTTTGGGCCGAGATGAATCTTTTAAGTTACTGTAAACAACACAAATAGCGCTCGTATGTCAAAACGTTCTTAGTGTGTATAACCTCAAAAATGTCCAACTTTACGACAGAGCTGTCAATTGCCGGATTGCAACGCTAGGGTTGCCAAATCCCGAAACATAAGAGGCAACCCTCGTATGATTTCTTTCCCACCATCCCTCTATAAAAGTAGTTAGAGAACACTTGGACTAACACTGTCCACACTATCCTTGGATACCCCCCCCCCCCCCTTTTTTCTTCTCTTTTCAGATGCCGCGAGACCGAGCCCAACATTCTCACGGATGTGGGTGATTCTGGTTATCGCAAGATGACCAGAAGTCAGAGACAAGATGAAGGACACATGTCCTGTCTCGCTAAATTCGGCCTTCTCGCCACAATTTTTTTTTTTTTTTTGTAAAGTAGTTCAAGTTAGAGCTCAGCTTGAGATAGCTGAGTTCAATAAAATATAAAAATAAATAAAACCTATAATTAATTTAATAACTAAGAACTATAATTGTTTTAATAAAAAAGAAAAGATATTATAACCCCCACGCTCTTCCCTCGAAAGAGGAAGCACGGCGCTGGAAACGTAACAGCAGTTTAATAAACTACGTTAATCTGAAAATGTTAACTTCGTATTACCTTTCAAGGATCTGTGTTTTCTGAGCCCACATGATTGTACCTCGAAGTTGTTGCTTGGAAATGTACAGTGGTTCAGAGATTGACATCGATTTCTGTAAATGAAATGCAAGGATATGAATCATCTTCGAGAGATCCACCACAGGCGGAACTTTGGGGATAAAAAGTGGCTCCGTCTTGAATTTGATAACTTGAATTCTAATGGAGTTCAGCTTGGTGGTTATTTGAGACGCTATCACGTGCCATCAAACCGTCTTTAGATAAAAAATTTGTAGAGCAAGAATAGGAAAACGAGTGGCAGAGGCAGCGGCAAAATAAGACCAGAAAATATTCTTCATAAGAGATGTGTAATAAATTATACCAAATAGCCCCGCGATAGAATGGAACATTTCTTAAATATTGCTGTTTCGTTGTTGGTAGATAGTTGCATATGTAGACTCAAGGCTCTCCCTCATAGTAGTCTCCTGTTCGACGTAATGCCGTTTATGATAAAAAGGTCCCACTCACCGTGAGTCTGATTTACGAAGGAGACGGTACGCAAAAACCCACAAAAATAAGCACACCAAACGATGTAGGCATCTTAAAGTCGCACCTCGAACGAAACATGGGTAGAAAACGACCCAAACGGAGGTAGTCGTTTATCACTTTAGCAATATTCCAAAGTATGCATTAGGACCCGGTCCATTGACTTGATTTCCTACCCCTTTTCTTTGCCTTTCGTGTTTTCCGTTTTCCTAACATTCAGCCTTTTTTTTAGTGTTCCTTTACCCGAATTGAGTCAAGTGCGTGGGCTGTGCCCTTCTTACAAAAACAATACAGAAATAAATCCCTAATGCGATTTTTTTTCGTATCGTTTGGGTGTTGTATGTCCAAATTTTGGGAAGAGAGTTTCTGTCGCCCTCGTTTTGTCGACAGGCTGGTATATTGGAGAGCAACAACAATCCTCAACGAGGAAGCAATAATTTGTTTGCAGTTTGCAGAAGTATTGTGCTAAGGAAATAAAATTTATTGCACTCATAAGGATACGGGTCTCGCTGGTCACTCTACTATAGAATATAGTAAAGTGCTTTTCAAGGATCTTATGTGTACAGATGTTAGGCATAAAAGAGATGTCTGATTTAAGGACAAGTATCGTTTCAAATTGCTTGGATAATTGTATCCTTAAATATGTAGTTCAGTCCTCTTGAGTCACTTTTCGGCTGCGCTTGAGAGGAATTAATTGATGTCCACTTCTGTTATCGAGTTCAATTAAGTTCGTTGTCCTTTGAATCCTTTTCATGTGGAATTCTCTGAAACTTTGGAATTTAATTCGATGAATGTCCGTAGTTTATCGGAAAATTCGGAAAGTGTATGATGATAATGTTCAGATTAATTTGGAATTCGAGTGTCTTGTAAGGATGTGCTTATCTCGATAGACCTAAGAATTGATTAGGCTTTTGATGAAACTAATAAAATATATCTATAAACGGATCAACAGAACAAAGATTCCCGGTGTGGGATTAGTTCTACACCAGATCACCCAGTATTCATTTGAATTCAATGAAGATTCGCGACAGATACAATAAATACAGTCAAGAGATCTCTTGTTTTGGCCAAGTTAGTGTAATAATATCGTAGTCACTGCATATCTGTCCCAATGCACTGCTCACATAGTCGTGTGCAGAATGCAGCGCCACCTTCGTTCTCGGTTTCCTCCATATATACTTACCGTGAGATGACGTAACATTTTAAAACTTTCAGTTCGTTCACAGGAAAGTTGTAAATCACCATTATTCGCAAGGTACAGGTCTGGATTCCAATCCCAACAAAGTAAGTAGTACTGAAGGTCGCTCATTTGCGCCCAGTTGCTCCTTTATTGCCTTCCTTAAATGTAGTGACCTGTATACTCTAGCAATCGCCACAAGTGCAGTTTGCTGTCGACATTAAATCGTTTACTTAGCACCGTTCCTGAAAATCAGCTCAGGCGTTTATATAATGCCCTATTGCATGCAACAGTTTAGTATAGTATTGGACGCACACATGGTGTTTGTATAGCAATCTAATGGGCAAGTTTATCGCCGTCTTACAACTTCAATGTGAACTGGAACTTGACACGTATAGCCTGCATTCACTTACATTGCTGAGTCCATGTTTGTGAATAGATGCTGAAGTCGTAAGTTACTTGGTTTGATATTGTAGGAAAAATTCAGGATATATTTGTCCGCACAGAGTATTTCCAATAACCAATTGAATATTGTACATATATTATAACGCTTGAGAAGTACACAGGAGGTATTTTGTGGAAATGGGAATAGGAATAAGTGTCGTGACATCTTTTACCTCGAGACAATTTACAGAGCAAAGGGAATGTTAAATTACACTCGCATTCACGCATGCCTTAGTTCAAAGATCATCACCTTAACAAGAGAGTAACTACGATAAATGCTAGAGGAAAGTAGTGACATACTCTCTTCCCATAAAGAAGAATTTTGTCAGAATTTTATCTATTAAACTCAAATATAGAAGGTAACTCTTCTTTAAAGTTGTCCTTATAACAGTACTTTGCTAGATGATATTGTGGCGGTTCCGCCAAACCCCACGGTTCGCTTACCTGAAAAACCCCCATAATTTCCACCCAATCTCATAACTTCACTACTGCAATCGCATTAACATCTTAAATGCTTCACGCATTAAATAGATCAAGTCATTAACCTAAAAGTCTCTGGAAAAGAAAACTTACCTTTCATGCATCCTTTCGCATACAATTCCCCGTAAGATTTCTTGTCTACCATTGCAGGTATCCCAAAGCCTATTCGGTGCCTTCGGTTGCCAGGCAAATTCTAACTTTCCCACACCTGCACCGCAATCTCCACCCAGCATAAACATTTCCTACTACAAGGACATTAATGCTTTCAACGCATTACATGAAAATTCCTGAAAGATTCTGTTCACACATCTAATGCATCATTAGAATTCGCTGGAAAATAATTCATTGGCATACATGTATTATAAGTAGGAAAACTATTCCGGCACCATTGTTTGCCAAGCAATTTTGTTCCTCATGTGCACCCTTATCTTCCCACATGCACGTATCTTGCAGACCCTTTGTCCAAGGGACAAAAGCAATACGCGCGTCTAGCGTCTAGTGCCATAAAACCGAATTCCTACGCATGTAAACATGCATAATATCCATCCAATGATTTGTTTCCCCACTAACAAACAATTTCCAATTCCTTTCTCTGCCGCAACGAATTTCCCTGCATATACAAATGCAAGCAAGGGATTCGTTTTGGCCACCGAACCCAAGATACCATATACAATTCTCAATGTATAAAGTATTGTAATACATTAGCACCTCTTTCGAATGGCTATTCGTATATTTACACAAGGGCATCACTCATCTAAGACTTTTATGATGCCCTCGTCTCATTTTTATTCTCTTACCACATTTCTTCGCAGTACCGTCGTCTATTTATTTAGACGCGATACACTTCATAGACAATGATCTTCTCGATCCCTTTGTCCTTGCCGCCTGCCTGCTTTGTTTTGCCATTGCCTCCGCGCATGAGTAAACAACACAGATCTGAACGATTACACACATACCACCAGGATCTTCATTACGAGATCTGGTTTCCTATTCCACCAAGAGAGACTTTACGTTTCTCTGGTGGTATGGTATGGTATCCTTAGTGGAGAGGATATCTACCACCACACAACAAACTCACCCCAAACGAAGGTTTTATCGCTGAGTCAAATTACATCCGCAGACCAGCACGGTCGTTGTCGCTCCCGCTCTCAGGAGAAGCGTATATACACAGAAGTCGGGTCGTGAAAGAAGTGTTTCACCGTGTTCAAAATTTATAAAGATCGATTTAATGTGAAATAATAAGTTCTAAGTGAACCATAAAAACACGAACATATGTAATAATGGCTGAGAACAAAGTAATTTGCATTTAGAGAATAAAACTGAATAAACTAAATCTCTGTGTTTCATTTAACTTGTTTCCTGTGTTGTGATGTTTTGTTTTGTGTTGCATTCCTTAGCGCGTGAACTATAGACGATGGGGATGGAAGTGAACGGAGTGCCCATGCCTGGCACAATACTTCCCACAATATAAACATATTTACGAGGTTAATCTGCAGTTTCTATAAGCTTTATTGGACTAATGCGTGGGCTCTGTTTCAAAATCACTTCTAAGGAGGAAGTGGGTTCGGATTTCAGGTTCTGATGCACCTTGTAGAATTCTGCGGAGGGATGCATTGGTATTCAGTCTACTGAATCTCACTTCACCACAATAATCGGATCTGATTAATGGCTTCTGCGTGATGCGTTAAGGACACACGTTTTCGAAACTCGTTTATTTAAATAAAAACACTTATAGACGCACAAAGTAGGCCTTGTTACACCTTCAAATGTAGTCAAACGTATGAGGAGAAGTCAAGAGCCCTGTGCGTAGGGACTACCCTGTGAGTAGGGCGTTAGAATATACTCACAGCTAGGCCAGCTTGTCGTAAGAGACGACTAAAGGCCGAGTGGTAACCGGGGTCCCAACGCCCTGTGCGCCCGGTGAAATACCACCGCATCAAGCTTTAGGCTCCGTGAAATGGTCGGGAGAAATCCCTGGCCATCTTTCGGAGCTTGGCTGATGAACCGGCTCGAGAAAAGGTTGGTTAGGTGGTAGTCGGTGCCAGGTGGGATACCACGCTGTACATTCCGCGATATCGCGGAGAGAAATCTTCGACGGTGTTTCGGATGTGTGGGTGATGGCCCGGACTGACACGGGGATAAGTCATGATGGTGCATTCTGATATAAAGAATTCCGGAGGTAAACTAGTCTCCCATTCGGATCTCCGGGGAGGACTATGTCAGGGGGAACATCATGCAGATATCTTGATAAATAATGGAACTTTGAGAGGTTCGTCATCACATAACCGGGCTCGCTCTCGAGGCTCTGCCCACGCTCGACTGGGGACGGCATTTTGTAACATCAGGGGCATCGGTTTCACCAATACGAATGTAAACGCCGTCCATCAATATTTGCAACCAACGAAACCGGATATCCTTGCCCTAACTGAGACCCAGATCGATTCGTCAACTGATTCGACATATCTTCGTTGCTCAGGATACGACTTGCATTCGAGATTCCGTTTTAAGGGCGGAGTCTGCGTCTTCGCGCGGTCCGATCTGGCTTGCCAGGGGATGGAGGCGTTGGAATCCAATAATATGGACATCATATGGTTGAGGGTCGTGCTGAGGAATTCCGCGTAAATTTCTTTGTTGTCTTTACCGCTCCCCGAACGACGATCGACCGGCGACCCAGTGTAACACCTTTTGGTATACACTCTTTACACAATATATATATTGTTACTAAATATGTTTTTGCTGAGGGTACTCACGTGGAAATCCTTGGTAGTTTCTACCGGCTGCGTATGGAGTTCGTGGAGACTATGTAGAGCGGCTGCCCGTTGCGCCCCTTGTGCGGCCTGCGTCTATGGAAGGTATCCTGGAGAACTTGCTGCTTACCGGACACTAATTCGGTTTGAATTAAAACACAAGTGGTAATTTGTTGGTTTGTACTTTTACTTTTAAATCCTTTTATATTTTATAGTTCAATTTTTTAAACACAGGGGTTTATTTAATTTTTTAGTTACTTTATACTTTTGGAGCACAACCACAGACTCCTTATTCACTCTCAATCGACAACTACTGACTGACAACCACTTTGTCAAAAATCTCGACTGACTTTTTCAGAAACTCATCTCCAACTCAAATTCGCCCTTTGACCCAACGAACAGGTACTTTTCTTTTTGATCACCCATTCTCGATCGCACCCTCGCTCTCATCTTCTCATTGCCACGCCCATTGAGGTCAGTAAACTCTTGCGAATTTACCCGACGGTCAATGAACTAGGAGAATGAGAAAACGCAACGACGAGCATGACGATTATAGGGTTGCTTGGCTTTCGCTTGCAACGAAAGCGAAACCAAGTAGGTGACAGTATGACACCGTTTCATGTTTTGTTTGCTCTCAGCGTGCTGATCCAAAATGCACATCGAGAGGGGAAACGGCATCGGTTGAAAAGTATTCTTTTCATACTTTTCACCAGACGCTGAGGTTTTTGATCCCCAGCGAGTGGCCGTATCTAGCGAGGTCAACGACCGCGGCTGATGCTTGGGATATTATCGGCGTGTGGGTAAAGATAGGCCAAAGGAATGCGACAACTCAAGCTGTTGCTTTATGTAATAACAGCGTGGCTTACCCAAGCTTTGCGGTTGCTAATCGGGCATGACAATCTTGACTTCCCATAGGAAATCTCGTGGGATATATCCAAGAATGTTGTCCTTTATGCCAGCACATAATGCGAATCATTTTAATGATTCGCGGGGTGGTTTTAATGTTGATTCTAATGCGAATCAATTTAATAATTCGCGGGAGTGTTTTTATTCTGATTTTAATGCGAATCAATTTAATGATCCGCGGGGGTGGTTTTATTCTGTAACACCAGCTTCTGAAATTGTTGTCCTTGGCGATTTTAATGTGCACAATTCCGGCTGGTTGTTACATTCTAACCGAACCGACGAGGCTGGGAGGCTGGCGGAGATGTTTGCTGTAAGCCACAACTTGACTCAACTCGTGGGGGAGCAAACGCGAATGCCGGATGTGCGAGGCGATTATGCGAACACCCTGGATCTGTTTTTGACATCCGAACCGAGTATCTATACCGTAGAGCTTTCTGCGCCACTGGGAAGCTCAGATCAATGCTTGGTATCTGTCCCGCAAGCACTTGCATATCAAGCGAATAACCGGCCTAGGCAGCTGCGCCATGTATGGAAGTATGGGGCTGCTAACTGGGACGATTTGCGAGATTTCTTCGCATCCTTTCCATGGTCCGAGGTGTGCTTCGGAAACTGCGATGTTAACGCTTGCGGGGAGTTGGTATCAGAGATTATTCTTTTGGGGATGGAAATGTATATTCCACATTCCATCAAACGAAGTTCCTCTGATAAACCTTGGTTTGATAAAAAACGCGAGCTGATTGCAGCGGCAAAAATAGAGCTTTTAAGCAATGGCGCTCCAATCCCACCGATGTTAACAGAACGAATTTTGTTAGAATCAGAAACGCGTGCAATCAGGCGATTGATACCCCGAAGAAATTTCACAACGACAGGGTGATCAATGAGCTCCTTCGGTGCCCAACTGGTTCGCGCTCCTTCTGGTCAATGGCAAAATCTGTCAGCGGTAACTTCACAACCTTTTCTTTCCCACCGTTGGTGACAGACAACGGGACGTTAGTCACGAATTCAAGGGATAAAGCTAATGTGTTCGCGAAATTATTTTCCGCGAATTCAAACTTCGATTCCGGCCTTTTGCAGCCACCTGTGATCTGGCCGGTGCGGTCTTCGATGCGGGATGTGAGATTTCGTCCGCGCACTATTCAACGCATTCTACGTGAACTGGATTGTAGAAAGGCAACCGGCTCGGACGGAATACCAGCAATAGTCCTTAAGAACTGTGCTCCAGAACTATCGCCGGTTCTTGGCAGACTCTTCCGTTTATCTTGTGCACGGTGGACCCTTCCTGCCTGTTGGAAAATCGCTCGAGTTCAGCCAATCCCAAAGACGGGAAAAAAGTGTCTCCCACAAAATTACCGTCCGATAGCATTACTGTCTATTCTATCTAAGGTAATGGAAAAAGTCGTCAATACAGAATTAATTAAGTATTTGGAGTGCAACGGACTTGTGAATGTTCGTCAATACGGATTCCGTGGCGGGCGGTCCACGGGAGACCTTTTGGCACTTATAACCGATATATGGACATCTGCGATTGAACGGCATGGTGAGTTAAGGGCGGTCGCATTGGATATCTCCAAGGCTTTTGACCGCGTCTGGCACGGTGCATTGCTGAGCAAACTTCGTTCATATGGACTTTCCCAACACCTTTGCGACTGGACGAGGAGCTTCCTCGAGAATCAATCGATCCGGGTTGTTGTGGAATGCGAGTGCCACAGGGTTCTATTTTGGCTCCAGTCTTGTTCTGTTATATAATTAAAGCTCATTTAATTATCCCTTCCCCTTTGAAGAATTAACATCTCGTGTCTTCACATATATCCCCCCCCCCCCCCCCCCCCCGCCACCCCTTCCCTCCAAATTACTAATTTCCCTTTACCATTACAATAGAATATTCCCTTTACAATAGAATATAATTTAAATAAACGTAAAACCCATTTAAAACCCCATTCACATTGCAATAGTCATCTTCTTTGTATTAGCCATAGTCGCCCCCTATTAGCCATTAGCCATCTCGGCCGTTTCCTCGAAATCACTGCCGTGGAAGCGGAACGAAAAAGGATGTGTGGCGAAAGACACGAGATTGTTCCTTCTTGTTAAGAGAGCAGTGAACGCGTGTGGTTGTTGTGTCCTGAAATATTAAAATTAACGTCTAGCTGATGAATTCGGTAGTTACCGCGTGTGGTTCGTGCGTAAGAAAACTAAAGAAAAATAAGTTATTGAAAAGAAATAAAGATTGTGTTTCATAAATATTGAAGATTAGTAAAGAAATAAAGATTGTGAAAGCAGAAAGTTATAACAAAGATTGTGTTTAATAAAGAAATATTGTGTTTCATACAGTTATTGAAGAAAAGTAAAGATTAAGATTGTGTGTCCTAATGAAGAAAAGAAGCATATCAACAATCAAGTTAGATGGGGGTAAGTTTGGTGGATACCAAATATTAAATTAATTGTTAAATTAACATACAACAGTTCGTGCTTCACATAAATCATTTGTTGGAGACAACGGATAACTAACTGTTCAGTTTTGCGGATGATAGTACGCTTGTTTCCTCCTTTTCGAGTGTTCGGCCGATTGGTGCATCTGCGTCGCATCAGCTGAGTGTAGACAGATTGACTCTCTGAATCAGGATCTAGATAGGGTCCTGCAGTGGGGAAGGGCCAATCTCGTCGACTTCAATGCAACGAAGACACAATGTACAACATTTACAAAGAAAAGTGGATCATCAGTTCCACAGCTGATGATGAATGGCTGGGCCCTCGAAGCTGGGGAAAGTTTGAGATTGTTCGGCGTCACGGTCTGTGGGAATGTATCATGGCATAAACACGTGTCGAGTATCGGCAGGTCCGCTCTGGAAAACTGAGCTATCTGTTCAGTCGCTATCACATCGAAGGCGCGTAGCCGATCTCTGTCTGTTTTACAGATATTATCACGGGTACTGTTCTTCGGAGATTCTTGGTATTGTTCCACGCAATTCGGCTTATATGCGCTCCACAAGCCAGTCCGACGGATCGCACCCGTTTGTTGTTCATTTATCGACGGCGCGAACCTCCCTGCATCAGAACTCGTTCCATAACAAAGCGGGGAAGCTGTGGAACTCCCTTCCCACGCGAGTGTTCCCGGAGCGTTACAACCTGCAACTGTTCAAAAAGAACTGCAAAAGTTATTTGATGGCATCTCAGGGCGCCCACTCGGCGTTATAGGTTCGCCTCTCCCGAGAAAGGTCAAAAAAAAAAAAATATATATAACAAGTTAGAGAAAGTACATATCGATGCACGTTGATCTTGATTGCTTCAATATTGCTATGACCAGAAATTGCATAAATTCAAGAGAATTCTGGGAAAAAGATGGCAGAATTAGATGAGTTTAATACAGAGAAGAACAATTATCCATTCATTTCGGGTCGGTTATTTTCGTACCATTGTGGGGGTTCTCTACATTACACGGAGAACCAACCCACAATTTCAACCCAATTTCGCCCGCTAACTGCTCACCACCTCACCCCCAATCCCTTCCGTCGGCTTATTTCACTGAAAATGGTATACCCCAAAGCCCGCATAACCTGAATTCGTTATTTATGCAGATAATGCATAATTTAATTCAGCCCTTTCTTGCCATACGGCAACACTATTGCATAAACTACCTGAGATTTCCACCGGAAATCACAATTTCATGTTTGGTTAGCAACAGCAAAGTCTGGGCAAGCGATGCTGTTGCTATATAGCGAAATCGCTGGGGTAATTTCATATATCGCATCATCGCATATTTCCCAAGCCATTGCAGCGTCCCTTTGACCTCTCCCAGACACGCTATTCGCAGGGGTCAGGTGAATAGCACAAAAATATTTTTCATCCCATTCCATTTCCCGTTCTCAGAGTGCAATGCACTCTGAGATCAATCCAATAACCAAACTGTGTCATTCGGTCACCATTGATTTTGCGTTCGTTGCATGCAAAAAGCAAAATCATCCCCGGGATCGTCACGCTCTCCTTTTCGATTCTTCCATTTTCTCTAAATCCATTGACTAGTGAATTAACCCACAAGAGTGTATTCACCTCGATGGGCGAGGGAAATGAGAGAGCGCAGATGAGAGTGCGATCTCGATTGGTTGATCGTTATATAGAACCGGAGAATCAAATTTCATCCCCCGTCGTGTACACACACGTTTCTGCAGTCGAATTTTAACCATTGTTGAGAGTGCGCGTGTCGTGAGTTATCTTCAACGTAAAAGTAAAATTTCATTCCCCAAACTCAGTAGTCGCGAATCGGAGTAAAGTGAATACCACCGTTGAGTTTTTTTTCCTAACTAAGTTCCATATTTGTTTTTGTACGTGTTTCGCAAACATTATTAAAAAGTTCTTTATACCCGAGGTGTAATTTATAAACTAAATGAATACTTAACATTACTTTGCATTTACTTGTGAAATATGACAAATACACCAGCCGCAGAGGAATAAGCAACATTTGGCGGCATTTTGTATTGTGTAATAATGTTCCGGCCATTACTATTCGTTATGTGCCTATTTATATTAAGTGTAAAATCAACTTTACTGAAAGAATAAAGTCTGTTAAATCGAACCCATTTAACATCAAAATGTGCGCTAGGGGTATGTGCTGATACCAAACATAAGAAAAATATAAAAAAAACTTTAAACCAACTAATCAAACCAAGGATATTTTATTTTCCCCTTTCTTTGTGCGATCTATGTTTTGTCTCGGCTGTATGTACGTCTGGTGCGTTTATTTGTGTTTAATGGGTGCGCACGTTGAGCAGGCTTTTAAAGTACTGCTTCCATCTTGTCACGATATTGTTTGTTTCTGTGGCCAGACAGCCGTTTGCGTCTCGAATTATTTTGGCTCTCCTTCGGTACCCATTTCTAATTGAATTTATGCTGACATACATACCTCTGATGTTCTTTGCTCTGGAATTTTTTATGATCTTTTCGATCCGAGTGTTCTCCCATTCGCGTTTTTTACCTTCGAAATGTTACATTGTCTCATTCCGAATTGTCGTGTATATTTCTGCGTTGACTTCACCATATCTTTATAAATGGATCACCCTGAGGGGTTTACGTTCTTCGATCTTCGCCGTGCACTCATTGTCAATCCAATGTTTGGACTTAATTGTTTTATTAAATCCTAATACATTTTGGGCTTTTTGTTTGATTGTGTCTTTGATCGATGTCCATTTAGTGTCTACACTATTGGCTACCTCTTCCCCAATGCTCCCATTTCGATGATAAATCTATTCGTTAGTTCGTCTGATATTCAGCCCTTTAGCGCAGGTCTTTCAGTTTATCAGTGTCGGCATTTTTGCTCGTCTCCCATGACTGACCATGGTGTTTGCTGCGAGCCGACTCCTAAGTTTGCACATCTGTAGGAGATGGTTGGAGTCGCAGTCTGCTCCTGTATATGAATTTACGTCAAGGAGTCTTTTGTCTATGAGGAAGTGGTCTATTTGGTTAGGCGTTACGCCGTCGAGTGATATCCACGTGTCTTTATGAATTTGCTTGTGCTTGAAATTATGCTTTTCACTACTAGATCTTTTGACGCTGCGAACGTGATAATTCGAATTCCATTATCATTTGAAAGGTAGAAAAAACGATATCTTCGTTTCTAATTTTCGCGTTGAGATCCCCGAGGAGGATTTTACCATCGATTGATGAGATCCCATCAAATACTTCCTCCAGAGTCTCGTAGAACGTGTCCTTCGTCGGTACATAATTGTACCACTGGCCTTGTATTTTTAGCACCGTCATCCGGTCATTAATAATGTTCACATCTTTTACACAGTGCGTAATCGTATTGCTTATGATGAAGCCGGTTCCGAGGTTATGTGCATCGGTACCTCGCCATGCTAGTGTAAGCCCGTTGGTTTCGATTACTTGATGTGGGAGTCGGACTTCCTGAAGCGCGACGATGTCCATTCTATATTGTTTCGCGTTTTCTACGACCGTCTAGGTTTATCTACGGTCGAAAATTCCTCGTGCCGATGCGTATATCCCGCTTTTTCCGTTTTTCCGTTTCTCCCTATGTCTTCTTTTTGCCGAGCCGGTGCTTTCTTGATGATTTGTTCCCTTATGGTAGTGTCGGCTCATCACACCAACGACCGGGTTTTTCATGGGATTGTTTTGTGTATATTGATTATTCATTTTTGTTCCCACGACTCATGGGGTTTCAAATAGTACGCCATATCAGAGCCCCTCTTTGATATGGTAAGGTCTGCTTACTGCTCTGATTCGATCCCGTGTCCGAGACGCGCCGTTATAATACAGCCGGTATACCCCTGGCTGCAAACCTTCCAATGGGCACGGATTAGGGGTGGTAGATCTTTGTGCGTTACCCCTTGCTATCCTGTCTGACATGGGTGGCCCTACTGGAAGCGTGATTCATTGTAATTGAAGCCCCCACATCACCGCATGGTTTCTACCAAGTAGGGAAGTAGCCGAACACACAAGGTTTAAAAATATTTTTCTTGATTATTAATCACTGCACAGAGGTAAATTATAGTCCTTGAATCAAAACTTCGGGAGAACATTTCTGAGTTGTTCTACTTTCGTACAAGAAATTCAAGAAAAATCGATTTTTTGAATGCTGTTTTTGAGAAGCGCGAGGCCTAAAAATGCTCTTTTCTTAGAATCGGCTCAAAATATTGAGAGACCGTTTCGGAGATACTATACTTTTATAAAAAAATTAAAAAACCAAAAATACATTTTTTTTATATGACGACTTTATGTACCTATGGAACGATTTGAGTACGACACATGTACTAAGGTAGTGGGTTAATATCCGAAATATCAGTGCTTTAGGCTACATATGTTGCATTAGAGGGCCTGGAACTATGGGGTCTTTACAACGTCATCTTCTCCAAGGAAGGAAGAATGGGCGGTTTTATAAAGTATAATTCCGTAACATCTGAATCTGAATTCCCTTATTCCACACCAAAAGTAATAATAATAGTACAAGGATGTACTCCAAAATCCCCTTTTGTGCACGCGTTTATGTAAATAAAAAAAATGAATTTTTGTCTATGAATACGAAATATCGCATAGAGCGAAACAAAGCAACCACAGATTTAGAGTCCCCAGTGACATACTGGTTTTCGGCCTTTAGTCGCCCTTTACCACAAATCAATCTAACTGTTGGTATATTCCACGCAATACGCAACCACACGAGATTACCATGCTCGTCGAGTGGAAATCACCGGCTTGTCATGTGTTCCCTCTCCTAACATATCATATAATCTTCAATAAGATAAAACTAACATCAGCCGGCATCACCGCGTATGACTTATTAAAAAGGATATTGATGACGACCCTTCGTAGGCGCGCTTAATTTCTTAATGATCTTCTCTGATATCTATATTGACATTTCTTGCCTCCCCTTCGCGCATGTTTTCTACACGATTAGTTCATCTTACTGTTTTCCATATTATACCGCCCCCTTTTTTTCTTTTTTCCTTACATTTTCTCACTTACCCTTTCGCTACCCTCTTCCCATCTCCATCCCTTTTTCTTGGTCTAGACCGGGCACATTAAATAAATTTCTCATACTCCAATGACTGTGTCTTTCAGATCGAAGTGTCGACACTTTTCTCTAATCAAATCAAATTTCGCCCTTATACTATTTTCACCAATTTATTGGTGACTATCCCAATCAAAGGAAATCGACAAGGATGTCAAGTAAGTAATTCTCCAGTAAATCTCCGTGGTCATTGCTGGACATTGATTGTGTTCGGTCCAGGAAGGAGAGCCGTAAAACTCCATCTCAATTTCAGCCCCAGTCTAACGAGTTAATTGAGATATGGGTTCAAATGGTTCCCATTCTCCTTCTGCAAGTAATTTCGTCCTTTATGTTGCAGCAACATACGAATGTCCCCACATCCGACTGTAGACAGTAGTGTTCCTTTACAGTATTTTAAACATACCCCCATTTGAAATAGCATGTAACTAATATGGAATTTAAATAAATGTTTCCTTAAGTTGATTGTTTGATTCTCTTTCATCAATTACAAGCCAATGTTTCTGCTGGAGATGCACAAAAGACACATCTGATAGACCAGAGCTTTTGTGTTGTGATGCCTAAGTGTTCTGCGCGATACTTCTACTAATTTCGCGGACTATGGATATTGTAAACACACTCTCCGAATAAGTTGGGAGGATTTTGCGGTAGAATAAACGGAATGCTCTTGTCGTCCAGTGACCGTTCTTCTGGAGTTTTGTGAACTGCAGGGCGAAGGAATGCAAGTCGACATCTTATAAGTAAGAGCAAGTAATATAATTTTTGATTATTCGATTATCTATTTTTGTCTACACTCGTAAGACGTAGAAATGTCGCTGTCTATTTTATGTTCGTAATTTAGTTTTCGTTAACCCTTTGTGTTTGTTTCATAACATACGAAATAAGGTGCATGCTATTTGCCATAGGCAAATAAAATTCTCATAACCTTTGTTGCAGAGCAACAGCACACAAACAAGGTGCAACGATTTAAATGATTCAACTGATTCAAAAGACTCGGCGAAGAATTATTCCAATTTTGCACCTAAGAGTATGCAGTGGCAAGGTTACATTCCTGGCCATTAAACTCGGCGGCTTTTCAACTGGTTAAAATGGAAAGAACCTGTTGTTTGTTTTTCAAACAGTGAACCTGTGGTGACTCTAACAGATACACACACAATTCACAAGCAAAATAGTGAAGAGCACCGAACGAAAAATCGAATAAGAAAATACATCAGAGCCGTATACCAAGCGAAAACATGACAATTCACATCAGTGGAGTATAGTCGAGTTTTAAAATCAAATTCTAAAATCGGCCAGTAGCCTGATGGGTAACGCTTAGTTCAATTTTTGGTGATTCAAACTGTCATAGCGTCAGTTCGAATCACACCGTTCTTCTTCACTATTATTTCAAACGCTATAAACCTAAAATGCCTTTGTTACAAGGTGTCCGTTTTTATACGGTGAATTCGTTATTCCAAATTCTGTTTGTCAATAGACGGTAATATCGTTCAATAAATTCAACGTTTTAATTATTGATGTTAATTTGTCTCTTTTTTGCTATTTCGTAACGAAAACAACCTTGATAAGCACCTAATACCCCATCACCTTCAAGGTAATTCCACCCATGCCCATGCACATGCCCTAATACTGCATGCTATTTGCTATGGGCAAACCAAAAAATTCTCATCACCTTGAATCGAAATTTTCCCATGGCCTTGGGGTGGAGTTGCAGCCAGAGTAGGTGTAGGGTTGCCACCTCAAAGTGAATGGCGACAGAATTGCATCATTGCAGTTTCCATCGTCGTTGGCATAACCTACGACTGGGGCTACCATCGGATAACTGTCTCAAGATGAGCGAAGCGATCGTGGGAAAGAATGTAAGATTCGGATTAGATTGTGGGGTATAAATAGGGAGTTCTGTTGTAGGCATTTATCAATTGCGACGTTGATACTCTTGTGGGGGTTCTCTACATTACACGGAGAACCATCCCACAATTTCAGCCCAATTTCGCTCGCTAACAGCGCACCACCTCAACCCCATTTCCTTCCACCAGCTATTTCACCTGAAAAAAGGATGTATCCCTAATGGGCGCATTACTGAATTCATTATTTATACAAATGCTGTATAATTGAATTCAGAACCACTTGCCATGCGGCAACTCCATTGCGTTAACTCCATGAGATTTCCACCGGAAATCTCAATGTCATATTGATTAGCAACGACCAAGTCTAACCAAACGACGCGGTTGCACCGTCGCAAAACTGCTGGGGTAATTTTCAAATTCTTCGAGTTTGGTCCCCACGATCATAATTTCCAAGCCGTTGCAGCGTTCCTTTGACTTTGCCCAGACACGCTATTCACTGGGGATCAATAACCCCTTTAGTCAGGTGAATAGCACAAAACAATTTTCTTCCCATTCCATTTACCTCTTCGCAGAGTGCATTGCACTCTGAGATCAAACCGATGTCCTAACTAGGTCACTCAGTCATCACCAGATTTTGCGTACGTGCATGCAATAAGCAAATCATCCCAGGGATCATTGTGCTTTTTGTTTCGGTTCTCTCAGTCTCTCTAGTCCATCGGCTATTGAATTAACCAACGGTTTTATTCACCTCGATGGGCGGGGAAAATGAGAGAGCCCAGATGAGGGTATGATCTCAATTGGTTGATCATTGTGCTTATCCCAAGAAAACAATTTTCATCCCTCATTGCGACAGTCGATTATTAACCATTGGCGTATACACACGTCTCTTAGAGTCGAATTTCAACCACCACCGGAGTCAGTCACGCCACAGCGATTCGATATTCAACCACAAAGTGCCTACACGTCCCCGAGTCGATTTTTTACCTTCCGCCGTTTACACACACGTTTTAGAAAAGTCGTTAATGAAAGTTCGTGAAATATAATTCCTCCTTATTGTTTGCGTTAAAATCCGTTTTTAAAAAATATATAACAACAAATACGCCGTCTGCATTAATCAGTAAACCCTGTGAAATTTGTGTAGGTACAAAAAAAATTAAGTAACTCTGCTAATTCAGTGTCAAAAGTCAGAATTGTGAACATTACTATTTTAAGAAGTTTTAAATAAACAAACAACCATTACAATAGCAATAAATGTGTGTTTATTCTTTTGATTCTGTGTCCGCTTCTCTTCTCTTGGATATTTTTGAGAACTTGTGTTCGGGGTAGCATCGTTGGCGGGTGTAAGTGAACTCGTGTCGTACCGGCACACAACTTACAACCTCCACACTCTAATCGGTCGTTCACTCGAAAAAGAGGAAACAAGCATACTATCATCAGCGAAACTGAACACCCTGTTATCCCTTGATTCCAACAAATAATTTATGTGAAGCAGAAACAAGGTTTGAGCCAAAATAGAACCTTGAAGCACTCCCGGATTAACAGGATACAGATCCGAAGACTCGCCGTCCACAACAACCCGGATCGATCGATTTTCAAGGAAGCTCTTCGTTCAGTCGCAAAGCTGCTGATAAAGTCCGTATAAACGAAGTTTCCTCAGCAACGTCCCGTGCTAGACACGGTCAAAAGCCTTGGAGATATCCAATGCGACCGTTCTTGACCCACCATGCCGCTCAATCGCAAATGTACATATATCCGTTATATGGGTCAAAAGATCTCCCGTGGACTTGTGGGGAGGAAATATTGTGCCAATACACGAGCACTCCGTTCACTTCCTCCTCCATCATAAATTGTTCGCGCTTACTACGCAAGGATGAAGCAAACGATGCTCGACCTTCGCAACTGAGCGGACACAACACAAAAACAAAACACTCCGGTTTGATCAACAATAATAATTTATTTGTTACCTTTAATACTTTCACTTAGATTTATTCTTTAGTTTTGAAGGTATATATCAAAATCGAACAACACATAAAATGACAGATTTAAATCAATACTTTCACCTACTTTAACTAAAGTTACTTGAATAAGGCGAACACGACTCCAGTATGTATTTGCGCGTCTCCGCAGTTACGGAGGGCGGGAGTGACGCTTGGCCGTGGCGGTCAGCGGGTGGAAGACGACTCACCGAGGATAGAACTCTGACATGAATTCAATCCTAGGTTAGGGTTAAGAAAAGGGAAGAGAAAAAAAAACGTTTCTCTTAAGGGTGTGGCGGCCACAGAAATGCACTGTTTCAGTACAGTGGTGTATGTGCATGGTTCTTTCATGGATGAGAACGAACCTAGAACAAAGAAAGGGCATAAAGTGCTAGGATACGATTTCGGTAAAGCAAATATCACCGAACTCATCGGATGCTAATGGGTTTGCTTATGCATCGTTCGGTAATGAGGGTCAGCTAAATAAATATCAGCCGCTCATTAAATGAAAAAAAAAAATGTTTTTCGGATATCACAGACGATATGAATTGTTTATGGTATCGCAGGAAACCTATGTAGGAACAGCGTTCTTCTGTTTGCACATGGCGCGAGTTAGAGAATTTTATTGCTGGGAGAAAAAGGTCGCCGGCCAATGTGTACGTAAAGAAATTTATCGTACACATGACGAAGGTGGAAAATAGGCGGCGCAATATTTATGGTCCCTGCCATGATGGTTACATTGTATGCAAACCGAATCATTTTGTTTACAGGAATTTGTCTGGTACCGAAGGTGCCGAATTGGTTTGGAATTCCAGATAAGCAAAGAAAGAAATCTTACGGAAAATTGTATGCGAAGAGATGCATGAAAAGGTAACATTTCTTTACAGGAACTTCACGATTATAGCTTTGATCTAATTAATGCGTGAAGCATTTTCAGGTGCTTAATGCGATTGCATTAGCAAAAACTTATGCGACTTGGAATGAGGTTATGGGGGTTTTTAGGTAAGTGTACTGTGGGGTTTGGCGGCACCGCCACAGACTGCCGGCCACGGAATCCGTATTGACGATCATTCAGAAGTTGCCAGTAGTTTTGTGGGAGACACTTTTTTCCCCTCCTTGGGTTTAGCTGCACTCGAGCGACTTTCTAGCAGGTAGATCTGTGGCGACTCTAACAGATAACACACAATTCCCAAGCAAAATAGTGAAGAGCACCGAACGAAAAAACCAATAAGAAAATACATCAGAGCCGTATACCTTAGCGATAACATAACAATTCACATCAGTGGAATACATTTGCGTTTAAAAATCGAATTCTAAATACAGCCAGTAGCCTGATGGGTAACGCTTAGGTACAATTTTTGGTGAATCAAACTGTCATAGCGTCAGTTGGAATCGCACGTTCTTCTGCACTATTATTTAAAAAACACTATAATTGGTGACTACGACGTGATCTTTACACGCACGCAGCACACACTTCCCGTAGTAAACAGAACTTCACACACGATCATGACTTCCGCATAGAGCACAGCCTCCGACGTTCTCTCGTTCGCTACGTCGTCGTATACGAATCTGATCGTAACGAAGTTACTGCGGAGGGAGTGGTGTGGCGACTCTAACAGATACACACACAATTCACAAGCAAAATAGTGAAGAGCACCGAACGAAAAATCGAATAAGAAAATACATCAGAGCCATATACCTTAGCGATAACATAACAATTCACATTAGTGGAGTATAGTCGAGTTAAAAAATCAAATTCTAAGAACGGCCAGTAGCCTGATGGGTAACGCTTAGGTACAATTTTTGGTGATTCAAACTGTCATAGCGTCAGTTCGAATCACACGTTCTTCTTCACTATTATTTCAAACGCTATATGTTCTCGTGCATAAGACCAACGAAAGAGTCTGCCCAGAACCGGCGATAGTTCTGGAGCACAGTTCTTAAGGACTATTGCTGATATTCCGTCCGGGCCAGTTGCCTTCCTACAGTATAATGTATAGCCTACAATTGATGAGTACATTAGGTGAAAAGCAGCCGGAGTACGAGCAAAGACATTACAAAGTTATTCTTCCGTATGACAACGCTAGGATTAATGTCCCAAAAGTCGTCAAAAAATATTTGTCAAAGCTCAAGTATTTTCCGGTCATCGCTCGTAAGGATAAGTGGTTCTTCCGAATGCAGCATGATTTGGCAAGTCACCGGTTCACTTCTTGCACAGAAATCGAAAATTGGCTTCGAACCTAGATCCCCTCAAAATTCGAGACATTTTTTCGGTATGGAAATTGGTAACTTTTTCGTTCTGAATCTTCTTCACGGTCTCAATCGTTTGCGTAACAAAAGTTTCTGGCTCTAAGAAAATATTATCTGTGTGCCTTCGATGGAATGGAATTTTTAATTAACGGAATAACTCACACGAGTTTTCGCTGTTCTTACAATTTCAATAAGACGATTAGTCACAATATTAATCAATATGTTGGTTTTAGTAGATTTTGAATGCGAAATCCGTTAATTTGAAAAATGTGTTTGATATTCTTACCAGCTTTAGAGAAGAAAAATAAGTTTGTATTAATCTGCGTGGGCAGGTTCATCTCATGAATCGACGCCATCGTCACTACTTATATTCACTATATAATCCTGTAAAATTTAGCCTAAGTACGAAACCGAGATTAACCGCAGCCGACCTTTTTTCACGCTATTTTCGTTGTTTTTAGGTTAATTGCCAAATCTACTTTCTCGATATTATTTCAAATTTAAAACTCCATAATATCGATAATTCTGTTCAACTTGTTTTATTTCATTACATTGGTTACAATCGTAATAAATAACAATAGGTAAAAGCTTGCCTTGGTGACTTCCACTAACCATCATATTAGGTCGAGTATCTTATTTGTGTTTGTTCCTCGACATATTCAAACGTACACAAGCTCGTATCCATTCAGGTCCATGTATTTCTTCAAGTTGATTGCAATACAATTAAAGGTGAATCACACAGTATGGTGTCGCTGAAGAAAATCAACGTAAACAAGTGGAGCAACAAATGTTATTTGCCGCATAATGTTTGCCATCGAGAAGTCGCATGAAAATCACATACCCCCAAACGGGGCAACCAAATTGACCATGTTCCAATAACACAGCAAGTGGTTTCCTCCAACCATGAAAGGATGTGCATCCTGACAATGGCGGTAATTATGAGAACGATCGTCGGTCCCTGGCAAACTTATTCGTCTATTGCCGGTAAGGCAGCTGCTGCTAATGCCACTTAAAAGCATTTATAACTTCTTGGCCGCCGGTGACCATAGATAACTCTGTGGTTGCATAGTTTTAACCTTTGCAATGGACTTGGCATTTTTTAGTCCAACACGATAAGCCGGTAGCTTTGGTGATTTCTGTGTACCCTTTATAATTATTACGTTGCTTAATCTGCAGCTTATTAGTCAATTTAAAACTGGATTGTAGGTTGGTATCTCACAATTCGGTTGAAATATATGGCCCTTGCCTTCATGTTGGTGTTATTTTGAAAGCATTTTCGATTAAAGAGCCTGTTATTCCTTTTTTTTTCTTTCTTTTTATCACACAAACGCCACGGGGGTACTTGAGGCAAAGCAGGTAGGTATTCACGTTCACTGGTCTTGAATGCTTGGATATTAAAACGATGAGGAAATACATAATCACGCATAAGCCCTTCACATTGGTGTCGTTCGGTTAAAGAATGATTATCTATGTTTATTCATACATCGCAAGTTGCTGATTGGTGGAAGAATGTTTGGAAAGGTTCAATACATTCACCAAATTCAATTGAGCAAAACCGTGCGAATACCTATAAAAAATTTGTCGGATACGTGGCGCTTATGTTCTAACGGCGAAATTGAAAGAATTATGATTGGGTCCCCACTGAGTTTCACTGCTCAGTTTTTGCATCCTACTGAGCATGTGTAGAGCAGTTTTGGATACGCATGCCCAAATACAGGAATTAAGATCCAGATTACGCACAAAATATGCCTCGTATATTGTGGTCAGGGTGAATGGATTGAAACATTTCTGGCATCTCTTAAGAAACTCCATAGATTCGACCGCACTGTTCAAAGCTTCAAATATGTTATCGTTCCAACTAAGAGTCGAATTAATTCGAGTGTTAGGAATCCAAAAATCCCCCCCTTGGCAGAAACCTTGACGTGGTGCGGGGGCTTAAACTACGATGAGTCACTTAGGCTGTGCTGACGGAAGCATACGCTTCCAGTAGGGCTATAGCGTTTGGAATGATAGTGAAGAACGTGTGATTCGAACTGACGCTATGACAGTTAGAATCACCACAAATTGAACCAAAGCGTAACACATCAGGCTACTGGCCGTGTTTAGAATTCGATTTTTATACGCAAATGTATTCCACTGATGTGAATTGTTATTTTATCGCTATGGTATACGGCTCTGATGCATTATCTTATTCGATTTTCGTTCGGTGTTCTTCACTATTTGTTTTTATATTGTGTGCGTATCTGTTAGAGACGCCACAGGGCCATCCATGTCAGACGGGCTAGCGAGGAGTAACACACAAAGATCTACCGCCCCTAATCCAGGGTGTTACGCGTCGCCTTGCCCATTGGATGGTTTGCAGCCAGGGGTATACCGGCTGTATTATAATGGCGCCTCTCGGACTATTTGAAACCCCAGAGTGATCCCATGAAATGAATGATCAATACACAAAAAACAATCTCACGAAAAGCCCGGTAGGCGTAGGTGTGATGAGCCGACACTACCATAAGGGAACAAATCATCAAGAAAACACCGACTCGGCAAAAAGAAGACGTAGGGAAAAACGAAAAAAACGGAAAAATCGGGATATACGCATCGGCACGTGGAATTTTTGAACGTTTTATAAACCATGCGCGATACAGACGGTCGTAAAAAACGCGAAACAATATAAAATGGACATCGCCGCGCTTCAGGAAGTCCGACTCCCACATCAAGTAATCGAAACCAACGGATTTTCACTGGTGTGTGTAGGTACCGGTACACATAACCTCGGAACCATCATCATAAGCAAGAAGATTACGCCCCATGTAAAAGATGTGAAATTTATTAATGTCCGAATGTCTGTGCTAAAAATACAGGGCCTATGGTACAATTATGTATTTATAAACGTTCATGCCCTAAGAGAATCTACGAACGAAGAAACGAAGGACACGTTCTACCAGACCCTAGAGGAAGTACTTGATGGGATCTCATCATTCGATACTAAAATCCTCCTCGGGGACCGCAATGCGAAAATTAGAAAGGAAGATATCTTCCCACCAACTATAGGTAAAGAAAGTCTACACGACGCGACGTTTCAAATGATAATGGAATTCGAATTATCACGTTCGTTGCGTCAAAAGATCTGCTAGTGAAAAGCACGATGTTCAAGCACAAGCAAATTCATAAAGCCACATGGATATCACTCGACGGCGTAACGCCTAACCAAATAGACCACTTCCTCATAGACAAAAGATTCCTTGACGTAAGATCATATAGAGGAGCAGATTGCGACTCCCATCATCTTCTAGTGATGGGCAAAATCAGTAGTCGCCTCGCAACAATCCCGCATGGGCAGTCACGGGAGACGAGCAAAAAGTTCGGCATTGATAAACTAAAAGACCTGCACGAAAGGGCTGAATATCAAGACGAACTAACGAATAGATTTAGCATTCTAGAGAATGGGAGCAGTGAGGAAGAGGAAGCTAATAGTGTAGATACTAAATGGACACCGATCAGAGACACAATCAAACAAACGGCCCAAAGGTATTAGGATTTAAGAAAACAATTAAGTCCAAACCTTGGTTTGACGATGAGTGCAGGGCGAAGATCGAAGAACGTAAACGCCTCAGAGTGATCCACTTACAAAGATATGATGAAGTCAACGCAGAAAGATACGCGATAATTCGGAAAGAGACAATGAGACTCTTCAAACGCAAAAAAAAAAAAACGCGAATGGGAGAAGACTCGGATCGAAAAAACCCTAGAAACTTCCAGAGCAGCGAACATCAGATGTATGTATGCCGGCATTAATTCAATTAGAAATGGCTACCGAGGGAGAGCCAAAATAATTCGAGACGCAAACGGCTGTCTGGTCACAGACACAATCAATATCGTGACAAGATGTAAGCAATACTTTGAAAACCTGCTCAATGTGAGCACCCATCAACCACAAATAAACGCACCAGACCTACATACAGTCGAGCCTCAGATCCCAGAGCGCTCTTTCAACGAAGTTGTAGACACAATAAATAGATTGAAAAACAACAAGGCTCCCGGAGTCGACTGCATACCGGCAGAGTTTGTGAAGCGTGGAGGAGAGGCAACCATTCCAAAGGTATTGATTAAAACAATATGGGATAAGGAAGTCACTCCGGAATAATGAAAAACGTCAATAGTCGTCCCCATTTTCAAAAAAGGCGACAAATCTAACTGCGAAAACTACAGAGGAATATCATTGCTCCCAACCGCATACAAAATATTAACAAATGTCAATCTGGCGAGAATCACATCGTACGCAGAAGAAATACTGAGAAACTATCAATGCGGATTCCGTACGCAACCCGTCAACAAGCGTTCAAATGTTCACAATAGGGCAACTGCTGGAAAAGAAGTGGCAATACGGAGAGACGGTTCACCAACTGTTCGTTGACTTCAAAAAAGCCTACGACTCAGTCGCAAGACAAAGACCCTACCATATTGTAGTTGAGCTGCGAATCCCAAAAAAATATGCAGCCCTCATTCAAATTTGCATAAACGGAAACAGAGGGCGAGTCAGAATAGAAAACCAACTTTCAGAACCATTTGAAATCCGGGACGGACTAAAACAGGGAGATGACCTATCACCGTGTCTTTTTAACCTTGTGCTCGAGTGTGTCATCAGAATGGTACAAGACGACAACATGGCCGGATCATCCCTGAACGGGGTCAGACAAGTGCTCGCGTATACGGATGACATCGCCGTTCTGGGCGATAATCTCGAAACTGTAAGTAAAAACTGTGAAATCATCATACAAGCAGCAGAAGAGGTGGGCCTAGAAATAAATGAAGACAAAACGAAATACATGATTACGGCGAGAGCAGGTGGACATCAGAGAACACATATAAACGTCAGAGGTAATTTATTTGAAAAAGTTAAAGAATTTAAATACCTGACAACGATACTGACGGCCAGTAACGAAATGTCGAGGGAAATTAACAAAAGACTACACTCCGGCAACGCTAGTTGGCACGCAGTCAGTAAACTGCTGAAATCCAAACTGCTATCACGTAACATAAAGCTCCGTGTCTATAGAACCATACTCATGCCGATTGTTCCATACGGATGCGAAACATGGGCTCTCACAAAACGGGAAGAAAACAAATTCCGCGTATTCCAGAATAAAGTTTTTAGGGGTATCTTTGGAGGTAAATATGACGAGGAGGCAGGACAATGGAGGAAACTCCAGAACCACGAATTGGAAGACCTATACCGCAAACCTACAATAGTGAGAGTAATCAAGTCGCGAAGATTAAGATGGGCCGGACACGTGGCGCGAATGGACAACGATAGGACCGTGCGTAGGATTCTTGACGGTAGGCCTATAGCGTTTGAAATAATAGTGAAGAAGATCGTGTGACTCGAACTGACGCTATGACAGCTCGAATCACGAAAAAAGTTTTACCTAAGCGTTACGCACCAGGCTACTGACCGTGTTTAGAATTTTTTTTCCAAACTCGACTATATTCCACTGGTGTGAATTATTTTTTTGTTATTTATCGCTTGGTATACGGTTCTGATGTATTTTTCTTATTCGATTTTTCGTTCGTGTTCTTCACTATTTCGCTTGTGAATCGTGTGTATCTGTTAGAATCGCTACACCACTCCCGCCGCAGTAACTTCGTTACGATCAGATTCGTATGCGGACGACGGACGAACGAGAGAGAGAAACGAGAAAACGTCGGAGGCTGTGCTCTATGCGGAAGTCGTGACCGTGTGTGAAGTTGTGCTTTACTATGGGAAGTGTATGCTATGCTGTGTGTACAGATCAGGTCGTAGTCAATAATTATAGCGTTCGAAATAATAGTGAAGAAGATCGTGTGACTCGAACTGACGCTATGACAGCTCGAATCACGAAAACATTTTTACCTAAGCGTTACGCACCAGGCTACTGACCGTGTTTAGAATTTGATTTCCAAAGTCGACTATATTCCACTGATGTGAATTATTTTTTGTTATTTATCGCTTGGTATACGGTTCTGATGTATTCTTCTTATTCGATTTTTCGTTCGTGTTCTTCACTATTTCGCTTGTGAATCGTGTGTATCTGTTAGAATCACTACAGGTCTGTGGCGGTTTCGCCAAACCCCACTGAACACTTACCCGAAGAACCCCCATAACTACAACCCAGCCATCGTAACTTTCTGCTAATGTAATCGCATTAAGCACCTGTAAATGCTTCACGCAACAAAGACCAAATGTATTTAGCTAAAAGCTTCTGGAAAAGGTTTCTTAGCTTCATTCATTAATTCGAATTAAAAATTCCCTATAAGAATTCTCTCCAAACTTATCATAAATTCCCTGAAAGAGAACTCATCGGTTGACATATAGAACAACCGCATAATCAGGGAATCTTAACCTTGAGTTGGCTATTCCCAGCCTCAACATGTGTACAATCAATTTACCTACATACACATTGGCTGGCGACCCTTTTACCCAACGATAAATAGTCCAGCGCAGCTGTATATAATTAGCGCAATAGACGCTGAAACTAATTCCCTAGTATGTACCATGTACAAACAAAAGAACGCTGTCCTTCAGCAGCATTCTGGCGATACGGCAAACAATTCAAACCATTCAAGTATTCCAAATGCATCTACTATCTAATGAGTTGCAACTTGTTTACTCAGTTGAACTCTCAGATCATAAATTCCCTTTGTCCTACATATGCCTGACCTTCTCACATAAGCAAACACAAACCCAATTAGCATCCAATGAGATTCGGCTTGTTTGCTAGCCGAACTCACATCTCATGGATGCACATTATGCCCTTTCTTTGTTTCAGTTTCGTTCTCATGGCTTTGTCCCATGAATGAACCAATGTACACACATGTACATGTGTACCACCATGATCTTTATTACGAGATCTGGTTTTCTGTTCCACAGAGAAAGCCTTTACGTCTCTCTTGTGGTAAGTAAGAACATATCCTTAGCGGAGAGGATATCCACCACCAACCCTCGATTGAGTCTTTTACAATCCACCGACCGAGACGGTCGTTTTGCTCCGCTGTCCGTAGCGCTGCGGACACGCGTGTTGTACCCCGAGTCATAGCTAGTGTTGCGTCGAATACAGTAGTGTTTAATATATTCGATTAAAAGTAATTTCTCTTGTGATCCCGGTCTAAATACAATAGTGTAAAATGTAAAAAACAAACAAACAATTAAAGTAATAAAAAAGCGGTGATCACCAATTAATTCCTGCGTTTCATTTAATTTACCGTGCTGCAGTTTTCCGGTTGTTTTTCCTTTATTCTTTTCCTATGGTGATCGTTTTTTTGCAGCGGAATTCGACGGAATTTACAGAGACGATGGCGGAAGAAAGGAACCCGGTGCAGTACGCCTGCACACCAATACTTCTTCCCCACAGACCAACGGGAAATAGGCCGATTGGATGGCCGCGACGGGGATGGGAGGACAATGTTAGGTTTGACCTTGAGGAGATCGGATCGGATGGTCGGGCGTGGAAGGAGAGTGCACAGGACAGAGAACGATGGCGGAGTCGAGTCGCTGAGGTCATGAACTTCCGGGTTCCTACAGGCCAATAAATAAAAGTTAAGAATCCAAAATTCATTAGCTTCAACAATGCAGGCGCCGCTTATCGATAGTTTGTATACAATAAGATTCGTCTTTGACGATAAGATGCATGAGAACTCTATGCACCATCAACATCAAACAAGTGAATTGGATTGTGGGTAATCGACAAGAGTGTCTCACTCATGCAGCCCTGGGGAACACCATCATTAATCTCATGGGACTATATTTAATACCATCCTAAGCCACTTGAATACGGGGGGGGGGGGGGGGGGGGTGAACATACAGGGTAAAGTCTGCGCTTTCGACCCGGCGAATGCCAGGGCGATCGTTGTCCCTGTTCAATCCAAGTTGACATGCAGTCTCCACGTGACACCCCTGGATAGCTACTTTGGCACCCGCCAAGGAGTGAACCAATGCATGCAGCGATATCCTGAGAAAGGTTGGCGCAAGGGTAATAACCTTGCCCGGCAAAAAAAATTATTATGGACAATTTAACATGTCTCGGATATGAACCGGATACCGGTGGAGAGACTTGCTAAACAAGGCTAAGACCGGATCCCGGTTATAGTGCCGATGATGATGATGATGATGAGCCACTTGAATAAGGCGTTAGAAAAGTGTCTCTTGTTTATTGAATCATAGGGCTACAAGTTTGTCAACAGGTCTGGATGCCAAAAATTGTTGAAGACTTAGAGGACATCCAGGGCGACAACTTTGTTTTCACAAAAGTTGTGTATGGACTGGTTCCACTTCCACCCTAGATGTGCGATGGACCTGTTAGAATGACCATATTAGCGATTATTAGGGAGGTTTTTTTTTTCCTAGTACTTGGACAGTTGACGAATAATCAGTCACACTACTATGGACGTGAAACCAGGAAGAATTTCCACTGAACGTGTGACGAAAATAACTTGAACTGTTTCGCGTGAGCCGTGTAAAATGTCGCCTTTAAAATTTAGATCAACATCTGCATTTCGTGAGCAAAGATATGCGACAAAGTATTGTGCCTGTGTGGGTTAACATATACCAACACTTACGAAAACCTGCATATGGCATTTAACAATGCTACGATAAGTTAAAGAGTTTTTTGTCGATGGTATAAATCATTTCAAAGGGTGAGGGAATCGTGTGAAGTAGACGGATGTTTCGAGACACCTTTGCAGCTACTATCGAAGAAAGAATAAAAACAGGGTGCGATACGCATGGAATCGCATTTAACGGTAAGGTATCGAGATAGGCGAACCTATAGTGCCGAGTCAACTCCCGTATATGCGGTTAAATAACTATTGGAGTTCTTCTTGGGCAACACTTGGGTCGAGTTCCACACCTGTCCTGTTCTGTAATGGAACAATTTCTTATCAAGCCACGGTTTGTCAGATGTATTTCGCTTGATGGAATGCGGAACGCAAACCTCCATCCTGAGAAGAAATATCTGTGTGACCAACTCCGCGCCTGCGTCAACATCGGAGGTCAATAAATTCCGGCAATTGTACCAGTCCTCCTTCCATGGCGGACACAGCGGTTTAAGTTGGTTATTTGTTTGAAATGTAAGTAATTTCATAACTAATATTAAACATTGGTCAGAGATCCTCAACTGCACAGTCGTTTCCATGGTATGAACGCTTGGCTCGGATGTCAGAAACAGATACAGGGTGTTCGCATAATCACCTCAGTCACTCAACATTCGCATATATTCTCCCACTAATTGAATCAAATTGCGGCTAACAGCGAATGTCTCGGCCACCCCCGCAACCTCGACGATTCTGTCAGAATGTACCAACCAGCCGGAGTTGTGAATGTTAAAGTTGCCGAGGACACCAATCTTAGAGGCCGGGTGGTTTATTTGTATCCATTCGACGGTACGTGAAAGATAGGCGAAAAGTGTCGCTGGTCGATCGTCGCTTGGGGAGCGATAGAGACCACAAAGAAATTACACAGAACATTTTCATCCAAATTATGACAAAGTTATTGGATTTCAGTTCTTCTTTCTTTTGGCAAGCTAAATTGGATTGGGCGAAGACGCAGAGCCCATCCTTAAAACGAAATCTCGAATGCAAGTGACATACCGGACAACGAAGTTATGTCGAGCCAGTTGACGAGTCGGCGTGGGTTTCGGTTATGGCAAGGATATCAGGTTTCACTGTTTTCAAATATTGGTGGACGAAGTTTATATTCATATAGGTGAAACTGATGCCTCTGATGTTACAAAATGGCGTAACTAGCATAACGTTTACAGGGTTTTGCGGGTGAACCCAATTACGTCAAGATGAGTTGTTTATTGGCGCAAGACTAATGACCTTGCCCGGAAAAACAAATTATCATGGAAAATTTAACAAGCCTCAGGACTTGCTAAATAAGGCCAAGACCGGATCCCGGTTGTAGTGTGGGGAAGAGGTATGTACCTAACAAGGGAACGAGATTCCCTTCTTCCTCCATCATAGTTGTTCCACCGATACAATTTCACGATTGTTAGGAAGTCCGCCGAAAATAACAATCACAATCACCAAACACACTGACAACAACAGACGCCCAGAAACGAAAAGTACGATGCAGCAAAATATCACTGAGGTTCCGCGGGAAAGAAAGTCAAATGCGCTGTCCACCAAAAGAAACAAAACAAGTACATCGTCTCAGTATACCGTCCACCAGAGGTAAAACCAAATGAAAATACTTGCGGCTTGTCGTTTTTAATTTATAACTTTTATTTTATCGGTAATTAAAGCACGCACGGTGCGGACTTAGTTTTAATTAATTTTAATATGGATTAAGCACTTCGACACGACTCTTAGAAACCACACCGTACCGGCGCCGGTACGGTGGATGGCGGTGACCCGACGGCCTTGAAGGTTGGAAAACGACTCAACCGATATCTTCTCCGATAAGGATATCGTTTTTACCTAACACTAGAGACACGTCAAGTCTCTCTTGGTGGTATAGGAAACCAGATCTTGTGATAAAGGTCATGGTAGTATGTGTGGTGATCGTTCAGATCGATGCTATTCACACGTGCAGTGGAACAACGAAACAGGCAGGCGGCAAAGACAAAAGGAAGAAAATGACCAAATGCGCCGTTGGTAATGCGATGCCTCTTCGCTATTATCGCCGTTGGGAGAAAAAAGGTACTAAAAGCAAATTGGATGTTTATGGCATCTCTGGCTACAGTAGAAACCGGGTTCATATTTGCATTAGGAAATGCTGGAGAATTTAGTTTCAGCGTCTATTGCGCTAATTATATGCAGCTGCTTGGGTTGTTGCCAGACAATGTGTATGAAAAGGTACATGACGCGGCTGGGAAAATAGACGGCGCAATATTTATGGTCCCTGTCATGACGGTTACATTGAATGCAATCCGCATTATTTTCTTTACAGGAATCCATCTAAGGAAATTTGACTGGCAACGTAGATGCCGAAATTGGTTGGAAATTCCTGGTAAGCTAATAAAGAAATCTTAAGGAGCAGTGGTATGCGAAGAGAATGCATGAAGGTAAGTTTTCTTTACAGGGACTTAAAGATCATAGATTTGATCTCTTAAATGCGTGCAGCATTTTTAGGTGCCGAATGCGAATGCATTGGCGAGGACTTGAGCGTCTTGGGTGATGATTATGGAGGTTTTTCAGGAAGATAAGCCGTGGGATTTGGCGGAACCGCCACGGTAGTGCCGATGATGATGATGATGAGTTGTTTATAGTTCGGTTATTTATCAAACCATTTGCATGATGTTCTACCTACATACCCCCTCCCGGGGATCCAAATGGGTTTAACGCCCGAATGCTGCATCCCAGAAGGTACTATCATGAACAAATTGAAAGAAAACATGACTTATCTCAGTGTCAGTCTGGGCTATCAGTCAAACGTCTGGAGCATATCGCAGACCGTACAGCGTGACCGGGTGGTATCTCGCCTTGGGGTCAATTTACCACATAACCAAACCTTTTGTTCCGAATCGGTTTGTGGGGGTATAAGTGGTGGTGCCTACGTATGGCACGGGATTCACTGTACCCGCCAACGCTTACGCCGTCCAAAATTGTCTATCAATAAGAATGAATGAAATGCACTGGTGTTGATTGCATATTAATATTTTCTTTATTTAACATTCACTGATTCACATGCACCAATAAATTGAAACTGTTTTCTTGAGGATTATTATTTAATATTAATTACACCGACCTTTTTGTGGCAAACGTAAAACTTTACGCGAACGATAAAATTCTCCGCATTGACTCTTGACTGTGATTTTACAAGTGATTAAATTTGGTTTAGCGCGAGCGACGTGACTGCACGTGTTAGTGGTTGGCTAGCGACTGACTATATTTAGGGTGGAAATTCATATTTCTTTCTACACACAGGACAACCAAAAGAGACCACGCCTCTGCTCTCTCAACCTCACGCCCGTCAAAGTATGAGTAACTTTTGTTAATAGGGTAATTGACGGACACGAAGAATGAGAGAACAGAAAACATGATATGCTGTGATCTCGGGGTAGCTTTGGTTGTGTGTGTTGGTATCAGATGCAGCTACTGACACGACCTACTGACCCAGTGGTACGGCTATGGTGTAGTTAAAGCGCATTGAACCGTGGAAAGAAATACGAATCTGAGAGAACCCTAGCGGGTGTTACTCCCCTGCAAAGAGAGATCATTGATCCCAAGCGAATGGGTGATCTGAGGGAAAGTCGATAGGACGCCGCTGATGTTTGGGAAATAATTCGCGTGAGAACCAGACTCTAAGACGCTGAAATTACCCCAGCTATTTTGCTATGTTGCAACAGCGTCGTTCTTTTAGACTTGTTGTTGCTAACCGACATTATGAGATTTCCGATGGGAAACTCATGGTTAGCAAGAATGGAGTTGCCGTATGACATTTATGTAGCTAAACTCAATTATACATTATCTGCAAAGGATGATGAGTTTAGCTATACGTCCGTTTGAAATGTTTTACAGGGGAATACATATAAAGGAAATGGGTAAGTATGACGCGCTGAAAGCGGTCGAAATTAGGTGGAAATGTTGGTTGGAATTGTGGGTTGTTTCTCATGTAGAATAGAGAAACCCCCCACAGGTTCATCAAGCGAGTTCCGAAAGATGGGCAAGTATTTCTCTCGACCATTTCACAGAGCACATAGCTTAATGGCGTGGTATTTCTACGGCGGTAGGATGTTGGGACCCCGCTCACCACTCGGCCTTTAGTCACCTTTTACGATAAGAGGCCCTAGATGTAAGTATATTCTAAAACCCTACTCACCGGGTTGAATATATATTATTAGATTACTATATTGAACCAGAAACCGAACGATCACTTCCGGAAAAGCGACCAGATGTCCTTAGTCTTTGGAAATTGCATTCAATTATTGCCCGACCACATGTGGCCAGGTGGTAGTAACCCGGAAGTCCATTACCGCACTTACTCGGCCTCGTCACTGTTCCCTGTCCTGTGCACACTCGTTCCACGCTTCGCCCTCTGATCCGATCTCCTCAAGGTCGCGCCTTACATTGCCCTTCCATATCCGTCCCGGTCTTCCCACCGGTATCTTTCCCATTGGTCTCCCGTCAAGAATTCTACGCATGTTCGAGGGTAACGTTTTAGGAGTATCTTCGGTAAATATGATGAAGAGGCAGGACAATGGAGGAAACTCCACAACCGCGAATTGGAAGACATACACCTAGATTCTTCCACCAAAGGAAGATGGACCCACACCATGATACCTGATATAGAAACATGGGTGAAAAAAAAACATGTCGAGCTGAATTACCACCTGACTCAGCTAATATCAGGACATGGATGCTTTTGGCAATACTTGCACAAGTATAAGCATGTGAATAACCCATACTGCTTGTAATGCGAAGGCAAAATAGAAAATGCGGAACACGTACTCACAGGGTGCGTGAGATTCGAGACCGCAAAAACGATTTTGGAGAGACATATGAGACGGACAGTTACTCCGGGAGGAGTAATAGAATACATGCTTAGTTCAAAACAGGCATGGTCCGTAACAAATGGTATTCTCTGTGAAATGGATCGGTCAAGAGGTATCTTTTGAAGATTTCCACCTTCCTACCGAAACCAAACACCCCTTACCTATAATAGTAAAAACAATTAGGTCGCGAAGATTAAGATGAGCCAGCATGCAGCGAGAATGGGCATGTAGCGCACATGGTCAATCAATTTCCAACCAAAGAAAAATAAAAAACAACTCTAACATCAACAAAAAGAAACTCCAACTCATTCTCAATGTCTACGACTAGCCTATGTTTCGTCGAAGTCGAAAGGATCTCGAGTCTGGACAATCAAATTAATCAAACACTTAACTGGAATAAACAAATATTTGAAGGTGGGAAAAGCACAAAAAAGGTGTTTATGGGTTTTTAAGAGATGCATGAACTTCTTCAGCTTAATATAGTTATCCCCATGTAGTACGCCTTTATCTCAGGGAGCGTGTCTCCTTGTTCTTAAAAGGACGAGGGATCTCTTTAATATACCGCTCCTGAGAAGGCTCGTTGCGGTCGCCACCGTGCTTCCTCAGACCTGAGGGAAGAGTGACGCCCAATTGTTGGATAGGAGGAATCGGCCAGGCCCAATAATAAATACTTTTTAAAATTAAATAGACTATTTACTACATTATTTAATTTAATTTAGATATATTTACTGGTGTCCTTACACCTAAGACGCCAATTGAGACTGATCCTCGCATCCTTTTTTTTTTTACTGTATTTATTAACCGTTATTTTAATTTGTACATTTAAGTGATACAGTGACTTAAAATTAATTTTGTAACAACTGTTTACATGTAATTATTATAATAATACATACATTTTCCAAACAATGTTTCAAGAGTTACAGGATACATGTGTGTTTATACATTTAATAGTGTTACGTCTTGCTGGAAAAGGTCAAACAACCAGGAATTTCTTATTTTTACTTTACTTAATCTAAACCTAACCATAATTATAAATATAATTTAACCTAACTTAGTCTGATTATTATAAATGAGCTATAAAAAAAAACAAAGTTTTATAATTAAGGGGATATAGGAATTACAGGATGTGGAGTGGAGTCAATTATGGGTTAGAGGTAGAGTATTGCTTTCCGGTTGTTCGTTGGAAAAACATAGAACGTTGGAAAATGGTTGGACGTTACAGTATTTAAACTGGTTGGGGGTAAGTTCAGTGGTTTGGTATATGATCTCGTTTGAATCATTTACCAGTCTGCCTGGCGTGAACATAACTCTTGTGTGGAGACAGTTGGGATAGTTAGTGCTGATATATAGAGGGTTCGCTAAGAGTGAGGTTATTATGGAATTGGGATTATTTCGTAGGTTTTTCATAAATTTGATAGACAGCTCGAGGCATCGTCTATCGAGGGGTTCTGTACGAGGGGTATTGTCGAGTTGGACGTTACTATAGTACTTATAGGAGTTAGGACGACGATGTAAACCTGAGACATACCTAAGGCATTTTCTTTAGAATGCTCGCAACTTCTCCATTTGGGAGGGAGTGATATGGTACGATTCCTCGATAGTATAGTGGTGAGTATACCCGCCTGTTACGCGGGAGACCGGGGTTCGATTCCCCGTCGGGGAGCCTCTGGCGCAAGACTAATGACCTAGCCCGGAAAAAAACAAATCATTATGGAAAATTTAACAAGCCTCAGGACTTGCTAAATAAGGCCAAGACCGGTTCCCGGTCGATGATGATGATGATGATGATGATGATGATATGGTACGACAATGGGCACGCGTACGTGAGTGTGGGTCTGATAATTTATTTGTAGATGAGCAGTTTGACTTTGTGAGAGAGACTATTAGGTTTCCACATGACTCTTCTACAGAGATTAAGCTGAATTGTGGCTTTATGAAGGGAATTTTTAATGTGGGGGGAAAAAGAAAGGTTATTAGAAAAAGTTAATCCCCGATATTTTAGGTTTTTGGAGGGCTTTATCAGAGTGTTGTTTAGTTTAATTTTAATTTTGTTGTGGCAGCGTCTAGTATTGTTTGTACAGTGCTCGTTTTTGCCCCTGAACGCTATGAGCTGCGTTTTATTTGGGTTAAGGATCCACTTATTAAAGTATGTTGATAGGTTAGGGAGGAAGTTGTTAATGCGGTTTCTTGCAGCCTTAACAAATTTGCTGCTGGAGTAAATTAATGTATCATCAGCATAATTCAGCATTACAACATTAGGAAATACGGGTTGAGGAATATCTGAGGTATATAGCAGATATAAGATTGGCCCTCAAATCAAGCCTTGGGGAACACCCGCGGTTATGTTGCGAGCTTCTGAGCCAGAAGAATTTATTCTCACACCGAATTTTCTGTCAGAAAGATAAGAGGCTAAGACCTTTGTTGTGTGAGAGTTTAGACTAAATATGGAGTGCTGTTTGTACAGAAGCCCTGCGATCCAGACGCAATCAAACGCCTTTGAAATATCGAGAGATCTGCATACGGTAGGGCTTTGGTTTTGGAGACCGGTTGTAACATCGTGTGTAAGTTTTAGTACAGCATGACGTGAGGATTCTCGCTTATGGAATCCGAACTGAGAGTTAGGGATGAGAGCGTTCTCGTTGGCAAATGAGAGAAGATTTTGATAGATCTTGCGTTCAATTATCTTACTTAGTGTATTTAATAGGGATATTGGACGATAATTGCAAGGATTATTACTACCACCGGGTTTCTTAATAGGAATTACTACCGCAGTTTTCCAGTTCTCTGGGAAGTGTGATGCATTAATCATATGATTAACAAGAACGAGGAAGAAGGTGTGGGATTCCATCTAATCCAGTTGACTTTTTGTTATTTCCTGATTTTAGGATCTCGGAAAATTCGTCCACAGTTAGAAAAGTCGTGGTGTCTAAGGGTTGTGAAGCTATGTTTGTGGTGTTAAATTCACCAATGAAAGGAGTAAAAGATGGGAGTAATCTGTTTGAGATATATTCGTTTACGGTGTCCTCGAAGCCAGAAGTTGAGAGGGAATTATTTTGCTGATGAATCTTTGAGAAGTGTTCTACGAAGCAATTTGCTATGTCCATATCGGATTGGGCAATATTATTGCTGATTGGGTTGATGAAATGATCAATTCGGGGTTTATATTTACGACCAGTTAATTGGTTGATGTTTTTGAAAAGATCACGATTTGGTTTGATATTTTTAAGTATGGAGATGTAGTTTTCATCTGCGAACTTTTTCAACTGCTCATTTATCAGAGTGGATAGGAGTTGGATCTGGCTTTTAATAAAGGGGCAGTATCTTGTATGAAGCTTTGGGCGGTGATGCTTTTTAAGGCGCAATAATTTGGTTATAATGCTGGGTAAAGGCTTTCCTAAATCGTTGTGAGGAATGGTTATCGGGGTGTTATTGCTGAGAGCCTCCTTTAGAATTTGCTCTATTCTTACAGATGCTTGATCAATTTCAGTAGGGAGTAAAATCCTCACATCCAAAATCCATCGCCCTTTTATACAAATCTTCATTGAGATTTGTATGTGAGAAACTGGAGAAAAGGAATGGGATATCTATTTTTAGAATGTACACATCTGGCCACAATCCAGATGGAGATAAAGATTTTAGAATTGTGTGAATGGGAACGAAATGAATATCTTTTAATATGGGTTTGTTTGCATATAAAGATATGCATTGTGGTGTTGCGTTTTTAGGACTTTCTGGGAATTGAACAATTCAATTTGGCTAACATTGGATTGGATGTTCGTATGGGGATATGGATTAATGATATAGTAGGTGGAGGTTTATGGGGATAATAATAATATGAAATGTGTGTATGGGAGGGAAATGGTAGGGCCTCGTGGAGCACTACACCCAAGTTACGAGGCTTATATTCATTCAAACCTGCAGTTGAATTCCTACAGTTATTAAGGAGTACAACAGCACCCTACATGATCGGTGGAAGCCAAATTCGAGCAATTGCACTCATAATAAATTCAAGCAAAGCAAGTTCAATTATGTTATTAGAACACTGGGGAAATGAACCTGTGGGGGTACGTAGTCGCGACGCCGCACGGGCAAGAGTTCTACCTCGTCCCCACAAACACTCCGTTGTTTATCAAGGGGAATCGTCACACACAGGAGAAGGAAGTAAAACGCACACAGTTCTTAATTAATATTTATTTTATTACATTTAACGATAAAACACTGGACTCATTAATTTATACCTGACAGTCAATTTATTCAATTATTAGAAGAAAAAGTTCGCTTGCAGTTTATTTCATTCCGAACACTTTAGTCTCCACTATAGCTTTAAATTTGAGACGAGCTATCAAGTCAACCAGCACTTCACAAAAGACTCGTCATAAACGTATCTCCGCAGACGGCGGAGAGCGGGAGTGAACCGACTGTCACGAACGGTGGTTGTAATAAGACTCAACGACATTTAATCGTTTTGGGGTGAGTTTACCCAAAAAAGAAAGTATTTCTCTGTGGTGGAAACAAGGTAATCCCTGGCCAGCTTTCGGAGCTTGGCTGATGGACCGGTTCAAGAAGAGGTTGGTTAAGTGGTAGTCGGTCCCAAGGTGAGATACCACCCCGTCACGCTGTACATTCCGCGATATCGCCAAGAGAAATCCTGGACGGTGTTTCGGATGTGTGGCTGATGGTACCTTCTGATATAAAGACATCAGGGGCATCGGCTTCACCAATACGAATGTAAACGCCGTCCACCAATATTTGCAAACAACGAAACCTGATGTTCTTGCCCTAACTGAGACCCAGGTCGATTCGTCAACTGATTCGACATATCTTCGTTGCTCAGGATACGACTTACATTCGAGATTCCGTTTTAAGGGCGGAGTCTGCGTCTTCGAGCGGTCCAATCTACCTTGCCAGAGGGTGGAGGCGTTGGAACCCAATAATATGGACATCATCTGATTGAGGGTAGTGCTGAGGAATTCTGTTAAATTTTCTTCGTTGTCTTTACCGCTCCCCGAATGACGATCGACCGGTGACATTCTTCGAACATCTTTCACATACCGTCGACTGGATACAGATCAATCACCCAGCTTCAGAAATTGTTGTCCTTGGCGATTTTGATGCGCACAATTCCGGCTGGTTGTTACATTCTTACAGAACCGACGAGGCTGGGAGGCTGGCGGAGATGTTTGCTGTAAGCCACAACTTGACTCAACTCGTGGGGGAGCCAACGCGAGTGCCGGATGCCCGGGGCGATTATGCGAACACCCTGGATCTGTTTTTGACATCCGAAACTAGTATTTATACCGTAGAGCTTTCTGCGCCACTGGGAAACTCAGATCACTGCTTGGTATCTGTCGCGCAAGCACTTGCATACCAAGCGAACAACCGGCCTAGGCAGCTTCGCCATGTATGGAAGTATGGGGCCGCTAACTGGGACGATTTGCGAGACTTCTTCGCATCCTTTCCGTGGTCCGAGGTGTGCTTCGGAAACTCCGATGTTAACGCTTGCGCGGAGCCGCTATCAGAGATTATTCTTCTGGGGATGGAGATGTATATTCCACATTCCATCAAACGAAGTTCGTCTGATAAACCTTGGTTTGACAAAAAGTGCGAGCTGATTACAGCGGCAAAAAATAGAGCTTTTAAGCAATGGCGCTCAATCCCACCGATGTTAACAGAACGAATTTTGTCAGAATCGGAAACGCATGCAACCAGGCGATTGATACCGCGAAGAAGGCTCACAACGACAGGGTGATCAATAAGCTCCTTCGGTGCCCAACTGATTCGCGCTCCTTCTGGTCAATGGCAAAAGCTGTCAGCGGTTACTTTGCATCCTGTTCTTTCCCTCCGTTGGTGACAGACAGCGGGACGTTAGTCACGAATTCAAGGGATAAAGCTAATGTATTCGCAAATTTATTTTCCGCGAATTAAAACTTCGATCCCGGCCTTTTGCAGCCACCTGTGATCTGGCCGGTACGGTCTTCGATGCGGGATGTGAGATTTTGTCCGCGCACTATTCAACGCATTCTACGTGAACTGGATTGTAGGAAGGCAACCGGCCCGGACGGAATACCAGCCATAGTCCTTAAGAACTGTGCTCCAGAACTATCGCCGGTTCTTGGCAGATTCTTCCGCTTATCTTATGCACGGAGGACCTTTCCTGCCTGCTGGAAAATCGCTCGAGTTCAGCCAATCCCAAAGACGGGAAAAAAGTGTCTCCCACAAAATTACCGTCCGATAGCATTACTGTCTATTTTATCTAAGGTAATGGAAAAAGTCATCAATACAGAGTTGGTTGAGTATTTGGAGTGCAAGGGACTTGTGAATGATCGTCAATACGGATTCCGTGGCGGGCGGTCCACGAGGGGCCTTTTGACATTTATAACCGATATATGGACATCTGCGATTGAGCGGCATGGTGAGTCAAAGGCATTGGATATTTCCAAGGTCTTTGACCGCGTCTGGCACGGGGCATTGCTGAGCAAACTTCGTTCATATGGACTTTCCCAACAGCTTTGCGACTGGACTAGGAGCTTCCTCGAGAAACGATCGATCCGGGTTGTTGTGGACGGCGAATGTGCGGATCTGTATCTTGTTAATTCGGGGGTGCCCCAGGGTTCTATTTTAGCTCCAACCTTGTTCTTGCTTCACATAAATGATTTGTTGGAGACAACGGATAACAAAGTGTTCAGTTTTGCGGATGATAGTACGCTTGTTTCCTCCTTTTCGAGTGATCGTCCGATTGCGAGAGCTGAGATGTAGACAGATTGATTCTCTGAATCGGGATCTGGATAAAGTCCTGCAGTGGGGAAAGGCCAATCTTGTCGACTTCAATGCAACGAAGACCCAGTATACAACATTCACAAAGAAAACTGGATCATCGGTTCCACAGCTGATGATGAATGGCCGGTCCCTCAAGGCTGGGGAAAGTTTGTAATTGTTCGGCGTGCCGGTGTGGGAATGTATCATGACATAAAAACGTGTCGAACATCGCCAGGTCAGCCTCAGGAAAACTGAGTTATCTTTTTAGAGCCAAGAAATATTTTACTCCGGCCCAACTTCTTCTCCTATATAAATCCCAAATTAGACCCGCGCTCGAATATTGCTCTCATGTTTGGAGCTCGGCTCCTAAACATACCCTCGACCTACTTGAGAGCATACAGAGACGAGCGATCCACCTGATCGGGGACTCGGCGCTGACGTCGGGACTACAGTCGCTATCACATCGACGGCGCGTAGCCGACCTCTGTCTGTTTTACAGATATTATCACGGGTACTGTTCTTCGGAGATTCGTCGTATTGTTCCGCGCAATTCGGCTTATATGCGCTCCACAAGACAATCCGACGGATCGCACCCGTTTGTGGTTCATCTCCCGACGGCGCGAACATCCCTACATCAGAACTCGTTCCGCTACAGAGCGGGGAGCTGTGGAACTGCCTTCCCACGCGAGTGTTCCCGGAACGTTACAACCTGCAGCTGTTCAAAAAGAACTGCAACAGTTATTTGATGGCATCTCGGGGCGCCCACTCAGCGCTATAGCTTCGCCTCTCCCGAGAGAAGTCTAATAAAAAAATAAAAAAGAAAAAAAAAAAGGAAGAAAGACTTGGCAATGTATGTGTATGTGTGAGTGAAGATCACATTGGTTTTTTTCATACACAAGGCCATGGAAATGAAGCTGAAAAATCGAAAAACAAGGGGATCATATAGATCATTGTTTAACCTATGCATTCTAGCTATAATAGGTGGCAAGGACAAAGGGATCGAGAAGATCGTTGTCTAAGCTATACATTGCAGCTGTAACGATAGCCGCAATGCCCATACACATGGTGCTAATTGGTTCTGGCTTATTTACAGGGAATTGGTCTCAACGTCTATGGTGCTACTTAAATGCAGCTGCGTTGGACCATTTATCGTTGGTTAAAGTTGTCGCCAGCCAATGTGTATATTTGCTGATTTATGATACATTTGGTGAGGACGGGAAATAGGCGACGCAATGTGTATGGTCTCTGTTCTGATGGTTACATTATATGTGAACCAAATCATCTTGTGTTCAGGAATTCGTCTAGGGGGATTTGCTTGGCACTGAAGGTGCCGAATTGATTGAGATTCCCGATAAGGTAGGAAAGAAATCTTACAGAGAATTGGTATGCGAAGGGAGTGCATGAAAGGTAAGCTTTCTTTACAGAGACTTAAAGATCATAGATTTGATCTCTTTAATGCGTGAAGCATTTTCACGTGCCTAATGCGATTGCATTGGCGAAAACTTATGCGTCTTGGGATGAGGTAATGGAGGTTTATAGGTAAGTGTACGGGGGGGTTTGGCGGCACCGCCACAAACCCACCCCGATATTCCCACAAATACTGATTAAATGACTTTAGAAGTATCATTCCTCCTACTCAATTCCTGCACTTTAATTTACCGGGAAATAAAAAAATCAGAGAGTGCCGGTTAACATTAAAAGTCAGATTTAGTTGGGCAAATAAACAAAGGGACTGACCCTTCAGTCGAACTGCACAGCTCCGTGAGAATGTTTGTTCTGGCCGATTACAATTTTCAAGCATTGAAGACCAAAGTGGATCGACACTTCCTTTCCATACTCAGTTCTTATGCTTCCACCACTTAAAGAGTGTTACAGTATTCCGATTATTCACACGTGTTTTTTTAGAGATTTGTTTAGCACAGACACGACAGTTGGACCTGACTACGTGCGTACTGTAACTTCGTTGAAAATGCGCCACTGGGAGGAATATGCAAAACAGGTATAATAATTTACCCAGTGTTTTTCTTTTCTACGATATGCCCATGATAAGGAAATTAAAGGGATGCCTAGTAGTAAACAAGGATGTAACGTGAGCAGAATTTCTCGAAACTCTCAAAATAGCATTGAATTTTAATTATTAATTTGATGATATACCAACTATGTAACGTTTTCGAGGTGATGATGTCAGGTGAACTTATGTGAACTGTTTATTTTGAGATGACACGAATATAAATTACACACTAACACTTTTCTCCTATTTTTCCATTCCGGCATATTTTTTCATATCACACACGCTGTATTTCGTGCTTCAGTAGCGGTGTTACAACTTTTCTAACATCCATGTACGACCTAACCTTCTGAGATTATTTTCGGGTTTTGTCCTTTCCATAATTTTAAAGAAATTAAAAATATATATATTGCTCACCCGTTGCAATACCACATGTTCCTCAGTTGAACCTGCTTACGCACTGTAAACCACAACCCCAACGTCATTGTTTCTTACCTGGGAAAAGAAACACATGCAATGTCTCCGAAATTAACGATGTTGTATATATCCTCGAATTCGTAGGTTAGCATTAGTTTCGAAAGAGCAAGGTATGTATTTGGAGCGAACAGACTCATAAATATTTTTCGTAATTGTCTAATTTTCTACGAAAGTAACATCAAAGCATCTAACCTCTAACGCACCCAAAAGCACGACAAATTCATTTCCATACATAATAAGTTCATCTTACTTGCGGTAACACAAGTACAGAGTGTTATCCAATAGAAGAAAATAAACAGCTAATGGTATGATAACATGATTTAAGCAACCATGTCCATATATATTTCTACCTAAGTCTCCTTTCTACACCCCACGAGGTTATTATAACTACAATTCATGCTCAGCAGTAAGTCCTTAACTCCACAAAACTAATTCCCAGTTCTGCATCTCCGTCTATTTAAATTCGAATACCTTCGGCCAAATGGACGCTCCCTAAGATGCACCATTTCATACGGTTTGTACTATCCTCGGATAGTTACTGCTGCTGCAGGATTCATTTGTCTTCATTGTTAAGCATTGACCAAAATTGGATTTAAAATCCCATATATTTGGCACATCTCTGATTCACCATCCTTGTATTTAAAGGACCTTAAATAGACAATCATGCCGAGTAATAGTGCTCCATTTCTGGACATAATTGCATCTAGTCGTTTGGGTAAAACATAGAATATCCTCCTTTCTCACCTGGAGAATGCGCACAACATCGCATGGTAGGAGTGTTGCCTGTGGATTGTGGAACAAAGTGGATAATACACTATGCAGCGCATGTCCTTCGAAAGGACCAGTATCACTTGCTTGTTGATAAACATGCCGATGTGGTGCCGGGAATGTGTCTCATGAGGAATAGCGATGGTTTTCCAAATAGCTCCAGCAAGGGAGTGTGACAGGATGCCTGAGAAGGGTTCTTCTCCGGCAACGAAACTCACTGTGTTAATATTGTTGGTTTTGATTAAAACATATTTGATCGCTTAAACATTTACCTACTTTTAGGGCGGGATAGAATGCGAGGTTTCTTTCGTACATATTTTTGCAGTTGATTCAGGCTTAATTAAAGGCCGCAACGACAGATATGTTCTCAAGAATTTGTGGTGCATAGAGTGCGTAATGATCAATCAGAAAATGTCGTTTCCTCTTGTTGCGCTCATGTTTTCGTACACCGAAAAACTGTAACAACCCTTTTAGCAAAATGCTTCTTTGAAATCACAGGTATATGGACATCAATGGGAGAGGTTACAGCATTGTTCATCAGACTATAATGCCGGTGCAGATGTGTCGCAGAAATGTAGCACTAGGTGCAAACGCGTATGCGCCTTACTAAAGTAATGCCACAAGATTGCCTATCATAAACGTAGCCTATGCTCTCAGAATGAAGTAGAAGTCAGTACATCTTACTTTCAAAAATATTTAGATTAATTAAATAAATTAAAATTAGATATGCGAGAATTGATACGTTCATTCAAAAATCACCCAACAGTAGTTCCAGTTTCTGGAATCGCTTAACGTCCGTGGCTATCATGTAATTTCCCTGACGTCTTTCTGGACACGGCTGGCAAGGATGTAAAGCTATTTAGGAAACTGGAAATGCTGTTGGGTGATATTTGAGTAAACGTATTTGGACATTCTTTTACGACGATGAAACGTAGTTTCTTCTTATATATATATCAAAATACGCAATTGAAAAATGGCTCATGAGATGACGTCTATTCTTCCTCAATAACGATGTCATATGCCATAGCAAGTTTGTTTCTACAATGGTATGCAAGCCTTTATTCTACAAAGAGTAAGGAGTATCTGTCCCGATTTCTGCGAAACGAATTCGTGTTTCGGGGAGGCTCCTAAAATTTGTTTTTCTTCTAGTTTAAAATACGCATTAGTTTACAAAAAAAGTTTTTCATCATCATCATCATCGGCACTACAACCGGGGACCGGTCTTGGCCTTATTTAGCAAGTCCTGAGGCTTGTTAAATTTTCCATAATGATTAGTTTTTTTCCGGGCAAGGTCATTAGTCTTGAGCCAGAGGCTCTCGGACGGGGAATCGAATCCCGGTTTCCCGCGCGACAGGCGGTAAACTAACCACTATACTATCGAGGAGGAAAAAAAAAGCTTTTAGTTAAAACTAAATGCTGAGTCCTATTTACATTTATTTTTCGTATATTAACTTACGGGCTCTACATCACCATCATCATCGGCACTACAACTGGGATCTGATCTTGGCCTTATTTAGCGAGTCTCTCCACCGGTCCTGAATTCGAGCCGATGTCATCCAGGCTCTGGGCGTCCTGGTCTACGCCATCCCTCCATCGCAGACAAGGTCTGCCGCGCTGTCTCCTTCCACACATACTGATACAACGGACTTTCCGAGCAAGCTCCTCTTCGCTCATTCGAGCTAGGTGTCTCGCCCACCGGAGTCTACCAATCTTGATTTTTGTTACAACATTAGCTTCAAGGTAGATTGCGTCCAACTCATGGTTGCAGCGTCTCCGGAATCGTCCTCCCTCACATACGGGGCCAACAATTCTCCTTAAGACCTTCCTCTCGAAAGCGGCTAAGAGTTCAGAGTGCCTTTTATTAAGCACCCAGGTCTCGGATCCATACATGAGTACTAGTAAGATCATGGGCTTGTACAGTAGTAGCTTGGACGTTCTGGATAAATTTCGGGATTTAAAGAGCCTTGATAGACCATAGTAGGCTTTGGTGGATTTGATCAGCCGTTCGCGTATTTCTTCTTCCATATTGTTATCGGATGATACTATTGACCCAAGGTAGTTAAAGGATTGCACTACTTCAAATTCCAACGTTAGGTCTTCTCTTCGCAGAAGTTGCCATCATGTATTTCGTTTTTTCCCTCATTAATATGCAGACCCAATTTTGTGCCGCCTGCTGGATCTGGGTGAGGAGTCCTGTATAGCCGAATCGGATCTACCGAAGATGTCGATGTCATCTGCCTAAACAAGTATCTGGCTGGACTGGGTGACAATAGTCCCTCTAGTTGTAACGCCAGAGTCACAAATTGCTTTCTCCAACGCCAGGTTGAAGAGGAAGCAGGCCAGACCGTCCCCTTGTCGGAGTCCATTAAAGACGTTTATTGGTTTGGACAGCAATCCCTCTATTTTTACTTGACTAGTTACGTTGGTCATGGTCAACCTACAAAGTCGTATCAATTTGTTTGGAATGCCGAACTCTCTCATGGCATTATATAGTTCTACCCTGGCCATGATGTCGTAGGCGGCCTTAAAGTCTATAAATAGATGATATAATGGGATCTTCAATTCCAAACATAGTTTCCATCACCTGCCTAAGGATGAATATCTGATCAATCGCTCATTTGCCTGCAATGGAACCACACTGATATTGACCAATGATGGCTTTACCGTATGGGGCTATCCGATCTTGTAGAATAGTGGAGAGTATCTTATAGGCAGTACTCAGCAATGGTATACCCCTATAGTTGCTGCACAGTGTGATATCTCCCTTCTTATGTATGGGGCAAATTATACCACGACGCCAATCTTCCGGCATCTCCCCTCGCTCTCATACGTGCACCACGATCTCTTGAATTGTGTGATGTAACGCTGTCGTTCCTTGCTTCATCAGCTCAGCTGGTATGTCATCAGCTCCGGGGGCTTTTGTTTGATTCGAGCTGTCTTATGGCTTTTAATGTTTCCTCAATGCTTGGTGACGGCAGTCAAAATAGCCATCCGGGGGTGTCACGTGGAGACTGCTTGTCAACTTGCAGGGATTAGTGACACAATAAAGAAAGATAACTTGCGATTGCGATTTCTAGAGCTTGTGGTGGAGAACGACTAAAAGGAGACGATGTTGAGAAATAAAATGTTTATTTGCCGAAAAAAATATCTTTTATACAAAAATTCACTGATTAATCAAACTGCCCCCGTATTTAAAACTTCGTGATAGGAAGAACCAACGAAAGAAAACAGTAGCCTAAACTACAATAACATCCCTCGCCACACAACACTCGAAGGCGCTAAACTCTGGTAGGATTAAGAGGATCAACAACAACAACAGCAGCCGCCGCTGCGAAACCATGAGAACAGAACATTCTATAATTATATTTTTGTGTGCAACAAGTTATTTATACTTGCAACAAAATCGGCGCAGCCGGTGATCGCTATCAGTGCTGTACTGGTTATTCTTTTTGAAGACCTTAAATCCCGGGTGAAATCTAAACCTCGGGGGTACAAGGCTGATTGTGGAAAGAGCCCTGAGGCTCTAAGCGCCCATACTCCGACCCACCACAGCAAAAGACAACAAAGCTTACCTTCGCTTGTTAATAAGTTTCCAAAAAAAAAAAAAAACTTACTAGAAAAGGAGGAAGTGAGTTCAATAGAATATTTCATTTATTAATTGTTAATATTTTAATACTATTACTATTTGTTGGCCTGTAGGAATCCGAGAGTTCATGACCTCACTGACTCGTCTATGTCTTCTTTTTGCCGAGTCGGTATTTTCTTGATGATTTCTTCCCTTATGGTAGTTACAGCTCATCACACCTGCGCCTACCGTATGTTTCTGGTGTTTATAATTTTCATTCATTTTTGTTTATTTCCAAGATTCCTGGAGGTTTCAAATAGTCCGCCATATCAGAGCGTTTTGATATGGTATGGTCTACTTACTGGTCTGATTAGACCCACTGTCAGGAAGGCCCGTCGTTAATGTATCACTACGAATTCAACGGAAATTAATTCCGACAGAACGACTCCCACGTCTAAATTTAATACGACTGCAAAGGATTAATGACGTCGTTCACTTTATTTATTTATTTTTTTTTTCAAAAAAATCGATTTTCGAAAAAATTACCATCTTGCCATGTCATCAATTAAAACCATTTCGTTTCGTCTGCATGAACCGATCGGTTACTATGGGCGACCACATGCCCATCAAACACAGACCAATACTTCCGAGTATTCTTGTTCGGTAATACAAAGCACAGTGCAACTCGCGCCTAGCTGGCAAGAGCCGAATTCTTTGCCAATGTAAACATTCACACTGGAATCAGATCCTTGACTCGCTACCAATGCAATGCACAATTGACGTGGATAAATACACAAACCGTCATTGTGAATCATCCTGATCACCAGATCAGGTCCCACGGTATCGTTCCCCGTAATAAACCCATATACCATTGGCTAAGCCAAACATACGCGTATCTTAGTGCATGACCCTCGAAATATCGTTCTGTTGACATAACACTGAGAAATCTAACCCTGCATCAACGAATCGCTATTTTAAACTTGACAACCTTTTTCGGCCGCTATACGAGCGACCATCTATTTGCACAGCTGACCTGAGTTGAATTCGAATATCATTTAGTCAGTTGTTGTTCCCGCTTTTCCTTATAGGCTATATTTGAAATGCTATCCTTTCCATGTACAGGCCCTTTCTCTGTATGTGTGGAATCTCGAATAGAGATATCCGCGCGAAGCAACATCTAGATTCATGGTGGAGTTAGTTTTTATCCCTCGCGGTGTACACATGCACAACGAAGATGTCAAATACCGTCTCTACGCGAGTACGAGCGACAATATGGAAAGTCCAATTTCAATTTTTTAAGTGTGCGCGCTGAGTGTCGAGTTCACGTGGTGTAAGGATAGTCAGTGTACTTAAATTACTTGTGGTTTCGCAAAATCAGTTACGTTGAGTCGCTTTAAAGTTGGTGGTGAGATAAGAATGTGCGATTAGTCAATCGGATTTGGGAACACTAAAAGAACCCATTAATGTATGTGAAAGTAAATGATAGCATTTTAGAACTATAAAAACATCAATTTTTAACGTTTAATTAACCGATAGAATTGTGAACGATTGAACATCAAAAATAAAGAAAACCTTAACAATAAAATACACCTGTGCCTTTTAATCATCCTTTCTTTCGATGCCGGATTTTTGGTGACGATTCTTGTACAGTAGTGAACTTCAAATAATGGTGAGGGTTGAAGTGAATCCGGTGCCGTACGTCGGCGCAACCCCCCCCCCCCCCCCCCCCCCATGTCCTCTTAAGTTCGCGATTTGCCTCTAGATAACTATAATTTAACTGATATAAAAATTGAAGCCGAACGACCTGAGATATGTGCCCGAAGAATCTCATATCACGAAAATAAGACAGTGAATGGCCTCCATAGAGCCCAAATAGAGAAATCAACGCCATTCCAAAAGCAACTTATCAACGTGTTTTTGATAAATATTAATGCAGACTAAGATTCCGTTGTCTACATTAATATCTTTATCAATAAATTATGTAAGGAGTCAACTGCCTTAATCAATTTGTTTCTTGTTTACTTGACCCCAGCCACCTACGACGATTTGCTGATCGGTCAGGGTCATTAGCAGGAAGCTCCCCCCAAACAACTGTTGTATCGTGATGGTTCCCCGGGCTCTGAGAATAGGTTTCAGTGAATCTTGCAAGTATTTACGCAACAAACGATGCGATTTAAAACCGACTAATCGGGGGCCCACTTGACTTCATTCTATATCCTTGAAACAGTATTAATTCAGGCAAGCGTTCCATCACATAGTGTTAATCGGTGTTTTAATACCGATCATACGAGTTGCAACCGCAAAATTAGTCTAACATTGTTAAACAATTGTTAAATTGGTCTCAAAATTAATTGCTTTGCCTATTTTGTGATTGTAACAATAATTTCCGAACCTAGTATTATATTTCCGTTGTGAGGGGATTGAATTATTTTAACAAGACTTTGCATTAATCGGCTTTTTATCCTTTCACTGAATATTCTATGCTCTCAATCGGACACCTTCCCACTGAAGTTAATGGTCAAATCGATCGATGTGCTGCAATTTCTACTCTCTTCTTCATTGGTAGGTAACCGAAAGTTCACGACCTCACTAACTCGGCTACGCTACCGTTCCTTGTTAACGCTTCGTCACCTGATCCAATTTCATTAACGTTACGCTTTACATTGTCCTTCCACGACCGTAGCGGACTTCCTACCGGTCTCTTTCCGGATGGTCTTCCGTCAAGACCGTTTACAGACCGTTTTGTCGTTTCCCAAGTAATACAAATAATATTACAAGGAAAATGCGGATTCAATACCATCAGGTAGGTGACTGGCATTCGATAAACATTGTGTTAGTGCAAGTTAACTTTACATTTAGTAAATTGTGTCCCTATATTCTGTCATCTCCTCCCAATTGTGAGAAAAGTATTACGTCGTGACATATCATTGCCATCCGCAATACGTATATTTTTTATGCGTAGGTGTGTGGGGTACGAGATCGTGGCGCCAGCACGGGCGCTGGGTTCTACCTCGTATCCACCAGTTCTAAGTGTCTGCCGTAGACCGAAAGAAAAATAGCAAAATGTCACCGAAGGGAAAATACGCGCACCGAGAGGGAAACACAAACGAAACTCCGAAACACTGACACAGGAAAGAATAACACACTGATTTGGTTTATTATTATTTTATTGATTATAAACACTGTCATTTGGTTTGGATGTATTCAAGTATTCTAAATTGATATTAAATTGATTTCTTATTAATTCTAAATTATTACACACACAACTCGGTGATTTTTCGCGTCCACGGCGCGCGACGAGGAGCGGGAGATCGCGTGACCATTGTGGTGAGCGAATGGAATTAGACTCAACGATATTCAATCGTTTGGGGTGAAGATCGTTGGTAGTACACATGTATGTGTGCACATGGGTTCTTTCATGGGACACACCATGATAACGAATCTAAAACACCAAGAAGGGGCATAATGTGCATCCAGGAGATCTCTGTTCGTTGAAACAAACAAATCGAATTTCGCGGGATGCTAATGGGTTTGTATTTGATTATGCATCCAGGTCATGAGGGTTGGATTCAGGGCAATTACAATACAAAGGGAAAAGCGACCTATGTATCGTTCGATAATGAGGGTCAGCTGGATAAATAGCAGCCACTCATTAAATGAAAACTGCGTTTAGGATACCACGACCGATATGGATTGTTTATGGTATCGCCAGGAAGCCTTTGGACGAACAGCGTTCTTTGTTTGCACTTGGTGCGAGTTAGGGAAATTGGCTTCAGCGTCGATTGCGCTAATTGAATGCCGCTGCTTGGATATTTGAAGGAAAAAGGTCACCGGCCAATGTGTACGTTAAGATATTTATCATACACATGGCGAAGCTGAAAAAAAATAGACAGCGCAATGTTTATGGTCCGTCGCGACCAGGTATGTATGTATATATGATAGTATGTAATCCAAATCCTTTGTTATTAGGAATTCGTCTAGAGGAATCTGCCTGGCACCGAAGGTGCTAAATTGGTTTGGAATTCCTGATAAGTTGAGCAAGAAACCTTACGGGGAATTGTATGCGAAGGGATGCATGAAAAGTAAGTTTTCTTTTACAGGGACTTTTAGGTTATATAAATTGGATCTATTTGCTGCATGAAGCATTTAAGGTGCTAGTGCGATTGCATTAACGAAATTACGAGATTGGATGGAAGTTATGGGGGTTTTTCAGGAAAGCGAACCGTGGGGTTTAGCGGAACCGCCACAGGTGTATTGACAACGGATATGGCTTTTGGAGCTATAATTTAACTCCAGATATTTCAGTTGAAAGAACCCGTGATAAATTTTGTGGATCTAGTTGTGCTGGAGCTTTTTGTACCATGGATAGATAAGATGTCGCGCTATCCACACTTCGGAGAGAATCCGAAGGTATTATTGCTGCTCATATCCGCTAGTGCGACCAATTTCGCAAGGAGCAGATCCTACTACTGATCGACTCCGAATTAGCGGATGTGAACACCAACCATGAAGATTTTATCGTGCGACTGAATCCCAACCTTATGACGAAAAAAGAGGAAAAACGATAGTAGTACTCGCAGCTTCAGTCGCATCTTGTAACCTCTCGTGGCCAACTAGACTAGATTTGATTGTTTCCTAGACCTACAACGACGACCATTCTGTCGGTTGGTCAAATACGATACTGAACAATCTCTCATTTCCTAACTACACTAATGCGAATAAGTTTTATCTAACTAGCGAACAACTACAAACTTAATGCGAAGATTCCTTTGAATCTGATCAAGTCCGGCTTCTCGGTCCCCCTATGAAACCTATAGCGTTTGTGATGTAAGTAAAGAGTGTGCGATTCGAACCGCTGTTATGACTGTTAAAATTACTAAAAATAGAACCAACGTCTCAACACATCTGTCCACTGCGGGGTGTGCGAATTCAGTCGTTATTCTCAAGTACACTTAACTGATGGTGAACTGTTATGTTATCGCTATGGTATACGGCTCTGATGCTTTGCTTATTCTAATTTCTTTCGATGTTCTTCAATTTATGCTTGTATATTGTTTGTATCTGTTAGAAACGCCACAACCGACTTATCAGTAAATCTGATGAGACGTTCCGAATTCTTTCCTTTCAACTTCGAGTGTTCTCCAACAGCGTCCCATTCCTCATACCCATGTCACCATCCCTAATCCCTCTATTGGTTTAGACTTCACCGGCGATCCATCATCCTTTTTGTGGCAATTCGTGTGGTACCCAAAAATCGGGTGCCTTTTTGAAACCAGCTTTATGGAGATGGTTTGAAATTGTTTGTGGCCGATCTTTAATTCCTAGACGATGCTACGACTGCTAAGGTGTCAGTAGATTTCGAACATTTCCATCATTTTATGAACATTTTCGAAAACTTGCTTGCCGATATAGGAGATATATCTTTGCCATCGAATATACCAAAATTAATTCCATCAAAATTGTGTACAATTGGTTGTGACAGTATTGGGATACTGGAAAAATGCACACATGTTCACATACATGGAAAAAATGGATACATTTTCACACATCCGTTATTCAATCGGATCCAGGATCGCCAAGAATAAACCACACACCCGAATGTTTGCATAAGCAACGCAACAGATGGCGTGGAAATTCTGGCGATCCCAGAATGTTCTACAGCAAACAGAAGGCAACCTCCGCGTCTCTGTGTGTGAGTGCCTTGCTCGGAAGAAGAATCGGAAACCGCAATACCAAAAAAAAAACAATTCAATCATACCTGGTGGAGATATTCTTGATTGGGAGAGAATCCCCAGGAAAGAAAACGATGGGGTGAGCAGAATCATCCCCAAAGGGCCGACCATTAATAACAACCACAAGAGTGAGAAACAAACACTAATCGAATATTAATTAATGTTTTGTTTATTTTTTACGCTACACACGACAAGTAGAAACGGGTTTGCAAAATGACAGCTCGAATTTTGATATAATTGAAATGTCAGCTGTTTGCTGACATTTGTTTGTCATGACAGCATTTCAGTGGTGCCTGCACCAGTGTTGCCATCGAGTGCTGCTCCGTCTCCAACATTCCGCCCACCTTGAACTGTCGGTTCAACCGTCTCATCTTCTGCCACCATCTCCTTAATGCTGCCAGGAAAGTTTCACTGGACAGCTCGCTGATAGGACTTCCATAATCCACGTCGGTGTTACTAACTGGCCTTGTGGGATTAATCCGACTGGCTGGTAATGCCGCCATTTGTTGAGCTAGCACCCGTCCCTTGTGACGGCCGCAAATCGTGCATTCAGCGATGACCCCCTGAACAAGTCTTCGACTCCCTATAATCCAGTGCCGGGAGCTCACTGCGGATAGCAGTAACTCTCACGATAATCCTTGCCAGGTGATGTTGCCGATGTAAGATTGGTGGATGGCGGCGTTCGTATTCCATCTTTGCTGCTGCTTGTCTCCCGCCCACCCTGAGGGTAACTTGGTCATCGATGAATGGGTTGAGCGCAATCAGTTCGCTTTGTCTTGATACTTGCCTTCCGGCTCTCATGGCCGTTAGGTCCGCCTTCCGCCACGCTAATGTTCGTACCGTTCGAGTGATGCTGGAGACTCTTCTTGTTATAGACAGCTCCTCTTGCTGTATTACGAAATACGATGCCCTTCGTTCCTCGAGGTCTACCGGTGTTCCGGTGTCCGCCTCTCGGACTTGATGAGTGGGCGTCCGGGGTAACTTCAGCTCCTTGTTTCGCAAAAGGCCCGGCCCTCGCCACCACAGCTCTGCTCCGGCGACCTCCATTTCCTTAAGCCCCCTTGATAGGTAATCCGCTCGATTGAACGCAGTCGGTACATGGTGCCACTGGCCTTTTGGCAGCCTTTCCAAAATGTACGACGTACGATTCGCGATGAATGTCTTCCACCGCCCGGGATGATCCGATAGCCATTGCAGCACTACCGTGGAATCGGTATATGCGAAACATTGAACCTCGCTAAGTTGAAGCGCCTTCCTCACGAACAAAAAAAGCCGCGCCAAGAGCTAAGCGCCACATAACTCGAGTCTTGGGAGTGACACCTGCTTGACTGGGGCCACCTTTGCCTTTGCCATGATGATACGTACTTGGGAAGCACCGTCCTCCTCAAATCTGATGTAGAGGACAGCTCCATAAGTCTTCTCGCTTGCATCCGAAAATCCATGTAACTGAAGTGTTTTCGGATGTCCCAACCACCGTGGGATCTTCACCGACTCCAGCGCTGGCAAATCCTTCGAAGTACTCCTTGCACTCTCTCCGGATCTCTTCATCCAGTGGTTCATCCCAATCGACACCTCTAAGCCACAGTTTTTGCAATACCAGCTTGGATCATATAGTCTGGAGAAGTGTGACAGGACCTTCCTCTTCGTGAGCGATGATACCTCCGGAATCTTCTGCACCTTGTAGCTCAAATAGTCCGGTCCGGGATGCCAATTCACACCAAGTAGCTTCGTTTCTTCGCTCGTGATGAACTGGTACACTTCTTCAGAACCCGGCGAATCGGCGGACAGCCAGTTCAGTACCTTGTGGCAATTTGATTTCCACTTACGTAGCGGGAATCCGTCGCCTTTAAGAACCTCCGTCAGTTGATTCACCAACTGGATCGCCAATTTGCTTTGGCCCTTTGATTGGTGTGATTGGTGTGGTATAGATTGCTGCCCCATAGGTTGTGGCGCCAAAGACTGTTGCGGAACAGATTGCTCCTGCATACTTTGCTGTGTCCTATGGTGTTGTGGCACAGATTACTGAGTCATAGGCTGCGGTAAGGTTTGATGAGAGACAGGCTACTGTGCCACATCTTGTTGTTGTCTAGATTGCTGTGGTACACACTGCTGTGCCATTGATTGTTGTGGCATGGATTGCTGTGGTACAGACTGCTGTGGCACAGACTGCTGTGGCACAGACTGTTGTTGCACAGACTGCTGGTGCACAGACTGCTGTGGCATAGACTGTTGTGATATAGGTTGTATCGTAACAGATTGCTGTGGCATAGATTGCTGCGCCACAGATTGTTGATGCAGAGACTGTTGGGGCATTGGTTGCTGTGTTAAAGGCTGTTGCGTCATGGACTGCTGCTGATTATTTTGTGGTTGCAACGATTGTGGCTGTTGCAAAGGTTGATGCTGTTGCAGTGGTGGTGGTTGTGGTTGCTGCATTCGCCCATCATTGGCGAAGCCGTTTGTTCCAGGGAGGCCCAGGGCCTTGGACTTCTATTGATGTGGAGGCATGGAGAGAGCCGCCCACACTGAATTGATGATGGGTGTATTGATGATGACGAGTGTTCCGTCGCTGGACGGTATCATCCGATGGGATGCTGCGTATGGCATGTGAGGCCGCAACTTTGAGTGAATAACTGGTGCGGATCCAGTGCTGCATTTGCCCATTCGTCGGAGTCCCTGAATTTGAAAAAGGTTGTGAAGATACCTGATAATAACTCTGTGGTTCATTTGTTACTTGAGAGTTTATGTACGTAGTGCCCGTCATTGTGTTTGTGACACCAGAGGAATAGGATTGCTGAGTTATATTAGAAGCAGGTGGTGAATTATAATTTTGGAGGTTTTGTTGTTGCAGTCCTGTGGAAGATGGTGGAGAAACACCAAGTTCATTTCCACCTTGATACACCGATGTCGTAATATAAGGAGTTTGCAGATAATTCGTATTCGCAGCTTTACCGTTGCCGATATCGTTATATGTAGGAATATTTATTGGCTGTGTAGAACTTTGCGTTGGCTCTTGTTGTTGCAACGCCTGTAAAGTTGTCGGACCACTGCAGGTCTCCCAGCCATTACTGGTCAGAGGAGTAGTCATTTGATTTACAATGAAGTTTGTTGTGGTTCAGTGCCGTTCATTTGCGATTGACCTTGTTGCTGGTAGTCCTCGAAGGTAGGCACGTCGATATGCCTCAACTTGACCGGTCGGTTGTCGCTCCACTCGTGGAATCCGTTGCTGTCGGTTCCGTTGACCGCGTAACCAAATTCACCAAGCTGTTCTGGCTGGCATTCATGGCGTCAAGCAGCCTCTTCATTCCTGGTTGCTCCGCTGATAACGTTGTAGTAGTTGCCGTTCCCAGGGTGTCTACTGACGTATCTAATGCGATGGAATCTGTGCCTGTTGCCATGGTCAACCGCTGGTTGAGCTTGCTTTGCAGCGAAAAGTATCGCTCCTCGAATTCTGCTCGCTCTTCGATCTCCCTGTCGATGTTCAGTTCCGGGTCGTTCTCTTCGATACATTCCTGAAGGTTCCCAAAAGATTTGAATGAGTCCTCCAGTTTGCGCAGTCTGCTTGCGACTTCCTCCCTGGTCACCTCCTTTGACTTGTCCGCGAACTCCTCCAACCGCGTGAGGAATCCCTTGATGACTCCTCGTCTCCGTTTCATTGTCGGAACAGTCATGTCGCCGGTAGCCATTGCAACTTAGTTTACCCCTTTTTCGATGCTTGTGGATCGAAGTGCCACTAGCTACTTGATCCCGATTCTTGTGGATCGGCTGTAGGTTGGCCTTGGGCTTCTACGCAACTGAGTGCGCTGCTGGTTGTGGCTAGCTTTAATCGGCTGGATGACCGTCTGTCTTGTTGCTTTACGTTACGGTTGAAACGCTTGGGTCTCACGTTGCACTGCAGGAGAGGTTGTCCAGTCGGCAGTTGCTGTGTTTACCTTGGATCGTGAATCTTCTAATATGCCGTGACGTAAGAATCTGCAACTCGTTTGTCCACTGCGAACTGGCAGCAGTGGATTGGATCCACAGACTGGATCCTGCTCAAAGGACCAATTTGTAAACGCTAAATTTGTTTGTGGTCTTTGCCGTTGACTGAAAACAATTGCAAATCCGAATGTGGTTGAAACTGAAAGGAATTACCTCAATTGATTGGATCGAACAACTCCTCTTTCGATCGTAGTCCCTCAGTTCTTGGACTCTCTGGGGTTTCCTGATGTTGCTCAACCCCCGAGGAAAGGCTCTTACGTTGCTAACCAAAGGACCGACCATTAATAACAACCACAAGAGTGAGAAACAAACACTAATCGAATATTAATTAATGTTTTGTTTATTATTTACGCTACACACGACAAGTAGAAACGGGTTTGCAAAATGACAGCTCGAATTTTGATATAATTGAAATGTCAGCTGTGTGCTGACATTTGTTTGTCATGACAGCATTTCAGTGGTGCCTGCACCAGTGTTGCCATCGAGTGCTGCTGCGTCTCCAACATCTTCAGTTCTGAGTATCCACTGTGTCTGCGCATCCTTTATATGTGGCACTTGGATAAAGGGACGTTTAAATTTACGTGTTGCCTTACAGAGAGAGAGTAATCCGTATCCGCTGACGGACTTAGTCCACCTAGATACTCATCTATACAATTCTGTTTATGTTCTTTAATGAATTTGTTAACTACATTGTCCACCTTGTTAAAACATTTTTTATCGTTGGAGTGTCTGGATCTGTGTCAGGTTCATTTAGCTTTGTGCCTGTCTTTGATTAGCTTGTGGCGGTTCCTTTGAACGCCACTGCTTACCTTCCCATTAACCATTCAGGTAACTGCTCTCTCGAGCACCAAAACCTGGAAAGCATGTACTTACCTTTACACAGTTTGTACTTATAAATACCTGAAATGCTGTAAATTCATAATATTCGCTGATGCAAAATCCATCAGCACCAAGCAGACATGTTCCTTATAAGCAATTTGGTTGCATCACCAAGCAACCAACATGAACCCAACCAATTCATTACACATGTCTCTAATCGAATTCCATCAGCAATAGTAAGTATCTTCCACAAGTAAGAACAATTTGGTTGCAACATCAAGCAACCAATATTGCCTGAACCATATCAATGAGATATTCCCTTACGAGTCCGCCGCACACGTGCAGGAGATGTTTCTTCTTTTCCTTTTTTATACATGCACACATCGGTCGGTCAACCGACCGACAAATACATGATGGCATACGGCTGACCGCCCAAGGAAGTCGAGTTCTCCTAAATGGAAAATTACCACAGAGAATTCGAGTACTTGGATATGCCGCCAAGGTGTGCACGATCAGCATAAATGCTGTACGCAGTTGCTGATCGTGTAAACACCTAAATCTCTATGTCGAGATATTTGCAGCAGCTGCAACCATGTCAGCTAATGTTCCCATTGTGGATTCGGTGATCCATGGCCCGCATACTCGTGGACACACGCCATGAGCAGCGGAAACGATCATCGTGTATGTGTTTCACCCCTTTGTGCTGGACCCAATGCAAGGAAGATCATCCCTTGTCGGGCACCGAAGCAATGTACAAAATTTGCTGTGCTGTCGTCTCCGATGAATGAATAGTTAATCGCGATAAGGATTTCGCGATTGCAAGTCCTGCCTCCACGTTAAATAATTTGGGTGACTCGAATATTACCAACAGTCGGTGGACGCGCTGCTGGAGTTTTTCGGTGTACTTAAAAATTGAATCAGTAGTTTTGTGGAAATTAAAATCTGTAAAGTCAAGTCAGTTCATTTTGGTTGTAATTAACACAGTACCTTTGTAAAATTAAACTAGTGTACCATTTTGTAACTTTAATTCCGGTCGACAATAGAACGAAAATAGATCAGTGTAAAATTAAACTAGTGTCCCATTTTGTAACTTAAATTTCGATCCACAACAAAATAAGTTTGCAAACAGTTTATGTATCTAAAAGTGAACTCTGTACATATAGGCACGGTTAAAACCTCATTAAATTTAACCCTGAACTTTACGATAGAAAATACGTTTGTAATCATTTTATTTATTTCTACCGGCACTTGAAAGCCAGCTCTTTAAGTTAACGTAATTTAAGTTATATCATTTGTGAAACAGTCACACGAGCAATAAAGAACCATCGATTGCATTTTTAATTGGTGCAAAACAGAATCGTATTATTTTGAGGAAATTACAGAGCGTGCCGGTGAATAACAGCACTGCGACGTTGTAGGCATCGCAATCCAAACCATTTGTTGGGAAACTGGTGAACCTGTGCCCTTGAGGCACCCTACCTAAGAGACGAAGAACCCACAAGCTCTCTCATCTCAGTAGGGTAGGTGGTTGCTGGTTCTGGTTTATCACTTGGCACCGGAGCTGTTGCTGTTGTTGTACTTGTTGTTCCAGTTCTTCACAATCTTGAAGTTTAACGTTTAATTCAATTTGATTGTCAAGGTCTTTTCAGAAATTTTCCCAATCTGTATATTTGTTAGTTAGATTTAGTTTTCTGTTCTGTCTAGGAACAGCTGCATTCAATCTTAGTAAGACTGGAGTGTGGTCAGACGTTAAATCAACTAAAATATCCGTTTCAATATAATTCGCTGCCACTCCTTTCGAAATAAAGAAATCCACCAGGTCAGGAGTTTTGTTGCTATTAGTAGGCCAGTATGTTGGTGAACAAGACGAATGAAATTCGCACTTTACTTCTTTGATAGATGTAAGCAATGCTTTTCCCTTGCCTGGAGTACTCAACATTGACCCCCAAGCAGTGTGCTTGACATTAGAATATGCACCAACATCCGTGAATTGTTATTTAGAAATTGTGCGTCTAGGTGGGCAATATACATGGGTGGGCTGAAAAGTTTCCGACCTAAAAAAGATACAGGACATTTTTTCGTAAATTTATTTTTATTTTTCTACATAGTCTTCTTGCAGTTCTACACATTTCTCCTAGCGATGCTCCCATCTCTTTAACCCGTTCTCGGGCGGTTTTCTCTGCAAAATAATTATTCACGAAGGTGATTGCCTCTTCATTTGACGAAAATATCTGTCCTGCGAGCGCAATTTTTAGATTAGGGAACGAAAAGAAGTCGCTTGGGGCTAGATCTGGTGAGTAAGGTCGATGGTCAAGCAATTCAAACCGTAATTCGTGGATTTTCGCCATGGCAACCACTGAGGTGTGAGATGGCGTTTTTGGTCTAACATGAGCAAACGCGGCACCCAACCCGCGGGCCGCTTTCTCATACCTAAATCTTGATTTAATATGTGACAACCACGTCCTTTGGACATTTTCATACCTTCTGCTATCTCTCTCACTTTAATTCGGCGATCGTCTAGCACCGGTTGGTGCACTTTGGCGATGGTAACGTCCCGAACGTTCATCGTCTCCCAAGCTCTCACGGCCACGTTTAAATTCAGCTGCCCAAAATTTCACAGTGGTAAATTATGGTGCAGAGTCCCCATACACAGAGTCCAACTCATCTTTGATTTGCGTAGGGGTACTGCCTTAAAAAAAAAAAATTAATGACAGCTCGATACTCAATTTTGTCCATTTTCACAAACACACTTGTGGCGGTTTCCCCTAACGCCACTCCCCGCCTCACATTCACAACAGGAGCACCCCATAGGAGGGGCATGAACCCGGGCGACGGTGCATTGTCCGTTTATCGGGCGTGCGGTTGATACCCTATGGAGCGTGGTTTTCGTGCCATACCTTAGGGTCGAAAACAACAAAAACCTGGTCGTCGAAAAGCATCAAATTCTGTTGGTAATAAGAGCAAAATTTCCTGTAAGGAAGAATCGCTTGTTTGTGCGTAGCACAACATGAATACCCGATAGAATTTGCCCAACATGCAGCACCACCGGGGAAGTTTCAACCGACGCCGACGGCCAACGGAAATATTCCAATTTCGGTTACCGCCAACATGCGTCCCTTCTCGAGCGGAGAAAACGGTCGCATCCTCGACAAGAATATCTTCGATCCAGCATCGTCACACACAAGCAGCCTGCCCCCTTTGTCATCACCGAAACACGGCAGGCATTTCGGTGGCAAAAAAACGAACCTACAGGCAAGTAATAGCATGCTTGCCTACAAGAGAAACAAAAACCATAAATAGCCACCTGCACCGTTTGCACAACGAGCAATAATGCTTTGCGCCGTTGCGATCGTATAAACATTCATCGTTCCTATGGAAGATACACCAAGCGAAATGTGCACGATCAGCAATAATGCTTTACGCAGTCGTGATCGTGTACACATTTCAACCCCTGTACCAACCTGCAACCATGTAAGATCAAGATGATCCCGAGTATACACACGTAAGTTGCGAAAGCGATTTTCGTGTGTGTGTGTTTTCACCCTTTTCCTTTTTTTGTTCGCCTGGCCAAAAAGCTAAAAGCGCACCATATATGGTAATCGAAGCAATGGTCGGGATTTGTTTTGGGTTCTAACGCGATGTAAGCAAAGGGAAAGAAAGAAAGGGAAAATGAGAAATGAGGTAACCTTTGAGTATTAGCATGAATTAAGAAGTCAGTCTTGGAGAGAAATTGCGGTTGACATAGTCTGATCTAGGAGCCAATAGCGCCTGTAACATTTGTCCACCTAAAGCGTTTAGTAGTTACCAGTGCGAACATTTAGTTTATCATTATCAAATGTGTGCACCGAAAGCGATTAGTAGTTACTAGTGCGAATATTTAATTTATTATCATCAGAATTTGTGTACAATAAATGAATTAGTATTTCCAAGTCGGAACGTTTGATTTTAATATTGACAACATTGTGTACAAAAGACAAATTATTATTTACGAGTGAGAACGTTTGATTTTAAGGTTATCAGAATTTGTGTACAATAAATGAATTAGTATTCCCAAGTCGGAACGTTTGATTTTAATATTAACAACAGTGTGTACAAAAGACGTTGGATAAGCGTGGCGAACCTGTGTCCCTGTGGCAACCGCTATTTCTGCCGTACCACGTAAAAACCCACACACTCACATCGAGTCACTCACACGACTGTCAAATAAAAACTACGCATACAAAATGGCTGAAATGTTGGTGAGTAACTATCAAAAGATGCACAACTACATTCAATAGCTATTATTGACGAGTGCTGCTATTTTCACGCTGAGGTCGGAAACTTTTCAGCCCACACTCCTACAGCACCTACATTTAAATCAGCTCCATTAAGGTTAATAGTAACGATGGAGGCTTGAATAAAAGTTTCTTTTATTTTTTCTTGTTGGAAGTGATGTAGGTTTTGTTTTATATTCAGAGCTGTCCTCTACGGGCACAGTCGCTGGAGTGCATAGTGTGTCGTCACGGAAACTGATTCACTCATATTCCCATCATAATTGTTCCGCCGAATACCAGGGAACCGAGTTTACTCGCAAGCCGTTCGAAAGTGGAAAGGAAAATAAAATGCACTAGTGAGGTTTGTTGTTTAATGTTCCTTTTATGTTGACTTTATACATGAAATAAACACTGGTATATACAAAAAGGAAAAAACGAGCCTTTTCATTTATCTAACAACGGGACAAGGAGGACATCTAAGAAAAGCGAGACTTTTTAAATGAATTTGTTGAGCTGACAACTGGTGAGTAGAGTCGTGCTACCCCCACAAAGATACAATTTGCCGATTAGGACTATCACCTGCCCCCACGGAAACCTGCGGAGACGAGGACCGTGAAAGGCAAAAACGCGGCAGGACCAAACCAAGGAGGTTGCTCTTCCTTCAAGGTTTGAGGAAGCACGGCGACGTCCCCTTTGTAGCACGGTTTTTTCAGGAGCGGTCTATTTAAGAGATCCCACGTCCTTTTCAGGATAAGGAGACCCGCTTTCTGAAACTAAACCCCTACAGAACATAACAAAAACCATTATACCCAAGAAAATAACGCCTACGATGCTATACTTTGGAGACCTTCCTATGGCGTTCGGGCGTTTATCTTCAAGCAATGCGAGTCAGTCGAAATTATTTCGAAGAACTAGTATCGCGTGAATTTTGCGAGGAGATTCTATGAATTAGTTCGTACAATTATTATGAAAGGAATGTCATTATTCGACCAAATGTACTTATACTTACATGTTTTTTATTTCTGTTTCCATTGCGTAAGTTATTTCTGTTACCGTGACAACTCATTACGTCCCAACATCAAATCAATTTGTTCGAGCGCCTAAAAGGCTATTGAGTTTTATGCCAAGACCGACAGCTTCAGTTCTCCCCACCACTCGATAAAAAACATCGATATCTCTTTTGGGCAATATTTGAATTAAGACATCGCTGGCATGTTTCCTCTATTCGAGATTGAGGAATCCGATAATAACCACTGAAAAGAATTCTATTGTCCATAATGAATTCCATTTAATCGCAGCCCAGATTTTGTCTAATAAAAGAAATAAAAACCACCACCAACTTCCGCCCTAACTCCATAAACTCGAGGCAAAGATAACCTCATAATCAAATACAATAGAAAATGAAAACAAAAATAACACGAAAACGAAACGTCAAAACTCCGATTCACAGACGACCAACCTCTCAAAGGCTTTTGTAAATGCACACTTCCGTGTCAAGGCAAATTCAAATATCTAGTTTTATTCCAGTCCATTTCGAAATAATCCAACACCCACCAAAATACTACTCCTCGCGTCGTCGGTGAACAGCCCTGGATGACCTACAATCGCTGGATTCATTACTGATTGAACTTCGGCAAACACCGTCGACTTCTGCCACCCCACACAAAGTCTGATCCGCCGTCGTATGCTGAGCGATAGACGAAGTGCCGAAATTAATTTTCCAATTACACTCATAAAATTTTCAAATTCTAAAATGCTCGCTTAATTAACCGTCAATAATTCGCACATTCAACATTAAATTCCTGAAAAAGCATTTTCTAATTTTCATAAATCTTCTAGGGGTTGGCGGATGGGCGACTACGACGAGTGGGTGGTGGCCGTGGCTGCCTTAATACACCCCCAGTCTACCACCTCCACCATCCGCCAATACGCAACACATGTCGATAAGGCAAATGTTGGGGGCGTCGAAAATTAATTCACGACCAGCATATGACGCGATTGTGACGGCGAATAACTCAGGAAGAGCCGTTAAAAGTCTGCTTCCTCCGGGGGAGAGAATTGCACCCCAGGCGCATCGGTCTACTGCCTGATAGACAAATATATTATGATTGTTCCGTCACCGTAGTCCCGACACCATCAGGACTGTTGCTGGTCATAGCCATAGCCATGTCGATGTCGATGTTGTTGTCATTGGCTATGTTACCGTGCGCTCAAGAAAAGAAAATAAAACCTTAGAGAGAAGAGGAATTATCATAATAAGATAAGGTCGCGTCCTTACTCATATATCATCACAGTAATACCGCACATCACCTACTAACTGATAGACGGGGTACTATTTGCCGTATGCAGCCCCTGAACGCTACTTGTCGAGTAAACTAATATTGACTTTGAATATTCCCATCATGACAATGACGATAATGATGATGATGATGATGACGGTGATGGAAATCGTAAGGATTACGATGACGGATGACAGGACTCGCTCTCCAAAAGTATTCGGCGTGTAGAGCAGACAAAGCATGTCAATAACATAAAAAGAGAAATAACATAAAAAAGGAAAAACGAAAGAAGAACCCTAAGACTTCTGTCGTCATCCCATTCGAGCGTCAAATTGAAATTCCAATCGACAAATATAAAGAAACATTAGGGAATAGGGAAAATGGAAGTGCCTCCAGTACGAAGTAGCAGAAACATAAAAAGAGAACCATGGCCAACATGGATTTTTAAATGATTTTGTGTTTACAGAAAAAGAAATAGTAATAATAACAATAAGAAAACGAAAAACTGACTGTAGTGTTCTCTGCACCCCTTGCACACTAGTGCCCCGCATGCACACCGTAAGCTCTACCACGCACCCAATAAATCCCATCCAACACACATCGACCTTTCTTTCATTTGCCGTTTACTTAGCCAGAGAAATCCATCCGAATTGTCTGCAGCAAATACAACTGAAACATCTTTGTCTTACATCCCCACATCCAAGCAAAACAGAATTTTGTGTTCTTGTCGTGGTCTTTCTGCCGGTCTCGAACCTGATCCTGGTCTCTACCCGTGACTCCAAATAAACCCCCATATATCACGTAATTGAATAATATTGTCTCGGCCATATAAAAAAAAGAACGTCTTTCCGTCCACCCTGTGTTACGATATTTACTGGCACCAAGCTCCCTTCTGTGCGAATGAAAATTAAGAAAAAAGGATAAATAATGAAAACACACCAGAACCCGACAGGACTCAGTGGGACGACTCGATCGGACATTTGACTTCGCACGCAGTCTGGTCGGTTGCCCATTCGAAAACGCTCGGTCTGACTCCAATCTGCCAATTGAGTTTTCGAAACTAAAAACGTTTACTTAACATCCGTCCGACCGGGGATAGAATTTCAAAGCGTAATGGACTGCAATGGATAGTGGTGTTTGCAACACGACCGCAGGACAAAGGCCACCAAGGAACATATAACAGCCGCTAGAGGAAGAAAATCGAGCAACAGAACCATCGAGACAAGTATATATAGAATGAGTAAGATTGGATACTTAAAGCAAACCACAAAAATGCAGACGAACCAACTGTCTGTATGACATTCGCCGAGCATTCTCAGAAATTCTTTGTAAGGTTGTTTTCTTTGTCAACCACAAACATCCATCCACACTCATACACCAGCTATGAACATAATTTACCACGAAAAGTGGTAAATACTATTTCTTCGTAAATCAATTGCGAATAACCTAAACGAACATAAAATAAAAGCAATGACAAAAAGGACGGCGACACCACGACACAAGCTCTGTGTATTTTTGGCCACTCACAAGAAGGTTAGTGGCGACGCGAAGTGATAAGAAAGTGGTTTATACGTTAAGTTATGATGTCCTGGTCTATTGACTTGCGATGCCGCTGGTGGGTGGCTCGACTAACAACAAGATTGCGTAAATTATTGTCACCGGTCATTATTCGATGGCATTGGTGATGTTGAAGTTTGCAGGGTGTGATGAGCAATAGTAATTTAGGTGAACTCGTACATTACATTGAAAACTCGACCAAATTCTGCCCATCAAGCTTAACATAATAAATAGAGTAATTAACAGAAGCATGGATGCAGGCGTGTCCTTTCGAACAAAAGGTGGCTATGCGTATGATTGTTTCAATCAATAATATATAGGTTTAAATAAAAACAGTTGTGAATAACAGGTGTGTAAGTAGAAACCCGACTTCTTTTGTCAAATTCAACGTTATTGAAAAAGATACTTATACAAAGATTAAGCTGGTGAGAAAACTGTTCTGCAAGCACTTTTTGTGTTTGACATGGATTGCCGTTGAGTTCGTTTTCGTCAATATTTTTTACTGCAACGGGACGTGGAGCGTCCTCAAGACTAAAATTACCTTAAAATTACGAAATCTTGCAAACCACTTTTTTACTGTTAAATAACTCCCGGAATGTTCACCCAAAGTCGAATTAATCAATTTCATGGCTTGACCAGCATGTTGTTTTTCATTTTAAAACAATAGAATGCAATGGCGTAAATGTAGCTTATCGACGTATAGCTCTTATATAACTGATGCACACGGAATGACAGCTTGTAAATGCCTACAACTTAGTCATAAAAACAGCAATCAGTGTTCACTTGACGTTCGAAGGGCAAAGACGTTTTATATCACGCTCCTCGCCACACATCGAATATACACAAAAAAAAAAAAACAAAACAGAAAGAAAATAAACGCGTACGCGGATTCTCTGTCAATAGAGTAAACAACAACAACAAAAACATGTAAAATAATACATAATAATAATAATGGGCACTACATCACTCAGCCAACAAATTATCCTGCTAAGTAATACGAATAACGGCAACGTTATGACGTATGAACAGCTAGGAGCAGCATACCAACAACAAGCAGATATGTGCCAACAACAACAAGCGATGATAAATGAACTGCTTCACAAAATCAACACTATGGAAAACCAAATGCAATCGCAGGTATGTGCCAGTATCCCTTTTCCAACAGAATATCATACAGACGAAGAAGAGCTGGAGAGGGAAACCTCTGCAGTTTATAAGAAAAGAAAAACTGACAACAGTCATAAACAAAATACAATACCGACTGTAAACAATAAAACGTCAGTTCGTGACTCAACAAATGAGGTTACAAAAGAAAGAAAAACTCCGCTGCCACCTCCAAACAATGTGAGGACTAAAAGGGATTTTAATGCATTTAGAAATGTCATTTTGTCTGTAGTGAAAGAGAAAATTCAATTCAAAGCATTATCTAATAATGACATAAAAATAACATGCGAAACAGGAAATGCATACATAGCAGTTAAAGAGAAATTACAATCCCTTAAGAAGGATGTAAGAACCCAAGACTTTGAGTATCACACGTATCAACTAAAAAGTGAGAAACTATTTAGATTCGCAATCAGAGGACTTCCAGCTTCAATGTCCATAGATATGATTGCAAATGAATTATGCTCACTAAATCATAAAGTGGTAAAGGTAACAAACATCAGAAAAAGCACCACGTCAAATAATAGACAAAAAATCTTTACAGCCTTCCCATTGTTTTATGTCGATATAGTTAAAAAAGAGAATAACAAATCAGTCTATGAAATCGAAGAATTATTATGGTGCAAAGTATCGCTTGGACCACCCAAAAAGGTCAGATCGATACCTCAATAATTGCCAACAGCTTGATCATACAAAAATGTCTGCAACTATAATTCAAGATGTGTTAAGTGTGCTGGGCCTCACCACACAACCCAATGCTCGAAACAACGCGTAACAACATGTGCGCTTTGCCACGAGAATGGCCATCTAACCATACAACGATACACAGTGACCGAGTGCGGACGTGTTTTCGGTTCGGCGATCGAGTTGAATGAAAAAAGTTGCTTCTATGAGTCGCGAGTGGCTGAAGTGTTATAAAAAGACTATTTATAAACAAATAAATTAGTGTGATAGAAACGGTCAAGGCAAAGTAAATATAAATAAATAGAATAAAATAAAAGAGAACGAAGCCACGTGTTGTGACAGTCAAAACGAAGAACAAGTTTAATACAAAAAGTGTGTGAGTAACACGTTAACGGTGTTTACGTGTGAGTGCGCGAACATTGTGAGTGTGTGCGCGAGGCCACAATCTGTTTGTCCTTCACGCAAAAAAAAAAAAAAAAAAAAAAGAATACTTTCCATAATACGGACGTAGATCCAAAAACAAAACAACAATAAAAAAAGTGAGAACAAGCGGTCCAAAATGTGGACGGAAAACAAATGGATGCCAAAATGGTAAATCGAATGAGGCAAAATACGGACCTAAACGTAAAGGCTAAACGCGTTAAAACAAATGAAAATAAGAATACAGACAACAGCCATGGTGCCCAGTTCTCAGCGGCTGGAAACCAATTCAAAGAACTAGCTGTCAGCGAAACAAATGCAGGCGCTAGCAATCAAATCGAGGTCCTCAACAGACTCATCCATGAGATTAGTCGTAAAAAAGAAGAACTGGATAGACAAATGGAGGAAGTTGTTAAACTAAAAAACAACCTGTCCGAGAACGAGCGAAAACCGAAAACGGTAGAACAACAACAGCAAGTACAAAGACACAAGCAATAATAAAATTGATGGACTTAGATATATTAAATACATTAATCACCAAACAATAAGTTGGGAGAGAATAAAGAAGTGCGACCGCGTATTGCAGTGTATGCGCTGTCAACGCTTCGGGCATGTGGCAGCGAATTGCAATATGCATTTCAGATGCGTCAAATGCTTAAACAAACATATCATCGGAGAATGCCCTTTGGGCAAAGAACACCTTCCGAATAGAAGTAAACTATCCTGTGTCCTCTGTAACAACTCAGGTCATCCTGCTAACTTTAGAGGTTGCCCTAAGTACCAACAACTAAAATCAAAGTTGGAAGTCAAAAAGAAGCAAGTTGAAGAAGAGAAAAGGATGAAAACTCGCTCTTACAACAACTTCGTGGCAGCAAGTGTGTCTTACGCCCAAATGGCAGGTGGAGTAAAAAATGCACCACTCTTAGAACAATCACGTAATATCATTAAAACGCCTGCTCCAGAGGCACAAACTGATATAACAGCTATATTACTGTCCATACAAGGACAGTTTGCTGCGTTTGATAAAAAATTCGAAAAGTTCGGAAAAAAAAAACTGACGGAACAAGTGGCTCGAGCGGACGTTATCTATTCGACCCTGTTTCCAGACGAACCCACACTCTAATCATAACGTTCACTGCGACTGAATTAACCCTAAAAATTATTGCTGTGAATGGGGGCGTCGCTGTCTTAGTTAAAAATGGTCTACAACACAAAGTCGTCTACAGTAGAGACGTATACAAGTTCCAGGTACTAGAAGCCTGCGTTATAGATATCCCACTAAAAAGTTAGTGATCTCTGCGTATGCTCCCGAATCTCCACAGTATCTACAGTTTATCAATGAACTTGATACACTTTTTCGAAGTCTCAAGTTAGACTCGGAAAATAATTATTTCTTTATGGCGGGAGATCCCAATTCCAAGCACAGTACTTGGGGTAACCTTATCACAAACACAAGAGGCAATGTGTTGTTCGACTGGTGGCAAACAAACGCTATCGAACATAAACTAGAATTGTACGCTACAAGTACGCCGTAATATCCAAGAGGAAATTCCTTCTTGGATTTCTGTTGCTCGACGAGCGAATACAATTATTAGATACGGATCTAACTACTCGAAATTGTCTTCGTACAATCGAGTACGATAGCCATCATTACAGACTTGGTGCTGTAATACATGTCCCAAACGAACATTCACTACTTGAGCAGTACAAACAGATACATTCTATTACTTTCGGAAAAGTACACTGGTCGCGCTTTAATCGGATAATAAAAAAAGAATTACGCTCCAATGGCATAGATCCACCAACTGACAGCAATCTTCATAAAGACGAAATTGATCATTATCTTTCGACGATGAAAAACATTGTTACTAATACAATGAATCGTTCTATCCCAAAAGTGTTTCACTGGAGAGCCATATAAACCGATACAGAAACTCAACGATCGACGAGCTGTATAGGCAAAAGAGTATTCTGCTCTCTAAGTTAAACCTGCTCTACAGACAATTCAGCGATCCAAATAGCCAGGAAATAAAAATAATTAAGTCATTAATTAAAAATCTTCAAAAACTAATCCGTGACAACTATAGATCAGTAATTAATGAAGACTGGAACAAGAGAATTCAAGCCATTAAAGCTAGTGGACCGAATATGTTCCCACAAATAAATAAAGTCTTTCGAAGGAAAGTTTATAATAACATCCCATGTCTGCGAGTTCAACGGACTCCCGAGAATTGTCAAACTCTGCTGAACGCAGGACTTACCCTGGAACACATCAATTCTAACGAAGAGTTCATAATAGTCGAGGATCCGCAAAAAAAGGCGAACTCAATTGGCGCTTGTTTCGAAGCAGTGTATAGATTGAATAAATCGGCTCATTTTAACCTTGACCTGGAAAATAGGGCTCTCCAAAAACATATTTCGCTACGAAATGAACTTAACATTTGGCGTCTCTTAAGTCAAAGCTTCACAATCTTTAGTGAAAATAATAGAGCGGATTCACCGCTTAGAGATCTAAGCACTAGCATATTTGTACACAAAGATGAACTGACGGACATTCTTAGATAGATTAAGAACAAAAAATCTTCTGGAATAGATAGTATTCCAAACATTGTTCTAAAGCGTTTACCTCTTGAAGTAGTGAAGGTTTACACTATTTTGCTCAATAACGCTCTAAATAATGCATATTATCCAACCCCATGGAAATCTGCAGTAGTCCATCCCATCCCCAAAAAGGGCAAGGACAGGAGCAATCCATCCAATTTTCGCTCGATTAGTTTGCTTCCGAACATCAGCAAGATATTCGAGAAAATTATAAATAAAGCATTGACTAACTGGTGTGAGGAAAATAGTATTATTCCAAACAATCAGTTCGCAACATGACACAGTTCATGCTGCGGCAAAACTTGTTTCCGACATACAATGGAACAAGGCGAAGCGACAATGCACAGGGGCCTGTTTGGTTGACTTTGAAAAGGCTTTCGACACCGTATGGCTAGAAGGTCTGGTATATAAGTTATCAAATCTAGGTATGCCTGAATATTTATTATACATTATCTACGATATGATAATGGGTAAACAATTTGTAGTGAAATGTGGAGATATAATCTCTAACAAGACTTTCCACATCAAAAACGGTCTACAACAGGGAGCAGTGAATTCCCCCATTTTATTTAACATTTACACTAGTGGTCTAGTGGGTTCTCTCAACCATGCAATGGCGTATGCCGACGACATTGTGGTGTATGGATCTGGAGAAAAGATTGATATCATCAACAGACTTCTGCAAGATGATTTCAACAAAATCAAACTTTTTGGCGACGACTGGAAATTAAAAATAAATTTCCAGAAAACAGAGACTATCCTTTTCAGAACGCCCCTGTCCAGTGCATCAAGGGATACAAAACGGAATTGGAAAACATTTTCCATTGCAGGAAGTAATAATCTTCCCCTACAAGTAAAAACTGTAGTCAGATACCTTGGAATCTGGCTTGATCAGTATCTTTACTTTGATAAGCATACAGCAGCTGCTCTTACCGCAGTTAAAAACGCATTTGCATTGACACGAAGACTCTTCCGTAGCAGTCTGCTGGACCCCAAGGTGAAAATAATTTCATACTCAGCATTCATCCGACCAATATTGGTGTATGGCTGCCCGGTATGGTACAACATATCCCCATTTTACATGGAGAAGTTTCGGGTGTTCGAGAGGCAGTGTTTGCGTTCCTGCCTCGGAATGTACAGAACCCCAGAGTCGCAGTATAAGAAATACTATCCCAATAAAGTCCTGTACGACAAATCAGGACTAAACAGAATAGATAACTTCATTATTAAGACTATTCGTGGTCACACAACAAGGGCAATGTGCAGTGAAAATGATCTTATAGCGGGAGCATTCTATCCCAATGAAATGTAACATAACAGGTCAATTGAAAAGTCCCCGGCCTGTCATAGTAAAACACATTTTTTTGGCAAAATTCGTTTTTTTTATTCAACATAATTCCCTTCCAGGGTGATACACTGATTATAGCGACCCTCCAAGTTTCGATACCTTTTTTGTAGTATGATTTGTCCTTTGCTTCAAAATAGGCCTCAGTTTCGGCGATCACCTCTTCATTCGACGAAAATTTCCTCCCAGCGAGCATTCTTTTGATATCTGAGAACAGGAAATAGTCGCTGGGGGGCCAGACCTGAAGAATACGGTGGATGCGGATGCAATTCGAAACCCAATTCATGGATTTTTGCCATCGTCTTCACTGACTTGTGACACGGTGCATTGTCTTGGTGAAGCAGCACTTTCTTTTTCTTCAAATGCGGTCGTTTTTCGGGATTTCGTCCTCGAAACGGCCCAATAACTCTGTGTAATAGTCGCTGTTGATGGTCCTTCCTTTTCCAAGATAGTCAATGAAAATTATTCCGCGCGCATCCCAAAATACAGACGCCATAACCTTGCCAGCCGACTGTTGCGTTTTTCCACGGTTTGGGGCGGGTTCATCGTGTGCAGTCCACTCGGATGACTGCCAATTGGACTTCGGAGTGAAATGATGGAGCCATGTTTCAGCCATTGTCACATATCAACGCAAAAACTCGGGTTTAATACGCTTGATCATCTCCAAACACTGCTCCGAATCATCAACTCGTTGTTTTTGGTCAAAAGTGAGCTCGCGCGGCACCCACTTTGCACAGAGCTTTCTCATACCCAAATATTCGTGAATGATATGATGTACACGTTCAGTTGATATCTTTAGAGTGCCTGCTATTTTATTCAATTTCAATTTACGGTCATTCAAAATCATTTTGTGGATTTTTCTAATGTTTTCGTCGGTAACAACCTCTTTGGGCGTCCACTGCGTTCACCGTCTTCGGTGCTCATTTCTCCACGTCTAAACTTAGCATACCAATCCTTGATGGTTGATTTTCCTGGGGCGGTGTCTGGAAACTCGTCATAAAGCCAAGTTTTTGCTTCAACTGTATTTTTTTCCCTTCAAAAAGCAATATTTTATCAACACGCGAAATTCCTTTTTATCAATTTTTTTCACAATAACAGAAGTTGCTTCACTCAAAATACTATAATTCACAAACTAATGATCCGACATCTGTCAAATTTATACACGCGTCTTTTGGAGGTTAGGGCTAACTAAAAATCATATGGATTTAATTCTACTGCCGCCATCTATGTGCCAGGCAGGGGACTTTTCAGTTGTCCTGTTATATGGAGAGTACTCTCCAGAATGGGTTCATTCCCCCAGAAGCGTTCCCTTTCTTGGATAAAAAAGGACTTATCCAAGACAAACGCGGAGTCCCTATTATTTACCACGCTTTCCGTGGTGCCAGGGATAAACGAATTCTCCACGATAACGATATCTCTAATTTTCCAGAGCGCCTGCGTTTTAGTATGGTGATCGGTGAAAGAGATAAATCAATAAAAGATCGATCCCATCCCAACTGGTGGTGGATCACTAATGAAGAAAGGACTACACGTCCCCAAACATAGTATGCCTCTTAGGCGCACCGCTTTCCTTCCCCCTATCCCCAATTCCCAATTATTTTTATTTCCTTTTTATTTTCGTTTTTAATTTGTTTTTAATTTTTTATTTTTATTTGTATTCCTTGTTTAACAGGGCATTTGAAAAGTCCCCGGCCTTCCATAGTAAAACACATTTTTTTGGCAAAATTCGTTTTGTTATGTTTGTCCGTTTTGTTTCATTATTTTATTTTTTATTTTTTGCGTGTCAACTCCCTATATATGTAATTAATTAATTAATTAAAAAAAAAAAATTAAATAGTACATGGTGTAGGAAAAAAAATAGAATACATTTAAAAAAGAAAACATATCCATTATTGTGACATGTTATAAACAACAGTTATTGTACGCCGAAAGGCATAAGAAAAATAATAATGCATAATTTAGAGTGCTTGCGCAGATTAATGTAAGAGTGATATTTGTAGCTCCTCAATAGTATACTGGTTAGTATACCCGCCTGTCACGCGGGAGACCGGGGTTCGATTCCTCGTCGGGGAGCCTCTGGCGCAAGACTAATGACCTTGCCCGGAAAAAAAACAAATCATTATGGAAAATTTAACAAGCCTCAGGACTTGCTAAATAAGGCCAAGACCGGTTCTAGGTTGTAGTGCCGATGATGATGATGATATTTGTAAAATAGAAATTAACGTTTAATCTTAAGAAAAATATGTAATTAATTTGTTAAATAAATGTGGCTCCAAAACAAAAACAAAACAAAAATGGCCATCCAACTAGTTACAAGGGATGCTCAGTGTATCAAAAAAAAATTAAAAGCTCAGCATCCAAAGAAAACTACAGTCACTCAAAGACTACAATCAAAAAATACAGAGCGAGCAGGCCAACCACAACTGGTACTAGCACCACACAAATGATCAACAAACCAAATAAGAAACCAGATAATAAAAACAGACAACAACCTGTCAATAACGATCAACCAACCATCATTGATATGACGAGGATGTTCAGTGTATTCCAGGACGACATCAAAAAAAGCTTCAACCAGCTAACAGAAAGGGTAGGGAAACTTGAAAAACTACCGACCAAGAAATCGAAGAAATAAACACAATGAGTAATCGGCTCCTACGAATAATCACTTGGAACGCAAATGGGCTCAACCAAAGGGCTCAGGAACTAGAAATATTTATAAGAGAGCACAAAATAGATATTGCGTTGATATCTGAAACACACTTTTCTCATATGAGCTTGTGGGGGTTCTTTAATACCTTAACTGGAGAACCACCCATATTCTCAACCCAACTCCCCATCCCCAAACCTGCAAACATAATCCACCCCAAGGCCATCATCATTTCTTGCATCAACGCATCATTGAGTTTTTTACGAACTTACGGTAGAATCCCGTTAAGCCAAGGAATGCACGTAACTACTTTAAATTTGTTGGCTCCGGATATTTTCTAATGGTCTCAATTTTTTCCGGGTCCGTTTTTATCGATTTGTGGCTTATTATATAGCCTAAATATTTCACGTAGTTTTTTAAGAAGTGCTATTTTTCTTCAGAAATTGTTAAATTAACTTTGTAAAGGGCATCGAAAATTCGTCGAAGATGGTTCATATGATCATCCCGAGTCTGAAAAGGCTATTATGTCGTCTATGTAAACATAACAAAACTTAGTTATAAAGGGTCTTAAAACGTCGTCCACGCAGCGTTGGAATGTGGCTGGAGCGTTTTTTAATCCAAACGCTAGCCTATTGTATTCGTATAAGGCACCGTTTACTGCGAAAGCCTGATTCTAGATCGAGTGTGGAGAAAATTTTTGCTTCCCCTAGGTTCTGTATGGTGTGTATAATATTAAGCATGGGATATCTGTCGTTTATAGTTTGTAGGTTTAATTTTCTGTAGTCGTTTACCATTCTTTTCTTTTTTGTGCCATCTGGGTTTTCTCCTTTCTTTGGAACTATGCAGATAGGTGAAGAGTACGGACTTCTAGATGGTCTAATTATTCCACGCTGTAGTAGGCTTTTGATTTCCTTGTTTACAAACTCTTGGTCGGCAATCCTATACGGGTACTGCTTAGACCAGATCGGTTCGTTGGTTTTTGTTTTAATCGTCGCGACTATATTTGTTGTATATGGTAAACTTTTGTCAACCGTTTTGTTTCTGCCCATAAATTCATTTATTTCCCTTACATACTTTTGGTCTTGTTACGGCTCCAACGCCGTGCTTCCTCTTTCGAGGGAAGAGCGTGGAGGTTATTATATTTATTAAAATACTTATAGTTTTTATTTAATTATATTTTATTTGATTTTATTTTTATTTTATTGAACTCAGCTATCTCAAGCTGAGCTCTCTTCTTTCTACTTTTTTCATATAAATTTACTTGTTTATATAGAACATTTTGTTCTAACTGACTGTGGCGTATAAACTGAACAAAACAATCTAGAAGTCTCTGTGACTTAGAATTTTGAATAAACTTTGAACGAAAATCAAAGTGGCCATGTTTTGAAATGAAAAATGTGCTTGTTATGAAAAGGGGCATATTAGAATATAGTGTCTGTTTATTTATGAAATGTGCTGTATTAACTGAGAATGTAAGATATGTGAGGATGTAGTTTTAAGGGTTGTGTTAGAAAGGACATGAGATTAGTGTTAAAGCGAATAAGGGTAGTATTCTGGAATACAACAGTCTTCAACTGTATAATTTAGTTTTTGGTTAATTCTACTTTTGTCTTCGGTTTTTAATGTCATAGTGTTGAGGTTAATTTCTGATTTTAATTCCCTAAGTCCTTCGAACCCAATGACAAGTTCGAAAAATTCTAGTCTACTTCCTAAAATATGAATGTGTCTTATTGAGTTAATTATGCTCCTTCCACGGATTGTTCTTGTGTAAGTTTGTTTGGTAGGAACTGTGAAACTTAGATCTATAGTGTTTTTGCAGTAGTTTTGAGTTGCACCCGAACCTATTAAAATATAAGATTCCTTTCCGGTCTCCTGATTTTTTAAACTTAAACTAGGCAACCCATTTTTTAATATAAAAAAGATTCTTTAATATTAATAGTTTCGCTTACGTTATTTTCCAAGGAGTCTGGTTCTGAATCTGGGCCTACGTTGTTGATTTGTTGTTGTTCCTGTACGGTGTGTTGAGGATATTGTGGTCGTCTGAATGGGTTGTTTTGCCTTGCTGTTCCGGTGGTGGGGTTGTCTACATCCATGGGTTCCGGTTGGGGCTGGTTTCTGTTGTTGTAATGTGGTTGAAATTGGTTCCTTTGATTGTTATAGTGATGTTCTTGTGGTCGTTGATTTCTGTTGTTGCTGTACAGTGGTTATTGTCTCCAGTTGGGTCTGAAGTATTGCCACGAATCTCTTCCCCTGTGGTGTTGTTGAGTTCTCTCTATTTCGGTGTTAGGTATATGCTCTATTCTGTTTTCCATAGGGTTTGTGCTACCTTGGTGTTGAAAGTTCTTAGGTATATTGAATTGAGGTTGGCTTCTTTCCATCCTTCGGAAGTTTGGTGAGATATTGGAATAGCTGGTGTCGCGTTGTACAGCTAGGGCTATGCTGTAAGCTTCCGCTAGAGATTCGCATTTGTGGGCATAAAGTGTCTGTTTTGTTAAACTGTCGTTAAGACTGTAGCGGCCCTCGCGAGCGACACTACGCACCTGCTAGCCACCCACCAGGTAAACCCTCGTTTTTAAGCCTTCGGCGACAATAAAGCATGTACTTACCTGCACTAGCATATAGAACAACAGCAATGTCTGCTGATACATAAAGTGTATCAGCAATAACAGGCATGTCCCCTAATAGAAACTTTGTAATAACATTTATAAGAATCCAACAGGGGCATAATAAGACCGGAAAAGTACAACCTACCTGCCCTTACGACTAACCACCAGCTGCAATACTTAACTGCGCTGTTCAAAGATAGCAAAACCCAAACACGCTATAAGAAGTACAAATTGGTCGCACATCTAGCAACCAACATTGCATTATTCCCTATCAAGAAAGCGATCATAAGAAACGGCGACTATGCAACGAGAAATGTTTATATTTTCTCGTGATACGTACCCGAAATGCCACACACGGGCAATAGAGAACTTGCCAGCGTAAATACACGCACGCCGGCGCGACTGTGTAAATGCCAACGGCTGCAATGTGCACGAACGGCAATAATGCTACAATGTAGGCGCTGATCATGCAAATACAGTAACCACAGAACAACTCGCCCCAGCTGCGAATGTGTTGTTTCGTATGTTTACCCAATGTATTGGTCCGCATACTGGGCGACACAAACGATGAGCACCAGAGGCTGTGTGTTCAACCCTTAGCGAATGGGGAACCAGTGGGAAGAAAAAATGACCAAATATGGTCATCGAGGCGATAGATAGGTTTTTTGGTATCCTGTCGCCTCGAGAGAAAAGACAGAACGTTTTCGGACACCGTGTGTGAGGGTCGAGTGCGAAATCCGGCGGATTGATCATAATAATCAAATACAACGTGTACAACCTCAGTAAGCGTGAATACTTTAAATTAAACTCATGTGTATCACACCGTTTAGCTTGATCATTTAAATCAAAAACAACGTGTACAACACCAGTAAGCGTGAATACCTTAAATTAAACTCATGAGTATCACACCGTTTAGATTGATCATATAAATCAAATACAACGTGTACCACATCAGTAAGCGTGAATATTTTTAAATTAAACTCATGTGTATCACACCGTTTAGATTGATCATTTAAATCAAATTCAACGTGTACTACAATTATTAATCTATATGTGAATTAATTTTAGAAATACAATCATTAATCTATATGTGAATTAATTATAGAAATACAATCATTAATCTATGTGTGAATTAATTATAGAAATACAATTATTAATCTATGTGTGAATTAATTATAGAAATACAATTATTAATCTATGTGTGAATTAATTTTAGAAATACAATTATTAATCTAGGTGTGAATTAATTATAGAAATACAATTATTAATCTATGTGTGAATTAATTATAGAAATACAATCATTAATCTATATGTGAATTAATTATAGAAATACAATTATTAATCTATGTGTGAATTAATTATAGAAATACAATTATTAATCTATGTGTGAATTAATTTTAGAAATACAATTATTATACCAATTACCTTCTATGTTTCATTGGACAACTAGAATTAATTTTAGAAATACAATTATTATACCAATTACCTTCTATGTTTCATTGGACAACTAGAATTAATTTTAGAAATACAATTATTATACCAATTACCTTCTATGTTTCATTGGACAACTAGAATTAATTATAGAAATACAATTATTAATCTATGTGTGAATTAATTATAGAAATACAATCATTACTCTATATGTGAATTAATTATAGAAATACAATTATTAATCTATGTGTGAATTAATTATAGAAATACAATCATTAATCTATATGTGAATTAATTATAGAAATACAATTATTAATCTATGTGTGAATTAATTTTAGAAATACAATTATTAATCTATGTGTGAATTAATTATAGAAATACAATTATTAATCTAGGTGTGAATTAATTATAGAAATACAATCATTAATCTATGTGTGAATTAATTTTAGAAATACAATTATGAATCTATATGTAAAATACAAATAAAAGATAGAGCTAAGAAAACACCAGTGGTTTGTATTGAGCGTCACCAGTACGACCAAACCGAGCAAGCAGTTGGGGACGTCTCGGTGAACCTGTGTCGGACGGACACCCTATCGAGACGACTCACGGGACAGCACCAAAAATAAACCCACAAGACCATTTAGGAAAACTCTTGCTGCTATTTTTGTTTGCCTCGTCGCAGAGTGCCTTTTTCCCTTCCTGGTGTCTAGCTTCGAATTGCATCTTAGAGATTATTAAATTTAGTGCTCCATTGACTTCATCATAAAATTTTGCTAGAGAATTTCGTCCTTGTCGAATGCGAGGCATTACCTCTTTCAGGACGTAGAGAGGCCTGTTGTCACTGTATGTAGCGTCTAATCTGTCTAGAATGGCTTCGAAGCAAAATTTAGTTTGATAGTTTGTTAATAATCTAGCAGCTTCTCCGGTGACCTTGTATTTTATTATGGTTAAGGCTGTGGCGTATCTAGAATGCCCTTTATGTGGTTCGCAAGCTTTCATTAAATAGACCACGTTCTCCCCCCAGGCTGCATATTCCTCTGGGTTTCCATTGAACCTGGGTAGATTTTTGAAGGCTGCAAGTTCAATATCTTCTGGCTTGTTAAATTTGAATGTGATGTCTTCGTGTTCGATTAATTCTACGGGGCGTACTTCGGGTGGTTCGTTTTTGACTTGCTGGATTTGGTTTACTGCTGCCGCGATTGCCTGTGTCTGTTGGGCCAGGTGCGTAATATGTGCCCTAATTGTCGCATTTTCTGTCGCCATGAGTTGTGTGTCTTCTGCGTCACTTGAGCTCTCTTCGGCAAGTCTGTAGAATGGTCCTTCTTTTTGTTTTTGATTTCGTTTTAGTAGTTTCATTCACTGAAGTAGATTATTCCTTGTGGCACTTTGATTTCTCTGTTTTTTCACTTTGTAAATTTCACTTAATCTGAAAGAGTTGTTTATCTGACCGCCTCCTTCGCTAGGCGTTGTTCCTTCCTGTGATCTTTGCATCCGATCTGTTCCGGAACTGATGAGAAAGTTTATAATTTTGTTGTCGATGTTTTTGTATCCCTCCCAGAATAAAAAAAAATTTTTTTTTTGCTCCACCTCAATCTAATCTTTTAAAATGAATGGCAGGATCGCCAGTTAATGTTCGCGGTTCGTTTTGAAAATAAAAAAATATTTTTTTTACTTTTATTATATTTTCCTTTATTTTCTATACCGACAGCGTTGGGTTAACGATGAACCTATGATTGACTATGAACCCCGATTCCTTATTTTCTAGGCTATATATACATGTTCTGTGTTTGGGTGATAACAGTATTCGTAATCGGGAGATATGCAGTTTGGAAAAACTGCATTTACAATTTGTATGCGTCATGAGATAAAGTATGCACTTTGGTACAATCTGTATTTACATTTTGGGATAACATTTTGGGATCACATGTAATTTTATGAGAATACTTTTCGTAAGGTTTAGATTTCTTATTATCTAGGTTTTACGAGTCATACATTTACTCGTGCATGTGTGAGTTATATGTGCGTCTACAGTCAGTTATCAGCTTAACAGTTTTGTTGGTGGTCTTGTCCATCTAATCTCAAGAGAACCTGGTGCTGCCGATGAGGAGGCGTGAAATTCTATTGAGCTCAGACACTCGCCGCATCTGGGCTCGAGTCAGTCGCTCTCTAAATCTTTTCGGTTGGTTTACGCGTGTTTGCAGAAGTGTGTCCTTTTTTAAAGAAAAAAAAGTAAGCGTTGCAAGACAAACAACAATTGATAAAGGAATACGTCGACAAAATCTGCGGGGATAATTCTCTGCTCTGTGTTTAGTGATTTGTATATGTGAGTGTCTGCTTTTGTCGTTTCTACATTATTATGTTATTTCGGCAGCGGCTAGAAAAATAGATAACGAAGATACTTCGACTTTCTATTAATAATTTGTTCCGTCGCCCGAACATGTTTCATGTTCAAGTCCGTATCAGGGGCCACCACGATCACGATATTAGTGTACCAGATGATGACAATCACCCTCACCCGCATCACCGGAGAGTGCCTCTATGAGCTCCGAGGCAGTCACGTCCTCGACCACCAATCACATCAGCGACGGGTTCGGATCCCCGCAGAAGTCATTGGCAACATACACACCACTGTCGCCTCATTCACTACCAGCCATGTTAAGCATCATCTCGTCGAGCTACCTATTGAGACTGTGGGGGTTCTTTAAGGCGCCCAAAGAACCGCCCATCGGCCTAACCCAACTCCCCGTTCCCCTACCTGCAAATCTCATTACCTACCATAAGCAGTTTACCTCCGGATGAGCAGTCAAGCTCCCCTGCAACAATACTTACCTGTAAGACATTAGCCGTGGCAAAATCATCTAGAACGATTACCGTTTGCTATTTTGTTATCGCATAGGGATCTATAGATGTTCACCAGGAGCATGCTTGCATACAAACCATTATGACCTAAAATCCAATTCGGTTTTCCCATCGTGTAACCGACATAAACATCCGAACATGTCAATACGCATGGCTGAGGAGCATTTTCCCCATATTCGGCATGTCGTGCTTACCCTTATTTATCGGCAGACCCATCGGCCGATCGTCCTATCGGCAATATACAGCATAGTCATCGCTAGCTATCCACATGCGATTGAGTGTTATTTAAAGTAAACACACACTCGATCCATCGACCTAGGAGACGTTACATTTCGAGTAGAATCAAAATGACGCTTCACACCATGGCAAAAGTGTAAACAAACACTGCCTCCATGCTCACCAGATACAGCTGCAGCCGATAGTTTCCCTTCGACTCGGTAATCTTATATTGCACCCATATCCTGAGGTACGCAACACTTGCAACCAATTCCCTTTCATCGGCTATCAACCGATCATGGAATTTGGGCATGGATATGGTCATTGTTTAGACAATCTTACCCATGCCATGCCCTATGATGACCCACCAGCAAATCAAAGCAAACACACAGTACCCCACTGCGTTTGTTTTGTTTACTAACCGCTGGTCCATGGTTCCCCTGGGTGAGACGTTTGCTTGCACATCTGCAGGTCAAATCCCGCAGAACCATGAATAACTGCCCGCCTTGTCCTCCAGAACCACACGGCTAAAGCAAACACAACCCTAATCTCCGGTTGAACTAGCATCTCCAGTACATCTCATCATTTGGCCCTTCAAACAGCGTTTATGTTTACTTTCAAGCAAAAAACTATTTCGCTCTGAGGCGTGGATCATCGATGATTTATGACCACATTGCCTGCAGCCTCTGCTGTTCGTACATTTGTTTGATCAGGTGTCGGCGATCGTTGTCTATATTGCAGGCAAAAGGGGCATTGTACGCGTCCCTATGCAGCATTTGGGAAATCCTCCCATTGAACCCTTTCCTCGATCACCATTGGCCGCTGCCAAGCTGATCCGGTTCGCTCCTCCCATATCGATGTGATCCACTACCGTTGAATCTGACGGATGTGGATTGCATCGATGAGTCAAATTTTATCACCCCTCGAGGAGAGCTGTCGCGCTATCCGGTTTTTGTAATCCCAAAATTAATAGAGTCAGATTTGAATCGCGCACAAGACCACACGTGTCGAGGACGTTGCCAGGGAGTCGAAAAGCATCCCTTATCGTGTACACACACGAACAAAAAGTCAAGTTCATTTCCCCGAGGTGTTTATACATGTTGAAGCGCATCCAGTCCGTCGGGTGTCGTTAAAATTGTACTTTCGATTTTCTTCCACAGTCGTTCATACAAATTATCAATTCGGTTTCTTGGTTCTCGGCCTAATAAATAGTGTGAATGTAAAATTTTCTCCGGTACGGCAAGGAGTGCGAGCACCATATGAAACGTAGCATCTTGTTGAAACTAAAGTTTAAGAGAACACTAAATTAATGGACCTAAAATTGTAGAACTAAATATATTTGAAAGAAACTTGTGCAAAATAAAACAAAAAAGAAATTACTAACAATAAAGCAGTGATCACCAGCAATCTCCAAGCGTTTTAATTGTTCCTGTTCTCCCTGGTGCGTACTGATCCTTTCACATTCTACAGTGACGACGAACTAAGTTGACTTCAATCGCAAGGACCACAGTCAATCGTAGTGCCTCAATTTTAAGTGGGATTTAAGTGAATCAGTGCCGTACGTCGGCACAACCTACGTTAACACCCCACAAGATCATTTGAAATTTCTTGTTTACCCGATCGGTCCGCCGTCACCCGCCTAACTGCTGAGGCAGACCAGACACGTAAGTAACTACACCGATTATTATGCATACACTAACACATGTCAACCAACCTACTTTCTTACATGTTCATCTACCATTGTCTTACCTACGAATCCACGAGGAGATTATGCGTTATGCAACAAGGAGCTCAGCTATTCTGCCTCCTTTAAGCAGCCTTTGCACGATAGTCTTGCTGATTAGCCATTCCAACTACCAATCGACACAACACCGATCTGCATCACCATCCCCATCGGCATCAACTGTTACTCCTTCACTAACTCAACTCTCCGGTCTCCACCAGCACAAGCGTGTTTCTTCATCTCATGCCACCATATCCAATATTTCACCCTCCACCTACACCAGCGTGTGTCCTTCATCGGAGTTGTACAGTCCAGGTAAGCGAGGTTGTTTTCTATACAACTATTGTAGTATTAATTCGATGAAGCGGATATGTAGCTCTACCCAGGATCACTTAAGGGAACGGACAGAAAGGTAACCCATAATCCTTTGAATATTGAATCGTCAACTTTATGGGAATGGAACTTCGAGTATAGGACTGGCTGCCAAATCTGGCTGAATAGGGGAAAGGCTTTTGAGCTATCCAGTGAGACAACAAGAGTACGGATAAGAATACAGCCATACGAGGGTTGCCTCTTATGTTTCGGGATTTGGCAACCCTAGTGTTGCAATCCGGCAATTGACAGCTCTGTCGTAAAGTTGGACATTTTTGAGGTTATACGCACTCAGAACGTTTTGACATACGAGCGCTATTTGTGTTGTTTACAGTAACTTAAAAGATTCATCTCGGCCCAAAAATGGAATTAAATCGTCAACATTTTCGTGCGATTATTTTTTACAACTTTCGGCGTGGATTAACTCAGCAACAGTGCATGGATGAACTTAATTCAATTTTTGGCGATGAAGCTCCATCAAGGACCAGTGTTTATCGATGGTATGGTGAATTCAATCGTGGTCGTAGTTCACTCCAAGATGAATTTCGTGAAGGTCGTCCAAAATCAGTTGTTGTTCCGAAAACCATTGATGCTGTGCGCGAACTGATATTGGGAGATCGTCATGTGACCTATCGTGAGATTGAGACAACCTTAGGCGTTAGTGGGACCAGCATACACTCAATATTGCATAAACATTTGACTGTCAGAAAAATTTGTTCGCGGGGGATCCCACACAATTTGTCAATCGCCCAAAAAAAGGCTGGTGTCAATTGGTCGAAATAAATGCTCGAAAAATACGGTCGCCGTGCTTCGAAACACGTCTATGACATCGTGACAGGTGATGAATCGTGGATTTACGCGTATGAGCGCGAAAGTAAACAGCAGTCGACTGTCTGGGTGTTTCAAGATGAGCCAAATCCAACAAAAGTTGTTCGCGTACGAAGCACTTCCAAGTAAATGGTCGCCTGTTTTTTCGGAAAAACTGGACATGTCGCAACCGTACCACTAGAACAACGCAGAACAGTCAATTCTGAGTGGTACACAACCATTTGTTTGCCAGTTGTCTTCCAAGAAATCAGGAAAACCAACCGCCGAAGACGGATCACTCTTCACCACGACAATGCGAGCTCTCACACGTCGGCTGCGACAACTGCATTTTTGAGCACCCAAAACATCGATTTGATGGGTCATCCGCCGTATAGTCCTGACTTGGCACCGAATGACTTCTTTTTATTCCCGTACGTAAAAAACAAACTGAGAGGTCAACGTTTTTCGACACCTGAAGAAGCGGTTGCTGCATTCAGAATGCATGTGTTGGAGATACCTCAATCAGAGTGGCAAAAGTGCTTCGACAATTGGTTCAAACGCATGCAAAAGTGTATAGATCTTCATGGGGAATATTTTGAAAAACAATAAAGTGACTTTCGATGATCAATATTTGTTTTTGTTCTCTAATCCCGAAATATAAAAGGCAAACCTCGTACAATGCTGCTTACTTTTTTATTCTAATTTTTATTTGAGCAACTGAAAATTAGTTCCCGTGCCAGGTGCCTGGGGTTCTTCTGGGGCGTACAAAGTAACTCGTTGATGTCAAAAAATTAAATAAATACTTAATAAGTAAATAAAACATTAAATTAAAAAAGTATTGAGTTATAAAACAAATTAAGTCATTAACTGCCTTGTTACATAGGCTTCTTGACGAGACAAAATTTTGTGGAAGAAAAAGAAGCAATTTAACGGACTCATTTGCCACATATACACATTTTCATTTTTAACTAGACCGCTCTATTGGCTTCTTGGTTCTAAACACGAAATTATCGACGGTATAGCCCTTGTGCGGCATCAATATTTTAAAATGGATGCTAGGTTCGTACAATAACAATAAAATGCAAGTCTAATGCCCCACCCAACCAGGGCACGAATTGAACCTACGCACAACCGGATACATCTGAAGCGACTTTTCCTTCTGCACCAGGAACGTGTTTTAATTACAAAACCGAGGAAAATGTGTTCACACCGGAGAAACTTTAGTGGCGAATTCGAAGTCACAATGAACGCTAATTAAAATAAAGTGGCTTCGGCATGTACGTGCCCCAAACAGGACATCAGTTATGCAATTCACACAGGTAGGGCACATGATTTTTTAATAGCTGTACTCGTACCCGAGATCTATCAGTGGAATTCGATTCAGTACTTTATGGGAGTGAATGCCCAATTATGACCATACGGGTTAAGACAAGTGTGCCCTGCTTGGGCCAACAAACGCCCAAAGAACTCAATCAATACAAAACGATTTCACTTGGGCGACGTCTAAACCTTATGAGTTCGTGACCCATTTCCAAGTCTTGATATCTGTACTCGAGTCCTCGTCGAAATGGAATTCGAAAGACGCAAAGTTTATGTGCCCCACCCACTCATTGGCCAAGTAGCATTCTTTATGCACAAGTACCGAACCTGCTTCACATTTAGACAAAGTCTCCTTTATTTGTCATCTTGATCGCATTGCACCAGCATTGGGGCTATCGGCGAGCTAATAAAATAGGATATTCCGCAACTTACTGGGAAGGATGGTGTCCTTTGTTCGCATCCCAGGCAGCAGCATCTCGTGCAGTATTTGTATTCGTAAAACAAATTGAATGAAAAAGAAAACGCACAATCTTTCAACAGCAGGTTATTCATGTTGGTGTTGGTATTTGATTTGCCAACAGCACGGGACTAAATGGGTGCTAGAAATTTTATTGACTTAAACAAGGATCATTGCAGTTGTATTCATTCTTGTTCAATTTGTTCACCTCTTTTGGTATCGTCTGGATCAACCGCAGCCGCACAGGGATGTGAATGCAAGATGCCGGCGGAGCTGTCAATTTGCAAGTATGGTCAAGAGCCAGAGAGATTTGCCATCAGTTGTATATACAGTTCTAGTTTGTGCGGTTGGAAAGGGAAAAGGGGTCAATTCTGACGGATGCACTGAATGAGGGCTCAAATCAGATTAGTCTGACATCCTGGAAACACACTTCGATTGAGTTTGATTTGATGCACCAAGCATAATTAGCTCCGGAAATTAACACCACGCCGGCGATTTCTATTCTTTCTCCTTCAACCGGAAAGCATTCTCTGGCGAACGTACTGAACGGAAGGGCAAACTTCACTGCAAATCTTTGTGGTGATGTTTCAAATCCTGCTTCAGAGTTTAGGTTACTTTAGAAACAGATGCTTCACAAGGACACGCAAACTTTTGAAAATGTTCAAGTCGAATGCGGTAGGATGCGATTTCTTGGCCAAAACGATTTCTTTAAAGCAACAAGAAAAAAGAGGACACCGCGTTTGGGCGGAAAGACGCTGTGTTACTGGACTAACAAACTACTCTTGCAGTTCGTCGAAGGGAACAAGAGGCTCGATGTGAATGGATACAACTAACTGGAGCAATTATTCCGCCACGAGGAAGCAAAAACTTCGACGATAGCGCTTCTAAAGTAATAGGGATAAAGATTTGGATGTACACACAGAATGATTACTTCTTAATTGTCATTTGGCGTTTAGTGCTTTGATCACATCTCGGGGCTGTGAACGCTGCATCCTCTCGTGGAATTAGCTTTCCGGCCATGTATTTTCGCCACATTGATATTATGATTGCTACACGTAAATGTAGCTTCCGCTCTGACAGGTGGGAAGCGTAGTCACATCCAATGAGAATAAGCCGTCGGTGGTATGAGAAAAAATTAAAATCAACGTCAGAATTTTCAAAGAACTCAACTTGTACAGTAAATCGGTCAAAGGAAATATGCAGATATGTCCTCAATCGTGGCTCTGACTCAAGGGGGACCTCTTTTAACAACAGTTAATACCCTCAGGGTTTGATTTCCTTGTGTACTAGTTGGTTTTGTCATTCCATCGGAAGTCTGCCTTAATCCGACTGAGAATAACGAGTCGAACATCAGAGGGAATCATATAGAAGAAAGAAATATGAAAGTAGTCCCTTGATTGCATTTAACCCTTAGCTGTGCCAACAGTTCCACACCCACCCTCTTCTCTTTCGACTTCTCACGAACTCACATCGCAGTCATTTTTTACTCATGGAAGAATTTTGTTTCCCTTTTATGTCGAAATCAAGATGCTGTTCCTGAAGCTTTTGTTCCGCTACCCCTTGTACTCCCATTGTTCTATCCTTCCCTTCCCTTAGCATTTTACAACGAAGAAGGTTCTCGTACCCCCTTTTTTACTGTCGGTGTTTCCCCTCCCTCTACCCGCGTCGCTATTCGGCTACATTAGGGTACTGTGTGAATTCATGTGTCACCGATGTGCCTGGTAAATTGGGATTCTTCTGGTTCTGTCGTTGACAGTGCCAACGACGTTGATCACAACTGACCGTGTCCATGGTGAGTAGAATTTAAGCGGGCCTGGAAGAGTGAGTCCAGACATGGAAGGACTTAACATCATCTGCCCTCGATATGGGTTACCTTTTATTGGCACATGGACGCACGACGACGAACTATGTTGTAAAGTTGGCTTATGTCGGTCTGTTTTCTTCAATTTCCCTTCAACTTGTTGTCCTCTCTTGTGTTCTGGAAGCTTTGCATGGTTATTGTGATACGTGAGCTGTTATTGAGGGAAATTAAAATTATAGCCAGTGCGAATGTCTTATTTCACTTCAAAAACGTAACTTGAATCTATTAGTATCTGCTGTGCATGAGAACAATACAAAATAAGGGACCAAAAAGACAAGTACATATATTTAAAATTGATTCTCTCGATTAGTTAGTTTAATACTGTTTTATTTATTTATTTTTTGTTACATTTATTTAAAAAAAGAACCGAAGATATTCTAAATTTTTTGATTAAATGCTAAATCGATGCAGGGCTCAATTTTTTACTTCGTGCTGTGGGTGGTAGCGGACATGCATTAGATTTCAGAAGAACAAAAAAAAGATAATAATAATAATAGCAACAATAATAATTATAACGCCGTTAAAATGTATGGTTTGGGCGATCACTTTTGTTTACCGAGGCCGGGACTTACAACAACTCATACCGCAAATGCTTTATCCTATTAGTTATTAATTATTTATGTAGGAACCCGGAAGTTCATGACCTCACCGACTCGGCTTCGCCATCGTTCCCTGTCCTGGGCACTCTCCTTCCACGCTTGACCATTCAATCCGATCTCCTCAACGTCAAACCTAACATTGTCCTCCCATCTCCGTCGCGGCCGTCCTTCCGGTTTCTTTCCCGTTGGTCTACTGTCAAGAATTCTATATACGGTCCTATCGTTCCCCATTCGCGCCACGTGTCCGGCCCATCTTAATCTTCGCGACTTGATTACTCTCACTATTGTAGGTTTGCGATATAGGTCTTCCAATTCGTGGTTATGGAGTCTCCTCCATTGTCCTGCCTCCTCGTCATATTTACCTCCAAAGATGCCCCTCAAAACTTTATTCTCGAATACGCGGAATTTGTTTTCTTCCCGTTTTGTGAGAGCCCATGTTTCGCATCCATATAGAACAATCGGCATGATTATGGCTCTATAGACACGGAGCTTTATGTTACGTGATAGCAGTCTGGATTTCAGCAGTTTACTGACTGCGTGCCAACTCGCGTAGCCGGAATGCAGTCGCTTGTTAATTTCCTTCGCCATTTCGTTACTGGTCCTCAGTATCGTTCCCAGATATTTAAATTCTTTAACTTTTTCAAATATCTTACCTCTGACGTTTATATGTGTTATCTGAGATCCACCTGCTCTCGCCGTAATCATGTATTTTGTTTTGTCTTCATTTATTTCTAGGCCCATCTGCCGCTAGCATGATGATTTCACAGTTTTTACTAACAGTCTCTAGATTATCGCCCAGAACGGCGATGTCATCCGCATATGCGAGCACTTGTGTGACCTCGTTCAGGGATGATCCGGCCATGTTGTCGTCTTGTACCTTTCTGATGACATACTCGAGCACAAGGTTAAAGAGACACAGTGATAGACCATCTCCCTGCTTTGGTCCGTCGCGGATTTCAAATGGTTCTGAGAGGTGGTTTCTATTCTGACTCGCCCTTTGTTTTCGTTCATGCAAATTTGAATGAGGGCGGCATATTTTTTTGAGACTCCCAGCTCAACTAGAATATGGTAGAGTCTCTGCCTGGCGACTGAGTCGTAGGCTTTTTTGAAGTCAACGAACAGTTGGTGAACCGTCCCTGCGTATTCCCACTTCTTTTCCAGCAGTTGTCTTATTGTGAACATTTGGTCGCTGGTTGACCGGTTCCTACGGAATCCACATTGGTAGTCTCCCAGTATCTCTTCTGCGTACGGTGTGATTCTAGCCAGAATGACATTTGTTAATATTTTGTATGCGGTTGGGAGCAATGATATTCCTCTGTAGTTTTCGCAGTCAGATCTGTCGCCTTTTTTGAAAATGGGGATGACTATTGAGGTTTTCCATTCTTCCGGAGTGACTTCCTTATCCCATATTGTTTGGATGAGCTGGTGGATCTTTCGAGCGGTTGCTTCTCCTCCATGCTTCACAAGCTCTGCCGGTATGCAGTCGACTCCGGGAGCCTTGTTGTTTTTCAATCGATTTATTGCGTCTACAACTTCGTTGAAAGAGCGCTCTGGGATCTGAGGCTCGGCTGTATGTACGCTTGGTGCATTTATTTGTGGTTGATGGGTGCGTACATTGAGCAGGTTTTCAAAGTACTGCTTCCATCGTGTCACGACATTGTTTGTTTCTGCGACCAGACAACCGTTTGCGTCTCGAATTATTTTGGCTCTTCCTCGGTAGCCATTTCTAATTGAATTTATGCCGACATACATACCCTTGATGTTCTTTGCCCTAGAATTTTCTAGGATTTTTTCGATCCGAGTCTTCTCCCATTCGCGTTTTTTTTGCGTTTGAAGAGCCTCATTGTCTCTCTCCGAATTGTCGCGTATCTTTCTGCGTTGACTTCATCATATCTTTCTAGGTGGATCACTCTGAGGCGTTTACGTTCTTCGATCTTCGCCCTGCCTTCATCGTCAAACCAGGGTTTGGACTTAATTGTTTTCTTAAATCCTATTATTTACACGTCAAAAATGGTTCCAACATTTATTTAATAGCATCACAGGACTTCGACTCAACGCTATAGGTTCACCTTTCTTAAGGGATGTATAGTGTGGTCCAACTTAAATGAGCGCACCAGACAGCACTATCATTTTAACACATTTTTTCTGACAGCTATAAGAGTGTGTTTGAAATTGTTGAAATTGCAGTACTAGGACACGAGAATGTATACAAAAGAGACAAATATTCTGTTCATGTTAGTACTGTGCTTTCAATAAGGCAAGTTACCTTATTTTTTTTTTTACATTTCTGTATTTATTGACCATCAATAATTTTTACAATAAGCAATATAGATAACTTATGATACTTTAGCTATAATTGTTTACATATTCTTACTAGTACATTTTTCGAACAATATGATAAAAGTTATATATTGATTATGGATTAAGATTGTAGTAGGTAGAGCTTCCTGGAAAAGGTCAGAATACCAGGATATAGTTATTTACTTAACCTATGCTAATTTACTACTACTACAAATTACCTGTCTCTGAAGGCTATAGAGTAGATTAACTAATATTAAGGGACAGAATTCCAAACATGTGAACACTTTTCGAGCGCGGGTATAATTTGAGATTTGTAGAGGAGAAAAATATGTGTAGAGGTAAAGTATCTTTTAGCTTTGAAAAGATAACACAGTGTCTTCGAAGTGGGCTTGACGATATTCGACACATAGTCATGCCACGTTACATTGCTACTGATTGTGATACCGAACAAATTCATATTTGGTTTAGATTTGATGAGTTGGCATTGGAAATTGAAAAGAATCGAGTGGAGTTAAAAGGAGTCGCAATGTCGAGTCGAAAAGAAGTCGAGAGAAGTTGAGCATTGTGCGTGCTGGAAAGGTTTGTGCGTTGCTTGATACCCTGAAGGGGGTTACAATATAAAACTTTGTTTTGTTTATAGCTCACTTTATAATAATCAGAATAAGTTAGGTTAAGTTATATTTATATTTAGGGTTAGGTTTAGATTAAGTAAAGTAAAAATAGGAAATTCCTGGTTTTCTGACCTTTTCCAGGAAGACGAAACCCTACTAAATGTATAAACACACATCTATCCTGTAACTCTTAAAACATTGTTTGGAAAATGTATTATAATAATAATTACATGTAAGCAATTGTCACGAATTTATTTTAAGTCACTGTATTACTTAAATGTACAAATTCTAATTATGGTTAATAAATACAGTTTTGAAAAAAAAAAAGGGTTACAATATTTGTTATATAGGGTGGTTAAATTTTAAGGGCCGATGTTGAATGTGAACCACACCTAAACGCCAAGTTTTTTTCTGCATTTCATTTAACATTTCTCAATTTCAGACTAACTCATACAACGTACTGGTTGAAACGACTTATTTTACATAAAAGTGGGATGTTCGCGGACGAGCGTGTGCATGAGCATGCACACGAGGCGGCAATTAGCGACACCACCTCCCTCGGTTAATCACGTTAATCGACTGACTTGAAAAGGGAAGGAATTGGATACAACCAAAAGAGAACATACTTCTGCTCTCTCATTGCCACGTCCTTCGATGTGTGGTAGGTTACATCGGTAACCGTGATTCAATCGAGTGCGGTGATAAATTTCCCAAGCGGATCTGCAATGATGGGACAACTTCGTCCGGATGGATTTGGTTGTCGCTAATCGACATGGACACGAGTTGCCGTATGGCAAAAAAGGTAAGCTAAACTCATTTATGCATTGTCTGCGTGGTACAATGAGTTTAGCTATGTGTCCTTGGTGGAAACATGCTTTGCAGGTGAACAGGTAAGTAGGGGGAAACGGGGTTGATTTGACACGCTGAAAGGCGGTCGTAATTAGGTAGGAAATGTTGGTTGGAATTGTGGGTTGTTTCTCGTGTAGGATAGAGAAACCCCCCACAGTACTCCCCCGCCAGTGACGAAGTCACGAAATAATGGTAGGGCGGAAGGAGTAGTTTGATGGGTGTCGGAAGGAAGTGAGGTTGGTGATGGATTGAAAGGATGGCTAGACGATTGAACGATAAGGTAGGTCTTCTCGCTTCGGAAGGCGCGGTGGTGAGGTATTGGAACTGTCCTGAGTTGCGAGTTCTTGGGTCGGTGGGCCTGGGTCGATACAAGGAGAGGACACGTTGTTACCGCGTTGATGCCACATGGGCAAGGGGTCTGCGGCGTGGTCCACTGACCTGTTATGGGTCATTTGGACCAACAGGTTTGTCGTCCGAATAGGTCAGGGCCTATCGGGATGGAAGAGGTTCGAGCCAGGGTTGATCGCATCCGCGGGAGTCCCTAGGAAGAAGAATTCTTGCGTGGGAGTAATGGTGGTAGAGGCGGGCATCCTGACTATTGTTTGCTACTCGGAGTAGCGGGTGGATAGCAAGGAGCCGGCCTGGGGACTCGGGTATCCTACTGGTTGTTTGCTACACGCTGTAGCTATGGTTCAGTGAGGAGCCGAAGTTGTGCAAGGGCGTGAAGCCGAGATGGTTGAATGGGGGGGCGTCGTATGCCAGTATGCCACTACGGGCCAGTAGGTCGAACTGTGTCGAATGGTTTGGTCGGTGTCGAACGATGTCGAAAGGGTTGCGTAGGGTTGAGGGACGGCGAGCTGGGTCGCGTGGAGTCGGTTGGTGGGCATCGTTGTGCCGAGGATGAGGGAGAAGCCGGTTTGAAAGAGTGGGCCGAGTCCGAGGAGTGTTGCGTGAAGTTGAGCGGAGGAGAATGGAGTTGAGTTGATGTCGAGGAGGTGTGCTAATGTCGTGTTGTGCGCGGGTTATACCCGGAAGGGGCTTACAATGGTTTATAAATTTATACGCTGTTCTCTTCTATCTAATAATTATTATTAAACAGAAATATTTTCTTTGATAATAAAATAAATTAAGTTATGTTCACAGATAAAGTCAGCAAGTGCCTATGATCTTATACGCTCTAGTCTATGTATTATATAAAACTTGGTTCTATCTTCTTAATATTAAATATTTCATGTTAGATTAGTTTTTCATTTTTGTAAATCTGAAATTCATTCTCGGAAAATGTTTTTGTTTTGCATATATGATATACAAGTAAAAATCTTTGTTAAGTATTAAAGAAAAAACAAAAATCAGAGACATCTTTGACTTGTCGATTAATTTTATACTTATCGATAGGAATGTGCTTTTATGTTAATCATTATATATTAAAATCGCTTCTATTTGTTAGGATTTAGTTAATAATGAAAATAATTTATATATATATATATATATATATATATATATATATATATATATATATTATATATATATATATATATATATATATATATATATATATATATATATATATATATATATATATATATATATATATATATATATATTGTCTGTTTTGTTTTTCGATATCTTTTAATTTTCTTCTTATATTTATTTTACAAGAATGACTTTGTATGTCTTTTGACTTATAGAGTAATTTTATACATATTGATAGTAATATGCTTTAATGTTTATCGTTATATATTAAAAACGTTTCTATTTGCTAGGATTTAGTTAATAATGAAAATTATTTACATCTATATTGTGTGTTTTGTTTTACGATATCAATTCTTTTAATTAAAATTAATTTTCTTAATTTTCTTCTTACATTTACTTTACAAAAATGTCTTTGTTCGTCTATTTACTTATAGATTAATTTTATACATATCGATAGTAATATGCTTTGGTGTTGCTTTTAGATACAACATTTCGTAGACGACACATTTTTTAAGAATATTTGTTTCATTGCTCTCCTGAGTTAGTCAGCAGTGAGAAATTACTTGTTATTTAAGGCAATTCAATTAAAATTAAATTTTGCCATGCTATTGGCTATTATGTGCTAACTTATACTAACTAGGTTGTATAACATTTGAATATATAATCGACATTATGTTAGACTAGGTTTACGACTACTTGAAAAGTGTTTGGTTTCGTGTTATTTATTGATTTTAAAGCCTATTCTTAGGGTCGGGTGGTTCTGATCGAAACTTCTTACATACAAAATTTCGGCAAATTACAAGAAGTTCATTAAGTACCTAAATCGCGTAGAGATACTTATTCTTAAATTGTAAAGAGAAAATTCAATGAATTAAAATAACAATAATGATAATAATAATAAACAAACACTGCTTTTGCCTTTAAAATTATGTACAAGAGTTTCATGATCTTTCGTCATACACTGTTACTTAGGCTTAAACATTCTGCTTAATTCTAATTCCTTACTACAACAAATTTGATATAAGCAGAGGAATGATAATTAAAGATACTCCGTAGTCACATACAAAAACACATTAAAGTAAAAACTTAAAGCTAAATCTAGGGAAAAAGTTGTTTAAACTACTGTACTACATTATTTGCATTGGTGTTTTTTGTTTTTGATTTATTTATAATTTTTTTCAATCTTGTTTACCTTGCAATCCTTGTGACTGTTTGCTATGCCTACGGGTCCAAAACCAAGCAGGGGGCAAGGCGATTCTCAGTTAATCCTCATCTTTGTATATTTTCCACTTTTATGAGGCACGACGATGTTGTATCTGTTGCTTGATGCTGCCACGCCACTTTGTATATTCTTTCTTTTTTTTCATGTACGTTGCTTTGCTTTTTATTGTATCTTGTGTTAAATTTTCCTCTTAAATTCCGAAATCCATCTTGCAGTTTTTGTTGAAATTTCTTCACTATATTTTTATTGTTTTTGAAATTTAGCTTTGTTTTTGAAATGTTATTGCTTAATTTTGTTTAATTTTGAACGTTTGGATTTTTGAATTTTTTGTTGATTAAATTTCTTGATTGTCTTTTTTTTTTTTATAACTGAATTTGTTTAATTTCACTGAATTTTCTATTGAAATTTTAATTTAGCACTTTTTTTATAAATGTTTTTGTTCGTCAGAAGGCTGCGTGGTTCTATGTCCGGTCACCACTGTGGGGGGTATAAGGTGGGATGATGTCAGCGTATGGCAAAAAAGGTAAGCTAAACTCATTTATGCATTGTCTGCGTGGTACAATGAGTTTAGCTATGTGTCTTTGGTGGAAACATGCTTTGCAGGTGAACAGGTAAGTAGGGGGAAATGGGGTTGATTTGACGCGCTGAAAGGCGGTCGTAATTAGGTAGGAAATGTTGGTTGGAATTGTGGGTTGCTTCTCATGTAGGATAGAGAAACCCCCCACAGTTTCAACAGGTGGGTGCCACTTGCCACACAGCTAACGAAACAATGGCTCTTTTGCGCGACAAATTCAATGGCCGTGCTATCTCACGTGGTGGCGATGTCAATTGGCCGCCAAGATCATGTGATTTGACACCGTTGGACTTCTTTCTTTGGGGTTATTTGAAAGAAAAGGTGTACGTCGATAAGCCAGCAACAATTCAAGACCTAAAGGATGAGATTATTCGGCACATTAACGGCATAGAACCTCAATTATGCCTCAGCGCCATCGAAAATTTGGACCATCGGATGGAGGTGTGCCGCCGAGCTCGCGGCGGCCATATGGCCGATATTTTGTTCCATACATAATTGAACCATACCAATATTATCATAATAAAAAGAAATGACAATAATTTCCTAAATAATTTGTGTTTTATTCAAAATCAACATCGGCCCTTAAAATTTAACCACCCTTTATTTATTTCAATAAACTATAAAATTTGGCAGTAACCTTCTTTATATAATTGAATATGATTCTGTGCTCTCTGAGATTAATTTATAACCCCTTTTTTCGACCTGCGTTTAGGTATATATATTTCTCTGCGTTTGGCGTTTTTATTGATTAAGTTATACATGTAATTAATTAGGAACATTGATAAGTTGATCGCCTGAGAATTAATGGCGATATATTCTTTTATGTATAGAGCTATAATCCTTTTAATGCATGGCAAGCAAACTAAGACGTGGTTAATTATATTCTTACTTTCTCCCTTTTATCTTGTAAGAATGTGTGGTTCGTTTTTCACATGCAAGTGATATTAATTTGTTACTTTTTCCTTTGTCTAAGTTTTTTACTTGCAGATGTTTTTATTTAATAAGTTCAAATTTTTATTGTTAACTAAATTTATGAACAGTGGTAAAGTTTTGTATATGTAGCCGGTAGTGTAATCTGAACAGGAAATTCGCATTTTCAATTGTACTGTTTGCTTGAAGAACTGTTTTTGATTATTTACAATAATTTACGATATTTAAAAAAAAAAAGACATTATGAGATAGTTAGATAGATATAGTTGGTTTTAAATGCTTGTTTGTTTTTATTTATTCTATAATATTGTTTTGTTTTATGTATAAGTGTATTAAAGTTAATTTAATAGTTTACTTCTTTTAAATATTCAAACAACAACAAAAAATTGAAATAGAATTATATCATTTTAATATTCTCTATAAATGTATTAAAAGAGGATTTACTTTTGCACAAGCACTACCTTGCAATACGATATACAACAAAAAAGAATCGCACTTATACAAATGTACATATTTCCGCACATATATCTGTTGAGGTGTTCTACCTTACGTCTGCACGGACGTGGGTTCGTAGAAACACCCACGGATTGCTCACTGATAAATGTCCACCGACCGAGCAGTGGCAAAACTAAAAAAAAAAAACGAAGACCGATGCGATACCCTGAAATCCCCAGCGGAAAATAAACACACGGTAGTTTTTAGTTAGACTATTACACTTTTTATTTATGGGCAATAGTTCGTTTGGGACAACAAATGCCTTTTTTTTCATTGAATGAACACTTACAATCACTATAACTATAACCTTTTAAAGTAGACAAACTTCACAAGTATCCATTCGATTGTGTTGTACATTGTTCTTTTAAACTTCTTAAAGTAGACAGACTTCACAAGTATCCATTCGATTAGTTGTACATTGTTCCTTTTAAACTTCTTAAGGTAGACAGACTTCACAAGTATCCATTCGATTATAAAAACCTGTCGTCAACGAAAACACAACTCTTAAACTCGCGTGCGCACACTTACGGTGATGAAATCTGACTGGTTATTGGATGTCTCTTTACAGACATCCAACGAAAACGAACCTAAAGGATTCGCCGCCAATGGCGAAGGTCCAAACAAGAGGAAACAGGGAAAAACTCATGTAGCAGATCGAATCCGCTGCTACATGTTTGGGCAGGATAAACTGCCGCCATACGCAAGGGATAGGTTCTTTGATTGACGTGAGTCGATAAAACCCTTGCCGAAGGCAGGAATCTATTTTGGAAAAATGAATCAAACATTGGTATGGCCGTTGTTAGATCATCTAAAATAAACAAATTTCGGTCGTATGATTCGATGCATGTTATCTTAGGGATATGTTAATCCCGTTGAAGGTACTGTCACGCGAAAGTATCCGCTTGAGTGTTTACTTTGTGTAAACTAAAATTGGTGGCCATGACCGATGCTGGTGATCGTTCCAAGAAACGGCAACGGATCATAAAATCGGTCATGCTTAGATCCAAGCAAAATATGCGCGCCTGAAAGGCCAATGTTTAATTTGATCTTCTCTACTTTAGGAAAGATAGATCGTAGACATGCCATTGGAAATCTGGCTTGCAGATGTTATTGTAATATTAATATAATATTATTGTGAATTTTAAATTTGAAAATATTTTGCTGTTTGGTTTGTTTACTCTGTTGGTTCTTTTGATTTTGTACCATTTCGTTATGCTTTTATAGACTATTTGTATATTTACGGATAAATTTTATCCAATAAGATATATTTCTCCAAATAATTACAATTTTAACTAAAAAAGAACTACTGTAACGGGAATGTTTGGAGTTGTCCACTGTTACCTCGGGTTCTACCTCGTCTCCACCAGTTCTGAAGTGTCTGCCGTAGACCGAAAGAAAAACACAAACGAAACTCCACTGACTTAGTTTATTCCGTTTTATTCTCTTTAAAATTGTGGTGGATAATTATCTTTGTTCTCAGCCATTATTAAATACGTTAGTGTTTTATACTTCACTTAGAACTTGGTATTAATATTAAATTGATTTTTATAGACTTTTATCCAAGATGAAACACTTCTTTCTCTACATGACCTACGCTTCTCCGCCGCGCGCCGGAGAGCAGGAGCGGCACGACCGTGGTGGTCGGCGGATGTAATAAGACTCAGCGATAAACGGCTCGTGTAGAGCCGACTCGCTAATTGGGGTGAATTTGTGGTGTGGTGGTAGATATCCTTTCCACTAAAGATATGTTTTTACTTACCACCAGAGAAACGTAAAGTCTCTCTTGGTGGAATAGAAAACCAGATCTCGTAATGGAGATCATGGTGGTATGTGTGTGATCGTTCAGATCTGTGTTATTTACTCATGCGCGAAGGCAATGAAAAAACAAAACAGACAGACGGCAAGGACAAAGGAATCGGGGCGATCATGGTTTATGATGTGCATCGCGGCTAAAATAGGCGACGATGCATCGAAGAGATGTGCTAAAAGCAAATTTGGGACGAGGGCATTATAGAAGTCTTAGATGAGTGATGCCTTTGTGTAAATAGGCGAATAGCCATTGGGAAAAGGTGTTAATGGGTTGGTGGACGAACCAAATCCCTTGCTTGCATTTGTATATGCAGGGAAATTCGTTTGTGGGAAACGGATTCATTATTTGCATTGTTTATGCTTTGAATTCGATCCGGCGAGTATGCGGGAAGACGATGATTGTTTGGAGATTCAAACAAAGGAGCATTTCTGGGTAAAGTGCTTGCAGCTGTATCGATAGTTGTAAGTCATTGCAAAGCAGATTAGATGGTTATACAATGACCGTTTGTATATACCATCTGTGTCAATTGTACATGGCATCTATGGCGACGCCAGTTTCGAACTCTAGTGTGAATATCTACACTAATTGGAAATTCGGTTCTGGGTCGCTAATGCAGAGATGCATTGATACATGTATGAATGCCCTTGTAGGAAAAATTCTTTGCAGGCATTTCCAGGTATTGCATTGAAAGCATTAATTATCATTGGGAAGGAAATGTTTTTGCTGCGGGGAGATTGCGGTGCAGGTGTGGGAAGGTTGGAATTTGCCTGGCAAGCGAAGGTACCGAATAGGTTTTGTTTTATGCTCCTGTATAATGGAAAGAATTCTTGTAGGGAATTTGTATCCGAAGAAATGCATGAAAGGTAAGAATTCTTTTACAGGGACTTTTAGGTTATATAAATTTGATCTATTTGAGGCGTGAAGCATTTAAGGTGCTAATGCGATAAGGTTGGGTCGAAGTTATGGGGGTTCTTCAGGTAAGTAACAGTGGGGTTCGGCGGAACCGCCACACGTCCATTCACATTGGAAGTGAAAAATGAGTTCTCGAATAATAAAATTAGTGACTGACTTTATGTAAACTTTAACATTGTAGTTTATAAACAAAATGTCTGAAATATATAAACCCAGCAATCTTACGAGTCGATAGCTCCATGTCTCCATATTTGGCAATACTACATGAGATAATAAATTATTTGAGACGCAAATATTTACACAACAGATGCCAAACCTTTGTTTCATTTCCGTAATGGGGCACTCATTTTTAAGAAATAGGTGTTTGGCTCAGATGACAGCAACAAAAACAAGAACAATAGTCTCTAATGAAGGCTGGTTGTATGCAATCCACGTGAAAGATATCCGCAGAAGCCTCGAGCCGATCCACATTTGGGCAGCTGTAAAGACTGCAGTAAAGACTGAGCCTCTTACAACCACACGCACGCTAATGATTTATAAGTTGTTGGGTTCTAATGATTATTTCCTTTGACAAGGTAGATCAGACCGGCGGAGACACAGATGCCATTTTTAAATCGGGTCTCATGTGCAAGTCGTTTTCAGGGTAACGGAGATATGTCGATCACTTGATTCGTCAATCTGAGAATCAGTCTGAATATAAGCTTTGCTCTTTTTTAAATGTTGGTTACTTTTGTACTAGTGACCACTGATGATGCAAACTGCCGTGTTCATTTCGACGTTGACAGTGTTTTGCTAGCGGACCTAATCCATCGAAGACGAGTTTTTTACTTCACGTTTTGGCATCAAATTATTTAGAGATCATTTCCCCCACGGATTTCATTAGGCGACTTGTTTGGATCCGGAATTTTTGACCTCAGAGAACACCATCGAAAATATAGTCAACGATTCCTCCTGATGGTATAGTGGAACTTATAGTGTGATTTTGTAATATCCCATCTGGGGGCCAGAGCTTGAACCAGTGTTTCACCTATTTCGATTATTTTTACCGGTCCCTTGGAGTAGCACCTCGCTCATTACAAGGAGCCGATATTATGAGCCTACCATTTGGAATAAGTTGCACTGAAAAATATTACTAAATCACATTGACGTGGTAAGTAGCAACGATACCATGGATTGCATGGATTTTCTCAACTAATTCCAAATACTATATATGAAACACTGGCCTGGCCTACACCTTCTCATGGGTGTTTTTTTTTCAGTTTTTATAGCTTCCCACAGCGTTACAGGAATACATAGTAAATTTGTTACACAATTGCTTTAGTACAATTGTCTCAGACTGAAGATGGTCTGCATATATGCGAAGTAAAGCCCAGTACATTTGATAGCATTCGAACGTCAAAAGATGAATACTAATTCACGGCAGTGTTCGCACCTTCCGAACATATATCGCAAACAATATAAACTGATAGTCAGGGGAACTAACTAATTACAGCATTACCAATTTAGTGGGATAATGTTTAATTCCAAAAGACACAATGTCAATCATCAGAATATCTTCAACTCCATTCCTCACCCTGAAGTTCAATACCTCCTGTATCACTTCATCTATTTGGGAGGAACAGATGTATAAATATATCAAGATGAAAATCCGACCTTTCGGTTTCACTTATGTTCTGATTCGACTCTCTAATAAAATATTACTACATGAACTGGATTTGCATTCCACTCACCTATCAATCTATCTAATTACATTACCAAGTCTAAAATCGAACACACAAGAAAAGTCTCTCTGAATTGAGAAATACGTCGACAGGATTCCTATCCTTTGCTGATGCTAATGACTCAAGCCCCGATAGGGATTTGTTTGTGTTGCTTTTATACCATTAACAGGAACAGATTACCTATACGATTTCAATTCACCCTAATTACCCCTGATGGGCCCGTCAATTCATTTCTTGCACAGTTTATGGACCTAATTTCATTAAAATCCATTTTCCATTATATTAGAACTTTTAGTTACATTTACAAGAGAAAATCTCAGCTTCTTTATCACTCTGTATTTATTTTATGTCCCACCCACTTCCATTCTTCAGTACACATACTTACATAACAACTACACTAAATATAGTAATAATAAAATAAACAAAACAAAAACACAAAAAAGAACAAAAAGAAAAAACTAAAAGTAAACAAATATATAAAACACAAAACGATAACAATTTTGGCACAAATCTCTGAGTACAGTCGAGCAGCGAGTCCGACCTACGTATGTCCCATTAGTCCGGACAACATTTGTTTGGCGAATGTCCTTAGCTTTAAAGGATCGTTGTTATTGAAATCATCCATAACCCCTTGCATCTGGTCCTTGAGACCATCCGAGATAGAGGTTGTTATTCTATCTCGAAACAAATTCGTAATTGGACTCAAAATTACTCCAGTTAATTCTTGGATGAATCGTCTTTGGCTCAGTTGAACATGGATATTCCTAAAAGGAAACAAGCATATAGATTACCTTAAGAATTGAAGACGATTTTAAGAGACCAAGGAGCAAAGACCAAAGACCGAGGTAAGATGGAAAATAATTCATTTGATTTGAACACTGAATGGTAATGTTACCTTCAGACTTTGGCCGTTTGAATCCGTTCTGGTCAATCGTAAGTGTATGACTTCATGTGCACGTGCATGTGTGGTTACGTTCAATGAGAATACAATAATACTGTTCATCATTTTATTTGGAAAAGGAGCAATTGTCCTCACAAGGGTCAAACACAAACAATTCATTCAATTGTGGTGCAAGCTTTGAATGTGTGATGAAACGGCATTCAAGGAGCAACCAGATCAAGGAGATGATTAAGGATCTTGAGTCCATGCGTGTTAGATACACTTACCGAAAGTTAACTACCCGGAAATCATTCAATCGCAATCGGAGGTCCTCTACGTTGATAGAAAGATCCGCATAAATTACTGTATCATTCAAAGAGCCAACCACTCTGCCATGGCCCTCAATGGCTATTAGCTTAATGAGGAAGTCGTAGTCGAACTGTAGAAGAGAAGAAAACAGACTCAGTACCGTTGATACGGTTGGATGGAATAATAACAAATGCCTATGTATCAGAAAGAGGTTAGTATAAACGAAAACGTTAAATTGAGAATTGGAATTCGGAATGAATCAATCAAACCCAGCAGATGAAATCAACTGGTTTATTCAGAAGAATTGGAATCATGTCTTCAATTACTTTCATTATTTTTTTCTTTTTTTACGTGTTCGGGTTCTTTTTCATATTCTTCTTCTTCTTCTACTTCTACTTCTTCTTCTTCTTGTTCTACTTCTACTTATTCTTCTTCTTCTTCTTATTCTACTTCTACTTCTTCTTCTTATTCGCCTTCTTCGTCTTCTTTATCTTTTTCATCTTCGTCATCTTCTTAATCTTCTTCATCTTCTTCATCTTCTTCATCTTCTTCATCTTCTTCATCTTCTTCATCTTCTTCATCTTCTTCATCTTGTTCATCTTCTTCATCTTCTTCATCTTTTTCATCTTCTTCATCTTCTTCATCTTCTTCATCTTCTTCATCTTCTTCATCTTCATCATCTTCTTCATCTTCTTCACCTTCTTCACCTTCTTCATCTTCTTCATCTTCTTCATCTTCTTCATTTTCTTCATCTTCTTCATCGTCTTCATCTTCTTCATCTTCTTCATCTCCTTCATCTTCTTCATCTTCTTCATTTTCTTCATCTTCTTCATCTTCTTCATCTTCTTCATCTTCTTCATTTTCTTCATCTTCTTCATCGTCTTCATCTTCTTCATCTTCTTCATCTCCTTCATCTTCTTCATCTTCTTCATTTTCTTCATCTTCTTCATCTTCTTCATCTTCTTCATCCCCTTCATTTTTTTTATCTTCTCCATTTTCTTCATGATCACCATCATTTTCTTCTTCTCCTTCTTCTCCTTCTTCTTCGTCATCCCCTTTCTTCATAATACATGACACAAAAGGGATTATTTGGTATCCACAGAGTGGTGGTAGAAAAGGAATAAGGAGATTGAAATCTGAAAGCTGTGGGTCACGATCGTGTAGAACCAAAATCTCCTGAAATTAACTTACATGACTTGTCACAAATTTCCAGACATAAATAAGTACAGTGATCGCTTCGGTTCATACATTGCGAATCTCATACAGGGTCCCATTTCGAGGCGGTTTTGGTTTTCTGCATTGACGCGAGAGTTTCACATTGACTAGTGCAACACTCCTATTTTAAGATGTAATTTTTGGGGATATTAAACAAGTTATTACACGACCAGAAAATGAGACAATACTATACTCTGTAATACATAATAGACATTTTTGGGCATTTTTGATCTAATCTATATCGCCATTCGTTCCCTCGCTTATATAAATAGATCTAGTCGTCAATGTCAAGGATAAAAGCGGTCTTCTTGCTGCACATTTCACTGACCGATGTAACACCAGCTCTAAATCAACTTACCCAAACCGCACTTTATGAGCCAGATTTCCTTTCGTGTCTTGCCCGATCACCTAAAAAGCTGAACATTGACAAATCGGCTAGTTCAAATGGCTACCGAGGAGAGCCAAAATAATTCGAGACGCAAACGGCTGTCTGGCCACAGAAATGAAAGATGGATGCAGTACTTTGAAAACCTGCTCAATGTGCCCACCCATCAACCACAAATAAACGCGTCAGACGTACATGCCGAACCTCAGATCACAGAGCCCTCTTACGACGAAATTATAAACGCAATAAATCGATTGAAAAACCGCATACCGGCAGAGCTTGTGCAGCATGGAGGAGAGGCAACCGCTTGAAAGATCCACCAGCTCATCAAAACAATGTGGTATAAGGAAGTCACTCCGGAAGAATGGGAAACCTCAATAGTTGTCGCCATTCTCAAAAAAAGGCGACAGAACTGACTGCGAAAACTACAGAGGAATATCATTGCTCCCAACCACATACAAAATATTAACAAATGTCATACTGGCGAGAATCACACCGTACGCAGAAGAAATACTGGGAGACTACCAATGCGGATTCCGTAGGAACTGGTCAAGAAGCGATCAAATGTTCACAATAGGGCAACTGCTGGAAAAGAAGTGGGAATACAGAGAGACGGTTCACCAACTGTTCGTTGACTTCAAAATAGTTGAGCTGGGAATTCCAAAGAAAAAATATGTCGCCCTCATTCAAATTTGCATGAACGAAAAAAAAGGGGGAGTTAGAATAGAAAACCACCTCTCCGGACCATTTGAAATCCGGGACGGACTAAAACAGGGAGATGGCATATCACCGTGTCTTTTTAACCTTGTGCTCGTGTGTGTCATCAGAAAGGTACAAAACGACAACCTGGTCGGATGATCCCTGAACAGGGTCACACAAGTGCCCGCGTATACGGATGACATCGCCGTTTTGGGCGATATTCTAGAAACTGTAGATAAAGACAGTGGAATCATCATGCAAGCGGCAGACGAGGTGGGCCTAGAAATAAAAGAAGACAAAACAAAATACATGATTAGGACGAGAACGGATGGAACTCAGGAAACACATATAAACGTCAGAGGCAAGATATTTGAAAAAGTTAAAGAATTTAAATATCTGGGAACGATACTGACGGCCAGTAACGAAATGTCGAGGGAAATTAACAAAAGACTACACTCCGGCAACGCTAGTTGGCATGCAGTCAGTAAACTGCTGAAATCCAAACTGCTATCACAGAATATAAAGATCCGTGTCTATAGAACCATAATCATGCCGATTGTTCTACACGGATGTGAAACATGGGCTCTCACACAACGGGAGGAAAACAAATTCCGCGTATTCGAGAATAAAGTTTTGAGGGGTATCTTTGCAGGTAAATATGACGAGGAGGCAGGAAAATGGAGGAAACTCCACAACCACGAATTGGAAGAGCTATACCCCAAATCTACAATAGTGAGAGTAATCAAGTCGCGAAGATTAAGATGGGCCGGAAATGTAGCGCGAATGGGCAGTAGTTGACAGTAGGCCAACGGCAACGAGACTGGTAGGACGGCCGCGACGGAGATTGGAGGACAATGTTAGGTTTGACCTTGAGGAGATCGGATCGGATAGGACAGGAAACGATGGCGGAGTCGAGTTGGCGAGGTCATGAACTTCCGGGTTCCTACACGCCAATAAATAATATAAATGGCATTCCGCCGCCTCAATGGCTGAGTTGGTAAGAAGGTTGTGTCTTGCGTTTGATTGTGCAAACCTAGGTTCAACTGGCGAGTCTTGGTATTGTGCAGTTCAGCACAGTTACCGAGTGGTAGGTGGGGTCCCAAAGCCCAGCCTCCCGGCGAAATACCACCCCAGTAAGCTATAGGCTTCGCGAAATGGTTGGGAGAAACCCTTGAGCATCTTTCGGAGATTGGATGATGGACCCGGTCGAGAAAAAATATTGTGGCGGTTTCAATAACGCCATCGCCCGCCTTTTCCAGGCTCGACACCCAACTTCCGGGGCATGCAGAAAGCATAAAAACCTAGAAAGCATCTACTTACCTTTACATACTTTGTACTATAAATACCTGAAATGATGTAAATTCATAATCTTCGCTGATGCAAAATCCATCAGTACCAAACAGACATGTTCTTTATAGGCAATTTGGTTGCATCACCAAGCAACCAACATGACCCGAACCATTTCATTACACATGTCTCCGAACGAATTGCTCTGCACACATGCAAGAGATATTTCTTTCTTTTCTTGTTGACCTACAAGCACATCGGTCGGTAAACCGATCGACAAGCATTCAACATCCTATAAGCATTACCCCCAGGGGCATGCATGCATACAACGCAGCATATTCCTAAGAATCCAATTCGGTTACGACATTACGTAACCGATATGAACCCTCAAACTTGCCCATGCAGACAGAAAGAAAATATTTTTTCCCACACACGTGCATGGCAAGTCGCATCAGAGGACGCCAGCAACGTACGCCCGATCAGCTTGGATCCCTTACGCAGTACCAATCGGATAAACATTTCCTTTTATGGAATTATTATATCCACGGTTTGCGTGCTCATGGACATGAGCGTGCGATGTTATAGCGTTTTTAATAGTAGTGAAGAAGAACGTGTGATTCGAACTGACGCTATGACAACAACAACAGCGTGGAATAGGCGTAGAACCCGTGCCAACGACACATACAGCCTAATACCCATAATATCATCTCAGGGCGCTGACGCAGCGCCATAGGTTCGCTTCTCCTGGGAGAAGTAAAATAAAAAATAAAAAAAAAATCGCTTCATACTTTTGAAGAGCAGTAGATCGTAATCAATTAACAACCAACTACTTTCCAAAAAGGTATTGACCCATCGCATCAACTACTATTCTGTAGATGGTTATGGTTATGACCGTTAATATGGGTTCATAGCAGATTTGATGGCGTACCTTACAAAAAAGTACAAAAAAGTAAAGCTAATCCATCCAATTCTCCGAGGCATGGAAGGCTATCGAACTGGATGCCTTAAATCTGTTCGACAGAGTTCGACATTTAGCCGAAAAAAATGTTTTTATATGAAACTGACGATACAATGGATAAGAGACTATATTTCTGGTATGTCGTTTCAACAAATGGTAGGTGGTGGTAAATCCTCTTCTCATCAAATTAATGCTGGTGTTCCTCATGGCTCACCCACTACATGCTTCATTTTTATAAGCAATTTTGTGGCTACTAGTTCCGCTTACAAATTCAAAGAGCCACGAGACAATTGTCCTAGTAAGTGGGTCATGCCTTAACGTGCCGCACGCCTGCAGGGCTACCAGTGGGCTACAGTCATCTATGTTCCACATCTGCTCCACTATTTTATAAACATGGTTCGTAAAATCAAAACTGCGAGGTAACCCGAATATTGAGTTAACACCCTCATTCAAAATCGAAAGATAAACGCATTATTACGAGATGAGCTTTTGACGCATTGTTATTGTTTGTGGCTTGTATTCCGCCGAACACCGTCCATAAAAATCACTTTTTTTTACTTTGTTTTTATTTTTGTATTTGAACATGAATTTGAACGCCGACACACTCGCCCGTTTTCTCGAAGGTTGCGAGTCTTTACCCTGCGGATGTTATCACTGGACTGGTTGAACGAATTTTTCTCCGGGGATGAGAAACTCACCCGGTTGTTCCTTCTTTCTCTTCCGTTCTCTTATCCTTTGGTGTCCTCTCTTCACCAAGGGATTTCTCCTTTCCAGGAGGTCGCACTCTCACTTGTCCTACGATTTCGTATTGTTCGTAGGAATACTGTGTGGAAGCATCCGACACACACAGACGCGAACGTTGCTGTCCGTGTGGCCGGAGATATCCCGTGGATCATCAGGATTTTCACACATCTGCGGTATCCCTTTGTGTACATTACCCGCGTGTGGTTTATGTCCCTGGTGATTTCCTCGGCTGAAGTCATTATCTTCGACGGCGTTATTTACATGGTCTTTATTTCCTTGTAGAAACAGTGTCGGTTGTTTGGTTTAGTGTTTAATCTCTGTTCGCACAATAGTCCTTTCGATAAGGAAAACCAAATTGCGGTTGGCTCAAGGGAAGGTCATCATCATCATCGGCACTACAACCGGGAACCGGTCTTGGCCTTATTTAGCAAGTCCTGAGGCCTGGTAAATTTTCCATAGTGATTTGTTTTTTCCGGGCAAGGTCATTAGTCTTGCGCCAGAGGCTCCCCGACAGGGAATCGAACCCCGGTCTCCCGAGTGACACGCGGGTATACTAACCACTATACTATCGAGGAGCCCATACATTTGTTTATTCCTTGGCCATACATTTATCGCCTGGGATTTTTCTGGCTGTCGGCATCTGGCGCTGCAGCGCCGGCCACTTGTGTCTGCCCGGCTAATGGGTCGTCAAACAATTTCTGTTTTGGGTAGTGTCCTTCGATAGCCGTGCGGGCATGAGGAATCGGTCGAGAAATTGGGCTCACGTGTCTGTGGATACATGGGGCCGAGACGCCCGTATGCATGCCCCCTTTAACTGGGCGGAACGGTAAATTGGGCCGACGTGTATGTGGACACGTGGGGTCGACGACACGGTAAGTATGTCCCCTTTAGCCAGGCGCCACAAGCTTATTTCGGTATATTCCAGGTGAAGGGAGCAATTAGAAATAACAGGTCAATTGAAAAGTCCACGGCCTGACACATAGATGGCGGCACTAGAATTAAATCCATACGATTTTTAGTTAGCCCTAATTAAATTTGACAGATGTCGGATCATTAGTTTGTGAATTATAGTATTTTGAGTGAAGCAACTTCTGTTATTGTGAAAAAAAATGGATAAAAAGGAATTTCGCGTGTTGATAAAATATTGCTTTTTGAAGGGTAAAAAATACAGTTGAAGCAAAAACTTGGCTTGATGACGAGTTTCCAGACCCCGCCCCAGGAAAATCAACCATCAAGGATTGGTATGCTAAGTTTAGACGTGGAGAAATGAGCACCGAAGACGGTGAACGCAGTGGACGCCCAAAAGAGGTTGTTACCGACGAAAACATTAGAAAAATCCACAAAATGATTTTGAATGACCGTAAATTGAAATTGAATAAAATAGCAGGCACTCTAAAGATATCAACTGAATGTGTACATCATATCATTCACGAATATTTGGGTATGAGAAAGCTCTGTGCAAAGTGGGTGCCGCGCGAGCTCACTTTTGACCAAAAACAACGACGAGTTGATGATTCGGAGCAGCGTAATAAACCCGAGTTTTTGCGTCGATATGTGACAATGGATGAAACATGGCTCCATCATTTCACTCCGAAGTCCAATTGGCAGTCATCCGAGTGGACTGCACACGATGAACCCGCCCCAAAGCGTGGAAAAACGCAACAGTCGGCTGGCAAGGTTATGGCGTCTGTATTTTGGGATGCGCGCGGAATAATTTTCATTGACTATCTTGAAAAAGGAAGGACCATCAACAGCGACTATTACACAGCGTTATTGGGCCGTTTGAAGGACGAAATCCCGAAAAACGACCGCATTTGAAGAAAAAGAAAGTGCTGCTTCACCAAGACAATGCACCGTGTCACAAGTCAGTGAAAACGATGGCAAAAATCCATGAATTGGGCTTCGAATCGCTTCCGCATCCACCGTATTTTCCAGATCTGGCCCCCAGCGACTATTTCCTGTTCTCAGATCTCAAAAGAATGCTCGCTGGGAGGAAATTTTCGTCGAATGAAGAGGTGATCGCCGAAACTGAGGCCTATTTTGAAGCAAAGGACAAATCGTACTACAAAAAAGGTATCGAAAAGTTGGAGGGTCGCTATAATCAGTGTATCACCCTCGAAGGGAGTTATGTTGAATAAAAAAAAAACGAATTTTGCCAAAAAAAATGTGTTTTACTATGGAAGGCCGGGGACTTTTAAATTGACCTGTTATACTAAATGGACGCAAATACTACGACCCTCGTCGCTTAATTGCCATACCGACTGTGTTACGCTTTCTTTGGATTAAAGACTAACCTAGTACCATAAACGCAAATATAACGAACTACTATTACTATTTATTAGCCTGTACAAATATAACGAACTGCACTTATTATTGAACACCTCATGAACTTTATGTTTGCACCGAATGATCAAACGAGTCGTCGCCATTGTATTCGAATATAAGCAATACGAGGGAAAAAACGCTATGAAGGATCATCGTACGGGGGGAAATTGTTCCAAGAAAAGAACATCGGAAAAGTGTGAAAATCTAATCTTTATCGCATCTTCCGACATACAGGCAGCGACTATAGTGTATGTGTACGTAAAATGCACCCGCATCCTAACCTGACATTAAAAAGGGAGGGGGGGCGGTACATGGCCGTTGAAAATAAAATGGTTTTTGAAAGTTGCTCCGGGTCTCCCAAAATATCTTGAACTAGTGCCTTTGTTCTTTCCACATCGTGGTCTAGCTACAAACATACGAACTGATATCGCTTATCAGCTTCTGTCACAATATGCGCTCTGCTCCAATCCAGAATTTAATTTCTCGTGGCTAAAACTACACGTTCGTAAACATATCATACATTACTGCTTTCTTTACAGAAACCCAAATTTAGATAGAAACGCATCATTTAACGAATTTGATCCTCTATCTGATTCCATCGATAAGATCTTGACCCTATATCCCCACACTGAAATCGTTATTGCGGGTGAGCATAACTCTCAGTGGCTTCGCCACTCCGGATACACTACACCTGAAGGTCAGTATGTTCAGCTCTTTGCTGAGTGAAATAATTTAACTCAACTCGTCAAGGAGCCAACACACTGGACCTGTTTCTCACCTCCCACCCAAACAAATATAGAATTGAAATTTCCTCGCCCTTGGCCACATCAGACCACTGTGTCATATCAGCTAAATTTCCTCTACCCAACAGCAACGCTTACGAAAAAACTCTCAAAAGAACAGTATGGTTCTATGAGAAAGCCAACTGCGAAGGTCTGAACGACTTTTTTGGGAAGTTAAATTGGTCGTTATTTTTCCGCAATAATGATGTTGACGGTATAGCGGACGCATTGCCGGACACGATTCTGTTTGGCATGCGAACCTTTATTCCACACAGAGTAAAGAGTATCAAACCCAAGAGAAATATGTGGTTCGATTCCGAGTGCAGAGAAACCATTAAGGCTAAGGAGTTGAGCTTCCGGTTGTATAAATCAAACAGTACTAAAGAAAACCGGAAAAGATTTAAGAGAGCTAGACATAATTGTATTGCGTATATTCAACGCGCCAAGTTCTCGTATGACCAGAGAGTGAGACAAAAATACTACACTCTCCCACAGGTAGTAGAAACTTCTGGGCATTTGTTAAGAACATCAAAAACTCGGTCTCCTCATCCATTCCTTCGCTAATAGTCGATGACAGACCAGTCACCAGTGCAACACGGAAAGCTAATCTACTTGTTGCATATTTTGCAGCCAACTCAACGCTGCGTGATACCAAATCAGTTCCGCCTCAACTTGAGCATAAGCAGCACACCAAGAGCTAGATTCAGTTCCGAACGCGTACTGTTGCCCGGGCACTCAAGAAGCTAAACGCACACAAATCCGCTTGTGCTGATGCGATTCCCCCAATTCTCTTTAAGAGATGTGCTTCTTCACTCTCTTAACCACTGCGAAAACACGTTCATTTGTCTTATTCTACTGGGCGTTTGCCAAATGACCGCCAATATGGCTTTCGTAGCAACAGGTCCACAGGAGATGGCGTACCTTACCGAAAAGTGGAGCCATTCCATCCACTAGTTCGACGAAAGCAAGGCTGTAGCAGTAGATATTTCAGACGCCTTCGACAAAGTTTCACATTCCGCGCTTTTGTCAAAAGGACATACCTATGGAGTGGACAATTCCCTGATCCAATTGATAAGAGACTATCTTTCTACCCGTTCAATCCAAGTGGTTCTTGATTGTGTCATATCTGCCTCCCATCAAATTCAGTATTCTCACCCACTCTCTTCCTGATATTTAAAAATGATCTCTTGTCCATTACCCACAACCCAATCCATTCGTTTGCCGATGATAGCACATCGAGTTTCTCATACTGATACGAACATTCCCGGCCAAACTCTTCGAACGTCAATACCAATCAGCAGGTTATGCTTAATACACTGACACCCGACCTCAACTAGATATATTAATGGGGATTATCTTACCGAGTAGAGTTCAATGCCTTAAAAACTCAGTGCTATCTCTTGCCGTCAAAGGTGAACCCCAAAGTAAATATATTGTCGATGAACGGCACTTCCATCGACGAAGCCAAGGATCTATCAATCCTCGGCACGCAAATAAATTCGACTCTTAATTGGAGCGACCATATTTTTGAAGCTGCGAAAAGTGCAGTCAAATGCATGGGTTCCTTAAGAGATGCAAAAAATACTTCACTCCATCCAACCTGGCCACTATTTACAAGGCGTATCATCATCATCATCGGCACTACAACCGGGGACCGGTCTTGGCCTTATTTAACAAGTCCTGGAGCTTGTTAAATTTTCCATAATGATTCAATTTTTCCGGGAAAGGTCATTAGTCTTGCGCCAGAGGCTCCCCGACGGGGAATCGAACCCCGGTCTCCCGAGTGACAGGCGGGTATACTAACCACTATACTATCGAGAAGCCTTACAAGGCGTATATTCGTCGCAAAATGGAGTTCACCTCCAATATTTGGTCAGGCGCATCCAAAACTGCACTACACGTGCTCGGCAGGATGCAAAAACGATCAGTGAAATTTATTGGGTTCTCAGCCGTGAGTCGACCAATTCCGTCGTTAGAACATAGGCGCAACGTATCGTGTCTATCTCTCTTCTATAGGTATTATCACGGTCGTTGCTCTGTGGGGAGGAGAAGTATTATGCCGGACACGGGCACACGGTTCACTTCTTCCCCATCAATCACGAAAGTTCCACCAAGTAAACGCCGAAGGAAAAGCACAAACACGATCACACAAGTAAAAATAAAACGCTCGATTGTTGGTTGTTGATGTTTCTGTATTTAACGATAAAAGGATCTTATATTCGTTAATGAGTTTTTAATACATTATTTTCGATCACGGATTTAATATAAAGTCGGTTGGATGTACATCACTTTTTATTTCTGCTGTCATTAATACAAATTACTCTAACTACACGAAACACGACGGGGTATTCCGCGTCCCCGCGTCCCCGCGTCCACCGGAGAACGGAAGTCGCCATTACCATTGTGGTCAGCGGATGGAATTTGACTCCACGATACTTAATCGTTTTGGGGTGAGTTTTCCCAAGACATAAAGTGTTTCTCTCGTGGTGAAAAGAAGGAAGAAAGACTTGGCAATGTATGTGTATGTGTGAGTGAAGATCACATTGTTTTTTTTTTCATACACAAGGCCATGGGAATGAACCTGAAACAAAGAAAGGAAAAAGGGGTCGTGGAGTTCTTTGTTTATGTGAGAGGTTACTGGGAAACGAATCCAGAACTATGTAGGATAAAAGGAATTTATGGCCTGAGAGTTCAACTGAGTAAACATTAGATGGTAGGTGCATTTGGGATACTAGGATGATAGAATTGTTTGCGTATCGCCAGAATGCCTGCTGAGGACAGCGGTCTTTTGTTTACTCATGGTGTGAGTTAGGGAAATAGTCTCAACATGGATGGTGCTAATTACACGCAGCTGGTGTTGGATTATTTATCGCTGGCTAAAAGGGCCGACAGCCGATGTGTGCATAGATAGTTTTTATGTACACATATTGAGGCTGGGATTAGCCAACTTAAGGGTAAGATTCCCTGATATGCGGTCGTATGATATGCGAACCGATGAATTTTATTACAGGGAATTTATGATAAGGTAAGAAAGAACTCTTACAGGAATTTGTATGCGAAGGGAATGCAAGAAGCTTTTTAGATTATACCTTAGATGATCCTAGATGCGTAAAGCATTTAAGGTGCTAATGCGATTATGTGATTGGATGGGAGTTATGGGGTTTTTTTTAGGTAAGTGAACCGTGGGGTTTGGCGGAACCGCCACAGCACAACTGAACTTGCTGCATGTGTTCCGCCTCCTCAGACATTTTCCTGCGCTACCCGTCAATCTGTGAATGCGCATCAGTTCACATTGAAAGTCAACTTCAAGCGCACAAACAGACATAGAGAGCGATTCTTTAGCCGAATCACACGAATGTGGAGTACTTTACCTGATCATGTGTTTCCTCGTCGTTGTAATGCCAGGCATTTAAGACCAATGTACATCGATATCCCCTTTTCTTATCCACTTCCACTGCTTCCGCTCGCACTGTGCTCTGACGTTTAAGGGTACTCCAAAATCCCCTTTTGTGCGCGTTTGTGTAAAAAAAATATCGGAAACTACAGGACTTCCAATATATTCAGTATACAGTATACATACGAAGGTGGATTGAAAAGTTTCCAGCCTGACCTATAGATGGCGCCAGCAGGTATAATGTTTGGCTTGTACTCTATAGTACTATGGCTCATGAGTGTGTATTTAAATGTTCAGGTCGGTTGTGTTGTTAGTATACATTTTAGAGGTCAAGCCGAAAACTTAAAAAAAAGCTTCAACAAAATGGTTTAAATGAACTGACAAAATGTTGTCTATGGTATAAAGCCAATCTTTTTTTTTACATTTTTAAGTAGTTTATTCATCAATTAAGCCAATAAAAAAATTGAATTTTTGAAAAAATTACAGTAGCATAAGGCCTAAGGCGGTGTTCGTTATAAAGTACAAAATTGTTATGTACCTCCTGAAAGCTTAAAGAAGAGAAGAACCTTAATAAATAAAACAGTGTTTTCATGCTTTTATATGTCGAACGGTTCGAGTTTGGAAACCCCAACACTTTTCCTCATTACATATGGGTGCACATGCTTCGCTCACATCCGCTTTGGTCATGCCGTCGAAATATAATGATAAGAACTGTATTACAGACAATGACAACTAGGCATGAATCATATCCTTCGACATATATTTGGATACTCCTGGACTTACATTGCTTTCTAAATTTGTAAAAGACCAACTTTAAATTGCGCTAAGGACGAATGCAGATCAACACGAAACAAATCTGTATCTCAAGGAAAAAAAAACACATCCCACTAAACATCGTTTTGATGGGAATTAAAAGCTGATATCACCCTTTACTCCCGAACACATAACATGACCTAACAGTTGATTGCCCCATTTCATCTTTATTTTCTTACGGTCCTTCTCACTAACTGATGACACACAGCAAAAAGATGGAAATCCAAGACTTAATCAAATTTCCTTCGAAGACCCGATTTCCACAGAGCATAGCAAGCAGAGTCCTGACACCAAATTGCAGGTAATCTGTTACCCGAGAATCTCAGAAAAGGATCACTCTGTAAGTCCTGCTGTCGGTCGGCTAGAGCTTAAGCAGGGTACAAGCAAAAATAACAGTAAAAAAGGGTCGTTTCCAGTCCTGCTCATCCACTATAAAAAAAGCATCTCATGTAGAGGACGGCAGGACGCAAGGGCTCAAATTATTATTTTTTTTTTTCTTTCACAAAATATATTCTGCAGTCGTGTAGTATACAAAAACGCTTACAGTTCGTGAATTTAAAACTAATCTTTTCAGGATCTCTTGCATTCTGACACATCCTCTGTCGACACTTATCCTATCCCTAAACTTTCACCCAGAAATGACAGTCAATTTGCTATTTTGCACGAAGGCGCTATACAACGACTGAACTTCCTTAGTGTAAGTTGTAATGGGGTAGCGCAACAACAGGGGCGATAACAAGGATTCGATTTTCATGCCGTTGCATGCCGTGTACCAAGCACATCTGACAAATTCCCTTTCAGAACCGATATAACATTGAAGATTCTAACGCTACCAACAACGGCTGGACGTGTTGCGATTGTATCTGTCGCTCGCGCTGAAAACCTTGGTGTATCTCATTAAAATCATATTACAACTTCTTGTCCCTTTAAAAATTGTCCCCCACTTTTGTCCCTAGCGTCTGGTGTTACTCTTCTCTTTCCAGGCAACCGACTCACCACCCTGAAGCTGAATTCGGAAATGAAATTTTAAGGACCCTTCTTCTGTGCATTATCGGAGCAATCTAACGTTTCGATGCAATTACTTAGAGCGCGCCACTCAGTATTTTCTTTTATCTCTATTGAGATGGTTACCTCGCTAAAAGAACAGTACAAACCGAATGGGGATGCATTACCACTAATCTTTGGTTGTTAAGTGATTCGGCGCATATTTGTCCATATTTCCATTATACTGTCAGACATGCCCTACTCTACAATACACCCTTGTGGGTTTCAGCACCGACTTTTAAGCAAGGACCCGTTTACGTAACGTATGTACTGCTCGTACCGTATAACATTGTTGTGGTGTTCACTAGCAATCTGAACTCTATGCAGTTACGAGTAGACTGCTCTATTCTTCGATCGTTACTTGTTTGCCTGGCAAAAAGGATAAGGAGGGTAGAAAATTAAATGAATCCACCGGAAACGCTTGCCACAGACAATCTACTTGAATGGCTCTAGCTGCACGTTGGCGACTGGCCGTATGGTATAATTTAACTCGTCGTCCTATACTGTTTCAAGGGTTGTTAGCAATGGATTACATTGCTGACAGGGGGCATGAACAAAGTGTCCGTGTCCTACAGGACTCTTGAGTCAATCTTATCGATGGAGATAATCGCTCACTGTCACTCGCTGAATCGATGATTTTATGGATTGGCCAGCTTATTGTACGTAATTGCCGGTCAGACAACCCACTGGACAGAACACGCGTCAGACTTCAAAGCGTTGAAATTCGTATTTTCCATCGACGTACTGTTTATTCCGTATATTCAGAAATTGTAAAACGAAGAAGACCAACAAGCGTAAATAGGGTTCCGGTGATATTCGAATTTTTTTGCAACCAAAAAGAATTGGCAGGTACCCCCACACAAGTTAAGTACTCACTTTAATGGAAACGTACAATATATTTTTTTAAAACTTAATCTTTTTGATACACGACGATTTCGTATACCTGTTACGTTGACGCTCAGAGTCTAAGATTTATAAAACTTGGTATATTTACAGCAAATTCTTCCCCTTTTCAGGTGCACAGGATGGCGCTAACAGAATGGCGGATTCGTCTACAACGACAATAATGCCTGTCTTTATTGAACCCATCTCGTATTAATCCGAGTGATATTTTCTCTATTTTGTGAATTCAGAGTGATAGCGCTACAATTGTACTTATGGGCTGCAATGTTTTTCCGGTGAAGGATATTTAATCCTGTGCCAGAATTTAATAGGAGACTGTGCCACCGGAGATGATTAACTGCGTGGTGTACATGTTGTGGGTGAAGGTTTGCCAGATGTGAATTATTCTGGCGGTAGTGGGTTTTATCACTTATTTATGTTTATATTTCTAGGATAGCCAATGCAAATAACATTGACATCATGTGGTTAAGGCTCATGCTTGTTTCCTTGTGGCCTTTACCGCTCCCCGAATGACAATCGGCCCGAGACATTTTTTCGAACATCTTTCATAGGATCGATCAACCATCCAGCTTCTGAAATTGTCGGTCTGGGCGATTTTAATGTGCACAATTCCGGCTAGTTGATACATTCTAACAGAACCGACGAGGCTGGGGCTGGCGGAGATGTTCGCTGTCAGCCGCAATTTGACTCAACTCGTGGAGGAACCTACGCGGGTGCCGGATATACGAGGTGATTATGCGAGCACCCTAGATCTGTTTTTGACATCCTAGCCGAGCATTTATACCGTGGAAATTGCTACGCCACGGGGAAACTCAGACCACTGCTTAGTATATGTTGCGCAACCACTTGCATTTCAAGCGAATAACCGACCTAAGCAGCTTCGCCATGTATGTAGGTATAGGGCTGCTAACTGAGACGATTGGCGAGATTTCTTCGCATCCTTTCCGTGGTCGAAGGTGTGCTATGGAGTCTCTGATGTTAACGCCTGTGCGGAGGCGGTCACAGATATTCTTCTCGGCATGGAGATCTACATCCCGCATACGCACTGACCGAAAGTAACCTGACCCCCAGTATCAACAGCCTGGAACTGTTCCCCCCTCCTTCACAGTTTTTCGGGACGACGAGGTCCATCATTCCGGTCCTGACACCCCCTGCCGAGGCGTGCTGCTTGCCATCCAAAATGGACTTACATCTTCTCTTATCACCATCTCTTCTTCTCCCAACCTCGACTATGTCGCAATAAAAATTGAACACCGCTCACAGTCCATGTTCATCATATGCTTTTACATACCTCCATCGCAAGCTATCGAGTCATACGAACTCGCTATTGCGGCAATCGACCCCATAACTACGCCTAGTTCTTCCCAAGACGACATTGTAGTCCTTGGCGATTTTAATCTCCCCCATCTCCAATGGATGCTGTCTGACGACCATTCCCACTACATCTCAAACCCCACTACTTGCCTTTGGCAAGTAAGGGAAGCCCTAAACCATCTGGGCCGACAACTTGACCTTGTGTTCACGACAGACCCCCTTAATTCCTCAGTTGTCTCTAGTCCCCACACCTTCTCAACTATTGACAACCATCACCCCCCGCTTCTCGTATCCTTATACCACGACTACTCACCCCACAGCACTCCGTCCCCCTATCAATTTTCTTTCAACTTCCGAAAAGCCGATTTCCGCCTCATAAATGAATACCTCAGCAATATCACACTCTGCGTAAATGATATAAGTGTAGAGGACGCTACAGCCTCGCTCTACACTGAAATCCACAACGCCATATCCCTATATGTCCCATACTCCCGACACAGGTTATCACTCTCATCGCACCCATGGTATAACCACAAACTACGCACCCTTCGTAACAAAAGGAATAAGTTGTGGAACACTTTCCTAACCACGCGTTCTCCACTTGACTACTCCAACTATCTGGGTTACTTTTACCAATTCACCGAGCTTTACAGCTCTCTCTAGCACAATCACCTTGCCAAAGCTCAATTCAACCTGATCAACGACCCCAAATCTTTCTTCCACTTCATCAACCACAAACGGAAATCTGACGCCTATCCCACATCACTTTTCTACGGCTCAACTACTACAACGGACTCCAAAACCATATCCAATCTTTTCGCGTCCTTCTTCGAACTATCCCTCACGGACGACTCGTTCGAGCCTAACCCCTCCCACTTTACTGGCATGTCTGAATTCTCCCTCGGCCCTCTCATCCCTCTACACATTCAACAGCACCAAGTCACAAAGAAACTTGAAGAACTGAACGATGATTTCAGTCCCGGCCCAGACGGACTCCCTGCTATCCTCTTAAAAAAAATGTTCCTCTTTTCTCTCTTTCTCCCGCTCGTGTCAATTTTCAATCTATCCCTTGCTCAATGTCTATTCCCTAACTTTTGGAAATCCTGTTACATAACCCCCATACATAAAAAGGGAAAAAAAGCGATATATCTAACTATCGTCCCATTGCCAAGCTTTCGCACATTCCTAAACTGTTCGAAGGCCTACTACATGAGGCGTTAAGTTTTCGCTGCACACCCATCATCTCTCCGAACCAGCACGGCTTCCTCTCAGGCAGGTCCATTACTACTAACCTTGTCGAATTCACATCCCACACACTCCTTGCCCTAGAAAACGGCGATGAGGTCGATGTAGTCGCTACCAAGGCCTTCGACAAAATCTCCCATAAACTCATTCTCTTCAAGCTATCCTCCCTCGGTTTCGAACCCCTGTTGATTAAGTGGGTCTCATCCTATCTTAGTTATCGAACCTGCCGCGTGCGATTTAGATCCACCCTCTCCGATCCTTTTTTCCCAACCTCAGGTGTCCCCCAGGGCAGTCACCTCGGCCCACTCCTATTTATCCTAACCATAAACGACATAGGCTCCTGCATTAATCACTCCTCCATCTCGCTTTACGCGGATGTTTCCAAAATGTTTAAGATAATCCGCTCTCCCCTGGACTCCTCACTTCTCCAAGCAGATCTTGACAGCTTCTCGACTTGGTGTCAAAATAACTGCCTAGAAATGAATATCGCCAAATGTCACACAATCACCTTCTCTCGGAAGAGTTCCCCCACTCACCCACGCTCCTATCTCTTACTGAACCAACCGATAACATCGTTTGAATTGATTCGCAATCTGGGCGTCCTATGCGACAAGGAGCTCAAATTTACCGCACATTTTGATTACATAATCCTCAAGGCTAACGCCACCCTTGGGTTTGTCAAACGCTGGTCGAAGGAATTCCTTGACCCATACGTCACCCGATCACTCTACACAACTTTTGTCCGGCCACTACTCGAATACGCTTGTCAGGTCTGGTCCCCATATCAAGTGACTCACATTCGCAGGATTGAGGGTGTTCAACGTCGTTTCTTGCGCTTCGCCCTCCGCGGACTAAACTGGGAAAATCCGCTGATTCTACCACCATACACAAGCCGGCTCCGTCTAATTAATCTAAACACACTTGAAGAGCGCAGAATCCATGCCGTTATCATCTTTGTTCATCGCCTTCTGTCTGGCTCAATCAATTGCCCAAGCTTGCTATCCATTTTAACATTGTATACAAACCCCCGTAACGTACGTAACCCACGACTGTTTTACGTGCCTGCTCATCACACTTATTACGGCGCTAACGAACCCATCTCGCGTATGCTACGACAGGCCAACTCTTTCCCCACCCTCTTCGATTTCAACATATCCACCCCCACTCTTAAACGACGTCTCAGAATAAACCCGTCCTAAATCCGCCCCCTCACTCCAATAATCCCCGCTACCCAGCAATCCTACCTCTACTCTCCTACCCTCAAAATAGTTCCCCCAGCTCGCCAACCCCGCCCCCTACCAGTACGTAGACATGGCCTGCACTGTCACTGTCTCACAAATGCCGAATTTACCGCCCCCACATGCACTCGCTCCTCCTTAGCCTCCTACCTCCCCCATCGCACAGTCACCTTCACCTTCCTGGTTTTTTTTATTTTTTTCTCCTTCTTACTCTAGTTTTAAGATAGTCTGTAAGACTTTTTATATTAATTTAATTTAAGTTAATGGAAGCTTGCATAAGCTAAATAAATGAGGGTTCTGCCCTCATACTAAACTAAACTAAACTAAAACGAAGTTCATTTGATAAACCTTAGTTTAAAAACAAATTCCAACAGACTACAGTGGCCAAAAATAGAGCTTTTAAACAATGGCGCTCTAATCCCACCGAGGTTAACCGAACGAATTTTGTTAGAATCAGAAACGCATGCAACCAAGCGATTGATACCGAGACGAAGGCTTACAACGACAGAGTGAGTAATAGACTCCTTGAGTGCCCGACTGGTTCGCGTCCCTTCTGGTCAATGACGAGAGCTGTCAGCAGTAATTCGTTTGCTCCTCTTTTCCCCCGTTAGTGGCGGGTAGCGGGACGTTAGTGTCAAGTTCAAAAGACAAAGCTAATGTGTTCGCGAAATTATTTTCCGCGAATTCAACCCGATCGATGCCGGTCTTTTGGACCCACTTGTGATCGCGCCGGTACGATCTTCGATGCGAGATGTGAGTTTCCGCCCGCGTACTGTTCGGGGCATTCTACGTGAGCTGCACTGTAGGAAGGCGACCGGCCCGGACGGAATAGAAGCAATATTCCTTAAGAACTGTGCTCCAGAACTCTCGCCGGTTCTTGGCAGACTCTTCCACTTATCTTATGCACGGAGCACCTTTCCTACCTGCTCGAAAATCGCTCGAGTTCAGCCAATCCCAAAGAAGGGAAAAAAGTGTCTCCCACAAAATGACTGTCTATGTTATCTAAGGTAGTGAAAAAGGTCATCGATGTCGAGTTAATTAAGTATTTGGAGTGCAACAGACTTATGAATGATCTTCAATATGGATTCCGTAGCAGGCGGTCCACGGGAGACCTTTTGACACTTATAACCGATATATGGACATCTGCGATTGAGCGATATGGTGAGTCAAGGGACGTCCCATTGGATATCTCCAAGGCTTTTGACCGCGTCTGGCGCAAGCATTGGTGAACAAAATTCGTTCATATGGACTTTCCCAAGCAGCTTTGCGACTGGACGAATTACTTCCTACAAAATCGATCGATCCGGGTCTGTATCCTGTTAATCCGGGAGTGCCTCAAAGTTCTATTTTGGCTCTAACCTTGTTTTTGCTTCACATCAATGATTTGTTGGAGTCGACGGATAACAGGGTGTTCAGTTTTGCAAATGATAGTACGCTTCTTTCCTCTTTTTCGAGTGATCGGCCAATTGGTGCATAAACGTTGCACCACCTGAGATGTAGCCAGATCGACTCTCTGAATCGAGATCTGGATAAACTCCTGCAGTGGGGAAAGGCCAATCTCGTCGACTTCAATGCATCGAAGACACAGTATACAACATTCACAAAGAAAGGTGGATCATCTGTTCCACACCTAATGATGAATGGCCAGGCCCGCGTATCTGGGGAAAGCATAAATTTGCTCGGCGTCACGGTCTGTGGGAATGTATCGTGACATAAACACGTGTCGAATATCGACAAATCCGCCTCAGGAAAACTAAGCTATCTTTTTAGAGCCGAGAAATGTCTCAAGTTCTTCTCCTGTATAAATCCCAAATTAGATCCGAGCTCGAATATTGCTCTCATAATTAGAGCTCGGCTCCTAAACATACCTTCGACCTACTTCAGAGCATACAAAGACGAGCGATCCGTACTGTTCTTCGGAGATTCGTAGCATTTTTCCGCGTAATTCGATTTATATGCGCTCTACGAGACAATCCGAAGGATCGCACCAGTCCGCGGTTCATCTCCCGACGGCGCGAACGTCCCTGTATCAGAACTCGTTCCGGCACAGAGCGGGGAAGCTCTAGAATTCCCTCTCTGCGCAAGTGTTCCCGGAGCGTTACAGCAAGATGGCACACACGAGCACAAGGTTAAAAAGACACGGTCAGAGGCCATCCCCATGTTTTAGTCCGTCCCGGAATTCAAATGGTCCGGAGAGGTGGTTTTCTATTCTAACTCCCACTTTGTTTCGTTCATACAAATTTCAATGAGGGCGGCATATTTTTTCGAGATTCCCAGCTCAATTACAATATGGTAGAGTCTTTCCTTGCAACTGAGTCGTAGGCTTTTTTGAAGTCAACGAACCGTCTCTTTGTATTCCCACTTCTTTTCCAACAGTTGCCTTATTGTGAGCATTTGGTCGCTGGTTGACCGGTTCCTACGGAATCCGCATTGGTAGTCTCCCAGTATTTCTTCTGGGTACGGTGTGATTCTCGCCAGTATGACATTTGTTAATATTTTGTATGTGGTTGGGAGCAATGATATTCCTCTGTAGTTTTCGCAGTCAGTTCTGTCGCCTTTTTTGAAAATGGCGACAACTATTGAGGTTTTCCATTCTTCCGGAGTGACTTCCTTGTCCCACATTGTTTTGATGAGCTGGTGGATCTTTCGAGCGGTTGCCTCTCCTCCATGCTTCACAAGCTCTGCCGATATGCAGTCGACTCCGGAAGCTTTGTTGTTTTTCAATCGATTTATTCCGTCTACAACTTCGTTGAAAGAGGGCTCTGTGATCTGAGGCTCGGCTGTACGTACGTCTGGTGCGTTTATTTGTGGTATATGGGTGTGTACATGAGCAGATTTTCAAAGTACTGCGTCCATCAACAAGATAATAATAACAATATAAATTATAATAACATGCACAGCAATAATAATAAATAATATGAATACAAAGTATTACAATCTGGTTAAAATCTAATAACTGGGCACCGTAACGAAGCAGACATTGGACTCAGATACGATTGGACGTGCGTTCGACTCACGGCTGAAGTTTCTGCCGTCTGCTGTTCTATCTTTTTTTTTTTTGTCCAATATTAAACATTTATATTACCGTTTTTTTTTTAATCTTCGTAACCTATTTTTGATTTTTGTATTCTTTTTTTTTTTATTCTTCAATACCTGCTTTTTTTTTATTATTGTATCTTTCCTATTTCTGTTTTTTTTTTCTCCTTTTTTTTAATGTTAATTTTTTTCTTTGTTATATTTTGCTCTTTTTTATTTTCTATTTTGAATTTGTCATTTTCCGTTATTTCTTGTATTATCTCTTTACCCTCCTGACTTTTTCCTTTTTCTGTTTTCCTTAGCCGTGACAAAGAGGAATGACGCGGCAAACCAGAGTGCATTGCCACCGAGCCCGGTGCAAACCTAATCTCTTGCGGCTGATTATGTGGAAAATCCGTTCACCCTCAGTGCACTGGTCTTGGGAAACGAGCCGCTTCGTGTATCAATGAGTGCACCCGTAGCGAAACTTTCTATTGTGACGAATGCAATAACATCTCCCTGTCGTATGTCCTGCTTGCCATAAAACGCGTTAACGAAAGTCTCACCCATACATCTGTAGATTTTAAGCTCTACCAAAAGAGCTTACAGTACCTTGAAGGACTAGATGAGGTAGTAAAATCTGCTAAGAAGGTAAAGACAGCCTCTGAACTCTGCGCCAACTTATTTAAAACCCACATCAAACCCGTCGAAGATAAAGTTCGATCCAACGGAGAATCTTTAAAATCCTGCGTAGGCGATCGTATTAACAACTTGTTTCGTGATCTTAGAGCAGATTTTCGTACGCAACTCAAGGCATGCAACCATTCCAGGGACATAATCGAAAGTACTAATTCCATAAAAACGAATATCATTCTTTTTCTCCAAAGCTCTTACCCTAAAGTCCTCACCCGGCCCTTGCGAAGTTGGACTCTTACTCTCCGAACTTGTAGAAAAAATGAGGGATATAGGCAACGATCTTGCTCTAATGAGATTTCTCATTAACGACCAAAGTAACGACATCAGAGCTACATATATCAAACCATACAGCCAAAGTTCCAGAAAAGATCAGCCCTGCGCTTGACAACATCTCCTTACAAGCTGAAATCGAATAAGTGCGATGCTCTAATACTGATGAATTGACACCTAACGTTCCTCTCCCAGACGTGGAACAACCCACCTTCGCTGAGAAGAGGCCACGCATACTCCTTTAGTACGTCGGTACGGGTCAAGATGGACTTTTTACGAGATGCCGCGTAAATTAGGCAATAATAACATATCCGCCTTTATTCACAAAACCACTGACGCTTCTTGCATATCCAACCTTTTCCTCGAAAATGTTGCAATTCGCATTAAAAACGTCAAAAAGATCCCGAAAGCCAACTCATTCTGTTTCCACATTCCATCACCCTATGAATGGCCTTTCATCAGCCCAGATAAAGCCGCACTAAAAATGGGCGAATATGCCGTTACTAAAGACGATATCAATGACGACAAGAGATTCCGTCGCAATTGTAACTCCACCACTAACCGTCCCAAGTCTAACCACAATTTCCTCATATTCCCTATCAAACCTCGCCAAAACAAAATGTTCTTTCTCACCACAGCCGGTCATCCAATCCACCTAGTCTTCCCATTTTTACTTACCCTTAAAAATCTCCTAACCGATCCAACATTAGAAATGGACTGACTTCTAAACCCATTCGTAAATCAGTTTTCTTTAAGCCTAATCCTACCCATCGTGCATTCCCAAACAAAACCCCTGAATCCATGGTCAATGCCCCGCGCCGAACTCTCTCCCTCTTTTCGACCTCAAAACAGGAGCAAAATATCCCAACTACATCAGCACCCACTCGCCTAACCCTAAAATCTCTTCCCTTTCCAGATCAACTCCATCCCCTCTAATTTAAACTTCTTTTCATCCTACCACAACTCCTGGTTCCACTCGCCCAATACTCGACCCGCTTCTTCCACCACCGGTAAAAATCAGTCAGCAAACGATAAAGTTGCCAGATTGTCGCTACACGCTCTCTAAACTAATAAAAAGTAAAAACACTTATGAAAATATACCTCTCATTCCGGACTATTTCCATGACAACCCGGACACAGTCTGCATCGAAAGGAAAAACCAAAACTAGCGTTATGGTCACCATTCAACAAGAAGACTTACTCACTGATGTCCCCAGCCTTCGTAAACTTTTCTTCAAATTTCATGTATCTCAACTTGTCACCACATAAAGTGTCTGTAACTATAACCCCTCATAACCTCATTACCTTATATTACCAGAATGTGAGAGACCTTCGTTCTAATAGTCGACAAATTAGGTGATTCACTCCCTTCCTTTTCAAATATACGCCCTAATTGAAAGCAACCTGATCCCTAGCATTAACAATCAAGAGTTATTTCCTTTCTACTTTTGTATATCGCGACGATTTTGCTAATCGTTCCTCCATTGACTCGCCTTTCTACGGGGTGATCACAGTCATCCAAAGTAGCCTTGACTCAACCCTCGTAGATATATCCTCCTCACCCAAGCTTGGCAATGTCTCTGTCAAAATACTATTTATTATTATTATTAATTACCGCGCAAATCAATATACGTCATCTGCTTCTACATTTTTTCATCCCAGCCCACGGAATCGTATGCACTAGCAATTAAAGCTCTCGGGACGATGTCGTTGTTTTGGCGACTATAATCTCCCACATCTACAATGGACTCTCTCAAGTGACCATTCCATCTACATCACCACCCACTCCAGTGCCAAGGAATGCCTCTTCATCGACCACCTAACTGATTCAAGCCTATACCAAATTAGTAATGTCGTAAACCACCTAGGCAGACAACTAGACCTTATTTTCAAGACGGACCCTACTAATTCCTCAGAAACCCCTACTTCCCTTGTTCTGTCTACCCTCGACAATCACCACACGCCTCTTACCCAGCCTTTTTCTATAATTCTGTAGTTCAGCCCACCCCACACCGCGATATGTACTCACATGAATTCCACAAAGCGAACTTTCATCTATTGACGATTACCTCAACAAAATTTCATTCAACGTTTTGTCCGTTACTGAATAAAAAGAACATGATGTGGGCTATCTTCCTCCGTAATCGCTCTGTCTGCGGCTACTCCATCTACCTTGGCACTTATCTCTAATTCAACGGACTCTACCCAACAAAAACTCAGGTCCACTTAATAAATGTGGTAAAAACGTTTTTTCCAATTTATTAATCACAAACATAAATCCGATAATTATCCCACATCCATTTCATTTAACTTGGAAACTTCAACGGATTCACATATCATTGCAGACCTCTTCACATCGTTTTTCAAATAATCCTTCACAGACGACTTTTTCGTTCCCGAGCTCACCTATTTCAAATACTTACCCTATTTCTCCCGTGGTCCATTTCTTTCTCAAATCAAATACACCCATCATTCGAAAAAAAAACGATCCCAACTTAAGACGAATTTACCCCCGGGCCTGATTGTCTCCCCACTATATTCCTTAAAATAACCCCCTCATTATATCTTCCCCTCTTTCGACTATTTTTAATCTGTCGCTCTCTCAAGGGGACTAACCTAATATTTGGAAAACTTCGTTTATCATCCCCGTGCATAAAAAGGGAACTAAAGGCGATATCTCAAACTACCGTCTCATTGTCAAACTTTCCCACATCCCCAAAGTTTTTTAAGGCATTTTGTACCAAAGGTAGTGCTTCCACTGTAAATCCCTAATTTCTGCCAGACAACATGGGTTACTTGGTGGCGGCTCTACCACCACTAACTCAGTTGAATTTACTTCCCAAACTCTCCTATCCTTAGAGGGCGGCAACGTGGTCAACGTCGTTACTACGGATTTTAGTAAAACCTTCGATAAAATTTCACACAGACTGATACTTTTCACACTATCCTCCTTGGGCTTCAAAGTCGTATTAACAAAGTGGATTTCGTCATACTCGACTCTACAGAGTACGTTTCAGATCTGTTCTCTTAAATCCTTTTCGTGAACACCTCTGGAGTTCCCCAGGGCAGTTATTTGGGTCCTATTTTATTCATATTAACAAGTAACGACATCGACATGATTATCAAGTATTCGAGTGTCTCTGTTTACGCCGTTGATACCAAATTCTTCAAAACAATTTGTTCTCCGCTTGATTATTCCTTCTCCAGATAGACCTTGACAACTTTTACTTATGGTGACAGAAGAATTGTCTGGAGATCAATGCCGACAAATATTAATCAATTACGTTTTCTTGGAAGCGCACCCCCCCCCCCCCCCTCCCCTCGCCCAGTCGCCTAGATTCTTATTCAGCCAACCTTTATCCTCTGTTGACTCGATCCGAGACTTTGGCATCTTATGTGATCATCAGCTAAACTTCCTCTGACACATTGACGACATAATCCTCAAGGCCAATTCAGTCCTCGGTTTTGTGAAACGCTGGTCTAAGGAATTTTCTAACCCTTACGTGACCCGATTGGTCTACATTACTTTCGGTCGCCCACTTGTTGAACATGTCAGCCAGGTCGGGTCCCGTTAACAAGTATCCTAGATACGCAGAATTGAGTGCATTCAACGTCCCACCGAGGACTGTGTTAGGAAAACTCCCTCCCTCTGCCGCCTTACACAAGTCGTCTGAAATTAATTAACCTTACTGCTGTAGTGATTCTAAATCACTACCCCCTTCCATTTACCTAAAGCCTCCTAACGCAAGTCCCATAACAAGTCAATACCCACTTCCATTCATCCATATCCCATTTAAAATACTTACCTATACCTAAAAGCCCACTTCCACTCATACATTTCCCATAGGGAATCATATGTGCGACACGTTAAACCAAAAGTTAATTTGCCGCACATTGATTCAATTCCCTAAACCTAATTCCAATTGAAGCACAAAAAATCGGGTTTGTGCTTCTTGAATTGAACAAACACCTGTGGACAAATCCCGATGTCGCACAGTATAAAAGGGCGGCGCATTTTTGTTTCGGGAGAGTCAAAAACCAGCAGCCGAGGCAGTCGGCAACAAACACCCATATGGTGAGCAACCACCATTAAATAAGAAAAGCACCATTAAATAAAGTAAAGCAACAATAAACAAAATAACAACCATCACCATCTTTCATTTCGGCCCGGGAAGTAAGGTACACTGTAAAAATTAAATATAAATTGTTATGTACCGGTATATTCCAGTACACTAACACTGCTCTTGAAGAACGAAGAAATCGCGCTGACATCCTTTTTATCTTCTATCAGGTTCAATCGACTGTGGAAGCCTTCTTACCTTTATCCCGTTCTATACCAATCCCCATAACCTACAAAAACCTCGTCTATTTTGTCTACCAACCCATCACACCTCGTATGTCCTTAACGAAACGATCTCGCGTATGCTACGCAACGTCAACTCTCACCCCACCTCCTTTGATTTCAATCTCACCTATCCCCGCCACTAGCTCCTTTTAGCCACCCACCCAATACACATAGACTCACATTTCCACACATACACGCCTGTCCTCAGTATACCTTAGTTTTGAAGTTATTACACTTTAGTCTTTAAGTCAGTAACTAATTATGTATACATTGTTTTTTTCTTTCTTTTTTCCCCAGTTCGCTTGTATTAAGCTCTAAATAAATGACGATTATGACCTCACCAAAATAATTTATAAGGCATACATTCGTCCTAAAATGGAGTTCAACTCCCATTTTTGATCAGGCGCATCCAAAACTGTACCACTCGTGCTCGTTAAGATGCAAAAACGAACAGTGAAACTTATTTGGGAGCCAGCCGTATGCCTATGAATTCTGTTGTTAGAACATAGGCGCAACGTATCATCCCTGTGCCCTTTCTATGGGTATTATCACCATCGTTGCTTAGATAAACTTGCTGAATGTGTTTCACCACTTCAGACATTCTCCCGCGATACCCGTCAAGCTGAGATTGCGTATCTGTTCATGTTTAAAGTCTCACTTCAGGCGCACACATAAACATAGAGAGTCATTCTTTAGCCGAACCACACGAATGTGGAACGCGCTACCTGATCATGTATTTCCTCTTCATTGTAATGTCCAGGCATTTAAGACCAATGTACACCGATCCCTCTGTGCGGTTTTTATGTCTCTTTAGTCTCTGAGAGTCTTCCCATTAGTAGATAACATAAACACACGAAATTTTCCTCTGCATTTAATATATTTCTCTATTTACAAGAGTTTAACACAAACAACAACTAAAACAAAAGGCCAGGTTTTCGGGCTATAACTACAATAATTGACTCCATTGTTCTGAGGTGTTCACTATTTACAGATAGCTTAGGCGCTAAGTTAAGTAGTCTAGAGATTTTATATTGAACAAAATAATGGAAAACCGCACTAACTTGGGTGCACAGTCCCCTAAGATTCAAAATGTTGGAAATGCTTCAAAATGACTTAACGGATTAGAAAATGTTTTAAACTGATTTATAAAAAATGAATTACTGATCTCTAACATCTGGCGCAACACTAATGACCTTGCCCGGAAAAAACAATTCATTATGGAAAATTTAACAACCCTCAGGACTTGCTAAATAAGGCCAAGACCAGTTCCCGGTTGTAGTGGCGATGATGATGATGATGAAACTTAACCGGTTACAAACGATTCACTACTTTCCACATGACTTAACTGATTTAACGAAATGTTTTAAACTGATTTATATAAAATGAATTACTGATTTATACACGAATTAACCGTTTTGCAACATTCTAAGAGTTCATCAATGCTGACCGACTATGCATTGATTTACGTACAAGAAATTCGCAACACACGCAGTAACTTTACAGGCTTTCGACGCACAAACCTTCCAAGATTAAAACTGTTTTAAAATGATTTACGGATTGAAAAATATTTCAAACTGATTACAAAAGTGAATTACTTTAAGGCAGTCATCCTTCGATGATGGTTGTTTTTTGACTCACTGAAATTATTTGACGTGGAGGCCCGACTTGCCTCCACGGAATCCGTATCGCGAAGACGACAGCACAGCAAATTTCGTTCATTACTTCGATGCCCGACAAGGGATGATTTTCCTTGCATTGATCCAGCAAAAGGGCACGAAACACACACACGATGATCGCTTCTGCTGCTCATGGTGTGTGTCCACAAGTATGCGGACCATGGATCAACCGAATCCATAAGGGGAACATTAGCTGGCATGGTTGCAGCTGGTGCAACTATCTCGACGTAGATGTTTAGGTGTTTACACGATCAGCAACTGCGTACAGCATTTATGCTGATCGTGTACATCTTGGCGGCATCTCCAAGTAGTCGAATTGTCGGTGGTAGTTTTCCATTTAGGAGAACTCGACTTCCTTGGGCGGTCAGCCGTGTGCCATAATGTATTTGTCGGTCGGATGACCAACCGATGTGGGCATAGGTAAAAGAAACGAAAGAAGAAACATCTCCTGCACGTGTGTGGCAGACTCGTTAGGAGATATCTCATTGATATGGTTCGGGTAATGTTGGTTGCTTTATGGTGCAACCAAATTGCTTTTCCTTGTGGCAAATACTTATTATTGCCGATGGAATTTTACGTCAGCGAGCATTATTGATTTAAAGTATATCTGAAGATAGTTTGTACAACTATGGAAGGTAAGTAAATGTTTTTATGTGTTTTAGGATACTCCGTGTTGGAACTTTTCGCATGGTTAATGGGTGTAACCTTTTCCGCCACAGAAATGTATATAAATATCAAATGGTTACCTGTCGCTATTCCTGCATCCAGTATTTCTTCTACAAAGATTCGGCAGCTTGTCTTTTCTGTCGTTATTCCTGCATCCAGTATTTCGTCTACAGAGATTCGGCAGCTTGTCTTCTTTTCTCGGCCAGCTTCGCCCAGAAGCACCACCTTGTAAAACTGAGTTGGCAAATCGATCCACAGATCTTAGGAAACCTATAAGTGTTCCTCTGTTCAGTCTCGGCCGCTGGTATTTCTCGGCTGGTGTTTCTCCACTGATGGTTGAATATCCTTCGGCTTCGTTGATTGAGATATATATATAAATATATAGGTGCAGGTATAAATACGGCAAATGGTTACCGTTTCCCAATTCACGAGTTACGCATTTCCACAAAGCCAGTACGATCTTCCTTCCCCAGCCACTTCCCACAAACGGGGTAATTTAGTGTATTTAGAAGAAATCACGACGTTGCGTATGTGCACATTTTAAATACACGATCAGTTTATTTCAACATAAAATTTTACTTAATTGAACTTCAGGCCAGATGCCGACAACCAAAAAACTGTAACTCTGTCTACCGCAACCGTTTTTCTTGTTCTTCTTTGTTCATCGAACAACCGGTGCTCCTCTTCCTCTCTCCTAAAAAAAAAACGTTAACTCTTCTTTTTGCAAAAACAAAACGGAACCAAAAAAAACTTGCTGCTCTTTCTACAGCTAAGCACACTAAGCCCTTTCTCTCTCTCTATCTCCATCCACTCCGAAAAGGGAATCAGCTTCCACACGATCGACAATAGAACAAGAGTATGTTCGTACATTCAACATGTGGATCGTGTGTTTTTTCACCACCTTACCGTTTATTATTATATTACATTTAAAACCAAACAAACGATGGTGATGACGGAAACCGCACGTAACATGTGAAGGTGAGCAGTGGCGTTCAAGGGAACCGCCACACCTCCTTTCCCTATCCACTTCCTCACCGTCCGCTCGCACTATGCTTTAACAGTTAAGGGTACTCTAAACTACACTTCTGTGCACGGTTCCTTTTTTTATTTCACCGAATTCTATACCTCCCTCTAAAATGATTATCTTACTAAACCATAAACCAATTTAATTAACGGTCCCAAAATATTTTTATCAGTTTATTAAGGGGACATTCCGGTTTGTCGGGTCAAAACACAGGTTATTTTCATGATTTTTTTTAAAGAGAACGTCTTAAAGATATAACAACAATTTTTTTTAAATATTTTATTCATCTTTCGACTATGTTTGTAAAGTTTGTTGAGTCACTCCGGGACCGGAACCGCCCCCCCCCCCCCCCCCCCCGCCGCCGTTCAAAGTTCAAAGTTAGCCATCCGTTCTGGTCGTGTAAGGGTTATTTCCGTCCCCGGTGAAAAAATACAATAAAAGCAAAAAGTTTATTGAACTTAAATACATTTAGCCCAATGTGAGTGAAAAAATTTTTAAAATTGATAAAAAACAACAAATTGGCGGGCTATTGAAAAAAAATTGATTTTTCGGCCCTTTTTTACTCTATTTTTTTAGTTATAACTAAAAAAAATAAATAAATAAATGAAAAAGTAATTCAGTCACAATTTGCGTGTGCTTGTTAAAAACATGTGTGCGAACTTTCATAAGAATCGCATGAACCGTTTTCATATTATCGCTTACACCGCACTCGAAAAAGTCGTTTCGAGAAAAACGCATTCAAAGTTTGGAGATAAATTAGACAAAAGAGAAAAGTGATTTTTTTCATGAAATCATCGGGTTTTTTATACTAACAGCTAGACATCTATTCCTGGGCCATAAACAATTCCTTCCACGACTTCGAATTGGTCCTCCAGTTGCATTTTCGCATTTTTCCTCGCTGTTCGTGCCTCGTGCGAGTTGTATACTAGGCTGCGTCTTGCAGCCGATCTCTGTCCCTCTCGTTCGCAAACGCTCTCGCAGCGTACCCAATTTTGATGCCCATGACTTGCATTATTAGCAATACGGGTAAAAACCCCTCATTAAACATACAAGCTGCGGTAAGAGCCGCAACTTCAATGATTTTCTTACCACTGGATGTGTGTTTTGGCGCCATTTGCCAGATAGTAGCATTGAAACTTTCGTTGTTATTTTGCGTGAAACCTCCCTCGCATTTTTTTAACAAATCGGGATCTGTCAGTTTTACGTAAACTGGGTAAATAGCTGTTCGTACTTTAGGATCCAAGGGAGGTGTGTCGTGGTGGAACTTTGACAGCTCATTCGCAGGTTCCGCGCGTTTCCATTTGCACCATGACTCCGGGCCCTCTGGATAGTTTTGATGTTGCGGATTTTCATCGGTTGATATTTTGTGGTAGTATGTTGCCCAAATTTCTTTCGCCATTTCTTCAGCAGAGTGAGCATTGCGCCTAATCGCAAGTTCGTAATAAGTCGTCAGTTCTTTTATCATCATGTTTCCCGTAAGTTTGCCAGGACCAGCTCCTCCTAATGGGACGTGTTTTTTTTTTTTTTGCTTTTTTTATGACACCGCGTAATTGCGAACCGGTTCGCTTTCCCACGTGATTGATACACTCGGCCTTTACAACATTTGGAAATGATTTCTGCAACGCTTTCATTATTTTTACATCCCCGTCTCCAACGTACCTTTCGTTAATGCGGCCGTGCAGATCAAAAGCGCGCTCGAACATCTCTAACATTCCGTCAGGCTCCATTTTACCCGAACTTCCATTGTGATCCAATGTGCAAACTGGTTCATGCTCATCCCACCAAGTATCATATTCAGGGGTGCCTTTCTTTGTTTTCATAAGGTTGCAGCTTTGGCAATAACGCGATTTCACAGTAAGATCGAGAACTTTGTTTGTTTTGTTGCCGATCAATGTCATAACGCCATAATTAGCAGTATGACCTCTTTTGCTCCAACCACCATCTCCAGAAGCAGTAAATTTTTTATCTTCACTTTCATCAGTTTTTTTCTTTTTCTTCTTTGCTAGCCTTTTTTATCAGGCAAGAAAAAACGCCGATACAAGCGGTATGTGCATTATCGAGAGCAGCGTAGTAAATGTGTTTCGCAAATTCGCCAATATCCAACAGTGAAGTGAAACAATGTAATCCATTTAACCCGACATCCAAGATGCGCATTACGAATACTATTCTACGATTAATTTCGTAAACTTTGTTGGCGATTCGTAGATAGGACTCGATGACCCTCTCACCACAATTGCATTCGACGATCAGTTTGAATCCTAGGCCTTTCTCAGATTTTTTGGAAAAGTTTATCGAACCGTCACAGTTTTTAGACTTTATAATGTTTGAAAGTTCGGAAAAAACCGAAAAAAATGTAACATCACGTATGTTGCCGTCACTGTGACCGTTGGAGCGAAGTCGGCCGATGTAGCCAATTTGTGCCGATGTAGTCGCATACTCCGTTTCCAGTTCATGTACAGTTCCCATAAATCCTTTTCGTTTTTTATATCGACTCCCTGGACGCACCCCTGACTTACGCGAAACTTTAACGTTTTTAAACATTATGTTAGAAAAATTTACCGTTGAAAAACGTATGAAACGGACGCCTAAACGCGAGCACTGCACGCTCTGAGACCACGTTTACACTAAATACTTTTTTCTCCCCATGAAAAAGAAACAAAGAAACATCAAAAATACGTACCCCGCGACGTCACCGGTAGGAACATCTTCCATAGTCACCAAACAAGAAAAAACCACCAGCACCGTACAACGGACAAGTTAGTTTCATATATATGAAACTAACTAAAACTCAGGCAATCGCAGGTCACCCGCAGTACGCCCGAATGTAAAAACAACATACACAGGAGCGACTATCCATTACCGCTTATGAACATGTTGTTCAGTCGCACAAGATTGCGACATATTCAAAGAAGTGGCAGTTGGCCCAAGCCAACAGCGAAGCAAAATAATGCCCATAAATGGATAGTCTGCATCTTTCTAAATACACGGTAGTTGCCACCTATGATACGAATTTGTATCCGCGGGAGACCCGACCCTTTAATGACCAATAATTTTGGAACCACCTAAGATTTCGTTTCCAAATTTTAACATATTATTTTTGAAGTATAAAACTATCGATTAAGCAAAAAAAAAATTGATTTTTTGAACCGAACAAACCGGAATGTCCCCTTAATTACAATCGTACATCGAATGGCTACCCCACCTCTCTTTCCTTTAACTCGGTTACTTCAAGCGGTCCACAAACTATTACCAATTTTTTTGGTCTACATTCTTCATACAATCCCTTCACACAGGAGATTTTCTCTCAAAAATCTTTAATCCCAGGATTTGGAAAACATCTTTATTACCTCTATACATAAGAGAAACCCAAATGCGATGTTTGAAACTATCATCCTATTACCAAACTTTCCCACATTCCAAAACTGTTCGAAAGCATTTTATATCAAGCATTATGTTTCTGCTGCAAATCCGTCTTTTCACCCCATTAACATGGGTTCCTTACTGACAAGTCTACCACCACTAATCTAGTAGAATTCCCATCCCTTAAAACCCCTAAAATTTCACCACGAACACTGCCACCACCAGCCCCGCGAGTTCAACATAAATTTTTCCCTGTTTTATCCTGTACACAAGTTTTTAAATTTTTTTTTCATTTAAATGTTCAAATTTTTAAACTTTATAAGCTTGTTGTACTGCGTAAATAAATCACATTTAATTTCTATAAGAAAAGTTTTAAGTCGCCACTTTGTGTATCAGACCAAAAGTACTCCCTTAATGTATCGATGAAATCGCAACAAAACAATCGGAGAAGGCTGAACAGAAATTTTTGTCGAAAAAAGTTTTCTTTATAACCTACAATTATACTATATTTCAATGTACTTCGTGAGCTCATTGAATCAAGTGCAGTAATCAGATAAAAAATAATTTAAAAAATCAGAATAGAAAATCAATAGAAAAGCGGCAATTAAGTAAGGTGAGATTTTTTGAGAATTTTTTTTTCCGTGATATCTGAACCAAAGAAGAAAACCAGTATTCTTCTACATTGCGTGTATTTTTTAAAATCAAATTCCAAATTTCTATTTAAATTTCTCGCCCTCTAGGTTACCAATCCAGGAAAAAAAAAGCATTTATCGCTCAATATGGACACCCATCGTAATATTGGTGCAGCACGAGCTGGACACAATACAGCGCCAATTAGAGGTAAGCCCTCAAGGCCTATTGAATCTTATATTGAACCAGTTAATGGTATAGTACAACCCCCTACCGTGCCTCGTCCCGATCGACCGGGCCGAAATACCAACCAGTTACAATACATCGACAAAGCAGTCCTGAAATCTGTTTGGAAACACCAATTTTCGTGGCCATTCAGACATCCTGTCGATGCGAAAAAATTAAATTTACCAGACTACTACAAAGTTATAAGACAGCCGATGGATTTGGGTACAGTTAAAAAGCGTTTGGAAAATAATTACTATTGGTTGGCAGAGGAATGCATTCAGGACTTTAACACAATTTTTAGAAATTGTTATGTGTACAATAATGCCGGTGGAGATGTTGTTTCAATGGCCCGAGAATTAGAAAAATTATTCCGCACTAAGATCAAGGCAATGCCCACGCCTGAAGTTGAATTAAAGGAAAATACACTAAAAGGTAATCGGCACGCACCTGGGCAGGCTACATCTACTTCCGTTAGCGGCATACAGCCTCAGCTTCAGACGAATGTAATAAGAGGCGTGAAAAGGCAGGCTGAACCAAATAATGTAACGACCGATTCGAAAAGTGCTAAAATGACAACACGAAGCGCTTCGTCGAAAGGGAGGTTGCCACCATTCCAGTCGCTGAAATACCCCATATTGTCAAATAACGGGGTACCAACATCGGCGTTGAAAAATAAAGAAAAACTCTCGGATGAACTTAAATCATGTAATGAAATATTAAAAGATCTATTTTCCAAGAAGCATTCTAGTTATGCTTGGCCATTCTACAACCCAGTAGATGCACAGTTTTTGGGCTTGTATGATTATTATGATGTTATTAAAAACCCGATGGATCTGCTAACAGTGAAGGAAAAAATGGATAATCGTGAATATACCAGCTCACTTGAATTTGCGACCGATATTCGATTAATATTTAGCAACTGTTACAAATACAATCCGGCAGATCATGATGTCGTTGCAATGGGTAGTAAACTACAGGCCATTTTTGAGAGACGTTATGCAAATATACCCGATGAGCCAACTACGAGTTCTCATGAGCATAACTTTTCGTCAACAGATGAGTCTGACGAAGACGAGGATAGCGATTCCAGTTGTGAAGAGAAACATTATGCTAGACTGATGGTTCTTCAATCGAAATTGTTGAATCTTGAGGAAGAAATACGAGAATTTAGGGAGAAGTTGAATGCCATAAGGTTGAGGAGGAAACATAAAAGAATTAAGGATCGACTGAATAGGAAGAGAAGACGTGATTTAGAAAGAATTAACGCTGCAGGTGGACTTGCAGGTGGGTTAGCTCTACCAGCAAGTACCTCCAATGTTACGGCTGTTACTGATAACCATGCTAAAGATGAAGGACAAAAACGTTCAAGGACTGAAACTACTGGAAGTAGAACAGACATGAGCTATCTATTCGGCGATATTCCGCATGATACTCATAATCATGCTAAAAATGATGGACAAGGGGATCCAAAGGGCGGAACTACTACAGGTAGAATAAATATGAGCTCTCTATTCGGCGATATTCCCGATGATACTCATAACAGTGCTAAAAATGAGAGACAAAGAGGTCCAAAGGGAGGAACTACTACAATTAGAATAGATATCAGCTCTCTATTCGGCGATTTTCGGGATGATACTTATAATAGTGCTAAAAATGAGAGACAAAGGGGTCCAAAGGATGAAACTTCTACAAGCAGAAGAGAAATGAGCTCTCTATTCGGCGATGCTACGCCCGATACTCATAAAGGTGCTAAAGATGAGAAACAAAGAGATCCAAAGCGTAGACCTACTACAAGTAGAAGAAATATGAGCTCTCTCTTCGGCGATATTAAGGATGATACACATAATAGTGCTAAAGATGAGAGACAAAGAGGTCCAAAGGGGGGAACTACTACAAGTAGAAGCGATATGAGCTCTCTATTCGGCGATATTACGGATGGTACTCATAATGGTACTAAAGATGAGAGACAAAGAGGTCCAAAGGGAGGAACTACTACAAGTAGAACAGATATGAGCTCTCTATTCGGCGATATTCCCGATGATACTCATAACAGTGCTAAAAATGAGAGACAAAGGGGTCCAAAGGATGAAACTTCTACAAGCAGGAGAGATATGAGCTCTCTACTCGGTGGTGCTCCGGACAACACTCATAAAGGTGCTAAAGATGAGAGACAAAGAAATCCAAAGGGTAGAACTACTACAAGTAGAAGAGATTTGAGCTCTCTATTCGGCGATATTAAGGGTGGTACACATAATGGTGCTAAAGATGAGAGACAAAGAGGCCCAAAGGGAGGAACTACTACAAGTAGAAGAAATCTGAGCTCTCTATTCGGCGATATTAAGGATGGTACACATAATAGTGCTAAAGATGAGAGACAAAGAGGGCCAAAGGGAGGAACTACTACATGTAGAATAGATATGAGCGCTCTATTCGGCGATTCTCCGGACAACACTCATAAAGGTGCTAAAGATGAGAGACAAAGAAATCCAAAGGGTAGAACTACTACAAGTAGAAGAGATTTGAGCTCTCTATTCGGCGATATTAAGGATGGTACACATAATAGTGCTAAAGATGCGAGACAAAGAGTTCCAAAGAGAGGAACTATTACAAGTAGAAGAGATACGAGCTCTCTACTCGGCGATATTCCGGATGACACTTATAATAGTGCTAAAAATGAGAGACAAAGGGGTTCAAAGGATGAAACTTCTACAAGCAGAATGGAGACGAGATCTCTATTCGGTGATATTAAGGATGGTACACATAATGGTGCTAAAGATGAGAGACAAAGAGGCCCAAAGGGAGGAACTACTACAAGTAGAAGAAATCTGAGCTCTCTATTCGGCGATATTAAGGATGGTACTCATAATGGTACTAAAGATGAGAGACAAAGAGGTCCAAAGGAAGGAACTACTACATGTAGAATAGATATGAGCACTCTATTCGACGATATTCCTGATGATACTCAAAACAGTGCTAAAAATGAGAGAGAAAGGGGTCCAAAGGACGAAACTTCTACAAGCAGAAGAGATATGAGCTCTCTATTCGACGATGCTCCGCCCGATACTCATAAAGGTGCTAAAGACGAGAGACAAAGAGATCCAAAGGGTAGACCTACTACAAGTAGAAGAAATATGAGCTCTCTCTTCGGCGATATTAAGGATGGTACACATAATAGTGCTAAAGATGAGAGACAAAGAGGTCCAAAGGGGGGAAATACTACAAGTAGAAGCGATATGAGCTCTCTATTCGGCGATATTACGGATGGTACTCATAATGGTACTAAAGATGAGAGACAAAGAGGTCCAAAGGGAGGAACTACTACAAGTAGAACAGATATGATCTCTCTATTCGGCGATATTCCGGATGGTATTCATGATAGTACTAAAAATGAGAGAGAAAGGGGTTCAAAGGATGAAACTTCTACAAGCAGAAGAGAAAAGAGCTCTCTATTCGGCGATGCTCCGCCCGATACTCATAAAGGTGCTAAAGATGAGAGACAAAGAGGCCCAAAGGGAGGAACTACTACAAGTAGAAGAAATCTGAGCTCTCTATTCGGCGATATTAAGGATGGTACTCATAATAGTACTAAAGATGGGAGACAAAGAGGTCCAAAGGAAGGAACTACTACATGTAGAATAGATATGAGCACTCTATTCGACGATATTCCTGATGATACTCAAAACAGTGCTAAAAATGAGAGAGAAAGGGGTCCAAAGGACGAAACTTCTACAAGCAGAAGAGAAAAGAGCTCTCTATTCGGCGATGCTCCGCCCGATACTCATAAAGGTGCTAAAGATGAGAGACAAAGAGATCCAAAGGGTAGAACTACTACAAGTACAAGAAATATGAGCTCTCTCTTCGGCGATATTAAGGATGATACACATAATAGTGCTAAAGATGAGAGACAAAGAGGTCCAAAGGGAGGAACTACTACAAGTAGAAGCGATATGAGCTCTCTATTCGGCGACATTAAGGATGGTATTCATGATAGTACTAAAAATGAGAGAGAAAGGGGTTCAAAGGATGAAACTTCTACAAGCAGAAGAGAAATGAGCTCTCTATTCGGCGATGCTCCGGCCGATACTCATAAAGGTGCTAAAGATGAGAGACAAAGAGATCCAAAGGGTAGAACTACTACAAGTAGAAGAAATGTGAGCTCTCTATTCGGCGATATTAAGGATGGTACACATAATAGTGCTAAAGATGAGAGACAAAGAGGTCCAAAGGGAGGAACTAGTACAAGTAGAATAGATAAGAGATCTCTATTCGGGGATATTCCGGGTGGTACTCATGATAGTGCTAAAAATGAGAGACAAAGGGGTCGAAAGGATGAAACTTCTACGAGCAGAAGAGATAAAAGCTCTATATTCGGCGATGCTCCACCCGATACTCATAAAGGTGCTAAAGATGAGAGACAAAGAGTTCCAAAGGGAGGAACTATTACAAGTAGAAGAGATACGAGCTCTCTATTCGGCGATATTCCGGATGGCACTTATAATAGTGCTAAAAATGAGAGAGAAAGGGGTCCAAAGGATGAAACTTCTACAAGCAGAAGAGAAATGAGCTCTCTATTCGGCGATGCTCCGCCCGATACTCATAAAGGTGCTAAAGATGAGAGACAAAGAGATCCAAAGGGTAGAACTTCTACAAGTAGAAGAAATATGAGCTCTCTCTTCGGCGATATTAAGGATGGTACACATAATAGTGCTAAAGATGAGAGACAAAGAGGTCCAAAGGGGGGAACTACTACAAGTAGAAGCGATATGACCTCTCTCTTCGGCGATATTAAGGATGGTACACATAATAGTGCTAAAGATGAGAGACAAAGAGGACCAAAGGGAGGAACTACTACAAGTAGAACAGATATGATCTCTCTATTCGGCCATATTCCGGATGATATTCATGATAGTACTAAAAATGAGAGAGAAAGGGGTTCAAAGGATGAAACTCCTACAAGCAGAAGTGATATGAGCTCTCTATTCGGCGATATTCCGGATGGTATGCATGATAGTACTAAAAATGAGAGAGAAAGGGGTTCAAAGGATGAAACTTCTACAAGCAGAAGAGATATGACCTCTCTATTCGGCGATGCTCCGGGCGATATTCATAAAGGTGCTAAAGATGAGAGACAAAGAGATCCAAAGGGGGGAACTACTACAAGTAGAAGCGATATGAGCTCTCTATTCGGCGATATTACGGATGGTACTCATAATGGTACTAAAGATGAGAGACAAAGAGGTCCAAAGGAAGGAACTGCTACAAGTAGAACAGATATGAGCTCTCTATTCGGCGATATTCCGGATGGTATTCATGATAGTACTAAAAATGAGAGAGAAAGGGGTTCAAAGGATGAAACTTCTACAAGCAGAAGTGATATGAGCTCTCTATTCGGCGATATTCCGGATGGTACTGATGATAGTACTAAAAATGAGAGAGAAAGGGGTTCAAAGGATGAAACTTCTACAAGCAGAAGAGATATGACCTCTCTATTCGGCGATGCTCCGGACGATACTCATAAAGCTGCTAGAGATGAGAGACAAAAAGGTCCAAAGGGAGGAACTACTACAAGTAGAATATATATGAGTTCTCTATTCGGCGATATTACGGATGGTACTCGTAATGGTGCTAAAGATGAGAGACAAGGAGGTCCAAAGGATGAAACTTCTACAAGCAGAAGAGATATGAGCTATATAGTCGGTGATACTCTGGATGGTACTGGTAAGGGTGCTAAAGATGAGAGACAAAGGGGTCCAAAGGGTAGAAGTACTGCAAGTAGAATAGATATGAACTCCCTGCTCGGCGATATTAAGGATGGTACTCGTAATGGTGCTAAAAATGAGAGACAAAGTGTTCCAAGGAGTGAAACTTCTACATGTAGAATTGATATGAGCTCCCTGTTCAGCGATACTAGGGATGGTACTCATAATGGTGCTAAAGATGAGAGACAAAGAGGGCAAAAGGCTGAAACTACTACAAGTAGAAAAGACATGACCTCTCTATTCGGCGATATTACAGCTGCTACTAATATTAGTGTTAAAAATGATGCACAACCAGCTCCACAGAGTGAAACTACCAGATGTAGAATAGATATGAGCTCTCTTTTTAGCGATATAACAGATGTTACTAATATTGGTGCTAAAGATGAGGTACAACGAGGTCCAAGCACTAAAACTACTAGAAGTGGAATAGACATGAGCTCTCTATTCGGCGATATTACAGATGTTACTAATATTGGTGGTAAAGGTGAGGTACAACCAGGTCCAAGATCTTCGATTACTACAAGTGGAAAAGATATGAACTCTCTGTTCGCCGATATTACGGATGTTACTAATAATGATGAGGGACAACAAGCTCCAGGTACTGGAACTGCTAAAATTGGAATAGGTATGAGCACTGTATTCAATTTACTCCCACCTAAATTGAGAAATAACCGAAGTGAATTAATGTATGCGGCTGCATCTAAAATGATGATAGCCGCCGGCAATGCTCTAACGGATGGCACATATAAAGAGAATATTAACCCTGAAATGCCTAAACCTATCGAGTCGGTAAAGACTAGTCAACCGGAGAAGAAAATTAATCAGCCTGTAATCCAACTGCCACAGTCTGAGATGAAATTATCTGTTACGAATCGTAACTCGACCACCAAACTCGCACACGCCATCAAACTGAAGCAAGTTGTAAAGAATCGCAAGGCTTGGTTATCTTTAGCGGCCTCTAAAACCTCAAATAAACTAAATACAGTGAATTATTCTTTCCGAAAATACTGCCAAAAAGCCAAGGAAAGAACTAGGCAGCAAAAATTGATAGAACAGCTAGAGATAAAACGGATTCAATGGAAAGCTATCGAAAAGGAGAAAAAGGAGCATAAAGACCAATTGAAACAAACTGCTAATGCCCTACAAACTTCTTCGGGAACTTTAAACTACTTGGTTTCGGCTCAAGGCTCAAAGCAATCATCACCAAACAGAGTTGATTTGCGTCGAACAACATTGAGACAAATAGAGCAGGATCGTCGAAGGCGCCAAGCTTTTGCTAGGCAAATAGATATGAATATGCAACGTGATATGATGGCCGAATTCGAAAACTCAATTTAATATGTGTCTAATAAGAAACTCAAAACAAAGAATACATTCATACATAACATAGATTTGAGGAATTCGCCATACAACGAAAAAAAAAAAACGATTATAAAATAAATTTTGGTCAAATAATAATAATTCGGGTAAATAACGTAATTACTTTAATTTATCACAAGTAAAACGAATCTCAATTGTTTTCATAATTTTAAATGCTATATTTATTGTACTTAAATGTTTCGTACTTTTTTATCAATATCAAACAGCAGAAGGCGTAGTCCGTGCGATACATTTTATTTAGAAAATAATGGATGAAGTATTCTTTACCTTATGGAAACCAATTACGAATTGTAAAACCACCGAGAGCGCTGCCTCAATTTTTTTTCACCTTATTGCTTATATTAAAATATGAGACAAATAGTAACATGAGATCACTGATAAATTATAAAATTAATTGTCAATAAATTAACATCAAACTACTATTAGCATTTTTATAAATTTCATTTTTGTCAGTTATAAATAAGAATTTGTAAAGCAAGGATTCAACTGGGACCTGGAAGAAAAAAACTTGAAAAAATACACCCCTAGCTCATAGAACGGCTTTCCATCGTCACCCTTAGGTTGGAATTGATTGCTAACTAGATGTAAGACTACAAATAAGCTTTTAATAATAAGTTAAGGCTTGTCATCATCATCAAAATCGGCACTACAACCGGGATCCGGTCTTGGCCTTATTTAGCCAGTCTCTCTACCGGTCCATATCCGAGACTTGATAAATTGTCCATAATAATTTGTTTTTCCGGGCAAGGGTATTACCCTTGCGCCAACCTTTCTCTGGATGAGGTTAAGGCTTGTATTAAGTTTAAATAGACAAATAATATTCATTCAATAGGTTTATACATATTTAACCCGGAATACTTTTTCGCCATGCGGTCGAGTTCAGGGCCGTTAGATGTAGGATACAATTTCCGAAATTATGTATGTTTCATGCGGTTAAATCGCCGCGTGTCTTGAAAATGTCCATTACTTATCTCACGCATCAAAAAAAAAATTAAAACATTTCAATTCTGTCATCAAGACACCGTTGGAATGAATCCTTCTTATGTCCTTGTCACGAATTGTACCAAAACAAAGCTAACGGGAATTCGCTGGTCCTTCGAAACCCACTAATCAGGGATGGCGCTAAAGCTTCTCTTAAAAGTAAAGCTTATGCCGACAGGTAATCATCGGTGATCAATTTTCATTCATCAACCAAATTCAATCATCACTCAGAAATCAAATAATATCGATATCATCTTGACCGGTGCTCGTGATCCTATTTGGCTTATTTGTATATTTGGCATTGACATTCCGACGTGCAGCAAAATCTCTTTTCTTACATAAAAAACAAATTTCAGCTGATCTTTACAAAGCTTTGTTAGACGAGGAATGGAAAAAGTATGATTGTTATATGTCAAACACGTCTTTCATTGCATATTGCAAACAACTTGTTGGTAGCCAAATTAAATTCTTATCCTTTATTGATATATCCGATCTAATCGAAAGCATTCCTTCGGCGAATTCAATAAGAACAAGAAAAACATTTAGCATTCTGACGCTTCACGTTCATCTCTTATAGAAGCGGAATTAAAATAACGTGCCAAGAAAGAACGTCTAAAATGACAGGACGAGAGAAATGAGAAATTAAGTAAATAAATAAATAAGAAACCCAACAAACGAGGGAATTAAAAGCATGTCTTCCTGATTTCCATCCTTATCTGGATCTAATACGCCACTAAGGATATACAGAAGTTGGGCACCGTAAACGACATCATTAAAATTGATTCACTCTTACCACTGTTGGTTAGATTCAATAACTTGAGCGATGTCCTCCAAATGTTGCGGCACAGCTTGAATCCTACACAAGGACCCATACGAGTATACGTTTAGACACAAAGTGACTCAAATTTCCTTGTCCTTGTCTAGTAGCAATTTAATGTTGTTTGCAATATTTGTGGGTGTGCAAGTGAGCGTAATGTGCCATCCTCTCGTTTTGGTATACTTTAAAATATTAAATTCTTTCCCGTTGTGGTTGTTATTGTAGACAATAAAACCCACCATTTGGCTACTCACACTGTCCTGGGCATCGCTTTATCAACCGAAATGTTTCGATGACACTAAGTAAGTGGCTCCACTGTTTGGTGCCTTTTCTTACATACCCCTGCGTGACTTCATCTTCTAAACGCGGTTGGTGAACAAAAAAAATCAAAAAACGACAACAAAATTTGGGTAAAAAGCAAAACAAAATACACCCATACCACACGATAAACAGGATTAGGAGCACCACTCGTGTACACGCAACCAATTTGAAATGAAATACGAAGGATCTGCGCAGTGTCAAGGAATCAGTGGCGACAAGAAATGTGATACCACATATGCTGGAGCCAGTTATTTCTAAACACATGTGCGTACTTCCTGCATTATTTAGGAATGCTAAGATCCGTCTGCCTTATGATATGCGGCACGTCCAGCAGCCCCCCCGTCCTCTTTATAAACAAGGAAAAAAATCCCTGGCAAAGACATTTGACACTTACACTTGTGTCGATGCGAAATATTTGCTTTTCCATCAACGCATTCGCATCATTTACTAGGGCAACTGCATTTGTTTTATGCATCGGAAGGAAGAACTGACGTGTCCTTGAATACCAACAAATTAAGAAACTGAATCATATAGAACAAGTTACGAGGGTTGCCTTTTATATTTCGGGATTAGAGAACAAACACAAATATTGATCATCGAAAATCACTTTATTGTTTTTCAAAATATTCCCCATGAAGATCTATACACTTTTGCATGCGTTTGAACCAATTGTCGAAGCACTTTTGCCACTCTGATTGAGGTATCTCCAACACATGCATTCTGAATGCAGCAACCGCTTCTTCAGGTGTCGAAAAACGTTGACCTCTCAGTTTGTTTTTTACGTACGGGAATAAAAAGAAGTCATTCGGTGCCAAGTCAGGACTATACGGCGGATGACCCATCAAATCGATGTTTTGGGTGCTCAAAAATGCAGTTGTCGCAGCCGATGTGTGAGAGCTCACATTGTCGTGGTGAAGAGTGATCCGTCTTCGGCGGTTGGTTTTCCTGATTTCTTGGAAGACAACTGGCAAACAAATGGTTGTGTACCACTCAGAATTGACTGTTCTGCGTTGTTCTAGTGGTACGGTTGCGACATGTCCAGTTTTTCCGAAAAAACAGGCGACCATTTGCTTGGAAGTGCTTCGTGCGCGAACAACTTTTGTTGGATTTGGCTCATCTTGAAACACCCAGACAGTCGACTGCTTCGGGCTCATACGGGTAAATCCACGATTCATCACCTGTCACGATGTCATAGACGTGTTTCGAAGCACCGCGACCGTATTTTTTGAGCATTTCTTTCGACCAATTGACACGAACCTTTTTTTGGGCTATTGACAAATTGTGTGCGATCCAACGCGAACAAATTTTGTTGACGGTCAAATGTTTATGCAATATTGAATGTACGCTGGTCCCACTAACGCCTAAGGTTGTCTCAATCTCACGATAGGTCACATTACGATCTTCCAATATCAGTTCACGCACAGCATCAATGGTTTTCGGAACAACAACTGATTTTGGACGACCTTCACGAAATTCATCTTGGAGTGAACTACGACCACGATTGAATTCACCATACCATCGATAAACACTGGTCCTTGATGGAGCTTCATCGCCAAAAATTGAATTAAGTTCATCCATGCACTGTTGCTGAGTTAATCCACGCCGAAAGTTGTAAAAAATAATTGCACGAAAATGTTGACGATTTAATTCCATTTTTGGGCCGAGATGAATCTTTTAAGTTACTGTAAACAACACAAATAGCGCTCGTATGTCAAAACGTTCTGAGTGCGTATAACCTCAAAAATGTCCAACTTTACGACAGAGCTGTCAATTGCCGGATTGCAACACTAGGGTTGCCAAATCCCGAAACATAAGAGGCAACCCTCGTATCTCTTCTATTAGAGGGATCTTCATACAAATCGCCCAGATAACTGATACCGGCCTCCAACCAAGCCACCTTAAATCTATCCCGGGTGAATACTCGTCATATGAAGCGTAGAGCTGTATGAATTCCTAACCCAAGATTGGATTCTCCGCTACACGTTTGCACGTCAATCTGGTTGATGGTTGATCATATACGTATTCAATTTAAATTCCTTTTTGAATATACATGCTGGCAGCGAACTCATCGCGTAAATCCTTTTTAAGAAGGAACATAACTTCTCATGTACCGCAGGTAAAAATGCTGCTTGGATATGAATATGAAGTAGAAATAAAATTTCTTTACAGCAACAGCAACAACGACACAACACATCATCGCCAACAACAACGGCAACAACAGCAACCAGAGAGGACCGAAGTAAAACGATGAAAAGCTCGCACCGTGAGTAAATTCCGGAGCTACTGATCTGTGGGCGCCTTTGTCCGGAATGAGGTTTTCACGTTTAATTACTGCTAAACCGGAACGCGTTCGGTATACCTTACATTAGAAACGATGAATAATTGCTGTATAGCGAAATTCTGAACAAGGTCATGAGGGGCTTTTTAAGCAACGCAACGTATAACCGATGAGATTCGTTTCCCTATGCAACTGAATTCTCGTATCTTCGAAATACATGAGAAGGACTTCATTATACGAGATATGTTTTGAAATAACACAAAATAAACACAAATGTTTGCATCGTAGGAAGACGACATTTTCTTTTTCATTACCTGCACCAAAAGGATGTCTCAGAAAATTAAGGATGGTATAAAAAGAAATCGTGACAACGAAAGGATTGTAAATATTCTTTGGCTACATCTAACTACCCCATACCATTTTAAGACCGGTTAAAATTTTAAAAGCATTGTTATAAATTAGAGAAAAGGTCTGATAATTTCACCGAAACCTGAACATTTTTATCGGTTTATTTCTGAAACGGATTTACAAATTAAGAGCACATTATTGGAAGTATTACTTCGAGTTGACGTTTCACCTTCTTAGCTTGAACTTCAGACCCGACTTTGAGTCATATATTGGGAGGCCGCCAATGCAACACATATAAACGAAATACACGAAAAAGATTGTAACGTTTAGAAAGATTGAGGTTGACATGGCATTGAAGTAATTTCAGCGTTCGTACGTGGATCATTTTTGAAGGCTTTCCAGCATTTGGTTAAAACATCAAGACAATTTACGAAAAGTTTAAATAAAATATCCGACTCAGTGGCGGTTATGACCATGCGACATGCGCTGGGCAATAAACTTATAGTTATTTCTGCCAACCTAGCAATCAATTGACGCAACAATTGAAAAATCCTTTGAAAACAAACAGATCCATAGCCTTCCTCCCGCTGCCTTTTTCTTATTGATACATTCCGTCAATACTCTCGAACACTTCCAATCCTCTTTTGTGCGTGTCAGTGTAAATATATATATATATATAATATATATATATATATATTTATATATATATATATATATATATATATATATATATATATATATATATATATATATATATATATATATATATATATATATATATATATTATCATCATCATCATCGGCACTACAACCGGGATCCGGTCGTGGTCTTATTTAACAAATCTCTCCACCGGTCCCGATTTCGAGCCGATGTCATCCAGGTTGGCACTCTCAGGCTCTGGGCGTCCTGGTCTACGCCATCCCTCCATCGCAGACAAGGTCTGCCGCACTGTCTTCTTCCATACATCCTGCCACAAAGGACTTTCCGGGCAGGCTCCTCTTCGCTCATTCGAGCTAGGTGTCCCGCCCACCGGAGTCTACCGAGCTTGATTTTTCTTACAACATTAGCTTCAAGGTAGATTGCGTACAACTCATGGTTGTAGCGTCTCGGGAATCATCATCCCTCACATACGGGGCCAACAATTCTCCTTAAGACCTTCCTCTCGAACGCGGCTAAGAGTTCAGAGTGCGTTTTATTAAGCACCCAGGTCTCGGATCCATACATGAGTACTGGTAAGACCATGGTCTTGTACAGTAGCAGCTTGGATGTTCTGGATACATTTTTGGATTTAAAGAGCCTTGATAGGCCATAGTACGCTTTGTTGGATTTGATCAGCCGTTCACGTACTTCTTCTTCCATATTGTTATCGGCTGATACTATTGACCCAAGGTAGTTAAAGGATTGCACTACTTCAAATTCGTGCTCCACTACCCTGATAGTTTGACCAACATTAGTTCTTCTCCACAGAAGTTGCCACCATGTACTTAGTTTTTCCCTCATTAATGTGCAGTCCCAGTTTTTGTGCCGCCTGCTCGATCTGGGTGAAGGATTCCTGTACCGCCGATTCGGTTCTACCGTTGATGTCGATGTCATCTGCGTAGGTAAGTATCTGGCTGAACTTGGTGACACTCCTCTATCTTGATAGTTTGTCTGAACGTTAGGTCTTCTCTTCGCATAAGTTGCCACCACTTAGTTTTCCCCGCATTAATGTGCAGTCCCCGTTTTTTTGCCGCCTGCTCGATTTGGGTGAAGGAGTTCTGTGTAGCTGAATCGGATCTACCGATGACTTGGTGACAATAGTCCCTCTTGTTGTAACGCCAGAGTCACGGATTGCTTTCTCCAACGCCAGGTTGAAGAGGAGGCAGGCTAGACCGTCCCCTTGTCGGAGTCCATTATAGATGTTTATTGGTTTGGACAGCAATCCTGCTACTTTTACTTGACTAGTTACGTTGGTCATGGTCAACCTACAAAGTCGTATCAATTTGTTTGGAATGCCGAATTCTCTCATGGTATTATATAGTTCTACCCTGGCTATGCTGTCGTAGGCGGCCTTAAAGTCTATAAACAGATGATATAATGGAATCTTAAATTCCTGACATTTTTCCATCGCCTGCCTAAGGGTGAATATCTGACCAATTGCTGATTTGCCTGGGATGAAGCCACACTGATATTGACCAATGATACCTTTAGCGTATGGGGATATCCGGTCTTGTAGGATAGTGGAGAGTATCTTATAGGCAGTACTCAGCAATGTTATACCCCTATAGTTGCTGCACAGTGTGATATCTCCTTTCTTATGTATGGGGCAAATTATACCGCGACGCCAATCTTCCGGCATCTCCTCTTGCTCCCATACGTGCACCACGATCTCGTGAATTGCGTGATGTAGCGCTGTCCCTCCTTGTTTGATCAGCTCAGCTGGTATGCCATCAGCTCCAGGGGCTTTATTTGATTTTAGCTGTCTAATGGCTTTTAATGTTTCCTCAATGCTTGGTGGTGGCAGCATTTGGTCTTGGTCTTGCTTGGTGGAGCCTCCAATTCTTCTGTGAGCTGACCATTTAGCAATTCACTGAAGTGCACTTCCCATCGCTCCAGAATGCCTTCAGGATCGGTGATCAGATTACCCTCTTTATCCTTGCAGTAAGTGCAGCGTGGTGTGTACCGCGTCATACTGCGTATTATTTGGTAGAACTTCCGCGCCTGGTGCGGACGTCGCTGTCTACTTTTCTCTATTTCACAGACAAGGTTTTTCTCCCAGGCACTTTTCTCTTGTCTGTGAAGCCTTTTTTCAGATCTTCTGAGGTCTTTGTATTTTTCCTCGCATATCCGCGTCCTATGAGACTGCTGCATTGCCCGGTATGCAGCATTCTTACGTTCAGTCTCTAGTTTGCACTCATCATCAAAGCAGTCGCTCCGATCTCTACGACTACTGCCTAAGATGAAGTTGGCAGTACTATGACGTATTCTTAAGGCGTGTCCATTTCTCTTCTACGCCCGGCATTCTGGCCCCAGGACTTACTCTCCCTCCATCGAGCTCTTCGAGGGCGAGTCTTATCGCATGACCAAAGGTGTTGCTGGTGTTCTCAATACGTAATCCGAATCTGATCCGCGTATGCAATACTAAGGTAGTACTCCTTGCCGTGGGTTTATGTTTTCAGGTGGGGAATGCTCTCATGCGGGTAAGTTGATTGCAGATATTGGTAGTGGGATATGGGACCATAGTGTTGCGTGGTTTTTCGGGCCCTGAAAAACCCCACCTCACTTCCTCCCCAGTGACGTAGTCACGAAACAGGTAAGGCAGTTAGGAGGAGGTTAGTTGGGTATGGGCGCGAGTGCGGGGAGGTTGTGCCGGTGGAGTGGGAGTCATATCAGTGGATGGGGGTTGTTCTGGAGCGGAAGCTTCCAGAAAGCAGGGCTTAAGCCTTTCGACGCTGACCGTGGATCGCTTGCCTCTAATGTCGATCTCGAAGACGCGGTCACTGATGCGGCGGACGACTTTGAATGGGCCATCATAAGGTGGGTCGAGGGGTTTTTTGACTTTATTCACCCTGACAAAGACGTGCGTGCAGCTGTGCAGTTCAGGGTGGACGAACAGTTTTTTGGAGAAAGTGCTTCTCAGCCATGATCGGATGAAAGTTTTTGTTGCCACGGCAAGGTAGTACTCCTTGCCGTGGGTTTATGTTTTCAGGTGGGGAATGCTCTCATGCGGGTAAGTTGATTGCAGATATTGGTAGTGGGATATGGGGCCAAAGTGTTGCGTGCTTTTTCGGGCCCTGAAAAACCCCACATACCCATGATGTTTTGTGTTTAGGATTTTTGTAATAAATCCATTTTTCATCACCAGTCACAATTCGATGCAATACTGACTTCCTTTCGTGTCGTAGAAGCAACGTTTCACATGTGGTGTTTCGCTTTTCCATTTGCCTGTCATTCAGTTCATGTGGCGCCCACTTTCCACACTTTCAGATCTTTCCCATAGCTTTTAAGCGGTCAGAAATTGTTTGTTGTGCAACATTTAACATTTGTGCCATTTGTTTATGACTTAAAGTGTCATCTTGATCCAATATTGCTTGCAATTCGGCGTCTTCAAACTTTTTTGGTGGTCTTCCACGTTCTTCATTTCGCTCATCAAAATGATTAACCCTGAACCGCTTAAACCATCTTTTGCATGTTGCTTCCGATAGAGCATTATCACAATAAGCCTCGAAAAGCATTCGATGCGACTCCGCAGCACTTTTCTTCAAATGAAAACAAAAAAATTAATGCTTTCCGCAAATCATCATTTTCTGGTACAAAATTCGACATTTTTAACAGGATTAAAAAATGATGTTGTTTGTACAATGACTTGATGCATACTAAATATGTTTGACAGATGTCATAACAACCAAATAAAAAATATATAATTGCTCGTTCACAACAAACGTTCCCTATCGATACATTTGTATCTTGACGCTCACTTCACACCGGTACACCGGTTAGTCTCCTTGCAACTCAACAGATACTTCACTCCATCCAACTTGTCCACTATTTACAAGGCGTATATTCGTCCAAAAATGAAGTTCTACTCCCATACTGCACTGCACGTGCTCGACAGGATACAAAACGAGCAGTGAAACTTATTGAGGACTCAGCCGTAAGTCGATCAATTCCGTAGTTAGAAGACAGGCGCAACGTATCATGCCTATCTCTTTTCTATAGGTATGACCACGGTCGTGGCTCAACTGAACTGGCTGAATGTGTTCGGCCTCTTCAGACATTTTCCCGCGATACCCGTCAATCTGTGAATGCGCATCAGTTCACGTTGAAAGTGGACTTCAGGCGCACAAATAAACATAGAGAGTCATTCTTTAGCCGAACCACGCGAATGTGGAATGTTCTGCCTGATCATGTGTTTCCTGCCCATTGTGATGTCCAGGCATTCCAGACCAATATACATCGACACCTCCTTTCCTTATCCACTTCCTCTCCATCCGCTCGCACTGTGCTCTGACATTTAAGGGTACTTCAAAATCCCCTTTTCTGCACGCGTTAGTGAAAATAAAAATATATGTTTTTTGGTTTTAGGAAACGCTGTCCCTATAATTGGTTCTCATGATGGGAAAATGGGAAGACCCCTGGAATCACGTTAGATTTTGTGTATTGTCCTGTGCAGCTATCCCAGGACACTGGAGGAGTTAGGGGTGGTCTGTGTACATGACAATCAAAACAAGGAATCATTTAAAAAAACGTATCAACATGAGTACTTCGCAAAAAACCTCCTAATTCCCATTTTGGGAGAAGATTTCACATTCAATACGAATACAGGCCCTGTCAAAGGCTACTTCATATTTGACTAGGCATTACAAACAGTGATATAGTTACATGGCAAACGCGGTCAAAAACATTCGATATATCAAAAAACAATATAAAATAAAGGAATGAAACTAAAGCAGCTTTGTTTAGCAAAGAGATTCTCCGAGCAGGATTCGTACCGATAAACACACGCCCCAAGTAATTTAAATGCATTTAAGAACAATCCAGAAATAAATTTATTATTATTTAACCGACTGGTAACCGATAAATGTTTTGATAGCCAATAGAGAAAGTTGTGAACCCACTGTTGATAAGAGGTGGTCAAAGTAGAAAATCACATTAGCCCGTCCTAGTGCACTTTTCGATTATTCAGAGTTGGTAGACAGTATCATCGTCACACCCTCAAGGGAGCCCTGCCGACAGGAGCAGGATATGATATCTTAATTAGGAACTTTATTAGTTTCCTGTGAATCGGTTTTCAATAATGCCACTGCCCATGGAGCATTTGAAAATCGTTCAGACTCCACTGAATACGTAGGGCAGCACCCAGCTAAGAAGACAACACCTTTGCTAATACGTACGACAATCGAGAAACTTACTGACTCTCAACTTAATGCAGTAGATGCCCTGAATTCATATTGAACGAATTGTCTCTTGTCGACTTGGACTACATTCGGTTCTATAGTTAATTAAATTATCAATACCATCTAGTACGATTACAGAGGTGTGGTTTGATTTCAATTCCAATAAATAACTTTTGTTTAACATGCTTACGTACACGCACCTCAAAATATTCTACACAACATTTGAATACACTTACGTCTAAGCTCCTGATGAATAGGTAGAAACGGCAGATGAAAGACTTATCGTAGTATGTCATCAAGGCATCACCTATACGGCGAATGCCAGCCAAGTTAAAGACTTGGCCGTTGGTAAGCCACAGACCGGCTGAGTATGTGATAAACAGTGGTCTCTGCAAAAGTCAATCAAAAGTCGTGAAAGCCAATAAGTATTAACGAAATATTTACCACAGATATGCTCTCCTGCAAGTCGGGTAAATCGAGATGATCCAGGCCAACTTTCTGCAAATGGGTCAATACCATAGGGATAACCATATCGACTTCCTCATTGATGTTCGTCCATCCAAGTTCATCCGGTGAAAATACACTGTCACTACTCGTATCGCTATTCGTACTGGTGGTGGTCGTAATTGATATGTTGTCGTCATCCCGACTACGTCTCACCCGTCGATGATGCTTTAGCATTGGTTGCATTAAGTAAGGTTGCAACTTGAATTCGATATTGGGTGCCCTGGCGTTCTGCTCCATATGCTGGTGTATCGCATTTTGTATGCTCAGGAACTGGATGTGGTTATTCTGGCTTTTTGAGAGGAATGAAGAAGAAAAAAAATGTACCATGAATGGTATTGAATTGTAATACAGAGCAACCGGTATGCAAGTATGTGGTTCGTCTTCTCTAAGTTACGCAATGTTTTAATATGAGGACATGAAAAGGGTAGTGCGGTGATCAACCCATTATAATAATTTGAAAAATACAAAGTAAAACGCAATTTTGAAAACGTAAGGCTTACCTAAAGTAAAGTAAAGAACTTGATTTGAACCCACGTTATTAGGAAGTTAGAACCAAACTATCAATACATCGCAGCTCTACCGTACCCGTTACTTAAAATATGGATTGCTACGTTAATGCTCTGGTGTATGGCTCTTATGACATCTTCTTTTTATTCTCTTTTGGTACTGTGGTTATTGCAATCGCCATAGTTCTTTACTCTAAATTTAACAACGTCCTTGTTCCTTGGTGGAATAATATTTCCGCAACTCGTTTTTGATAGCCGAATTTTACCTCCTTGTTTCCGAATTTATTTAATCGCTTGACTAACTACTTCAACACTCTTCATATAATTTTAATCTTTTTATTATTACGACTCTCAGTTATACTACTACTCAAGATGGACAAACAAGCTGAACTTCTCAAGACTTCACAAGACTTGGCAAGCAAGTTGAACACTAAAAAACATAAGTTGTTGTTTTCTGTTGGAACCATAATTTAACCGATAAAATTATTAATTACCAACATTTATTCAGTCCAATCTTAAATATTGGTCATATTTTGGACACACTGTGGCGATTCTCTATACCACATGGAATTCCATACCTTATTTCGACCGCGTTCAGCGCGTCCATTCCCCTTATAAGCTATTCCACTTGTAAAACATGTTAAACGGGCGCATAGCTAAACTCATTATCCTATGCAGATAATGCATAATTGAGTTTAGCTACCTTTTTGCCATACGGCAACCCCATTTAGCTAACCAATGAGATTTCCACCGGAAATCGCATCATGTCGGTTAGCAACGGCATAGTCTGATCAAACGACGCGGTTGCTTAATCATGCGACCGCTGGGGAAATTATCAAAGCATTTAAGTTAGTTTCCATGATCAGATTTCCCTAGCCAAGTCGGCGTCCTTTTTACTTCCTCCAGACACTCCATTCGCCGGGGATCAATGCTCTCTTTTCGCAGGTGAATAGCACCAGCTTAATTTTCCTCTGCTTCAGAGTTCTGTCTTCGTACAGATCAATGTACTCTGAGATCACCATATTCACCGAATTGGGTCAATGGGTTATCCTCAAAGTACATTGATTCATGCACACACACAACCAAATCCACCCCGAGATCATCATACATCATGTTTCTGTTCTCTCATTCTCCCATGTTCGTCGATTATCAATTAACTGATTATCCACCACACATCGACGGACGTGGCAATGAGAGAGCAGAAGTATGTTCTCTTTTGGTTGTCAAGTGCGAAAATTAAATTACCCAACTTCATCCCTTTTCCAACCAGTCGATTAACAACCATCAACGGGGTAGGTCGTGACCCAATGACCGCAGCGTGTGTATGCGGATGTACACGCTCGCGCGCGAAGTAGTTAAACGACATTTGTCTTTAGAAAAAAAAGGAGCTACGCGGAAGATACTACGGTTACTACACAAATACTACCATCAGTTCTCTGCTGAAATCGGATTTTCACAATGTGCACCGCGGTTAAAATATCCAAACTCAATTCGGCTTCCTTTAGGCAGATCGTGTCGGATGAAATGAAATAAAACAACAAGGAAAAATAATAGCTCAGTGAAAAAACTGTCTGCTGTTCATGTTTCCACCACTTGGATTATCGCACGCGCGTATGGATTAACTTCACCAATGTTTAATAATAAGACCATAATTAATTGAGTTTAAATACAAACAAGAAAATTTCTTTAATTAAAAATAAAAAAAACATTATACAATACAATATACCAGTGCCTTTTATTGGATATTCGTCGAGCAACATCGTGGGGAAGAAAGTGAACTAGTGCCCATGATCGGCACAATACTTTTTACCCCCACAATACTATGCAAATATTATTCGAGATTGGTATTCAAATATAATATCAAGAAGTTATTGCATTCAAACCAAAAGCAACAATAAAAACCCAGGAATCAACTAATAACAGTCGCTTTGGTTCATAGTTGGTGGACCTCAGCATACCTCTCGCATCTGGGCGGTATTAAATTTTTGTGCTGAGCTGTTGCAATGAAGTAAGCGCATCGCGTTGTTCAATGCAACATCCGCGATTTAAGGCGCAATTTATCTACGGTGCATACCCGAACGGATGTAGCTTTATTCTCCTGGTATAAGCACACAAAAGGACACAACAGCATACACATGATGTGATATTGCTTATTAGAAAAGTATGTTTCATGAGAAAACCAGAAAAGTATAAACGACTTTTTGGAACTAGTTGTTATTTTCCTCATTAGCGATGTGGGCGCTATAGCCAAGTAGTGACAAATATAGTTTATATTGGCGTGAGGATATTTGTCCCATGCAGAGCAAAAAACGTCACACACAAGGCGAATATACGGTCCTATGGTGACTGTACCAGCCCATTGTAATTAAATATTGTAGTTAATTGAAGTGACGTATCTGTGGCTGTAGTTTTCGGACAAGTTACACGAAAGTGGTGGCTGATGTCGGAAAATAATGTTCGCGGTGAGGAAGGCCAGTTTCTTTGGCAATACCCAAAGGAATTCGAATCATAATTTGCGTCTATTCGTTCTCTGCCTACTAATTGTAAACAACTAAATTAAAATGTCGAAACTATCTGCGTAGCGTTGGTATGCTAATTAAAAAAGAAGAAATGTGACTTTCAATCCCGTTCAGTGGGTAATCGTAAAACTCACGACAATTCGATCCTAGACGAAGGGAGACTGTTCGTTTCGAGGATTTAAGTTTCCAGTTGTATAGCTTTTTTTTTATTACACTTCTCTCGGGAGAGGCGAACCTATAGCGCCGGGTGGGCGCCCCGAGATGCCACCAAAAAACGGTTGCAGTTCCTCTTGAGCAGCTGCAGGTTGTAACGCTCCGGGAACACTTACGCGGGAAGGGAGTTCCACAGCTTCCCCGCTCTGTAACGGAACGAGTTCTGTTGCAGGGATGTTCGCGCCGTCGGGAGAAGAACCGCAAATTAGTGCTATCCGTCGTACAATACTGAGAAAATGGAGGAAAAACAAGAGAGAAGGGAATGACCACAACTAGCAGTGCGAAAAGCTTTTGTTTGTACTGGGTCGGAAGCAAATAACTACCCTCTCCCACAGATACAAAAAAAAATGCTGGTACATTATGACGAAGAAAAAAAAACTCTTCATCGTTAATTATTGGTTCACGCTTGGTTCATGAGATGCCGGTAATAAATGTAACAAAAAAAAAAGAATCTACTCATTGCACATTTCGTAGTCTGTTCAATGCACCGTGGTGTTACCACGGCCCTAAATTCCGCTACTTTTAAATTTCAAAGTTCACTCTCTGAAGAGTTCAGTCGTAGTTTCTCGACCGTTTGTGAACGGTCTTGCAAACTGCGGGAATGAGAGACAACAGAAACAACGACACGTGAATAATTTAGATCATTATATAAATTTCATTGACGTCGGTTTGGTCATTCCCACTCTGATCGTCTTAGTGAGTAGACGCGTTTTGCCACTGCTACTGCTTGACAGCAAGAAAAGAAAAAAAAAAAACACGTGTGCGGGTGTGGACTATAAATGTGGTACCGTTATTAAGAACGGTCTGTGACAGAACATTGTTCTATTGTGTAAAGTGATGGTGAAAATTTCTTAAATCTCGGTGATACCTTGTGAAAACTATCCCAAAATTGGTAAACCAAAACAAAAAATAAACGACCGTATTCGGACTTTGCGTTCGCAGATGCCGGGCAACGGTCCCAGTGCTGCCCAACAATTAACTATAAAACGGAAAAAAACATCCACAGTAGCTTAAACGTCCCGAAGAAAATCGCTACAATGACTACTCAACCAACCATCGACTACCATAAGAAATACAATGACGCCATGGAACAAATAAGGCTGCCTACAGCCCAAATGAACCAACTGCACGACAAAATACGCTCTCTTCAATCACCGACCAAAACCTACGACGATGTCTACATGAAGGAAGTACATCCCCAAAGATCAGGCATCTCCTTAACAACCAACATCAAACCATCGTCATCACATAAACCGTTAACGTTCCAATATACCAACAAAATAGAGGACCACTGGCAAACAGTTGGACACAAAATTACAAATAAGGTGAGGCCACCACCAATTTACATCAAAAATGCAACTAGCATCAAGGAAGTAATCAAGATGCTCGAGAATGCCCTAGGACATCGAAACTTTACCACAAATTCCAGAGGCTCCTCGATCTCGATCATGACAACAACATTGACGGACCACGACACGGCAGTAAAAAAACTTACAGAAAAAAAAACATGAGTTCTTTACTTTTCAACATGCCCCGATGAAACCAAAGACATTCATCATAAGTCACATTGACCCAGCATGAACGAATGAGGAACTTCTACTCGAAATATCGATAGATCTGCCCGGAACTGAGTATACACAGATTGGACTACTTCCAAACTCCTCATATGAGAGAAAACAATATTCGGAGTTTACGAATCGTACAGATTCCACCGAACGAAGATGTTAGCCGGCTTAAACAAATAAAATATTTGTTTACGCATAAAATTGCGATTGAGGAACCACACAAACAGGACGTTCTCCATTGCAAAAGATGTCAAGGTTCAGGTCACTTAGCAGTTGCGTGCCATTTAAGTGCACGATGCGGGAAATGTGCCGAACAGCATACACCTGGAGAATGCAATGTAAGCCCGCCTGGTACAGAACCAACAACAATTCAAAAAGCAAACGCTGATGGATCAACAACTATAAATAAAATCACAGTAACGTGCTGTAACTGCGCAGGCCCACATCCAGCGAACTTTTCCCAATGTTTTCCTTTTTTTCACACATCTGTTTTCGTCCCTCAGGCATCGATACTCTCGATTGATTTATAATCTTTGAAGATCTTTGGTGCCTGAGTGGCATAATGTTCGTCATGGAAGGGATGTGACCTGGATTTCGGCACGGATATGGTGGAGCACCTACTAAAAGGGCATAACATCTGTAGTGGTTGCTTTCGCTTATCTATCGCTGGGTCCCGACTTGCATCCTTTCCCCAGCCGGTATTGGTTTTCTGTGTAGGGCCATTCCAATGGAGCGGGAATTTCGCGTTGATTTGTGTAACATTCGCGGCTTGAGATGCAATTTCTCTTCTGTGTCTGCCCACGTTTCTAACCAGAAACCAACTATCCTTGCACTTACCGAAACCCAGGTAATTACTAATACGGATATTTCCGATTTTAATCTACCCGGATATAACTTAGTGCCACTGTTCTTTCCACATCGTAGCCACATACATACGAAATGATATTGCTTATCAGCTTCTGTTACAATATGGGCTCTGTTCCAACCCAGAATTTAATTTCTCTTGGCTAAAACTTCACGTTCGTAAGCATATCATACATTACTTCTTTCTTTACAGAAGCCTAAATGTGGAAACGCATTCTTTAACGAATTTGATGCTCTGTCTGATTCTATCGATAGGATCTTGACCGTATATCCGCACACTGAAATCGTTATTGCGGGTGATTTTAATGTGCATAAGTCTCAGTGGCTTCCTCCCTCCGGACACACAACATCTGAAGATCAATATGTCCAGGTTTTTCCTGATTCACATAGCTTAACTCAACTTGTCAATGAGCCAACACGGGTACCAGACATATATGGTCATTTCGCCAACACATTGGACCTGTTTCTCACCTCCCACCCAAACAAATACACTATTGAAGTTTCTTCGCCCTTGTGCACTTCAGACCACTGTGTCGTGTCAGCTAAATTTGATCTAACCAACAGTTACCTTAAGGCTTTTCGATAGTATAGTGGTCAGTATACCAGCTTGTCACGCGGGAGACCGGGGTTTGATTCCCCTTCGGGGAGCCTCCGGCGCAAGACTAATGACCTTGCCCGGAAAAAATCAAATCATTATGGAAAATTTAACAAGCCCCAGGACTTGCTAAATAAGGCCAAGACCGGTTCCCGGTTGTAGTGCCGATGATGATGATGAACAGTAACGTTAATGAAAAAGGTCACAAAAGAACAGTATGGTTCTACGAGAAAGCCAACTGGGAAGGTCTGAACGACTTTTTTGGGAGGTTAAGTTGGTCGTTATTATTCCTCAATAACGATGTTGACTCTATAGCGGGCACATTGATAGACACTATTCTACTTGGCATGCGGACCTTTATTCCACACAGAGTAAAGAGTATCAAACCCAAGAGAAATATGTGGTTCGATTCCGGGTGCCGATAAGCCACAGAGGATAAAGAGTTGAGCTTCCGGTTGTATAAACCAAACAATACTGAGGAAAACCGAAAAAGATTTAAGAGAGCTAGAAATGACTGCAATGCGCATATTCAACGCGCAAAGTTCTTGCATGACCAGAGAGTGAGACAAAAAATACTACACTCCCCCACAGATAGTAGAAGCTTCTGGGCATTCGTGAAAAACATCCAAAACTCAGTCTCTTCATCCATTCTATCGCTTATAGTCGATGACAAACCAGTCACCACTGCAGTACAGAAGGCGAATATCCTTACTGCACATTTTGTAGCCAACTCAACGCTGCCTGATACCACATCAGTTCCATCTCAACTTGAGTATAAGCAGCACACCATGAGCCAGATTCGCTTCCGAACGCGTACTGTTGCCCGGGCACTCAAAGAGCTAAACGCACACAAATCCGCTGGTCCGGATGGAATTCCCCCAATTCTCTTGAAGAGATGTTCCTCTTCACTCGCCAAACCACTGCAGAAACTCTTCCATTTGTCTTACTCTACTGGCCGTTTCCCAAATAGATGGAAGTCAACGAAAATTCAGCCGATTCCCAAAAAGGGTGACAAATCATCCGTTTCTTCTTACCGAATCATAGCACTTCTATTCTCTCCAAGGTAATGAAATCACTAATCAACCGTCAACTTTCGAAATATCTGGAAGCAAATGACCTCCCCAATGACGGCCAATATGGCTTTGGTAGCAACCGGTCCACAGGAAATCTGATGACGTACCTTACCGAAAAGTGGAGCCATTCCATCCACCACCTCAGTGAAAGCAAAGTTGTCGCATTGGATATTTCAAAAGCCGTCGACAGAGTTGGGCATCCAGCCCTTTTGTCAAAATTGCATTTATAAAGGAGTGGACAATTCCCTGATCCAATGCATAAGAGACTATCATTCTAGCCGTTCAATCCAAGTGGTTCTTGATGGTGTCAAATCTGTGTCCCATCAAATTAATGCAGATGTTACCCACGGTTCGGTATTCTTTATAAATGATCTCTTGTCAATTACTCACAACCCAATTCACTCGTTTGCTGATGATAGTGGGGGGGTTCCCTATACCACATGGAGAACCAACCCACAAATCTCACCAACCTTGACCGCTAACAGCGCGTCACCTCAATCCAACTCTCCATGCAAAATCTGCATTTGTATACACCCCATACTTACCAGGAACCCATTTCCCAAGCTGAAATAAATGCATATTCCAATTCACAACGGAATATTAACCATTTCCCTCAATTACATCACCCCACATATAATTTTTCCCAAAATTGCTTCGGTCAATTCTCTACTTAATCCATATTCCCTATTTGCGACCAAGCAATCTTAATTTCCCCGAAATTCATATGCCGTAACTAACGCATATTTAAATCCACAGCGGAACATTAACCATCAACGCCAAATATACCAAGCCGCATACATTTCCCCGAAATGACTTCGGTTAAAATTCTATCTAAACGATATCCCTTGCTTGCGTCCAAGCAATTGCAATTTCCCGGTATACACAACCAACGAATTCAACTTATACGGCAAGGATTCGCTGGAACTAAATTCCTATGCAGACATAGCAACTCTTCCACTAAATTCTTAGTAAGTGGCAATGAGTTTACGACGCCACTGTCACAACACAATGAATTTTCGATTTAATCAGTCAGTCGTCATTCAACTACCGCCACGATCACGTCGAGGTCCCCCCTGTAACCGCCGCGGCCACGAGGGGGCACGCCGTCCCCGTGTGTAGAAGTCAGTCGTTATCTAACCGCCGCCGGGTCCGGGCATAGAAAAATCGAATTTAATCTGAAAAAAGGGTCAGCGGTTGTCGCCCGAGTACATCGGTTGCCTTACGAAAATTAAAAAGACTACGCGCGTTAGGCTGATTAAAGCAATCATTAAAACCGGAGTATTCGCGTTAAGTTAAGTTAACAAACCATTAAGAACTACATGTGTAAGCAAAATAAAAGAAAACTCATATCCGATTACCCGGCATGTTTTATTCTTTCTTCCCTTCGTCGGTGGTGAATCGTCGTAGTCCATTGTTCGTGGACAACGCATCTGCGCTCATTGTTCCCTTTCGCTCGTATTAACATTGTCAGCAGAAGGTGGGGGACAAGGAAAAACGTTATTTGCAGAAACGCACTTTTCTACGATTCTAGAAACAGTTAATCTTATTCGGTTCCGAAGAACGCGGTGACGCAGACTATTCCGGAGGCGCAGAAAATAAGAAGTGGGAAGGAAGTGAACCAGGCGCCCGTGTCTTGGCGCACATACTACCTCCTCCCCCACAATAGCACGTTGGGTTTCTCATACTCATACGAACACTACCGTCCAAACTCTTCGAACGTCACTACCAACCAGCAACTTGTGTTTGATACATTGCATTCTGACCTCAACAAGATATATCAGTGGGGATTATCTAACCGAGTAGAATTCAATACCTTAAAAACTCAGTGCTGCCTCTTGTCGTCAAAGGCGAACCCCAAAGTAAATATACTGTCTATGAACTTGCATCAACGAAGCCAAGGAACTATCAATCTTCGGCACTCGGATTAATTCGACTCTTATCTGGAACGACCACATATTTGGATGCAAAAGCGAGAAGTGAAACTTATTGGGGACTCAGCCGTAAGTCGATCAATTCCGTCGTTAGAACACAGGCGCAACGTAACATGCCTATCTCTTTTCTATAGGTATTACCACGGTCGTTGCTCAACTGAACTTGCTGAATGTGTTCCGCCCTTCAGACATTTTCCCGCGATACCCATCAATCTGTGGATGCGCATCAGTTCACGTTGAAAGTGGACTTCAGGCGCACAAATAAACATAGAGAGTCATTCTTTAGCCGAACCACACGAATGTGGAATGTTCTGCCTGATCATGTGTTTCCTGGTCATTGTGATGTCCAGGCATTCAAGACCAATATACATCGACACCTCCTTTCCTTATCCACTTCCTTTCCATCCGCTCGCACTGTGCTCTGACATTTAAGGGTACTTCAAAATCCTCTTTTCTGCGCGCGTTAGTATAAAAAAAAATCTGGCGGTGATGCGTTTGACTAATCCGTTATATCCAGCAATTGGGTCGCTAGACAGTTTTGGTTTTACAACTAACTGTCGCGAGGTGTCCGTGCAGACAAAAGTATGGCCCCTCTGCTAACTGAAGGATCTGTCAATTTCCTGAGTTTGTGTGGAGATGTTTAAAGTCACCACAAGTTTAATAGATGATCCTGTGCTTTTGTGACGATCGGACAATTCCTATTAAGTGGTGGCAAATTGTCGCATCTGTAGGGCCACATGATAAAGTTGTGGACCTTTGACCGGCTCCGTGCATTAAGTAACGGAATCGTCATAGAATTCAAAGGAACAAGAATAGAATAAATAAACGAATAAAAGCAGAAACGCCGGCAACGGAATAATTTATGATATGTGACCAAACCACTGAACGCATACAAAAACGAAAACTCATTCGATGGTCAGTGGATTTTTCTTCCTTAACCGCCATAAAACGAAGAAATTATGATGGACGCAATCTACAAGTTTGAGTTTTAACAAAAAGAGACTAAACGTAAATTTTTTTTAAAACTAAATGTAAAAATCTTTTAACCCATCTGATGACGAAATAGATTGAATTCATTGTACAATTCAGTCGAAAGATAATATTAAATAGAAGATAGTTTCAGGAGCATGGAGTAATTTAAGGATATTATTCCGATACGAGTTTAGTGAACGTTTCATTTTACGGCACTTTTATTTGTACGGGAAGCGGCCTTGCATTCCCAATAGAATATTGTATATGGGAATCGATTTCATATTCCCAATTGAAAAATGTATATAGGCACTCGACTAAGCAGGGATTGGCAATGAGTGGGGCTTTAGAAACGCTAAACAGAAGACTATAATCGTATGGGTTTCCCAAAAGGAACGATTTGTCCCCAGCAAGAAAGACATGTTTGTAAAATTAAATAAAATGCAAATTATTTGAATTAAAATTTTTTTTTTTTATTTTAAAAGGTAACTAATTTAAGTCAAACATACTAAAGACAAATGACAACTAGTGGTATTTCTGCCAATTTGAATATGCCTGCCACGTCGTTCTTATTGGTAAAGTCATTATTTAATTTTGAAACCATATAGTCCTGATTGGGAGGCCCCTTAAATTATTTATTATTATTATTATTATTTATTGGCCTGTAGGAACCCGGAAGTTCATGACCTCACCGACTCGGCTTCGCCATAGTTCCCTGTCCTGGGCACTCTCCTTCCACGCTTGACCATCTGATCCGATCTCCTCAAGGTCAAACCTAACATTGTCCTTCCATATCCGTCGCCGCCGTCCTACCGGTATCTTTCCCGTTGGTCTAACGTCAAGAATTCTACGCACGGTCCTATCGTTTCCCATTCGCGCCACATGTCCGGCCCATCTTAATCTTCGCGACTTGATTACTCTCACTATTATACATTCGCGGTATAGCTCTTCCAATTCGTGGTTATGAAGTTGTGGGGAGGAAGTATGTACCGGACATGGGCACTTGGTTCCCTTCTTCCTCCATCATTCACTCCACTGTTCAACAAGGTTCCGCGAAACTCACTGCAACAGGAAAGGAAACACCAGCGTCGAACAATTGTCACAGAACATGCCATCACACCAAGTGAAAATATAAAACACATGATTTCTATTGTTTATTTTTATTTATTTTACGGTAGCACTACGTGAAAGTTACAATGTGAAGTCAATAAAAACACAATCTTCGAAGACCGCAGCAAATATAATATTCGACACGGCGGTTGCACTACACTGTACGTGGGAAATGCGAGTCATGTCTATGAGGCACATGATTTTTACTTATTTTATTGTTTCAAAATTATTACACACACGCGACTCGGTGATTTTCGCGTCTCCGTGCGCACCGGAGAGCGGAAGTCGGCAACGACCATGGCGGTCGGCGGATGGAAAAGGACTCCCCGAGGGTAGAACTCTGACATGAATTCCATCCTAGGTTGGGGTTAAGAACAAAAGAAGAGAGAGAAAAACTTTTGTCTTGAGGGTGCGGCCGCCAAGGAAATGCACTCTTTCAGTGCAATGGTATGCGTGTGTGAAGGCAAGCGGCAAAAACAAAGGAGATTTATGATCCGTGTCTATGCGGTGCATTGCAGTTATCATAGACGGCAGTTCATCGGAGAAATGAGGTAAAAGCAAATAAGGGCATCATACACACATGGATAAGTGGTGCGGATGCGTAAGTAAATGTATCGCCATTAGGAAGAAGTGCTAATGGTTTTTCTATTTACAGAATGGGAAATGTGTATCGCTGGTGATGCTAAAGGGATCGAATTGTATACATCATTACATGCGAAGGAATTCGTTTTATTACTCTAGGGTAAGATGAGAGTATTTGCTTTTGTCCGATGGTCAAAAAGCTGCCGCCGCCGTGGAAATGCCAAGGACATGTGGTATGCACATGTACGGCGGAATTGCATTGGCGGAACAAGGGTGCCTAATGGTCAGGAATCTATGGTGCTTATGCACGTTAAAGAATTGTTTTTAGGAATTTCAGATAATGCGTTGTATGCATCAAATGTCCTTGGAGAAGGAAGTGTTTTTAGGTGCCAATGCAAAAGCATTGACGGGAAAGAATGGGAGTTGCGGAATTCCTAAAAAGGTAATGACGAGTTCTTACATAGAATTGTATGCGAAGAAATGCATGATGGTAAGTTTTCTTTTACAGAAGCTTTGAAATAAATAAATTCGGTAAGCTTGATGCGTGCAGCGTTTACAGGTACCAATGCAATTGCATTAGCAAAGTTAAGAGATTGAATGGGAGTTATGGGGGATTTTTTAGGTAAGTGTACTGTGGGGTTTGGCAGAATCGCCACAAAGTTTCCTCCATTGTCCTGCCTCCTCCTCATATTTACCGCCAAAGATACCCCTTAAAACTTTATTCTCGAATACGCGGAATTTGTTTTCTTCCCGTTTTAGTAGAGCCCATGTTCCGCATCCGTATAGAGCAATCGACATGATTATGGTTCTATAGACACGGAGCTTTATGTCACGTGATAGCAGTTTGGTTTTCAGTAGTTTACTGACTGCGTGCCAACTAGCGTTACCGGAATGTTGTCTTTTGTTAATTTCCTTCGACATTTCGTTACTGGCCGTCAGTATCGTTCCCAGATATTTAAATTCTTTAACTTTTTCAAATATTTTGCCCCTGATGTTTATGTGTGTTCTCTGGGGTCTACCTGCTCTCGCCGTAATCATGTATTTTGTTTTATCGTATTTTTTCTAGGCCCACCTCTTCTGCCGCTTGCATGATTATTGCATTGTTTTTATTTTCAGTTTCGAGATTATCGCCCAAAACGGCGGTGTCATCCGCATATGCAAGCACTTGTGAGACCCCGTTCGGGGATGAGCCGGCCATGTTGTCGTCTTGTACCTTTCTGATGACACACTCGAGCACAAGGTTAAAAAGACACGGTGAGAGGCCACCCCCCTATTTTAGTCCATCCCGGATTTCAAATGGTTCTGAGAGGTGGTTTTCTATTCTAACTCCCCCTTTGTTTCGTTCATGCAAATTTGAATGAGGGCGGCATATTTTTTCGGGATTCCCAGCTCAACTACAATATGGTAAAGTCTTTGCCTTGCGACTAAGTCGTAGGGTTTTTGAAGTCAACGAACAGTTTGTGAACCGTCTCTCCGTATTCCCACTCCTTTTCCAGCAGTTGCTTGACTGTCAACATTTGGTCGCTTGTTGACCGGTTCCTACCGAATCCGCATTGGTAGTCTCCCAGTGTTTCTTCTGCGTATGGTGTGATTCTCGCCAGTACGACATTTGTTAGTATTTTGTATGTGGTTGGGAGCAGAGGAATATCACTCTGTTGTTTTCGCAGTCAGATTTGTCGCCTTTTTTGAAAATGGGGACGACTGTTGAGGTTTTCCATTTTTCCGGAGTGACTGCCTTATCTCACATTGCATCTACAACTTCGTTGAAAGAGGTCTCTGGGATCTGAGGCTCGGCTGTATGTACGCTTGGTGCATTTATCTGTGGTTGATGGGTGCGTACATTGAGCAGGTTTTCAAAGTACTGCCTCCATCTTGTCACGATATTGTTTGTTTCTGTGACCAGACAGCCGTTTGCGTCTCGAATTATTTTGACTCTCCCTCGGTAGCCATTTCTAATTGAATTTATGCCGACATACATACCTCTGATGTTCTTTGCCCTAGAATTTTCTAGGATTTTTTCGATCCGAGTCTTCTCCCATTCGCGTTTTTTTGCGTTTGAAGAGCCTCATTGTCTCTCTCCGAATTGTCGCGTATCTTTCTGCGTTGACTTCATCTTTGTAAGTGGATCACTCTGGGGCGTTTACGTTCCTCGTTCTTCGCCCTGCACTAATCTTCAAACCAAGGTTTGGACTTAATTGTTTTCTTCAATCCCAATACCTTTTGGGCTGTTTGATTGTGTCTCTGATCGATGTCCATTTAGTGTCCACACTATTGGCTTCCTCTTCCTCACTGCTCACATTCTCTAGAATGCTAAATCTATTCGTTAGTTCGTCTAGATATTCAGCCCTTTTGCGTAGGTCTTTTAGTTTATTAGTGCCGATTGTGGGATTGCTGCGAGGCAACTCCTGATTTTGCCCATCACTAGAAGATGATCGGAGTGGCAATCTGCTCCTCTGTATGATCTTAAGTCAAGGATATTCGAGTGGTGTCTTTTGTCTATGAGGAAGTGGTCTATTTGATTACGCGTTACGCCGTCGGGTGATATCCATGTGGCTTTATGAATATCCTTGTGCTTGAACATCGTGCTCTTCACTACCAGATCTTTTGAAGCTGCGAACGTGATAATTCGAATTCCATTATCATTTGAAACGTCGTGTAGACTTATTTACCTATAGTTGGTTGAAAGATATCTTCCTTTCCAATTTTCGCATTGAGGTCCCCGAGGAGGATTTTAACATCGAATGATGAGATCCCACGGAATACATCCTCTAGGGTCTCGTAGAACGTGCCCTTTGTTTCTTCGTTCGTAGATTCTGTTAGGGCATGAACGTTTATAAATATATAATTGTACCATCGGCCCTGTATTTTTAGCACAGACATTCGGTCATTAACAAATTTCACATCTTTTACATGGGGCGTAATCTTTTTGCTTATGATGAAGCTGGAGGTTATGTGTATCGGTCCCTCCACGCACCAGTGTAAATCCGTTGGTTTCGATTACTTGATGTGGGAGTCGGACTTCCTGAAGCGCGACGATGTCCATTTTATATTGTTTCGTGTTTTCTACGACCGTCTGTATCGGGCCTGATTTATATAACGTTCGGACATTTCACGTGCCGACAAGAATATCCCGCTTTTTACGTTTTTCCCTACGTCTTCTTTTTGCCGAGTCGGTGTTTTCCTGATGATTTGTTCCCTTATGATAGTGTTGGCTCATCACACCTACGCCTACCGGGTTTTTTGTGTATTGATCATTCATTTCATTGGATCACTCTGGGGTTTCAAATGGTCCGCCATATCAGAGCCCCTCTTTGATATGGTAAGGTCTGCTTCCTGCTCTGATTCGACCCGGTGTCAGAGAGGCGCCGTTATAATACAGCCGGTATACCCCTGGCTGCAAACCATCCAATGGGCACGGTGACGCGAAACACCCTGGATTAGGGGCGGTAGATCTTTGTGTGTTACTCCTCGCTAGCCTGTCTGACATGGGTGGCCCTACTGGAAGCGTATGCTTCCGTCAGCATAGCCTGAGCGATTCATCGTAGTTTAAGCCCCCGCACCACGTCAAGGTTTCTACCAAGCGGGGGGGAGGCCCCTTTAATGTGACTAAAAAATAAGACCGATGACATTGATTTAATTGATCGCACGCAAAGAACAACGATCACTATTATTCGAAATTAATACCTGTTTTTAAATTTACATGAATTAATCACTCTTCGCCACCCACTTCTAAATGTGGATTGCCTTCTCCACAGAACTTAAATAACCACTAAAGGAATATTTCCGGAATAGATATTTTCTGCAGTAAACGTACTGAAAAGTATCAAATAAGTTCGCATTATTAAAAATACGTGCTTTTGTAAATTGACCATACTGGATAACTGTTATACTTATATTACAAAAGAACAACACCACCAAAGAGAAACCTCTGGTAGCATCAGAGGGTACATACTCCTTGCACATCTATAGCCTAAACATAGACAGTCAATATTACCTAAAGATTGTGTTGGACTTCAAAAGAGTTAAACCTGAGACTATGTCCTTGAGTCGCTCTCGTCCACACCCATCCTCGGGCTGCAGGCACAGCACGGACCAAAGTGTTATCTCTTGTGAGAATTCTGCCATCTGAGTACATACATATATTTGACTCAGTTTTCAATACAGTTTATCGGCAATACATCTGCCAATGAGTTCAACTTCGACAGCGTCTTAATTGAGAAACGTAATGCTCCGTCTGATGTTTTTCACTTCTAGCCGAGAAAACCATTACTACATTCCACCTATCAATTCCTATAGCGGGATTTGTTTTCAGTATGGTCTGATTTTACGCATCCTATTCGTATCTCGGATATCCAAGGAGCATGAATTCAATGAGTGTGTCTCAAAGGAAACAAGATATCCTTTTAGTTGATGTTCTTTCCTCAGTGGAACACATGCTTTTGATTTGTTTACGTAGCCCGTGCGGTTTTTCGTTTCAAACTCTGCTTTTAAACTGGTTGCCCTGTCGTGGTTGTTACTGTTCTACTTCTAGCTATAAATTTTTATAAGGTACGATTTATCATCCGTTTTACATCATTGACGTGATCCTCTGGCCTTCATCAAATTTTTGCACAAGTCCTTCGGAAGTACTCGACGGGACACCCAACTGGTGTTCGGTGTACACCGTATCAGGGGAATTTGACTTTTTAAGTAGCGGCGGTTTGAATAGTTTAGGCGGGGGCCATAAGATGATGAAGCACTTGGGGCGTTTTATTTGTTGGCAGATACGAGCCCTTTGCTTTGGGTGGATTTTAATAGCGTGAAACCTACCCAGCGGAAGGTTGAGATGGATATTGTTGGTGCAGCTGTTGTGCCCAGCAGGTGATTATGGGTAGAAAGTTACGGTATGCTTGAAAATTTAATCATTTTACCTGTTACCGGTCGACAGGCACAATCGCAGCTGATACGCCTTTGGATTTCACATCGTTTCTTAAAGAGGAAGACACATATTAAGTTTGCAAATAAAAAAGACACTATTTTCGCGTTTGATATTATTGTAGCATGTGGCAGAGATTAGGTTTTGTCGATTCAAACTATCATCCTCTTCTGTAATAGACTAGAAATTATCCAAGTTGTCTACTGTCCTTAACCTCGAAGTTGAAGTTTGCTTACCAGGGAAATAAGGAAAAAACCTTATGTTCTTGCGAGGCGTTAATATATATTATTTCGAGAATCCGTTCAAGGCTCATGTATAACCCAATAGTCTTGTTTGTCGACTGAAGACGACAGAGTATCGTTTCCTACGACAGACATAAAATGAGATGTGTCCGTGTTTTATCAAAGTCCCCACGAAATTTTGCACCACAGCGACACGCGTTATAGGGCCAGACTGCTTTTTATAGAGGCTATAACGCTGAGCTATACCCATGTTTCAAGGTGTAGCACACTTTATCCACACATAACACACAAACGTCGACCGCTGGATAGCTGCTGTCTCAATAACGACGATAACGGGCATTGCTAAGCAAGCTTTGTTCATACGAACTTTCGCAACAACTTTGCAACTGGACAATGAGGTTCCTCGTGAATCGATAGATTCGGGTTGATGTAGACGGTGTGTCTTCTGGTGTGTATTCTATTAATTCCGAGGCGATTCAGGGATCTATTTTGACTCCAATGATTTATTATAACAAGATATTCAGTTTTGCGGATGATAGTACACTTACTTCTTCATTTTCGAATAATTGCCTCTTAAATGCATCAACGTTGTACCAGCTGAGATGTAGCCGGATCGGCTATCTGAATCGGTATCTAGATAACATCTTACAATGGGGAAGGGCCAATCTCATCGACTTCAATGCAACGAAGACGCAATATTCAACATTCATAAGGAAAAATGTATCGCCGGTTCCACATCTGATGATGAAAGATCAGGCTCTTGAATCTAAGGAAAGCATAAATTTATGCGTCGGGTCCTCCTCTCGAAAATTGAGTTATTTTTTTAAAGACAAAAAATGTTTTGCTCCGAGCCAATTTCTTCTCCTGTATAAATCTCGAATTAGACCCGCAGTCCAATACTGTTCCCATGTTTGGAGCTGTATCCCTAAGCATACCCTCAACCTACTTGAGAGAATACAGAGAGGGGCGATCCGCCTGATTGAGTAGTGAGCGCTGACATTGTGGCGGTTCTACGAACCGCACAACCAACTATAGGTTGAGATCTAATTTCCGCCAAGGAACATACTTACCTTTATTCATTACACGTGCCCACAGACACGTGTCCCAAAGTCCTTAATCATACCTGTAACAAAGGTCATATGATACTGCAACATCGTTGAAACCGATATCAAAAACCAAGGAACTTAACGCTCAAAAACTTCCAATATCGAGTTCAACGCATACATACATCGTATGCAAAACAAATCCAAAAATGCAGGAAAGAATGGCATGTAAGTCGATCACCCAGCCTGAGCAGCAACGCGATGTTTTCCCACGAAATACCATTGTCGATAATTAAACCGAACAAGGGATGCATTCTCGGGTAGCTAAAAGCAATTAGCACCTAAATCCTTTGCATGACCTAATGCTAAAGCACACTTGTGCAAACAAACGATTCGTTGCATCGCTGATTAGCAGGCGAACAATCATAAACGTACAACACTATCCCTGATAGATGTTTATGATGGAAAAGGCAAACAAAGCCTTACATCCCATAGTCCGTGTACTCATCCGAAATGCAGGCGATCCTTTGCCGCATGCCAGATGTGCAGTTCAAATAAACCACGGAAAGATCGGAGAATAAGCGGCGGCATACGATCCGTAAACAAAAGAAAAAAAGATTCCGACCACCAGCAACGAACGATGATGATAAAGATCATGAGTAAGATTTCTCCTTTTCCAGATCCGATGAGAAATTCTCCCTTTGAGATGCCAAGGAAAATATTAGGCTGTTAGCAGATACTATGGGGAAAAACTGTTAGCAGGCAGAATGAGAAATTTCCTTGTGTAGATGCGAGGTTTTCGAACTGGAACGGGATATTTTCTAGGATAGAGTCTACGAGAGTCTAGAGAATACCGTCGAACCGGAGAGTCTACGTCGAGCATCCATCTACTGAGAACCGTTAGAGAACCCAATTAGGAGGTCGGACCGCGCCGTGCAACGTACTTAAAATAAGTCCGATATATTAACGCGCAAGAAGAGCTTTCGCGGATATCACCCGATATATAAGAACAAAGATTGAAATACTTTAGTGTCGTCGAGAGTGCATGCGCGGCGAATACCGGGAACAATATAATCAGTGTTGAGTGTATTCCACAATCCTTTCCCTTTGTGCTCGTTTTCAATTATGTATAGAGTGACTTATTACGAGTTGGTAACCATTCTGTAAATATTACAAACCGTGACAATAAAAATAAAAATAAAACCACAGGTTAAGAACAAATATCCTCGTGTTTCATTGGTACATCATATCCACCACTCTGGTTTCATTTCGTGTTTTTCTTTAGCGAACACTGTTCAGGCGGAACACTGCGTCAACTTACAACATAGACCAGCATACGCCAAAACATCAGGACTGCAGTAGGTATCACTTCGAAGGCACGTAGTGGACTATTTTGTGTTTTACTGATATTATCACGGGGAATGATCCTCGGAGTGGTATTATCTCGCGAAATTTGGCTTATTTGCACTACAGAGGCACTAATTTGCGATTCACCTCCTGACGGCACGCACATCTCTGTATCAAAATTCGCTCCGCCACAGAACGGGAAAGCTAGGGATTTCCGTCCCGGTGCGAGTGTTTCCAGACCGTATAAACCTACAGCTATAAGATCATAACTCTTAAAACGGTATCATTAGCTTAGCCACCGTGGTTCTTAGTGCAAATAGTATTCCGAGCTGATATTGATCTTTTGGGCCAGTCTGTTGCGATGCCAAGACAGGTTTGCATCAGCTAATGAAACATTCGTAGCTTAAGATGCAATTTCTTTGCCGTTTCTGTCCACATATGTCACCGTAAACCAGCAATCCATGCACAAAGCGAAACCAATATAAAAATTGATACCGATATTTTGAATTCACTCCGGTTGTTTATAACTTGGTGTATTTGTTCCTCCCACAAGGACGATTTCAATGAGCATAATTCTCTATTTCGCTATTCCAGACCGACAACAACATCTGAAGTTCAGAATGCCCAGCTCTTTGTAGATTCATCCAATTTAACCCAATCTCTAACTCAGCCAACAAAATGTGTCAGACATAGACGGCCATTTCGTTAACAGAATCGATCTGTTCCTTGCCTTCCCCCTGAGAAATACATAATCGAAGTGTATTCGACCTTAGGCCTTAGACTCACCACAGTTGTATTATGTGAACTAAATTTTCCTTAACCAATAGTGACGTTAATGAAAAGGCTTCCAAAAAAAAGTATGGTTTTACGAGGAAGCCGATTGCGGCTATCTTCACGATTTTGTTGGGAAATTACATTGGACGTTAATTTTCTTGTCACGATATTAAGACTGTAGCGTTCTACGAACGCACAATTCCACCCAGGTAGGGTTCCTACCCTTCAAGGAACATACCCACCCTGAAAACGTTACACGCGCCCACGGACGCGTGCCACTAAGTCCGCTAGGGCCTTGAAACATTTGGCCAACGTTGAACCCGACACGAAAAAGCAAGGAACTGAACGTCCCAAAGCTTTCAATGTCAAGCTCAACAATTCGAATATGGCATACCTGAAACAAAGGAAAACATTCATTCATCCTATCCCCAAAGACTGAAATGCGCCGCACTCCAGCACTGCACAATCGGAAATCCTGAACATCTACACGATGTTACAAGGATTTGCTATCGTCAGCAAATTAGACGACCGACGGATGCAAGTGCGGTTGGTCTGCCACAAAGACCATCAAATCCATCGGCAAACAAAAGAAACGACAACCTCATGCTATAAAGCATATCGCCTATCCGCTACCAAATTGCAGGCAACCGTAATTATCTCAATGAGATAATTCGAAAAATGTATGAGGTTAAAAACCTACAAAGGATCTATTCCGATCCCACGGTCCCTTTCAAATTTCACACCCATTAGAAAGGTCTCATGGATTGTTAGTTTTAACTAAAGAAGTTAAACAAAACTCATGGACCGTACGTCCATCCAAATTGCAGGATATCCTTCGGCCTGCGCGCCAGATGTTCTACGTAAATAATGCGGCACACAATCGACAACCGTCGATCTGAATTTCGATCACCACCACGGATGGTGATAATGATGTTCAATGATGTATGCAAGGAATGACTTCTCCTTTCAGAATTATAGGAAATTTCCGCTGGGATGAATTAGCATGCTGCTAACAGAGATATTGACGATTCTGTTAGTGGGCAGAACGGGAAATTGTGTCTGGGGAAGAGACAGATACGATCTGTATCAAGATACTTGTGGGTAGTGCAGAAAGTCAGTCAGATTTCAACCGTCAACGGGACGATAATTCTCACGTCGAGGAGGTAGTGAGAAACTAAATGAAACTCGTTTGTAGTACCGTATCCTAATTTCTTTTAATGTATCCTGAGGGAGTTAACGTGTGTTTCGTTCGAGTGGCTAGCTGCGTTCTTATAAAATATTGTTGAAACATTGTGTTATTCGAATCCGTCATTTATAAACAGTTAGTGTGATTAAATCCAGAAACGATCTTCATGTTTTATTTTGTGCTGTTCGCTCGGTGGATTCTTTGTGTGCTAGCAGTGTTAGGCGGAACTCTGCAACCAGGACCTTCAACCGAAGGAAGAACAACATCCGACAAAGTTTAATACACACAATAACCGAAACCTTCGCCAAAAGACTATAGCCGGACATCAAACCCAAGTGGAATATGTGTTTCGAATCTTCCTGCGGGGAGGCCGAGTTAATCTTCCGTTCGTAGAAATTGAACAATACAGAGGAAAACCAAAGAAGATTTCAGAGAGCAAAAAATGACCGTAACGCCCGCATTCAATGCGAACATATTTTTCATAAGAAGAAAATGAGACTATAAATACTCCACTAGTAGTCAAAATTTCTTGGAATTTGGAGCGTAGAGAACTCAACCTCCTCAGGTATTCTTTAGCTTACAGTTGATAACAGTCCAGTAATCGACGCAATCCACGTGGGGGTTCTTTAAAACCTTCCCTAAGAACCACCCACTTTCTCAAGTTAATCTGCCTTTCCCCTCACTCCATAAGAACCACCCATTTCCTACCAAATTACCTGTCTCCTACTTACCTGCAAATGAGCATTTCCTTACAGCTGAAAACGTAGGCCCACGGCAAGACTACCATCTAGCCGTGACATCAGACTTTCACCTCGTGGCATGCGCGCATCCAACGCATCATGTCCCCGAAAGCTAATTCGGCTACCTCATCGGGTAACCAGCAATAAGGCATGCACATGCCATTGCTCTATGAGAAGAAGCATTTTCCCTTACATGTGCATGACATGTTCATTCTCATCACCAAGTCATCGGTCGATTGTACAAACAACATCCTACAGCGCAGCCATTGCTGGCCGCCTATAGAAATTTCCAGTGTTGTTTTAACACAAACAACACACCCGACACACCGACCGATGGGACGTTGGCAATCTGCGTGCAAGCTAATTGATGCTGTACGCAATGGCCAATGAATAAACATGCATTCCTCCTATCCCCTAAGGTTCGCTACAGTTGCGACCAACTTCCTGTTATCGGCATTCAACCGAGCATGGGATGTGGGCATGGATATGATCGTTGTTTATCCATGCCCTATGATGACAAATCACCAAATCCAAACATATAGCCATCCAGCCTGACCCTTTGCCACCGTCGACGAGGTTTCTGCTGACTTATGTCAACAAAATAATTTTCCTCCTTGTGCACCGGAGCCATATGGCTAAATCAAACAAAGCGCATCTAATATCAGTCCCTTTGTTTGAACATGTGCAGTATCGTTCGTCGTCGATATTTCGAACGAATGGGGCATCGTACATTGACCTGTACGGAAACAAAGAATCCATCTAGATGACGGCTGGTGGAAGTTGATCTCGACGAACACCGTCGAGTCAAATTTCATCATCCGGAGAGTGCGCAGGTGCCACGGTGTCACATTTTAACCACCGAAGAAGATCCTCATGCCGAGATCGTTGCTCGTCGAAGTTTAATTTTTTGTAAATATTGTCGAGTAGTGTAGGAAATCCGCGCCCTTGCCTGAATTCAAAGAACATTTAAATTAGAAAAAAAACGAAACCTACTTGGTTAGTGAACACGCGAACAATAGTTATAAAATAAATTAACGTGAATACAGAATTTAATAAACAATATAATACCTTGTTGTTTTACACGAAATAAAAAACATTATCATCAAAACTACTCCAGTGTGTTTTCTTTGGAGAGCTATTGTGTTCGCAGTTGTACTCTAATTTCCAGCGTAATATTGGTGGTGTTTCTGCTGAACCAGCGTCCGTGTTGACGCACCCTAGTAGAAACGACCCACAGACCCACTCTATTTCTCATTTTTATTAATGATTCCTATCCATTGCTCGCAACCCTGTTTATACGTTTGCCGATGCTGTCATGTTAAGTTTCACGTCATCATCATCATCGGCACTACAACCGGGACCGGTCTTGGCTTTATTTAGCAAGTCCTGATGCTTGTTAAATTTTCCATAATGATTTGTTTTTTCCGGGCAAGGTCATTAGTCTTGCACAAGAGGCTCCCCGACGGGGAATAGAAACCCGATTTCCCGCGTGACAGGCGGGTATACTAACCACTATACTATCGAGAAGTTTCACATACAGGCCAAAAAAAACGCGAGCATTCTATTGGTAGCTTATTATCCAAATTCAATGCCATGTCTCCCAGATGTGGTGAAACATAGCCCTAAGATGCTATACTTTCTCGACTGAAAGTTAGTCTGGGAATTCTCACAACTATTTCACAAAACATTCAGCTTAATAAACTCATTAAAGTACGACCTTAAGATGATGCACCATCAGGGATCATTTAAACAAGTAAAATTCAGTGCATCCAAACCACAATACTGCTTTTTGATGTCAATGAGAAATGCCAACGTCAACCTATTTTTGATGAATGACCATTGTACCATTGATCCCAAGCAACTATAAAATATTTTATTCTCCGAAGCTGCCAAAAAGGGAGACCAAATGTATAGGGTTTGTTAAGGGAAGTAAGATGTATTCCAGCCGTTCCAACTTGGTCACAATTTACGAGGCATATATTTGTCTTAAGGCTCCTCGATAGTATAGTGGTTAGTATACCCGCCTGTCACGTGGGAGACCGGGGTTCGATTCCCCGTCGGGGAGCCTCTGGCGCAAGACTAATGACCTTGCCCGGAAAAAACAAATTATTATGGAATATTTAACAAGCCTCAGGACTTGCTAAATAAGGCCAAGACCGGTTCGCGGTTGTAGTGCCGATGATGATGATATTTGTCTTTACCTAATATGTAATTCCCATATTTGGTCAGGCGCACATACGACAACGCTGCGTAAGGTATATAGGATACAAAAATAACCAGGAATATTCATTGAGGATCCACTTTTAGAAAATTTGTGCAATCTCCGCGCCTCCGTTTTAAAAACGATCGTTGCTTCATTAAACTTGATGAATGCATTCCACCATTCCAAACAATTCCCCGCGATACTTGTTAATCATAGAAAGTTCACAGTTCACATTACAAATTTTAATTCACCACTACAAGTTCACCGTTCCTTGGAAAACGGCAATATGTGGCGGTTCCATTGACCGCCACTACTTACTTCCCAGCCTATAATGAGGAAACAGTTTCCTAGTGCACAAAAACCCGGGAATAAATTCACTTACCTGTCCATTGTTTGCTCAAACCTTCGCCTAAAGTGTCTAAACCAATAATTTTCGCTGATGTAAAATCCATCAGCACCAAACAGATATTTCCCTAAAGGCACGGTTTCATGAAACGCACCATTTCCTCAAAAGGAATTCAGTTGCACCACGAAGCAACCGACATAACTCGACCACCGCGGTGCACATATCCCCCATCGAATTTACAGCACACAAGCAGGAGATACTGTTGCTTTACTTCAATGCTGCAACCATATTGGTCGCTAAACCGATCGACACGAAATGGTTGACTCGGACCTGGCCGCAAAAAGGGATCGAGTTCTCGTTAGTGTTAATACACACACGACGGTTCGACCCTCTGATAACGCCAGCAACGTACGCCCGATCAGAATGGATCTCTTACGCGGTACCAATCGGATGAACATTTCCTTTTATGGAAATGTAGTATCCACGGCCCGCTTGCTCGTGCACAGCATGAGCGTGCGAGGTAATCGCATCTGTGTGTGTGAACATCCTCTCGGTCATCAGCATCAAAGATCATCCCTTATATGGTCACCGAAGCGGTGGATGGAATTTTTGGTATTCTGTCGCTTCGGTTGATATAGCAATCGTAAAACTGATTCCGTGGACGAAGGTCGGGTCCTCCACGTTAAACGCGAGTCGAGAGTGGTGTGGCGACGCGAGTGTTGTGCGTTGATAACGTTTTCAATGAACATTGTTTTTTTTTTTTATTGTGAATTTATTTTAATTCTTGTAAATTATAAACATTAAAACAATGTTAGATCGAGGTGTTTTATTAAAGGAAATGAAAAATGTGTTTTAATCTCATTCGACTAGTTCTGGACTGACCACAATCGAGAAGTGCGTTGCTCGCCGTTGAAATTACTTGACGTCTATCCTTTTGCTACCTCTTCGTCAGTTGATCCGCCTTTATTGATGATGTGTAGTTTCATTGCATTACGATAGACGTGTTAATAGTGCTATAGAGAAGCCCATCGACAAGATGGCCAGTAAAATCAGTGTGTCTCGAGGCGGCGTTTGTTTACTGTAGAGCAGCATCCACGGCAGTTGCATTCCACAAAGTGATCGTCAGCTCCATTAATAACAAAGCCGAAACCGGAACTTTTACCCCACATTGGCGACAAGCTACGGTAATAACAGCGTGGGATGGGCGTAGAGCCAGTGCCAACGAGGGCACACAGACGTCCTACCATAAATATATGCAATAAAAACTCAGATATGCGGTTAAACTGAAGGAATCATTCTTCAGCCAAACCACACAAATGTTGAATGCTCAGCCTCAAGCGATTTCTGATGTCAATTTCATTCCCAAGCACTCAAGAGCAGTGTACATCGGTACCTCCCATGAAACCACCGGTCAACCAACCTTTGCGGGTGTTTTCGTGGAATTTCAAAGATGTTCCATAATTCATCTGAATACCTTCAACAATCTTTTTGCTCGAAAAAATGATTTAGCTACATATAGCTTTATGAAAATCAAAAGTTCACAGACTTACTACTCATACAAGTAGAAGTAGGCCATCGTTGCCAAAGTTTCATATATTCCCTTCAACCAGCCATTGTTTGATTTCTACAGTTTTGTTTTAAGGTTTTCTTCCCATCGATTATTATAATAAATTAAAACATTAAAAACAAAACACGATGTAAAATTAATTCCACGAAGTTATATTTAAATGGACAACTTTTCTGAACTTCCCTCTCAGCTATATAGTCAAATCAAAAACTTTGGGATGAACTTATTCATGAAGCTGACGCACCCTTAGTCTTCTTCCTTCTTAGTGCAGGCCTACCTCGATGTCCCATTCATCTAATTTCCCTGCATTTAGACATAGGTGGCCACCGTTGATACAGGTTAGGTTCATCTTCCTCTAGCCGCAGGCGAAATTTTGCCGAAAGATGAAAAGCCGCCAAGAACTTTTTGATCCAAGTAGAAATATTGATCCCCTATTTTATAGGATCCACCCCAAAAAAACAACACAACAGATGAGGAAGTAACTTTTACTTTTATATTCAGAATTGAAGACAAACTTTTGGGAACTACCAGAGCGACGGCTACTATGACGATGCCAATAAGTTATGTTTTGATTAGGACTACAACGTTGAGTAAAACAAAGCATTGCCATTGAAACGTCCAAATATCTTCAAAACTGTCACAAAGAGAGTCGATAAATTAATTCTAATGGTTCGATTGTATGTGTGCATGACATTCTCCTGATGGGAGGGATTTCCGAGTTGATCAAACATTTATAGGTAGTTCCGTTAAGTCAACATATTATATTTTGCAATGACCTGAGGACGGGTTAGCTAATGAACCAAAGCACTCAGCAAGATGTAATCGGTGGGGCCTCTGGATCCGTTGCTATTCACGTTTAATTCATTTTTGTTTGTTCAATTCAGAGCCGAAAGACAATTAATTAAATTACCACAGGCACTTGATAGGCCGGCAGTGTAAACCAGGCGAATAACAAACCACACAACGACCCATCATTTGACAGGGAACGTGCGGTGCTGATATCCTGCATTGCACAATGGTACACACAAGGAGGGCCCACGAACAAACAAATTCATTGATGTGTTATTCACACGAATCCTTAAACAGGCAAAATTCTCCCGAGATGGCTTTCCTTTAAAGTGTGAAAGGAACTTAGAATGAGCTTGTTTATCAATTTATACCAATTTTGCCACCTCCCTGGCCGTACCTGGAATCTGGGTGAGGTTACGATTTCTTTGCGTGCCACAACAATTGGTTTTGGGGGTGGCACCGGTGGCACCGGTGTCACTGGTGAGGGTGGGAAAACCTGCTGAAGCAGATAAACAAAATTACAGATCAATTTAAGGATAAGGACAAGGGCTTTTGTTTAGCTCCCCCAGTCTCTAGCACTTTCGCTGTGTCAGTTCATGGGTGACAGAATGGAATACCAATGTTCAGAACCATGGCAAGATGTATTCAATTCATGAACAGTGGTGATTTCATTTCTTTTGTTTCTTTTTTATTTGTTATTTTTTCTAATGTACTGCTGAAACGTATCGGAGTATTGGATACACAGTGATGGTTCAGAGATGATAAGACGATGAGCTGGGATGTTGGACATTAACCATCCACCTTGCAAGCGGTAGCACGTGATTACCGTAGCAATTCAAGACGACAATCAACATTCAAATTAAAGTCTCAGTGTCACGACATGAAGCGGACAGGCATTGCGACAACTTTAATTTTCATTGTCTACATTTTATCCGGAGCGTCGGATTTTCAAGGAGTTTCCATATTGAGGACACATTTTTATTTATTTTTTTATATTTCTTCAACTGGGTCAGATAGCACGGTGGTGCCTAGGGCTAGGGGAGTCACAAATTTGACACAAAATTATCCCTGCGCAGTTGAAAATGATGCCATGTGTGAGTGTATAGGCATCAGGGTACTAGAACAGCCGTTCTTCTTCCGATAGTTAACGAAATAAATTAATTGAGATGGAACCAAAATGGCGACAGTGTTAAAAGTCCAGACATTTTTTATATTTCTACGATAAAATAAGACACTCCAGAAAGTGTAAGCTGTTCCGTACTAGAATAAATTTTACAGCTCGTGTCTAATCGCGTAAACATTACATTTCTGGTTAATTTTCTTTACGGAATTTTTCATATTCAACTCAAACTTACATTTTCAAGGCTCCCGTTTATGAGTGTCTAAGGAAACTACCACATGAGATAGTCATCTATTTAAATCGCTTATCTCTCCGTCACAACATACATTCTGTCAAAATAGTACCGGGAATTGATCATTCGATTAAATGGATTGTGAACATTCTTTCTGTTGCTAAGTTGGCACAACTGTCCTCTGCCCTGGCGTTTGAGCGCGACCCGTCAGTTAGTTTGTTTACAGTGCTCGATTTTGTCAGTTCATCTCGATTGTGTTTTGAGAATTTTCCCGAATTTTCTTAAAAAAACTCAATCGCGTAAAGATCGATAAAATGCATTATAACTGGTGATGAGACAGCCTTACGAATTTGACTTGCAAACCAGTCAACAAGCTTCAAACTGAGCCGAAACCAAACTTGATTGATTGATTGAAGGCGGGACCCCATTTTTATTTAGCTTACTGCAAGCTTAAAATTAACTTAACATACAACCTTACAGACTATCTTAAAACCTACAGTAGTGGTTAAGACCTTATTCGATTTTTCAATCAAAAAAAAGGAGAAGAAAACGGGAAGCTTAAGATTACTTGGCGATAGGGGAGGTAGGCGGCCAGGGAAGAGCGAGTGTATGTGGAGGTGGTAAACGCGGCCTTTGTGCGACAGTGGAGGGCATGGGTTCGAACTGATACGGTGGCGCGGTTTACGGTGGGGGGGGGGGGGGGGGGGGGAACTAGTTAGAAGAAGAGAGAGGAGAAGATTGCAGGGTAGAGGGGTTATTGATGGGAGGGGGTGGATTTAGGACGGGTTTGTTCTGAGACGTCGTTTAAGAGCGGGAGTGGAGATGTTGAAATCGAAGGAGGTGGGGAAAGAGTTGGCCTATCATAGCATACGCGAGATGGGTTCGTTAGCGCCGTAAGAAGTGTGATGAGCGGGCACGTAAAACAGTCGAGGGTTACGTACGTTACGGGGGTTTGTATGCAATGTTAAAGTGGAGAGCAAGCTTGGGCAATTGATTGAGCCAGACAGAAGGCGATAGACAAAGATGATGTCGGCATGGACTCTGCGCTCTTCAAGTGTGTTTAGATTGATTAGAGGAAGCCGGCTTGTGTATGGTGGTAGAATCAGCGGATTTTCCCAGTTTAGTCCGCGGAGGGCAAAGCGCAAGAAACGACGTTGAATACCCTCAATCCTGCGAATGTGAGTCACTTGATATGGCGACCAGACCTGACTAGCGTATTCGAGTAGTGGCCGGACAAAAGTTGTGTAGAGTGATCGGGTGACATAGCGGTTAAGGAATTCCTTCGACCAGCGTTTGACAAACCCAAGGGCGGCGTTGGCCTTGAGTATTATGAGATCAATATGTGCGGTAAATTTAAGCTCCTTGTCGCATAGGACGCCCAGATCGCGAATCAATTCAACCGATGTTATCGGTTGGCTCAGTAAGAGGTAGGAGCGTGGGTGAGTAGGGGAACTCTTCCGAGAGAAGGTGATTGTGTGACATTTGGCGATATTCATTTCTAGGCAGTTATTTTGACACCAAGTCGAGAAGCTGTCATTATCTGATTGAAGAAGTGAGGAGTCCAGGGGAGAGCGGATTGTTTTGAAAATTTTGGAAACATCCGCGTAAAGCGAGATGGAGGAGTGATTAATGCAGGAGCCTATATCGTTTATGGTTAGGATAAATAGGAGTGGGCCGAGGTGACTGCCCTGGGGGACACCTGAGGTTGGGAAAAAAGGATCGGAGAGGGTAGATCTAAATCGCACGCGGCAGGTTCGATAACTGAGATAGAATGAGACCCACCTAATCAACAGGGGTTCGAAACCGAGGGAAGATAGCTTGAAGAGAATGAGTTTATGGGAGATTTTGTCGAAGGCCTTGCTAAAGTTGGTAGCGACTACATCGACCTCACCACCATTTTCTAGGGCAAGGAGTGTGTGGGGTGTGAATCCGACAAGGTTAGTACTAATGGACCTGCCTGAGAGGAAGCCGTACTGGTTCGGAGAGATGATGGGTGCGCAGCGAAAACTTAACGCCTCATATAGTAGGCCTTCGAACAGTTTGGGAATGTGCGAAAGCTTTGCAATGGGGCGATAATTGGATATATTTTTTTTTTCCCTTTTTATGTATGGGGATTATGTAAGAGGATTTCCAAAAGTCAGGGAATAGACCTTGTACAAGGGATAGATTGAAGATTGACGCGAGCGGGAGAGAGAGAGAGAGAGAAGGGGAACATTTTTTAAGAGGATAGCAGGGAGTCCGTCTGGGCCGGGACTAAAATCATCTTTCAGTTCTTCAAGTTTCTTTGTGACTTGGTGCTGTTGAATGTGTAGAGGGATGAGAGGGCCGAGGGAGAATTCAGACATGCCAGTAAAGTGGCAGGGGTTAGGCTCGAACGAGTCGTCCGTGAGAGATAGTTCGAAGAAGGACGCGAAAAGATTGGATATGGTTTTGGAGTCCGTTGTCGTAGTTGAGCCGTAGAAAAGGGAGGTAGGATAGGCATCCGATTTCCGTTTGTGGTTGATGAAGTGAAAGAAAGATTTGGGGTCGTTGATCAGGTTGAATTGAGCTTTGGCAAGGTAATTGTGGTAGAGGGAGCTGTAAAGCTCGGTAAATTGAAAAAAGTAACCCAGATAGTTGGAGTAGTCAAGGGGAGAACGCGTGGTTAGGAAAGTGCTCCACAACTTATTCCTCTTGTTACGAAGGGTGCATGGTTTGTGGTTATACCATGGGGGCGATGAGAATGATAACCTGTGTCGGGAGTATGGGACATATAGGGATATGGCGTTGTGGATTTCAGTGTAGAGCGAGGCTGTAGCGTCCTCTACACTTATATCATTTACGCGGAGGGTGATATTGCTGAGGCACTCATTTATGAGGCGGAAATCGGCTTTTCGGAAGTTGAAAGAAAATTGATAGGGGGGAGGTGTGCTGTGGGCTGAGTAGTCGTGGTATAAGCATACGAGAAGCGGGGGGTGGTGGTTATCAATAGTTGAGAGGGTGTGGGGACTAGGGACGACTGGGGAATTAAAGGGGTCTGTCGTGAACACAAGGTCGAGTTGTCTGCCCAGATGGTTTAGGGCTTTGCTTACTTGCAAAGACTAGAGTCAATGAGGCTGTCTATAAAGAGACATTCCTTAGTAGTAGTGGGGTTTGAGATGTAGTGGGAATGGTCGTCAGACCACATCCATTGGAGATTGGGGAGATTAAAATCGCCAAGGACTACAATGTAGTCTTGGGAAGAACTAGCCTTAGTTATGGGGTCGATTGCCGCAATAGCGAGTTCGTATGACTCGATAGCTTGCGATGGCGGTATGTAAAAGCATATGATGTACACGGACTTTGAGCAATGTTCAATTTTTATTGCGACATAATCGAGGTTGGGTGAAGAAGAGATGGTGATAAGAGAAGATGTAAGTCCGTTTTGGATGGCCAGCAACACGCCTCGGCAGGGGGTGTCAGGGCCGGAATGATGGATCTCGTCGTCCCGAAAAACTGTGAAGGAGGGGCGAACAGTTCTAGGGTATTGATACTGGAGGTGAGGTAACTTTCAGTCAGTGCGTATATATCAAAGGGAAAGGAGTGAGTATTTTGTAAGATCGAATGGGTTTTGGACCGTAGTCCTCTGACATTCTGGTTGTAAATGATTAGGGGAAGTTAAAGTCGATCAAATGTCTATCTCATGAGGATAGAGAACAGTAGTGCCAACTTTGCGACAAAAAGGATTTTGACAATTTCTTTAAGCGGGGTTTTTAAATGATCAGTTCCCAATGCATTTTTGACAGAATGTGTAAGGTCAAGTGTTATCAAGTTCGTAAATGGGAAAGTGAAGTTCTATTATTTGACAGCTCACAAATATATGCCGCTTTGGACCTGGAAATCCAAGAGAGATCGTCACGTATTTAGTTACTTATCTCCGCTTTAGAATCGTCGAGGGTTATCAAGTTGATATACAGGAAAGTTATTATTATTTATTATTCGTCATCTGTCAAGAGTGTATAACATTTTACCTATCGTATCCAATTTTGGAATTACCTGAGATCGTGGTCTAATTAAACTACTAATCTCCCCCGGGTTATGTCATTTTTTCTGTTAAATGTATAACTCAACAAAACCTTTAAAATACAAACCGATAACCCAAGTTTCAATCAAACCGATGACGATATTCATCATTGTTCTAACTGTCAAAATACATCAACGCGATTTTTAACAATTATGTAATATGTCACTGATATAACAACTTGTAACACAAGTTAAAAATCAACTAAAAGTGTGAACAAACTTAGATTTATAAGTACAAGGAACTTTTGAGAATAGCAAACTCAGTTAGAATCGGACAGTAATCCGACATTTTGATGGCATTATTGTGTATTATAATAATAGTACAGCAGGTAAGTGTTTGTGTGGTGTAGGCATTCATTATAACTTGTAGGTGTGAAACTTGCGTATTTAATTTGAGCTAATATACAGGGGATCCTTAATTGGTGCCGAAGCGAAGATAAAGCTTTCAACCAACTCAAGCAGAGTGCTCCTTACCTAACTGGTTAAACCACATTCAGACTTCCTTCACCTCTATGAACGAAGTCTTTTTCTAAAGACTTTTCGAACGACCCTGGAATAGGGCCTTAGAATATACCCTATGAGTAAGGTGTTTGAATATACTTACAGCTAGGCCGGCTTGTCGTAAGAGGCGACTAAAGGCAGAGTATTAGGTGGGGTTCCGTCGCTCTGTCACCCGATGAAATACCACCCCATCAAGCTATAGGCCCCATGAAATGGTCGGAATAAGTCCCTGGCCATCTATCGCAACTTGGCTGATGGACCGGTTCGAGAAAAGGTTGGTTTAGGTGGTAGTCGATCCCAAGGTGAGATACCACCCCGCCACGCTGCACATTCCGCGATATCTTCAGGAGAAATCTTTGACTATGTTTCGGATGCATGGCTGATGGCCCGAACACGGAGATAAGTGACGATGGCACCTTATGATATAAAGAATTCCGGGCGTAAACTACTTTCCCATTCGGATCTCCGAGGGGAGGACTATGTTAGGGGCAACATCATTATGATAAATAACCAAACTTTAAGAAATTCATCATCGCATAATAGGGCTCGTTCTCGAGGCTCTGTCGACGTTCGATTGATAACGGCATTTTGTAATATCAGGGGCTTCGGTTTCACCAATACGAATGTAAATGCCGTCCACCAATATTTGCAAACATCGAAACCTGATATATTTGCCCTAGCTGAGCCCCAGGTCAATTCGTCAACTGATTAGACATATCTTCGTTGCTCACAATACGACTTACATTCCAGATTCTGTTTTGGGGGCATAGTTTGCGCCTTCGCGCGGTCTGATCTGGCTTGCCAGAGGATGGAGTCGTTGGAATCCAACAAGATGCACATCAGGTGGCTGAGAGTCGTGCTGAGGAATTCTGTTAAATTTCTTTGTTGTCTTTACTGCTCCCCGAATGACAACCGACCACCGACATTTTGCGAACATCTCTAACATGCCATCGATTAGATACACATCAACCACCCGGCTTCTGAAATTGCCGTCCCAAGGGGCTTGCGGAGATGTTCACTGTTTGCCAAAATTTGACTCAACTCGTGGAGGAACCTACGCGAGTTCTGGATACCTGAGGTGATTTTGCAAACACCCGGGATCTGTTTTGACATCCGAGCTGTGCAATTATACCGGGAAAAAAACCTACGCTACTGGGAAACTCAGATCACTGTTTGGTAACGGTGGCACAAACACTCGCATTTCAAGCGAATAACCGGCGTAAGCAGCTTCGCCATGTATGGAGGTATGCGGGTGCTAACTGGGTCGATACTAATTAATTAATTTTATGCCTGACTTGCAAGACAGAATATTAATGAGTCTGCGATTTTGTTTGGAAGTGTGTAACTTAAAAATTGTATTTACACTTGGTCAACGATTGCAAAGACATTTTATTGCCCCGTTTCCATGTAATTGGTTATTGTTATTATTATGATTAGCACAATGTAATGTATTTATTTTTGTGCCGTCATAGGGATTTTTCAGATGTAGTGTCTGGAAATCATGATCCGCCTGCGTATGCATTTGATTTCATGCACTTTCATAGGTACTCCTTGTATTCGTGCTGGATGGCCCCACAAGTAAGGATTAGGGGTGGTAGGTGTAACCGTTTCCTGAGCGGAGGAAAAGGCGTTGTAGGTCACGGTTACGCCAAACAAAACTTCCGCATGAATCGGGGTTTAATATTGAGCCGAAAATTGTTCAATATTTAAATGTGTGATTTTCCTCACGAGGTATTCCGTAACAATACTCTTACAACACTATAATAGAGGTTCTTCTGTACGCCGGCGACACAATTATCTGAACACACAGGAAGTCTGGAAAAAGCCTTAAAAATCGTATATGAACATTTCGACATCATAACAACCTTCTACAGGAAATCCCATTCACAAGAGGGGTTTTGAAGTACCCTAACATTTCAAAGTACGGTGTACATGAGTGGCGTGTAACCATCTACACACCCAAGTCAAAAGGAACTTATTCCAGATATGCAAATACCCATGGGCATAGCCACGAAGCGCCAGCAACTGAATATAGTAATCAAAGTAGTGAACATCCCAACGGAAAAACTGTGACTTACTTGCGAGTACACCGAGTTTTGCTCCATTGTTTAGGGTTAAGACCACTGTCCCATCAATCAAGCTGGTACCTATCCTGTTGAACAACGTGTCAATGTCCTTCATGACTTCAGCTGTATGAAAAGATCAGGTATTCTATAATAAAAGGTTTTCGAATAGGCTTCGCCGCTGTGGTAATCCCTTTAACCTATCATACTTAAAACAAATAATTCGTTTCTCAGTTGATGACTGTAATTTCAAACCTTCTAAGCCAAAGAAACAATACTTAGTCCTTCCACAGCCCAGTTAATTATAAAACCTACGTTGGTTGGACACGTGGAGGGCCTGAATTGTGTTGCGGGTGAAAACAAACAGACGAGGCTAATATTTTAATTGAAACCTGATCTTTATCAAACAGTAAATATTGTCAATTAGCAAGTGAATATGACACTCTCGTGTCAATATATATAACTCTGGTAATCTCATTGATTATTAGAAAACTATGGGAAAAATAATGCAAGTAAACACAACATCACGACTACTTATAGCTGCAATTCCATAACTCAGTGCCGCTGTATGACTAGCACTAATTTCAAATTCCAAAGACGCATTTTCCTCTATTCGTAGAGAAAATTTCTATTCAAAGCTAATTAGTTCTAGGTCTGCTGCTTGAACCATTATTTTGTATAATTACAGAATGAGGTCAGGCTCTGACGCACCTGTTGAAATATGAACTTTGTGTTATGCAATACACGTGTTAACGCTTTGACTTTGCTAATGCATATAATCCGGATTCGGTTTTGGTTTAAGGAATGAAATTATGGACACAAATTGAAACGCAATAAATTTGGCTCGCTCAAGATGTAAACAAATCTTGGAAAGTTTGAGGGATCAAAGTAGCGCCACTAAACTCCATATTATGAATTAATGATGTATTTCACGTTTTGAAACGGTCAGCCTTATCTATTTAGGTAGGGGCATGAAGATACCTAAAGGGACATCATCATCTGTTGATGTCAGTCTGTCAACTGACTTGATAACATTTTGACTTGGTACCGATTGAATTTTCTGGAGCTCAACAAATCTAAACATAAAAATGAAGGATTAACTGGCAAATACTGAAAACCTACCATAAAGAAATTAAATTAAATAAAAAGACGAACAACTAAACAACACCAGTGAATTTTATTTCTTTACTTTCGTTAATTTCTTAGATATTTTTGTGAACGTGTGTTCGGCGGAACAGGTGCTTAGGGGATTTAGTGAACTAGTTCCCGTGCCGGCACAACCAACCTTAAGCCCCCACACAACCACTCAACTGAAATGTTCCACTCCCATCACGCAAAAACATTAAAAATATTTCACCGAATTTCAGATCATCACTCCGTAAGCAAAGGATTTTTTTTTTTTTCCTTTTTATTAGATTTCTCTCGGGAGAGGCGAACCTATAGCGCCGAGTGGGCGCCCGAAATGCCATTAAATAACTGTTGCAGTTCTTTTTGAACAGTTGCAAGTTGTAACGCTCCGGGAACACTCGCGTGGGAAGGGAGTTCCACAGCTTCCCCGCTCTGTAACGGAACGAGTTCTGATGCAGGAATGTTCGCGCCGTCGGGAGATGAACCGCAAACGGGTGCGATCCGTCGGATTGTCTTGTTGAGCGCATATAAACAGAATTGCGTGGAACAATACCAAGAATCTCCGAAGAACAGTACCCGTGATAATATCTGTAAAACAGACAGAGGTCGGCTACGCGCCTTCGATGTGATAGCGACTGTAGTCCCGACGTCAGCGCCGGGACCCCGACCAGGCGGATCGTTCGTCTCTGTATGCTGTCAAGTAGGTCGAGGATATGTTTAGGATCCGAGCCCCAAACATGAGAGCAATATTCGAGCGCGGGTCTAATTTGGGATTTATATAGGAGAAGAAGTTGGGCCGGAGTAAAATATTTCTTCGCTCTAAAAGGATAGTTCAGTTTTCCTGAGGCTGACCTGGCGATACTCGACACGTTTTTATGCCATGATACATTCCCACACACCGTGACGCCGAGCAATTTCAAACTTTCCCCAGCCTCGAGGGTCCGGCCATTCATATTCAGCTGTGGAACCGATGATGCACTTTTCTTTGTGAATGTTGTATATTGTGTCTTCGCTGCATTGAAGTCTACGACATTGGTCCAGCCCCACTGCAGGACCCTATATAGACCCTGATTCAGAGAGTCAATCTGTCTACATCTCAGCTGATGCGACGTAGATGCACCAATCTGCCGAGCACTCGAAATGGAGGAAACAAGCGTACTATCATCCGCAAAACTGAACACTTTGTTATCCGTTGTCTCCAACAAATCATTTATGTGAAGCAAAAACAAGGTTGGAGCCAATATAGAACCCTGGGGCACCCCCGAATCAACAGGATACAGATCCGAACACTCGCCGTCCACAACAACCCGGATCGATCGATTCTCAATGAAGCTTTTCGTCCAGTCGCAAAGCTGTTGGGAAAGTCCATATGAACGAAGTTTGCTCATCAATGCCTCGTGCCAGACGGGGTCAAAAGCCTTGGAGATATCCAATGCGACCGCCCTTGACTCACCATGCCGTTCAATCGCAGATGCCCATATATCGGTTATAAGTGTCAAAAGGTCTCCCGTGGTTCGCCTGCCACGGAATCCGTATTGGCGGTCATTCAGAGGTCCGTTGCATTCCAAATACTTAACTAACTCTGTATTGATGACTTTTTCCTTAGATAAAAAGACAGTAATGCTATCGGATGGTAATTTTGTGGGAGACACATTTTTCCCGTCTTTGGGATTGGCTGAACTCGAGCGATTTTCCAGCAGGCAGGAGAGGTCCTCCGTGCATAAGATAAGCGAAAAAGTCTGCCGAGAACCGGCGATAGTTCTGGAGCACAGTTCTTAAGGTCTATTGCTGATATTTCGTCCGGGCCAGTTGCCTTTCTACAATCCAGTTCACGTAGAATGCGTTGAATAGTGCGCGGACGAAATCTCACATTCCGCATGGAAGACCGTACCGGCGCGATCACAGGTGTCTCCAAAAGGGCGGGATCGAGGTTTGAATTCGCGGAAAATAAATTCGCGAACACTTCAGCTTTATCCTTTGAATTCGTGACTAACGTCCCGCTGTCTGTCACCAACGGAGGAAAAGAGGACGATCCGAAGTTACCGCTGACAGCCTTTGCCATTGACCAGAAGGAGCGCGAACCAGTTGGGCACTGAAGGAAGCTGTGAGCCTTCTTCGTGGTATCAATCGCCTGGTTGCACGCGTTTCTGATTATAACAAAGTTCGTTCTGCTATCATCGGTCGGATTGGAGCGCCATTGTTTAAAATCTCTATTTTTTGCCGCTGTAATCAGCTCGCATCTTTTATCAAACCAAGGTTTATCAGACGAACTTCGTTTGATGGAATGTGGAATATACATCTCCATCCCCAGAAGAATAATCTCTGATACCGATTGCGCGCAAGTGTTAACATCGGAGTTTCCGAAGCACACCTCGGACCATGGAAAGGATGCGAAAAAATCTCGCAAATCGTCCCCGTTAGCAGCCCAATACTTCCAGACATGGCGCAGCTGCCTAGGACGGTTATTTGCTTGATATGCAAGTCCTTGCGGGACAGATACCAAGCAGTGATCTGAATTTTCCAACGGCGCAGAAACCTCTACGGTATAAATACTCGGTTCGGATGTCAAAAACAGATCCAGGGTGCTCGCCTTGGGCATCCGGCACTCGCGTTAGCTCCCCCACGAGTTGAGTCAAGTTATGGCTTACAGCAAACATCTCCGCCAGCCTCCCAGCCCCCAGCCTCGTCGGTTCTGTTAGAATGTAACAACCAGCCGGAATTGAGCACATTAAAATCGCCAAGGACAACAATTTCAGAAGCTTGGTGGTTAATCTGTATCCAGTCGATGGTATGTGAAAGATGTTCGAAAAATGTCGCCGGTCGATCGTCATTCGGGGAGCGGTAAAGACAACAAAGAAATTTAACGGAATTCCTCAGCACGACCCTCAACCATATGATGTCCATATTATTGGTTTCCAACGCCTCCACCCTCTGGCAAGCTAGATTGGACCACGCGAAGACGCAGACTCCGCCCTTAAAACGGAATCTCGAGTGTAAGTCGTATCCTGAGCAACGAAGATATGTCGAATCAGTTGACGAATCGACCTGGGTCTCAGTTAGGGCAAGGATATCAGGTTTCGTTGTTTGCAAATATTGGTGGACGGCGTTTGGATTCGTATTGGTGAAACCGATGCCCCTGATGTTACAAACAGCCGTCATTATTGTAGTTCCAGCATATGTTAAGTAAAATTTGTAAATAAAAAAAGAAATAACAATTCGTGGATTGAAGATTAAACATTTTCTCGTGTTGGGTCTTTTTTTCATTTAATTAATTTCTTTTAAGTATTGTAAAGGTAATATCGTCTGTTAATATATGATAATTTAGAACGAAGAAGTTAAAATTGCCAAAACAGACTAATTTTGGTTTTTTACTGCAATTTATTTTTTCAATTAAATTGACAACGTTTCGATCAAGTATTTGATCCTCTGCAGGTCTAAAAAAAATGTTATAATGATGTTAAAAACCTTCATAGAAACCATAAGACACACAATAATTAAATTAAACTAAGCTTACCAGCAATAATTTGGAACTAGTACAGTATAGCAGGTATATACCTGCGCTCACTTAGTGGTTTGTTTATGTATGATGGAGCATCCGTTTTGATTGACTATTTTAGTGTTTTGACTTCTCTGTCAAATTATTGGCAGAGTAATTTTAATTTTTATTTATTTAACTTATTTAATTTACTGCACTAGTTCCAAATTATTGCTGGTAAGCTTAGTTTAATTTAATTATTGTGTGTCTTATGGTTTCTATGAAGGTTTTTAACATCATTATAACATTTTTTTTAGACCTGAAGAGGATCAAATACTTGATCGAAACGTTGTCAATTTAATTGAAAAAATAAATTGCAGTAAAAAACCAAAATTAGTCTGTTTTGGCAATTTTAATTTCTTCGTTCTAAATAATTTCTTTTAACTTTACTTTTATGTCTATTTATTCTGTAAAAAAATTTCATCCGGACAACAAAAAACTGTGTACTTTACGATAGAATTGGCGCAAGGCATTATTGAGACATTTGCCATTCGTAACTGTAAACTGTAAATTACAAAACATATTGCGGAACATATTGTGAAACATATTGCGGGAATATATTGCAGGAATATGGAAACAATCAAAACTGAGCGTATGTGGAAACCACTAATTAAAAGGAGTCTAGTTTAGAGTTTTAAAATTTAAATGAAAATGATTAAACATGAAATAGGAATAAGATAAAAAAAGACATTCGACAAGGTTAACAAACAAAAGATCACATAAGGCGAAACACTCTACTATTCTATAAAAAATTTTCTCCGGGCAACAAAAATGGTATACTCGACGAAAGTTGAGCAAGTTCATCGCTGAAACATTTGTTATTTAATTTGTGAATTGAAAAATTCTCTTCGTGGATTGAAACAAGTAAAAACATATTCACGGATCATATAAATAATGTTTCCACCCATTGGTGTTTGTCCTGGATAGAGCTACTTATCGTGGATTAATAACTACAAATAATAGGTTTCCAGTGTGCCTTGTCGGCCACACTATGCTGGGGAATTGGAGTAACTAAATATATATAATTTTTGAAACATCTAAGTACGTAACTTCCAGTTGGGGAAGTTGCAATTGAAGAAGTAACTATCGAAATGAATGGGAACAAATCGGAAAAAGGGAAGGAGCGTAGCTCTATGGAACCTCTATTACTTAATTGGATTCAAGAGTTTAGTTGAGCAGTTTTACAATTTGTCTCAAGACTACTAAAAATGGGACACAATCGTGATTGTTGAAGAAAGATGTTAGGCATTAAAAACAGTTCGTTTTTCACACTATTTTCAAACTTAAGTTTTTGAGCATTGAACGATTTTTAATAAACGGTGATGAATTCCTCCGGGGTAATCTTCTTCCTTAAGATGATGTTTATTATTATTCGGATTAACCGTCGATATTGGGGGAATTTTTTTTAAAGACCCAGCTTGGATTAAAACTTAAATAAGGAAACAAGTTTAAAAAACTGTTCTTCTAGTGCTGAAGAATGTAAAAATGTTTTGTTGTATTACCTAACAAAGGAGTCGAGCATTTTTTTTTAAAGCGGCAGTCCAATTCGTGCTACTTTCTCAAATCAAATCTTTCAGTCTTCCATTTCACCAGCAATGAACATGTCATTATATATGCATTATACATTATAATCAAATTCAAGGTATGCCAATGTATAAAGCGTCATGCGAGAGTACCTTTAAAGTTCATGGCAGTGCGAAGCTGACACCTTTAAAATGACTTATATTTATTGCGTTGAATACCGAAAGTCACCTTCCATCTGCAAATCACATTTCTCCCTAATCCATCCCATTTTATTCATTAGGAACCTCCCTGGCATAAATTTCCGCTTATACATTTCGACAAACACCATACAAGTGATTGCCCACTAATTAACATTGCGACCGCAATTGTCATCAAAGCAAATTCAGAGATTGACAGCTGATCTACTGTGCTCACATCTAATCACTAAGTCTCTTAGCCCAAGAACTTGAAGTTCATTACTAGGCGATGCAGCTTAATGCGAACTCAAGTGTTCAACTCCCCCGCCTCACCTGCCCTAGTCCACACTTGACAATATACCAAATACCGAACTACAAGCACGCAATCTGGCATCGAATCAATTATATACTAACCTGAAATTACCATGCATCACCTCAACACTGGCGTTAATGAGCGCCACGAAGACACAGCTGACGAGCGCACTGAGGACCACACCGAACATTTTCGTAGAACCCGCCACACGAATAACCTTGTAGTGCCCCACTGGAACAGATTGACCACAAACACTGTAATGGCACTGTCGTGTCGTTCTCCAATTGCAAAATGTATAAATACACCACACGACACACATAAAACCAAAATAATAAAAATGCAAAATCAACTAAAACTAAAACTAAAGCTAAAACTAAAATAGAACAACACTTATATTTTTGTTTTGTTATTGCAATTAAGGCGCGATATAATGTACTGGATGACAATAGCGACGAGACAACGTTAACTACTGAAGACCGGTCAAAGTCAATTAGCTTGCATTTAGTGCATGCTGCTAGCTTGAGGGCGTATTTGAGGTACTCTGCGGTAGATATACCTGTGCCTGAGTCTGTATCTGGTACTACGTTTTTGGCACTTTCCAGGCCCGCTACGTTGAGCGCAGACAGTTGTTGATTTACCGACTGTAAATCGTGAATTAACTACAACGCTACTACACAGCAGCGCACAGCTACTTTAGGCATCCCTCTAGGTAAACGAGATCCAGCTGTTGAGTTGTTTCTCTCCGACCAATGTCCTAATGCTAATTTTCTTTTTGCGACGACAGGGGAATGAGGCGTTAGTCTTTACTTGTCCAAGGTGCATACACTCTACACTTTTATCGAGATAGGTCGGGGGTCGGAAAGACTTAGCAAGCGATAGAGTGATGTAGAGAGAGGGAGAGAGAGAGAGATCGAGTGGAAGAGGTAGAGACAGAGACAGATAGCTAATGAGAGCAAAGACCGTCCAAAGAAATCTAATACTTGTGTGTCAGAAAAGGTCTGATTCGAAATAGGAGGTTGAAAAGTGGCCTACCTTGAATAGCAATGAACTTGACACCGTCTGGGACTTTGTTACGATTTCCAGTGATACGAAAGCGGATAACAGTTGCAGGTTACTTGCCCTACAAATATCGAGATCTATCGACACAACAAATAAATTACTTTGATTAGAAAATCTGAACTGTTCAAAATAAGCAAACGGTGGGTCAGTTGCCCCCTTTGCACTTTCACGTTTTATATGTAGTATTACTTGCTTCTCAATCACTTCTGCATATTGCAGCAATATCTATCATCGAATCAATAGTTAGATCATCAAACTTTCACATCGATTACCTCAGTGATCACTTCAATGGACCTCGTTCCGAGCTAGGCAATTCAAACAGTATCTATCGCAGTTCTATTGGATTGCTTTGAGCGTTTTACGATATCAACTAACTAACAGCGCGTTGATTTGTGATGTACTCGGACACAAAGTAGTCACGTGGCAAGTTTAGTTCTTCTTTTAAAGGACACAACTATACATTAAGAGATGCATTGTAAAGAAAGTTCACGAGGGCATCTCAATCTTCTAACCATCCAATGCATACGGATTGTGGAGGAGATTACTTGTTTATCCATTTACCAATTACAGACATGGAGCTTAGAACTTTACAGCGTCACTGAAACCTGTGTCGTATTCTTTCCTAGTCTGTGCAACTTTCCAATCCCACACGATTTCGCATTAAGGGTATCTTCCCATATATGTGCCGAAATTTAGGGGAAAGTGTCCATTAATATCCTTAAAAGGTTATTGATGTAAGCTAGATGGGTTAGAAATGCCCCGATGGTATGGCAAAACACCGAGTGGACAGTGGATAAAGTAAGGGGGGTTAATAAAATTCAACACCAACAGTGGTTACATCAACGGGGTTACTTGGAACACCTCTAATCCGGATGCCAATATCGAACGTAGTGCGAAATCGTGCTGTCTAAGAACAAAGATAAGCTAGGGAACTTAACTATACGATACATAGGTCCAGAAGTTTCGAGTATATAGGGTGCGATCTAACTTCGGCATCCAGTTCTCTTTTCAAGATGGATAAGCACACTTAGGATGATTTCACTGTTGGATTTTTACCTGGTTCAAATGGTAGCCTTACCAAATTCATGACAACGCGTTATTTTGACATTTCCGTCCTTCTCCTAAATCTCCCTCGGCTATCTATCTCTCAGGACGAATTCCGTCGGGTGTGGAAAACCTCGATACACAAGAAGGGATCAAAAAGTAAAATAATATATCATCATTCCATTGCTAAACTTTCACATGTACCCACATTTTTTGAAAGTAACCAATGCGAAATCTTAAGCTTTTAGTGCAGGTCCTGAATTTTCTCCAGCCAAAACGGAGAATGGCGAGAAATACGATGCTAATCCAATTGGCAAACCTCCGGTTGGTAGAAACCTTGACGTGGTGCGGGGGCTTAAACTACCATGAATCACTCAGGCTATGCTCACGGAAGCATACGCCTCCAGTAGGGCCACCCATGTCAGACAAGCTAGCGAGAAGTCACAAAGATTTACCACCCCTAATCCAGGGTGTTACGCGCCACCGTGCCCATTGGATGGTTTGCAGCCAGGGGTATACCGACTATACTATAACGGCGCCTCTCTGACACCGGGTCGAATCAGAGCAGTAAGCAGACCTTACCATATCAAATAGGGGCTATGACTATTTGAAACCCCAGAGTGTTCGCACGAAATGAATGATCAATATACAAAAAACCATCTCACGAAAAACCCGGTAGGCGTAGGTGTGATGAGCCGACAATACTATAAGGGAACAAATCATCAAGAAAACACCGACTCGGCAAAAAGAAAACGTAGGGAAAAACGGAAAAAGCGGGATATACGCGTCCTCACGTGGAATGTTATAATGGACATCGCCGCGCTTCAGGAAGTCCGACTCCCACATCAAGTAATCGAAACCAATGGATTTACAATGGGGGTGGAGGTACCGATGCACATAACCTCGGAACCGGCTTCATCATAAGCAAGAAGATTACGCCCCATGTAAAAGATGTGAAATATATTAATGAGCGAATGTCTGTGCTAAAAATACAGACCCCATTGTACAATTATGTATTTATAAACGTTCATGCCCCAACAGAATCTACGGACGAAAAAACGAAGGACACGTTCTACGGGACCCTAGAGGACGTATTCCATCGGATCTCATCATTCGATGTTAAAATCCTCCTCGGGGACCTCAATGCGAAAATTGGAAAGGAAGATATCTTCCAACCAACTATAGGTAAAGAAAGTCTACACAACGTTTCAAATGATAATGGAATTCGAATTATCACGTTCGCTGCGTCAAAAGATCTGTTAGTGTAAAGCACGATGTTCAAGCACAAGCAAATTCTTAAAGCCACATGGATATCACCCGACGGCGTAACGCCTAACCAAATAGACCACCTCCTCATAGACAACAGACTCCTTGACGTAAGATCATATAGAGAAGCAGATTGCGACTCCGATCATCTTCTAGTTATGGGCAAAATCAGTAGTCGGCTCGCAGCAAACCCACATGGGCAGTCACGGAGACGAGCAAAAAGTTCGACATTGATAAACTAAAAGACCTGCACAAAAGGGCTGAATATCAAGACGAACTAACGAATCGATTTAGCATTCTAGAAAATCGAAGCAGTGAGGAAGAGGAGGCCAATAGTGTAGACACTAAATGGACATCGATCAGAGACACAATCAAACAGCCCAAAAGGTATTGGGATTTAAGAAAACAATTAAGTCCAAACCTTGGTTTGAAGATTAGTGCAGGGCGAAGAACGAGGAACGCAAACGCCCCAGAGTGATCCACTTACAAAGATGAAGTCAACGCAGGAAGATACGCGACGATACGGAAAGAGAATGACACTCTTCAAACGCAAAAAACGCGAATGGGAGAATACTGTGGGGTTTCTCTATTCTACATGAGAACCAACCCACAATCTCAACCACAATTTCCACCTTATTTCGACCGCTTTCAGCGTGTCATACATACCCATTTCCTTTATATGTTATTCACCTGAAATACATGATTTCCCCAAGGACGCATAGCTAAACTCATTATCCTATGCAGATAATGTATAATTGAGTTTAGCTACTATCTTCGCCATACGGCAATACTATTGCTATAACCATGGGATTTCAACCGGAAAAACCATTCGTATTGGTTGGCAACAACCAAGTCAAATCAAGCGACGCGGTTGCAGCATCATCCATTGGCTTGGGTATTTACCAACATTCCATAGAGTTTTTCCCACGATATTTTATCCCTAGCCGACGCGGCGTCCTATTGACTTTTCCCAGATCACCCATTCGCTTGGGATCAATGATCTCTATTTGCAGGTGAATAACATCAGCTAGGTTCTCCTCTCCTTCGCAGTTCTGTCTTTCCACGGTTCAATGTTCTGTGACTACACCATAGCCGTACCACTGGGTCAGTAGGTCATGTCAGTAGCTGCATTTGATACCAACATACACAACCAAAGCTACCCTGAGATCACAGCACATCATGTTTCTGTTCTCTCATTCTCAATGTCCGTCAATTACACAATTAACAGAAGTTACCCACACTTCGACGGGCGTGGGGTTGAGAGAGCAGAGGCGTGGTCTTTTTTGGTTGTCCTGTGTGTGGAATGAAATACGAATTTCATCCCTGATTCGAGCAGTCACTAACCAACCACCATCGCGCGTAGTTACGCTGTCGCTCGGGCCAAAAATTAATTTCGCAAATTTTAAAGCGTCGGGTGAAATCTGTGGTATATGCAGTTCCAGTGTAAAATTGTCGTGAAAGTTTTCACAGTTTTTAACAAATTCTCAATAGGCCTGACCCTTCAAATCGAACTATTACTTAGTTGCCGCCAACACGTTTTGCATCGTAATTATTTTTGAAACAAGTGCCAATTAGCCCCGGAATACCCTTTAGCCGTAGTGAAAATAAAGAACAAATAAAAAAAAAACTAATTGAACACAGAAACAATCAGTGCGTTTTATTTATTATCTCTCCTCTTGGAATTCATCATCATCATCATCATCATCATCATCATCGGCGCTACAACCGGGAACCGGTCTTAGCCTTATTTAGCAAGTCCTGAGGCTTGTAAAATTTTCCATAATGATTTGTTTTTCCGGGCAAGGTCATTAGTCTTGCGCCACCTCTTGGAATTACGGTGAATAATTTTCTCGGATCATCGTTGGGGATTTCAGTGAAACTGTGCCCGTGTCTTGGCACCAACTTTACCCCCACAAGACTCGTATCGAAAAAATCCTAGAAAATTCCAGAGCAAAGAACATTAGAGATATGTACGCCGGCATAAATTCAATTAGAAATGGCTACCGAGGGAGAGCCAAAATAATTCGAGACGCAAGCGGCTGTCTGGTCACAGAAACAAACAATATCGTGACAAGATGGAAGCAGTACTTTGAAAACCTGCTCAATGTACGCACCCATCAAACACAAATAAACGCAACAGACGTACATACAGCCGAACCTCAGACCCCAGAGCCCTCTTACGACGAAATTATAAACGCAATAAATCGATTGAAAAACAACAAGGCTCCCGGAGTCGACTGCATACCGGTAGAGTTTGTGCAGCATGGAGGAGAGGCAACCGCTCGAAAGATCCACCAGCTCATCAAAACAATATAGGATAAGGAAGTCACTCCGGAAGAATGAAAGACCTCAATAGTCGTTCCCATTTTCAAAAAAGGCGACAGTACTGACTGCGAAAACTACAGAGGAATATCATTGCTCCCAACCACATACAAAATATTAACAAATGTCATACTGGCGAGAATCACACCGTACGCAGAAGAAATACTGGGAGACTACCAATGCGGATTCCGTAGGAACCTGTCAACAAGCGACCAAATGTTCACAATAAGGCAACTGCTGGAAAAGAAGTAGGAATACGGAGAGACGGTTCACCAACTGTTCGTTGACTTTAAAAAAGCCTACGACGCAGTCGCAAGACAGATTCTACCATATTGTAGTTTTGCTGGGAATCCCGAAAAAATATGCCGCCCTCATTCAAATTTGCATGGACGAAACAAAGGGCGAGTTAGATTAGAAAACCAAGTTTTAGAACCATTTGAAACCCGGGGCGGACTAAAACAGGACGATGGCCTATCACCGTGTCTTTTTAACCTTGTCCTCGAGTATGTCATCAGAAAGGTACAAGGCGACAACATGGCCGGATCATCCCTGAATGGGGTCACACAAGTGGTCGCATATGCGGATGACATCGCCGCGATAATCTAGAAACTGGAAGTAAGAAGAGTGAAATCATCATGCAAGCGGCAGAAGAGGTGGGCCTAAAAATAAATAAAGACAAAACGAAATACATGATTACGGCGAGAGCAGGTGGACCTCAGGGAACACATATAAACGTCAGAGGCAAGATATTTGAAAAAATTAAAGAATTTAAATATCTGAGAACGATACTGACGGCCAGTAACGAAATGTCAAAGGAAATTAACAAAAGACTACACTCTGGCAACGCTAGTTGGCACACAGCCAGTAAACTGCTGAAATCCAAACTGCTATCACGTAACATAAAGTTCCGTGTCTATAGAACCATAATCATCCAGATTGTTGTATACGGATGCGAAACATGGGCTCTCACAAAACGGGAAGAAAACAAATTCCGCGTATTCGAGAATAAAGTGTTAAGGGGTATCTTTGGCGGTAAATATGACGAGGAGGCAGAACAATGGAGGAAACTTCACAAGCACGAATTCGAAGAGCTATACCTGTTATCATCCAGCGCCGTGCTTCCTGGTTAGAGGGAAGAGCGTGGACCTTTTATTTTATTTTCTTTAAGTATAATTCATTATTTGCCGAGTCTATCGCAATTTGTGAGAATTTGAATTTCTCTCTTTATTATTTAACGCAAACTCCGTTATTTCGCCAGATAAATAGTTTATAAATAACGCAGTTAAAATATCACTTCCCTTTTTATCAAATCAATTCGAACGTTAATCTACTTTCACTTTTAAGCGTTTTTATCGTTTATTAAAATTCGTATTTATTCTCGTCTCTCTCGTCTCTCAACTATAGTTTCTCAACTCAGTTAACTTCATCTCGTCTAACGCAACTGTAAACTGAACTGTACTGAACTCAACTTCGAACTCAACTTCTAATCTCAACTGTATATTCTTTTCTCAACTTCCTCTGAACTTAACTGTCTGAACTCAACTAAAACTCAACAGTGTGAACTCTATTTCTCAAACTGACTTGATATAGAATATTGTGGATGTTTATTTATGATACATATTAAATGAGGATGTTAGATATGTTAGGAGAATGTTTTAAGGATGTGTTAGATAAATAATGAGATTCAGTGTTAAAGTTAATAATTATAAGGACAGTAGTATTCTGGAATACTACATACCGCAAACCTACAATAGTGAGAGTAATCGAGTTGCGAAGATTAAGATGGGTCGGACATGTGGCGCGAATGGGCAATGAAAGGAATTCTTGACGGTAGACCAATGGGAAAGAGACCGGTAGGACGGCCGCGACGGAGATGGGAGGACAATGTTAGGTTTGACCTTGAGGAGATCGGATCAGATGGTCAAGCGTGGAGGGAGAGTGCACAGGATAAGATGAACTTCATGAATTTATAATAATAATAATAATCCAATTGGCAATCCCTCCGAAAATACAGCTTTTCAGTTAATCATCTTCGAGTTTGATGAGAGCCTATACTATAAAAAGCAATATCATCATCATCATTGGCACTACAACCGAGAACCGGTCTTGGCCTTATTTAGCAAGTCCTGAGGCTTGTTAAATTTTCCATAATGATTTGTTTTTTTCCGGGCAAGTTCATTAGTCTTGCGCCAGAGGTTCCCTGACGGGGAATCGAACCCCGGTCTCCCACGTGACAGGCGGGTATACTAACCACTATACTATCGAGGAGCTAAAAAGCAATATCCCCTTACCCGAAAAATCGTCGATTTTAGGACTTTTATCTTAGCTGGTTGTGTGGCTAATTCTGGTGTTTTTTCAGATAGCCATTAAAGTCCCCTCGTTTTATTTTAATCATACACGATATTCAGCGACTAATGAAACACTCCCACACTCCTTCGATGTAGACGACACAAACATTTTCAAAGCTATTTTTTGATCCCAAGACTTAAGAAACCTCCATCTGGTGCCTCAAAAACTGAATACTGCCAAATATCAATGCATAGCCTTTTCACGTAGGTACATAAATTCTCCTCCCTGTTTATATTTTCTCCAGGATCAGCCGACAGCACATGTTCAGCCATATTGGATTATTGACGACATAATCCATAAATCCAACTTCCCATTCAGCTTCATTAAGCACTGGCCCAATGAATTTTTCACCCCATACATAACAAGATGTTAGATGATTTTAATCGGCGCAGTCTTGAAGTGGTTCAGTCAAGTTTGGGCGCCCTTGCACGTGCCTAGAATTTAAAGCTTATAGCGTCGATGTCTACGATATGCTCTTGAGGCAATTCGCATTGAAACCAATCACCTGTACCGCGTCCATATAAAGACCACCTGAAACTTGTTAACCTTGGCTTCCTTGCAAGGCATAGGAGACGCTATCTTCGTTCATCAACTCCTCTCAGGATCTGTCGAGATTGCGCAGTTTTTCCCAACATCATTTTCTTCAAACTTTCAACATTTCCTTAGTTTAACTTTAAAGTACCAGTGCTGATGTATCCCTTTAAAATAGGATATTACTTCTTCAATTTCCCACACGTAACTTTCAAATTTGCCTCACGTACCCATCTCCAGATTTTTTAGAGGTCAACAGTATGCTACGCGTGAGCGAAGATTTATCGATATAGGAAAATCTCTGAAGGCTTCGATGGAATATTTCAAATCGTTCGAATCAGCATGAGATCACTTATCCTACGAGATTCCAATAAAAGGATTCGAAGGACGGGCCGTCAGTTAATATGAACAGGAGCTGCCGCCTTAACCATTTTGCACTACGTATAACCCTGAAAACGAAAGCGAAGGAATAATATATGCAAATTATATGCCAGGATGATAGTTGGCCGTTCAATCATCATGGATGGGTTTTTAATATGGGTTTTCGAGACGTAGAATATTTTCTCTTCAGCTGTCTGGGTAGAACGTCCATAATCGATGGCCACGGTCATGCTTTTGTATACCCGTATTGAAATCACGCACTTGTACATTGATTGTTGATGGGGCAACCTGACTGAGTAGGATCCACTTCGAATCACATGAAGGACATTCGACTTAAGAAACTATCCACCATTCAAATAATACGATAATGTTGCCCCACCGCCGTTGTGATAAAACAATTATTGGGCTTACAACCTTATTTGTAGATGTAGACCCTGTTTAAATCCGTTAACGACAAACTGCTCATTTATGGGACAACAACAGTTCTTGAATGTAGCTATAATTTGTTGGTCATACTCCTGAAATTACCAGGTTACGCGAACAATAGGTTAGAAATACACAACTGTTCCAATCGCACAGTGAATGTCATTCGCATATATACTGGGGGCCTACCATAGCCAACGCATGCCAACTTTTCGTTGAAATCGGAAAAGGTGGATGTGCCACCTTGACATTGTATTTCGCGATTCGTTGTATTGCACGTACTTTATAGAAAATCGTGAGGTCTTTACTTTACGAACACCTAAACGCTGTTTCACCGGGGGTTTAATTAATATGGAAAGTAAATGAACGTCGACTATTCTGTGAATGGCTAATCACCTTTTTCCTGGCTTTGGAGTTTAAGTCTTGCTATAATAATTGGCTCTATTCACAATTTTTTTCCTATAATTAAAAACTATTTATAAAAGGACTTCACACGGAAGCTCGGAGGAAATTTATACACCTCTCCACTCATAACAGAAGTTATTGCAACGTGTAGTTACTTTAAAAAAAATGAGGTAATTTTATAAATAAATATCGGGTTTTCCAATCGGGACTTGACAACTTTTCACTAATCAGCACCCTTTCACTAATCATCGAACTGTCACTGTCAATTTATTCAGTAAACTCAACATTTTCATCATGGTTAAGTACACGAACGAACAACGTCTGCAAATTGTAAAAATTTACTACCGAAAAAAAGTTGTCAAGTCCCTATTGGAAAACCCTATATATGGAAGATCCTTCAAGTGTGCTTAGACAAGGGTTGGCTCTTTAATGGTGCGAATATCGGTATTGACAATGGGTCGTGTTACGGATCATCAATATGGCTTCAGAAAGGCGCGATCGACCATCCACGCCATCAAAACAGTGGTCGGTATGGCACCCGAAGCAATAAAAGGTAAAAAATGGAAAGGAGGAACAAAGAAATACCGTGCCGTGGTAACACTGGGTATAAAAAACGCCTTTAACTCGAAGCGCTGGTTGTCCATCAGAAAAGTCTTTCGTCGAAAGGGTATTCGACCCTATCTCTTAAAAAACGTCATAAGCTATTTCACCAATAGATAGCTCATGTATGATAAGGACCAGCGCAAAAAATCTATGTCTCGGCAGAAGTTCCTCAAGGGTCGGTACTTGGTCCGCTTCTGTGTAATATGATGTACGATGGAATTTTACAAATCAAACTGCCACTGGGAGTGGAAATTATTTCTTTCGCAGACAACATTGTGGTTGTAACAATCGCTAACCATATAAACGCGATAGAAACGGCCACACTAGAGAGGCAATTCCACGAATTAAAGAATTGCTACAATCCGCCGGTCTAGAACTAGCTGATCACAAAACGGAGGCAGAAGTTCGTAATGGGTCAGTGCTTGGTCTACTCCTGCGTAATGTTATGTACGATTGGATTTTACAAATCAATCTGCCATTGGGAGTGGAAATTGTTAGCTTCGCAGACGACATTGTGGTTGTAACAATCGCTAAACATATAAACACGATAGAAGCGGCCACACTAGAGAGGCAATTCGACGAATTAAAGAATTGCTACAATCCGCCGGTCTAGAAATAACTGACCGCAAAACGGAGGCAGTCCTAATAACTAGTCAAAAGTGTGTGGAATATTTTAACGGAAATCGGAACATACGATTAAAGGAAGCAGTTGAGTATTTGGGAGTCATTCTGGACTAAGATTTAAGTAGAGTATGCGAGTAAGAAGCCACAGGCGAACAGGCAGCCCTCACCGGTATATTTCTAAACATCAATGGACTGGAATATAGTAAAAGAAATGCCCTGACAAGGTTGTTCACATTCGTGCTGGCCTATGCCGCTACAGTGGAGGCAGAAGCTCACAAAAGAATGATGAGAGCAACGCACAGGTTTTGTGCATTAAAGACTGGTTTCAGGACTATCTCCGATGAAGCAGCGTTTATTAAAGCCAGACTACTCCCCATGGGCCTACTATCTGAGGATATGCTTCGAATCTATAAAACTGAGAGTCACAAGGAATGAAGTGCTCGGCGACAAGGCGACGGTGGGCTAGAAGAAAGAGAAGCTTCTATTGCTTCATGACCGGTAAGATGGAACCTGAGCTTAAAGGGCAGATGAACTTTTAAACTCATCCCATCCGTGGAAGTTGGATAAAGTAATCAGATGGGAACGGCAACTAACACCTTTCGCAGTCGTTGTCAGGGCACGGTGGTTATCGGAAATACCTAAACCGTTTTGGCACGATAGTTTACCTCTCTGTCCACACTCCGAAGAGCGAGAGGGGGATGCTAAACACATATGGAGCTGATTCATATAATGGAGAAACAACCTACCAAGCCATAGGCAACTCATTAACTTTATGATGCGGTCAGAGGAGTGTAGGACCGAACTCTAGAAACCTTAGTACAAAATAACCTGCGCGAACTCGAAAGAGCAAGACAATAAATTACAGGAAGTAATCGGAGACCTGTGGGGAGGAAGTGTATTATGCCAGGAATATGCACTCGGTTCACCTTCCTCCTCCATCATAAAACGTAAGTTCCACCGCAGCAGACTGTTCATCGAACGCGGAAGGATGAACGATAACATCCAGGAAACTGCAGCACAGGAAAAAAAAATAAACGCACTGTCTATTGGTGATCACCGTTTTTTATTATTTTAATTGCTAGTTTCTTTTCACATTTTACAGCATTGTATTTGGACCGCGGTCACTAGAGAAATTACTTTTAATCGAGTATTTTTGCTATCAACTTAATCTGACTCAATTTTTACAACTCCGGTATATACGCGTCCTCGGCGCGCGACGAGGAGCGGGAGCGGCACGACCGTGGTGGTTGGCGGATGTAATAGGACTCTGCGATAAACGGGTCGTGCAGAACCGACTCGCTAATGGGGTGAGTGTCCCCGAGAGAGAAAGTGTTTCTCTCCACTAAGGATACGTTTTACCTACCACAAGAGAGACATAAAGTCTCTCTTGGTGGAAAAGAAAACCAGATCTCGTAATGGAGTTCATGGTAGTATGTGTGCATGGGTGATCGTGGGGATCATAATATTCAACACACGCGCGAAGGCGATGGATAAACAAAGCAGACAGGCGGTAAGGACAAAGGGACCGTGAAGATCGTTGGTAGTACACATGTATGTGTGTACATGGGTTCTTTCATGGGACAAACCATGAGAACGAACCTGAAATGACGAATAGGACATAGGGTGTATCCATAAGATGTGAGTTCGATAAAGCAAACAAACCGAATCTCCTTGGATGCTAATGTTTTTTGTTTGGTCATGCCGCTGCTGATGAGAAGCAGATCCCGAAATATTAGGAGACAAAGGGAACGCTTAGGTCTTTGTCTAAGATATGCATTGCGGCTAAATAAATAGACGGCAATGCAATGTGGAAATGCGCTAATTGTTTTAGCTTGATTACCGGGATGTGGTGTTCATGGCAATTGCCTGTGCTGTAGGATTTAATTGATGCCTTAAGACGCGAGATGCGTATATTTGTTTTGGTCCCTTGCGTGTAGGTCGCCAGCCAATGTGTATGTATGGTGATTTATGATACACTTGGTGAGGACGAAAAATAGGCGACGCAATGTTTATGATCCCTGTTATGATGGTTACATTGTATGTAAACCAAATCATTTTGTTTTCAGGAATTCGTCTTGGGGGATTTGCTTGGCACCGAAGGTGCCGGATTGGTTTTGGGATACCTGATAGGCTAGAAAAGAATTCTTACAAGGAATTTGTATGCGAAGAGATGCATGAAAGGTAAGGATTCTTTACAGGGGCTTTTAGATTATAAATTTGATCTATTTGATGCGTGAAGCATTTAAGGTGCTAACGCGATTGCATTAGCGAAAACCTATGCAGATTGGGATGAAGTTATGGGGGTTTTTTCAGGTAAGTGGGCCGCGGGGTTTGGCGGAACCGCCACAGACCAGCCCCGTAAAGGCAAACCCAAAGTCAGTCCAGCGGGAGAGTGGTGTCAAATGCAAGGATTAATTTTAGTACGTACGGCAGTGTACGTAGTGTGTAACGTACTGTAACGTATTGTATCGTACTGTAACGTACTGCAACGTACTGTAAAACTCTGTGTATCGTGCACGCCAAGGCTCGGGCCTGCGGCGTCTTCAGAAGATTACACATCTTTTGACGCAAGTATAAAAAGGAATTAAAAACGTAGGTCGTGTTAAGCTCACAAAATCAAACAATATCTTTATCGCTTTTATCTTCCGCCTTTAATCCACAATTAGTGGCTCTATGTCACATTTTTGCGGATTTTGAGAGTGGATAGTTGATGTGCTCCGCCGAACACTGCCCGCAAAAATGAAACACGGAGATTTATGTTTTTATTTTAATTTCGTTTTATTTGTTTTGTCTTTTCGTGTTTACAATAAGCACAAAGAAGAAAGTTGTGACATTGACAATATCAAACTGCACACGTTAGGATACAACGAAAGTGAATCGACGAGGATAACCGTGTCAGTCTCCGTATTTACTGTCCGCACTTAATTTAATTATTTTAGAGAGCAGAGGGATTAACTGTTAAATAAATATCCGATGTCCTTAGTGAGGATCACAGGCCTGCGCGCGTTGGATTGCGGTGCGTTGAACGCCGAATATATACGTTTATGGTGTTTGCCTTGCTTAACTTGCGTATGTAAAAGGTTTAAACTTCTGGTCGAGCAGTTTCTTTCTCGTTTTATCGCGTCGCGCAAATCAGCCACCTCGTCGAGGTTCTCTAAATTAACTAAATTATAATTTCCTTCTGGGGATGATTCTACTCACCCCATCGATCTCTTCTTCTTTTCGTTTCCCGTGTTATGGTGATTCTGTCTTAATCGAGAATCTCTCCACCGGGGATGATCCCACTCTTTTTTTGGACCTGCGGTTTCCGCTTTGTCGCAGGCCAGATGTGTGGATGCACTCACACACATAGACAGAGGGTCGCCAGAATTTTCACACCTTCTGTTGCGTTGCGTTTGTATACAGTCGGGTGTGTGGTTTATTCTAGGCAATTCTGGGATCGTGGTAATTATCGTTGGTTATGATTATTGTATTTGCTTTGCCCTATGGGAACAGCGTTTTAGTTTATTGCTGTTTCTCCGCAATGGCCTTTGTTTAGCCGAAGTACATTGCGGTAGGGTCAAAGGTCTTGCCGACGGTGGCAAAGGGTCAGGCTGGATGGTTATCTTATTTGGATTAATATGCTGATACATGGATATGGTGGTGAGGAATTTGCCACCCATGGGAACCATGGACCAACGTTGGTAGGCAAAACAAACACAGTGGGGTACTGTGTGTTTACTTTGATTTCCAGAAGGGTCATTATAGATCATGAAGGTGGGTATGATTGCCTAAACACCGATCATATTCATGCCCAAATCCCATGATCGGTTGATAGCCGATAATAGGGAATTGGTCGCAAATGTTGCGAACCCAAGGGTATAGGAGCAATGGTTCAATTATGGACCGTAGGAAGAATATCGGCTGCAGCTGTGTCCACAATACGCTGGCCAGCGTGTGTTTATCGTTAATTGGTGACAAGCTGAGCCGATAGGGGATATGAAATGGTTCATGTATTATGAACCAGAAAATTTCGATGCTATTAATGACAGGTTTGCTTTCAGTGGTGACGATGAACATGTCATGCACATGTATGAGAAAATGCTTTTTAGCATTGCGCATTGACATGTTCATGGATAAATGCTGGTTACCTGATGAGGTAACCAAATTAGGTTTCGGGGGCATGATGCGTTGGGTGCAAGCCCGCCCCGAGGTGAAAATTTGATGTCACGGCTAGATGATAGTCTTGCCGTGGACTTATGTTTTCTGATGGGAGGTAATGCGGACTAGCTCATTTGCAGGTAAGTAGAAGGCAGGTAATTTGAAATGGGTGGTTCTTAGGGAATAACTAAAGAACCCCCACATACTCATCCTGAGTCTGAGTTTGCTCGTCATCATAACACCAATGCATCTAAGACCAATCTACACCGATGTGTATAGCTTCCATAAAAATTCAAAAGTTCAACTTGTATTATTCCTCATATGCTTTTGCAGCATTCAACCAAATTCCTTGTTACTGTCGAAGGAGTCACTTCTTAGAATCACATGGTGTTCGACTACTTTTGGGACGTCTAGGTTCCCCTAGACCAACTTAATCACATTGCATTTTAGCCCAAGAGTCGTGCCGAAATATATAAAATGTTTCACCTTGTACGACGTGTATAAAAAACATCATGAAAAATTGTAAATATCTGACACCCAGTAGAAGGTACTTCTTTTTATAGCAACTGATAGCAATCGACGTTCACTTTTGTTCTCTAATCAAGTAATTCAAAGGATTGCGCTTATTCACAGGAATTCCCTAGTGAGCGAGAGAAAATTGAGGTCTATCATGACTAGATGTATACCCATACCATCTCTCTTATCATCACCAAACTGACGCATTCACGTGAATCCGTCGCACACAATAGTAATAATAGTTGTAAAAGCATCGAGGAGTCAAACGCGATTTGCGAACAACTCCGACCTAAATGCATCCACTTCGTCACTGACTCAACTGCAACTAATTATCAGCCATTTCATCGGCCAACCTGTGAACCGGAAGCAGAGATACCACTGAAACGCGGATACAGCAACGACCATTAACACTGCCCATTCGCTCGTTGTAAGTCAAAGACAGACGGCTGACCATGGCACCGAATACAGATATACCAAACCAGTAACAGTACGGAGGAGTAAACGGAACCATCTACCAAACACGTACTGCTAATTGAGGGGACGAAAGGCGGCAGTCGTAGACCTATTTTATACAATAGACTAAAGTTGGTTGGATACCATGAGTTCGCCGCGAATTGCAGACTCGTCGACTTCATGCGCCGGTCAGGTAATTGCTGTGTTAATATTTTTGCCATCGTCAAGGGATCGATGGTAATGTCGAGTTTGTGTGATTAAATACTCTCGTAATAACTTGTGTTGTTACGTTGAATTCATCGGCAGGTACCACTAGCCAACGCCGTATTATCTCGTACAAATATCACATTTGAAACCGCGTGGCGTAAGTTCTGATGCAAGGCAGTACGCAGTATGAATGGTGGCAAGATCAACACAACCTGTCTTTTGTAACATGGCCACAAACTTTATCCATGGCCACAAACTTGAGAGATACACATTGAATAGACTGAAAACGAGGAAGTACCCAAGATCTGAAAAGAAAGCGAATAACGCCCAGTAATGGCGACGAGTAATGTGACAGATTACGGAAGCGTTGTCGATGTTAACCATTGTGTATAAGAAAAGTAACGTATTTCACTGGTTCACTTAGATGTTGAACCACTCTTCGAAGGGGAATCATCAAATGAACCGTTGAAATCAATGAATATGAAAGGTCGTTCCATAATTGACATTTCTATAGAGGATAAGAAGTACAGAATGCGACGCGTATTCAATAAAGACTGACTCTACTGTCGTTTTAGGCCAAAACGTCCCATTATGCACGTGAAAGGGGGTACAATTTGCCATGTTTGACGACGATAGCGCGAATTGTCTCGCATAAACCACACAATAAAGCAGATGCGTAAAATTTTGCCTTTACAGCCTTTAAAGTCGCACTTATATTAGGAAAACTCCGGCCTTTTAGCTCTTTTTTGACATGGGAATGTAAAAAAGTCATTCCGAGTTAGATCTGGGATATCAGATGGATGCGGTATAACGGGAATATTTTTTGTTTATTGGTTAGAATTAAATTAAATAATAGTTGTAGTAAAAAAAAATCCATTATTCTTGCACCAAATTGGAGGCTGTATTTTATCATCATCGGCACTACAACCGGGATCTGATCTTGGCCTTATTTAACAAATCTCTCCACTGGTCTTGACTTCAAGCCGATGTCATCCAGTTTGGCACTCCCAGGCTCTGAGTGTCCTAGTCTACGCCATCCCTTCGCGCTGTCTCCTTCCCTACATCCTGCAACAAAGGACTTTCCAGGCTCCACTTCGCTCATTCGGGGTAGATGTCCCACCCACCGGAGTTTACCTAGCTTTATTTTTCTTAGAATATTAGCTTTAAGGTAGATCGCGTACAACTCATGGTTGTAGCGTCTCCGGAATCGTCCTCCCTCACATACGGGGCCAACAATTCTCCTTAAGACCTTCCTCTCGAATGCGGGTAAGAGTTCAGAGTGCCTTTTATTGAGCAGCCAGATCTCGGAACCATACATGAGTACTGGTAAGACCATGGTCTTGTACAGTAGTAGCTTGGATGTTCTGGATAAATTTCTCGATTTAAAGAGCCTTGATAGACCATAATAGGCTTTGTTGGTTTGATCAGTCGTTCGCGTATTTCTTCTTCCATATTGTTATCGGCTGATACTATTGATCCAGGGTAGTTAAAGGATTGCACTACTTCAAACTCGTACTCCTCTATCTTGATAGTTTGTCTGAACGTTAGGTCTTCTCCTCGCAGAAGTTGCCACCACTTAGTTTTCCCCGCATTAATGTGCAGTCCCAGTTTTTATGCCGCCTGCTCGATTTGGGTGAAGGAGTTTTGTGTAGCTGAATCGGATCTACCGATGACTTGGTGACAATAGTCCCTCTTGTTGTAACGCCAGAGTCACGGATTGCTTTCTCCAACGCCAGGTTGAAGAGGAGGCGGGCCAAACCGTCCCCTTCTCGGAGTCCATTAAATATGTTTATTGGTTTGGACAGCAATCCCTCTATTTTTACTTGACTAGTTACATTCATCATGGTCAACCTAGAAAGCCGTATCAATTTGTTTGGATTGCCGAACTCTCTCATGGCATTATATAGTTCTACCCTGGCTATGCTGCCGTAGGCGGCCTTAAAGTCTATAAGTAGATGATATAATGGAATATTAAGTTCCAGACATTTTTCCATCACCTGCCTAAGAGGGAATATCTGATCAATTGCTGATTTTCCTGGGATGAAGCCACACTGATATCGACCAATGATAGCTTTAGCGTAAGGGGCTATCCGATCTTGTAGGATAGTGGAGAGTATCTTATAGGCGGTACTCAGCAATGTTATAGCCCTATAGTTGCTGCACAGTGTAATATCTTCTTTTTTATGTATGGGGCAAATTATACCATGACGCCAATCTTCCGGCATCTCCTCTTGCTCCCATACGTGCACCACGATCTCATGAATTGTGTGATGTAACGCTGCCCCTCCTTGTTTGATCAGTTCAGCTGGTATGCCATCAGCTCCAGGGGCTTTATTTGATTTGAGCCGTCTAATGGTTTTTAATGTTTCCTCAATGCTTGGTGGCGGCAGAATTTGGTCTTAATCTTGCATTGGTGGAGCCTCCAACTCTTCTGTGAGGTGACCATTTAGCAATTCATTGAAGTGCACTTCCCATCGCTCCAGAATGCCTTCAGGATCGGTGATCAGATTACCCTCTTTATCCTCACAGTAAGTGCAGCGTAGTGTGTACCACGTCATACTGCGGATTATTTGGTAGAACTTCCGCGCCTGGTGCGGACCTCGCTCTCTACTTTTCTCTATTTCACAGACAAGGTTTTTCTCCCAGGCACTTTTCTTTAGTCTGAGAAGTCTCTTTTCAGATCTTCTGAGCTCTTTGTACTTTACCTCGCGTATCCGCGTCCTATGAGACTGCTGCATTGCCCAGTATGCAGCATTCTTACGTTCAGTCACTAGTTTGTACTCATCAGCAAACCAGTCACTCTGACCTCTACGACTACTGCCTAAGATGGAGTTGGCAGTACTAATGACAGTATTCTTAAGGCGTGTCCATTTCTCTTCTACGCCCGGCATTCTGGCCCCAGGACTTACTCTCCCCCCGTCGAGCTCTTTGAGGGCGAGTCTTAAGGCATGACCAAAGCTGTTACTGGTATTCTCATTGCGTAAGGCAGCCGGATTGATTCGAACCTGATCCGCGGATGCAATACGTCTCCGTAAGGCAATCCGCGCTCGGATATCTGTACCAATAAGATAGTGATCCGAGTCGACGTTGGCACCTCGGTACATTCGTACCGTCATCAGGCTCAAGGAGTGGTGGCGATCTATCAACACGTGGTCAATTTGGTTGCGAGTGGCTCCATCAGGTGATACCCAGGTGGCTTTGTGGATATCTTACGCAGCCTAGGTATGATTGAGGTACTCAATCGATTTGGAATGAACGATTCGATGCCTACGAAGACCACGCTAGATTCCGGTACCATTTTTCAGAAAAGCAAAGCCAAACCCAAGAAGCAACTGTGGGGAGGTAGTCGTGGACGCGTGTTCTACTACCAACCCACCACTTTCACTGTCACAGGCGATTGTTCCGCTGCCTGCACACGAACGATCACCAGGAAACGAAAGTAAATAAAACTCGCTGTTTTAATGCTATTGCTGTGTTTATTTATTTAAAAACGGTTGGTGAAACAAAACAAACGATAAAAAGTACAATTATACTATAACTGACGCGAATGGCATAGAGCAGAGCAGCTCTTTACACACACATTCCGCGATTGGATGCAATTTATTTTATGTTGAACTCATAGCACTGGCAATGGTTTTCGATTAAGTCACACGGGTACAAAAAAAAAACTAAACTCACGGACACTGAGGTGTAAGTTAGTTGTAACTTTACATTCAGCATTTACAACACCATTCCGGACACTCGCGACTCTGTAATGAACGCATCCTCGGCGCGCGACGAGGAGCGGGAGTGCGCGTGACCAGCGTGGTCGGCTGATGGAAATGAACATCGGGTTTTTTCATGGGTCGAAGCCATGATAACGAATCTGAAACACCAAGAAGGGGCATAATGTGCATCCAGGAGATGTCTGTTCGTTGAAACAAACAAACCGAATCTCGTGAGAGGCTAACGGGTTTGTGTTTGATTATGCATCGAGGTCATGAGGAATGGTTTCAGGGCAATTACAAGACAAAGGGAAAAGCGACCTATGCATCGTTCGGTAATGAGGGCCAGCTGGATAAATAGCAGCCACTCATTAAATGAAAAATGCGTTCAGGATACCACAAACGATATGGGTTGTTTATGGTATCGCCAGGAAGCCTATGGAGGAACAGCGTTCTTTGTTTGCACTTGGTGCGAGTAAGGGAAATTGGCTTCAGCGTCGATTGCGCTAACTGAATGCAGCTGCTTGGGTATTTTATTGGTGGGAGAAAAAGGTCGCCGGCCAATGTGCACGTTAAGAAATTTATCATACACATGGCGAAGCTGAAAAATAGACAGCGCAATGTTTATGGTCCCTGGTGAAGAAATAGTATGTAATCCAAGTCCTTTGTTATTAGGAATTCGTCTAGGGCAATCTGCGTGGCAGATTCAATCTAGGCAATCTGCGTGGCAGATCAGGACTTCCTGACAAGTTGAGCAAGAGATCTTACGGGGAATTGTATGCGAAGGGATGCATTAAAGGTAAGTTTTCTTTTACAGGGACTTTTAGGTTAAAGATTTGATCTATTTAATGCGTGAAGCATTAAAGATGCTAATGCGATTGTATTAGTGATATTATGAGATTGGGTGGAAGTTATGGAGGTTTTTAGGTAAGCGAACCGTGGGGTTTGGCGGAACCGCGAAACAACTACCATTTCAAGAGATGGTCACGTAAATGACGTATTTGGCCGTTTGCGCAAGACCAGACATCGGTTTCGCAATAAGTTATCTGAGTCAGTTCAGTTGTTGTTGGACATCAGTCATTGAAACGTGTACTTCGATACCCGAAAGTCTTACAGAAGACAACATGTCTCACAGAATATGCGAATGCGGACCTTTTGAACAGTTGCAGGTCATAACGCTCCGGGAACACTCGCGCGGGAAGGGAGTTCCGCAGCTTCCCCGCTCGGTAACGGAACGAGTTCTGGTGCAGGGATATTCGTGTTGTCGGGAAATGAACCACAAATTGCTGCGATCCGTCGGATTGTCTTGTGCATCATATATAAACTGAATTGCGCGGAACAATGCCACGCATCTCCGAAAAGCAGTACCCGTGATAATATCTCTCAAACAGACAGAGGTCGGCTACGTGCCTTCGATGTGATAGCAGTCCCGACGTCAGCGCCGAGTCCCCGATCAGGCGGATCGCTCGTCTCTGTATGCTCGCAAGTAGCTCGAGGGTATGTTTAGGAGCCGTGCTACAAACATGAGAGCAATATTCGAGCGTGGGTCTAATTTGGGATTTATACAGGAGAAGTTAGGCCGGACTAAAATATTTCTTTGATTTAAAAAGATAACTCAGTTTTCAAGAGGCGGACCTGTGGTAGTCCACCGGTGGTATCGGCAAGGATACTGATTGAGTGAACTACCATCGAGGAATCCTTCGCACGAACATAGAATAAAACACGGTGTACACTGGGAACTACTAAGGTCCACGTTCTCTTTATTAATCTGAATTATAAACGTTAATGAGGTGTCTTTATTAATTTGGTTCACACATAAAAATTAGTTCATTTCCGTTATCAGGATTACAATATGGATTGATTCGTTTTCATTAGCAGGATCACGAATATTAATCAGTTCCTTATTACACTCATAACACATCGACGCACAGCAACTCAACAAAAGAGGGGAAACGATATTACCCAATATCCGAACGTCTACAAACTCCACTCGCGACGCTAGAGATGCACGGGTGCACCTTGAAAAATTAGATTCGACTCCATTGGACCGTACGCTATTAAGGATTGTATCTGACTCTCAAAGAAGAAGTGTGAACACCGTAAAGGTTATTGTGAGACTCCGGGAGAAATCGTTCTAAACATTTCTTGTAGTATCGGATACCTCTGGTGTACCAGGGAAATTCCAATATACATCTGGTAAATAGAGACTGGCAGAAAATGTAGTCATAAATCATGGGAAGGGTTTTCCCATGAAGTTGATATAATATCAACCGAAACCCAAGGCCGCCTGAGAGCATGTATCTTTTCAACTACATTATTTGTGTAGGAAATTGCCGCCTGGACGAAAATGTTTTCTTTTGTCTACATTGGATAGACAGAAGTGTTTCGAGTAGCATAAAGGAACAATGCTGGCGGCGGCAATTGGGTCTTCTGTGATGTAAAATTCACAGAAGATCGCTCGCCATAGCAACTAGAAAAAAGGTTTATTGGTCTTTGGGATATTGGTCTTTTTATTTTCCCGCTCATTATGTCCTATTGCAGGGCTATTAGAAATCTGGCTTGCAGATGTGCAAGCCGGCAAATAGCCCGGCATGTATTTTTGGACGCTAATGGGCACGGAGACGGTGTTTGTATACCCTTTGCTCTGCTCAGACTGTAACATCCCATCTGGTCGATGGGTCTGCAGATAAAAGGTAAGTATGTCATTGCCGCGTGTAGAGGAAAAGATCCTCGGCTATGTTGGGATATTTATGACGGTTATCCAAGGGGACAACCGAATTGTTTTCAGCTATTTTAGGACAGTAATTAATGCTATGGCAAGGTTGTGTGATCTTGCCAGGGATTCGACTTAGGGGTAGATATGGGGTTTATAGGATTTTTATGGGGTTAAAAATGATGCGAGGTTCTTCGGGCCCTGAAAAGCCCCACAGACCTGGCAATGTTCGACACGTGTTTATGCCACGATACATTCCCACAGACCGTGATGCCGAGGAATTTCATGCTTTCCCAAGATTCGAGGCCCTGGCCATTCAACATCAGCTGTGGGACCGATGATCCTGGTACCATTGGTAACCTTTTCGCCATTCACTGGAATCAGTCATTCACTATTAAGTCCTTTGTTCCTGATCCGTCATACTTCAACTACCTACCTAACTCCTTCGGGCCCCTCCTTTACAACTCCTTTGATCCGCTCTTAACTCTAAGCTACTGCAACTCAAAGACGAGTTTACACCGGGCACCGTTGGTATCCCTTCAATTCTCCTCAAGAAGTGATCATCCATTCTCTTGGCTTCCCTCTCATTGACCTTCAATCTCTCACTCTCTCAAGGCGTATTCCCCCACATTTGGAAAACCTCCTTCATCATCCCCACCCACAAGAATTGTCCTGATTATGATGTCGCGAACTACCCCCCATCGCCAAACTGTCTCACTTATCCAAGATTCTCTAAAGCATTCTATACAAATCTCTTAGTTTCCGTTGCAAATCTTTAATTTCACCAAGGCAACATGGTTTTCTCAATGGTCGATCAACTACAACCAATCTTGTTGAGTTCACTTCGCTTACTCTCTCAGCACTAGAGCACGGTAACGAGGTCGACATGGTCTTAACCGACCTCAGTAAAGTATTCGACAAAATCTCCCACAATTTAATTCTCTTCAAATTATCCGCCCTCGACTTCGAACCTGGATTACTGAAATGGATTTTTTTCTATCTAAAGGATAGACTATAATCGGTTCGTTTCAGGTCCATGATATCCAACCCCTTCCTTGCCGCCTATGGGGTCCCTCAAGAAAGCGACCTAGGCACACTCCTATTTATACATGCCACTAATGACATTGATGATGTCATTAAGAATTCCTCCTTTTCCCTATACGCTGATGACACCAAGATATAAAAGATCAACGAGTCATCTCATGCATTTAAGATCGAATTGACGGATCTACACGTCTATTGATTCATGCATTCGAAAAAAAATGGGGTGGCGAGAGGCCGACTTTAGGGAGACAAGGACAAATGTGTCCTTCATCTGGTCTCTGGCTTCTGGTCATCTTGCGATAACCAGAATCACCCACATCCGTGAGGATGTTGGGCTCGGTCTCAAGATTTCTGAAAAGAAAGGGGAAGGAGGTATCTAAGGATAGTGTGGACAGGGTTAGTTCAATTGTTCTCTAACTACCTGGTAGGGGGCGGGCGGGTGGTGGTGGTGGTGGGAAAGAAATCGTACAAGATCGGTGGGTCTTGAGTGCTGTAGTAGGTTAGTGAGAGCAGAACCCTCGTTTATTACACTTAGTACAAGCGTTAAAAAACTTACGAACTAACTTAAGAACTAGGATTACAAAAATTAATTTCGAATAAGTAAGAAGATAATAAGGTGGGAAGGTGGCTATGCACGTGATGGGGTGGCGAAGACCGGGTAGTAGGATAAAGGGGCGGGTGATAGGAATGTATACGGGTAGTAAGAGTCTAGATAGTGGGTGGGGCAGGGTCACGAGGGGAAAGACAGAAGACGACGTTTGAGAGCAATAGAAGTGAGGTAGAAATCGAAGGAGGTGGGGTAAGAGTTTGCCCGCTTTAGCATTCGTGAAATTGGTTCATTACAGCCGTAGGAAGTGTGGTGGGAGGGCAGATAGAAGAGACGAGGGTTTCGTAAGTTGCGGGGGTTGGTGTTGAGTGCGATGGCGGAAAGCAAGCTAGGGCAGTTGATTGTGCCGGAGAGGAGACGGTGGATGAAGAGGATATCGGCAAGAGTTCTGCGTTCCTCAAGTGTACTAAGGTTGATCAAATGGAGCCGGCTTGTGTATAGGGGAAGAATCCGAGGATTCTCCCAGTTCAGTCCACGGAGGGCAAAACGCAGAAACCGACGTTGCACGCTCTCGATTCTGCGGATATGGGACGAGCAATGTGGAGACCAGACCTGGCTGGCGTATTCAAGAAGGGGGCGGACGAAGGCTATGTAGAGGGAACGGGAAACGTAAGGATTAGAGAATTCCTTAGACCAGCGTTTCACAAACTTTAGGGCGGAGTTGGCCTTAAGAATGATATCGTCGATATGTGGGGTGAAGCTGAGCTCCCAGTCAAATAAGATTCCGAGGTCACGTATTGAGGATACGTATGAGATCTGCTGGTTAAGCAGGAAGTAGGGGCGAGGAGGTGGGGGTGGACGTTTGTGGGAGAATGTAATGGAGTGACATTTGGCAACATTGAGATCAAGGCAGTTATTACGGCACCAGGTTGAGAAGCTGTCGAGGTCCTGTTGGAGGAGTGGGGAGTCGAGGGGAGAGATGATTGTTTTGTAGAGTTTGGCGTCGTTCGCATAGAGGGATATGGATAAGTGTTTAATAACAGAGTCGACATCATTGATGGTTAGGATAAAAAGGAGGGGGCCTAGATGACTTCCTTGCGGAACCCCAGAGGTGGGAAAAAAAGGATCGGAAAGGGAGGATCTGAATGTGACACGGTAGGATCGGTCTTTCAGATAAGAAGATAACCATTTGATCAATAGGGGTTCGAAGCCTAGGGAGGACAGCTTGAAAAGGATGAGATTATGGGGGGTTTTGTCAAATGCCTTGCTGAAATCGGTGGTGATAACATCAACTTCGTTGCCATTCTCTAAGGCACGGAGAGTATGGGATGAGAACTCGATCAGATTGGCTGTGGTCGACCTACCCGAAAGGAAACCATGCTGGTAGGGTGAGATGATGGATTTACAACTAAAAGATAACGCATTGTAAAGAAGCTCTTCGAACAGTTTGGGGATATGAGATAGTTTGGCGATGGGTCGGTAGTTGTTGATATCATTTTTAGGTCCCTTTTTATGTATGGGGGTGACATAGGAGGATTTCCAGATACTACGGAAGGCCCCTTGAGATAGAGATAGGTTGAAAATCTTTGATATCGGGAGAGAAAGAGAAGTGGAACAGTTCTTTAAGAATACAGGCGGAAGTCCATCAGGTCCGGGGCTGAACTCGTCTTTGAGTAAGTTTAGTTTCTCCTCAACTACGTGACGCTGAATAAGTTGAGGAGAGAAAGGACCTAGGGAGAATTCGGGCAAGTCATTGAAATACGACGGATTGGATTCGAAGGAGATGTCTGTGAAGGATTTATTGAAAAACGACGCGAACAGGTTGGTAATAGTTAGGTTGTCGTAAACGCAGATCACGTCTTTGGCGTCTGAGAATCTCCGCTTTGGTTGGTGTGTGTGTGTGTGTGTTTGTGCTGTTTTGGCGGATTTGTATGTAATTCGTAAGTGTTCCGCCGAACACTGTTCACACAAAGAAAACACCGAGATTATTTTTAACTTGATTTCTATTTTTTTTATTGTTTATTTAATGCTGTTTTTATTAACGCATAAACTACTGTTAAGGAATGTTTGCTCAATACCACGCTTAATTAATTCACACGACACATATTAATTCCTTCCTTTATTAAACTCGTTAAACTAGACACACGACAAAGACTCCTTTTTTCCGGACGGAGGATCTGACCTCCGTGATTGTTGATTGTCGAACGAATATCCGGTACGCATGCACTTTCGATGGCACGAGAAGTATTGTAAATTTTCTTGTTGTTATATATACGAGGGTTGCCTCTTATGTTTCGGGATTTGGCAACCCTAGCGTTGCAATCCGGCAATTGACAGCTCTGTCGTAAAGTTGGACATTTTTGAGGTTATACGCACTCAGAACGTTTTGACATACGAGCGCTATTTGTGTTGTTTACAGTAACTTAAAAGATTCATCTCGGCCCAAAAATGGAATTAAATCGTCAACATTTTCGTGCGATTATTTTTTACAACTTTTGGCGTGGATTAACTCAGCAACAGTGCATGGATGAACTTAATTCAATTTTTGGCGATGAAGCTCCATCAAGGACCAGTGTTTATCGATGGTATGGTGAATTCAATCGTGGTCGTAGTTCACTCCAAGATGAATTTCGTGAAGGTCGTCCAAAATCAGTTGTTGTTCCGAAAACCATTGATGCTGTGCGCGAACTGATATTGGAAGATCGTCATGTGACCTATCGTGAGATTGAGACAACCTTAGGCGTTAGTGGGACCAGCATACATTCAATATTGCATAAGCATTTGACTGTCAAAAAAATTTGTTCGCGTTTGATCCCACACAATTTGTCAATCGCCCAAAAAAAGGCTCGTGTCAATTGGTCGAAAGAAATGCTCAAAAAATACGGTCGCGATGCTTCGAAACACGTCTATGACATCGTGACAGGTGATGAATCGTGGATTTACGCGTATGAGCCCGAAAGTAAACAGCAGTCGACTGTCTGGGTGTTTCAAGATGAGCCAAATCCAACAAAAGTTGTTCGCGCACGAAGCACTTCCAAGCAAATGGTCGCCTGTTTTTTCGGAAAAACTGGACATGTCGCAACCGTACCACTAGAACAACGCAGAACAGTCAATTCTGAGTGGTACACAACCATTTGTTTGCCAGTTGTCTTCGAAGAAATCAGGAAAACCAACCGCCGAAGACGGATCACTCTTCACCACGACAATGCGAGCTCTCACACATCGGCTGCGACAACTGCATTTTTGAGCACCCAAAACATCGATTTGATGGGTCATCCGCCGTATAGTCCTGACTTGGCACCGAATGACTTCTTTTTATTCCCGTACATAAAAAACAAACTGAGAGGTCAACGTTTTTCGACACCTGAAGAAGCGGTTGCTGCATTCAGAATGCATGTGTTGGAGATACCTCAATCAGAGTGGCAAAAGTGCTTCGGCAATTGGTTCAAACGCATGCAAAAGTGTATAGATCTTCATGGGGAATATTTTGAAAAACAATAAAGTGATTTTCGATGATCAATATTTGTTTTTGTTCTCTAATCCCGAAATATAAAAGGCAACCCTCGTAGTTTGTACTCGCGACTGTTTTCTCTTGGTTTCTATTACCGGTGCGGCACGGATCACCTCCTCGTCGGGGTTCTCTATGTCGACCTGTCTGGTACTCGGAGTAGACTGTTCTAATCAATTTCCCGCTCCGTTTCCAATTCTCTTCCCCTCATCTGAAAAGGAAAGTTTACATCATAATAATTCTCATCCTCCTATATGTAAAAGAAAATTTCCCATGTCGATTCTCATTTACAACTTCCTATCGTAATCTTGTTTCGAAGGATCAAGCGTACCGCCACTTATTTCTCGATCCTTTCATGGGGTTTGTTTGCGTTACCTATCTGGCTTAAGGCAACAAGAGTTTTCGTACGCTTCAGATGGGTAACAATGGAACCGTGGAATTTGGATGTCGGTTTCTAGATCGTATTTCCTAGTCATAAAATATCTGCCGTGAGATAAGCGTTAAGATGTTTATGGCTGCAAGAATTGTGTGTCAGTGCCGAATCGGTATGCCTTTTGTTTGCACACATGCGCTTCTTGGTTTTGGAATCTTGCAAGAAACTTAGGGTGCTAATTGCTATTATCTATATGAGGAGATATGCATTATTCTGTTTGCTTTTAGAAAAATGCGTTTAATTGGATGAATTGAGTAAATGGGGGAATCGCATTGAATTGAATTGACTGGATGAATTGAATTCAATATTAGGAAATTTTGAACGTTTAGTTCGATTGGTGTTGACCCTTGAATTCAATGTTGGGTATATGGAATGTTACCTTTTGTTTTAGGCGAAAAGAAGGACTTTTGAGGACATGTGTCTGTGGATACGTGTAATCTGGGTATAGGTGAATATGTGCCTTGGTGGAACGACGATATCTCAACCTATAGTGGGTTGTGTAGTTCGTAGAACCACCACACTGTCTTGTACTGTGCGTGCGTGTTTGTAATGTGTCAGCAGTAGACCCTATGGGATGGGTCCAAGAATCCTCCATTATGAAGGAGAATATTGTTGGGAAGGGTGCTTTCTTCAGTTTTGTACTGAAGGATTCATGCATTCGTCGAGAACTGCTTTAAGTACTACTCTTGTCAGTATACTTCCGACTCTCGCGCGACATCTGCATGTTCATTACAATTGAACTTAACGAACTCCAGCTGTGCTTTCGTTCAGTTTCGCATATACCACGTCTGGATGGACGCCACTCTTTATTTCTCTTTCTTCTTCCATATCGAGCAGCGTCCTTCAAGAATCAACACCGTAAATTATGCATTGTTGTTTTCTTTTCACAAATACTTTGGTTTTTTTCAATGATCATTTTGCCTTTAATAGTCAAACATATGCTTGTTAGACTTCCGTCAAAAAATATGAGACTTTCTAAATATTGAATATAGTGCATTCCCCTGTTGGAAAGAAGATCGTAGATCAATAAATACCCGACCAGAAAGCAATTGAATATGGACCCATTGCAATACTTCTTTGGTAATCTCGTAGTGTGCAAGGAGTATCGCAATCAGCTCACGCTGCTACTAGGGTCTATCAGAACAATCTGGCTCAGTGGACATCAGTAATTGATTCCGCACATATCATGGTGCAAAAAGAACAATGAAAATGAAGATAAGAGATTCACAGACCCGAATGTTTGCCATATGCCGAATCAGTGGGACTCATCAAATAGGAATACTTGAACTTTGTGTATGTTACAGTGAGAGACGTGATTAAATTTCCAGTAGGGTTAAGATTTCGTAAAACCCAGCATAAACCAGCACCATGGAAATAGAAACATCCATAAAAGGTTAAAAGCATCCCGTGAAAGTATAGCAACAAACAAAATGGGTAATTTTTCCCTCTTAAATCACATAAGTGATGTTTAAATGAACTCACAATCCAAGTCAAAGATCAGTTTTAGAAAGACTATTGCAAACATAAATAAAGTGGCTACTAAAAAGGCGCCCGTTGAACTACCCCCTCACTTCGTGAAAGTTTTATTTCAAATTTCATATTCAATTGGAAAGATCCTTAAGGAAATGAAAATTATAATAACCATAGCAACAACAATGTCATTTAATTTTTAGAAAAATTATCAAACACCACGAAAACATGGACACAACGTGCCGTCTAGGTCCTGTGTCACTCTACACAGCTCTACTCCAAAGTAAATTGCCATCCAGTGGGCTTCTCCGACCACAAGTTGCTTGTTTAAAAGTCAATATAACTTTTCAATTTGGTCGAAAACTTTTAAGGAATTATTCATTTGCGGTGTGCTGGAGGGAAACCTGAAAACACTCACCCTGCATGGTAATCGTTTCCGTTTCTATTTGTGTTGGACTATGGCTTTGCAAAGAAATCACAGTTTACGTTAATGCAGCACGGGAGGAGCGAAAGCTTGAACAGCATATAACCGAGGAATTCAAGCATTTGGAAAATGGCAACATCCATCACTATATGTATCTTGGCATGTTAAAGTTGTTCCATGTCGGAACTAGTTCCTTACCCTGTATCACTTGCTATGCAACCAGTATCGTTTTTCTGTCCTTTCTGTCCGAAATAACCTGAGGTTAACTGTGTTTGGATAGTCCTGATGGAATATTGATTTGATTTCGGGGAAAATTCATACAAGGAGATGTGTAATGATATGGTGCAATCCTTTATCCTTCTAGAACAGAAGTGCGAACTGTTGGACTAGATTACTTTTAATATTCAGGAATTGTGATTGCAAATTCAGTATAACTGCTCTGTTGAGATCTGGAGCATATCTATTAGAAGGTATCATACGCAACACCGAGGATTGTTTGCTCTCTGGCATAACTTTCCTTTCTTTACGAAATATACTAACAATTGATCACACAGTTTTGTCGACAACAAAATGAGTGTAATTTTAGGCGTATCAATCCGCTAAAAAGGGACGGTATTTTACCCAGTATATCGTCTAGATGAGACGGCAACAAATCTTCCTTGTAGAGCAGATTGTATACTTTATCTTTAATCCAGTGCTACGTAGCATCAAATTGTCAACCTTTGTGTATTGGACAACACTGCCGTATCGATCTAGAGTTTCTGTCAATATTTTCATTTATTTGTCTATTTTCTAATTAGCTCTTTCTAATGGCATCACATGCGGAACTAATTGACTTCGCACACAACTGCGTCCTCCTTACGTAGGCCTGTAGTGCTGTCTCCCCCTAGGCCTCCGCTAAATTTGTGTTGATGTATGGTATATACATTTTCATTTTTTGGCGTACCATGTACCACCATTATCAGAAGCCAAAGATAATATCTGCGTTTACTACCCAAGATCGACCGACTTTGTAGTCGAAGATCGCATGCACGAACCCAATGGAAACTATCAAGGGATACCCCACCTCCACCACCCTTTTTCAGATATCCCAAACAGAGCCAAATAGTCTCCCGAATATGGGTGATTCTGATTGTCACATGACAGCCAAAACGTTGAAGGACATACTTATCCTTGTGTCGCGCAAGTCGGCCTTCCTATCACCCCTTTTTACGCACCGTTCTTTGTTACGTGCCCCTAACAGTCTCTCTCGCAGTACGAAGCTTTCCATTGCCCACCCAGCACACATCTTACGGCTCTAATGAACCTATAGCGTTTGCGACGGTAGTGAAGATCGTGTGATTCGAACCGACGCTACCACGCTTAGAATCACTAAAACATTAAATCAAATCTCAACATCGGAGCAGGCGAGTGTGCCGGTGCTCTATGCGGAAGTTGTCATTGTAGTAGTAAAGTTCTGTTTACCTATTGGAGATTGGATGTTGTGTGTACAGATCACACCTTGAAATTACAGCGTTAAGCAAGGATAGTGAACACGTTGATTTGAACATACCATGAAACGGGTGACAAGTGAAGCATTGAAGCATCAGTCCACTGCCGCGTATACGAATTCGATTTCTAAACTCAAGTACATTCAACTGATATGGAATTGCTATGTTATCGCTTGGTGTACAGCTGATGCATTTACTTATTCGATTTTCATTCGATGTTCTTCACAATTTGCTTGTATATTGTGTGTGTATCTGTTAGAAACGCCACAAACCCATTTCGCAAATGCTGAGGTGGGCAAACTCTTACCCTACCTCCTTCGATTTCTACCTTACATCTACTGCACTCAAATTCCGTTTCCTCTCTTTCCCCTGCTGACCTTGACCCGCCAACCGTCTATACCCTTACAACCCGTACACATTCCAACTCATCAGTAACTTTGTTACGACCAACTTCGTGTGCAATGACGGAGCGAGGAACGAGCTAGCGAGAGGACGTCGGAGCAGACGAGTGTGCCGGTGCTCTATGGGGAAGTCGGTATCGTAGTTTAAAGTCCTGTTGAGTACTTAGTGAAGAGGGTAATTTGAACACACGATACAACGGATGAGAAGCGAACCATTGAAGCATCAGGCTACTGGTCGTGTGTACGAATTCGATTTCTAAACTCAAGTACATTCAACTGATATGGAATTGCTGTGTTATTGCTTGGTATACGGCTGATGGATTTTCTTATTCGATTTTCGTTCGGTGTTCTTCACTATTTGCTTGTGTATTGTGTGCGTATCTGTTAGAAAAGGCCACAAACCCATTTCGCAAATGCTGAGGTGGGCAAACTCTTACCCTACCTCCTTCGATTTCTACCTTACATCTGTGGGGGTACGAAGTATGGATGCCGTACATGGGCACTAGATTCCCCAATCCCCCAGCACTTGTTCGCCGAACTCACTTCCCGAAAATATCCATGCGCAGGAGAGGAGAAATAAAATATCCCAGTTGCTTGTAATTCGATTTTATTGTCGCTGATGATTTTGAATTTTACGCTGTTAAAGGTAGTTTTACTTGGTACTTGGCACCCCAAACACAAGCGATCAAGAATCTATGCCAAATTTACACTATGTTTTAGTTCATATAATTTCATTGGTTTTTCCCCTGTCGAGTGACAATTTACGATAACGATTTTTTAATTACCGTTTAGATATTAAAGAATTTCCGAAATGATATGTTTTTTTTTTTTTTTTTTTGATAATGAATATAAACTCCGTTGGTATGCGCGACTCGAAGCGACAGCGTGACTGTCCGATATGACTGTTGAATAGTGACTGACTCTAATTAGGAGTGAAATTCTGTATTCCATTTTGCACACAGGACAACCAAAAGAGACCACGCCTTTGATCTCTCATCATCATGACCGTCGAAATGTGGTAACTTCGGTTAATTGATAATTGACGAACGTGGAGAATGAGAGAACAGAAACACGATGTACTGTGATCTCGAGGTGGCTTGGATGTATCAAATGGTATCAAATGCAGCTACTAAGCATGACGTACTGACCCAGTGTTACGGCTGTGGTGAACTCAGAGAGCATTGAACCGTATGGAAACAGAATTATGGAGGAGAGGAAAATTTAGCTGGTGCCATTCATCTTCGAAAAGAGATCATTGATTCCAAGCGAATGGATGATCTGATGAAAATCGATAGGACGCTACATCGGCTAGGGAAATGGTACCGTGGGAAAAATGCTAAGGAATGTTGGTAATTACCCAACCCATTGAATGATTCTGCAACCGCGTCGTTTGATTCGACTTGGTTGTTGCTAACCAATATGAATGAAATTTCCGGTGGAGATCTCATGGTTAGATGAATGGAGTTGCCGTATGGCAAAAGGGGTAGCTAAACTCAATTATGCATTATCTGCATAGGATAATGAGTTTAGCTATGCGTCCTTGGGGAAAACATGTTATTTCAGGTGAATAGCATGAATGGTGGAATAGGGGATAATATGACACGCTGAAAGCGATCGAAATAAAACGGACATTGTGGTTGGAATTGTGGGTTGGTTCTCCATGTAATATAGTGAAGCCCCACACATCTACTGCACTCAAATTCCGTCTCCTCTCTTTCCCCTACTGACCTTGCCCCGCCCACCGTCTATACCCTTATAACCCGTACACATTCCAACACATATGCCGTTCACTACTGCTGTCTCACAAATGCCATATTTGCCACCCCCAAAGACACTCGCTCTTCTCCAGCCTCCTACCTCCCCTACCCCTAAGTTCTCTTCTCCTTCTTTGTTCTTTCTTCTTTTTTTCCTTCTTTTTTTCATATATTATTTTTTATTTTATTATTATTATGATTATTTTAATTACTACTTTAGTTTTTAAGTTAGTCTGTAAGGTATTATATATTATATTAACTTAAGCTTGGATTAAGCCTAGTATATAAATACATACATATGACATTGATATCGTCGCAGGAATCGGGTCGTCCCTTTAATTTCTCTATCCGTATTTTCCTGCTCCACAAGAAGAGCTTTATATCGCTGATTTGAATGGGAAGACGACAACAACATTATTCCAAATAACCAGTTTGGCTTTAAGGCGGGTCATGAAACCGCACATGCCGCAGCTAAACTGGTCTCCGACATACAATGGAATAAATGTAGGAACCAATGCACAGGTGCCTGTCTGATCGACTTGGAAAAAGCCTTTTGATACCGTCTGGATGGAAGGGTTATATTACAAACTGGTCAGACATGGCATACATAAGCCTTTACTATATATACTTTACGATATGTTAAAGGACAGGAGGTTCGTGGTCAAAAATGGTAATGTGACCTCTAATAAAACGTATAATATCAAGAATGGCTTGCAACAGAGAGCGGTACTTTCTCCGATTCTTTTTAACATTGATATTAGCGACTTGTTGGATGCACTTCCGCAGGCTATTGCGTACGCAGACGATCTCATAATTTACAGAACAGCTCCGAAAGTTGCGATCATAAATAGGTTAATACAGCGAGACTTCAACAAAGTGCAGCGCTATTGCGATGACTGGAAACTTAAGATCAACTTCCAGAAATGTGAAGCCATCCCAATTATAACCCCATTATATAAAGCCACGAACGACACAAGGAAAAACTGGCGAAAGCTAGCTATCGTGGGACCGCATGGAGATAAACTGGAAACCAAGAAGTTAGTTAAATACCTGGGCGTCTGGCTAGATCAATATCTGTATTTCAACAGACATGTACAGGCTGCTTTGGTCAAAGCTACGAAAACTTTTGCTATGACAAGGAGGCTATTTCACAGGCCTATGCTCATATATGGTTGTCTAGTATGGTTTAACATAGGTCCAAATTTGATGGAAAAGATTCGGGTGTTCGAAAGGAAGTGTCTCAGAAGTTGTCTCAGATTATATCGAACACCGGAATCGGACTACAAAAAGTACTACTCAAATGAGACTTTATATAATGAAGACTGCATAAATAGGGTGCATAATTTCATGATCAAATTAACATATTTCGAGAGCAATAAGCTCGTCCAATGACTGGGGCTTATTATCCAAATACACTGTACTACTCCGCACCCTTCACCACTTCCTTCAAGTCTTCAGTGGTAAACAGGAGACTCCTCGCGACATCTCTCGCCCTTTACTGAAACACCCTTCGCAGACTGAATTCGGGTGCCGTATCCTTAAACGATCTCTCGACGGTCAGCCATTCTTCATCGACACTGCTGAACTGCAAAATCGTGACCACCGGGCTTGACGTAATTACTTTCAGTGACCTGTGAGAGAGTCTTGCTTTAGTTCGAAACCCAAGAGATGCTCATATTCTAAAAAGGATAAAACAAACTTCTGAAAATAAGAAATCCAACCGTCCCAAAATAACTCGCCCTTCCAAAAAGAAAGCCAACCAGTGGGCCTTTTGCTTGCAACAAAACAAGTAAGAGTTGCATTAAAATATCAGAATATCTTAAGACATTACAGAGATCAGAATAGTTAAAGGGATCTTAGACAGCTCAAAAACATTGCAAAACATATAAGTACTGGTAGCGTCAAATTCATCGGAACCATTAAAGACATCGGAGATTAAAAAAAGTTATAGTATCGTTAACACCCTTGGTACTTCTATGGGTCTTTGTAGTTTAATGTTACGTGGCGTGTCAATCAGGGTGCCACAGGGGCACAGGTTAACCACGTAACCCCACTGGTTCAGCTCGTATCCGACTCCAAAAATTGAAACGCCTTCTTATTCGAAATTTGTTTATTCATGTAAGTGTAACTTAGGAAAACAATATACTGTAACTTAGGAAGACAATATACTTCAAAAACACTGTAGATATTAATTAGATGTTCGTAATGCTTATTTACATGTAACTTAGGAAGGCAATATACTTCGGATAAAAAACAAGGTAACTATATATTATATGTTCGTAATTCTTATTCACAGGTAACTTAGGCAGACAATGTACTTCGGGTAAAAAATAACACTGTGTAGATATAAGTTATATTCACAATATGGCGCACCACATTAGTCTTAGCCCGAACGGTTTTACTGACTCTTTTCAAATCTTCTCAACGACTAATACTAATTCACAAGGGTTACCTCATATGCAATCCTTTCTTCTTTTTCCTTCACTTTGCACACACAGCGCTAGAGCCCAAAACAAATCCCAACCATTGCCTCGACTACCATATATAGTGCGCTTTTAGCTTTGGCCAGGAGAACAAGAAAAAAAAGGAAAGGGTGAAAACATACACACGATAATCGCGTCTGCCGCTTACGTGTGTATCCCCTAGCATGCAGACATGGGACATGAATTTACATGATTGCAAGTTCATACAGGGGTTGAAATGTGTACACGATCACGGCTGCGTAAAGCATTATTGCTGATCGTGCACATTTCGCTTGGTGAATCTTACATATGAACGACGAACGTTTATACGATCGCGACCACACTTAGGATCGCCGTAGATCGCATATCGATCGTTGTGCAATTGGTGCAGCTGGCTATTCCTTGTGTTGGTTTCTCTTGTAGGCAAGCATGTTATTAATTGCCTGTAGGTTGGTTTTTGCTACCGAAATGCCTGCCGTGTTTCGCCGATGAAAAGGGGGCAGGCTGCTTGTGTGTGACGGTGCTGGATCGAAGATATTCTTGTCCGCATATCTCGATTGATCCGTTGGTCGAGGATGCGACCGTTTTCTCCACTCGAGAAGGGGTGCATGTTGGCGGGAACCAAAATTGGAATATCTCCGTTGGCCGTCGGCGTCGGTTGGAAATTCCCCGGTGGTGCTGCTGGTGGGCAAATTCCATCGGGTCTTCATGTTGTGCTATGCACAAACAAGCGATTCTTCCTTACAGGAAATTTTGCTCTTATTCCCAATAGAATTTGATGCTCTTCGACGACCAGGTTTTTGTTGTTTCCGCCCCCAATGGTGTGGCACGAAAACCACGCTCCATAACGTATCAACCGCATGCCCGATAAATTCGGACAATGCACCTTCGCCTGGGTTCATGCCCCTCTAATGGGGTGCTCCCGTTGAATGTGAGGCGGGCAGTGGCGTCGGGGGAAACCGCCACTGTTCAGTTACTAGTCCATCAACAGGAACCAAGACAAAAGCCCGCCGGCCTCGAAATAAAAATAAGAATGCACAGTTATAGATTTGTTCATCGTGTTATGAATATTTTATAAATTTGACATCATTTTTTTTCTTAATTATTGTTTATTCAATTAATTAATTAATTATTTAATTCAATTCCTCTTTAATTTTCTTTGGTGTATCCATTTTTCTTTCGCCAAGTGGCACATTATTTTCTGAAACTCACGGTCAATTAATAAAAGTAAATGTTATGCTTATGCAGAATAACAAAATTGCGTTTAATATTTCTATTTAACTAACTCGAAACCAAACACTCGGCTGGAAGAATAACTATGCCTCGAAAACAATTTCCTGCGTGCATACCTTTTATGCCAAAATTCTCAGAACTCGTTGAATTATAGAGTCAATCAGCTCACCCTTCTAAGCAATATGCACATCCTCTAAAGTCTGTTATCTTTATCATATTCACATGGCACTGGCCAATCCGATTTATCCCGAAGAAGACATCAAGCCCGATATCCCAATATGTTTGTCGAAATCTATATGCTTGCCGTATAACACGTCACTTTGTGACAAGAATAGAAAGTCCTCTGTCATATCCTGCCGACATAAACCGCTTCGTAAGCCCCACTTCTACCACTGGAAACTAAATCATATTTAAAGAAAGCGTATTAACCTATCGCTCTCCTAGGCACAAGTGTTGTCGACGACGAGCACGACGATAGCCATTGAGAAAAAATATCCTTTTTCTACAGCAGTTGAGGACAAACGACAAACCGGCAAACTCCTGAAAACATCAAGCCGCACGTCCGGTCGTTATAGTTGCGAGGCAATCAATTGACATATCCGGCCATCCGAACATCGGTTGACGACCGCAGACAGATACACAAACACACACGAATACGCCCCGATATGACCATAAATGAATGAAGCGCATCAATATATATCTCTCGCATCCTGCCAGTTCAAATAGCAATCAATATCGACCACGAAGTGACGGTGCGTCGTCGTCAACATAAGCGTCATCATCGTCGAAGTCATCATCGTCATGTTCGTGCTGGAGTACTCTTGAGACTAAATCATATATGTTTGTCATGTTGTTTATGGACAGGACCAACAGCATCCTAGGGATTTACGTCTGTACTACGTGTGCTCCACCAACAGTAGATTGAACGCACCACAACCTATGAAACTAGACTTTGTTGTTCTTTTAGAAGACCGAAAATTCAAAATTCAATTGAAATTCGTACTCGTTTGTGAACTTTCAAAAACGACCAACAGGAAATTACTACGGAAGGGCGGAAACTGCAGAAACTAATTTTCAATATTTAAATCATCAAATGCCTAAAGGCGCAGTTTCCCGTTTCCCTACAATTGCTTTAGAAAACACCGTCTAGCAGCATCCACACGGAGGACGGTTTTCCAGCGATGTAAGTACTTTACGTGCACGCAATTTAACCGTGGATGCAGTTTACGATGTGAATTTAAAAAGTTTTACTCGCCACTAACTGACGGCAAGGGCTGCTATCCTAAGATTTTCGTTTCTCTGGCAACGGGTTGACTATTTTACTCAAATCGGGTAACTACAGTCCTCGAAGAGCACAAAGAAATTTTGGTACGATGACGATGGGTCACTCACATGATAAAAGTAAAGACATAAACTTTCCCATAAAAACGAAAATTTAATTCCAAGAAATTGATGTAATTAAGGATTCCTCATCAGACTCACCTTTATGCAGGAGGCACAACTGAAAGGTCGCTACAATGTATTCCTTGACGAATATAACTTCTTCTATCCACAGGACACTGCGATTCCAAAAACTTTTAACAAAACTGTCAGTCGCCAACATTTTTATGAACAGAACGAGGCTCTCTTTAGACAATGTGCACCGATCAGCAAGACAGGTTGATGGTATCATAATAGGTGGAGGTCTAAGCGGTTAGCACTTCTGAGGTAGTATCCATCGTAGTCCTTGTTGTGCTTTAGTTACTCAGGAAAAAGGAAACAGTAAATGCAATTGCCTTCTCCGACCACCAGGAATCCACATATATGAGAAGAATCTGGAGTTCATCGTGGTAAGAAATGGGGATCCTCTATTTAAATCGGAAGGCCATAGACAAAAACCTTTTATTGGTGACACTAACCGAACTAAACAATTGTATTCGCACCTTCAACTCGACCCTCCACAATGATGTAGGACCAAACACTGCAGAACTCCATGCAATTATCTGAAAACAGAGAAAGCTAAAGAGGACGTTTCTTCACTACCGAAAGAGAACTACGACAACTTATAACTTTAGCTCTCAACCAAGTTATGGCTTCTTAAAGTTTTATTCAAAAATTGGTGATTACAAAAATGCCTGGGCTACAAGGAGGAAGGTAAATAATTAAAAACCCAGGAAATCTCCTGTATCAATAAAATGCATGTGGAAAATCTCACGCTGAGTGAATATATGAGCAGCAGTTCTCAGACAGCACTTCAACATAATTTATCGGTCTCAAGCCCTGGAATTCGACAAGGGTTTAATAAGTCGACTTGAAGCAAAAGGGTCAAACTAAAGTCCGGGCACTAGAGCTTACTAGCATTGCACCCCAAATTGAAATGAATCCCACGGTAAAGAGGTAGCCACCTCTACAATGAAAAATTTTGAATTTACTAGGACTCCGAAGGACTTGATAAATTAAATAATTCAACATCTAGCTATCTGCACGTTTGAATACACAACAATAACAGTACCAAATTGACCACCATCAGATAAACATCGCTCAATAAAACGGACATTAAATTAAAGCGGGTGAAAACATAAACGGAGGTTGGGAGCGAACATACAGGGCAAAGTCACTGATTGCTTTCAAGCCGACGAAGGCCAGGACGATTCTTGTCCCTGTTTAATCCAAGCTGACTTGCAGCCTCCATGTGACACCCCTGGATAGCTACTTTGGCACCCAACAAGTACTGAACCAATGCATGCAGCGACATCCTGGCAAAGGTTTGCCCAAGGCTAATAACCTTGCCCGGCAAAACTAACTATTATGGCAAATTTAATAAGACTCGGATATGGACTGGATACATGACGACGACCACGGAAACGAAAATGGCTAAGCGATTTGAGAATTTTCCCATAGAACATCCGCTCACTATACAGAGCTCGAGCTGCACAGCAGCTAGCCGCCGCTCTGTGCAAATATAAGGCTGACGTAACAGCATTACAAGAAATAAGATGTGTTACGGACCTCACGTCCATGTCGTCGCCCAACACCCAATAATTCCCGCAAATTTCCCCTCTCTGCCTGTAAAGGGAAAACAAATCGTAAAGTAGCTAATTTGCATAAACTACTTTATGCAAATTCTACTTGGCAGGAAAATAATAAAAAAACGGCATTGGCGCCGAATAAAAACTAAACCTCAACGGCGAAAACAAAAAAAAAATATTCATTCGACGTAAAACTACTAAAGCGTACAAACCAATCGTAATCATTGGACCGAGCTCAAATTTCGATATAGAACTAAAAACCAGCTCACTCGAAAGACAAAACAACTTCGTAGATCCAAGTGCTCAATTGCAACTGCTATTCTACCGGTATATGATCCCGAATATAATAGAATAATTGCATCCCGAGGAGCAGCTTCTGGCGAAGAAGAAAGGTTTGAAATAGAGGACTCGCTAAACCATGTTGACAAAGGAATAATCAAGCAAAGAACAACAAGCTGAACAGGGGAGCACAAAGCTCAACGGCCCCTGCAACCTGCCAGCAGCAGCTACAGCGACCGCTCCACGGTCAATGCAAGTAAGTCAATCAATAATATATTAAATTGTGTAAAATAACTACAACAGATGGATGATATTTGCTACATCTGTCACGCGAAACACCATGTGCTCGCGGTAGGATTTCTAGTCAGCCAAAAACTGAAGCCTGCCATTATAGGCTTTAATGCAATCAACGAAAGGCTGTACACTCTTCGCTTGCGAGGCAAATTTACAAACATATGCCTGTGGGGGTTCTTTAAAGCATTCACAAAGAACCACCCATTCCCTTTAAATCAACCCGCCTTTCCACACCCCAACAAAGCCATTTTGCTAACCTGTAATCGAGCAGCGTAAGCAACCCGTCAGTATCTTGCACCTGAAACATAAATCCACGGCAAGATTACCATCTTGCCATGTCATCAATTAAAACCATTTCGGTTCGTCTGCATGAACCGATTGGTTACTATGGGCGACCACATGCCCATCAAACACAGACCAATACTTCCGAGTATTCTTATTCGCTACAAAGCAAAACGCAACTCGCGCCTAACTGCCAAGAGCCGAATTCTTTGCCAGTGTAAATATTCACACTGGAATTCGAGCCTCGACTCACTATGGGTGCAATGCACAATTGACGTGGATAAATACACAACCGTCATTGTGTAATCATTCCGAACACCAGATGAGGTCCCATGGAATCATTCCCTTAAACAACTCTCGTACCATTAACCAAGGTAAACAAACGCGTATCTTAGCGTTTGAACCCTTGAAATAGCGTTCTGTTGACATAACACTGAGAAATCTAACCCTGCATCAACGATCCCTATTTTAAACATGACAACCTCTTTCGGTCGCTATCCGAGCGACCATCTATTTGCACAGCTGACCTGAGTTGAATTCGAATATCATTTAGTCAGTTGTTGTTGCCGCTTTTCCTTATTCGACTTCAGTTTATATTTGAAATGCTGTCCTTTCCATGTTCAGGCCCTTTCTCTATATGTGTGCAATCTCGAATAGAGATATCCGCGCGAAACTACATCTAGAATCGTCACCAGAGAGTCAGATCGTATCCACCGAACAACGCACACGTCCCGGGGACGTTGCACTTCGAGTTTCTTAATTTATCTCTCGCCGAGTACACTCACGCCGAGGAGTCGAGAATCATCCACCGTCGCGTACCCTTCCACAAGAAATTGTCTTGAGACGTTATTTTCAAAAGTCCTCAACCCAGTGCGTTTTATATTTTTCTCTTTCCTTGGTGTTTGGATTTGTGTGAACACCTACGGAGTGATATTGGCGGTGTTCCTGCTAAACCAGCGCCCTAGCAGAAACCGTCACATGTCTCATAAACGTTCACGGACCTACAGAGTCCCGTAACGACGAAAAAGAAGAATACTACGAGAACGTCGAATGGGCCCTCAATGCCTGCCCAAGATACGATGTGAAAATCGTTCTTGTTGATTTGAATGTAAAAATAGGTCGAGAGCCGGTTTTCAGTCATTACGCAGGTTCCATAGTCTGGATGAGAACAATAATGACAATGGACTGCGAGTCATCGAACCGGCAGCATCAAAGAACTTGGACGTTGCGAGTACCAGGTTTCCGCGTAAAGATATCCACAAAGCCACCTGGGTATCACCTGATCGCCGACACTCCTCGAACCTGATGACGGTACGAACGTACCGAGGTGCCAACGTCGACTCGGACCACTATCTTGTTGGTACAGTTTACGGAGACGTATTGCATCCGCGGATCAGGTTCGAATCAACACGGCTGCCTTACGCAATGAAAATACCAGAAACACCTTTGGTCATGCGTTTTAACTCGCCCCCGAAGAGCTCGGCGGAGGGAGAGTAAGTCCTGGGGCCAGAATACCGGGCGTAGAAGAGATATGAACACGCCATAGGAATACTCTCATTAGTATTGCCTACTCCATCTTAGGCAGTAGTCGCAGAGATCGGAGCGACTGGTTTGATGATGAGTGTAAACTAGCGACTGAACGTAAGAATGCTGCCTACCGGGTAATAGGGTAGCTTGTGTAGGGAAATTCCATACAGGGAATTTCTTTGTATAGCTTGAAATTGCCATTGCAGCATCCCCTAGACTTTCCTTTGCCAAGAAGCGTCTTGAGAGTCGTTGCGTTATGGGCATCCACTCCATATTTAGGGTGGAGTGCCTTCAGCCTTAAGAGGCTGATCTCAGCGCCGGTGTCCGAAATTAGGCGCGTAGTGTTATTACGGCCAATGTCCAAACTGAGTTAGACAGTTGGGACTTTGGTCGACGAAAGCTGAGAACAGCTTTGGCTGATTTGCGAGTTTATTGCTGTGGGGATGGGGGTTTCCCGACCCGCCCTCTGGGAGGTTTTCGATTTTTCCCATTTTGCTTTTAGTCGACACTCTGCCGCCGCGTGGATTAGGCGACCGTAAAATTCGCACAGTTTACCGTTCTTTTTGGAATGGTCGCTCTGCTTTGGTGCCTCCGGAGACTCCGTGCTAGCAGAGATAGAGCAGCTTCTTCCTGTCTTTGGTCGATTGTGTTGTGGGTGAAGCTTTGGACGTTTTGAGCCCTTGTCGCAAACTTTAGTCTGCTTTTCAGCTTTCGTAGAATCAGTGCTACTTAAGGATTGTATTCTCTGTATTTTCTCTTATCGATTCACTGACACATCTAATAATGTCTGGTGGTCTGTCTATTATCGCTTACTGCTGACTCGGTTGTTTAAAACGTAAACCGAAGTGAGGGCGATATATTATATCTCAAATGGTCCTAGAATAATTGCTTACGTAATACGCGAAAATACAAAACACACGCTGCAGTCCTTGGAACGGTTCCATGGAGGCTAAAAATCCTACGCAATGGCCTATCTAACGACACCGCTAGTGCTCCCCCGTGAATGTGTATTTTTGCAAGATATACGAAACAAAGCACGAACACAGTAAAGGTCCACTCGGTAAGTGGTAAGAAGGCAGACGAGCACCAATATATTTTTCGTCGTTGCCTTTGTTCCTTGTTTATCTTTCGACTACCAAAATGACCCGCATACATTTAAATATCAATTCCGGTATTGGGATTTGTGAAAAGTTATATGCTTTTTTCGTTCCCCCGGTGTTAGTGCATACGAAGGGCAAAATGAAGGAAAACATATAAAATCAATCGATCTTGGGTGTTGCAATACACGCGGAGGTCATTGGCATTTGATTATTTGACCCTAGGAAATTGTTCCAAGCTTCTTTTATTGTCATTACTTTTCATAACAATTAGTACTAAGGGTAAACCCGGCTTCTAAATGTAGTTAGGGCTTTATGCGGTTCGTCGATATTCTAGCTAATTTGATAGAAGCGAGAGCTGGGATGATGGCTAGATTAATTAGTGTGTCTTATTTTCTTTCGGGTAGTTGAAGTATATCCAATTATGCTGAAAATATGCAATAGCATATTAGAAAATCGTGCGGTATTACGAAACGTTGTTACGCGTAAAACTCGCTACCCCCAAATACTCACCCACTCTCCGTGTAATAATCAAGTCCGCAATAATACAATATGTTGTTACACTCTAGAACCATCCATCATGCTCCATCGTGCTTGAAGCCACTTAATGTGTATCATCTTGAGATGAGTAGCGATAAGTAGATCGATCTTACCAATAAAAACGTCTAAGGCCCCAATAAAAACCTGAAGAGAAAACTCTATGGTGGCACCATTTTCATTAAATTCTGTTACAGGACGCATGTCCTGAACGGAATAACCGGCGCCGCCTATGAATAAACAAGGTTTTGGCAACAGGACTATGAGGATATACAAAAATGCCTTCAGTATCCTTGTTCACCACTAAAAACCGATCAATCCACAAAAACCGATCAATCCACAGCAGTAACGCAATAGACATCAGGCAAGTAGCTAGGAAGAATGATCTATGATGACTCCGCTTCAATTAAATCTTATCGTAGAAAACATGTTGCTCAGGATACGACTTACATTCGAGATTCCGTTTTAAGGGGGGAGTCTGCGTCTTCGCGCGGTCCGATCTGGCTTGCCAAAGGATGAAGGTGTTGGAGCCCAGTAACATGGACATCATATGGTTGGGGGTCGTTCTGAGGAATTCTGTTAAAATTATTTTCTCGTCTTTACCGTTCCCCAAATGACAATCGACCAGCGATATTTTTCGAACATCTCTCACGTGCCGTCGATTGGATATAGATCACCCACCCGGCTTCTGAAATTATCGTCCTTGGCGATTTTAATGTACACAATTCCGGCTGGTTGGTGCATTCTAACAGAACCGACGAAGCTGGGAATCTGGCGGAGATATTCGCTGTTAGCCACAACTTGACTCAACTCGTGGAGGAACGTACGTGAGTCCCAGATACATACATACATACATACAGGTGATTATGCGACCACGCTGGATCTGTTTTTGACATCCGAGTATTTATACCGTAGAGGTTTCTTTGCAACTAGGAAGTTCAGATCAGTGCTTGATATTTGATCGCGCAACCACTTGCATTTCAAGCAAATAACTGACCTGAGTAGCTTCGCCATGTATGGAGTTTTGGGGCTGCTAACTGGAACGATTTGCGAGATTTCTTCGCATCCTTCCCATGGTCGGAAGTGTGCTTTGGAGATTCCGATCTTGACTCTTGGGTGGAGTCGGTCACAGAAATTATTCTTCTCGGGATGGTGATCTACATTCCGCATTCCATTAAACGGAGTTTATCTGATAATCCTTGGTTTGATGACAAATGCGAGCAGACTACAGCGGCAAAAAATAGAGCATTGAAGCAATGGCGCTCCAATCCCACCGAGATAAACAGAACGAATATTGTTAGAATCAGAAACGCGTGCAACCAGGCGATTGATACAGCGCAGAAGCCCTTCAACGACAGAGTGACCAATAAACTCCTTCAGTGCCCGACTGGTACGCGTCCCTTCTGGTCAATGGCAAGGCCAGTCAGCAATAACTTCGCTTCCTCCCCCTTTCCTCCATTGGTGATGGACAGCGGGAGGTCAGTCGCAAATTCAAAGAATAAAGCTAATGTGTTCCCGAATTTATTTTCCACGAATTCAAACCTCGATGCCGGTCTTTGGGGGCCACCTGAGATCGCGCCGGTAAAGTCTTCAACCCATTCCACGTGGACTGGACTGTAGGAAGGCAATGGAACACCAGCCATAGTCTTTAAGAACAGTGCTCCAGAACTATCGCCGGCTCTTGGCAGACTCTTTCGCCTATTTTATGCACGGGGGACATTTCCTACCTGCTGGAAATCGCTTAAGTTCAGCCAATCTCAAAGAGGGGAAAAAGTGGTCATCAACGCCGAGATAATTAAGTATTAGGAGTGCAACGGACTTCTGAATGATCGGCGATACGGATTCCGTGGCAGGAGGTCCACGGGAGACCTTTTGACTCTCACAACCGTTATATGGATATCTGCGATTGAGGGGCATGGTGAGTCAAGGACCGTCGCACTGGATATCTCCAACTCTTTTGACCGCATCAGGCACGGGGCATTGCTGAGGAAACTTCGTGCATATTGACTTTCCCAGTAGCTTTGCGATTGGGCTTCCTCGAAAATCGATCGATCCGGGTTGTTGTGGACGGCGTATCTTTGAATCTATATCCTATTAATCCGAGGTGCCTCAAGGTTCTATTTTGGCTCCAACCTTGTTTTTGCTTCACATAAATGATTTTGTTGGAGACAACGGATAACAGGGCATTTGGTTTTGCGAATGATTGTACGCTTGTTTCCTCTTTTTCGAGTGATCGGCCGATTGGTGCATCAACGTTGCACCAGATGATATGTAGACATGTAGAACATGCGTATGAATCTCTGAAGCGGGATCTGGATCAGATCCTGCAGTGGGGAAATGCCAATCTCGTGGACTTTAATGCAGCGAAAACACAGTATACAACATTCACAAAGAAAGTGGGTCAACAGTTCCACAGCTGATGATGAATGGCCAGGCCCTCGAATCTGGGGAAAGCTTGAAGTTGCTCGGTTTCACGGTCTGCGGGAGTGTATCGTGGCATAAAGAGTTGTCGAACATCGCCATGTCAGCCTCTGGAAAGCTGAGTTATCTTTTTAGAGTCAAGAAATATTTTACTTCGGCACAATTTCTTCTCCTGTATTTTTTTTTATTTTTTTATTAGACTTCTCTCGGGAGAGGCGAGCCTATAGCGTCGAGTGGGCGCCCCGAGATGTCACCAAATAACTGTTGCAGTTCTTTTTGAACAGTTGTAGGTTGTAGTGCTCCGGGAACACTCTCGTGGGAAGGGAGTTCCACAACTTCCCCGCTCTGTAACGGAACGAGTTCTGATACAGGGATGTTCGCGCTGTCGGGAGATGAACCACAAACGGGTGCGATACGCCGGATTGTCTTGTGGAGCGCATATAGACCGAATTGCGTGGAACTATACCAAGAATCTCCGAAGTATAAATCTCAAATTAGACCGTCACTCGAATATTGCTCTCATGTTTGGAAGTCCGCTCCTAAGCTAGCCCTCAACTTACTTGAGAGCATACAGAGACGGGTGATCCGCCAGTCCGTGGACTCGGCGCTGACGTGGGGACTACAGACGCTATCACATCGAAGGCGCGTAGCCGATCCCTGTCTGTTTTACAGATATTATCACGGGTACTGTTCTTCGGAGATTCGTGGGATTGTTCCACGCAATTCGGCCTATATGCGCTCCACAAGACAATCCGACGGATCGCACCTGTTTGTGGTTCATCTCCCGATGGCGCGAACATCCCTGCATCAGAACTCGTGCCGTTACAGAGTGGGAAAGATGTAGAACTCCCTTCCCACGCGAGAGTTCCCGGAGCGTTACAACCTGCAACTGTTCAAAAATAACTCCACCGGTTACCTGGTGGCATTTCGGGGCGCCTTGTCGGCGCTATAGGTTCGCCTCTCCTGAGAGAAGTGGAATAAAAAAAATGTCCTGAATGGAACAAACGGCGCCGCCTATGAATAAACAACCTTGTGGCAACATTAAACCCTATTTCAGGAAGCATGTTCTGAAAGGAACACGCAGCACCGCACATGTATTAAAAAAGCTTGTGGTAACTAGGATATTAAGATTTACAACAATACCTTTGGCACCACTATCCACCAACATGAAGGATTTCCCAATAAGGGCGATGTGCGGTTTTCCCAAGAAGGGTGATATTGTGGGTAATATTTGTCGAGGTGCCAGCACGGGCACGGGTTTACTAATATTTCACGGGAATTAATTCAACATACTTTAATGATCACATTTACTGTCTGTTGCCGTCCTTTCTCTTTTCACTACAGAATTTCCACACGCAGAGTTTGCAACGTAGTACATAGACTAACATTCAAATAAAACACTTTTGTTAACTCGACGTGGTCACTTTATTCAAAATGATGCGTTTATTTTGTTACAGTCACATTTAAATTATATTACTTATTTAAAATCCTTTTATCGAGGGAAAAGTGAAGGAATGAACACAAATCGCTATTTTATAATAAACTACATTATTGATCACACTGCATTCGCGACACCCGATTAATTCACTTGTTGCTGTTCAACTGTACGTTACTACCCGCACCCCACGGTGATTGAAACTCGACACTGTGAAGGGACACACTCAGGGGTGTGCGCACTCTGCAGTGGTTGGAGGACGACTCACTGGTGGATTTCAACGGACTCACCCAGTGAATAACCTCGGGAGACTCTGGTGAGTCCTCTCTCAGCTAAGGGTAAGTTTTCTTTTCCTCGAGAGAAACGTGAAGTTTCTCTTTGCGGTGGTAAATTGGAGAGGATCTCTCCGGGTCGATCTTAGCTAGTGTGCTAATGATCCATTGTTTACTCATGCAACGAGGTCATGGAAAAACGAAACTGAGAAAGGAGGATAGAACAGAGGACGCCATAGTGGTCATGGACGCAGCTGTATAAATAGACCGCCAGCCATTAGGAAGCTGGTGCTAAAAGTAACTTAGGTACACAATGGTGATTGTGTACTGTATCTTAGCTGGCGGACAGGGTCGAATTCTTGTATGCATGTTCATATGCTGAAGAAATCGATTCTTGACGGTTAGGCGCTAGATGCGTAAATTGCTTTTGTCGAGACTGTAGATAAGCCAGAAAAATGTGCTGCGCACGTGTGTGGCAGGGTACGCTGGCTGACATGGGCGCCGATAAGTTTTCTCACTTTCTGGTGATGCTTGTGTGTAAAGAATTCTTTTCAGGAATTTGGGGTGATGCATTGAATGCATCTATGTTAGAGAATTCTTTACGGGGACTTTGGGTGATACATTAGATGAAGGAAATTTTTGCAGGTTTGGCAAAGGGGGTTGGGGTTGGAACCGTGGGTGGTTCTTGCGTATGTTTGAAGAACCCCCACAATATGTTTTTAAAATTGGTGTTCCCGGAGCGTTACAACTTGCAACTGTTCAAGAAGAACTGCACCAGTTATTTGGTGACATCTCGGGGCGCCCACTCGGCGCTATAGGTTCGCCTCTCCCGAGAGAAGTGTAATAAAAAGAAGAAAGAAATATTTAAAGTAAAAATGAGACTTTTTTATTTTAAAGTACAACTATTTTAGAGTCAAACTTCACTAGAGACGTTTAACATTTCGTCCCCATTGAGAAACCCTTCACAACAACAAGGTGTATTTCCTGTTTCATTTGAAAATACCTTATAAAGCCAACGAAATTAGAAAATTACTGTTACATTTAGCACACCTGATGGATGTACCCCAATCAAACTCTTGAAATGTTAGCCGTCATTTTGAAGGTAAGAGCCTGGTGTTAACACTGAAATGTTTACATAGTAAAGCGCTGTTTTACTAATTTTCAACCAGAATTGCATACATTTTTGTTATGATTATATCGCAAACAGTGCACTAGGTGGACTTCAGATGTATTTCTCTCCTGACTAGAATATTTATTTAATAGCTGGAACAACAAAGAGACAGCGTTTAAAACTTCCCAACAACTAGGTTGAACATAATGTTTAGTGAAAGTAAAACACACAATTACTCTTTATTTTCGCATTCATATTTCATTGTCACGCATCTAGCAAAGTCAATAAGGCAAATGTTCAGTTGCGACACAATTTATTCTCCTTCAAGGCAAAACCAGAAAGGTCAACATTTCAAGGAAAAGTTATCACCCAAAAATCATCCATTCCCATTCAATTTTCCATGAGATAGTGCTCCTCCCAACCCGTTCGATTAATTTGAATACTAAATAACAATATCTAAATAAGTAGGAAGAGAGTTGAGTCACGTAGCACTAATGGCTATGAACGAAAATCATAGCAATAATCATCAGCCGTTGCTGTAATTGCATATCAAAAAGTGTCTAGTAGCTGAATTAAGAATTCACCGCTGTTGAAGTTTCACAGAATTTCAAGTGTTCACGTTGAATTTAATGAGGTGTACGTGCAAGCGTTTAGCGATCACCTAAACGAATGGTCCCTACTAAGGCCACCTACGCCTTCATTGACGACTACTACAATATGATTACCTTCATTTTTGCTTCTATTACCAGCAAGTTAAATCTCAAATTCACTTCGGCTCATTTTACAAGTAATCGATAAATATACAAAATGTTTACAACATCACTATATGCCATTATCCTGTGAGGTCCTGCTTTTTTTTTTTCTTGCTTGTGGTTTTAGATATATAAACTCTCAGTTGATATTCCAAGCTTCGATATAAAACCCTTGCTAAGTATGTGAAGATAAAAAGATAACCACAACGTTAACCTTAAATTCATTTGAGAATCTCCCCTCTTTCTGAGCCTTTTCAAAAGGATTTTTTTTTTCATTCAAAATATTCCTTGTAACAAGGTCGGACCCATAAAAGGTTCTCCATTCGTACTCGTCAAAAGCTCATTGACCTATTTATATATGGAGATAATGTCAGCCCATGAAACGTAGGTAGGCATTTTATAAGTTCATAAAATTCCGAAAACAAATTTCATAACTGCACACCTTTGGAAGAGAAGAGTGAGGGACGTATAATGCAACAGCAGGTGAATGAATAAATAAAACCTCGAATATGCGAATGAATCAACAGCTCTATGGCAGCACTTCACCGCAATCTGATATACTCGTAAACTCTGTTGCAACGGAACACTTTCAAGAGTACTTTGGATGTATGGTCGGGCTTTTTATTCCGCTTGAATTCGACGTGATGATTACTCCTTAAATCGCGGCATTTCATGGTGTATTAAAATCTGTGAGTAGTCAACTCATAAGTGGTATGCCCTGTGTTTGTCCTGGGTTATATGCCTTTCAGTCTTCTGCCACTGATTAACACGAAAGTTGTTTCAGAATTTGTTTATCATAAAATCCATGTGGCGGTCTTTTAGCTTAATTGCTTTATCCTTTAAATTTCCTGCGTCTTATTTCTTGTGAGCTATCTGCTCCTTTTTGTCTCTTTATTTGTATGTGAACGGTGGGACCTCTGGGGAAAATGTTCATTGTCGACTTCAAAACTGGGTGTTTCAAACTCTCAGTAATAATCGGTTCATTCAACGTCGGATCGCAATATCCTTGGATATTCAGAGAATAAAAGATGATCAATTTTTATGTCAATTATACGGTTTAACAACATCAATATATGATAATATTGTGCAGTGAGAAACAACTTCAGTCCTAGTGACTGCATTGTTGCTTTGTGGCGTTTCCAACAGAACACACACAAAAGGAAATCAGAAAAATACCGTCATTGCCATAACCTAGAGTAATTAACATAACAATTCGTGGCTTAAGTAACGAGCAAATACACAGCCGTGGTCTAATGCGCTGAACCCTTGGTTCTAACTTTTCAACTTTTTATAACGTGAATTCGAATCACATTTTTCACTTCCTACCAAAATGCTATACCTTCTTAATTCCAAATATTCGTATTTTTACACTTCAATATCGAGGTTTACACCCACAGTTTCATTTTTAGTTACGTACTTACCTGCTTAAGTGGGACTTTGGCGGATAGGTATTTAACGGATAGGACTTTGACGAATGTTGGCCTATTAGTACGGAATGTCAATGGCTACTTACGTTAGAGTGCTCCGCCGAACACTGTTCACAGCGACACACGAAAACTTACTTCAGCACACAAATGAAACTCCGAGAAATGTTTTGTTTTGTTTTAATAAGTTTGATGCTTATTTGAAGTTTTGTTAACGCTTTGATTTTCTTTGTTTCTGTTTCGATTTTGAAGCGCTTCGCTACACCGCACGTACGTTCAACGCTCGACGTTACTTTCACTTTCCTACCTCGAAATGGACTCTCTGGTCCTTTGACTCTCAAAATTATACTCCTCGTCGCGCTGACGATCAAAATCTGACTGAACTATCTCCATCCAAAAACCAAAACCTGATACAGATCGTATCTACATCTGCCAGAAGAAATCTTTCATTTCATCCGCTGACAGAATTTTCCACAGTATCTGTTAGCGGCATGTTATTAATACCCATGGGTAATTTAGGTGCCTGAAAAGGAGAAAGTCCCTCGACGCATACATCCTTATATCATCATCACCATCCGTGGTGGTGATCGAAGTTCGGATCGACGGTTGTCGATTGTGTGCCGCCTCTATTTGCATAGCACACCTGGCGCGCGGCCGAAAGATATCCTGCAATTAGCATGGATGCATGGTTCATGGGTTTTGTTTGACTTTTGTCAATACACCCGAAATCCATTAGATCTTTCTAATGGGTGTGAAATACAAACAGACACCGTGGGATCGGAGTAGTTCCCTTGTAGGTTTTCAACCTCATACAATTTGAATTATCTCGTTGAGATAATTACGGTTGCCGTTTCTTTTGTTTGCCGATAGATTTGGTGGTCTTTATGGCAGCTACCCGCACGTGCATCGTTGGTCGGCTAATTTTCTGGCGATAACAAATCCTTGTAACATCGTGTAGACGTTCAGGATTTCGGATTATGCAGTGCTGAAGTGCGGCGCATTTCAATCTTTACTAATATGATGAATGAATGCTTTTACCTTTGTTTCAGGTATGTTACAATCGACTTGTTGCTTGATATTGAAAGCTTTGGGACGTTCAGTTCCTTGCTTTTTTAGTGTCGGGCTCAACGTTGGCTAAATGTTTCGGTGCCCTAAGGTGGGATTTGGGACACGCATCTGTGGGCGCGTGCAACGTTCTCAGGTAAGTAAGTTCTTTGAAGGTAGGAATCTTATCTGCGCGGAATTGTGCGTTCGTAGAACGCTACAGGACTACACTCCGAGACGGGGCACATGGTCCTTAACCAAAACCCTCTAGTTGGCCCGATGCTCCTCTGCTTTAGAAACAGGGCGCATAAAACGAATTTTCAGACTCACTAAAAGCGCGAATAGTGGAAAAAGTCACGCAGGAGAGGCTAATATATAACTAGTTTTTCTTCCATATGGAGGCGACCCCATTTTTTGTTTGTTTGTTTAGGAGTCAGTCTAATTAAAAGGTTTTTTTGCCCTCTGTGATCTGGTGACAACACCACTGTTTAAGTACGTGGCAATATGTGAGTTGTTTTCCTAAAAAACATGCGCAGTTAAACGATTGTAAAGTTCACTTATATACCAAGGTCCATAAAATACAAAGGGTAAGAACGACATACGAACGAAGCACATGATCAGCCTGATTCAACATTAGTGTTGTTCGGTCGAAGAACGATCGTATGCATTTACTTGTACTCCCTAAGTTAATCTTCAACGTCTCCAAAGTGATGTGCACTGTCTGATGGGTAGATATCGCGGCAAAATGTTTGGGTAATTTGAATGCATTCACCAACCTTGATCAAGTAACGACTGTGATGAGGAATATATAGGACACATTGCGCCTATATCTTCACGACGAAGTTGGAGAACTTGCAGTGAGGTACCCCCAGTATTACAATCCCATGGAGCACGTGCAACGCTGTTTTGAATCTGTGGCGGTTCCCTTGAACGCCACTACTCACCTTCCCATTACCCATTCGAAAACTTCCAACCTAGAGCATCCAAAAACGATATAAAACAAGTAGTGTGGCAGTTCCATTGAACGCCACTACTTACCTTACAACCTATGGTGAGGAAACAGTTTCCTAAAACACATAAACCCTGGGAAGCATGTACTTACCTTTCCATAGTTTGCACTACAAATACCTGAAATGCTGTAAATCCATAATATTCGCTGATGCAAAATCCATCAGCACCAAACAGGCATGATCCTTATAAGCAATTTGGTTGCACCACCAAGCAACCAACATGACCGGAACCATTTCATTACACATGTCTCCGAACGAATTCCGCCGCACACATGCAAGAGACATTTCTTCTTTTCCTTTTTCCTACAAGCACATCGATCAGTAAACCGATCGTCAAGCATTAGCATCCTATAAGCATGTTCCTAAAATCCAATTTGGTTACGACAGTACGTAACCGACATAAATCCTCGAACTTGTCCATGCATACAAGACCAAAGTATTTTCCCCACACACGTGCAGGGCAAGTCATATCAGCAGACGCCAGCGATATGTGCACGATCAGTGTAAATGCTGTACGCAGTTGCTGATCGGGTAAACACCCCAGATGCAAACATTTCCTTTTATGGAAGTCGAATGTCCATGGTTCACATGCTCATGGATATACAGCATGAGCGTGCGAGGCAATCATATCTGTGTGCGTGCACATCACCAACCACGAAAGATCATCCCCTATTGGTAACCGAAGCGATGGATGAAATTTGGGACTCTGTCGTTTCGGAGGGAATCTTTAGTCGACTATCAGACTCCGTGGAGGTAAGTCGGGCCTCCACGTTAAACAACACGTAAAATCGTAACACTGATTCCGTGGAGGCAGGTCGGGTCCTCCACGTTAAATAGAGAGTCGAGATTCATACACCGAGTGCAAACGTCTGAAGTGCTGTACAATTTATATTCATTCTTTTACTTAACCAAACTATAAGTGCCGTACGAATTATATTTATTCTTTTACTTAACCCAACTTTAAGTGCTGTACAAATTATATTCATTCTTTTACTTAAACGAACTTGAAGGAAGTCCAAAGCGTATTATTTTGTTTGTTATTCTAACATAAGCGAACTCGATGTGTATTTTAATTTATAAATTATCGTAATAATATATATATATATATCTATATATTTATTTATTTATAAATTATCGTAATAATATATATATATATATATATATATATATATATATATATATATATATATATATATATATATATATGGATTTGGACATTTTACGGAGTTTGAACTAAAACAAAAAGGAAGTGGAGTCATTTTTTAATTCGTTCGTGTGTGTCTTGATGATCTGGGCCGGGACCAACCTCGGCGTCCTAGTTTCAGCGCCAGTGATCCCTTACCAGAGAGCTGGGAAGGCTTGGTGAACCCGTGCACCAGACGGTAAAATAACAAGCCCAATAATATCACCACATTGGTGACAATCTACAGGATAACTGCGTGGGATAGGAGTAGAACCCATGCCAACGACGGCACACATACTTCCTACCTCATAAATCCACTTGACCAAATATGAGAATGTCAGTGTGGCCAAGATAAATCTTTTAAGAAATCCTATCCATTTGGCCGCACATTACACGGTTACATATATGTGATCATTCCATTTAAGAGCCGCATTAATTCGACTACAGGAAATTGATAGATTGGCTTCGATGATCCGTCCGGTGTATGTGGCGGTTCTATTGAACGCCACTACTTACCTTCCCACCAATTATTATGAAACTTCTTCCTAGGGCACCTAAAACCCTGGAAAACCATTTCTTATGGCAGTTCCATTGAACGCCATTACTTACATTTCAAGTATCTATCCGAAAACTTCCTCCTAAAACACATAAAACCATAGTTTTTCGCTAATGCAATTGCATTAGCACCAAACAGATATTTCCCAACCAGAGTTTGGGTTACTTGTCGAAAATCGCAGACGCCACAATGGAAAGCTGGGACCCACAACTGAGCCCCCGCGTATCAGGTCGCAGCGAAAAATCACAGCGGTGTGCAGCCTCATCGGCACCTCCACTTACCTCAACCGGCTCCCGAACCACCCCATAAGCTCCACCTACACAGTCCGCTCAGGGAGACGTGGCGCAGCCCACGATGTCTCCCCGTGACGAATCGCACGTACGCAGTCGGGAAACAGGACCCTCACGATTTGAGGCCAATCTCCAACGAGACCTAAATCAACTGCGCGCCGAGGTGCGAAATGTTGCGCGCGGGGGTCAAAATCGGCCACAGACGCGGACTCCCCAACGACATTTCGATTCTCCTAGAGGACCGCCAACTGCAGGAGGAAACGCACCAACAAACAGGCAAGACACCCCAAACGGCGCCATGACACATGCCAGGTGCGGCTGGAAGCGGCCAACCCCTCGCAAGCGCCCCCCCCCCCCCCCCCCCCCTTTAAACTAGAACTGCCGACCGTCATTCAGGCGCGAACGGCCGGCGTCCCACAAATAAGGCGCTTAACTATTAGGGACTCAAAAGCAGATATCACTTTCACTGTCGACACTGGTGCCGACGTTTCCGTCCTGCCAAGGTCTTTCGCACCACACAACCAAGTGGCCGGCCGATTACACTTGTTCGCCGCGAACAATTCCCCTCCAGCGCCTCAACTCCTGGCACCTTGGAGTACCAATGCCAGTAAGCCTCTTCACCAACTCCTGGCACCTTGGAGTACTGTGGGGGTTCTCTATATTACACGGAGAACCAACCCACAATTCCAACCACAATGTCCGCCTTATTTCGACCGCTTTCAGCGTGTCATATTATCCCCTATTCCACCGTTCATGCTATTCACCTGAAATATCATGTTTTCCCAAAGGACGCATAGCTAAACTCATTATCCTAAGCAGATAATGCATAATTGAGTTTATCTGCCCTTTTTGCCATGCGGCAACTCCATTCCTCTAACCATGAGATTTCCCGCGGAAATTCCATTCATGTTGGTTAGCAACAACCAAGTCGAATCAAACGACAATGTTGCATCATGGCTTGGGTAATTACCGCATTCCTTAGCGTTTCTCCCAGGGGTGGGGGGGGGGGGGCAAGTACGTTTGCGGTTCCTTTGGGCGTCACTACTTACCTTCCCATCAATTATTAGGAAACTTCTTCCTAGGGCACCTAAAACCCTGGAAAACAATTTCTTACGGCAGTTCCATTGAACGCCATTACTTACCTTTCAAGTATCTATCCAAAAACTTCCTCCTAAAGCACATAAACCCATAGTTTTTCGCTAATGCAATTGCATTAGCATGAAACAGATATTTCCCCTAAGGGCATGATCGCTTGAAACGCGCCATGTTCCTGAAATCCAATTCGGTTAGGACATCACGTAACCGACATAAATCCCCGAACATGTCAATGCACATAACGAAGAAAGTATTTTTCCACACATGTGCACGGCATGTTCACCCTTGTCCTATTTGCAGAACCATCGGTCGATCATTCGAACGACAATGCACAGCATACCACACCACTGGCTACCAAAGGGAATCGAGTGCTGTATAATGTAAAGAAACACACGACAGTTCGACCCTTTGAAGACGCCAGCGATATGTCCCCGATCAGCATAGATGCTGTGCCCGTTGCCGATCGTATAAACATCCAAACCCCTGTCTATACAAAGTTTTGCCCAGCTGCAAATCATTGCTAATGGTGTTCCCCCTATTTAATTGGTTTATCCACGGTTCGCATACTCATGGACACACACCATGAGCAACAGAAGCAAACATCGTGTGTGTTTCGCGCCCTTGCTGGGACCAAGGAATAGAAGATCATCCCCTATTGGTCGACGAGCAAAAATGAAATTTTATTTCCTGCAATTAGTCAGTCTTTCAACAGATTCCGTGGGGGCGAGTCGTGCCCTCCACGTAAAACGTAAAAAGGAGTCGGCTTCCAGTCGCACAGGCAGCACACACAGTCTGATCCCAACAACTGTCGGTGGACGAGCGGTCGGCAAAAGTATTTAAGTTACATTAAACACAGTGCACTCTCAGATGTTAATTGTGAACCTTTTTGCTACTTACTTCCATTTAAGTTACGTTACACACAGTGCACGCTCAGATATTAATGGCAGTAGCATTGAACACTGGAGTCACATTATTTTGTATTAGACGAAGAAGTATTGTTTTTAGTTTAGTGGAAATTGTATTTAATGCTTTTAATAAATAAATAAAGATGAAGATAAACCGGCAGTGTTTTCGCTATTGATACTAGGGAAGACTTTCAGAGACAATAGTGGAAACAAAGCCATAGGTACTTCTACGTGGTATTCGTCTTTTAAGACAAGAGGCAATACCGTGTTTTGGGGGCGTTAAATCTTACTAGCTTAGATAATGTCTATTGAAGTAATTCAAGAGATCGAAAATTCAATGAATTGAAACTACCTCGCTGTTAGATAATGTTATAAAGACTGTGATTTGAACCCACACAATCAAAAGATCAGAACTAAAACATCAACACATCGCACCACGACCGCGAGTACATGAGGATGTTTCAACTCGTACTTAAATTGTAAATTGCTACGTTAATGTTCTGCTACACGACTCTGATGATTTCGACTTCGATTCGGTCCCGGCGTTGTGTTTTTCAGCACTATGGTTTCGTGTTGTTGGAGCCGTCATAATGTGATTCGAAGAGGTTAGTTGAGCACGTTTGAATGAGTACGGGGTTAGAAACTAAGTGTATTGGATTCCGAATGATATATGAGGGATACTTCATAAAATGCGGAATGGAGCAAGTGGGAAATATGGGGTCTAGGGAAAGCCAACATTAATTAAACAGGAAGCAGATTTGAATTGAACGGCGAGAACAATAGTCTCTTATCCATCTACGTAGGAAATCAATTTCCAAAATAGAACTGAGTCTCAAACTCTGTCGAGTACTTCTGACACATCCTTTGTTTTCACCAAAGTAATGAATGGAATAGTTAGTCAGTTAAGGTATGCCATCATATCTCATATGGAGTTGTTGATATGAAACCCATATTGGTGGTCGCCAAGAATGTAGCTTGTTTCCAAACATTGCGACAACTACAATCGAGCTCTGGCGAAAAACAGACATAACGCGAACACACAAAAACCATAGTAAAAACCACAAAAAATAAGACGAACATTAAATCATCAGCGCCGTACACTGATACCATGCTATGGTATTAGCAATTAGAATAACACCCCACAGCAGTGATAGTATTTGTTGGTGACGCATCATTCCATCTCCAGGAAGACGCCGTCATAATACAGTGTGTCAATTCCCAGGAAGATCTAACACGAAATACGTCGGTCAATTCTTGGGAAAACGCCCCACCGAAGCAACAGCAAATCAATTTCCAGGAAGGCGCAATTTTAAATAAGCATGTCAATTACTTAGAAAACGCTTTGCAGCTGCACATATGACATCGGGGCAGCAACTATAAAAGGTGAAGGAAATTTTAAAGCATTAATATGATTAGGCCACAGGACAGAATGAAATATTTTGAGGTCATTTATGCTCCAAAAGTGAATTTCATCAAAAATGAATTTCATCATGTGATCCACATATTTCAAAGGCCCCTCGGAGTTATATTATGGTGCTCAACGATCGCGGAGGCCCTTTCTCCTTGGTAAATAAATTTGTATACACAGTACGGAGATACTTCCGTTACTCGTAGGATCGTCATCAATCGTCTCTCTGTTTTTAGGACACCAGTGTTAAGGAGTATTCGAAATCGACTCCTCTTCATATAGCGTTTCCCGACGATAGTGAAGAACGTGTGATTCGAAGTGACGCTATAACGGTTAGAATCACTAAAAATAGAACCAATGCTCAACACATCAGGCCACTGCCGCGTGTACGAATTCGATTTCTAAACTCAAGTACACTCAATTGTGGAATTGTTATGTTATCGCCATGGTATACGGCTCTCATGCTTTGCTTATTCGAATTTCCTTTCGGTGCTCTTCACTATTTGCTTGTATATTGTGCGTGTGTCTGTTAGAAACGCCACAGGTTCACAATGTGTTTCTTCCTACCAGTGATAAAGACACCCGCTGAACAAAAGAATATAAGATATACCACCACACACGGTAAATGCTAGAGCGTGAGAAGACCTAGAGGGAAGACATTCCTCTGAGCATAACTATTTCACGTACCAGACAAGCACCTTTGACCCGATCGACTACATCGTTGGAATTTTACCGACTAGATGAGACCCATCCCTCCGTCCAACTAACCCGTAACAATAGTTGAGAATAATAATGCGAATCTCCTACACGCGCCCGTTAGTCTTATGAGTTAGTGCTTCGTTTCTCATCTGTTAATAAATTGACTAGTTGATGGAGAATTTTATGCAGCGCGCTAGCGCACTAGCGATGATAAACCTGTCTTCGAAAGTGTGGCCGAATTCCAAACAGGTAAGCAGATTTTTTAATGTAAACTCTTTGAGTGTTCGGGAAAAAGTGCGTTTTCGAAGACGTATCTCGCTCACAGTATGCTTTGCACTGAGCGGGAGTTAAGGCAACTTTCCCTTCAGGAAAAAAAAATAAATAAATAAATAAACAATGCATCGCACATAGCAAGGGATGATGTCATGCACTGGGAACCGACACCACTATCAGAATCCCCACCAATCATATAAGTATAAATAACCCAAGTCATTCTTGAATCATGCTCTTTGTTCTTTATAGATCGAACTATTTACATAGATCGTAAGTTTTATTTTCCCGAATAAAGTCTGAATGCACCAGTCACTCTCTGCATAAGAAAATATATTTTCGATCTTTCGCTGAGCCATAACATTAATTCGGGTGCGAAAAGTACAACTAGCAGATTCGTTTTCTCTATTGTACTGATTAGTGTGTGGCGGTTCCACCAAACCCCACTGTCTACTTACCGTAAAACCCCCATAACATTCAACCAATTTCCTAACTTCGCTAATGCAACAGCATTTTTTTTTTTTTTTTAATTATTTATTGGCCTGTAGGAACCCAGAAGTTCATGACCTCACCGACTCGGCTCCGCCATGGTTCGCTGTCCTGTGCGCTCTCCTTCCACGTTCGACCATCCGATCCGATCTCCTCGAGGTCCAATCTAACATTGTCCTCCCATCTCCGTCGCGGCCGTCCTGTCGGACTCTTCCCCGTTAGTTTACCGTTAAGGATTCTATGCACGGTCCTATCATCGCCCATTCGCGTTACGTGTCCGGCCCATCTTAATCTTCGCGACTTGATCACTCTCACTATTGTAGGTTTACGGTATAGCTCTTCCAATCCGTGGTTGTGGAGTTTCCTCCATTGTCCTGACTCCTCGTCATATTTACCGCCAAATATACCCCTTAAAACTTTATTCTCAAATACGCGTGTTTTCTTCCCGTTTTGTGAGAGCCCATGTTTCGCATCCGTATAGAACAATCGGCATGATTATGGTTCTATATATATATAGCTTTATATTACGTGACAGCAGTTTGGATTTCAACAGTTTACTGGCTGCATGCCAACTAGCGTTGCCAGAGTGTGGTCTTTTGTTAATTTCCTTTGACGTTTCGTTTCTGGTCGTCAGTATCTGTCCCAGATATTTAAATTCTTTGACTTTTTCGAATATCTTGGCCCTGACGTTTATATGTGTTCTCTGAGGTACACCTGATCTCGCCGTAATCATGTATTTTGTTTTGTCTTCATTTATTTCCCACCACTTCTGCCGCTTTCATGGTGATTTCACAGTTTTTACTTACAGTTTCGAGATTATCGCCCAGAACGGCGATGTCATCCGCATACGCGAGCACTTGTGTGACCCCGTTCAGGAATTATCCGCCCATGTTGTCGTCTTATACCTTTCCGATAACATACTCGAGTACAAGGTTAAAAAGATATGGTGAGACGCCATCCCTCTCTTTCAGTCCGTCGCGGATTTCAAATGGTTCTGAGAGGTGGGTTTCTATTTTAACTCGCCCTTTGTTTTCGTCCATGCAAAATTGAATGAGGGCGGCATATTTTTTCGGGATTCCCAGCTCAACTACAATATGGTAGAGTCTGTCTTGCTACTGAGTTGTAGGCTTTTTTGAAGTCAACGAACGGTTGGTGAACCGTCTCTCCATATTCCCACTTCTTTTCCAGCAGTTGCCTTATTGTGAACATCTGGTCGCTTGTTGACCGGTTCCGACGGAATCCGCATTGGTAGTCTCCCAGTATTTCTTCTGCGTACGGTGAGATTCTTGCCAGTATGACATTTGTTAATATTTTGTATGTGGTTGGGAGCAATGATATTCCTCTGTAATTTGCGCAGTCAGATCTGCCGCCTTTTTTTAAAATGGGGATGACTATTGAGGTTTTTCATTCTTCCGGTATGACTTCCTTTTCCCATATTGTTTTAACCAGTTGGTGGATCTTTCTAGCGGTTGCCCCTCCTCCATGCTTCACAAGCTCTACCGGTATGCAATCGACTCCGGGAGAATTGTTATTTTTCAATCGATTTATCGCGTCTACAACTTCGTCGACAGAGGGCTCTGGGATCTGGGGCTCGGCTGTATGTACGTCTGGTGCGTTTATTTGTGGTTGATGGCACATTGAACAGGTTTTCAAAGTACTGCTTCCATCTTGTCACGATATTTTTTGTTTCTGTCACCAGACAGCCGTTTGTGTCTCGGATTATTTTGGCTCTCCCTCGGTAGCCATTTCTAATTGAATTTATGCCGGCATACATACCACTGCTGTTCTTTGCTCTGGCATTTTCTATGATTTTTTCGACCCGAGCCTTCTCCCATTCGCGTTTTTTGCGTTTGAAAAGTCTTGTTGTCTCTTTCCGAATTGTCGCGTATCTTACTGCGTTGACTTCATCATATGCTTCTAAGTGGATCATTCTGAGACGTTTACGTTGTTCGATCTTCACCCTGCACTCATCGTCAAACCAAGGTTTGGACTTAGTTGTTTTCTTAAATCCTAATACCTTTTGGGCTGTTTGTTTGATTGTGTCTCTGATCGATGCCCATTTAGTGTCCATACTAATGGCTTCCTCTTCCTCACTACTGTCATTCTCTAGGATGCTAAATCTATTCGTTACTTCGTCTTGATATTCAGCCCTTTTGTGCAGGTCTTTTAGTTTATCAATCTCGAACTTTTTGCTCGTCTCCCGTGACTGTCCATGTGGGTTTGCTGCAAGCCGACTTCTAATTTTGCCCATCACTAGAAGGTGATCGGAGTCGCAATCTGCTCTTCTGTATGATCTTACGTCAAGGATATTCGAGTGGTGTCTTTTGTCTATGAGGAAGTGGTCTATTTGGTTACGCGTTACGCCGTCGGGTGATATCCATGTGGCTTTATGAATTTGCTTGTGCTTCGACATCGTGCTTTTCACTACCAGATCTTTTGACGTTGCGAACGTGATAATTCGAATACCATTATCATTTGAAACGTCATGTAGGCTTTCTTTGCCTATTGTTGGTTGGAAGATATCTTCCTTTCCAATTTTCGCATTGAGGTCGCCGAGGAGGATTTTAACAGCGAATGATGAGATCCCATGAAATACTTCCTCTAGGGTCTCGTAGAATGTGTCCTTCGTTTCTTCGTCCGTAGATTTTGTTGGTGCGTGTAGGTTTATAAATACATACTTGTACCATGGGCCCTGTATTTTTAGCACCGACATTCGGTCATTAATAAATTGCACATCTTTTACATGGGGCGTAATCTTCTTGCTTATGATGAAGCCAGTTCCGAGGTTATGTGTATCGGTACCTCCACATACCAGTTTGAACCCATTGGTTACGATTACCTGATGTGGGAGTCGAACCTCCTGAAGCGCGACGATGTCCATTTTATATTGTTTCGTGTTTTCTACGACCGTCTATATCGCGTCTGCTTTATATAACGTTCGGACATTCCACGTGCCGACGCGAATATCCCGCTTTTTACGTTTTTCCCTACGTCTTCTTTTTGCCGAGTCGGTGTTTTCTTGATGATTTTTTCCCTTATGGTAGTGTCGGCTCATCACACCTACGCCTACCGGGTTTTTCGTGGGATTGTTTTTTGTGTATTGATTATTCATTTTTGATCCCACGAATCTTGGGGTTTAAATAGTCCGCCACATCAGAGCCCCGTTTTGATATGGTAAGGTCTGCTTACTGCTCTGATTCGACCCGGTGTCAGAGAGACGACGTTATAATACAGTCGGTATAGCCCTCGCTGCCAACCATCCAATGGGCACGGTGACGCGTAACACCCTGGATTAGGGGTGGTAGATCTCTGTGTGTTACTCCTCGCTAGCCTGTCTGACATGGGTGGCCCTACTGGAAGCATATGCTTCCGTCAGCATAGCCCGAGTGATTCATTGCTGTTTAAGCCGCCGCACCACGCCAAGGTTTCTACCAAGCGGGAGAATGCAACAGCATTAGCACCTGTAAATGCTTCACGCATTATATAGATCAAATCTATAATCTTAAAGTCCCTGTAAAGAAAACTTACCTTTGCATGCATCGCTTTGCATACAATTTTCCGTAAGAATTCTTGCTTTACTTATCTAGAATTCCAAACCATTTCGGCACCTTCGGTACCAGACAAATTCCTGTAAACAAAATGATTCGGTTTGCATACAATGTAACTGTCATGACAGGGACCAGAAATATTGCGCCGTCTATTTTGTCAGCCGCGCCATGTGTACAACAATGTTCCCTACATACACATTGGCTGGCGACTTACACCCAAGGGACCAAAGCAAATACGCATTCCGCGTCTCTTGGCATCAATTGAATCCTACAGCATAAACAAATGCAAATAGTAGTTCAATACCTAACCTTACTAGCGATGCCATAAATACAATTTCCCAGTAACCTAGCTAAAACCAATTACCACATTTCCACATCGGATCGTCGTCTCTTTGTTTAGCCGCGACGCACATGTTCCAACAAAGATCCCATTAGCATCCGACGATTTCGGTTTTATTTGCTTTACCATGAATGCACTTTATACCCTTTCCTTGTTCTAGGTTCGTTCTCATCCATGAAAGAACCATGCACACATACCACCATGATCACCATAGCGAGTGAGCACTGTACGAGCAAGATATCGCTGTGTTTTTCCATCCGCTGACCGCCACGGTCACGCGTCATCCCCGCTCTCCGCCGGCTGCGGAGACGCGTGAAAATATCCGAAGTCGTGAGGAGTGTTTTGAACAGTGTTGGGTTTCCAATTGTTTGGCCGGTTTGTGCCGCAGTTCGTGTGTGTAATAGTTCAGAATTTATATCATTCAACATTAATAATAAGTATAAGTAGAGACCATTTACAATAAAAAATGTTTGTGCATAAATAGCATCGCCTGAGTGTTTTTGTTTCTGTGTTGTGTCCGCTCGGTCGCGTAGGTCAACCATCGTTTTCTTTTCCCTTGCGTTGTGAGCAGTGTCCGCGTGAACAATTCATGATGGAGGAAGAAGAGAATCAGCGCCGTACGCCGGTGCACAATGCTTCTTCCCCACAAGTGTACTGCCAGAGGCGAAAAATAGATGAAGAGAAACAGTTTTTGACGTTCTTTTTCTTCACGGACAGGAGCTTCTATTACCAATCTACTGATGGTGCCCGCACTCTCAAATAATTAGGCTTGGTGTTTGAGCGGCTCCCCTCCAAGTTTCATTCAATCTTCTTACTTCTTTTCTAACATCATATCACGTATATGTTTCAAAAGTTTCACATGAATACCTATTTCAATTCATCCCATCGATTTCACACGTGTGTGCACACACGCACTCTACTTTCTAAATCTTCCGTCTCTTTGACTGCCTACACTTTTTCTTTCGCCGCTTTAGCATTTCCCTTTCTCTGTTCATTCCTTTCGTACCCTTTATGGTTTTCCTTTCGTTTCAAAAATCTCTTAGTTATTCTCACAGAAAAATCGACAGCACTGCATTCCATTTTTGTGACCCTGACAATTCAGAAAATCATAACAGAAGATCTTAACTTCCAAACCGGCCAACAGGCACCACCCAACTATCAGTCACCTGCCAAGAAGCTATATCCTATTGCCCTCATCCAGCCATTGTCGACATCCTTTTCCACAACGCCATCTCATATATTATATTGTATATCAAGTAAAAAATGTTGAATAACAATCCCCATTTTCAGTTTTGTACAAAACGCCACGAACCGAAAACTTTGTCCATTTCACTGGAAGTGCCACTAGACGTTTCGAAGGATATCGCTCTGTGATGAGAAAATGGAAGAAAAACGTCCTGCCACGGGTGACGGTTGCGGCAAAACGGAGCGTTTAACTTTTTCGATTAAATTCTAAAATAAACACACCTGAATGTAATTTGCGTCGCCCTCCCTACCTTACACCTTTCCGAACGCATTTTCTCCAACATTCATGTTATTCATCCGTTCCTCGGGTGCGGTGTTCGGTTCTCTATTCAAAATTAAAACACAATACCGTTGTATTTTTTTGTCTGCAGGACCCACTGAAATTGATTATGCTACTTTGTGTACCCGTGCGTGTGGGGGCGTGTGTGTGTGCACCACGCACATGGATCCACCCTTTCCCGTGGGCATGTGATATGAGCCACTGGGTTTCTGTATTACGGATATATTGTATTTGCTTCCTTCTCGAGTGCTTATTTTTATTTAATTCCTTTATTGGCATCCGTTGAGTGTTTTGTTCCTGTTTCTTGTGCTCCATATATTGCTCAGCGTCGATCTCTCGCGGCAGTATCGTTTATAATTAAGTAAATAAAAAAACAATCTCAATCTGTGCAGGGTATCCACAAGGGCCTGTGATGGTCCCGGGTGCCTATCTGGTGGATTAAAGGAGTGCCTCTCCCCATACGCGCCACCATTTTTGTTGCTTTTTCCCTTCCTCCCGGAATGAATTCAGGTCGCAAGGACCCTTAGGTTGTTTTGTGTTCAGAACATTTAATATACAATAATCAAGGGTGCCGAAGGGTTGACTGGTGGGTGTTGTGCTTTTTATTTTATTCGTTTGTTTGCTTTTCTCGTTTTGCTACTACAGTAATTTGCATTTGTGTCCACATAACTGCCGAGTCAGTTAAATATTTGATAGCGAAGCGCACAAAATTGCTGATGTCGGGCCCCAAGACAAATGACAAATAAAAAAAAATAAAAGAAAGAGTGAGCAAGAGGGAGAAATCAAAAACAAACAAGTGGAGCCAGTCTGACTTACGGGGGTCCCATGGATGTCGGCGTAACAGGTTAAATGTTTCCCAGATAATGACTAATTGTCACGATGTCAAGTATTCCCAAAGAGAGTTCCCCCTGACAACTGCTTGCATTTAATAATATTTCCTTCTGTGACGGCGAATGTCGGGATGACATCAAAAAGTTTGAAATATTGAGAGGCTTACGTAATCTCGGCGGCGGTTGTCGAGTTGTTTGTGCGAACGTATTATCCCAGAGGGGTGCTTTTGTCAAAAAATCCATTACAAAAACCGACGCACATATTCTCTAATGGTGAACATTAAGATACGACTTTTGAAAATTGGATATACGCACATGAATTATGAGTTGGATAAATTGTTTAGGCGGGCGATTGGAGAAACGTGTGGATGTAGAGTTTCTGAAGGAGAAACCTGTTTGGGGGTAAGGTAAACCTTGAAGATTCAAGGGGTTCCGTTTATCGAGGATTTGAAATCGCTAGCAGTTTTGTTCACCTCTTAAAAATGTATGATACACTGATTAACGACTGAAAGCTAGTCAACTTTATTTGTGCTTTTGAAGGATCTGGGAACTTAGATGCCGACAGCTCTTTAACTTATTGCTTCAATCGTATGCTAAGGAAGAAGTGTGGGCGGACTGGTGATATTTGGATGACATAACGTCATCTAACCATATGAAGCCGATCTGGATTTAAGGCAGAACAAGAATTGTCGTGCGTGGTTGACCATGAGTTTGATGCTCCACTTCGGATGAGCCGCTATTATAGATGACGAAAAAAAATTAGCAAGTTCCATTAGAGATTTTTTTTGACTACACAATACGAGGTTTGCCTTTTATATTTCGGGATTAGAGAACTCCTCACAGTGTTCTGTAGCCTTTAATCAAATAACAGTATAATTCAGTGTGTTATGTGACTAGTGATTTATATATATACGAGGGTTGCCTTTTATATTTCGGGATTAGAGAACAAAAACAAATATTGATCATCGAAAATCACTTTATTGTTTTTCAAAATATTCCCCATGAAGATCTATACACTTTTGCATGCGTTTGAACCAATTGTCGAAGCGCTTTTGCCACTCTGATTGAAGTATCTCCAACACATGCATTCTGAATGCAGCAACCGCTTCTTCAGGTGTTGAAAAACGTTGACCTCTCAGTTTGTTTTTTACCTACGGGAATAAAAAGAAGTCATTCGGTGCCAAGTCAGGACTATACGGCGGATGACCCATCAAATCGATGTTTTGGGTGCTCAAAAATGCAGTTGTCGCAGCCGATGTGTGAGAGCTCGCATTGTCGTGGTGAAGAGTGATCCGTCTTCGGCGGTTGGTTTTCCTGATTTCTTGGAAGACAACTGGCAAACAAATGGTTGTGTACCACTCAGAATTGACTGTTCTGCGTTGTTCTAGTGGTACGGTTGCGACATGTCCAGTTTTTCCGAAAAAACAGGCGACCATTTGCTTGGAAGTGCTTCGTGGGCGAACAACTTTTGTTGGATTTGGCTCATCTTGAAACACCCAGACAGTCGACTGCTGTTTACTTTCGGGCTCACACGCGTAAATCCACGATTCATCACCTGTCACGATGTCATAGACGTGTTTCGAAGCACCGCGACCGTATTTTTTGAGCATTTCTTTCGACCAATTGACACGAGCCTTTTTTTGGGCGATTGACAAATTGTGTGGGATCCAACGCGAACAAATTTTTTTGACAGTCAAATGTTTATGCAATATTGAATGTATGCTGGTCCTGTAGCGGTGCCGCCAAACCCTACGGTCCACTTACCTAAAAACCCCCATAATTACTACCCAACGTCCTTAAGTTCGCTAATGCAACGGTATTAGTACCTGTAAATGCTTCATGCATTATATAGATCACCATCTGTAATCATAAAATCCCTATAAAGAAAACTTACCTTCATGCATCCCTTCGCATACAATTTTTCATAAGATTTCTTTGTTTTCTTATTTGGTATTCTGAACCAATTCGGTACCAGACAAATTCCTGTAAACAAAATAATTCGGATTGCAATCAATGTAACCGTCATACCAGGGACCATAAATATCGCGCCGTCTATTTTCCCTGCCGCGTCATATACCTTTTCATACACATTGCCTGGCAACCTTTTTTGTTTGTCTTACCAACAAACAACCCATGCAGCTGCATATAATTAGCGCGATAGACGCTGAAACCAAATTCTCCAGCATGTCCTAATGCAAATATGAATCCGGTTTCTATTGCAGCCAGAGATGCCATAAACATCCAATTTGCTTTTAGCACCTTTTTCTCCTAACGTCGAAAATAGCGACGAGGCATCGTATAAACATGACCCTCATTAAAGAGCGAACCATTTGGTCGCCTTTTCTTTTGTCCTTGCCGCCTGCCTGTTTCGTTGTTCCACTGCACGTGTGAATAGCATTGATCTCAACGATCCCACACATACGACCATGACCTTGATTACAAGATCTGGTTTCCTATACTACCAAGAGAGACTTTACGTTTCACTGGTGGTAGGTAAAAAACGATATCCTTATTGGAGAGGATATCGTTTGAGTCTTATTCCATCCTCCGACCACGCTGGTCGCACGCGTCAAACTCCCGCTCTCCGCGCACGGCGGAGAAGCGTAGATAAGTAAGTCAAGTCGAGTAGTCACATTTATAATTAAAATCAGTGCGACGTCTTCTATGTTGTCGCTGTGCGTTCTGCTATCCTCGCGTAATTGTTCGGTTTAGTTAATCGAATTCAGTGTAATAGATTTACGGTCCGATAAGAAAAAAAATAAAATGACCAAGTTAACGAGTAACAACATACGACGTTGTTTTATTTGTCTAGTGACTACGAACAGTTTTCCTCTAGTGCCGCGGCGGAACTTCTAATCTGTGAGAACGAAGTAGAACCCTGCGCCCATGTCGGTGCCACGACTTCCCCCCCACAGTCCCACTAACGCCTAAGGTTGTCTCAATCTCACGATAGGTCACATGACGATCTTCCAATACCAGTACGCGCACAGCATCAATGGTTTTCGGAACAACAACTGATTTTGGACGACCTTCACGAAATTCATCTTGGGGTGAACTACGACCACGATTGAATTCACCATACCATCGATAAACACTGGTCCTTGATGGAGCTTCATCGCCAAAAATTGAATTAAGTTCATCCATGGACTGTTGCTGAGTTAATCCACGCCGAAAGTTGTAAAAAATAATCGCACGAAAATGTTGACGATTTCATTCCATTTTTGGGCCGAGATGAATCTTTTAAGTTACTGTAAACAACACAAATAGCGCTCGTATGTCAAAACGTTCTGAGTGCGTATAACCTCAAAAATGTCCAACTTTACGACAGAGCTGTCAATTGCCGGATTGCAACACTAGGGTTGCCAAATCCCGAAACATAAGAGGCAACCCTCGTACTATACGCATTCGTTTCTGCATGCGCACATCGTAGCACAGTTAACAACTTGTAACAAATTCCTCCTAAGAATCGAAGATAGAGATATTGTATTTGTAGACAATAAGTACATCAACATTGTACAACTTCGTTAAACTGTATATTAGGTTGAGTAAAAAGTCATTGCGAATTTATTGTATGTTTCTCAGTCATTTATGTATATAAAGAACAAAGACCAATCAAAGATAAATTTTCCATTTTGTTCAATGACCTTTTGTCATTTTTTGATGAACTTCATAATTTTCCGTTCGTGACGAGACCTATCTCCACATTTCGTATTGGCGAAAAACTGAGCAAGGTGCTGATTTATCACCTCAACTGAATGTTAAGTTATTCCACGCAAAGTTTTTTCAACAGAGCGAAATAAATGAACGTCTGACAGCGCAAGGTCAGGCGAGTATGCTGGATGTGGCTGTGGGGAGTAGGCGTATTGTGCCAGACACGGGCACTCGTTCCACTCCTATCCCCATCCATCTGTCACTAAAAGTTTCTACAATGTCCCGCCAAACACTGTCAGAAAACTGTTCACAGAAAAACGGTCGCTATAGCGGAGAAGAAAACGCCAAACACCGGACAAATGAAACACACTGCTTAATGTTGTAACAAAGGCTCTTTTTTTATTTTTTTATAATCTACTTGCATAACTGTTTACAATGTAAAAGAAAATATTTGACACTGATCTTTTGTTAAGTTCTTATATTATAAAGAAGCGGATGGGATAGAGCAGATAGGGTCTTTACACTGTTCATCTCACTTGCGATGTATATTTTCTATTCGCGACATTATACACAAATAGAACGATTAAAAGTTTTAACACTGACAGGAACCCGATCACGACTTTGGAAATAGAACGCGTGCCCGCATCGCTACAGGCAGCGGGAGAAAAACCGTCCGACCGGCTCGGTCGGGTGATGAAAAACGACTCAACGATATTCAATAGTTTGGGGTGAGTTTTCCCGAGAGAGAAAGTGTCTCTCCCGTGGTGAAGACAAGGAAGAAAGACTTGGCAATGTATGTGTATGTGTGAGTGAAGGTCACATTGGTTTTTTTCATACACAAGGCCATGGGAATGAACCTGAAACAAAGAAAGGAAAAGGGGATCGTGGAGTTCTTTGTTTATGTGAGAAGGTTACTGGGAAACGAATCCAGAACTATGTAGGATAAAAGGAATTTATGACCTGAGAGTTCAACTGAGTAAACAAGTTGCAACTCATTAGATGGTAGTGTGACGGTTCCGCCAAACCCCACTGTCTACTTACCGTAAAACCCCCATAACATTCAGCCAATCTCCTAACTTCGCTAAAGCAACAGCATTAGCACCTGTAAATGCTTCACGCATTATATAGATCAAATTTATAATCTAAAAAGTCCATGTGAAAGAAAACTTACCTTCATGCATCTCTTCGCATATAATTTCCTGTAAGAATTTCTTTCTACTTTTCCAAGAACCCCAGGTAAATTTCAATTTCCCATACCTGCACAGCAATATCCAACCAGCACACCTGAAGCATTTCCTTTTACAAGGACATTAATGCATACAACGCGTTAGATAAGGTTCCTGGAAATAATTCTTTAAAGTGTATATGTCATCATGAATCCCAAGGCAGTCGGCACCATTTGTCTGTGTTAAAATCCTATGTCGGACAGCTTGTTTTTACAGCTGTAATAAACCGACCCGCGATTCGTTTGTACAATCGACAAACAATCACCGCATCTTAGACATTATCAACGAAACCAAGTTTTCTAGCATTTCCTAATGCAAACACGAACCCGGTTTCTACTGTAGACGGAGATGCCATAAACATCCAATTTGCTTTTAGCACCATTTCCCGGATGACTAGCGGTTTATTTATTCAACTGCAATGCACATTTTCCCTTTCCTTGTTTCAGGTTTATTCCCATAATCTTGTGTATGAAAAAAACCAATGTTATCTTCACTCACACATACACATACATTGGCAAGTCTTTCTTTCTTGGGAAAACTCACCCCAAAACGATGAAATATCGTTGAGTCGTTTTCCATCCACTGACCGTCACGGTCATGCGATCTCCCGCTCACCGGTGCGCACGGTGACGATAATATACCCCGAGTCGTGGCGAAGATTGTGTGTGTTTTTTTTTTTTCATAATGTAACTTTCACGCATTGCTGACGTAAAATTTTAGTATCAATAAGAAAATCAAACGGAACAATAATCTAATAATTCAAACAAGTTATTCCAATAGTAGTGTTTTTCCTTGATTTCGAAATAAACTTAACTTAAACAAATCAGTGTGTTTCATTTGTACTATTTTTTTTTTTTTTTGTGACGACCATGTGTGCTTATCCTTTTGGCTTTACGCCGGGTTGTGGACAAACGTGGCGACGTTTCGTGCTTTTGTTCTTTGATGATTGCGGTGGAACTTTGTTATAGTAATTTGTGAGGACGAAGTAGCAACCTGTGCCGTACGCCGGCATCACGACTTCGCCCCCCACAGTAGGTGCATTTGGGATACTAGAATGATTGAATTGTTTGCGTATCGCCAGAATGCCCGATGAAGGACAGCGTTCTTTTGTTTACTCATGATGCGAATTAGTGAAATAGTCCCAACGTGGATGATGCTAATAACATGCAGCTGGTGTTGGAATATTTATCGCTGGCTAAAAGGGTCGACAGCCGATGTGTGCATAGGTAGTTTTTATGTACACATATTGAGGCTGGGATTAGCCAACTCAAGGGTAAGATTCCCTGATATGCGGTCGCATGATATGCAAACCGATGAATTTCATTACAGGGAATATATGATGAGGTAAGAAAGAACTCTTACAGGAATTGTATGCGAAGAAATGCAAGAAAAGGTAACAATTCTTTTATTGAAGCTTGTAAGATTATACATTAGATAATCCTAGATGCGTAAAGCATTTAAGGTGCGATTGCATTCGCGAAATTATGTGATTGGATGGCAGTTATGAGGTTTTTTTTTAGGTAAGTGAACCGTGGGGTTTGGCGGAACCGCCACAGGGCCACACATCCCATCCAAGCAACACTGATTTTTGGCGGGTAGCCAAAAATGTCTGTGGTCGTGATGGAACACAACTCCCTTACGACTGACGAGCTCCGGACGTTTCTGGATGACGCATGTACTTAAACTGTCCAATTGCCGACAATATTCATGCAAATTGATTGTTCGGTTTCTTTGTAGGAGCTCAAAACTGCCACATGCTTCCAATTCCAATACACTGAGAGCACAACTGTGGGGTAGGGAGTATGTTGCACCGGCGTACTGTGCTGATTCACTTCACTCCCTATCACGAAACGTAAGTTCCACCGCAGTAAACTATTCACCAAGGATATCCAAACGATAGGTAGCATTAGAATATACGAGTTAGTTTGTTAATTAAATGGTTACTTTTATTCACGACATATTTTTCGGTATTTATTTTGGTTACAGTACAGCTAATAACCTTGCCCGGAAAAACAAATTATTATGGAAGCCTCGGGACTTGCTAAAAAAAGGCCAAGACCGGATCCCGGCTGTAGTGCCAAATGATGATGATGTACAGCGATTTTAATTACACTGATGATGAAACGTATGCACAAACATATTACGATGAAACTGATGCACTAGAAAAAAATGACTTTTAAATTAAATGGGCGCGCTTACTCCACTCGACTTAGAATATGTACGGCCCCGTACGCACCGGGGAGCGGGAGTGACACGACCGACTCTGTCTAGTGATGGTAAAAGACTAAGCGATATTAATTCGCTGGCAAAGGAGATTCGGCCAGTGGTGCTGGCTCTCTTAATTTAGGGATGCATTTTCCACGTGAAGTCTCTCTTGGGGGTAGGTAACGTGAAGTCTCTCTTTGGGGGTAGGTAACCTGATCTCATAGAGAAGATCATCACGGTACACATGTATGTGTGAACCTTGGTTCTTTCATGGGACACAGCCATGAGAACGAATCTGAAAACAAAGGGAATAATGCGCATCAATGAGATGTGAGTTCGGCTAAGTAAACAAGCCGAATCGGATTAGGTGCTAATTGGGTTTCTGTTTGTTCATGCCGATAGGTCATGAGAAGCAGATCCAGAAATATTGTAGGACAAAGAGATCGTATAGATCATTGTCTATGATTGTGCATTGCAGCTGTATTGATAGACCGCAATGCTGTGGACATGGTGCTAATTGGTTTTAGCATATTCACAGGGAATTGGTGTTTATGGCATCGCTGCCAAGGGTGAGTATACAATTCCTATTTGCATTTGTCTATGCTGTAGGATTTAATTGATGCCTAAGACGCAAGATGCGTGTTGCGGATTCGCCCTGGACACAACCGCCGAATTCGCAATTAAATTCAAGATGTGGCATCACCTTAAACAATGTCAGCAATCAGCTGACATTTTGGCATTAATTCTTTTGGTTGTCAAATGACAACCACTTTTTCCAGTTTGTTTACTTCTTCGTTTGCTATTCAAGAGACACAGGTTGCAATAAGTTTGATTCGATACAAAATCCAAATAATTCCAAATAATCGGTAAAATAAAGCAATATTTAAGTAGAATAAACCAACCCGTTTTATTGCTACCATCTGGAGGAGGATTATTTTCTGGGATTTGCTGCAAAATCGACCTAAGTATTCTTTTTCCCTTTCACAGCATTAATTAGCAAATTGTTTCAGTCAAAGGCAGCTATCATCGTTGCACATCAGGAGACCGCATTGTTCCTGACGCCAGCCCACAACACAATAAAGAATCCGATGTTCGTGGAAGGTGTGTTCAACGCTTGTTGAACATACAAATTGGTCCTTCGAGCCGGATCCAGTCTGTGGATCCAATCCACGGCTGCCCGTTCGCAGTGGAACAACGAGTTTGTTAAAGTGCACAAGTTCGCGGCGCAACCGAATAGAATCACTAATTTCCATCCAATCACAATTACTAGCAGACATAAATCGAAGTTCACCGGACATATAAAAATCAACCGACCAGTTCGCGGCACAATCGAGGACGTTCTTCAATTTGTTATTGTTAATTCATACAAACGGAAACGTGGAATTCCATTGCGTTTAATTATTGCGACGGAGATCTAACGTCCGCAAGCAGTAATTCCGGTAGTGTTCACCGAAGAGCGTCTCCTGTGCAGTATTCTTCAACCAAAGGTGCCCCAGTTTGTGCAGATGTCCCAGTTTTTAATCATTGACTACCAGGGATCCATCTGTGGATCATTTACCACTGCCCAGTTCGCAGCCCCATCATCTAGACCTGCGGATCGGCCACCACATCCCAGTTCGCGGTACAGCCCCGGATCCAGACGTAAGGATCAACCGCCGCAAGGTTCACAGGTAAGAAGCTTTCAATTATAAATACATTGCCGCCGCCAAATTCGTGGCGCCAATAGAAGCTGCCCCCAGCGCAGATACATTACAACCACACCGCGACCAAATTCACGGCGCTATCACCGGATCCAGACGTAAGGATCAACCGCCTCAAGTTCGCGGCATACTAGAAGGTCCAGACTTAAGGACCGACCGACGTCAAGGTCGCGGGACACCAGAGTCCAGACGTAAAGACCCATCGTTGTCAAGTTCGTGAGAACAATTACGTCAATGCCCAGAAATCATCAATGACAGAGAAGTCGACGATGACAACAGCTGCATTGGCCGAAAACGTCATGGCGGCCCAGTTCGCCTCACATGAAAGGATGAAGGGAACTTTCAATAAGTTCCACAAGAGGGGGCCACCGACGCTGGCCACATTGGAGGCGCAAGAGCGCGACCTCCAGCTGAAATGGGATGAGATGCTGAATCGGAATGAAGAGCTCATATGCCTGATCACTCCACGGACGGCCATCATCCGACGGTATTTCGAAGAGCGATTTATCGACCAGGCCGAAGAAACCTACCTAAATGAGGCCACGGCGTTTGTTGAGGTACGGCACGCTTTGATCGCCAACCGTCCGACCCTTTACAAGACTGCGACGGGAACTGTGTATCCACACCCGGGAACTCCTTCAACACCTGGCCTGCGAATGCCACATGGCCATCCATCCAGATTGGCATCACGGATGATGCAACCGGAAAAAACCTCCCCTACGACCAACAAAGGTGTGACGACAGACGCCGAAAACCCAGTCAAGGCAGTTGCTGTCGAAAGCAAGACAGCCAAAGGAGGAACGGTCGAGAAGAAACCCAAAAAGGATCCAGAGGCAGTGAAAGAAGTGACAACTGCAGCAACATCCATCACCGTTAAAGGGACCCCACGCAAGGCTGATTCCAGTAAGAAGGCACCAGCAGCTGCCAGTGCACCAGCACCAGCGACGACGGATGTCAACAGTTCTGCGGCACCCAGCCGAGGAAAAGAGCTCTTTCCGCCCGCCTTCGCCAATCATTGGAGGCCTGGAAAGAGCCGCCCGCCCTGAATTGGTGATGACCAGGGGCAGTGATAAATGGTGCGTCCATTGGCGCCCGTCCAAGGGTAGCTGCCGACGGGGTGCGGCCTTTGTCATGTGAGGCCGCAACGTTTAGTCTCGTGCGACTTCTTCCATGGCACCGTCCGCGGGTCCTGGTGGAATGACTGGTGCGGACCCAGTGCCTACTGGGTTGGTCGATGTACCGCCTATGCTGGACTACGTAGAGGCGTGCTGGTTGATTCTTGAATGCCCGCCGCCCGCCAAGCGGGGCATTGTTCTCTTCTATCCCTATGTGGGTGGCTACAATGCGTATATTTGCTTTTGTCCATTGGGTTTAGTCGCCAGCCAACGTGTATATAAAGGAATTTATTATACACGTGCTGAAGCTGGGAATAGGCGGCGCGATGTTTATTATCCCTGTTATGATGGTTACATTATATGTAAACCAAATTGTTTCGTTTTCAGGAATTCGTCTAGGGAAAATGCGTATGATAAGATTGGGATTGCCTGGCAACCGAAGGTGCCGAATTGGCCTTGGGATTTATGAAGTTTGGAACAGAATTCTTATAGGGAATTTTGAATTCGAATAAATGAATGAGGGTAAGAATTCTCTTCCAGGAACTTTTCGCTAAATACATTTGATAAATTTGTTGCGTGAAGCATTTACAGGTGCTAATGCGATTGCATTAGCAGAAACTTATGAAAGCTGGGTTGTAGTTATGGGGGTTCTTCGGGTAAGTAGACAGTGGGGTTTGGCGGAACCGCCATACAACCTTCCCTTGATGAAGTTCTGTTTTGAAGTCATTTGAGGTGAATCATCACGCCGGGACCATTTGAATCCACATTGTTGTAAACAATCCATTTCACATCACGACTCACCAGTCTTTTCAAAAAAGGTTCTTCACGTATCGTAGATGTTTATACGCGCCGTCAAATGAACTTTTTGAATACGTGAGGAATCGAAATGTCGATCTTGCTTACGTATCCAAGCTTCTTTAGATGGAAGTGAACACTCTTTAAAGTGGCCTACAATGCTTCTGCAACCGCTCGTGTCATGTACAGTGGGTTTGATCAATATCACTATTTTGTCGTCATTAACCCCGATGGGCCTGGTGTTTGGTTTTAAAGCGACATTTATTTTTAATACAATTACAGATTTTATGTAAGACTAAATGTTAAATTATATTTTATACGTATCATTCTTACCTTAACTTACTGATTCTTCGCAAGCAGTCTAAGTTATACACGATCAATTTTTTTTCTTATGCCTTGCGGCGTACAATTGCTTTTTGTGTTTTAACGAATGATAATAATCTATGTGTCTATGTGTAGGAGGTCCCCGATTGGCCTTCCTGACTGAGGAGTATTGTGGATATTTATTAGTTAAGGCGTGTCGGCAAGGACAAGGATTCACTAATATTCCACTGACTTGTCTCTGGATAGGTTAATTCAAAAGATTCATCCGCAAGATTTGAGAGAGGAGAATTTAAACACTGGAATGTTGTTTATAAATTTCTTTATTGCCTGTTCTTTATTAAATCTAGTTTGGCGTAAATCTTCTCACACTCGAGACAAAATTTAATTAATCGAGTTCTTAAACTGTATAAAACTTAAGCACAATCGGTTCTTTATGAAATCAATTTTGGCGTAAAACTTCTCGCACCCATACACTCTATTTCGGATACACGCAGAACAAATAGTGATTAAGATTCGTTGAGCTCCACGACAATGGCTGCAGCGGACGATGGAATCTCCCTGCAACAGCCACTGCGAAAAGTAATACAACGTTACCCCACTCCGGGTGGAATCTGACTCCTCGATGCAATCCACATCCGTCAGATTCAACGGTGGTGGATCACATCGATGTGGGAGGAGCGAGTAGGCTCTACTTGACGATGGCCAATAAGAGATCACAAAAGAATCGAATGGGAGGATTCCCCATGTGTCCGTATAGGACAAGTACGATGCCCCTTAGCCTGCATATCGGCAACGAACGAAACTTCACCTGAATAAACATGGACGAGCATAATGAACTACAGGCATTGTGTTTATGTTATGCCCTTGTAGGCAATTCATTCTTCGGTGACAATAGGTCGACCGAAGATTGGGGTTTATTTGTTTTAGCCGTATGGCTCTGGTGCTCTAGGATGGAAGAAATTTTGTTAGCACTAAGTCAACAGAAATCTTGCCGACGGTGGCCAAGGGTCACGTTGGATGTTGTCTTTTTTTAGGTTAATATGCTGGTACATGGATATGGTGGTGAGGAATTGGACCTGCAGATGTGCAGGCTAACGTCTCACCCAGGGGAACCATGGACCAGCAGTTAGTAAACAAAATAAACGCAGTGAGGTACTGTGTGTTTGCTTTGCTTTGCTGTGGGTCATTATAGGGCATGGCATGGGTAAGATTCTCTAAACAATGATCATTTCCATGTCCAAATTCCATGATCGGTTGATAACCGATGAATGGGAATTGTCGCAAGTGTTGCGAACATCGGGATTGGAGCAATATTTAATTATGAACCGTAGGAAGAATATCGGCTGCAGCTGTGTTAACAAATACGCTGGTCAGCGTGTGTTTATCGATTATAATTGCTGACGAGCTGAGCCGATAGCGGGTATGGAACGGTTCATATATTATGAATCAGAAAAATTCAATGTTATGCATGCCATCAGTGAGGTTTTACTTTTAGGTGAAACCTACTGAAAGACAGCTTACGCTGCTCGAATGCAGGTAAGTATAGTGGTTTGTGGAGTGAGGGAAAAGACGGTTTAGTTGAGGAAGTGGGTGGTTCTTGGAGAAGACTTTAAAGAACCGCCACAGTATCATTTACCAGCGCGGAATTTTTCCAACTGGTTCTGGCAATAGCGTCCTTGTAGAGCATCGTCACCGTGAACTTTACGCAATTTTTCACAAACTTAACGCACGTTCTTCCCTATATGGAAGTAAAACAGTACAATTTGGGAAAATGTACAGTGTGGTCTTAAATCTCCAACTTGTAAAATCTTCAAAGCTCAACCAAACCACTCAATTTTTGTTAAGAATGAAGCTTAAGCTGTTAAACGACATAGGGCAAATATACTTGTGAATGACTCCAATACTGTCAAAACTGTAAGCAGACTGTTACAAAAGCACGCAATTACTTTTTACTCAGCCTAATAGCAAACGCCGATTCTAATAACCAAACATCAACATCAGAGCAGACAACTGCACCACATGGTTTTTTCAGTTGACTGTTATCGATTTAATGTATTGCTTTATGTCGAAGCCTTTTAGCTTTGGGAATAAGCCTAATTTTTTTTTTTCATATCACACATCATTTTTTATTTCTTCCTCTTATTCTATTTTACTTACTCGCTAGACAAAAATGATTAAACTCTGGCCAAGGAGTTCCGCCGACCAATTCACGGACCCTGTAGCTTGTAGGGGTGTTATATCATCCGGCAACAGGACCTTGGGATGCCACCTATCACTCGGACTTTGACTGTGAGTGTATTCTAAGGTCCTACTTAAGGACTAAAATGTGGCCGGTCCAAAACAGGTAGTTTAGGAATTATAATTGTTGCCAATACTCAATTAAATTCGTGGCTAATATTTTCTAAACCGTTTTTGCTGAGCAGGTCTGTGGTTAGTTATCACTGCGTATCTCTGGATTTCTTCCGTAGGATAAACAATGAAACCTCACCTCTTCGTCTTCTTCTTAATTGATTTATTCTGGACGTAAAAGAAACAACTCCGTTAAACTAAAAAATCATAAATATGTTCACTTATTGATATAAAGGCGGTGTACTGTATTTAATGTGAACTGAATTAAATCGGGTAACATCAATGTCCTCTTATAATATAAAAGCTGGGCACTGTATTTAATGTAAATTGAATGAAAACAGGTAACTTAATTGTTCACTTATTGACATAAACGCGGTGCACTGTATTTAATGTGAATTGAATTAAAACAGGTAACCTAAATGTTCACAGTTGACACGAAAGCGGCGCACTATATTGAATGTAAATTAGATATTGTTCGATGGAGACTCTTCCAACTCTGAATCTCGACTGTAATTCTTCACGAAGACAAAATTCGGTCGCATCCCCTGATCTAAACGACTCAATAGGAGACGTTTATCACAACCGCTCTCTGCTAAGACGTGCACACACACCTAGATGGGGTTACTTCGGACGCTCATGCTGCGTGTCCCTGAGTAAGCGAACCGTGGATATACAATTTGCGTACAGGGAAACATTCAGCGAAAGGGTTGCAGCTGGTGCCACTATCTCGAAGGAGATACTAGAGTGTTTACACGATCAGCAACTGCGTACAGGATTTATGCTGATCGTGCACATCTCGGCGGCGTCTCCAAGTAGTCGGACTCTCGCTGGTAAATTTCCATTTAGGAGAACTCGACTTCCATGGGCGGTCGGCCGTATGCCATTACGTATTTGTCGATCGGATGACCGACCGATGTGGGCATAGGAAAAGGAAAAGATGAAATATCTCCTGCACGTGTGTGGCAGACTCATCAGGAGATATTTCATCGATATGGTTCGGGTAATGTTGGTTGCTTGATGGTGCAACCAAATGGCTTTTAAGGAACATGGTGCGTTTCATGCGGCCATGCCCTTGTGGAAAATACTTATTGTTGCTGATGGATTTTACATCAGCGAAAATTATAGGTTTAGATACTTTAGGCGAAGGTTTGAGCAAACAATGGAAAGGTAAGTAAATGTATTCCAGGGTTTTTGGATGCTCTAGGTGGAAGTTTTCGGATAATTGATGGAAAGGTAAGTAGTGGCGTTCAATGGAACTCCCACGACACTTGTTTTTTAGGGTTTTTGGATGTTCTAGGGGGAAGTTTTTGTGTCGCTCCTGGAAAAGGCAAGCAGTGGCGTTAGTGAAAACGCCACAGGTCCTAATGTCCAGATTCAGAATAGAAACCCTTCAAGCAGGTTAGGTCCTGAATTTAGCGATTCAACTGACGATCGCCGAAACTCGACCGGCACAAATTAAAAGATGAAATTTTATAACGTTATAAGAATTAAAGAGGTTTTATTAACTTGGACAGAATTATGAATGTAAAAGTCAAATAAACTTCTTCGCTTAACTTTTTCGGAGTTTTTGATTTTATTTTCTAAATTAGCATTTTCTCTGTGAATTTTAAAATCGTGGTTCTATTTGTATTTTTGCTTTTAAGTTTTTATCTATACTTCCTCTACGAAGTTCAAAACCGGATTGCCTTGATTTGTTATTTTTCACTCGCGAGGTAAACTTCAGTCAGGGTCTGCTTCAAACAGTTTTTCAAAAGGTGAAACTTTAGCAAACTGACATTTTAGCAAAAATGAAATTTGCCCAAAGCTTTACATAGACACCACGTGTTACTTTTCCCAGCAAAATTCTGACCATGAACATGGAATCGCAATTTGTGGAAAACTACTCACATAATATCATGGATGAATAAATTAACACTAGGGTTTATACACGCAGGTCCTTTAAAAAATCTGAGACAGAAGGGTGGAAAGAAAAAGAATTCGTAAACTGGCCGATTATATGAATTATATAAAATCCCAATCGAACAACTCGGCGTCGAGTTCGCTGCGACCAGTCAGCGTGGAAGAGTAGTATAGTGGGTAACTACTTGACGTGCTATGTCACAACAAAAAATGTGTGAAAAATGTTGAATGACTCTGTTGTAGAGTGTAGAGCATTTTGTAGTCCGGGAAACATTTTATATAGAATAGACAAGTATATAATATCGCATACGCCACCCGAAAAACACCAGTGTTGCGGTTGCGACTAGAGGGGACAACAAAAAGTTGTTCCTTATAACACTTTTTTGTATAACACTTCGTTTGCTCAGCTTGTGTCACAACCCTACAACTATCAACAAATTATTTCTACTACGTTTTGATGTGACCCAAGAGGAACTGGGGGCAGATCAATAGAACAGTATGAAAGTACTCATTTTGATCTATGGTAATACAGAAAAATAAATAACCCGTCAATGAGGGGGTGGTTATTAGTGTGTTGATGTACGACACAGCTTCACTATCACCCACCAACTCGTCACACCAGTTTGAGAATCCATGAAATGTCACTACCTTCAATTACACTTCACCTATTCGGTCATATAACCAACAACCTGAAATTTCGACATCGACGACGGTGATACTTTATCCGCTGCTGATAAATCAAATAATAAAAAATATTCAAGTAGGCATCGTGTTATAATTCTTTATTCGTTAATCACTTTCTCTAGTTAGGTATTACAATAAGTTCGGTAAGCTAGACACAGTACTCCTTAGTATTACAATAAGTTGAGTAAGTTAGACACAACCCGCATTAGAATTATAATAAGTTCGATAAGTTAGACACAACACTCATTAGAATTACAATAAGTCCGGTAAGTCCGATTTCCGGTTGCTGAGATTCCATTCGGCAGCACGGGTCTCGAAATAAACGCACTGCACCTAATTGCCGATGATCCTGACGTAACGATCGAGGATGGGAATTCAATAAAACTTTTCGGAACACGCCACGACCTCCCCTAGTGATGGTTGTAACTTGACTCCTCGAACACGTGTCTCCGAACCGGGGATGAATTTGGACTCTTGGTGCCATTGCACCAATCATACCTCCAGTCGCAACTGGGGTGGATTTTCACCGATATGGTGAGAAACAATTCTCATCTTCCATCTACCCGGCAGCCAATGACAACGTGATTTGAGTTTCACTGGAAGGGTTTCCATGGATATCGTATAGATAGGTTGGATGTCAGGAAGGAAGGACAACGAAAAATGCGTTGGTTGGGAAGAAGAGAAACCAACCAGCGGCTGTTCAAACAAATGATCGTGCACAGAGGCTGAAGGCAATCATAAACAATAGAGGATATTGCCGGAGGCAGAAATAGATTTTTCTGTTGATGTTATGTCAACAGAAAATTCGCCCACCATGGCAAGCGCTAGGATGGATGAGTGCATGTTTGGTTTAGAAAACAAAACATAGGACGTGACCATTGCTATGATTGTTTGGATAAACAATTATGGGTCGTGTCCAATTCGATGATCGTTTATCGCCTTTGCAACCGACCATGGATAATTAGGCTGCAGCTGTATAAGCAAACAATTTGCCATGGCTTGGTCGTGGGACGAACAGTTGTTTGAGAAAAGTAAACACAGGGAGGTTACTGTGTATATGGTAGACATGGACGCCTGCAAGAGGACCTGGGTAGATTCCCAAATGGTTCGTGGTGGTCATGGGTGCCGACAAGAGGAACCGAAATGCGTTGGGAAGAAGGTAATATTGCTGATGCCGTGGCAAGATGGTAATCCTGCCGTGGGTTAATATTTCAGGTTAAAGGTGGTTTGCACATCTTTATTGCAGGAGCGAAATGGGAAGTTGGATTAAGGGAAATGGGTGGTTCTTTGGAAATGCTTAAAGAACCCCCACACGTTAACTACGGGGCACAAAAGAGGAACGATTCACAACACTATACATATAGAGAGAGAGAACTGGCATAACGCAAAAACAGAATTGGGAGTGCCTTCGTAATCCCACTTAGAATTAAGAATTTATATCCAGTTTTGTTTAACTAGAAATTAAAGCAGAGAGAAAGTAAAGTGTGAAAAGCCAGGAGGTTATAAGAATCAGTGTGGAAATAATATCAACTAAAACTCAACACAACACGAAGCTGTGTTACGCAAAAGGGAATCCGCAGGTAAATGCAATCGAGTAATAAGGGATCGGGTTATTCGATGAGTGCAGACGATTTAACGGTGAATCTGAAAATAAGTTGAGATGTTTGTGTTGGGCGGTCGACACGGAGGGGATGCAGCAACGTCACCTCCCACCCAAACAAATACACAATTGAAGTTTTTTCGCCCTTGGGCACTTCAGAGCACTGTGTCGTGTCAGCTAAATTTCCTCTAACGTTAATGAGAAAGCTCCCAAAATAACAGTATGGTTCTACGAGAAAGCCAACTGGTCTGACTTTTGGGAAGTTAAATTGGTCGTTATTTTTCCTCAATAACGATGTTGACTCTATAGCGGACACATTGAGATACCCAATTCTACTTGGTATGCGGACCTTTATTCCACACAGAGTAAAGAGTATCAAACCCAAGAGAAATATGTGGTTCTATTCCGGATACAGAGAAGCCATTATAGCTAAAGAGTTGAGTTTCCGGTTGTATAAATCAAACAATACTGAGGAAAACCAAAAAAGATTTAAGAGAGCTAGGAATGACTGTAATGCGTATATTTAACGCGCAAAGTTCTTGCATGACCAGAGAGTGAGACATAAAATACTACACTCTCCCACAGGTAGTAGAAACTTCTGGGCACTCATGAAAAACATTCAAAACTCGGTCTCTTCGACCATTCCATCGCTTGTAGTCGATGACAAACCAGTCACCACTGCAATCGTGAAGGCGAATCTACTTGTTGCACATTTTGCAGCCAACTCAACGCTGCCCGATACCACATCAGTTCTGTAGGATTTGTGGTTTCTCTGTTATGTGTCGGCATGGCCACAGGTTCACACAAACCTTCCTATCCTTTACCGTTTCACTGAGTGATCGATGATGTAGGACTGTTTTGATTTATTGATTAGTCATAGAGATTTCTTCGGATTCCTTTCCGAACAGAACTACGAACCTTCTGACTCCGAATTCAACGAACGAATATTAAATTTGAAAGTAACGCAATAGGTATTGTGATATTATTTGTTATGAATACTATGATGCTGATGGGTGTGGTAACTAATTATTCAGTGCGTGCCTTGCACTTCCGCTGTGGAGGTATAGTAGGAAAGGATTAGATTTATTACCTAATTATTCCACTCGCAGTCCCGATGCTGAGCCACGGCTCCAACCGGTTTACAGAGTTCTGTCTTCTGCTGTAGAGGGATCCTTATGTGCCGTCTTTTATCCTCGAAATGCGTTCTGGCTTCTCCCTTACTGAATCTGCAGCACCAATTGCAAGACAATCCCATCAACACTGAGTTGTATGTCCGTCTTCCTGTTCAAGTCCAACAATGTTTTCCATTGAATTCTCTCAATTCCAAAAAAAGAAAATCAACTGCTAAGCTTCAGATATACGACACGAATTAGGTTTCGATTACACCTCAATTCCAACCGAACAACAAAAAAAAAAACAAAACTTAAAACAACTCCACAGTTTATTCAGTACACATTAAATTGCGCTTTTCTTTTTACACCTCAATTTCAATCGAACAAACAATTATCTCTCGTCACAAAAAAACGGTTAACGACATTTCGGTGTTTCGGCTTTTTCTGCCCTTTCTTCCACACAACGTTTTTTACGGGACTCCCTTTATTCTTCTTGTGACAACGGAACGTCAACCAAAAAACCGTACCTCAAAACATTGGCCCTCTGTCTCTCTCGCTCCCCATTCACATCCACTTCGAAAACCAAATTCGAACTCGAAGAACTGCACGATCCACACCCGAATCGGGGCGTGTTCAAAAACTCACTTCTGGATCGTGCAATTCCTCCACCACCTTACCATCATACTTCCTTAAAACAAATTATGTTAATAATTAAATACAAAATTATTAATTAATAATAACGTAACAGTATTTACATATTTATTTCTTCGACAAAAACTTAAGTGTAACAACAGGTCTTTATTGTTTAAACGGTAACACAACTTGAAAGTAACAATATGTCTTTATTGTTAAAACGGTAACACAATTTGAAAGTAACAATAGATCTTTATTGCCTAAACGGTAACACAAACTTGAAAGTAATACTAGTTCTTTATTGTTTAAACGGTAACACAATTTGAAAGTAACAATAGATCTTTATTGCCTAAACGGTAACACAAACTTGAAAGTAATACTAGTTCTTTATTGTTTAAACGGTAACACAATTTGAAAGTAACAATAGATCTTTATTGCCTAAACGGTAACACAAACTTGAAAGTAATACTAGTTCTTTATTGTTTAAACGGTAACACAATTTGAAAGTAACAATAGATCTTTATTGCCTAAACGGTAACACAAACTTGAAAGTAATACTAGTTCTTTATTGTTTAAACGGTAACACAATTTGAAAGTAACAATAGGTATATGATTGCGAATGAATACTTCGATTATAGCTCGTACGATTACACATAACACAGGTTAACTAAAATGAGTTCTCACATATGATTGCTAATGAATACTTCGTGCGCACTCCACTCAGGCTCAGACCCGACTCCCTATTCGTTTACCGTTTTACGTGGAGGCCGCAATATGCCTCCACGGAATCCAATTTAAGACTAATTAATGCAGAAATTTGAATTTCATTTTTCGCTCGTCAACCAATAGGGAAAGATCCTCCCTGCATTGGCCCCAGAAAAGGGCGCGAAACACACACACGATGACCACTTCGGTCGCTCGTGATGTGTGTCCATGTATCTGCGAACCGAGAATTCAACAATTCACTACGGGGAAAACAACATAGGAAATACTTTGCAGCTGGGCAAAAATTCATATTGCCCGAGATTGGGATGTTTACACGATCGGCTACTGCGTATAGCATCACGCCGATCGTGCACACATCGCTGGCGTCGGATAGGGTCGCTCTTTCGAGTGTCTGTTTACATTATGCAGCGCTCGATTCCCTTTGGGTAGCCAGCAGTGAGCTATTCTGAGAATTGTCGTTCGAACAATCGACCGATGGGTCTGCTGATAGGACAAGGGTGAACATGTGTGGAAAAATACCTTCTTAGTTATGTGCATTGACATGTTCGGGCATTTATGTCGGTTACGTGGTGTCGTAACCGAATTGGGTTTCAGGAACATGATGCGTTGAATGCAAGCATGCCCCTGGGGGAAATGTTTGTAGATGCTAATGCAATTGCATTAGCGAATGGTTATTGTTTCAGGTGTTTTAGGTGACAGCTCGAGTCGACAATGGAAAGGTAAGTAATGGCGTTCAATGGAACTGTCATAATACTTACTCTTCAGGGTTTTTAGATGCTCTTGGTGTTTTACCTGCAAGAGGTAAGCAGTGGCGTTAGTGGGAAACGCCACAGTTCCACCTCAACTTGAGCATAGGCAGCACACCATGAGCCAGATTCGCTTCCGAACGCGTACTGTCGCCCGCGCACTCTAAGAGCTAAACGCACACAAATCCGCTGGTCCGGACGACATTCTCCCAATCCTCTTGAAGAGATGTTCCTCATCACTCTATAAACCACTGCGAAAACTCTTCCATTTGTCTTATTCTACTGGGCGTTTCCCAAATAGATGGAAGTCAGTGAACATTCAGCCAATTCCCAAAAAGGGGGACATATCATCCCTTTCCTCTTATCGACCTGTGGGGAAGAAGTAAGGAGTCAGGCGTAGTGCACCGGGTTCCCTTCTTCCTCCATCGTCACTAAAATTGCCACCGTATATTGTCCCCAAGAAATGGTCATGAAATACTCCACCTATTTCCCAACGATCGAAAGTTCACTGTTCAACAAGATGAGAAAAGAAACTCCACGGAATACCTCGGACAATCGTTCAACAAGCAAGAAATAAAACGCACAGTGGTATTGTTTCGTATGAATGTTGTTTATTTTGATTTACTACTAAATTTTGACACTCGAACAGTTAATGCAATTTAGAAATGGGGTATTGGTTTTCACAAAACTATGGTTAAATTAAGTTGCGCCGTTTCAAGAATTACGCAATTGCCTGTGTCCGACTGCGACTCTGGCGTGCACTCCGGTACGCACCCCATGCTCACTCTACTAAGGGGGAAACGCGGACCAGCGATGTGCGATCGTTAGTGGTTGAAATGACACTCCCTCGAGGGTTGGAATCTGGCTCTTGATTCACTCTCGATTCGGTGGTGGTGGATATCCTCTCCGCTAAGGATATGTTTTTACTTACCACAAGAGAGAAGTAAAGTCTCTCTCTGTGGAGCAGAAAGCCAGACCTCGTAATAAACATCATGGTGGTACACATGTATGTGTGTACATTGGTTCATTCATGGGACAAAGCCATGAGAACGAAACTGAGACAAAGAAGGAGCATAATGTGCATCCATGAGATGCGAATTCGGCTAAGCAAACAAGCCGAATCTCATTGGATGCTAATTGGGTTTGTGTTTGCTTATGTGAGAAGGTCAGGCATATGTAGGACAAAGGGAATTTATGATCTGAGAGTTCAACTAAGTAAACAAGTTGCAACTCATTAGATGGTAGATGCATTTGGAATACTTGAATGGTTTGAATTGTTTGCCGTATCGCCAGAATGCCTGCTGAAGGGCAGCTTTCTTTTGTTTGTACATGGTACATGCTAGGGAATTAGTTTCAGCGTATATTGCGCTAATTATATGCAGCTGCGTTGGACTGTTTATCGTTGGGTAAAAGGGTCGCCAGCCAATGTGTATGTAGGTAAATTTATTGTACACATGTTGAGGCTGGGAATAGCCAACTCAAGGTTAAGATTCCCTGAATATGCGGTTGCATTATATGTGAACCGATGAGTTTTCTTTCAGGGAATTTATGATAAGTTTGGAGAGAATTCTTATAGGGAATTTTTAATTCGAATTAATGAATGAAGGTAAGAATCGTTTTCCAGAAGCTTTTAGCTAAATACTTTGGTCTTTATTGCGTGAAGCATTTACAGGTGCTTAATGTGATTGCATTAACAGAAAGTTATGATGGCTGGCTTGTAGTTATGGGGGTTCTTCGGGTAAGTGTTCAGTGGGGTTTGGCGAAACCGCCACAGACCCATATCACTAACTTCTATTCTCTCCAAGGTAATGGAATCACTTATCAACCGTCAACTTTCGAAATATCTGGAATCAAATGACCTCCCCAATGACCGCCAATATGGCTTTCGTAGCAACAGGTCCACAGGAAATCTCATGGCGTACATTACCGAAAAGTGGAGTCATTCCATCCACTACCTCGGTGAAAGCAATATTTCCAAAGCCATCGAAAGACTTTGGCATCCAGCCCTTTTGTCAAAAATGCATTCATATGGAGTGGACGATTCCCTGATCCAATGGAGAAGCGACTATCTTTCTGGCCGTTCACTCCAAGTGGTTCTTGATGGTGTCAAATCGGTCTGCCATCAAATTAATGCAGGTGGTCCCCAGAGTTCGGTACTCTCACCCACTCTTTTCCTCATCTTCGTAAATGATCTGTTGTCAATTACTCAGAACCCAATTGACTCGTTCGCTCATGATAACACATTGAGTTTCTCATACTCATACGAACACTCCCGTCCAAACCCTTCGAACGGCACTACCACCCAGCAACTTATGCTTGATACAATGAATTCAGACCTCAACAAGATATATCAGTGGGGATTATCTAACCGAGTAGAATTCAATGCCCTAAAAAAAAGTGCTGCCTCTTGTCGTCAAAGGTGAGCCCCAAAGTAAATATACTGTCTATGAACGGCACTTGCATCGACGAAGCCAAGGAATTATCAATCCTCGGCAGTCGACTTAATTCGACTCTTAACTGAAATGACCACATATTTGAAGCTGCGAAAGGTGCAGCCAAATGTATGGGATTCCTTAAGAGATGCAAAAGATACTTCACTCCGTTCAACCTGGCCACTATTTACGAGGCGTATATTCGTCCAAAAATGTAGTTCAACTCGCATATTTGGTGAGGCGCATCCAAAACTCCACTACACGTGCTCGACAGGATGCAAAAGTGAGCAGTGAAACTTATTGGGGACTCAGCCGTAAGTCAATCAATTCCGTCGTTAGAACACAGGCGCAACGTATCATGCCTATCTCTTTTCTATATGTATTATCACGGTCGTTGCTCAACTGAACTTGCTGAATGTGTTCCGCCCCCTCATTTCCCGCGATACCCATCAATCTGTCAATGCGCATCAGTTCACGTTGAAAGTGGACTTTAGGCGCACAAATAAACATAGAGAGTCATTCTTTAGCCGAACCACACGAATGTGGAATGTTCTGTCTGATCATGTGCTTCTTGGCCGTTGTGATGTCCAGACATTTCAAGAACAATATACATCGGCATCTCCTTTCCTTACCCACTTCCTCTCCATCCGCTCGCACTGTGCTCTGATATTTAAGGGTACTTGAAAATCCTCTTTTGTGTGGTTAGTCTAAAAAAAAAAAAAATCTTATGAGATAAAAAAGTTCTAGAGGTAAAGTAGTTCTTAATTCTGATCATCTCCGGCGAGGGTGGGGGGGGGGGGGGGGGGGGGGGGGTACCTCGGGGGGAACCTCGTACAGAAGTTTTGATAAGAAACTCCGCGCAAGCGAGTCCGCCCTCGGAACTCTGCCAACGATTAACTAGTAACGGCATAACATCAGAGGCATCGGCTTCAAAAAATAAGACTGTAAACGCTGTCCACCAGTATTTGCAAACATCGAAACTTGAGAAGTTGTTCTTCTCAGTATCGAACATCACATTCGACATTCTAAATAAAATATTTAATGGAGCTGCCAACAGCGAACTAAAACAACTATGTAATGGATTTACCTACTCCGGTGTTTTTGGACTGACTGTTGCACGTTTATTAGCCGCCTTATTCGACAAGCCAACACTACCATCGATACTTTACAATGGTCTATTAATGAATTGGTGCTAAATAAAAATAATGTGGGGCTCCTCGATAGTATAGTGGTTAGTATACCCGCCTGTCACGCGGGAGACCGGGGTTCGATTCCCCGTCGGGGAGCCTCTGGCGCAAGACTAATTACCTTGTCCGGAAAAAACAAATCATTATGGAAAATTTTACAAGCCTCAGGACTTGCTAAATAAGGCCAAGACCGGCTCCCGGTTGTAGTACCGATGATGATGCTGATGATGAAAATAATGTGTGTCCAATATCGTGCGTTTGCCGTGATCGCGTGCGTAGTGTTGTGAACATCCATTCCTTTAAATATATAGAAATCTTCATTTTATGTGCGATTGGTATACAGAACAAAAGCCTGTGCACTGTGCCTGCATACCTTTCCATATACCCGGATATGAATCGTCAAAAACTAATAAATTTGCTTGTCCGATCACTAAGTCAAACAGAATTATTTTCTTTGAGATGAACGTGAGTATTCGCCACCTGTCTCATAATTCCGGATTGTGTTGGGGCACAGTAAATACTCGTAAATATAAATTATCTCTTAGAATGACGGAAGAGTTCTATCACTCAAGTGAGTTTGTATTCCGCATGTTTTGTGGTAACGAAATTGCATCATATGTGTAGACCGAAGGATATCAGCAAAAATCAGGTCAACAACACGCATATCACTGTTTCAGAAAAGGACAATGAAGGCCATCCATCTAGCTGTTCAGAGTGAAAGGTAAAGCTGAACGACTTAATCACAGACTGACATATTGCTAGCGCAAGGATGTGTTGCCTTCTGTCACACAAGTTCACTCGCCGAAAACATGCAAAAGGAACGACAGCATCACGGTATTGTCTAAGAGGCAATGCCAGCGGCATCGTCATGGGCCTAAAGTCATGGACTTAAAGCAGCTGATTTAAACAGAAAACGAAGAAACCTTCGTTTATCTCCATAGCCTGTTACCAAGGATTGAGGACATTAATATGAGTGCCGGATTCGTCCGACGAGAAGTTGCTTTCTTCGTCGATGTCCTCGACATTGTCCCTCCAGGCTGTCATAATAATCCTTCATCGTATGTAAATCAGTTAAGAGGCAGCTCAGGATGATGTGTCTTTGTGTATTTTTTTAATGGCAAACTAAGCCATAAGCATACCGTCCTCGAAAACATTTATAAGTTTGCAGGACAAGCATCTGTCTGCCTGAGTCTCTTTAGTGTTACATCCCTTCAGGGGCAATCGTGAAAAATTCGCCTACGACCAAAACACAGATGTGCATTAGTTGCTTTCACAGATGCATATAGAAGCTCAAGCCTCCTTTAAAGAAAACAAGGAACAAAGAGCGAAATAAAACGAGCAACGCCGAACGTGGGGCAATTTGGAAAGAGGGATCCAAGTCAACGCCATCGACCCGACAAGTTGCAACAGCTTTTGCTCTATGAATTAAATTGCAAAGCACAACGACGGAGACGATGAAGACTGAATGCATATACAACGCCATTCAAAGTGTGAACCCGAGTGCAGTGCCATCCAAAGGATTCTCCGGGAAGGTCCTTAGCCGGGCCAAAGACGAACTTCTTCGTGTAACGCCGCGTTGATCCTTTTCTGAATTCTCAATCTGGAGCATTTATCATCCTTCGAGAGAACGGATTTTTATTTCCATTTGGTTTTTCTTGTTTTTGTTGTTGGTTATAACTGCTGCTAGGCTGCGTGCCGACGAGGAGGAAATTAGGAAGTCGTTGTCAATGTTTTTATTTTGTGGATATTTAGTACATCGCTTGGGTGTACATTGTCAGGGTTCGCCACTTTGAGTTCCTGATAACAGATTTCAGCTTGAGTTATTATGATGGAGCGTTGGGTATGAAAATATTCGTCCTTTCACAGATACCGTATCAGGAATTAAAAATTAAGTTTTTGTCATCTTTAGCATGCGCGTGTGGCAAAGTGAAGAAAGGTTTTGGGTAAGTTTGCGACGGCAGATCCGCATAGCTGACTGTTTCGACTTTTTTGAGTATAATTTCAGGCGGTAAATATAGTGAATTTAACGAATCTCTGACAGGAAGTCTGCACCCAAGAAGCGCTCGAGTATTCGTGCAACCAGAAGGGAACAATACACGGTGGTCCAGAGTATAAACAGAACTAAGAACAATTGCCCTTGGCTTGAGTCATCCTGTCGGAATTCATGCTAAGAATAAATGATTAAAAGTGATAAATGCACTTTCACCACAGGACCTTTTGTGTGTGGTTGCGTAGTTTTCATTTAGAGAAATATAATAAAGTGCAGTTTATGATATCTATTCACTTTGTCTGCAGGACCATGGCTGCGCTTTATATTTTTGCCTAATGAGTACGGTGATTCAAAACGAAATAGAGCTATCATCATCTTGACTGATGGATGTTTTCGTTAATTAAATTCCTTGAGGTTGTGGTTGTTCGACGACTAGTCAAAAAGCTTCACAGGGAGAGAAATAGTGTTCAACACTTGTACCTACTATTCATTAATTGGTTTACCAAAAGTATATCGGCGTAATAATCTCTTGTCCTTAGTTTCTTCTTGAATATGAGGAAGTTGATATTGGATCGTTGTGAGTCCACGCAAAGTGAATTGGTTAATACTATATTGGATAGACTCGATTTTGCAAAGAATCGAATTATATCAAACATAATTGTCTTGGATGCATAAAGATTGATCAAGTCAAGGTTTTTTTTTACCAGAAACACGGGCACAGTGTTATATTTTTATATGAGAGATATTTTTCACTTACTTGGGGATGTGAATCCGTAGTTGATTGTAGTACCTTGCTGTACTTTGGTTGGGGGAGCGCCCACTTCCCTAAGATTATGTCGCATTAAAATGTTGGTATCAATCCTACCGGTTTTGGTCTCCGTCCTGACTGGTTCCAGGCGTAAGTAGTCCTTTAACACATGGTCACATGGTCCCATGCTGTTGTACGTAACAGCAGAAAGAGTTTTGATGTACTCATCAATGTCGAAAGATAGTGCGTGCGGAAAAGCAGGAAGAGGGAACGATTTTTGTTATACACTAACGCCCACACAAAAAGAGATTTTGAAGTACCCTTAAATGTCAGTGCACAGTAGGACCGGATGTCGTCGTACATTAATCTTGAATGCCTACATATTATAATGGACGAGAGAACACATGATCAGACAAAGAGTTACAGATTCGTGTGGATCGGGTAAAGAACAACTACCTATATATCTCTACATCTGAGGTTGATTATCAACACAAACCGATGCGTACCATTTCATTCGAGGATATCGCGGTGAATTGTCTGGAGAGGTGGAATGTATTCCCGATCTCAGATAATAACGACCATGTCAATACCGACAGAGGCAAGATACGCATGTCTTAACAGCGGTATTGAAAGACTCGGGACTAAATTTCCAATGACTTTCCTGCTCATATTTGCATGCTACAGAGCATGCGAAGGACTGAATTAGGTGCACATGACCAAATAATTCTAGTTTAGGACAAATATACGCGTTGTAACTTGTGATCAGATTAAATGGTGGCAAGCATTTGTTGCAAGCAAAAGAAACTCTATACATTTGGAAACACTGTTCGCACTTTTAAGTGCGTGGTTCAATTGAGAGACGAATTTATACAAGAGCTATGATTAAAGAGTTCGTTGGCTTCTATGATGTCCTGCTCATCGGTCGAGTGTCTAGATAGCTATTCGACCCATATTCTTGAGGGCTATCTCCCACAGAGACCGGGACGATCGTATTGGACAGCGTCAACAATTCTGGTGGTTGAATGGCATATAAAGACCTGGATACCAATGTCGGTGGCTTCACATTTCTGGAAGTTGATCTTAAGTTTCCAGTTGTCGCAATAGCGCTGCACGTTGTTGAAATCTCGTTGTATTAAACTATTTATGATCTCAACTTTCGGAGCTGTTCTGTAAATTGTGAGATCGTCTGCGTACGCAATAGCCTGCGGGAGTGCATCTAATAAGGCGCTAATGTAAATGTTAAAAAGAATCGGAGAGAGTACCGCACCATGTTGCAAGCCATTCTTGATATCTCCGACCCCCCAATGGCAATAGATATATACACAGTCCTGTTTAATAACGCGTTGAATAATGCATATTATCCCGCGCGTTGGAAAACGGTTGTCATTCAGCCCATCCCAAAAAGGGCAAAGACTGTACAAACCCAATGAACATGCGTTCGATAAGTTTACTCCCAAGCATCAGTAGAGCATTTGAAAAGACTATTAACAAAGCTCTGCTAAAATTGGTAGACGACAGCAACATTATTCCAAATAACCCGTTTAGCTTTAAAGCAGGTCATGAAACCACACATGCCGCAGCTAAACTGGTCTCTGACATACAATGGAATAAATGTAGGAACCAATGCACAGGTGCCTGTCTGATCGACTTGGAAAAAGCCTTTGATACCGTCTGGATCGAAGGGTTATATTACAAACTGGTCAGACATGGCATACATAAGCCTTTACTATATGTACTTTACGATATGTTAAAGGACAGGAGGTTCGTGGTCAAAAGTGGTAATGTGACCTCTAATAAAACGTATAATATCAAGAATGGCTTGCAACAGGATGCGGTACTCTCTCCGATTCTTTTTAACATTTACATTAGCGACTTATTAGAAGCACTTCCGCAAGCTATTGCGTTCGCAGACGATCTCATAATTTACAGAACAGCGCCGAAAGTTGCGATCATAAATAGGTTAATACAGCGAGACTTCAACAAAGTGCAGCGCTATTGCAATGACTGGAAACTTAAGATCAACTTCCAGAAATGTGAAGCCATCCTATTTAGAACCCCATTATATAAAGCCACGAACGACACAAGGAAAAACTTGCGAAAGCTAGTTATCGTGGGACCGCATGGAGATAAACTGGAAACCAAGAGTTTAGTTAAATACCTGGGCATCTGGCTAGACCAATATCTGTATTTCAACAGACATGTAGAGGCTGCTTTGCTCAAGGCTAGAAAAACGTTTGCTATGACAAGGAGGATATTTCACAGTAGCCAACTTGACAGCAGGGTAAAAGTCATATGCTACATGACGCTAATCAGGCCAATGTTCATATATGGTTGTCCAGTATGGTTTAACATACGTCCAAATTTGATAGAAAAAATTCGGGTGTTCAAAAGGAAGTGTCTCAGAAGTTGTCTCAGATTGTATCGGACACCGGAATCGAACTATAAAAAGTAGTATTCAAATGAGACTTTATATAATGAAGCCGGCATAAATAGGGTGGATAATTTTATGATTAAATTAATCAGAGGACATATTGCGAGAGCAATAAGCTCGTCCAATGACCTAATTTTCGGGGCTTATTATCCAAATACCCTGTACTATGAGAACGTGCGTCGCAACGGTTTTGTTCCACCAGAGGCGTTCCTTGATTTGGACATGAAAGGGCTTATACAGGGTAGATCCGGAATTCCGCTGATCTATCATGTAAGTAGATCATCAGTAGACGGGCGATTGTGCTACGACCGGGAAGTAACGCGCACCGAGGAAGAGCTCCTGCGCTTCAGTAGGGCTATCTCCCACAGAGACCGGGACGATAGTATTAGACAGCGTCAACAGTTCTGGTGGTTGAATGGCATATAAAGACCTGGATACCAAAGTCGGTATAGAATCACACTATCATCAGCTAGCTTACATAGACTTAGCTTTTCTAGAATTAGGGTAGTATAAGATTTAAGTTAAGTTAAGCTAAGTGATTTTACATAAAAAAAAAAAAAAAAAAAATTGACAAAGTTTTTCAAATTTTTCTTTGTCTTTCAAATAATTATAAGTATTGCCACAAACTTTTGTCGCCGAAAGGCAAATTATACAAATATTAAGTAATGTTTAGCTTAGAGCGTCTGCGAAGGACCAGTAAGTTATTATATAAGCTATTTAAGCTAGAATTTAAGCATTTTTTGTCTAGCCTTTAATTTAGAAACTAAGAATATAGAAAGATAATAAAAAAAAAATGTTTAAAAATGGACTAAAAAATACCAATGTCGGTTAGAATAACAGTATCATCAGCCAGCTTACATAGACTTAGCTTTTCTAGAATTAGGGTAGTATCAGATTTAAGTTAAGTTAAGTTAAGTGAAGGTCTTTTAAATACAATTAAAAAAAAATTATGTAGGGTAAACTTTAAGAAAAAAAAAACACGAAAAAAAATTCGACACAAAGTTTTCCAAATTTTTCTTTGTCATTCAAATAATCATAAGTACTGTCACAAACAAAGTTCTGTTTCCGAAAGGCAAATTATACAATTGTTTCGTAATGTTTAGTTTCGAGCTCCTGGGAAGGACCTGTAAGTTATAATATAAGATAATTAAGCTAGAATTTAAACATTTTTTGTCTAGCATGTAATTTAGAAACTGAGAAGATAAAAAGAAAAAAAAGTGTTGTAAAAATGAAAAAAAAAAAAATAATAAAACCCTTTCACCCAGATCGAGCAGGCGGCACAAAAACTGGGACTGCACATTAATGAGGGGAAAACAAACTACATGGTGGCAACTTCTGCGAAGAGAAGACCTAACGTTGGTCAAACTATCAGGGTAGTGGAGCACGAAGTTGAAGTAGTGCAATTCAATGAACGTCCAAACTACCACTGTACAAGACCATGATCTTACTAGTACTCATGTATGGATCCGAGACCTAGGTGCTCAATAAAAGGCACTCTGAACTCTAAGCCCGCGTTCAAGAGGAAGGTCTTAAGCGGAACTGTTGGCCCCGTATGTGAGGGAGGACGATTCCGGAGACGCTACAACCATGAGTTGTACGCAATCTATCTTGAAGGTAATGTTGTGAGAAAAATCAAGCTCGGTAGACTCCGGTGGGCGGGACACCTAGCTCGAAAGAGCGAAGAGGAGCCTGTGTGGAGCAAAGTCGCGACGCCTGCATGGGCGAGAGTTCTACCTCGTCCCCACAACTAGGCAAAGAAAGGGAAAATGTGCATTCATTAGATGCCGGTTCGGTAAAGCAAACAAACCGAATCTCTTTGGATGATAATTGGTTTTCTGTTTGCTCTTGGTGCTGCTGATGAGAAGCAGATCCCGAAATATGAAAAGACAAAGAGAACGTTTGTGTCTTTGTCAGAGATGTGCATTACGGCTAAATAAATAGGCGGCAATGCAATGTGGAAATGTGCTAATGGGTTTAGCTAGATTACCGGGAAATGGTGTTATGGCCTCGCTCGTAAGGGTAGGGTATTGAATTCCTATTTGCATTTGCTTATGCTGTAGGATTGATTGGTGCCAAGAGGCGCGAGATGCGTATATTTGTTTTGGTTTCTTGGGTGTAGGTCGCCAGCCAATGTATACGTTAAGAGATTCATCATACACATGGCGAAGCTGAAAAATAGACAGCGCAATGTTTATGGTCCCTGGTGAAGGTTTCATAGTATGTAATCCAAATCCTTTGTTATTAGGAATTTGTGTAGGGGAATCTGGCTGGCACCAAAGGTGCCAAATTGGTTTGGAATTCCTGATAAGTTGAGCAAGAAATCTTACGGGGAATTGTATGCGAAGGGATGCATGAACGGTAAGTTTTCTTTTACAGAGACTTTTAGGTTAATGATTTGAGCTCTTTAATGCGTGGAGTATTTAAGATGCTAATGCGATTGCATTACTGAAATTAGGAGACTGGGTGGAAGTTAGGGGGGTTTTTCAGGAAAGCGAACCGTGAGGTTTGGCGGAACCGCCACAAGCCTGCCCGGAAAGTCGTTTTTGGGAGGATGTATGGAAGGAGACAGCGCCGCAGACCTTACCTGCGATGGAGGGATGGCATAGACCAGGACGCCCAGAGCCTGGGAGTGCCAAACTGGATGACATCGGCTCGAAATCGGGAGAGATTTGTTAAATAAGGCCATGACCGGATTCCGGTTGTAGTACCGATGATGATGTTTTGTTATCAGATGATTTATTTCACGATTTTAAAAACAAACATGTAAAACCAAATAATAGAAAAAAAGAAAGACGTAAGCTATAGACACATGTACAAATTTCAATAATTATAAACCCTAACCATGCCCCATATATATATATATATATATATATATATATATATATATATATATATATATATATATATATATATATATATATATATATATATATCAGTCACAAATGTGTCACCGATAAGTGACATTAAACCCATATTAGAACCAAATTTAAACTGTAACGACAATGTTCCTATTGGCCTGCGCCTCTGGCATCGACGATTCACAAAGTTGTACAGTATGTGACAAAGTTGCGCCTACGTACTAAAACAAACCCCTGCGTCTCCTACCACTCTCCCTGTTGGACTGACTTTGTGGTTTCCTTCGCGGAGTTGATAAGCCGTTTAGGCTGGTCTCCTATTGCTTTCTGCGAGTTCTCGCTTTGCTCTTTCGTGTTCGCGCAACTTATTGTGTACTAGGATTATAATAGTGCAGATCTCGGCCCAGCATTTTGACCGCATCATGTAGTATACGAGGTGTCTTGGCCTCGAGAGGTTGCTTGTTGATTAGACGAAGTGATGGATGCAAAAATTACACGCTCAGCATCCTCCTCTCGCTCTTCGGATTATGGACAGTGAAGTCAACTGTCGTGTCTAAAACGGTTTAGGTATTGTCGATATCCGTCATTCGCGGACAAGAACTGCGTAAGGTGATGGTTGCTGTTTCCCTTTGGGCGCCTTATACAAACTCTTATGGATGGGATGAGTTTTAAAGTCCATCTGCCTTTATAGTTCGTGTTCTGTCTGGTATGCCATATGGTGACATGTGGTTCTCTTTCTCCTATCTTTATTGTCGACATTCCACCAGACACTTCACCCCTCGTGGTTCGCCTTTTAAAGATTGAATCCATCTCCTCAATTAGGATATCTATGGGGAGTAATCCACCCATGACAACAGCCGCTTCATCGGAGATCCTCCTGAAGCCGCATATGCGCAAAGCATGTCCGTCACTTTTTTTTTTGTAGAGCTTCTGTCTGCACTGACTCGACATATGCTAACGCTGATGTGACTACTTTTGACAGAATAAGTGTCTTTCTATACATTTGAATTCGCCAGGATCGCCTGTGATTGGCAATAAGCCGGATAAGGCTGCTTGTATGTCTACGGCGTTTTTACTTCTCTTTTTTTTTTTTTTTTTTGGTATTTTGCTTCTCCCAGGAAAGACGAACCTATCACTGAGTCAGCGCCCTGATACGTTGTTTTTTTTCAAGCGGGTCCATCAGCCAAACTCTGAAAAATCGTCAAGGATTTCTCCCAACCATTTCACGAAACCTATAGCTTAATGGGGTGGTATTTCACCGGCCGGCTTGGCGTTAGGACCCTACCTACCACTCAGTAATTATGCCGAACTGCACAATAGCAAGAGCCGTCAGTTGAACTTAGGTTTGCACAATCAGACGCAAGATACAACGTCCTTACCAACTCAGCAGTTGACTTACATGTTCTACGTGAGACTTAAATTTTAAACGATTGTCCAGCATGGCACCTAAATAATTAACCGTTTTCTTTGATCGTAAGTTCTGATTTCCGATCTGAAAGTTAACATATTCCACACACTTTCGACTCGTTATTGGGACTACCTCCGTTTTGTGATCAGCTAGTTCTAGTTCGATTGTAGTCAGCCTATAGTCGCCGAATTGCTTTATTAATGGCCGCTTCCACCTAATTAATATGCTTAGCAATTGTTACAACTGCGATCTCGTCTGCGAATCCAATAATTTCCACTCTTTGTGATAGATTTATTTGTAAAACCCCGTCGTACATAATATTCCACAAGAATGGATCAAGTATCGACCCTTGCGGAACTCCTGCCGAGAAATCATAGGATTTTCTACCTTCGTCCATATCGTACACCAGCTTTTTGTTGGTGAAGTACTTTATGACGATGTTTAGGAGGTGTAGCCGAGTGCCCATTCGACTAAGGGCTGTTATGAGGGACAACCAGTTGGCCGAGTTAAAGGCAATTTTGTGTCCAATGTTAAGATGGCACAATGTTTCTTTGTCCCTCCTTTCCATCTGTTTCCTTTTATTGCTTCGGCTGTCATGTCGACCACTGTTTTGGTGCCGTCGATTGTCGAACGTGACTTCCTTAACCCAGATGGGTGATTAGTGATCCGATAGCCCTCCGTTTTTTTTCAGCTATGACTAGCAATTTAAGGTATATGATCTTCTCTAGTACTTTCCCCAGGAGGCATATGGGGTGATAGGATGATAGATTGTCTGGCGATTTATTTCTTCCCTTTGTTAGAAGTACTAAGTACTGGACTTTCCATGGATCGGGAAATATTCCTCCTTCTAGGCATTTTTGCATCGCGGCTTAGAACACATCAGGTCTCATTCTAAGCACAACTTTGATACTTTGTTAGGGGTCCTGTCAGGCCCCGGAGCTTTTTCGTCGTGTATTCTTCTGTACGCGCTCTGCATTTCTCCCAGCGATGGTTCTAGGATGGTCTCGGTGCCAAATCTAATGACAGCGTTCCATTCCGTTTCCGATTTCCTGGGAAAGAGGGACTCTACTATTGAGCACAAAATACTGGGACAGGTTATGCATCGGGCTTTATGTCCTTTCAGTTTTGCCATGACCATTCTGTAAGAAGTGCCCGACGGATTTATGTCTGCTTCTGTATGCCATGTATGAAAAAATAAGATGAAAAATAATAAGGAAACAGCAGCCTGGAAAACTCTTTATTTACGATCACTTTCCACAGTATAACGCTTGCCGATAACTGACCCCCGTTTTCCGCTATATCCTCTTTTTATAGCCAATCATGTGCTGATCTCGCAGTCCGTTAATAGGATGGCACACTGCTGATGTGTACTTTTCAAGGGCATTGGCATGAGCGGCTTCAAGCAGAGAGTCATGTAGGGCGTCTATACAGTTGCTATTTGATGATGATGGTATGCGGTAGAAAAAGGGTGTTACATGCACATATTTTTTGAACAGTCTCACCTTGCGGTTTTTTATGGCCATTTGTATGTCGCACCTTAGTGTTTTAAGTTGTCAAGGTCTTTTTAAAAGCCAGGTCTTCCTCTTAATCTGTGACGGGATTGTAAGGACTGTGGTCCTAGTGCTTTAATTTCGTCCGTCCATCAATAGCACGGTTTCCTTCCATCCATTGGAATCCTTCTTGGCATCGCTGTGTCACACGCTGTATTCACCACCTCTATATAACTCGCGGACAATTTCCGCCGGTCTCATCAGTGATCCATATGTTGCTGACGAGAACTATAAATGTTCGCTGATTATTATCACGTCGGGTTTCTCCTTCTTGGCCATTTGTGCCAGGATGTCCTGGCCAGTCTCACAATGTTTTCGATTAATTTGTGTAATCTTCATGGTAAATTTTAGTTGATTTCTTTCCTTAATACCCGACAGCTCTTAGTGGCAGTCGGATGGTTTGCAACGTCACAATTTGGCTGGGGCCGCGTTGATGCAATGTGACCGGGGGTTCCGCGCTGTCTGCAGAGTTGGGAGCGGCCTTTGTTTTTCGCAATATGTTGCCATATGCCCGAATGCCACGCGTTTGAAACGTGTAATCTGTGGGATTCGTCATTGAATGCAGCAGATGACCCATCAAATTTTAATATTGCAACATTTTCTGCAACGGCTGTGGGGAAGCTGATCGTAGTAGTTTGGGTAGCTCCATATGATTTACGCAGCGATCTCTGTATGAGATGGGTCGTGGATGCTGGGAACTTACTGCCTCACATATGTCCATCTTTGAGGTAACCTCGTTCACATCTTTGTGGCGTACACTGTGTGGCGCTGCCGCTGGATTTCTACAACAGAAAAAGGAGAACACCTTTTTGGGTTTTGAGTTTCTGTGCCGATAATCGACGTTTTTCAACGCAAACGGTGACTTCGACAGTTGTTCGTTTTTTTTTTTTTTTTTTGAATCTCACTATCGCCAGTTTGAAAACTTGTTCGAAACTTCGGCAATGGCGACACTTTAATTATTTATATCCTTTATGGATTTCTTAACCCGCCATAAGCGAAAACGACCACCTTTATTGTTGTACCATTACAGCACTAAATCCGCGCAGAAACTCAAGTCATATCCTCTTCAAAGTCATATGCAGATGCTTTTGAACAAAATTTTCTGTTGCGGGTTGCAACTAGTAGGTTATGATAGCGTTTATCTTAGTACCTGGCTAAAATAACTATCCACCCTCTACACTCGAATTGTTAGCTTGTGTCACAACCTCTGAGCTCAGTCTCGATTACACTGAGTTTTGACACAAAAAATACTGGGCGGAAATCAACAGTACTGCCCTTAATCGGCAATAACAGAAAAAGTACGGGAGAGAAGACGACCGATAATAACGGGAAGAACGAAGACAAAGAAAAGAAAAAATGGAGGAGGAGGTTGACCGTTCGCAGGAATAATAACCAACTTCAAGAGGAAAAAGATCGGAATGGTAAAGGTGAAAACCTTGTTTTATCCGAAGTACACGTGTGTTAAAAGATTATCGATAAATTAATAAATAAAGTACAAGGAACTTGAGGCAAGTTGGTGCGAAATCTTATTGGTCGCCTGTTTATCTCATCGCAGCAGTGGGTAACGGTTCTACGAACCACACAATCCACTATAGGTCGAGATATCGTCGTTCCACCAAGGAACATACTCACCTATATCCAAATTACACATGCCCACAGACGCGTGTCCTTAAGAGTCCTCCTTTCCACCTGAAATAAAAGGTAACATGCATTTGGGAGTCAACAACCCCACGTATCCACAGATACATAGGTCACAAGTCCGACCAATTGTCCTACGCCTGCACGGCGATCGAAGGACACAACTCAGCATAGAAATTGTGTACCAATGCATTAATTGGATACGCACAAACGGTCGGCACAGCTGCGCCAAATGTCGACAGACATCACATCTCCGGCGATAAGTGAATTGTCGGAAATCCAATCTGCCGACCAAACCTTTGTCTCTGCCGCAATATACTTCGTCCAAACAAAGACCAATGCGATGCAACAGCAATAAACCAATGTTGTTCCCATAGGGATATGTAAACAACGATAATTACATTATCCCATGATCGGCTAGAAGGAAACGATCACCCGATTGTTTACGTAAACAATCCATTAGAGGTGTGAAATTCGGATCACAGAATGATCTACAGCATGCAGACAATAACCTCCGCGTCTGTATGTGTGAGCGCAATCTTCTCTGGTGCAAAGATTCTCGTTTGAGAGAAAGTCACCACCCAAGGAAAGTGAAAGAAGGAAAAAGAAAACGATGAGGGTGAAGAGGATCATCCCCGAGAGAAAGTAAACACAGTCGTCAATTAACAGTCACGGAGGTCAGATCAAAAAAACAGAACCTTTTTCGTGTGTCGTTACAGTCGTCACAGAGAACACTAACCGTAAGGACACACCGCGCCGCGCATGATAATTAAAAGTACATATATACTCGACGTGCAACGCTCAGTAAAGTAACGAGCCGTAGAAATACTAGTTCTCCCAACTTGTGAAAGTTGTCCTGATTTTCAAGAATAAATTCACCAGCGGTTCCGAAATTAATTAAAAATATCGAACGTTAAAAATATCGTTCCGACGTGCAATACGGAAACGGACACGGTGATCCTCGTCGCGACACTTCCGTGGTGTTCCTAACGTGTGCAAGTTCGAATCAACTATTTTGTTGTAATTGTGCTGTGCCAAAAATTAAAACGATTAAGTGTAACGAAACGAAATAAAAACCAAAAATTAAAACAAAACAAAATTTCATCGTGTTTCATTTGCAACCGTGTTCGCTCCGATGTGTTTCTGGGGAACAGTGTTCAGCGGAACACATCGCCTTCAAAGACATAGACTAAAATCCGCCAAATTGGTGACCCCGACGTGATATGTGTGCACACAGGACATACTTTCCCATAGTAAACACAACTTCACGACACGATCACGACTTCCGCATAGAGCACTGGCGCAGTCGCCTGCTCCGGCGTTCTCTCGCTTGCACGTTCCTCGCTCCGTTGTTCGCACACGAAGCTGATCGTAACAAAGTTACTGAGAAGGGAGTAGTGTGGCCTTTCTAACAGATACACACACAATACACAAGCAAATAGTGGAGAACACCAAACGAAAATCGAATAAGAAAATGCATCAGAGCCGTATACTATAGCGATAACATAACAATTCCACATCAGTTGAGTGTATTGTAGGTAGTTTGTGTGCAGGCGTACTACACCAGTTCTACTCCTATTCATTAAGTTACCCCATTGGGTAGTCGTCAATGTGGGGTACAAGCTCCGGTTTCGTCTGTGTTATTAAAAGGGCTGACGATCACTTTGTGGAATGCAACTGCCGTGGATGACATTTGATTTTACTGGGCATCTTGTCGATGGGCTTCTCCATATCACTATTAACGCGTCTATCGTAATGCAATGAAACGACACATCATCACTAAAAGCGGATCACTTGGCGAAGAAGTAGCAAAAAGGAAAAATGTCAAGGAGTTTCAATGGCGAGCAACACACTTCCCGATTGGGGTCAGTCCAGATTTAGTTGACAGAGATTAAAACACATTTTTCGTTTACTTAAATAAAACACATTGATTTAATATTATCTTACTGTTCACAATTTATAGTTTGCACGCTGGTTTCGGGAGTACAATTAAATAAATAGCTTGTGTTTAACAAAAGTTTTAATGGTTGCAAAGAAAAAAACTATAATATAATAGAATATTGTGTATTTAATTAAGAACAAAATAATATTTTCTTTTTTTCATTCGCGACGAAAGAAAAGATTCCACACACCGACACCACTTTTATTTAACGTGGAGGCCCGACTTGCCTCCACGGAATCTGAAACGCTATTAATTTCAGCCATCGAAGCGACAGAACACCAAAATTCCATCCATCGGTTCGATGACCATATATGGTAAGATACTCCTTAGCATCGGCACGCAGGGCGCGAAACACAAACGATGTTTGCCTCTGTTGCTCATGGTGTGTGTGTGTGTGTGTGTGTGTGTCCACCAGTATGCGGACCGTGGATCATCACATTCATAAGGGTAACACCATGAGCAATGATCTGCAGCTGGGCGAATCATCCTGAAAAGGGTATCTGTGTGTTTATATTAAGCTACACTACGTACAGCATTTATTCCGTTTCGCTGTGCATGTCCGCAGGTAGGTAAACCGAAATCACTACCGAAAGGGTTGCGGCTGAGCGGTATGGTTTATAGGGGGACGTTGGATGTTTATACAATTGGTACATCCTTACACATCGTTTCGTTGATACCCAGGCATAGTTTCTTACATCCACCGTCGATCGACCCAGCGACCGAGATGCTTGGAACAACAACAAGAGAAAAAGTATCTCCTGGATGTGTGTGCGGCGACACTCAACAAGAGATATGCGCGTCGAAATAATCCAAGCTTGCATCGTGTTTGTGGATGATGCGCCCGTATTTCCTACCCAAGAAGATGATGCGCTTGGTGCATTTATCATTTTAGGTAATATCAATGGCCTCACACGATGACACCGCGATATATGAATGGGGTTTTTCTTTCAGGGAGTATCCGAAGATGCATTGAATGCATCTTTTTTTTTTTTATTACACTCTCGGGAGAGGGGAACCTATAGCGTCGAGTGGGCGCCCCAGGATGCCATCAAATAACTGTTGCAGTTCTTTTTGAACAGTTGCAGGTTGTAACGTTCCGGGAACACTCGCGTGGGAAGGGAGTTCCACAGCTTCCTCGCTCTGTAACGGAACGAGTTCTGATACAGGGATGTTCGCGCCATCGGGAGATGAACCACAAACGGGCGTGATCCGTCGGATTGTCTTGTAGAGCGCATGTAAACCTAATTGCGTGGAACAATGCCAAGAATCTCCGAAGAACAGCACCCGTGATAATATCTGTAAAACAGACAAAGGTCGGTTACGCGCCTTCGATGTGATAGCGACTGTAGTCCCGACGTCAGCGCCGAGTCAGCGATCAGGCGGATCGCTCGTCTCTGTCTCTCGCAAGTAGGTCGAGGGTATGTTTAGGAGCCGAGCTCCAAACATGAGAGCAATATTCGAGCGCGGGTCTAATTTGGGATTTATATAGGAGAAGAAGTTGGGCCGGAGTAAAATATTTCTTGGCTCTAAAAAGATAACTCAGTTTTCCTGAGGCTGATCTGGCGATACCCGACACGTGTTTATGCCATGATACCCTCCCACAGACCGTGACGCCGAGCAATTTCAAACTTTCCCCAGCCTCGAGGGCCCGGCCACTCATCATCAGCTGTGGAACCGATGATCCACTTTTCTTTGTGAATGTTGTATATTGGGTCTTCGTGGCGTTGAAGTCGACAAGATTGGCCTTTCCCCACTGCAGGACTTTATCCAGATCCTGATTCAGAGAGTCAATCTGTCTACATCTCAGCTGGTGCGACGTTGATGCACCAATCGGCCGATCTCTCGAAAAGGAGGAAACAAGCGTACTATCATCCGCAAAACTGAACACTTTGTTATCCATTGTCTCCAACAAATCATTTATGTGAAGCAAAAACAAGGTTGGAGCCAAACGGCAACCTTGTGGCACCCCCGAATTCTCGAGGAAGCTCTTCATCCAGTCGCAAAGTTGCTGTGAAAGTCCATATGAACGAAGTTTGCTCAGCAATGCCCCGTGCCAGACGCGGTCAAAAGCCTTGGAGATATCCAATGCGACCGCCCTCGACTCACCATGCCGTTCAATCGCAGATGTCCATATATCGGTTATAAGTGTCAAAAGGTCTCCTGTGGACCGCCTGCCACAGAATCCGTATTGACGATCATTCAGAAGTCCATTGCACTCCAAATACTTAACCAACTCTGTATTGATGACTTTTTCCATTACCTTAGATAAAATAGACAGTAATGCTATTGGACGGTAATTTTGTGGGAGACACTTTTTTCCCGTCTTTGGAATTGGCTGAACTCGAACGATTTTCCAGCAGGCAGGAAAGGTCCTCCGTGCATAAGAGAAGCGGAAGAGTCTGCCCAGAACCGGCGAGAGTTCTGGAGCACAGTTTGTCGCGTCGTGCTTGAAATAATGAGTTCAAGCCATTTATTTATCTTTTGTTTTATTGTTATGATTAGTTTGTTAGTATTTTCTGTTATTACATTTGTCATTAATTAGTATAGTTCTTTTATTCGTATAATTAGTTGTATTCATTGTTATAATTTATAATTAATTCGCATGTTTGGCAGCACTTACCTTTTTCGTTATTCGTTTGTTATTAGTTTTTGTGTTGTCGTAGTTTCTGTTATTGTTGTTGTCAGTTTGCCTTATGCAAATGAATAGAGGTTTCGTTCGTTGTGAATTGTATTGAATCGTTAATGTATTGAATCGTTTCGTTTTCGTTGTAATAAAGTTTTCGTTTTCGTATGTGTTGACGTCCGGCGCCGTGCTTCCTCTTTCGAGGGAAGAGCGGGGACTCATATATTATCAATATATTTATATCATAATTCAAACTGAAACTAAAACTCAAAGTCTACTTTCTCCGAATTCAAAACTCAAAATATATTTAACACACTTCTATCTCTCAACTCTGCTTTTCTCAAACTGATTTTACAAATGAATTTTTTCTCTACTTATAGAACATAGTGTTCTAATTAAGTGGAAATTATAACATGAACAAAACAAATTTTAACAAAGTCTCTGTGACTTTTAACTTGAATTAAATTTGGACGAAAATCAAAGTTACTATGTTTTGAATGAATAAAAAGGTGCAGGTTATTAAATGTGCATGTTATTAAATGATATAGAATATTGTGAATGTTTATGAATGGAATGTATTAAGTGAGAATGTATTATATGTTAATGGAACTTTTTAAGGATGTGTAAGAAGATTCAGTGTTAAATTTAGTAAAGGCTGGTATTCTGGAATACAACATATGATTCGTTTTGCATATTTAATTCGAGGTCGTGTCGTTTGCCTTTTCCGACAAACGAGTCGGAAAGTAAACACAGTTCTTAAGGACTATTGCTGGTATTCCTTCCGGGCCGGTTGCCTTCCTACAATCCAGTTCACGTAGAATGCGTTGAATAGTGTGCGGACGAAATCTCACATCTCGCATGGAAGACTGTACCGGCAAGATCACAGGTGGCTTCAAAAGGCCGGAATCGAGGTTGGAATTCGCCGAAAATAAATTCGCCATCACATTAGCTTTATCCTTTGGATTCGTGACTAACGTCCCGCTGTCTGTCACCAACGGAGGGAAAGGGGGGGATGCGAAGTTACCGCTGACAGCCTTTGCCATTGACCAGAAGGAGCGCTAACCAGTTGGGCACCGAAGGACCTTATTGATCACCCTGTCGCTGTGAGACTTCTTCGCGGTATCAATCGCCTGGTTGCACGCGTTTCTGAAGCTTTCAAAATTCGTTCTGTTAACATCGGTGGGATTTGGGCGCCATTGCTTAAAAGCTCTATTTTTTGCCGCTGTAATCAGCTCGCATTTTTTGTCAAACCAAGGTTTATCAGACGAACTTCGTTTGATGGAATGTGGAATATACATCTCCATCCCCGTGAAGAATAATCTCTGATACCGACTCCGCGCAAGCGTTAACATCGGAGTTTCCGAAGCACACCTCCGACCATGGAAACGATGCGAAGAAATCTCGCATATCGTTCCAGTTAGCAGCCCCATACTTCCATACATGGCGAAGCTGCCTAGGCCGATTATACGCCTGACATGCAAGTGCTTGCGCGACAGATACCAAGCAGTGATCTGAGTTTCCCAGTGGCGCGGAAACCTCTACGGTATAAATACTCGGTTCGGATGTCAAAAGCAGAACCAGGGTTTTCGCATAATCGCCTCGGGCATCCGGCACCCGCGTTGGCTCCCCCACGAGTTGAGTCAAGTTGTGGCTTACAGCAAACATCTCCGCCAGCCTCCCAGCCTCTTCGGTTCTGTTGGAATGTAACAACCAGTCGGAATTGTGCACATTAAAGTCGCCAAGGACAACAATTTCAGAAGCTGGGCGATTGATCTGTATCATGTGGGGAAATCTCGCGAGGGTACAAATGTCTGCATGTAATTGTAGTGGGTAAATTTGCTATGGTTACCCTCCAGGTAAACAATGGCGCTCAAATGGGAATTGTCCTAATATACTTTTAGTACGGTCTTTTACAAGATTTAAGTGCTCCAGGTGGGAGTCTATGGATCATAAATGAGGAGGTAAGCAGTGGCGTTCGACAGAGCCGCCACAAATGTACTTGAGTTTACAAATCGAATTCGTACACGCGGCCAGTAGCCTGATGTGTTAAGCATTGGTTCAATTTTTTGTGATTCTAACTGTCATAGCAACAGTTCGAATCACACGTTCTTTACTATCATCGCAAACGCTATAAGTGTTCCTGCCAACCAACCCACATACGAATAACTTGTTCCATCGCGGCAGTGTTCCAGCCAACCAACCAATATACGAATTTCTGCATCTCATCAATAGTTCGTGCTAAGTACAACCCCAACAATAGTAACACTTGTTTCCAACAATAGTATACATTCCACGAATAGCACGCCACAATTCAGGAAAAAACAATTACAGTGTTTCTACTATATTTAATTCCTGATCGAGCAGCCGTAAATTCAACGGTTAAGGCTCAGAGTTTAAGCCCAAAACACGCTGGCTACCAGAAGGTACATTTGGTATTTACCTTAATCGCACAGTAACTTACCACATTCTAATTTCGAAGACTTCTTTAGTTTAGCTGGTCTGGCTGAAATTATGTATTAGCAAAATTGGTAAACGCTCACTGTCCCCTTTAGAACAAATTATTTTCCTTTGGCAATCCATTATCAGCATTATACTATCCCCGTTTTAATTAACTTACTGCAATGTTTCCTGGAACTCGTGTAATACGAATTTAAATAGCCACCTCCTCAGCACGTTCAACCCCAATCAACTTCATCGAATAAACGTATAATGTCACAAGATTTCCATACATCATGTGAATAATATAATCTAATTTACTGGGCACTTTGAAAAGTCATTTCAGCACAGTATCCAATATAAAACCAATTACGACTAATCGAAAATGTATGCGTGAAGTTATCCGGCTCAATGGCACAGAGCACGAGGAGTGGGCTGCTGCCATTTTCATGTCTTTGGATACGCATGAAACTTAATGTTAAATGTACATCGATACCAAAATAAATAGCCCCTATTCGCATAAAGGCTGTGCGTTATTTACTCATTAAAACAACCCATACTTAAGGAGTCGATTCATAAAGAAATCGTAATCAGATGCTTCGAGCTATTGGCCGGACATATAATGCCAAGAAACATATGCCGTATCCGGCTCCATCTGGTGGGTAAACAAGTGGAAGCAACTCCCAGCAATGGCGCCCAATTCACAATCGAACGAGATGGTAATTTTGTCATAGTGCCGAAATTGTGATAAGGATCATAAATTAATAGCCAGATAATTAAATCCGCAAAAAGCTAAACTATTAGATTTAATATCTCGAAGGATCGGATCATTGGTCAAAGCTCGACAAAACGGTTTCGCATTATTTTCGGTGCTGTAAGACTTGCTTATAGGTTGGCTTTTAGGATAATGCCATTAAGATTATTGTAAATGATTGGGAAGATCCAGAGTGTCGACTGGAAAAAGGTATTGATATGATGGACCGTCCTTGCTGAATAACGATACACGGGGGAAAGTTCAGAAAGATATTAATCACTCACGGAGGGGATATAACCCTTTGGTTCCACACATTGTGGAATGGGCAATTTACCAACTGGCGAAATTATGTGAAGAGGACAGTCTCATTCTTCAATTGGTGATTTTTTATGCACCAGGAATGAAGCAAAAGTTTAAGTTTTTTGTTGACATATTGACGAAGTGTGATTCGTGACCAATATCAATAAGTTGCCGTTGTCCATCCCTCCTGCAGGCGTTCCTAGTTCATCTGTGTTTTGTTCACCCTTTACGTTGAAGCTCATTGTGTCGCTATATAAATATATGCACTTTTCGCCTTTGAACTTTGGGTGATGATTCGAGAAGTATATGAGGTCTCGTGACTAAGCGGTAAAAGGATGTGCTTTGGTAGATATGTATACTGTTTCCCAAACAGTCCTTAATATGATTTTCCATTACGTGACAGTGGGTACAAATGAGGTATGATTCTCTTGATTTACGTTCCCGTCTTTCCTGTGGCTATTGCGAAGATGGTGTATATGGATTTCAGAAGTAATTGAAATGCTAGGGCAACGTGCCCTTTACAAGTTTCGAATTGAGAAATTGGGAAAGGTAAACGGACTGAAAAACGATTGGGAAGTAATAAATTTTATTGGCTTTTCCCTGATAGCTCGGCCATGACGGGCTCTAGTAGAAGAATGAATTCCTTTTCTAATGAGAAATAGAGCCCTAAAACTGCTGTTATAGTTCAGACCGTTATCTCATAACACGTACACACTTCGTAAACTTATATATACTGTTGGAAACAAATAAACAAACACCAAACATAATGTAACATATGGACGCCAGTATAGTCTGAGACCACCGACTGGTGTATCTTCTGCTTTTAGGGCAACGTCAGCGAATTCACTTTGTTACTGTTTGACTTCTAAATTTATGAACCTGACCACCAGAAAGGAATTCCAACTCTCGAAGTTGGTGTGTAACCTAAAAGAACGTTTCTGTAAGAAGCTCACGCATATCCAGACAACCCTCTAACCGCACGCTTGACTTATTGCCGACAGCCATAATGTTAACTGAACCCTAATTCATTTCTCGGCGACTCCTTTGCCGTTAAATGTGTCTCTTTGGTCTGCTTCTCCTGATCCATATGATGTAAAGACGACTCAAATAAATCCTTGGAAAAAGGATTCACTACGGAAAAACAACAAGAGGAGTTACAAAAGAATCCCCAATAGGGGCAACAAAATATGCTGAGACAGTTGTTGTGATATAAAGGGAAGGATTGGTGCTTGCATACAGATGTGTCGACAGAATACATAAAATGTATACAGAGACGAAAGAGTTCATTGGGTGTCCTCGCAACTAGTGATTATAAACAACCACATGACTTTTATCGATTGCAATGGGCTGGAGTTAGTCTGTCGGAAATGTTATTACGACGTCGATTGCATGTTTTCAAATTCGTTGCTAACGAGATTGGCGTCGATCATGTGCGATATACTCGGTTACGATGTATGGAACGGCGAATCCCGTTGACAAGCTAATAGCAAGTTGAGCTGAATTAAAAGTAAAGCACAGGAGGAGCAGGAAATTTGTATGCTTTAAGGATTCTTAGGGATGTGCTGGGATTTATAAACGTCTGGCATGAATGACATCAGCAACTAGTGTTTGTCTCCCTTGGTACATTTGCTGAAGTGCTACTTTTATCGCCGCGACGGAATGAAAGAATTGAAGGGATTATAAACACATTCGATTATCAAGGTCGCCATAAAAATGTCTACAACAAGATTATTAATTGGGAGGATAAGTTATTAAGCCAATTCAAGGGTTGTGGCGATTCGAACACACACACGTGAGTGTTACGGTTGCCACCGGGCACCCCGTCACCCCTTAATACCTCCTACACTATCGTTCCACCAAGGAACATACTATATATACAAACTCCACGTGCCCACGGTCATTTGTCCCCAGAGCACTCCTTTCCACCTGAAAAAAGGTGACATTCATCTTGGAATCAACGACGTATCCAAAGACACATAATGCAAGGCCGAACAATCGTCTTCCGCCTGCACGGCGACCGAAGGACACGACTCGCCATAGAAACTGTTTACTAATCCATTAACTGGATAAACACAAACGGTTGATTCATCTCCGCCGATTGGCTAATTGCTGGAAACCCACTTCTTAAACAAAGACCCTTGCGATACCAGCAATAAAAGAAAATTCTGCTTCCATAGGGATACGTAAACAAGGATAATTACATTATCCCACGATCGGCTGAAGAAAAGGCACCCCCGATTGTTTACGTAAACAATACATTAGAGGTGTGAGATTCCGATCGCAGAGCGGTCCACAGCATGCAGACAATAACCTCTGCGGCTGTATGCGTGAGCGTGATATTGCTTGAGAGATCCTCGTCTACGAGAAAGCCACCACCCGCTAGTGAACAAAAAAAAAGATAAGAAAGAAAACCATGGACGAATGGGATCATCCCCGAGGAAAAGGAAATCAGTTTCGATAGAGAGCCCCGAGAAGGAAGTTGAGAGAAATAAAATAAATTCTTAATTTGAACTGTAAAAAATATTGTGTTTTATTTTTCGTCGCAACATTGTAACTCGAGTTGCGGCAGCCACCCGTAACCACTTCACCTCATAACCATCCTTCAATGTGCTATCAAAAATACCACCGTACAAAACAAAATGTTGTAAACCTTGATGAAACTGTATTGAGATTGCCCGGCGGATGCATCCATGAAATCGGTACCGTTCGAATACTCAGTCTGATCTCACATGAGGCTTGGTCTTTCCTTTTAGTCTATATAATATAACCTTTAAACATTCCTGTGGTCTAGACACATGTATTGTAAATACTTTAATTCGAACACACTCCATATCGAATTCTTGCCTAGGAGTCATCCTTTATGGTTGCATTCGATTGCTTCATATAATCATAGCCATAAAGAACTGTCACGATCTGGTCGGAAAAACCCAAATCACAGGTATGCTATGAAAAATGAGTGTACATGTGCACTCTTGAATAACATGTGGCGGTTCTAAGAACCACACAACCCACTATAGGTCGAGATGTCCTTTCCGCCAAGGAACATACTCACCTGTATCCATCACACGTGCCTGCAGGTAGTTTTTACGATGGCATCAGCAAGGATGCGGGTTCCATAAAAACACCACCGATGTCTGCTGCCAAAATTGTCCCACAAGGAAAACCAAACGAATAAACGCACCGGTTTAGATTGTCACTTAAATGTTGTTTTTTTATTTCCACGAAAATCCTTACAATTAAAATAATATTGTGCCTTTACTTGTTCGGTAGGCTCGATTTTAATTTACACTGCGCATTTGTTATTTACGCCGTGGTACACGACTTTATGCAACAACGTCACATCGTTTTTCGGCAATCATTATTTAAGTTAATTTATTACTATAAGATACTTCTCATCGAACTATGTTTCCCCGCGGAGGCGCGACAGCAGACACTCGACTTCTCTCGTTGATGATGATATTTTGACTCCTCGATGCAACTCACATCCATCAGATTCAATGGCCGTGAATTGCATCGATAGGGGAGGAGCAACGGATCCACTTGACTGTGTAGGGCGGTTCGATGCCCTGCGATGAAGACGATGATCGGCGGACACCTGATTAAACAAACGTACGATCGTCGGGGGCTGGGGCGATGTACCCACACATCGTTGATGATGTATGCCAGGGATCGAAATAGATTTTTGTTTCAAAGTAAACAAAAACGCCATTTCACGGGTCAAACGGTGGCACGCATGACGCACATGATGTGCCTATGTTACAAAGGGGTCGTCATTGTATTTGCCTAAAATTCCTTGGAAATACCGATGTAGGCAATATCTAATCTAGCCGTATGGCTCCGGTGCACAAGGAGGAAAATTATTTTGTTGACATAAGTCAGCAGAAACCTCGTCGACGGCGCCAAAGGGTCAGGCTGGATGGCTATATGTTTGGATTAATGTGCGGGTAAGTAAAACGAACACAGTGAGATGCTGTATGTTTAATTTAGTTTTCAGGCGGGTCATCATAGGTATGGCGTGGGTAAGATTGCCTAAACAATGATCATATCCATTCCCAAATTCCATGATCGGTTGATAGCCGATAACGGGGGATTGTCGCAACTGTCGCGGACCTAAGGGTATAGGCGCGATATACAATTGTGAACTGTGGAAAGAATATCGGCTACAGCTATGCCAACAATACGCTGGCCAGCATTTGTTTATCGGTAATTGAAGACAAGCTGAGCCGATAGGAGATGAACTGGTTCGTGGAGTATGAACCAGGAAAGTTCAAAATATATGGATGCCGTCGGGTAGGTTTTCCTTTCAGGTATGATGCTGCAAGGGAGCTTACGCTGCCCCTAATTGCAGGTAAATACCATGGCTTTTAATGGAAAGAGGAAGGTGGTTAATTTAAGAGGATGGGCGGTTCTTTGGGAATGCCTTAAAGAACCACCACATGCCCACAGACACGTGTCCCAAAAGTCCTTAGTCCCACCTGAAACAAAAGGTAACATTTCACACACCAACATTGAATGCAATAGCAAAAATCAATCGAATTAACGTTCAAAAGTCTCTAATTTTGAATTCAACGCATCCATTTCGACTCGCCGATTCAACGTATCCAGTCCAATGCATCCAATTCAGGGCATCAATGCAATACATCCATTAAACGCGTTCTTCGGTAAACAAACCAAACAACGAATATCTCCCAAAACCTAAAAGGCACACTTGTGCAAACAAAGGATAGCGATTCACCGCCGACCAACAGTCTTGCAATCATAAACATCTTATCGTAGATCGCTCGCTAGATGTTTATGATTTGGAAATGCAAACAAAAACTACACCAATCCCACGGTTCCTTTGTACCCATCTGAAGCGCACAAGAACCCTCGTTGTCTTGGGCCAGATAGGGAACACAAACAAATCCCAAGAAAATATCGAAAATTAAGCGGCGGTACGATCGATCGTTCAAACAAAGGAACAAGATTCCGGTCAGGAAGACGGAAAGGAGAATGATCTATGATGGGAAAATTTTCTTTGCAGACTGGATGGGAAATTTTCTGTTTCAGATGGGGGATGAAAAAAAATTCGAAATGGGGAGGAACATTTTCAGATACTTTGAGCTTCAGTCCAGTTAGAGAACCCGAGGAGGAAGTATTCGCGTATCGCAAAGAACGAAAAGTATCGTGTGTCGGAAGAACAAGCAAACGAAATTAATGGCGCCTCGTAAATTAATATGTGTGCTATTTAAGTAAAACTTTTTTTGTAACCGTAGATAGTGATAACTAAAATTAAGTACAGGTAAACCTCCGCTGAGTTCGACACGTCGCTAGCAATCGTGTCGTTACGTCGCCTAAAACACATCCCCGGATATAAGAGTTAAAATATTGTAAAGTGATATTGACGCACTAAAATAGAACAAAAATAAAACGACATTAAAACAAAGTCAAGTACAGAGTTTCATTTTTGGTGGGCAGTCTTCGACCCGTGTTGTAATAACTTGATAAACGTAAAAGGACGAAACAAAAATTGTGAATAAAATAAATTGAAAAAAAAGCTTTCCGTGTTTCATTTGGGGCAACAGTCGCTCCGTCGTCCTTTCTGTTCAGTGACGGCGTTCTCCGTGTTCGAGGTGGTTTTGTTCATGGATAGTGTTCGGCGGAACACCTTGACTTTCGACGACATACCAAAATCCGCCAAAAACAAACCCTATGTTGACCCAATGTAGCTATTCTCAGAAATGCTACAATCTTTTGAATGATGATAGGGATTGTACGTAAATACCAGGACAAATTTCACGTAGGTAAACAATGGGCAAACTGTTTTTTTTGAAAGCAAAATGTAAGAATAAATGTTGTACCAAAGTCAGTCTGGAGGTGAATTTCGAAAAGTATAGTCGTTTTTTCTCCGTGTAATATAACACGCGACATGCAACCATAGTGATGAACACAGCACACAAGAATATCGAAGAAATTTATCGCTGCCATATACCAGAACAATTAACGTAGCCAACCCAAATTCACCTGCCACCTCAATGGTAAGGAGGTGAATTGATACACATTCACTCCGAGAGAAAAAAAAATTAGGAACGATTGTTTTGAAAACAGTTGCAGTCTGTTGACTGAAATATTGTTGGAATATCCTCGTGCCATGCGACCGGAGTCTGATATGTGGGTGCTGGTTCTAGTTTGTTCATATCGTCAGTTTGAATCACTTTCTTCACTACTCCGTCCCAAAAAAAAAAATGTTATCGTGTCAAATCGTATTTCATCTACCTTTACTGCGAAATTTACTCACATTTTGGTACACTCTACCGGGAGGACACCACTTGACATTGCAGCTAAAGAAAACGCTGCATGGCATAAGGTATCTCAAGAGAATCGTTGGAGAATGCGGACACAATTAGAGCTCTCAAGCCTAAGAGAATGGCAACGAAGGTGGGATTCTTCCACCAAGGGAAGATGGACCCTCACCATGATACCTGATATAGAAACATGGGTGAAAAGAAAACATGGCGAGCTGAATTACTACTTGACTCAGCTAATATCAGGACATGGATGCTTTCGGCAATACTTGCACAAGTATAAGCATGTGAATCACCCATACTGCTTGTATTGCGAAGGCAAAATAGAGAATGCGGAACACGTACTCACAGAGTGCGTGAGATTCGAGACCGCACGAACGATTTTGGAGAGACACACGAGACGGACAGTTACTCCGGCTGGAGTAATAGAATACATGCTTAGTTCAAAACAAGTGTAGCAGTTCCGCCAAACCCTACGGTCTACTTACCTGAAAAACCGCCATAACTACTACCCAACACCCTTTAGTTTGCTAATGCAACAGTATTAGTACCTAAAAATGCTGCACGCATTTAAGAGATCAAATCTATGATCTTTAAGTCCCTGTACAGAAAACTTACCTTCATGCATTCTCTTCGCATACCATTGCTCCTTAAGATTTCTTTATTAACTTACCAGGAATTTCTAATCAATTTCGGCATCTACGTCGCCAGTCAAATTTCCTTAGATGAATTCGTGTAACAAATAATTCGGATCGCATTCAATGTAACCGTCATGACAGGGACCATAAATATTGCGCCGTCTATTTTCCCAGCCGCGTCATGTACCTTTTCATACACATTGCCTGGCAACCTTTTTTGTTTGTCTTATCAATAAAGAACCCAAGCAGCTGCACATAATTAGCGCAATAGACGCTGAAACCTAATTCTCCAGCATTTCCTAATGCAAACATGAACCCGGTTTCTACTGCAGCCAGAGATGCCATAAACATCCAATTTGCTTTTAGCACCTTTTTCTCCCAACGTCGAAAATAGCGACGAGGCATCGTGTAAACAATGACCCGCATTACCAACGGCGCATTTGGTCATTTTTCCCTATTGTCTTTGCCGCCTGCCTGTTTCGTCGTTCCACTGCTTTCGAGCACGTGCAACAACGTTGAATCTGTTCGATCGTGCACATATACCACTGCACCAAAAAGATCGCATTTTCTTAGTGGTCACACCCTTAAGAGAAACGTTTTTCTATCTCTTCCTTTTTTCCTTAGTGAAATCATCTCTGCATGAGATGACGATCGCTGAGTCTTAATCCATCCTTCAACCCGAACGGGTCGTGTCTCCTATCACTACCCTGGTGCGCACAGGGAAGCGATAATCAGTTATAATCGCGGAGTGGTGTTACAACCATACCAGGAGTTAGTCGGGTCGCCTCCATCCCCACCGTACCGTGCACACGCATAAAGGTCAACAAGTATCGTCACATTTCTCCCCGTAACTTGCCGCTAGCTACATTACACAGCAACCCGGTTTGATATAATCACAAAACTCAATAAAACTTGAAGCGAGCATTTAGTTCTCTCTATTTTTTCTTCAATCTAGTTCTTCAAAAATAAAATTCTCTTTTTGGAATTAACTTTTTTCAAAAAAAACTTCTTTTTTTTTTTTAAATTTGATTACTAACGATGCGTTACCACGAAGATGAATTTCCGAACATATATATTGAGCATTTAAATCCGTATGACAAGTTTTGTCGCAATCCTTGTTTGCGCTGGTGCAAGAGGCCAACGTTTCAAGAAGTATGTGGACCCACGACTATTAAATATTTTCGAGATATAGAAGGCGCCAAGAAGACTACTATATCAAAGGATGATTTCCGTTTCAAAGATTGGGATACAAACAGATACACAGGAAGAGGTTTACCTATATATTATAGTTTGGGCGCCCGTTATATATTACTGGAGAAAGCATATCCGGTTGGATTTAACTACGCCCCAGTACCTTTGAGTTTAGCTGAAATGCGATTGCTTGTTGGAAATTCTTTCCTGAAGAAGTCTAAAAAAGGAAAAAAGAAGAAGTAATAGGTAAAAGATTTCAAACAGATTCTCAAAATGATGAACAAAACAAACATCTTGATCAAACTTAAATAAATACACACAAAATTTGGACTATATTACTCATGTTTCTTTTTCTTTTCGTTTGAGTTGGTAGATTTGCGTTTACTAGGGTGGAAAGCCGACCTATGCAAATACTAGGTTTCATTGATGAAACTATTTCGATTCCTACTTTCCTTTAATAATAAAATCATAAGCGGTTAGTATTGTCACACGTGTTCCATTTCAAAAGGTTTTTTTTTCAGAAATTGATAATAAAACGTACTACCGTTTGTGCTACAAAGATTCATAGGATTCCGCATTATGCACTGATATCCGCTTTGCTGGCAGTCTAATATGTGGTAGCCGTTTCGTTTGTTACTTCACTTAATATTTTGCTTGCCTTCCAGGCCTCCGCAAAAATTCCTTCATACTTCCAAGCCGCTGTTTTTATTTTATTAACACCTGGCACTTCAAGCAATCTTTGTTGACACTGTTTCAAAACAAAATCTCAGGTACTTCACAGATTTCAATAATTTTACAATCGGTCGCTTCCACCCTAACAACAATTCAGGAAGAAAAATAAATGAATAGAATCACATCCAGCGTGGGTCCTCTTCAACTTCATTTCAGCTTCCGTTTGTTGGTAACATTTTATACCAAAAAAATTACAGCCGTAAACTTACTCTCCAACCACCACAACAACGCAGATCTGCCTGTTAAACCTATTTGCGTACATAATCCCATACCTTTCCACCGCCATGGATAATAAGCCAGTAAAGACTCCACAGTTGAATCTACACAAGCTCATTCACACTCAGTGTTATACCCAGAATTTACTCTGGACCACCTATTACTGCCAAATTTAAACTGTTACAACATCCACGATAACTGTGTTACAACGTTTTATGTTTATAATACACAAACTTTAATATAGAAACTTTGCACGAAAATAATATTCAAATACTCAGTAATCAGCTATCGAAAGCGAATATGATTTTTCTTCATTTACAATTCACAGCCAATTAAAATAAAGTGTGTTGTATACTTATGGAAATTTCTTATCAGCTTTACATTAAGTAGATCCCACCAGGTGAATACAAAGGTAAAAATGATCACCGGGCGGAGTGCAAAAAGTATTTTCTTATCCCGAGAAAATTTGTTTATATAATACTAGAGGAATTACTCCTTACAGGGCAAAGTCTGTGCTTTCAACCCGGCGAAGGCCAGGACGATCCTTGTCCATGTTCAAACCAAGTTGGCATGCAGTGTCCACGTGACACCCCTGGGTAGCTACTTTGAAACCCTCCGAGTAGTGAACTAACGCATGCAGCGACATCCTGAGAAAGGTTGGCGCAAGGCTAATAACCTGGCCCGAAAAAAGTAATTATTATGGACAATTTAACAAGTCCCGGATATGGAGCGGATACCGGTGGGGAGACTTGCTAAATAAGGCCAAGGCCGGATCCCGGTTGTAGTGCCGTTGATGATGATGATGATGCTAATCCATGTATTTTTTTCTCCTGTATACTGCATCAGTGAGGTCCACCACATCCAACTCAGCTTGAATTATAATTGTAGAAATTGTTGCCAATATTTACATTGATGTATTGTTGTGATCCTTCTCTCAGGGAGCGTGTCTCCTTGTCCTGAAAAGGATGAGGGATCTCTTTAAGACAGCTCCTGAGGGTACCCGTTGCGGTTGGCGCCGTGCTTCCTCAAACCTTGAGGGAAGAGCATTTACCGATCGTTGAATATGGGTCCTGGGAACCGGCCAGGCCCAACAAAAACGACTTTTTATTTTAATGACATTTAATTTAATTTTATTTTATTTAGATTAATTTATTGGCGTTGATTGGCGACCTTAAACGTCGGACGCCAACCTAGAGACTGATCCTCGAATAAAAAAATAAAAAAAAATCTTGCGATAGCCAGAATCACACACATCCGTGAGGATGTTGGGCTCGGTCTCGCGATATCTGAAAAGAAAAGAAAAAAGGGGGATATCCAAGGATAGTGTGGACAGTGTTAGTCCAGGTGTTCTCTAACTACTTGTATAGGGGGATGGTGGGAAAGAAATCATACAAGATCGGTAGATCTTGGGTGCGGTAGTAAACGCAGATCACGTCTTTGGCGTCTGATGATCTGCGCTTTGATGATGGTGTGTGTATGTTTGTGCCGTCTTGTACTGTGCGTCCGTGTGTGTGTGGTTTGTTAACAGTATACCCTATGGGATGGATCCAGGAATCCTCTATTATAGAGGGGAATGTTGTTGGGAAGGGTGCTTTCTTCAGTTTTGTGTTGAAGAAGAAATTGTGGGAGTTTGATGCGAAGAGGTCGAGAGAGAGAAGGGTCAAGAACGCAAGAGTCCCGTACAAGTAGGTTCTCGCTGTTCTGAATGCTTTCGAGGTATTTGTATGCTAATTGAAGGAAGTACTCGTCGATAGGGGTAATGGAGGCTCCTTCGTATAGGTGAGAGTTGGGGTAATGGCGACGGTCATCAGGCCTTCTAGAGTGATTGGTGCATCTTCTGAGGAGTTTCCTTTCGAAAACTCGAAGTCTTTCCATTTGAGCCGAAGATATGCAGGACCATATGGGAAAGGCGTACGATATTCCGGATCGGATTACCTGGTTATAGCAGAGAAGCTTAACTTTGGTGTCAACTTTGTTGCTCCACTTCAAGATGTTGTGCAGTAGCTTAAACCGACCGAGGCCCCTTTGGAGAATGTGGGTCACATGTTTAATGAAATTCATTTTTGGGGTATAAGTGACCCCAAGATATTTCATCCTGTCCTGTGGTCTAATCGTAGTATCTCCCAAGTTTATTCGAATATTCTGTGAATATCGAGAAGTAGGTTGGAAGTGTTTACTACTCAGATTTATTGGGTTAAGTCGAATTTTCCATCGACTGTAATACCGATACAGTTCGTCCAAGTGATGGTTGAGTCGATTTGTTGCGAGTTTAGGGCCTTTGGATGACGTGTACACTAGGACGTCATCCGCATAGCATATCTGATTTACTCTCCCGTCCACAGGGCGAGGAATATCGGAGGTGTAAATATTGAATAAGATGGGACCTAGAATGGAGGCCTATTGTACGCCTGCAGCGGCGTGAAAAGTTCGGGAAAGCTTTCCATTCACTCTAACTTGGAAGGTTCTGTTTCGAACGAACTGGTAGATGATGCTACACAGCGTTCTACTGAGGCCAGTATTCAATAATTTAAAAACGAGACCTTCGATCTAAGTCGTGTCAAAAGCTTTTTCAATGTCCAGGCTCACAGCAACGGTGGGTTCCTTATTAAAGAGCCGCACGCAGACCTGATCCTCGAATACGAATTTCATCGCCCTTTTATACAAAATCTTTTCGGGATTTTGTATCGCGGATGCATCGAAATGCAAGCAGAATTTCGAAATGTACTTCGACTGGAGTCGAGTACTGGAGAAAAGGGATGTGATATCTATTTTTAGAATATACACATCTGGCAAGAATGGAGATGAAGATAAGGATTTGTAGCAACATGAGTTTGTCTGCATACAAAGATATGCATTATGGTGTTTAGTTTTTAGGAAGTTCCGGAAATATGAGTATGGTAATTGAACATCTGGTTCAACTTACCGTGTGTTTGTTTTGGTTTGGGGATTATTGGAAATTAGGGTGTATGGATGATAAACGAATATTTGATTCGTTTATCGGGATTTTGTAAATATGAGTTTGGGTATGGGGATTTGGATATATGAGTGGGGGAAGGAGATGGTAGGGCTTTTCAGAGCACTACAGTATCGATCTGACCTTTTTGGGTGTTTCAATCGATATTCTTGGATTTCATAAACTGATTTGTTTTTTTTTTTTAATATATATCAACATAAACCAATGAGAATGTTTTGAAGACGTTTGCACTATCATTCGAAGTGACGTTTTTTTCTGATGTTAGTTACATTTACCACTATATCATTTAGTGAGCATAATTCATTTCCAATCATATCTATGCACATTGAAGGTGGAAGTCCTCTGATTACGAATCTAGATGTTTCTTACTTTTTAGTTGGTAAGCATGATATTCTAAATCTTTAGTTCAACGTCTTAAGGAATTGTAATTTCTCTTTGACTACTCTGTATGCATTTTCATGTTTGTTGATCGTGTATTAAGAGTCCATTATTATTATTATGTGTGGCGTAAGGCTAATAACCTTGCCCGAAAAAACAAATTATTATGGAAAATTTAACAAGCCTCAGACTTGTTAAATAAGGCCAAGACGGCATTTCGGTTGTGGTGTCTATGATGATGATACTGCATCAGTTTCGCTCTTTGCATCCGTTTAATTCGACAGTTGCTTTTTAAATTCTAAGTTCCGCACAAAATGCAGAAACATGCAAACATTTCAGTAATAATAAGCCCCAATCACGTCCCCTTTATATTTAGTCGTTGCACTCTCATCAACAATGATGCACCCACAAACCACTCTGAACACCTATTACAGTCAAATTTACATGTAATGTTATCCAAGACAAATACCAGTGGACGAAAATCTTGTTCATATGATCGACATTCATCTGTAAATAGTGCGTATCCAGCTCTATTCATCATTTATACTTCACAGTTACTTGGTAAAATGTGTGTTATGTACAGGTGAGATTTCTTTATTGCGTATACATAGTGAGTCGGTGTGAGTCATTCCGGTTGTCGCTATCGTGAATAACAAAAAACAGTAACGATAATAATAATAATAATTAAACATACCCAGAACAGTCAACTAGTATAATAGTATGACTTCTCAGAACTGGTACGTACTCGGTTGTCCGATTATTTCAAATTTTAAATTTCAATTTAATATTTCTTCCCTTCCCAATTTAGATCAAAAAATTAGATGTAATCTTTGTTCTCCTAATTTAATGTACCCTTTGCATTATAGGACTTGTGTTTTATTGTATTTCTCTTTTGCACTCTTGGTACTGTCATTATTTTAGCTTAAAATCTCAATTTAGGTATTTTAACTTCTACAAGCGTTAGTGTTCGTTTTTCTCTTTTGGTTCCTCGTTTGTGTCTTACCCCTGTTTGTCTTATCTTCTCTTATTGTTTGATTTTGTCTTATGAATTTTTATTTTATGTAGTTTTTAAGCTACTCAAGTCAGTTCCCAACTTTGGTTCTTGTGCCGTTATATACGTCTATCTCTCCGCCTTTCCCTTGTTTTTCTCGTATTTGCATCATTTTGTCGTACTTGAGATCTTTGCACCAGACCTCAATCTGCACGAGATCTCACCACGCCCTACCACCCGATATCCAGACCCCGCTATTTTTCCATCATTTTATCGTACATGCCTTTATCAATGGACCTCCGATCTCTTCAGGGCGGGGGCCATCACCCCGATCAGGTTTTGATGGTTTTTTTTTAGGGAGATTGCGAAGCGAACTCACCACCGCGGTAGCCAGGATTGCTGTTCTCGAGACAGAGAATGCAACATTAAAAGCGACATCACCCCCATCTTCCTCCAATGCAGACTCGGTGATCGGTGACCCCTGATCCAAAGATAGATATCGACAAACCTCGACAGCGACTTCGATGTGTCTGCTGATGAGAATTCCTACCGTATTTTAATTCTCTTCGGTGCACCCCTATCTCCGAAAAGCGCAAAACACTTCGATCAATACTGAACTGTGAGGGTGATCCCTCCAATTAACTTTTTGCTACTGGCTGCACCCCAACATTATCTCCGCCTCCGGTTAATGAACGTGTGGCCAACCACTCGGCGGGCCGTTCTACACGAAAAGTTATTCCTTTGGAAAAATCTCGCCCACGTAAGACAGCATCACCCACCACCCCAAAGTCAAAGACTACTTTAAATCCAGAACCCACTAATTTTTTAAAAAATAAATCGACCCACCTACTTTAAAGAGGCAGTAGCTTGAGGTCTTTGCACCAGACCTTAATCTGCACGAAATCTCACCACCCGAGATCCAGAACCCGTTACTTTTTTAAAGTAGGTAGGTCGAGATCGAAAAAGAAAAATCAAGAACGATTCTTTTGAAAGCAGTCGGAGTCTGTTGGCTGAAAGATGTCGTTTTCATTGCACTTAAGGCAAACTTTCCACGACGTCAAATTTACCGATGTCAAATAATTCTCCCCCACAACGGTTTGTGAAAATCAGACCGAAAAATACAGCAAGTTAAATATATGGGAGCTTCATTTTGAGCCGGAAACCGACATATACTTCATAATAAGGATAAAGTCCCTCTCAACCAGCAAGTTGTCTTCGAAATATTTCATAACGGCGAAATACCTTATTGGAGAGATTGCCAACGTTTTGGACACGTCTCTCGAAACTGCAACATGATCTGCTGTTGTGTTCGTTGTGCAAAACCCCCACGACTTGAGCAAGTGCGAACTGCCGCGAGCCATCTCTGACCCCACAACTGCGCAGAATGAAAAACTCTGCCGACTTGCTGCAACTGCGGCAGGAAAGACTTCCGATCAGTTATAGAAACTATCCCAAATACAAAGAGGTAGTCCAATTATGCAAAAAGCCCTGTCAGACCTCGGTAAATAGGCTGCACAAAATTTCACCCAAAATGAATTCACGTTCGCGGATAAGCTTAAAGGGACACAGACGAATAATATGAAAAGTCTCACAAGACCTATCCCACAAAAACATATTCAAGTCCTTAAACCATATGTTGTAGAACCCACTACAATGCCATGATACTTGGACGAACTGTATTCAGTATTACAATTACTACTATTTATTGGCCTGTAGGAACCCGAAAGTTCATGACCTCACTGACTCGACTCCGCCATCGTTCCCTGTCCCGTGCACTCTCCCTCCACGCCCGACCATCCGATCCGATCTCCTCAAGGTCCAACCTAACATTATCCTCCCATCTCCGTCGCGGCCACCCTGTCGGTCTCTTTCCCGTTGGTTTACCGTCAATAATTCTATGCACGGCCCTATCGTTGCTCATTCGCGGTTGTGGAGTTTCCTCCATTGTCCTGCCTCCTCGTCATATCTGCCGCCAAAGATACCCCTTAGGACTTTATTCTCGAATACGCGGAATTTGTTTTCTTTCTATTCAGTATTACAATCGATGAAAATTTCGATTCAACTCAACTAAACCAGTCACCATAATTCTGAGTAGTAAACACTCCCAATTTATTTCTCGATATTCACAGAATATCCGAGTACAAACATGTACTACTATTAGATACCAGGACAAGATTAAATATCTTGGGTCCATCTATACCCCGAAAATAAATGTGATTCGTGCCACTCAAAGAGTCATCCGTCGGTCTAGGCAACTGCATAGCATTTTAAGTGGAGTACCAAAGTTAACACCAAAGTCAAACTTCTCCACTATAAGCAACTAATCCGGGCTTGAAATATCGTACACTTTCCCAAAATGGTATTGTATAATATGTCATTCGCCGCAAATGACATCGAGTTTTATTTTCTTTTACTTCTCTCAGAAAGAGGAACCTATAGCGCTAAGTCGGGGCCGTCCAAGAGCTAAGCTCGGAAGGACGGTCAAGGATTTCTCCCAACCATTTCATGGAGCCTATAACTTAACAGGGTGGTATTTTACCTAAAACTTAAACCTCAGCAATTGTGCCGAAATGTACAATAGTCAGGTTCGTCAGTTGAGCATGCATTTGCACAATCGAAAGCAAGACACACCCCCTTATAAACTCGGCCACTGGGGCGGCACGTCCGAAATAAAACTCGTCAGGAGATACACCAACTACCCTAGGAGGTCTGTCAATCACCAATACTCCAACTATCACATATGAGAAGGTGCCTTCATTTCTCCTATCGACGAGTACTTGCTACAATTAGCATAGAAGTACCTCGAAAACATTCAGAATAACGAGAACCTAGTTGTACAGGATTCTTGCGTTCTCCCCCTTCTCTCCTTTGACCTCTTCGAAACCGACCACCACAATATCTTCTGCAGTACAAAAGTGAAGAAAGCATCCTTCCCAACAACATTCCTCTCTATAATAGATGATTCCTGGACCTACCTGTATACCGCTGACTAAAGGCACACACACAAACTGTACAAGATAGCATAAATACACACAGGTACACCGACAAAGCGCAGATTATCAGGGTCCAAAGACTGAATCAGGGGACTGGAGATCAACCGAAAAATGTCACCTCAATGCACGGATGTTGCGCTGGTCGACGCGAAACTCTTATACCATTGCAATAACTGTGGACTAGAACCAATACCACATCGGAGCGGAATGCATACTGCCTAAATTATCTCTACGCACATTTAAAGCCCAAACATCGGTATCATGAATTTGCCTTAGTGAAATAAATTGTAGTCTAAAACATGAACAAATATTCAGACGCAATAAAGAAATTACACCATTGCATTGGTTCGGCAATAAGCCGAACACCGTGTCGGACTGAGATGAATACCAATGATCAAATAGGATGGGCGAAAGCAGCTACTATAAATTTTATATCTATAGTTACTACTGAACCTACAATATGTGCGCAACCGTTCGTAAACTTACCGGAAATACGAGTGGCCCCGTTCAGAGAGTCAACTCTATAATTATATGGTGGCGTAAAACTATTGTATAGTATATGTTCAATTTAGAGACGGCGTAGTTTAAAGCTGCCACTAGTTGTCCTGCAAGTCCTGTGCGTGTGAAATTGTGAATTCATGGAGACTTCTGCCAGTTGAAATCATCCATCATAAGTGTGCTTGCAGAAGATCAAGATCGCATAAAGGGTGCATTTCTATCAACGTTCGGGACTTTTGTACAGAAAAAATGGATACCATGCCTAAGAATTTATTTATACCACGGGAAGTTAGATTCTGACTTGGAAGAGCGATCATATTGTTGCAGAAACCGATAATAAATATCACTTCACATATCCGGCTAAGCCACGATGTAAAAAAGTTATAACTGAGCAGATTGGTATACAAATCAACGTTATTATCTGGGTTTCGCTTAGTGTGGTTGTGACGAGATGCAAAATGTTGGAGACGTTTTAAATTAGCTTCGCACGATCAATACCTGGGTTATAATAGTTCAAATTATATGATGGTTTTTCTGTCTCTATTTTCGGGACCTTCAGCGAGGTCATCATCGTGGTACTGTACCCGAGTATTTGGAAATACGTTTGTGTATTCTCGATTCGGTCTCGTGTATTTTCTTAAGATACCCACGACGAACTGCCCTAACAAAATCCAAGACCGAGATTTCTAGACAGAATCGGAGGTGCTACTATGGGGTGTTTTAAGTAGTGTGCACGACACGGATTCACCTAATCCCCAACACCTTTAGATTACACTCACCGATTGCTGAAAATTGTTCCTCAAGGAAGACGAAAACGGGTAAAAATTAAACACTGATTTATTTTACGTAACTTCTTTTTTGCTTTATTTCACACAAGTTCTTTCACATATATGGTTCCTTAAATTATTGTTCTCTTTGACAAGAGTTACGCGGTATATTAAACGACTCACGTAAGGACGGACATCCACACACGCTTGACACAGGATCACGCACAAGACAAAAAGATATTATGTTTTTACTCGACTCCGTATATTACAAAAACCCTCGATAGGCGCGTATAGTGCGTGTGCACTCTTATGACGATGATATCTGACTCGCCGATGCAATCCATATCCGTCAGATTCAACGGTGGTGGATTACATCGGTGTGGGAGGATTCTATATGTGTCCGTATAGGACAAGTACGTTGCCATTCAGGCTGGGACGACGACGAAAATGCACCTGAATAAACATGGGCTGGTGTAATGAATTACAGGCATTATAGGGATACGATAGCGAAGCTCGCCGAAGGGAGAAATAGGTTTCTGTGTCTTAAATAAACAGAAACGCTATTTCTAGGGCCATAAATCTTTGATGACCTGCGCCTGAGAACGAAATAGGTTTTTGCTTTAAGATACACAAAAACGCTATTTCAAGGGTCACGATGATATGCACATCGTGTTTACTCAGGCGTTCATGATAATGCCGTTGTAGGCTATACATTCTGGTGACGATAGGTCAGCCGAAAATTTGGGTCTTGTTTACAAGACGGTGCCGGTACATGAGTATAATGGCGAGGAATTAGCCTTGCAGATGTGCAAGCGTACATCACGCCCAGGGTGGCCATGGACCAGCGGTCGGTTAATAGGGTAAACACAGTGATGCTACTGTGTGTTTGTTTGTTTAACAGGCCGGAGCATCGTTAGGCATGATCTAGGGTATGATTGTCTAACGTCAATCATATTAGTGCCCAAATCCCATGATCGGTGGATAACCGATAAAGGAAATTGGTCGCAAGTGTAGCGAACCTTGGGATTGGGGCAATATTCACTCATGAACCGTAACAAGAACACCGGCTACAGCTGTGTCAACAATTACGCTGACCAGCGAGTATTTATCTTTTATAATTGCTGACAAGCCGAGCCGATTGTCTGGCACGGTTCATGTAATATGAATAAAATAACTTGTTTGATGTGCATGCCTGCTGGGGTTTTACTTTCAGGTGAAAGTTATTGGAAAGAAAGTGTGGCGGTTCTTGCGAACGCCACTACTTACCTGCTCATCTACCACCAGGTAACCATTTCTACGCGCGTCCTATTCTATAAAAAGCACGTACTTAGCTGCCTTGGGCAAACCATAATCACAGAAAAACCTGTGGAGCATAATGTCTGCTGATAAGAAAAATATATCAGCAACAACAGACATTCCCTACAAGGGCATAGTCGTGCGAAACGCACCATGTTCAACAAAGGCAAATCCGGTTGCATATGCAGTAATCAACACTGCCCAATAGGTATCAAAGAAATGCCTCCTAATGTGTTTACCACATACTATAGGAGATATTTCTTCCTTCCGGCGGACGTCTATACCTACATCGAGCGACCACCCGTCCGACAAGCGAATTGTTGGCACCAGCCATATGCCCTTGAAAACACGGATCGATACAACATCGCGTGTTCGATATGATTCCCTTACATAATCCATGCGCATAAGACAAAAGCATTTTCGCACACATGCGCATGGCGATTTATACAATGGGACGCCGGCAAAGCGCGCCCAAGCAGCGTGAAGCCCACACAGTGATGTCGAGGGAACATATCCATTTATGGAAGAGGAAAGTACACGATCAGCAATAATGCCTTACGCACACGTTGATCGTGCAAATACTTCAACCCTTTTCGTAGCAGAGATACTCGCACCTGCTGCGAACCTTAAAGGAGATGTATGCTGTGTCTGCATATTTGCGGATATACACGACGAACAGCGAAAGCAATCATCGTGTGTGTATTTCAACACCTTTTGTGTTGAACAAAACGCAAAAGGGTAAATTACCAAATATGGTCATCGAAGCGATGATGGGATTTTGGTATCCTATCGCTTCGATGAGTTTAATTAATCGCGATACGGATTCCGTGGAGGCTAGTCGGGCCTCCACGTTAAACAAAACTCAAGTGTAGAGTTCGAGTGAGTCTGAGCACAACTACCGTCGGTGTAAGGGCGTCTATAACAGAAACGCTGTGCATTAAAAATGTTTAAAGTTACTTGACAGTTTGAAATCGTTTAGTTATTGAAACATATTACAACAACTATTTAGTTTGAAATCATTTAGCTAGTGAAACACTATAACAGAATAACGCTGTGCATTAAAAATGTTTAAAGTTACCTTTTTGTAGTGGATTTTTGTTTTTAATTTTTGTTCAAAAAAAGAAAAAAATAAGAAATAGATGAACCTGTGGTGTTTTCTTGTTTCCATTGACACATTACAAGACTTTCGGAGACTAGAGTGAAGAAGCATATGGGATGGAGGTAGAACCGGTGCAGTAAGCCTGCACACGATACATCTACCCCACAAAAGCTTACACTGCTCGAATGCAGGTAAGTATAGTGGTTTATGGAGTCACGGAAAAGTAGGTTGTTTTAAAGAATGGATGGTTCTTTAGGAAGGTTTTAAAGAACCGCCACACTACCTTCTTGACAGGTTGAACAAAACTCGTGTGGATGCCGTTAACAGGTCCGCGCTTATTACATTTGTGGGGTTAATAAGTTAATGCGCCGGCACGGGCGCTGATTCACTAGATCCCCTACACTTGTTCCGCCGAACACACGTTCACAAAATTATCCATGAATCCGCAAAAGAGTGTAAAATATAATTCACTGGTGTTGTTTTGTTTATGATATGTTCTTTTTATTTTTTTTAACTTAAAATTGCTTATAAATTAAACTCACAGAAAGTGGTTATTATAATTCGTTCGAATGGATAAAGTAACAGAGATATTTATCATTCGATTTTCCTTTTATGGATTTCGTTATCACTTTTGGAAAGGTTTCCGAAAAGAGAAAAAAAATTACGTTCTGAATTCTTCTTATTATCGAGAATCGAAAATCAAAGAAATCACATGTATGTACGTAAGTGAAATAATATATTAAAACGCGGACAATAAGACGACCTTAACACCTGATGATACTAACTCGACTCGTGTGGCGTGTGCGCACTCGACGTGGGATGGAATTCGACTTAACTCTGCGAGGGATGGAACTTGATTCTTGGTTCTATACACACGATCAACCAATCTCGATCGCACACTCGTCCGTATTCTCTCATTTCCCCGCCCATCGAGGTGAATAAACTCTTGCGAATTTACCCAATAGACAATGGACTTAGAGAGAATGTAAGAACTGAAACGAAGAGCGTGATGATCTCGGGGATGATTTGCCTTCCCATGCAACGAAAGCAAAACCAATGGTGACCGCATGACCCAGTTTGATATTGGATTGATATCAGAGTGCAACGCAAACCGAGAAGGGGAAATGTGGTGGAATGAAAAGTATATTTTTCGTGCTATTCACCTGACTACTGAGTTTATTGATCCCCGGCGAATAGCCGTGTCTGGGGGAGGTCGAAGGACGCCGCGATGGCTTGGGATAATATCAGCGTGGGAACAAACCTAAAAGAATTTGATATTACCCAAGCGGGCTATATAGCAATAGCGTCACTTGCCCAGACTTTGCTGTTGCTAACCAAACATGAGATTTTTGATTTCCGGTAGAAGTCTCGTGTGATTTATGAACATTGATGCCATATGACATAAAGGGCTAAATTCCGATATGCATTATCAGCATAGAAGAAAGATTTCAGGTTTTCCGCCCGACGGAAGGGATTGGGGTTGAGGTGGTGCGCGGTTAGTGGTCGGAATTGGGTTGTAATTGTGGGTTGGTTCTTCGCGTAATATAGAGAACACCCAGCCCCCCCACCCCCCCGCCTCAGTGACGTTGTCACGAAATAAGTAGTGGAGCGGAGGAGTTTGGTGTGGTGTCGGAAGGAGAGTTAGGTGCCTAGGGATCTGGGTGGTCTTGTTTGCTCCAGTAGGCGCGCTCGACTTCGGATAACCGGGGGTTGAGGCGGTTGTCGGTCGCTGGTAGCGTCGGGTATTGGTTTATTGTGCCCGAAGGTGCGTCTATGGTCTGCTTGTGAGCCTTAGTGGGCTGACAACTGGCAGAGCTGGAGCTGCTTTCACCCGTTGTGGGCCGACGTTGTTATGGTCGCGGTTTCCGGCGTTTGCCGCCTTTGTCGGACGTGTTAACGTGGCCCTTGGGTTTTCTTTTTACCACTTCCTGCCATCCTCGATTCACCGTGCAGGCCACTTGGGTTCGTGTTGGGGTGGGTGTTACTGGGGAATGTCTTGTTTTTTCCCACCTCACCCTGTCTCCGCACTTATCCCACGTGTGACCTATACGTCCACAAAATTCGCAGCAACTTCGAATGCTGTACACTCGGTGGTTTGATGTTGCTGGGTTCTTGGAGGCGTAGGGTTGGTGTGGGCCCGGATGTGTTCTCTTCTGGGACTCCCTCTGCTGGCGTGGTGAGCTATTCTGTGGTGGTGCTCTGGGATTGCGTAGTGGTGGAGTGTAATGCTCACGGCAATATCTTGTGTCATGCCCGTACTCCTTGCAAACGCAGCATAATGGTGTATTTCGCTTTCTAAGGCACTTGTCATACACGTGTCCGTACTTATGGCAAAAACTGTACGTCATGCGCGCAGCCATCGGGTGAAGCTAACGAGCGCCTTGGGCCCACATGGTTTGATCCGTTAGAGGTATTGGGCTACAAGTTTATAACTGATTAATATATCAGTTTTAATATATATACTGACCACAATTTGTTGCATGATGTTCGGTGCCTAATAGTGTGCAAGATTCCTAAATCCGAATTTTCTCCAGGTCTCCCAGCGATGCCCCCACCAACCTCATTCGAGGAATTCCTACTCTGCCAACACATCCTCACATCCCTATTCGATATCTGCATATCGCACAATATGCATTGGCAACTGGTATGCCGGATACTATTCCAACAACCCTCTCATCAACACAACGGTCAGCCTGTAGAGCTGTTGTAACAAAAACATAGTAACCACGAATATAAGCAAAGTATTAATATCATCTCCATGATCGGAAGCATACCCCAAATCACAGAGGAGGACACAAATGATTGCAATATAATATAAGCACTCTAATCAATCAACCATTATCCATTTGTTCCCTAACCGACTCTCCTCTTAATCGCGCATCATATATACACCCGGAGAACCCATTAAATTCCAGAATTAATTTCGCGTGTCGAAATCGATGAATAGATCAAAGAATTTTATAATAAAAACGAGTGGCGCGGATACTCTATTTGTTTAGGGTTCTATTGTTTTGGCATGGCATCCATGCTACCTGCAAAGCAGAAACCGCGGAACTTGTAATTCGTCCTTACGTGCGTTTTAGGGTTGGTAGTCGATAGAACCATCGGTTTGTAATCGATTGCCCTCCCAAGGTACTCAGCGAATCCCCAGCATGTCAAAGGATTGTGCACACCTTGTCCAAATCCTGCACGTAAACCTGGATGCAACCAGCCAGGGGTGCTAACCCGAATTCACTTCACATCGTCGGAGCAGTGGGGAATAGTATTATTTAACCGATGAATTGGAGCAATGACTTTCGACAAGGACGAAGTAGGTCGGGTCAAGGGGTTGTTATATTTTTTGGAACGATTCCTGTGATAAAAGAGGCGATGGACCGCAGCAGTAGATAGGTGATGTTTGTTGAGCAATAGAACCATAGGACAGATTGATTGTTATTTTATCTTTAAAGCTTTGTGTGTGACGACAAGTTGAGTCCTGTGAAAGAGAATTTGATAGGCCGACGACGTGATAACATGTGTACTCAGTGAAAGCACTTGACACTTAAATGTGGGTGCTTTAGAGTGGGCGTAAATTGAATCCATGAAATGGTGTTGTTATTTTAGAGGATATTGACATGGTGTTTCCATGGCGATCATCAAAGGATACGAAACTAGGATACAAGGTCTGATGTATTTTAGCGATTTTTGCCTGTTATGCATCAGTGTGTACTCGATTCACCGAATAAATTTTCCGACTCAATTCTGATCCGATGTATAATTGAACACAAAACGATTTGTTGTTATTTATACTAGACGTTATAATTCAGCTATAAGGCAACCATCAACGCCATTGAAGAAGGTGTATCGAGTAAAATTAAGATGAAGAACTGTAACGTTTACTACGGTGTAGGAACCCGCAGAGTCTATTTCAGTATGGATTTGTTATAGGTAGTACAATTTTTTAATAATTCGTACAAAAGCTAAAGCCACCGACATAAATCTGATTTCCATACATACCAGCGCAAAGTACGAGAACGATGCAATATGAGAGTGTTTTGTTTTTGTTTTTACATAAATTCCCACAAAAAAGGGGAAGTTCAGGAATGACTCTTAAATGTCAATTTACAATGCGGGCAGAATGTGGAGAGGATAACGAAATGATCTACCGATATATTGTACATTGGTCTTTAATGCCGAACTACTACAATGACGAAGAAACATAGGATCTGACAGAGCATTCCACATTTGTGTGATTCGGCTAAAGAACGATTGCCCTCGCCTATCTGTAAGTTTAAGGATAACGTGAACTAATGCGTCGTCTCTCTGATTGGTGAGTATCATGGGAAGATTTTTAAATAGTGCAATATATTTACCAAGTTTAGTTAATCAATGACTGTGGCCACACCTGCAAAAGTCAAATAGACAAGATACGTTGCGCCTATTGTCGGAATTGAAAGACTTGTTGTTAAAAAATTGAAATGTGTTCCTTGGCTACAAATTGTCTGCTATAAATTCCTTATACATTCTGCATATGCTACAATGAAATAAACTAAGTTAGTCCCTTTTTGATTCTCGTGAATTGAAGACTTTCTTTTTCCTTCTCGGTATTTTTATTACGAGTACTTGCGCAAAGAATCAGAATGAGTTCCACTGGTCGGTTTTGCAACACGTCGAACCCGTATATCGTTCTTTTAGATTGAATGAAACGTATTAAACTACAGACTCCGTGAAATGGTTGAGGGAACATTTTTGACCATCTTTTGAAGCTTGGCAACCCAGTCGAAAACAAACAGCAGCTCACGGCAGTGACCCCACACTAAAAATATTCATTTCCCCAGAGAAGCAAATTTTAAAAAAATCAATCATAACACACTTTTATAGTGGTCCACTCTGCAAATTGGGTAATGGCTCTGTACTGTTTGTTTACTTATAAACTGACAAAAAAGGATTTTTTTTAACAATGACCATCTTACCCAACAGTACACGCTTGACTCTATAAATCCGTTGCAAACGACGTTTGGCTTTGGTTTCTCTTTATCTTCGACCGTGCAGGTCAACGGATAATTTTCCAACTTCTTTTTACCCTTGGTGGATTTCAATCAGGGGATACTGTCCGCCTATGTTCCCTAAACAATCTTTAGGGATGTTACATCTTACATGCATAGCATGTGCATACTTTGTTACCATCGATTTTTTGGTGAATGTTTACATGCGTTTCCGGACTGATCGGCAGCACATGTTTATTCCTGTTTTTTTTCGGTAGGAAGGTGGAAATGTTCAAAAAATACCTCTGAACCGATCCAGAGACATGCCCGACTTGTACCGTCTAAAACCCCCTTCCGCCAGGCACATATTCCCGTTGATCCCCACGGAACTTTCTTTTAGATATTCCATCGCGGGGCGGGACGGAGTTTACCTGTTACTCCGCTCGTCGCGTCACAACTGCTGCATCATGTCACATAGAACATCATTTGCTACGGACCATGCCTGTTTTAAACCCAGCATGTATTCTATTACTCCTGAGACGGAGTAACTGTCCGTCTCATATGTCTCTCCAAAATCGTTGGCGCGGTCTCGCATCTCACGCACTTTATGAGTACGTGTTCCGCATTTTCTATTTTGCCTTCGCAATACAAGCAGTATGGGTGGTTCACATGCTTATACTTGTGCAAGTATTGCCGAAAGCATCCATGTCCTCATATTAGCTGATCCAGATGGTAATTCTGTTCGCCATGTTTTCTTTTCACCGATGTTTCTGAATCAAGTATCATGGTGTGAGTCCAACTTCCTTTGGTGGAAGAATCCCACCTTCGTTGTCATTCTCTTAGGCTTGAGAGCTCTAATTGTGACTGCATTCTCCGACGATTCTCTTGGGGACCTCATGTAATACAGTATTTTCTTTAGCTGCAATGCCAAGTGGTGTCTCCCTGCCATAACTTTTATGGCATATTCCGATACCGTTCGGAATGCACAGTATACTCTCAGTGATGCCAGCCTATGTGCTGAGTTCACTCCCCTCATGTGCGACTTATACTGTGCGACTCCTGCCCATATGTGAGCTGCATACATTATAATGGAGGTGTTGACACTGGTTATGAGCTTCCTTATGTGGGGCCAGGGTCCTCCAACATTGGGTAGCAGTCTCGCCAAAACTCCGCATACTCTTGCCGTTTTTTCACTCGTTTTCCTCAACCTGTTGTCGAGCATAACACCAAGATATTTAATAGAGGGACTGGAGCTAATTATTTGTCCTTCTATTTCCAAATCAAGGTGTTCAACTTTCTTGCGGCTGCTTATTAAAACTGCCTCCGTCATATGTCTAGCTAGTTTCAGTCCGGCCATATCTAGCCAGCATTTAATGCCCTGGGTTGCTTGGGAGCAAATATTCTCCAGGTCATCCAGATGTTTAGCTATGGCCGCTATTGCCAAATCGTCTGCGTACCTAATGATTTTAACCCCTTCTGGTACAATGACCCTGAGCACACCATCATGCATGATATTCCATAAGAGCGGACCTAATACAGATTTACTGAGGTACACCCGCTGTTATTTTATATTCCTGTGGTCCCTCATCTGTGTCATAGAGCAGTCTTCTATCCGAGAGATAGGTTGCTAGTATACGCGCCAAGTAGGGTGAGACTTGTAGATCGCCCAACGCTTCTAGAGTCCGATTCCAGTTCACCAAGTTAAACCCATTTTTAACATCTAGCTTCACCACCGCGCAATATTTTTTTGTACCACCTAGCCATCGTGCTCCAGCTATCGCATTGCGAGCGATGTCACACACCACAGATAGTGCCTTACCTGTGGATCTACCTTTCCGGAACCCGTACTACGATTCAGAGAGCCCCGATGTGCCCTCAGTGAATTCTTCCAGGCGAGTGGCAATTATTCGCTCAAGCAGTTTTCCTGTTGTGTCCAACATGCACACCGGGCGATAAGAGGACGGCGCCTCTGGATTCTTGACTCCTTTTGGTATAAGCACAAACCGCTGTTTTTTCCATCGTTTGGCAGGTTGTGAAAAGACTGTGGGGTTGTAGTAGGTGCCTGACACATAGTAGGGTTCACTTCACTCCCCGAACAATCTAAAAGTTCCACCGAGAGAGCACCACAAGCAGAAATGAAACGCTGGAGTTGTTGGTGATTGATGTAAATCGTGGCGAAGAACACTGAACCCCACACTCGAGTTCCCGGACACTGTACACGGCGGAATGATGACAAATTAAAACGCGGATGTTGTTGTTCTGTAGAATGTTTATTTATTGTTTAGTTTATAGTGTAACACGTTGCGACCTAATTGTATTACAAATCATAAGAACTCTTTTCTTAACTTGACATGGTCCACAGCTTTGAAAAATAATAAATTTTTTTAAATATCAAATCGTTGTAGAGCGAAAAAGAAAACAAACACAAATAGTCACACAATGATATACCAGACACCGCCTTAACACCAATTTCACGAGAACAGGTAACAAACGAGATTTTCTCCGGACACGGTTATTGCAATACTGACATCTCGAAAAAGCTGTATCTATTCGAGGATAGATCACTTGACATAGTCTCACGACTCCGACGACGCTATGACCTGGGCACGTGTGTGCGGTTCGGCTGTTAAAATCTGACTCGCCGAGCTGGGCGGCGTTGACCCAGCCTCTGGTGATTGCGATGAGTTTCCACGCATGTCATCGCAGGGGGAAAAAACAATCTTTCCTTTTCAAGAAAGACACCCAAACACTCGCTGGGCGCAGGAAAGGAAAAACAAACATGCAGCTGGTCAAATATGATGATCGGTGTACGGCTGGGTGTATTCCCATCGTACGATATTGGATCGATTTGGGTTGGCGATAAGTCAACAGCACTTTGCTGCAACGGCAAAGGCTACTAGATTTGGATGCATGTTTATTTTAGGCATTGGATAATGCACAGGAATACTGACATGCAGGCAAAAATAATTTCTTCTGTTTACGTAGAGTACACAGAAACATTTCGTTTATAATAGCCCGCGTAAGAATAGTGGCTGGTCATTGTTTAGACAACGAATCATTAGACATGATCATGGATATGATTGTCTAACGTCAATCATATTCGTGCCCAAATCCCATGATCGGTAGATAACCGATAAAGTAAATTGGTCGCAACTGTAGCGAACCTTGGGATTGGGGCAATATTCACTCATGAACCGTAGCAAGAATACCGGCTACAGCTGTGTCAACAATTACGCTGGCCAGCGAGTATCTATCGTTTATAATTGCTGACAAGCCGAGCCGATTGTCTGGCACGGTTCATGTAATATGAATGAAATAACTTGTTTGATGTGCATGCCTGCTGGGGTTTTACTTTCAGGTGAAAGACTAATGACCTTGCCCGGAAAAAACAAATCATTATGGAAAATTTAACAATGCCTCAGGACTTGCTTAAATAAGGCCAAGACCGGCCCCCGGTTGTAGTGCCGATGATGATGATGATGATGATGAAAGTTATTTGAAGGAAAGCTTACACTGCTCGAATGCAGGTAAGTATAGTGGTTTATAGAGTGAGGGAAAAGTAGGTTGTTTTAAAGAAATGGATCGTTCTTTAGGAAGGCTTTAAAGAACCGCCACAAGACTGCTGAAGACTCCCGGCTTTTTTATTAAAGCAGTCTTCACTACAGCGTTAGAGATGCCAACCAGTCCAGCGGTCCTTTTTTTTTGACAACCCTTGCAGGAAAGAGCACCTCTTCGGTAATTACGGGAGGTATCTCTATTTCAGTGATACTCCACTCCTCTTGCACTTTCAACACCTCGTCACACTGTGGGAAGAGGACAGCCACGATTCTGCTCATGTCAGCTTTATGTTTTTGCGCTTGACTACTGTTGTTGTGTAGTCTTTTCATGAGTATCTTGTAGGCGCTGCCCCATGGGTTGTTATTTAATTCATCCCTTAGGGAGAAGAACGCGTCATATTTACTTTTGCGGGTCAACTCCTTCCCTTTGTTGACGAATTCCGCATGCAACTGTGGGTATGTGTTACGGTTTATTGCTCTTTGTTGTAAGCGGTTTAACCTGTTGCACTCCGATCGCACATGGGCGATTTCTGAGTTCCACCAATACAATGGTTGGATATCCACTGCTGGTTGTGTTTGTCGTGGCATAGAAGCATCACATGCCGTAGTTAGCCTCTTCATGACTTTTCCACCATACCTGTTCGCATCGGCCTCTGCGTTAAACTCTTCGATTTGGTCTTCTAATATATAACCGAACAGTTCCGCATCGAGGTCCTTCTCTTTCCACACGTTTTTACCAGCCTCTCTCGTTTATGAAGGTGTCATCAGCACCATCATTAAGTAACACCCCATCTAAGACTGCGAAGGCTTCGGGTAGTGCCTGGCCTCTACTGTTGGTCCTTGTGATTCCCCATTCTACTGCCCAAGCTTTGAAATCTCCAGCAACAATAAGAGGGCTCTTATCTCCAGCTTCTTGTGTTATTCTGTCCAAAAAGCATTTGAATTCTTCTATTTCCCACCTTGGCGTAGCGTACTAACAGTAGAAAAAAATGCCTCTGATCTTACGATAGGCAATTCCTTACAGCCGCTGGACACTTCTGCATTCCATGGGGGAATTTCCAGTTGTCCAGATGGCCGCTGTTCCGCTGATGTCTTCTTTCCATGTAATTATACCAGTACCAGGCATCCTGTACTGCCCATTGATGAGTACCACGTCGGCACCATATTCCTTAACCGTTTGGGAAAGGAGATCTTGTGCGGCTCCACAATGGTTTAAGTTAATTTAAATGCACTTAAGCCTGTCCATTTTTATTGAGGAGATTTGACATCGCGTTTTTAAATACTCGGCATTTGTAACTCCTTGTTGAGTGGTGGTTAACGCCTTCGCATCCTGATTCGCAGAACTTGCATTTGGGTTGTGCACTACAGCTCATCGCTTTGTCACCTTTTCCACCGCATTTCGAACAGTTTTCCGAACGATCTTCTTCGGATTCGCAGGATTTCGCCACATGACCGTATTGCCAACATCTGAAACATCGTGTAGGTGTGATGTGTTCTCGAAGTCTGCATCTCACCCATCCAACCCGTAGGAAACCTGTAGCCAGCAACAGTCTAGCCTTTTCTCTTGGTAAGCGGATCATGGCAGCCTCTGGTTTCCTTCTTAAACTCTTTACCGCTTCCTTTGGGATCGCGTTCAGCGCAAGAAACTCTGTAGCGGTCGTTTTCAGGGTTTCCTCCACAGTGGTAACCTCATCTAAATCACGACACTCGACCGTGATTTCCTGTGAGACTGTTTTGACATTAGCATCTTTCTTTAGCCTTGTTGTAACCTTGCTGTCAGTGTCTCGGTGGTGGCCTCTGGACGGCGTTTCAGTTCTAGCAGCACTTCCCCATTTGCTGTCTTCCGAACTTTATTTATGCTATTTCCGAGTTCACTTAGCTCGGGCTTGGCCTTGATCGATTTTTGGGTGAGTGCTTACATGCGTTTCCGGACTGATCGTCAGCCTATGTTTATGCCTCTAAGATGTGTATATCACGATCTGTGCTTACACAGGTGTTCATTCATGATCAATAATAGAAAATATATTTTTGTATGTCTTAATTATCGTTGCACCATGGATATTTATTTTATGGATCGCTCTATTTCTCCCTTGAAGGATGGTTTTATGGAGTTTTTCCAGGTGAGGGTATCTGGAGTTTTTGATTTCGCTGCCTGTTATGTACTTTTGTATTATGAAAGAGTTAGCCCGTGGATTACGAGTCGATAGCGTTGCCGTAGAAGTGAGTCGAGGAATGGCTAGGGTTGAAAGCTGTGGGATCGAATGTGTGGTTTCCAACCCAGGCCGAGCCCCCTAAGAAAAGAGAGTCGCGATGTCACAACATCTCCTTTTGGGACCTGTTCATTTGGAGGAGCCTATTCAGGATGCCATGGAGAGTTCCATTCCCGAAAGACAGCAAATAGTGGCGAAAGTGGCCCCCTCTGACAACATTATTATTGGTCCTCTCTGACAACAACAACATTATTGTATGCAACAATTTCCAGACCAATGCGAAGTCGACAACATTTATGTAACGTTTGAAAAGGACAAAAAACGACGTTCTATTATTATATAGAATCCTCCCGAGTCGACTGCATTGCGGCAGGGCTTGTGAAGCATGGAGAAGAGGCAATCGCTCGAAAAATGCACCAGCTCATTCAACAATATGGGATAAGGAAGTCACTCCGGGAGAATGGAAAACCTCAATAGTCGTCCCCATTTTCAAAAAAAGGCGACAGATTTGACTGCGAAAACTACAGAGGAATATCATAAGCTCTCAACCACATACAAAATATTAACAAATGTCATTCTGGCGAGAATCACACCGTACCCAGAAGAAATACTGGGAGTCTACCAATGCGGATTCCGTAGGAACCGGTCAACAGGCGACCAAATGTTCACAATAAGGCAACTGCTGGAAAAGAAGTGGGAATACGGAGAGACGGTTCACCAACCGTTCGTTGACTTCAAAAAAGCCTACGACTCAGTCGCAAGGCAAAGACTCTACCATATTGTAGTTGAGCTGGGAATCCCGAAAAAATATGCCGCCCTCATTCAAATTTGCACAATTGAAACAAAGGGCGAGTTAGAATAGAAAACCAACTCTCGGAACCATTTGAAATCCGGGACGGACTAAAACAGGGCGATGGCCTCTCACCGTGTCTTTTTAACCTTGTACTCGAGTATGTTATCTGAATGGAGTCACACAAGTGCTCGCATATGCGGATGACATCGCCGTAAGTAAAAACTGTGAAATCATCATGCAAACGGCAGAAGGGGTGGGCCTAGAAATAAATGAAGACAAAACAAAATACATGATTACGGCGGGAGCAGGTGGAACTCAGGGAACACATATAAATGTCAGAGGCGAGATATTTCAAAAAGTTAAAGAATTTAAATATCTGGGAACGATACTGACGGCCAGTAATGAAATGTCGAAGGAAATTAACAAAAGACTACACTCCGGGAACGCTAGTTGGCACGCAGTCAGTAAACTGCTGAAATCCAAACTGCTATCATGTAACATAAAGCTCCCGGTCTATAGAACCATAATCATGCAAATTGTTCTATACGGATGTGAAACATGGGCTCTCACAAAACGGGAAGAAAACAAATTCCGCGTATTAGAGAATAAAGTTTTGAGGGGTATGTGGCGGTTCTATGAACCACATAAACCACTATAGGTCGAGATGTGCACCAAGAAACATACTCACCTATATCCAAACTACACGTGCCCACAGACACGTGTCCTCAAATGTCCTCCTTTCCACCTGAAATAAAAGGTAACATTCATCCTGGAGTCAACAACGCCACGTATCCACAGATACATGGGCCACAAGTCCGACCAATTTTGCTACGCCTGCACGGCGATCGAAGGACATGGCCCAGCATAGAAATTGTGTGCCGATCCATTAGCTGGATATACACAAATGGTTGGCACAGCTGCGGCAGATGTCGACAAACATCACATCTCCGGCGATAAGCGAGTTGCCGGAAAAACAATCCGTCGACAAAACCTTTGTACCTGCCGCAATGTACTTCGCTAATCAAACGCCATTGCGATACAACATCAATAAACGAAAATGCTGTTCCCATAGGGCTATGTAAACAAGGATAATTTCATTATCCCATGATCGCCTAAAAGAAAACGCACACTTGATTGCTTACGTAAGCAATCCATTAGAGGTGTGAAATTCTGATCACAGAGTGGTCTACCGCATGCAGACAATAACCTCCGCGTCTGTATGTGTGAGCGCGATTTTCGCTGGTGGAGAGATTCTCGATTGAGAGGAAGTCACCACCTAGGAAAAGCGAAAGGAGAGAAAGACAACTATGGGGTGAATAGGATTATCCCCCAGAGAAAGTAACCACATTCGTCACAGAGAACTCCGACGAGGAGGTGATCCGCGAGTAAAATTGTACAGAAAAACAAAGTCGATATAGGTAGTAAAAAAAGAAAAGTGAATCGAAAAAGGAAACGACAGTACGTCGCGTGGGTCATAAGGTAACGTGTCCGCGAATTAATTAAGTGCGATATTAGTTAAAACATTTTTTAACAGTAGATGACCATGAACAATAAGCAAAATTAAGTACATTAAAAATTCGCTAGCAATCGAGTAATTTACGTCGTATACAATACACAGAGCAGGATATAAAAAAGCCAAATGCACACACACCAGCTCTCATGGGCTCGCCATGGGCGTCCAAGTATTGTAAACCCATATTAATTTATGTGTCAATAAAAACAAAATTATAAAACAATTTCTCTACGAGTTTTATTTTCGTGCTGGGTTATCTCCGTGTTTTGTTGGTGAACCGTGTTCGGTGGAACACTTCAGAGACACCGACCAAAACAATAAAATCCGCCAAAGGTATCTTTGCAGGTAAATATGACGAGGAGGCAGGACAATGGAGGAAACTCCATAACCACGAATTGGAAGAACTATACCGCAAACCTACAATAGTGAGAGTAATCAAATCGCGAAGATTAAGATGGGCCAGACACGTGGCGCGAATGAGCAACGATAGGACCGTGCGTAGAATTCTTGACGGTAGGCCAACGGAAAAGAGAATGGTAGGACGGCTGCGACGGAGATGGGAGGACAATGTTATGTTTGACCTTGAGGAGATCGGATCAGATGATCGATCGTGGAAGGGGAGTGCACGGGACAGGGAACGATGGCGGAGTCGTGTCGGTGACGTCATGAACTTCCGGGTTCCTACAGGCCAATAAATAGTAGTAATTGTAATACTGAATACAGTTCGTCCAAGTATCATGGCATTGTAGTGGGTTATACAACATATGGTTTAAGGACTTGAATATGTTTTTGTGGGATAGGTGTTGTGAGACTTTTCATATTATTCGTCTGTGTCCCTTTAAGCTTATCCGCGAACGTGAATTCATTTTGGGTGAAATTTTGTGCAGCCTATTTACCGAGGTCTGACTGGGCTTTTTACATAATTGTTTGGCGTTAAGCAAGGATAGTGAAGAAGGTGAATTGAACACACGTGATGAAACGATTGAAAAGCGAAGCAGTGAAGCATCAGACTACTGGCCGTGTTTAGAATTTGATTTCCAAACTCGATTATAGCGTTTGAAATAATAGTGAAGAAGATCGCGTGATTCGAACTGACGCTATGACAGCTCGAATCACGAAAAAAATTTTACCTAAGCGTTACACACCAGGCTACTGACCGTGTTTTGAATTTGATTTCCAAACTCAAATAAATAATAATAATAATAAAATCTTAATAACAAATACTTACTAAAGATATTGTATTGCTATTTCACATCACTTATACTTGGAAATTGCAGCATTATCCCTCGTCTACCCTACCCCGCCGCAAAGTCCTTCAGGCAGTACACATAAGTACACAGTAAAGGTCGGTTAAACGAAAAGGTAAATTCAAGGATTTGTTCTTCAGTCAAACTACACGACCATGGAACGCTCTTTTTTGCCATGGGTTTGCCCACATTAAGCACTCCAGACCACATCTTTTCGCAATATTCTCACTCTTTTTTCGCTCGCATTGTGCATTGTCATTTATGAAGGAGAAAGAGCCCTTTTGTGTACGCGTATTCTAAAAAAAAATATGGACAAGCCATTTGCAAATTGAATTTCATCTTCACAAATCACCCGAAATTTATCAAACATTCGAATATTGGTATTTCGCTGTTAGTTGTTCCGTTTCCAGTTGCCATTGATTCAATGCACTCTTCTGCAGCAAGGACAAATGAAGAAAGCCTGATTAACGTCGAAGCACAATTCGCCAAAAACTCCTTTTCAACATACAGAACACAACAGGAACAAGGATCGTTATGGTGCATATCGCCTTTACAATTGAGTAGGGTAACTCGTCACAGTGGGGATCAAAGTCACCCATTCTGAACTCGAGTCTGAATGACTTCGACAGACTACAGCTCCAACATCGTAACACAAACAGGAACACCGAACTATTATGTAATGTACAGCCTGCAATATCTATATACATTTTGGATATTTTCCGTTATAATTGAAAGTGTTGTGTCACACAAACAGTAGGGCAGACAGCAAACGAGCAAGGACCAGATAAAGGAGAACATTCAAGACACGGCCCCTAGCTAAATGATGTACTCCTTGGTGACACAAATTATAGTCATGTCGGAGCTTAGTTTGCTTTTGATTTGGGGTTTCATCCTTTATATGCACTTCTATTTCCCTACTTCCAGTATTTTGTTTTATTTTTGTGGGTCCCTGAAATGTTTTATTTTTGGAAATAGTACAATAGTACAACATCTGGTCTGCAGACAGAATGCCAACGAGAATGTCGGCATTGGTGCAACACACCAAGAACAAAATCTCTCATCACAACGGAAAGGGTAAAAGGCAAAGCCAGGACATCCTACACGCCAAACTGCAGGAAGGATGAAGTTTACTAGTTACGGGTAAGACGACAAAAATGGAAGCACAGCGAAACATGGACGAGACTCTGTAAGTTTGTCTACTTCGTTAAGCAGCGTAATGTCGCTACCAATGTGCTGCCTATCTGTCGCGCAATCACTCTAGATAAAGAAGGCAACATGTGCCTAATTGACTAGATATTCAACTTCTCGCAGGTCTTATTAACAACAATCCTTAACAGAGAGTATTCCAGTCGAAGAATAAGTAGAACGGGATGTCAGGGGTATTTATGGATCCCACAACAGAACTTTGATCTCAGTTCTCATATCACACAAGTGGAAAAGCATTATGTTTCTTATTTCAGTTAAGGTTAATTGGGTAGAAAGGAGGTATTGGCATAGGTAGCTTAACAGCAAATTATTTTGAATGTCGGTGGTCGTACCCGGTGGGATCTGTTGTAGTATTAAATCATTAGAGCCATGAAACCTATTCCTCCCCAGGCACTCCTAAAATATTTCTCACCAAACAATTCGAATGCCTTCTGGCTAAAAGGAAGTACTAGGTGTATGCATACGTTTTTTTTTTCTCGGTTTAACTAAGAGAGGCGCCAGCGAAAAGTACGCAGCCTATTAATTTGACACATACGCCATTTTGTTCCTCTGAGATTTAACTACAAAAACACTCAAGTTGATTCCGCGAAAACTAGCGCGTTTGTTGTATCGTTCAGTGATCATGTCGAGTTGTGTGCCTGAAAAAGAACATTTGCGGCACGCATTGCTTTTCTTATTTAATCAAAAGAAAAAGGCTGTTGAAAGTCATCGTTTGCTGGTAGAAACATATGGTGATTACCGTCCATCAATTAGAACATGTGAGACATGGTTTCGACAATTTAGAAGTGGTGATATCAATGTGGAGAGAAGACCTAACGTTGGTCAAACTATCAGGGTAGTGGAGTACGAGTTTGAAGTAGTGCAATTCTTTAACTACCTTGGATCAATAGTGTCAGCCGATAACAATATGGAAGAAGACATACGCGAACGGCTGACCAAATCCAACAAAGCCTACTATGGTCTATCAAGGCTCTTTAAATCCTGAAATGTATTCAGAACATCCAAACTACTACTGTACAAGACCATGGTCTTACCAGTACTCATGTGTGGATCCAAGACCTGGGTGCTCAATAAAGGCACTCTGAACTCTTAGCCGCCTTCCAGAGGACGGTCTTAATGAGAACTGTTGGCCCCGTATGTGAGGAAGGACGATTCCGGAGACGCTACAACCATGTGTTGTTCGCAATCTACCTTGAAGCTAATGTTGTAAGAAAAATCAAGCTTGGTAGACTCCGGTGGGCGGGACACCTAGCCTGCTCGGAAATTCCTTTGTGGCAGGATGTATGGAAGGAGATCTGCCTGCGATAGAGGGATGGCGTATACCAGGACGCCCAGAGCCTGGGAGTGCCAATTGGATGACATCGGCTCGAAATCGGGATCGGTAGAGAGGTTTGTTAAATAAGGCCAAGACCGGTTCCCGGCCGTAGTGCCGATGATGATGGTGATTATAATAATATACAAGGCCAACGTGCAGTACCAAACTGACCACCATTCGGTAAACATCATTCATCGAAACAGACGTTAAATTAAAGTGAGTGGAAACATAAACAATAAACTGTGTTTCGTGTTATGAGTACGGGTATGCCAGCAACTTTTCTGCACGCGAAGTAAGTAAAACACAATTGCTGCCAATACGGGTTTACGAAGTGTTTCTTTGCCTGTGTGCGTGCACACTATAATGAAATAAATACTTGAATGTATATCTTGTGAAAATAAAATTTATAAAAATCGAACGTGTGAACGGTGTTTACGTGAGAGCGCGCGAACATTGTGGGTGTGTGCGCGAGTCTACAATCTGTTTGTCCTTCGCGGTATAAAAGAGGGAAAAAAGAAAGGAAAAAGAAAAAATAAGTGAGAACACGTGGCCCATAATATAGACGTGGATCAGATGGATGCCAAAATGGTGCTCGGAGAAGGCAAAAAACAGACATAAAGCTAAACGTCATAAAGCCAATAAAAACAAGGATACAGACACGTTGAGTAACAACAGCGACGGCGAAGACAACGCCCATGGTGCCCACTACTTAGGGGCTGGAAACCAATTCCAAGACTTAGCTGTCAGCGAAACAAATGCAGACGCCAGCAATCAGGTCGCGGTCTTCAACAGACTCATCCATGAGATGGGTATTAAAAAACACGAACCGGACAAACAAATAGGAGAAGTTCTTAAGGTAAAAAACAATCTGAGCCAGAATGAGCGGAAAACGAAAAAGGTACAAGAACAACAGCAACCCGCGAAGACAACGAAAATACGGCAAGCTAGGGAAACTCAACAGAAGCAAGCACATGAACAGCAGGAACCACATCAGCAGCAGCAACCACATCAACAGCAGGAACCACATCAACAACAGGAACCAAATCAGAAGCAGGACCCAAATCAGAGGCAGAACCCATCTCATCAGGTCCAGTCAAAAAAAAAAGGAGAAAGTACCTCCTATCTACATCAGTTACATGGAGACAAAGGATCTCATAAAGTTGGGCGAGTTGACATGCAAAACTTTTAAAATACAACGGATAAATAATTTTAAGATAAGTTTAACATGCGATGATTTAGAAAGCTATCGCAAAATTAAATCGGCACTGGTGAAATCGAAAAGCGAATAGTACACGGATGAGAGCGAACATACAGGGTAAAGTGATTGCTTTCAACCCAGCGAAGGCCAGGACGATCCTTGTCCCTGTTCAATCCAAGTTGACATGTAGTCTCCACGTTACACCCCTGGATAGCTACTTTGGGACATGCATCTAGCGACATCCTGAGAAAGGTTGGCGCAAGGCTAATGACCTTGCCCGGAAAACCAAATTATTATGGACAATTTAACAAGTCTCGGATAAGGGCCGGATACCGGCGGAGAGACTCGCTAAATAAGGCCAAGACCGGATCCCGGTTGTAGTGCCGATGATGATGATGATGACAAATTAATGAAGACTGGAAGAACAGAATTCATGCCACTAAAGCTAGTGGACCGAATATGTTCCCACAAATAAATAAAGTCTTTCGAAGGAAGGATTATAATTACTTTCCTAAATTTCATAGTGACGTATGTCTCTCGCTTGTAAAACAGTTTATTCGGAATTGACCCCGTAATTCACGGGGAACTCATCAAACTTCTCAGGGACAACCTTGAAATAGAGTGCCACGGATAAACTTGATAAACTTAATACGAGGGTTGGCTCTTATGTTTCGGGATTTGGCAACCCTAGTGTTGCAATCCGGCAATTGACAGCTCTGTCGTAAAGTTGGACATTTTTGAGGTTATACGCACTCAGAACGTTTTGACATACGAGCGCTATTTGTGTTGTTTACAGTAACTTAAAAGATTCATCTCGGCCCAAAAATGGAATTAAATCGTCAACATTTTCGTGCGATTATTTTTTACAACTTTCGGCGTGGATTAACTCAGCAACAGTGCATGGATGAACTTAATTCAATTTTTGGCGATGAAGCTCCATCAAGGACCAGTGTTTATCGATGGTATGGTGAATTCAATCGTGGTCGTAGTTCACTCCAAGATGAATTTCGTGAAGGTCGTCCAAAATCAGTTGTTGTTCCGAAAACCATTGATGCTGTGCGCGTACTGGTATTGGAAGATCGTCATGTGACCTATCGTGAGATTGAGACCACCTTAGGCGTTGGTGGGACCAGCATACATTCAATATTGCATAAACATTTGACCGTCAAAAAAATTTGTTCGCGTTGGATCCCACACAATTTGTCAATCGCCCAAAAAAAGGCTCGTGTCAATTGGTCGAAAGAAATGCTCAAAAAATACGGTCGCGGTGCTTCGAAACACGTCTATGACATCGTGACAGGTGATGAATCGTGGATTTACGCGTATGAGCCCGAAAGTAAACAGCAGTCGACTGTCTGGGTGTTTCAAGATGAGCCAAATCCAACAAAAATTGTTCGCGCACGAAGCACTTCCGAGCAAATGGTCGCCTGTTTTTTCGGAAAAACTGGACATGTCGCAACCGTACCACTAGAACAACGCAGAACAGTCAATTCTGAGTGGTACACAACCATTCGTTTGCCAGTTGTCTTCCAAGAAATCAGGAAAACCAACCGCCGAAGACGGATCACTCTTCACCACGACAATGCGAGCTCTCACACATCGGCTGCGACAACTGCATTTTTGAGCACCGAAAACATCGATTTGATGGGTCATCCGCCGTATAGTCCTGACTTGGCACCGAATGACTTCTTTTTATTCCCGTACGTAAAAAACAAACTGAGAGGTCAACGTTTTTCGACACCTGAAGAAGCGGTTGCTGCATTCAGAATGCATGTGTTGGAGATACCTCAATCAGAGTGGCAAAAGTGCTTCGACAATTGGTTCAAACGCATGAAAAAGTGTATAGATCTTCATGGGGAATATTTTGAAAAACAATAAAGTGATTTTCGATGATCAATATTTGGTTTTGTTCTCTAATCCCGAAATATAAAAGGCAACCCTCGTACTACAATCCTATGGGGTTATAATAGATAGGGACCTAAACGGGAAACATACCACCTGGGGTGACACCTCAATAAACTCCAACGGACGAGTGCTCTCGTCTTGATCAGATGAATCCCATAACAATATCTGCCGCCCATGTGGGAAAGAACCATCGTGTCTTAACGGATTATGTATCTCGATCACTTCGCCGTTTCGCCCAATATCCTCAGTCAAAAAGAAACTGTAAAAAACGATTGCCTCATTCGCAGACCACCAGGCATTGTACATAAAAATATATTTTCAATAGTCCAAGCTAGAGACCGTTAAACGAAGTAAATATAGATCATTTAGGAAAGCAAACTGGTAACAATTCCGGAATTATGTAGATAGGAATCGATATGCCCTACAACGTTCCGCAAATTGCAGCCTTCAATACAGCTGTCCACAATGCAATGGAGGCCAACTCAGCGCAAATTTCGCATCATATGAGAAGATATAAGGATCTTCCAGATTATATAACGGCACTGTGGCGGTTCCACGAGCCGCACAAATCACCATAGGCTGAGATACCTTCGTTCCGCCAAGGAACATACTCACCTATGACTAAACTTCACGTGCCCACAGACACGTACCCCAAAAGTCCAGCGTTTCACCGACCAAAGATGACATCCATGTGAACAACCCCACGTACCCGCAGATACGTGCGCACCAAGTTCCGAACAATTTCCCAAGCCTGTACGGCGATCGAAGGACACGACCAGTATGGAAAATGTGTATCGATCCATTAGCTGGATAAACAAGTGGTTGGCACAGCTGCGCCAGATGTCGACAAACATCAAATCCACGGGTACAAGCAAATTGCCGTAAAATAAACCGTCAGCTGAACCTTTGACCCTACCACAATGCACTTCACCAAACAAAGCCATTGCGGAGAAACAGCAATAAACTAAAACGCTGTTCCCATAGGGCAAAGTAAATATAATTATCGCAACTGAAGATAATTATTGCGACCAAAAGGGGAACGCCAGGAATAATGGACTACACCAAAGATATACAAAACGATTCGACAGAAGGTGTGAAAATCCTGGCGATCCTAGGAAGATCTCCGGCCACACAGGCAATAACATACGCGTCAGGGTATGTGGGTGCAACCGCACATCTGACCTGCGACAAAACAGGAAACCACAGAACCAAAAAAAGAGTACGATCTTTCCTAGTGGAGAGATTCTCGATTAAGGGAGAATCGAAAAATGAGAAGAGAACTATCGGGTGAGTCGAATCATCCCCTAAAGAGAAATTTAATGCAGTATACAGGTAGTGGTCACAACGGAAGGTCGCGCCGATCGGGTCAGTACAAAAAGTGCCGTCCAACGTACGGACGTATTACGTTGCTGTCGAAAAGTTTATATACAATCGTTGAATACCTGTCGGCCGGTCCTTATACATCATTGTGCTAATCGTTGATAATTCGTTCAATTCGTGGTCAAAGCTTCACGTAACTAATCAAGTCTCTCAATGTTCAACCGTATTCCGATTTCCCTTCGGTCATTTTCGTTGCCGTGATATAGACGTATTTAGAGCTTGGAATACGTCCGCGACACTGCGATCAGTGTGTGTTCAGAATAAACTCTATGGGGGCACTAAGTCGTGGCACCGGCATGGGTGCGAGTTCTACTTCGTCCCACTAACAATCCGCAGTTCGGACAAGGTACCGCCAAACCGAATCGACACTAAATGTTCCACCGAAGGAAAACCAAAACACCGTCCACCAACTTGTGCAAAACTGCGCGACAAATAGTAATTAAAAAACGAGAATAGTATATTGTTTGTAATTGATTTTTATTTTATTTCACTTTCATTGAGAGGAATTAAAATACAGTTAGAGATTTGAATTAAACACTGGCAGTTACACTATACTGTTTAATGAATTATTACACATAGTTTTATATGCTAAACTTATTTCAAACACCGTGGTTTGAGACTGTTAGATTTTGGAACGCGATACGTATTGGACACACTTAAAACACGACTTTAGGGTGTATACGCCTCCCCGTGCGCGAAACGGGGAGCGGGAGTGACGGCCACGACCAACACGGCCGGCGGATGTAATTGGACTCAACGATATTCAATCGTTTGGGGTGAAGATCGTTGGTAGTACACATGGATGTGTGTACATGGGTACTTTCATGGGACACGGATCTAAACAAAGAAGGGGCAAATGTGCATCCATGAGAAGTGAATTCGGCTACGCAAACAAGCCGAATCTCATTGGATGCTACTTGGGTTTGTCTTTGCTTATACTGCTGCTGATGAGAAGCAGATCCCGAAATATGAAAAGACAAAGGGAACGTTTGGGTCTTTGTCTGAGATGTGCATTGCTGCTAAATAAATAGGCGGCAGTACGATGTGGAAATGTGCTAATGGGTTTTAGCTAGATTACCGTGAATTGGTGTTTATTGCATCGTTGCCAGGGGTAAGTATACCATACCTATTTGCATTTGCTTATGCCGTAGGATTTAATTGGTGCAAAGAGATGCGATATGCGTATATTTGTTTTGGTTTCTTGGGTGTAGGTCGCCAGCCAATGTGTATGTATGGTGATTGTGGTGTATGGTGGTGTATGGTCCCTGTTATGATGGTTACATTATATGTAAATCAAATCCTCTTGTTTTCAGGAATTCGTCTAGGGGGAAATGCACTTGGTGAGATTGGGATTCCTGATAAGATAGGAAAAGATTCTTACGGGAATTGTATGCGAAGAAATGCATGAAAGGTAAGAATTCTTTTACATGTACTTTTAGGTTATATAAATTGGGTCTATTTGATGCGTGAAGCATTTAAGGTGCTAATGCGATTGCATTAGCGAAATTATGAGATTGGGTGAAAGTTATGGGGTTTTTTTTAAGAAAGCGAACCATTGGGTTTGGCGGAACCGCCACAACTCTATAACCTGTGTCCAGAATTAACTCTATAACTTGTGCGTGCAGAGTGGAATTTCGGGTCGAGTCAATTTGTAACATATAACCTGACTATTGTTTGTTAAAAGAAAAAAAAAGAGAAATAAAGTAAGTACCTAAAAGAAAAGCTTGTGTTATTCTTGTGGGGACTTGTGTCGTGTGTTTTAGAGAAGCGTTTAAAGTGTTCGGCGGAACACTTCCGCACGTCGGACAACCAGGAACAATAAAAACCAAGTCCGCCAAAGCACTCCAAAAATAAATAGCAAGAGCGATGAAGGGAAATTCGCAGACTTATAAGGATCTCGTGGGCAAGATAGCCTTATTTAAAATCATGTACAACTTTTCTTCCGCCGTTTTTTTTTCCGAAATTCGAGGCTTTATTGTTAAAAACTGGTTATACATTTATGATTCAAAGTATTGTCCATCGCTGGCCACTACTTTCTCCCATCTTTCGGGCAGCATACGAATCCCGCGTTGAAAAAACTGGTAATCTTTTGAATCGATCCACGAATCGATCCAATTTTTTACTTCTTCATAAGACCAGAAGTGCTGGTCAGCCAGGCCATGTGCCATTGATCGAAACAAGTGATAGTCCGAGGGGGCAACGTCTGGAGAATACGGCGGGTGGGGTAGGACTTCCCATTTCAAAGTTTCCAAGTATGTCTTGACCACTTTCGCAACATGGGGTCGAGCATTGTCATGCTGTAAAATCACTTTATCATGTCTCTCGTTGTATTGCGGCAGTTTGTCGTTCAATGCTCGGCTCAAACGCATTAATTGCGTTCGATAACAATCGCCTGTGATTGTTTCAGTCGGTTTTAACAACTCATAATACACTACGCCGAGCCGGTCCCACCAAATACTGAGCATGACCTTGGAACCGTGGATATTCGGTTTGGCCGTCGACGTGGAAGCGTGGCCGGGATATCCCCATGATTTTCTGCGCTTGGGATTATCGTAATGAACCCATTTTTCGTCCCCAGTCACAATGCGATGCAGAAATCCCTTCCGTCTTTGCCTTGCAAGCAGCTGTTCACAAACACACAAACGCCGTTCAACATCTCTCGGCTTGAACTCGAACGGCACCCAATTTCCTTGTTTCTGAATCATTCCCATGACTTTCAGGCATTTTGAAATGGCTTGTTACGCACTCCCAATGATCCTGTCAATTCTTGTTGCGTTTGACACGAGTCATGATCAAGTAATGCCTCCAATTCTGCATCTTCGAAAACCTTCTCTCTTCCACCGCCTTACTGGTCTTCGACGTTAAAATCGCCGTTCTTGAAGCGTTGAAACCACTCTCGGCACGTTCTTTTACTAATAGCGGCCTCACCGTAGGTATTTGAGAGCATTCGATGAGCCTCAGCCGCAGATTTCTTCATATTAAAGCAGAAAATTAAAACCTCCCGCAAATGACGAGAATTTGGCTCGTAAGCTGAGATGTTTAATCAAGAATAACTTTCTGACGCAGACACAAATCGACTAATATTTCGATGGCGTTATGTTTACAAATACCTAAGCTTATTGTATGACATCTATGATGTATTTATTTTCCTAATCAAACCCCGCCCCCAAGCTTTTAAGAAGGTAAGTATAGTAGATTCTTGGGGATCCGCTAGAATGCCTCAATAAATAAGCTTTAATTGGGAAATTCTACACTGAGTGACCCCGACCAGATAGTGAAAACGCTAGGTCCGCACGTTGAAGCTATTTACCGATCCCAGCTTCAGAATTATGATCCAGGTCTAAGAAATTGTATGGAAATGATGGTCGCTGAATTCGTCGAGCTAAAAACTGAACATTTAGTAGAATTCGATACAAAAACCTCTACCTTAAGTCCAGAGTCTCCCCAAGGTTACGCCAGCAAAGAGGAAGTTGTCTCTATTATTAAAAGTTTTAAGCGCAAGAAACTGTCAGCCCCGGTCGACCCGGCAAATTGCATAATAAAGAGTCTCTCCGTTCCGCCAATTAATACATGACAATATAATTCAGCCACTGCCTCAACAACAGCAAAATAATCCCTGTATTCAAAAAGAAAAGGAGCGACGAGATACCTAACCCATTCACGACTGTCTAACCTAGGGGAAATTCGGAGAAAAATGTTTTCTTCAGAAATGGACAGATGGAATCGAAGTTATACTAGACTTCCAATTTGGCTTCCGGAAAGGATCATATTATAAACAAATGTTACCTGTTTTTATGAGTCTGTTTAACGGGGGAACCTCATGTAAATTGCCTGTTTTTCAGGAATCTTTTTTGAAAAATGTAATGCGTAGATTAATTTGCAATTTAAGGCAATTTATTTACGTTATAATATTTAAAGAAAATATTTTTTAAGACTAATCGTTAACAATAAAACGGTGCAATGGCGGCTTGAAAACAGCGTCTCGAAAATGCGCCGTGCAGCATACAGGTCACAAAAATGATCTGAAACAAAAAATACAAAATGGGTTCTTTAGTTTATGCAAAAACGCTCAGCATAACGTTCCCCTTTTATTAAAATTTGGAACTTCCAAAGGAAAATCAAAGGTAAGGTGACACAATGCTTTAATTGTCAAATGTTTGGACATGGTGAGAGAAATTGTCACATAAAAACATATTGTGCTACTTGCGCTGGTTCACACAAAACAAGCGAATGTAATAACGCTTCGGTAAATAAATGTGCCAACTGCAACGGCAATCATAAAGCTACTGACGTCACATGCACCAGTAGATCTAAATACTTAGAAATAAAAGAAAGATCATCTGGAAGATCCAAGATCCATCCAAGAACTCATTTCGCTGCATCAACTCAAATTTCAAATCATCAAGCTTGCCAAAAACCGATTTCGTTTGCCTCTATGAGTGATTTTCCTACGCTTCCACAGCCACAGCGACGACTGGGACTAACCAATGCTCCGAGCAAAAGCTTTCCAAATTCAAGCCCGCAAATTCAAAGTTTACCACCAACAATTAATGCATGGGAAAATGAGTCACGCGGCGCTTCTTCATCAAACAATAACAATAATTTACCCAACAACAATTCAGCACTCTTCACAATCGAGGAACTAAATTCCTTGTGCATGGAAATGATCTCAAATTTATCAGTTTGTAAAACGAAAATAGAACAATTTAATGTGATCGCGCATTTAGCCACTAAGTTTTTATACACTAATAATGTTAAGTAAAATGGCAGATACACATATAAAAATAATTACTTGGAATGCTAAAGGCATACGTAATAAATTTCATGAATTTTTAAACTTTTTAAATAGCTATAAAGTTGATGTTGCTCTAGTAACAGAAACTTGGCTTAATTTTGGTATAAGACTCCCATCATCTGACTTTAACTGCTATCGCATTGATAGAGTAGACCAAAGGGGTGGGGGAGTGGCGATTCTTATCAGGAAGTCAATTCAACATTCGCTTTTACCTGTAATTCCAAGTAGGCTTGTGGAGAATGTAGGTGTAATGATTAAGTTAAGAAACCATAAGACAGTAAAAATCTATTCTATTTATTTCCCTGGTGGATCTTCGTCGGATATTAAAAGAAAATGGCTCAAGCAAGATTTAAAAAAGTTATTCACAATGAATGGTGAATTTCTATTAGGTGGTGATTTTAACTGCCGGCATAGAGATTGAGGGTGTGTAAGAGCAAATGCTTGGGGCAATATATTGGCTGCCCTTCCATTGGCACTACCAATTAATATTTTTTATCCACCTTGTCCAACTTATTTTCCCGCAGGTTCTCGTGGCATCCCCTCTGTCCTTGACTTGTTTGTGTCAAATGTCCCTGGTCTTATAACAGAACCCGTTTCGTTAAGTGCTCTCAGTTCAGATCATAATCCTGTTTTTTGTAACCTTTCTTGGTTGGGTGAAAGAAAGATTCAATATTTCCTGGACATGAAGAATGCTAATTGGAATTCATTCAAATCAAAGATTAAAATGAGCCTTCAAAATAGTACTACAAATCTTGAAAGAGTGTCTTGTAAAGATGATGTTGACCTTATTGTACAAAACTTTACACAAGCTATAATTTCTTCGGTTGATGAAAGTATTCCCAAAAGAGTAAAAAAAGATATTTTTAAAAAACTTCCAATCCATATCTTAGAGCTTATTAAAGTGAGAAACATTCATCGAAGAAACTGGCAGAATTACCGTCAGCCCTTTTCTCGATCAATGGTTTCCCATTTTAATGAGCGCATTACTGACCAGATACAAATCCATCGTAATAGAGAATGGAACAAAAAACTGAGCGTTATGGATAAAAATGCTAAACCGTTCTGGAATGTAGTGAAGTTAATCAAGAATAAAAACCGTAAAATACCATTTCTGAAGGATTCTTCTACTACTCTTTTTTCAGGTTTTGAACAAGCAAACCTATTTGGAACAAGTTTTTCAAAAAATCACTTGGTCTCTCAGCATTTGGGTGAATTTGAAACTAATGAACTTGTCGGTGGGCTTGTGGGTAGGAAGTATGTGCACCGGCGTACGGCGCTGATTAACTTCCTCCTCCATCATAATTACTAATAGTTCCGCAAATGTTCCGCCAAGCACTAGGAAAACTGTTCACCGAAAGAAACGAATGTTGGGGGATTACCTTTCTTTTTGAAAACGTTTTATTGGGCAGCAGCACAGGAAACACGCTTTAGCAATGAAATGCGTCTAGTTTTGAATTTAATTTACTTTTAAATTTTGAAAATCAAACAGTTAATGAAATTTATGACTTGTTTATTGTTTGTCTTTTACATTTTTGTATAATTTATACGTTTTCACAAAAGCTATTGAACACTTCGTATAAACTTATGGATATTGTTTTATCAAAGAGACTATTGTATACCGATTTTTTTGCCGCACTATATGTTTTCAATAATAAACAATTTGGGATCAATAAATTTACGTTATTTCATAGATTCACGGATAAATTTACGTGGAAAAATAAACTAAAACTTCCTAGCGTTGCAAAATAAAACACACACGACTCCGGGATATATTCGAGTGTTACTGTTTAGGCTTCTCCGCTGGAGGCGCGGAGAGCGGGAGTGACCCGTGCGACCAGCGTGGTCGACGGATGGAATCAGACTCCAACGATCGTCATCTCATGCAGAGATGATTTCGCTAAGGAAAAGAATGAAGAGAGAAAAAAACTCTTCTCTTAAGGGTGTGAATATATCCTTGCCAAGGATATGTTTTATCTCCCACAAGTGTAACGTAGAGTCTCTCTTATGGGAACAAGAAAACCAGATCTCGTAATAAAGGTCATGGTGGTATGTGTGGGATCGTTCAGATAGATGCGATTCACACGTGCAGTGGAACGACGAAACAGGCAGGCGGCAAAGACAATAGGGAAAAATGACCAAATGCCCGTTGGTAATGCGGGTCATTGTTTACACGATGCCTCGTCGCTATTTTCGACGTTAGGAGAAAAAGGTGCTAAAAGCAAATTGAATGTTTATGGCATCTCTGGCTGCAATAGAAACCGGGTTCATATTTGCATTAGGAAATGCTGGAGAATTTGGTTTCAGCGTCTATTGCGCTAATTATATGCAGCTGCTTGGGTTGTTTGTTGCTAAGACAAACAAAAAAGGTTGCCAGGCAATGTATATGAAAAGGTATATGGCGCGTCTGGGAAAATAGACGGCGCGATATTTATGGTATTTGTCTGGTACCGAATTGGTTCAGAATACCAAATAAGCAAACAAAGAAATCTTATGAAATGTTGTACTTCTGGTTTCGGGGAGTGTGTGTCTTAATCCTTAAAAGGACTAAGAGATCTCTTATAAAAGTTCCCGAAAACCTGTCGCACAACAGGGTTCGTTTGCCGTGCTTCCTTTGAGTCCAAAGGGAAGAACAACGTCCCTAGATATGGGTCGAATGTCCTTTTCTTCTTTTGGTCTTCCAGGCCAGGTGAAATGAAAAACCGGGTGTTTTAGTTTTCAGATTTTATTTCTCCTCCCACTGGGGTATCTCCTCCAGGGACAAGATACGAATTTAAACTGCGGCCCGGAGATCACGAAACCATTCCTTTATAAAGGAAAAGGAATCGAAAATTGTATCTCAAAGATACACATTTTCGTGCAACAATCTCGATCTTTTGGATATTTCGAGCGAGATGTTGTGTTTACACAAGATAAGAAATCAATTTCTTGAATTCTTACGAAACCATTACGCAGATGTGTGAATGTATCTGCTTTTGAGTTTTTGTTTGTTCAACTCAATGGAATTTTTAGGATAGAGATAACAATCTCTGAATTTTGGATTTGGGTGATGCTGTGGAGCAAATATAGAACAATAAACGAATATTGGATTCGTTTATTGTGAATTTTAATTTTAATTTTGATTCTGGATTTAATTATGCCGTGGGGGCAAATGTTATGCGATAAACGAATGTTTGATTCGTTTATTGCGAATTTTGGATAATGTTTGGGTTTTTTCAGGTTTTGGGTTTTAGGGATTAGGAATGGGAGAAAAAGATGGTAGGGCTTTTTGGAGCACTACATCCTCCCCTCCTTGAAAAAAAGAAAATTGATCTTTATGAGATTAATTTTCTGGAAAATGGTGTGATTGGGAATAAGGATGATGGTATCGTGATTCCGTTACATGTGCCTGATATTTTCTAACATAGTAGCTTTATGTATACAATATTTATTATAAGTGTGTAATTTTTGTTCTTTGTTTTTTTTCTTAATATTTATGTATTCGTATTTATGGTCGTGTATCCAAGTTTCCACAATGGTTATTTATATAATAAAAATATTTTCTTTTGAAATTTGTACAAATATAATTTTGTTTTTAAGGTTTGAATTTTCTTAGTATAGGTGTGTTTAACAGTAATTGTTGGTTATCCAAAATAAAGTTTTCTTATATAAAGTATTTTATTTTGAGTTAAGGGTATATTCATTTAGTTTGGTTTTGGTTATATGTACAATAGACATTTGGTTTTAAAATTTCATATAATTTGTTTTTTTTTTCATGTTGGTTAAACATTGTATTAGAAGGAAACTTGGTTCTAAAAATTTTCGTTTTGATTTAAAGTAAATATTGTCTTATTTTCTGCGTGTAAGGTTAATTGTAGAATGTTTTATAATTACATAAGTATTTGAATTCATTATATTAAATTTAACTTTGGGTGATTTTTTTTTTGTTTTATATTTTTATAAAGTACTATTTGTAAAAAGATACATAGATAAGTAAGGTTTTTATGGTTTATTCTTACAATTTGTATATTACATAGAATTTTCATTGTTTATATACTCGTATAAATTTTCATTATTTACATATATTATTTTTGTTCTTCTTTTTTTCATTGTCCTTATTAGTCGGGCGTTTATTTATTTATATAATTTTTTCCATGTATTTGGACGTACAATTTAATTCTATAACTTTTCCTTTTTTTTTGTTATATACAAATTTTCTTACTTTCTTAGTATTTTCTTAGTTGAAAACTGTTTTGTATTTATATAAATATTAGAAGTTCTTATTTTAACACTGTTTTGTAAGTTTTGTTTTTGTATTTTCGTTTTTTTTCATATATATATATAATGTGTTTTTTCTTATAATTTAAGATTATTTATTATTATTACAAAATTTTGTTGTTGTTTATTTATTTAAGTTAGTGGTGGTTATTTAAAACATGATATAAACTTATTTTATTAAGTGCGTTAATATTTGTTTTTATCTATATATTTATTTTTGTTTTGTTTGTTTTTTTTTCTCTTTTTTTTTTATTAAAAGTGTTGTATACTATTTACAAAATTATTTTATTCGTATACAATTATTTGAAGTGGAAATTTTTGAAGCAAATTTTAAATACATTGTCGTAGTGTTATTTTTTGACTTTATTTTTTTTTTTTTGTAAGTTTATCTATACATATATGCATTTATTTATTTCTCTTTTCTTTTTTTTTAAGGTTATCTATACATATATACATTTTTTCTTCAACTTTTATTTTTCTTTGGAGTTTCCTATTCGTGATTGCCTAATCCACAAATAGTTTTATATTATTGTTGTGGACTATTCGAGTTCCTTTTCCTATTTTGAGGATTGAATTTTCTTCGGATAGGATCTTTACAATTTCATAGGGGCCTTTCCACAGGGAGGTTAGTTTGTTAGGTCTTGAGTGATTCTTTAATAGAACCTTGTCGCCAACATTAAATTTCTTACGGCCTACTTTTTGGTCGTAGTATGCCTTAGATTTTTGTTTTTCCTCTATCAGTATTCCCTTAGCTGTACGATAACCATGTTGTAATCGCATTTTTAATTCATTTGCGTAATGGTCGTAGTTATAAGTGCTTTCGGGGTTTTGTCTGAGAGAACTGGGTATTTCGGCTGGGAAACCATATAGTAATTCATGCGGCGTGTAGCCTGTATTACTGTGGGGTGTAGTATTGTACACAAACATTGCGTAAGGTATCCAGGTGTCCCAAGTGAGAGGACCCTGGTTTACATAGTGGCGGAGGTATTCCACCAGAGTTCTATGGCTCCGTTCTAGTGCTCCATTCGTTTGTGGATGGTAGGGTGCTGTGTTTAGTTTTCTCATTTTAAGTAAGGAACAAATGTCCTTAAAAAGTGCGCTGAGAAAATTTGCACCTCGGTCAGTTAATAGAGAAGATGGCATGCCGTGCTGGCAGACGATATTTTCAACGAAAATCCTGGCCACGTCCTTGGTTTCGGCGCTGGCCAGTGCGTAAGCTCCTGAAAACTTAGTCAAATCGTCTTGAAACGTTAGTAGGTATTTATTTCCATTATAGCTGACTGGTAATGGTCCTACTATATCTAAAGCAATTCTTTCGAAAGGTTTTGAGCTTGTTGTGGTTATCTTCATAGGAATTCTAGGATTCCTTCCACTTTTGTTTATCTGGCAGGAAGCACATTTTCGAATATACGCCGCGACGTCAGCGGTCATTGTGCGCCAGTAATATTTTTGCTTCAATCTATTGATTGTTCGGGTGGCTCCTTGGTGTCCTCCGAAAGGTGAGTTGTGGTATTCCGCGAGTAACTTTTGTATTTCGTTAGGATCTGTTAAAAGCTTCTTTTTATTGGAGAAAACGTACATTGTCACGTTGAGGTGAGCAAAAGTTTCTTTTAGCAAGTTATTAAGTGCTACTTTTGATTCGTTTTCTATGAAGGGCACTAAAATTCCAATGGAATTGAAATTCCGGTCTTCGCAAATCTTCTTCAGATCAATAAGGGAACTCTTAGCGGTTTCCTGGTCGCTTAGGTTTCTGAAAGGCAATGGCAATGTGATGGCGCATAACCCATCTTGCTCATGAAACGTAATTTTACCTACGTCTGGCTTGGTGAAGTTTGGGATTCTTCCTGCCAGGTTTTCTTCCTCAGCAGAGTCTATCAATGGGAGGATTATGATACGTAGTCCAAGTTTTTTCTTGATATAGATGGACCCTGTTTGTTCTTGCCATACAAGATTGGTAGTATCTTTGTATGATTGTGCAGCCACATCTTCTTCGAGTTTGGCTTTACTTCGTGTGGTGACGAGGATATTATTTTTAATGGGATTGACTGGGGTAGTCGTTGTTATACGGCTGAGAGCATCAGCATTTGCATTTTGCTTTCCTTTTGTATGGACGATTGTGTACTCATACTCTTCGAGTAGAATTCTCCATCGCATAAGTCTGGATGTAGGATCCTTTCGTCCTATAAGCCACTGTAGAGAGCTATGGTCAGTGACTATAGTAAATTTTCGTCCGTAAACGTATGGTCGGAACTGGGCTAGTGCAAAAACGATTGCCAATAATTCCTTTTCGGATGTTGTATATCGAGTTTCTGCGTCGTTTAAAGTTCGGCTAGCGAAAGCAATAGGTTTATCTTGTCCTATTGTACCTTGAGATAGGACTGCTCCTAACGCAACATTGCTAGCATCCGTAGTTATTATAAACTCCCGGTTAAAGTCTGGATAAGCCAGTATTGGTGGGGTAATAACCTTTCTTTTTAGAGTTGTGAATGCCTCGTCACAAAAGGCATCCCAATAAAATGGAACATTCTTCCTAAGTAATTTGCTTAAAGGTTTTGCCAGTTCGGCGAAATTAGGGATAAATTTTCTATAGTAGCCTACAAAACCGAGAAAAGATTTTACATCTTTTTGTTTCTTGGGCGTTGGAAACGTTTTCACCGCTTTAGTTTTTTCTGGATCTGGTTTTATACCTTCCTTTGAAATAACATGCCCTAAGTAGGTGAGCTCCTTCCTTATGAAGTGACACTTTTCTGGTTGTATTTTCAGATTGTGCCTTTGTAATCGCTCGAAAATTCTGGTAAGTCGGGAATTGTGATCGTTCAGATCGTATCCGTAAATTACAATATCATCTACATAGACGAAACATTCTATTCCTTGGAGACCCATGAGTACATTATTCATAAGCCTTTGGAATGTGGCGGGTGCGTTTTTAAGTCCGAAGGGCATTCGATTATATTCGTAATGTCCGAAGGGTGTGCTAAACGCTGTTTTTGCCTTGTCTCTATTGTCCATGCGTATTTGGTGGAAACCATTTGCTAAGTCTAAAGTGCTAAAATACTTAGCTTTTCCCAGCTGGTCCAAAATATCCGTAATATTGGGCAATGGATATGCATCTCCGACTGTTATTTTATTTAAGGCTCTAAAGTCGACAACCACTCTCCACCGTTTTGTCCCATCAGGTCCGGCCTTCTTGGGTACTAGTAAGAGAGGGGAATTCCAAGGACTGAAACTTGGTTGTACCACGCCATCCTGAAGCATTTCGTTCACTTGTTTGTGGATTTCTTGCTTCGAGCTATCTGGGAGGCGATATGGTCTTATGTAAAGTGGGGGCTTTCCTTCTTCAGTGATGATCTGATGCTCTATGGCGTCAGTGTGTGTGAGATGGTCGCCCTCTAAGTAAAAGAGATCGTTAAATCTGCGGCAGATGTCTAGGATAGATATCCTTTCCTCCTGGTTACAATGACGCAACTCTAGGAGTGATTCTAGCCGTTCAAGCCTATTTTTTAGAAAGTTCTTAGTTTCATCCGCCTGTAACACATTGTAGTCATCCAGATCTTCCCATTCGACTTCTATGTCGTTGGTGCTTACTTCTTGATCGGTGTCTAATGTGTTCATTAGTAATACCTTTATTTTGTTTTCCTGTGGTGTTGTCAAGCTATTACCCAGATATATCCCTGGCATGATCTCGGATTTTGTTATTATCAGTTCTTGACTAAGTTTTCCTTTAAATGGAATCTCCATTATTTGTTGAGATCGTGAATGCAATTTTATGAGATCGATTTTGGCATTTCGTTTTAAATTTACTGGGGATATTGGAGTTTCAGGTTCATGTTTTCCTGAACTCAGTTTTTCAGCAGTTTCCTTAACTTTTTCGTTACCACAAACTTTATTTAAATGGGGAGAGGAAGATTCAAGGGTGGTTGATTTCGTTGTGTTTGTCACAGCATCAGATCCGGCCCGTAGACAAACGGATTCGGATGTTGACTCACGAACGGTGTTATCCAATTTTTCAAGAATGCCTGTATTATCCGTGGAAGACACCTCGTAAGGCGTGACATTCTGAATATTTTCCTTGACCTCATTTTTGTTCCCTAAAGGCTGCTCGAGTTCTACCATAGTTCTCTTCTTTACAGCGAATTTAAGGAATCCCTTTTCAAAGTTAATGTGGCACTGGTGCTTCGTAAGGAAATCGCTTCCCAGTATGCCATCGTGTTGGAAGTCTACGTTGCTTCCCACTACAAATAGATTATGCTTAAAGGGTATGGAGTGCCTATCAGTTCTGAATTCGAACTCCCCCAATACCTTTCCGCATGTGCTGACCGTTTTCCCAGCAATGGTGGATATAGTCACTGGGTCTGAATTGTCTACAGATTGTTCAATATAAAGATTATCTAATTTGATCAGGCTGATGTCGGCGCCTGTATCGATAAGGAAAGTCGAGTATTGTTTATACGATGGATTAAATTTTACACGTATTACTGGCTCCTTAAATTCAGGGCAGAAAAATACGCGCATTTGAAAATTTACATCGGGATGGGGTGTATATCGGCGATTGTCTGAACTCGAGAAGGATTGCCGTTGCTCGCTGCCCGAGTGAGTTCGTTTCCCTGTTGTGAATTGGATACCCTGTTAATATTTTGATTTTGTCGGGTATTTCGATTTTCAATGCGGGGCGAGTTTGTTATTGTCCTATTTTGAGATTGATTGGGCTGAGTTCTGAAAGGATTTCGACTCGTTGAAGGTTGGTCCTGGTTTCGCATATGAGCTAACCTGGTTCTGCACTCTGCCTGAGTGTGATTATACTTCCGACAGTATGTGCATTGGAGACGTTCAACCTCTGTCTTAATGCGTTGGGGGACGAAATTTGGAAAATTTGTGTTGCGATAACAAGTCGCAGAAGTATGTCCCCTCTTGTTGCATGTTTGGCAAACAATTAGTTGGTTTCTCCTAAAATTGTTAGTGGAAGTTTGCATTGAGTTATCGCTGTTCAATCTTTGAGATTGTTCCAAAGCGTAGCTAATGGCCGCTTTGAGATTTGAAGCCCTATGTGCTTTTACTAAGATTTTGAGGCTGGAATTTCGTATCCCATCCTCAAACGTATTCAACGCGAGTCTCTGATTTTCAGCCAGAAGATAAGTTCTGACTGCAGGATCAGATGAATTAGCGTATGTGGCGCTGTCCAATTCATGCAGGTGATGTGTGAGTCTATTTGAAAATTCCTTCACACCCTCCTTGCTATCCTGTTTTGTTGCCACCAAATTATTTTGGGCAGCAGACCTAGAGATGAGAGGTTTAAATTCTCCCTCTAATTCTGAAACAAGATCTTCCCAGGTAGAAATGATTTTATGCCGGATACAATCACGCGCCGGTCCCTGCAATCTGGTTTTGACCACCCTTAGAATAAAGGACTTCTGGTTGTCATCTTGTGCTTGTGAGAACAAAATGTCTCCACAAGAGATGAAACCCTCTAATTCGTCAGGATGACCGTTAAATACCGGCACAAGTCCCAGTATGTCGCTTAATCCGAATCCGTAGTTCATTCTAGAACTTTGTTCGTGTATTTCCGTACGTAACGTTTCCGACGTTTCGTCCTCGCGATTTTGTATGAGCTCGGGCTCAGGTCTCTGCGAACGCGTACCCGGTTTATTTTTGTCGCTCACGACATATTTGTGAAACAGACCTTCCCAAATGATGGTGAAAAGGGGTAGAGAACCAAGAGATGAGATCTTCATTATTGTTGGGTAAGATGGCCAAGAGAAAAGACAAGACCAACGACAAGAGAAATGTCTTCAAAAATTTTTTGTATTGATCCTATTAGAAAGCCTTTGTTCTACTTAAGGTGAGAGAATCCACCCTTTCGCCCTATGGAAAAAGTGTCTAAATTTAAAATGGATTTTCGAAGAGCCACAGATGAGTCAAAGGAAAAGATTCAACCCAAAGAAAATTTTCCAAACTAGACGCTAAGGACAAGGACCAAGAATTTAAATTTTGTTCGTTATTGTTTTAGCTTGTCACGTAAGAAAAATCTTCCCAAAAGAAAATGTATGTATATATGTTTATGTGTATAATTAATTAAAATATATATCAAAAAATAAATAATAAAACCAAATTTGTAGTTAATTTTTGTGTGGGGGGTTTTTTATTTTGTCCCCTTTTGAAGAATAAAATTGTTGATATTTTTGAAAAATAAATGTGTATATGTATATGTTTATAAAAATTAAAAATGGTTTTATAAGTTTATTAAAAATGTTTTCTATACGTTGAAATAGTTTTGGAAAATATATGCATATTGTCTATGTGTAAAAATTTGATAAAATGATCGAATAAATTTATTTGTAACAAGATATATTGAAATTTTGCCTAGAAAAAAAAAAATTCTATAGTTCACTTGATTGATTTTGTATTATTCTTTTATCCCATTATGGCACTTGTGTGGATATTTGTATTTTTGTGGTGTATATTCTCATTAGAAGAGAAGGAGAAAAAAAAATATATATAAAAGATCAAATTTCATTTAAATCCACAAATCAAAATTTAGGGGGTTTTCTTGATCCCCATGTGAAAAGAAAATTTTTATTTCAAATTACGGAAAAGTATTTAAAAAGAAAGACAAATAACAAAATTTAACTTGTTCTTGGCATCCCCTTTCAATTTACAAATTTTCAAAATTAAAAGGAATTTATTTTGGGGAGCCAATCACTTATTACCGGAATCGTATGATTAAATTTTTTTTCACTTTTCACTTTACTATAATAAAATTTCGTACCTGTGATTTCTAGCTGCAGATTTGTTGGGTGTCCTGTTGTTTGTCGTCACTAGCTGCTTGGTCCTGGTGTTGCCGCTGCATCAGGAATCCCGGTCTATCCTTGGCTGCTCGTTGTTATTTTTCACACTGTTACCTCTCCTCGGTGTATGCCCCAGAGGAACGCTTTTACCACTTTAGAATATTTAAAATTTACTATTTTGTAACTATTGCCGGTGTTTAGCCCCGGGCACGCTGTTTTTATCGGAATTAATTTTCCTGTTGGTAGCGGGATCTATAGATATCCCACTCGTGTATTCTCCCTCTGGTAGGGGATGTTTGGACCAGTCTAATCCACTGCCTAGTTCGTATTTTATTGGTAGGGGATGTTGGGATCCCAAACCGCTGCCACCATAATTTTTTTGTTGTACTTCTGGTTTCGGGGAGTGTGTGTCTTAATCCTTAAAAGGACTAAGAGATCTCTTATAAAAGTTCCCGAAAACCTGTCGCACAACAGGGTTCGTTTGCCGTGCTTCCTTTGAGTCCAAAGGGAAGAACAACGTCCCTAGATATGGGTCGAATGTCCTTTTCTTCTTTTGGTCTTCCAGGCCAGGTGAAATGAAAAACCGGGTGTTTTAGTTTTCAGATTTTATTTCTCCTCCCACTGGGGTATCTCCTCCAGGGACAAGATACGAATTTAAACTGCGGCCCGGAGATCACGAAACCATTCCTTTATAAAGGAAAAGGAATCGAAAATTGTATCTCAAAGATACACATTTTCGTGCAACAATCTCGATCTTTTGGATATTTCGAGCGAGATGTTGTGTTTACACAAGATAAGAAATCAATTTCTTGAATTCTTACGAAACCATTACGCAGATGTGTGAATGTATCTGCTTTTGAGTTTTTGTTTGTTCAACTCAATGGAATTTTTAGGATAGAGATAACAATCTCTGAATTTTGGATTTGGGTGATGCTGTGGAGCAAATATAGAACAATAAACGAATATTGGATTCGTTTATTGTGAATTTTAATTTTAATTTTGATTCTGGATTTAATTATGCCGTGGGGGCAAATGTTATGCGATAAACGAATGTTTGATTCGTTTATTGCGAATTTTGGATAATGTTTGGGTTTTTTCAGGTTTTGGGTTTTAGGGATTAGGAATGGGAGAAAAAGATGGTAGGGCTTTTTGGAGCACTACAGAAAAATTGTATGCGAAGGGATGCATGAAGGTAAGTTTTCTTTATAGGGATTTTAGGGTTATAATAATTGGGTCTGTTTGATGCGTGAAGCATCTAAGATGCTAATGCGAATTGCATTAGCGAAAGCTGGTGCAGACCCGGGTTATGGTTATGGGGGTTTTTTCAGGAAGGCGAGCCGTGGGATCTGGCGGAATCGCCACAGGCTCCTCGATAGTATAGTGGTTAGTATACCAGCCAGTCACGCGGGAGACCGGGGTTCGATTCCCCGTCGGGGAGCCTCTGGCGCAAGACTAATGACCTTGCCCAGAAAAAAACAAATCATTATGGAAAATTTAACAAGCCTCAGGACTTGCTAAATAAGGCCAAGACCGGTTTCCGGTTGTAGTGCCGATGATGATGATGATGAACTTGTCGGTAACAGAATCGAAAGATTCGACACCACAAACGAATTAACTCCTCTAAATGCATTTGTAGAAGAAGAAAACGTAAGAAAAGTAATCAAGTGCTTGCAAACACGAAAAATAGGAGGACTAGACAAAGTTAAGAATGCCTATCTAAAACAATTGCCTCATATTGGAATTAAATACTTAACATTTATAATCAATGCATGCCTTAAATGTCAATACTTTCCTCAATGTTGGAAAAAAGCAATGGTTGTACCTATCCTTAAGGCTGGAAAAGCCCCAGATAAACCTGAAAGTTACAGGCCAATTAGTTTACTTAGCAACATAAGTAAAGTTTTTGAAAAAATCCTGAAACAACATATTTTAAAAGTTGTTTCAGATAAAGATATTTTCCCCGATATCCAATTTGGATTTCGACGCTTTCACAGCACCTCGCAGCAGGTTAAACGAATTTGCAGCCATGTTCTAGACCATCGTTCACGTGGTCAATCAACGGGCATGATATTGTTAGACATTGAAAAAGCTTTTGATTCCGTATGGCACAATGGGATAATATATAAAATGATACAGTTCGACTTTCCTTTGTATTTGTGTAAGGTCGTCCAGAGTTTCTTATCCAATAGATGTTTTCAGGTTCGTGTCAATTGTGATGTTTCTGGATTGATATTTTTTTATTGTGGCGTCCCCCAAGGCTCAGTACTTGGTCCAGCTTTGTACAATATCTACACTTCGGATTTTTCAAATCTACCGCAGTGTGAATCAGCTATCTTCGCTGACGACACTGCAGTATTTGCGTCGCATGAATTTTCTCTCAACGTTGAGACAAATCTAAAGCATGCGATCGAGATACTTGAAAAATATTATATGAAATGGAAAATCAAGCTAAATGTCGGGAAGACACAAGCCATCTTTTTTACACGAAAGAGAAAAGCTTGCTATCTTCCCAGCAGTCAGCTGCAAATAAATGGTACCACGATTGCATGGGAGCAATCCGTAAAGTATCTCGGAGTTCATCTCGATACAAAACTCACATTTAAACAACATATTCAAAGTACTCTTAATAAAATGAGTATTGCTATTAAGATACTTTACCCTTTTATTAATCGCAAGTCTTTACTCACAAATGAAAATAAGATTATTATTCATAAAGTTATTTTCCAAGCTATATTGTTATATGGGAGTCCAGTATGGGGTAACGCTGCAAGGTGCCATTTAAAGAAGTTACAGGTATCACAAAACAAAGTTTTGAAAATGATGCTAGAGCTCCCTTGGCACTATTCAACCTTAAGTCTCCACGGAAGGGCGGATGTTGAATTGATTTCTGAAAGAATTCGTAAACTAGTATATAACTTTAACATCAGCTGTGAAAGTTCTGAAAATCCTCTCATAACCCAGCTGCTTGCTTAATTTGTCATAATTTCATGTAAATATTTACATTTTATATTATTTATTATTGGTTTTTTTTTTTTCGTATTTTCCTTCGATTTATTCTTTTAATTATTAATTATACATATTTTTCTTTTCTTTATCCAAGATAATGTTTCAGTTGTAAGATATAACTTATCAAATCTCTGAATTGTAAAATGTGCGGTCACAGACTTTTTTTGAAAATATTATTACGAAATAAAAGATCTCTCTCTCTCTCACAAATACATTTATACACATAATTAAAATCGAATTATAATATAAACTCCATATTAAAAAGCTGCGCAGCCGTTAAGACTCAACAGCTAAGCTCTCTCTTAGTTAGATTGATTGATTTGTAATTTTTATTATTTATTAATAACAAATAACTAAATATGTGTATATTTTATTGAGATCTTTCCGGCAGAATTGCTCACCTCTTCCTATCCATTGCTTCCAGTGATATAGATTCCTTTTGACATTAATTTTGTGAGTTAATGTCAGCATCACCAAAAAGTCAGCATTTAAATTTCCTGTTGAACCGCAAATCCAAGTTATTGTATCCACTCATCTGCAGGACTCATAGCTTACCCTACGAATGACATAAAGAATGGTATCGGTGTCTGGAAATATATTTACATAACTAGGCCAGCCGGTCGATAGGACACATGAAGCATTTGCTGATTGCCACTTATTCAAGCCGTACACGCTATCTACGTACAATTGAACAAAGTATCTATATAAACGAGGTCTACTCGAAATATCCAATTGGTCATGTGCCGACTCTGCAAGTTGCTCGGAACGCACTCACAGACAACACCATTAAACCAGCACAGGAATTTTGCCTGAAGTATCTGGTATTCATCTATGAAATCAAGTCGGTGAAGGGATACGATATTCCTAGTGACCGACAAAAGGAATAGATTTGGCTGCGTCTATTTTTGATGAGACTACATTCTTGTAATTTCTCTTGGTTGTTCCTTTAATAATTTGTCCGACAGCAAGCATGCTTTTGCTAGCACTTGAACCCCTGGCATAGTGGTAAGATGCCCTTCACAATGAATACGTTGAAATTTCGCATATGACAATTTAAGTATGTCCTTGCCATTCATTTCCACATGGAGAGTGTCTAATTGAAATCCGAGACTTGCATTTTGCATCTGGGCCAAGGGAAAAGCGTCACGTTGGGTTAGCTAGATATTGTTCATAGTCTGTTAAATTGGCAAACTCATTAGGCGAACAGGATGTCGCCCGCAATATTGGCATTTATAGAGAGATGTATGAAAAGATCTATTACAGTGATTGCCGTTGCACGTCCCATCTCTGATGATAAGAAAACCCATTATTTATAGGTATTAGTGTATTGCAACCTAGTTCAAAATCAGGATATCATGGACGATCGAATATGAATTGCTAGAAGAATGTCGGACTTTACATTCCTGCAAGCCAAACACTTGTGAGCATATAACAAGTTGTTTTTATCGCTTACGACACAAGGATTGAAGGATTGCAAGGAGCAGAAGTATAGAAATAGCCTTCATCTTCATCGCTTCAGAATGCTGACGTTCTCCGTCGAAGTTATATATTTCCGTCTTCGGCCCCATTATCCCTATTAAATTTTATAGCAAACTTTAAAGCGTCACTGTGTCGGGTGAGGTAACTTCCTCGTTTCAGGGTTTTGTTGTGTTCTTCTGTTTGGTTTTTTTATTTCTCTGCTTTTTGTTTTGGTTTTTTTCTTCATAGAATTCGTAGATTCCGTAAATGTCCTTTACAGTCGATAAGTCGCCCTCAGAAACTGGCACCGACAATCGGGGAAGATGGTCCTCAACAGCTGAGGTTCTGTTTTCGCCCTTTGTTCCGTTGACTTTTATTTATTTTGTTTTTGTTTCATTGCTATTATTATTATTATTATTATTATTATTATTATTATTATTATTATTATTATTATTATTTTTTGTTTGTTTTGTTTTCCTTGTACAGCTTGTTGCTATACGATGTTGGACTGACTTGTGGGAATTTGTTCCGCGCATGTTACGATCTAAGCACCCAAATATTCGATAGGCTGTAATGAAATGCCTTTGTTGTCAAGCCAACGAAAAGTATTGTACTCGGGTGTCGAATCGTTGGGATGTGGCCGAAATTCCTTGCATAGAACATGGAAAAGTAGAATAGAAAAAACATTAATCTGCAGAACTTGCCACGAGGATCTGAAAAAGAAAACCAATTTCAAAGGATCAAATGAATGGATATCACTGATTAGCTTTAAATGACTGATAGGGTGTGAGAAGATGGGTAATTGTGATCTAAATGTGGGTCGCGGCCTCTGCAGGGAAGTAATGAGATTCTAAACAATTGACTTGCAAATACAATCTCGATGCTTCTGCATCCTAATGTTATCGACATACCAACGGTTACGTTATGGTTACTGATTTGCATCAAGTTCCATGGATTATTTTGTTAATTGATATGAGAAGAACAATTGAAATATATTATATAATAAAACGGAAGTGTTTTATCCTATTGCCGATATCAATTTCTCACTGGGGGCTTAATAAGGAATGAAATGAGTAGAGCTAATGATACGCAATGACACATATCATCATATTGTATTCCTACTATTCAATAAACAAAAACGTTGATATTTGTTAAATCGGACGGATAGAGTCCCACAAAAGGGAAGCTGATAAAATAGTTCCAGCAGTATAGCAAAACTCTTTGTGTCAACTATATGTAGAACAAGTAATTTTTTTTTACGATTCTGCCAGCTGACTACTGTCCTTATGAATAATGTTTTAGTGCAAAGTTGTCTCTTTATCATTCGATGCATCATAAGTTAACATTTTTCTCCGGGGTTTATTTATCGAAGCCAAGAATCTCTAGAAAATTGTGGATGCATTTACAAGCGTATGGCTTGGGCTGAAGAGAGAGGAGCTGCGACGAAAATTTCCTCGCCCACAAACCGACACCAAATGGATTAGGAGTTCAAAAACGTCTTCAGATAAATCGCCAACACGAACAACGGTGATGAAGCCGAACAGCGTTCCAAATAAAAACTTTAAACTGCGGTTTCTGGAATTGCCGCATTCGTACTAATATATGATGGCAGTAATATTTACACGAGTATATATCCAAGTATGGGCTCCTCGATAGTATAGTGGTTAGTATACCCGCCTATCACCCGGGAGACCGGGGTTCGATTCCCCGTCGGGAAGCCTCTGGCGCAAGACTAATGACCTTGCCCAGAAAAAATAAATCATTATGGAAAATTTAACAAGCCTCAGGACTTGCTAAATAAGGCCAAGACCGGTTCCCGGTTGTAGTGCCGATGATGATGATGATATCCAAGTATAAAAGTCCTGCTGGCCATAAAATAAAATGAATTCACAGGAATTCGTCGTTTTCGGTAATATTTCGAAGGAATTCGGGATGAGTCAATGCCGAAATAACCGTAAACGCAGTGCCCCCCAAACCGCGTACAGCAGCCATCACTGAGTGTAAGTGGTAGTCTTGTTATTATAACTGAAATCCGTCCATAAAATGTACTGGGTGTAGTTTTGTTTGTTTGTGATCATTCCACAATCACCCACTACGCGAGAGTACAGTTAAATATAAAGGGGACGCGGTTAGGGGTTATAAAATATTTACTCATAATTACTAAAATAACATAGCCCCATTACAATCTGGTATAGGATACTAAGTACCGAGGTTATAATGTCTCTAGATTTTCAAGCCAAAGGGAAAATGAATTTTATTTTTGAAAAGAAAAGAAACAAAAAACACATAAGTGGGACTTAATGGTCTACAGCTCCGTGAGTTGGCAAGCTGTTTTTACCCAACGCCTCTTGGCGTTTTTTCAAAACAATTTTTCCTATTCCAATCATAACTAAAATTTTAAAATTTCGAAACCAATTTTTTGATTCCGGTAAGTGTATATAGAACAGAATTTACAACGGAACTGTGGCAGTTCCGCCAAACCCCACTGACTACTTACCTAAAGAACCCCCATCCCTACGACCCAATCTTATAAGTTCGCTAATGCTATCGCATTAGCACCTTAAATGCTTCACTCATCAATAGACCAAATTTATTTAACTAAAAGTCCCTGTAAAAGAATTTTTACCTTTCATGCATCTCTTCGCATACAAATTTCCTATAAGAATTCTGGCCTAACTTATCATGAATCCCAAAACCTATTCGGTACCTTCGGTTGCTAGGCAAATTCCAACCTCCCAAACCTGCACCCCAATATCTCCGCAGCAAAGACATTTTCTTCACAGGGATAATAAATGCTTTTAATGCATTACCTGGCCTGCAAAAAAATTTTCCTACAAGGGCATTCATACATGTATCAATGCATCTCTGCATAAGCGACCAAAAACCGAATTTCCAATTAGTGTAGATATTCACACTATAGTTCGATCCTGGCGTCGCCATAGATGCCATGGATAATTGACACAGATGGTATACACAACCGTCATTGTGTATCCATCTAAATTACTTTCCGAAGACTATTGATTCAGCTGCAAGCACTTCTCTCGGAAATACTTCTTTGTTTGAATCTTCAAACAATCACCAATGGCGCGCTTAGCCACCGGATTGGATTCAATAGCATAAACATATGCAAACAAAAGAATGCGATTCGCCCAGTCGGCAGAGAGACGATATACGATCTCTATTGTATACATTATCGCAATACCTTTTAGCGTCTTATGAGGGGCTGCTATTTAGACAGCTGACCCTCATTACCGAACGATGCCTTAGGTCGTTTCCCCTTTGTTCTTTTTCCCTCGGTGTAGGTTCCGTTTATCCTTGGCTAAACGCATCGATAAGCACGGTGATGTGTACGAACACACACGTACACCACCGCGTTCCAAAGATTGCTTTCCATTGGTCACTGGTCAAAGGAAATTTCATTTCCTTTTCATCACACCACCGAACTCACCCCATTAGGGAGTCGGCTCTGCACGAGCCGAATATCGCTGAGTCCAGTTACATCCGCCGACCACGCCGGTCGTGCCGCTCCTGCCCCCCGGTGAGCACGGGAACGCGATAATATACGGAGTCGTTGGCGTAGTAAATTCGAATTCCTCGGTATTGCTTAATTTTTCTAGTGACCCCTGTTTAAATACAATAGCGCAAATGTGTGCACACTTTTGTTTCAATTAACTATTTCCTCCTTCAGCGGCTTCGTATCGTATAGTGTGATTACAAATTAGTTAACTAATAGTGTACACCAAATAAATATTCAAACTCGCTGTAAAATAGTGCAAAAATAAAAAAATGAAGCAATAAACATAAAAGTCCAGTGTGTTACTTTTCTTCTCACCTTTGGTGGACAGTGCGTTTTATTTCTGGTAACTACCATGTGTGTTTATTCTCTCCCTTTACTCCTGATTATGAACAAATGTGGTGGCGTTTCGTTCTTTTGTTCGTGGATAATTGCGGCAGAACTTTCGCTCAGTGGATGATGGAGGAAGGAAGTGAACCAAGTGCCTGTGTCTGGCACATACTTCCCTTCCCCACAGAACCACAAACACCCCTCTATTTTGTTTTTACATCCATTGTGTTTACTTTCGTACTTTGAAAATGTGTTCTTGTTTGATTCGACAGTTATTTTCTACCTTCCGCACCAAATGTAGAAAAATGCAAACTTTTTAATAAATTTAACTGCTAACATCATCATCTGTATATTAAGTTGCTCCACTCTCTTCAACAATGTGGCAGTCATAAGTTACATTAAATTACAGCCTAAGTTAAACTGTGTTTATAAAGATTAACGTCTTTTTTTCCCCAAGCCCGCGCACAAAATCGGATTTTGAAGTATCCTTAAATATCAGAGTGTCGATGTATATTGATTTTAAATGTTAATTACAACGACAAGGAAACACATGACTAGGTAGAGCACTCCACATTCATATGTTTCAGTTAAAAAATGATTCTCTATGTTTTCGGCGTTTGCGACGATAGTGAAGAGCGTGCGATTCGAATCAACGCTAATATGGTTAGAATCACTAAAAAATCGAACCAAGCCTCAACACATTAGACCACTGCCGAACGAGATTGATTGTTATACTCAAGTACACTCAACTGATCTGGAATTGTTATATTAATCGCGTGTGGATCTATTAGAAACGCAAAACTACTTCCACACCAGTAACTTTGTTACGAACAACTTCGTGTGCAAACGACGGACCAGGTAAGTGAGCCAGTTCTCGGTGCGGAAGTTCTGATTGTAGTAGTAAAGTCCTGTTTACGTATGGGAGAGTGTATGTTATGGGTGAAGATCACGTCGCAGTCAGCAGTTGTGGGGCTACCTTCCACAAAATACTTACCCTCGCTCGGCGTAAAGACTTGCTGGTGTACAAGACAGGTCTGCTAGGGTTGAAGTGTGCCCTCCCCTGGCGGCGGCTAGGACTCAGATATGTCCTTCCCCGACGGCAGCTAGGGCTGGAGTAAGTCATTCGTGCTTCCTAAAGTTCGAAAAGTTTGATCGGGAATGTTAGTATGAATATGAGAAACTCGACGTGCTATCATAAGCAAACGAGTGAATTAAGTTGTGGTTATTAGACAAGAGATTTGGTGCAAGGCTAATAACCCTGCCCGGAAAAACAAATTATTATGGAAAATTTAACAAATTTTACTTGCTAAATAAGGCCAAGACCGGATCCCGGTTGTAGTGCCGAGGATGATGATGATGATGATTAGACAAGAGATCATTTATAAAGACAAGAAAAAGAATGGGTGAGAGTACAAAACCCTGGAGAACATCAGCATTAATTTGATGGAAGGCAGATTTGACACCATCAAGAACCACTTGAAAGATAGTCTCTTATCCATCAGATCACATCTCTTGTGGACCTATTGCAACGAAAGTCATATTATCGGTCATTGAGGAGGTCATTTGATTCCAGATATTTCGAATATTAACGGTTGATCAGTGTTTCCATTACCTTGGACAGAAAAAAAGTTATATGATCAGAAGAAAGAGACGAGTTGTCTTCTTTTTTGGGAATCGGTTAAATGTTCGCTGACTTCCACCTACTTGGGAAACGGCCTATAGAATAAGACAAATGGAACAGTTTCCGCAGCGGTTTGACGAGTGAAGAAGAACATATCTTCAAGAGAATTGGCGGTATACAATCCGGGGCAGCGGATTTGTTTCCGGTTAGTTCCTTGAGTGCGCGGGTAACAGTACGCCTTCGAAAATGAATTTTTCATCAGGCAACGTTGACTTCGCCGCAAAGTATTCAAGAAGTAGGTTTGATTTCTCGATTGCACCGGTGACTCGTCTGTCATCGACTATAAGCGATGGAATGGATGAGGAGACCGAGTTTTTGATGTTTTCCAGGAATACCCAGAAGTTTCTACTACCTGTGGGGGACTGTAGTATTTTTTGCCTCACTCTCTGGCCATACAAACACTTTGCGCGTTGAATATGAGTATTACAGTCATTTCTAGCTCTTTTGAATCTTCTCCGGTTTTCCTCAGTATTATTTGATTTATACAACCGGAAGCTCAACTCTTTAGCCTTAATGGCTTCTCGGCACCCGGAATCGAAGCACATATTTCTCTTGGGTTTAATACTCTTTACTCTGTGTGGAATAAAGATTCGGACGCCAATAGAATCATGTCTGTCAATGTGTCCCCTATAGAGTCAACGCCGTTATTGAACAAAAATAACGACTAGTTTAACCTACCAAAAAAGTCGTTCAGACCTTCCCACTTAGTTTCCTTATAGAACCATACTTTCTTTCTTTCTCATTAACGTTACTGCTGGTTAGAGCAAATTTAGCTGACACGACACAGTGGTCTGAAGTGCCCAAGGGCAAAGAAACTTCAATTATGTAAAAAATAATAATAAAACGCTCTTGACGTTTATTTTTTATCCGCGCCAACGCCGTTTTATTATTATTTTTCTACCAAGTAGAATTTGCACCAAGTAGTTTATGCAAATTAGCTAGTTGGCGATTTATTTTCCTTTTACAGGTAGAGAGAGGAAACTTGCGAAAGGGGATTAGTGGATGTTAGGGGGGACTTGGACGCGAGGCTGGTCCGTAACAGTTACTTCTCGCTAGCCTGTTTCACATGGGAAACCCTGTTGGAAGCGTAGGATTCCGCTAGCATAGCATAAGTGATTCGTTGTAATTTAAACCCCCGTGGCATTGAGGAGATTTGATAATGGGGCGAAGCGTGTAAGAAAAGCGGACAAAACAGGGAACGATGGCATAGTTAAGTCTCGAATTTTTGGGGTTCCTATAGGCCAATAAATTGTAATTATAGCTTAATGGCCTCTGCACACCCGGAATCGAACCAGGTACTTTGCTTGGATTTGATACTCTTGTTACATAATTAAACCCCCCTCCCCCGAATCATTAAGCTTATTCGCGTACTTTTTGCCTAAAAGACCAATTCTTTAAATCCGCCAAACCGATTTCCCTACCTGAAATCATCAATGCATCCTGCTGTTTAACAACCCCAAAACATGGGTAGATGAAGCTGTTTCTACATAACGACACAGTTTACTCCTTCTTCAAATTCCTTTTGCAAATTCCAATGCAAAAGTAGATCCCAAGCCAAAGTTCCCATTTAAGAATCAAAAAGTACAGGCAATCCGCTTTGGAATGGTTTCCATCCGCTGAAAAAGTATGCATGGGTATACTTTTCACCCTCTCCATTTCCCCTTCTTGGAACGCACTTCGTACATCCCATTTTGAGAATTATCCAAGCCTCAAAACGAGGTCACGCGGTTATCCTTTGGGCTTTACGGTGCAAGCGAAACCAAATCGACCCCTAACCAGGCTGCTCTTCTTTGTAACTTTCCCAATCTCCCTGGGTTCATTGACTGCTGAGTAAATGCGTGAAAGTTTATTCGCATTTAGTGGGCGGAGAATGGGAAAATTAGGATGAGTATGCGATCGAAAATGGGCGATTAGTATAAAAGGGCGCGAATGGGCAAAGAGATCCTGTTGTTCGTCTAGAGAGTGTGGTATTGAAAGCGTCCGTCGCGCAAGCGTCAGTTGTGTCTAATAAGAAACGAACGTCGCAGAGATTTTGTGTGATTTTCTAAAAAAAAAAAAAAAAAAAGCTATCATGGAGTGACGTCTCGTCGTATGTGGAAATTGTAAAAAAATATTAAGAAAAGAAAGATAGATAATAGAAAATCGAGTGTAAATGGAAATAGAACAAAATACAAAACAAAGTAAAAGAAATTAAAGCAAAGTGATAAAAAAAAGACATCTAGTGTAGTTAGATATACAACAAAATAAAGGAAATTAAAATAAACCGAGCGTAAATAGATAAGAAAAATAAAGAGACAAAACACAAAGTTGTGTATTTTTAATGGGTTCTAAGTTAGTGGTTAGTTAACCTATTTACTACTTTGCACACTCTACTTATAACCATCAATTTCATAGTTTAATTCCATTAAAGATCCAAGTCAAAAAGAGATCACCATAATACGAAGCGCATTCCGTGAATTTGAAGGATAAACGGAGCATATCAATATCTGCAACTCATACAGGAGAAAAACCATCGAGGGAATCACAGCCGCACGAACCGTGAGTACGTTGACCCTTTTTAACCAATTTCATTTTCTGTGCACGCAAAAGCCTGTATAACACTCTTTGCCTTGTGTGAAATAAAAGTCCGCAGTATCATGGTTGTAAAAGTGTCCGCTATAGTGTCAATGTCGTTATTGGGGAAAAATAACGACTGATTTAACTTCCCAAAAAGTTGGTTAGACCTTTCCAGTTACAAAAATAATGCTATCCAAAACAAAAATATTATTCATATGCTTAGTAGTCAGCCAACAGAACGAAAACTATTTTCCCGTTTATAACTCAAAGTGGTTGATACGAAATGTACTATATACTAACTATTCATCGTCATCATCATCAAGTCCCGAGGCTTGTTAAAATTTCCATAATAATTTATTTTTCCGGGCAAGATTTTTAGCCTTGCGCCATATATGATACGAAATGTACTATACACTAAATATTACTATTACTATTGTTGGAAGTGGGTGGCAAGTCAATAATTAAGAACAACGGTTAAAACACGAGGATATATATATTTGTCTTATTACAAATGTAGAGTATATATAATAAACGTCTGTTCTGTATGGATGGTGCTATGCAACTGACTGATTCCTCTGTCTCCCGCCATTGACTTGGTGGTAACGAAACGCGATAGTTCTATTTGTCGGTAAGGTCGACGTTTCTACTTGTCGGTAAGGCCGCTATCTTTACAATCTCCCCCTCGGAAAGATCTCCTCCCGAGCTTGGGTCTTTTCGCATGGATAGCCCTTGAAGCATCTTGGACCGGTGAATCTCATGTTGATTCCTTCCGAGTGATTTTGTCAAAATATCTGCCATATTTTGATCCGTAGTTACGTATTTCAGTTTAATTCTTCCATTTGCAACATTTTTCCTCACGTAGTGGTGTTTGATTGCAATATGCTTCGTTCGGCTCTTGCTGATGTAAATCTCTGCGTGTGCTATCGCAGATTGACTATCGCTCAGAATGATCGTCTGATCCCTGGCGAGTTCGTTCAGTCCAACTGAGTTCAGCAAATTTCTCATCCATATGACTTCCCTTGCACAATCCGCTAAAGCCGTATATTCTGCCTCCATTGTGCTCAAAGCGACTGAAGTTTGTTTCGTGCTTCTCCAAAGTATTGGTGCTCCTGCCAATATCACCACGTATCCACTGATACTCTTCCTGTCCAATGTTGATGTGGCCCAATCTGCGTCACTGTACGCCATCAACTCCTTTCCTGTGGTTTTGTAAATTAATTCCAACTCTTTGGTTTCTTTCAGGTATCTCAGTACTCGCATCGCAGCGCTCCAATGTTGTTCGTTGTGTCGACTACAAAACTGAGCCAATTTAGCTACGTGAAATGCTACGTCCGGTCGTGTTCGTTGAGAAATGTACAGAAGTCCTCCGATGAGTTCTCGGTACGGCCGATCGCTTTCACTTTCCTCATCCTGTTCCTCCAGGAATGTTGGTCTCACTTCCATAGGTGTTTGGAATCCTTTGGCGTTCTGTAGTCCAAAACGCTCTACTAATTTATCAATGTAGTTTTCCTGCGAAAGTGATATGCTTCCCTCTCAATTTTCGTGGAAATCTACTCCCAATAGGTTTGTCAACTTCCCCAAGTGTTTGACATCAAAGCATTTGTTTAACAAGTCTCCTACGTGTTTCCTGGTAGCCTCGTTTTCGACAATTGTCACCATATCGTCGACGTAAACTGTCAGCAATGCTCGTCCTTTGGTAGTCTTTACTTCGTAAACGCACGGGTCTACCCTGTTTCTGATGAATCCCTTTTCAATCAGTGTTTCGTTCATGTGCTCGTTCCAGCACCTTCCACTTTGTTTCAATCCGTAGATTGATTTCTTCAACCAACACACTTTGTTTTCGTCACCCTTTTTGACGAAGCCCTCTGGTTGTAACATGTATACATCTCGTTCCAGCTTGCTGTGGAGATAAGCGCTCTTTAGGTCGTATTGGTCAATAATCCAGCGCTTTTCAACTCCAGCCGCTATCAGCAAGCGTATTGTCTCGAAGTTTGATACGGGTGCGTATAGTTCGTCATAATCGATGCCTTTTCTTTGCGAACATCCTTTGGCCACGAATCTCGCTTTCCACCTCAGTGCGTCACCCATTGTTTTCTTTGCGTTCTGTACTTTATCGGTGTCACTCCGCTTGGCGGATCCACGAGTTTCCAAGAATTGTATTTTATCAGTGACTCATATTCACCGTTCATCGCTTCCTGCCAGTGTGCAAATTCTGGAGATTCAATTGCTTCTAGATAAGACGATGGTATCTCCTTTCCGTTGACGGTTGATAAGTTCGCTTTATAGTCTGGGGTTTCTCTGTTCAGCTTTGTCCTTATCTGTTTCCGAAATTCTCCCGGATCAAGTTCTAATGCTGCGCGTACGGTTTCCGCTCCGTCCGTTTCCTCTGCATTATCAGCAATCTCGATTTCTGAATAGTTTTGGTCCCTTATTCGTGGCCTCAAATTCATTTTGTGCGATACTCGTTCTTTTTCATGTTCGGGACATTTCCTTGGTCTTCCTCGCCTTGTTCGTGTCGGTCGCGCCTCGGTATCGATTTCGATCACGTTCGGTGTTGACGGTACTGGTTCGTTATCGTATTCGTCCAGCTGTATTACCTCCGTTGTAGATGATTCCGCGACTGTGTCCTCCTCATCTCCGTCGAGTTCTCCTTCACTCTAATTTTCCCTTGGCTCCTCGGTTTGGACTGTTTTTGGGCAATTTTCTTTTGTTCCCTCGTCCGGGTTAGCTACTTTGGACTCATCGTGGTAGTGTGCTTCCTTGAAGACGCAGTCTCTCGATTCCTCGATCCGTTGTTCGTCTTCTAGCCACACGCGGTATCCACGTCCTCTCTTAGCGTAACCAATGAGTCTTCCTCTCTCCGCTCTGGGGCTGAGTTTGGATTTTCTCTTTGCTTTGGGTATGTGCACGAATACCTCACATCCAATCTCACGGAAGTAACTCACGTTCGGCTTCTTCCCAGTCCAAATTTCGTAGGGCGTCCTCTGGTTGTCGTGAGAATTTGTAACTCTGTTTCTTATGTATACAGCTGTGTCCGCCAGTTCAGCCCATGCCGCCTTTGGCAATCCAGTGTCGTGAAGCGTTGCTCGTAATAGGTCAAGTATCGTCCTATTGAGCCTCTCTGCTACTCCGTTTTGCTGGGGTGTATGTATCATCGTTGCCTCATGGATGATACCCTTTTCCTGACAATATTGTTTCCAAATGTTTGAACAAAACTCTAGACAATTGTCAGTTCTAAGTCGCTTTAACTTCTTGTTCGTCTGGTTTTCCTCTTCAGTTAACCATTTCTTGAATTTCACAAAAGCTTGGCTTTTGTATTGTAGGAAACTCACGTATGCGTATCTGCTTGCATCGTCTATGATGGTCATCATGTATCTGTTTCCTCCCCAACTTGCCCCATCCACTGGTCCCATCAAATCTGCATGTACCAGGTCGAGTATGAGGTTTGTCTTGCCATTTTCGTCCCTTGCCAAATTGCGTTTCGGGAATGGTTGCCTGGTCGATTTGCCGGCTAAGCAATCATCGCATTGCGTCGGATTCTCATTGCTTACTTTCATACCGATCACCACTTCTTTCTTGGCCATCTCCAGGATTTTGTTTTTGCTCACGTGCATCATTCTCCGGTGCCATTTGTCAAGTGCTAAGGTTTTCACTTTGACTTCCTTTGATATGGCATTCAACGATGCGCTTTTTCGTCCTGGTTCAGTGTCCACTGTGTACAGCCTTCCCTGTAGTCGTGCCCTGATCAGTAACTTGCCTTCTTTGCTCAGAATGGAACATCCGTCTTCGTCGAAGATGACTTTCTTCTCATTTTCGATAAGACTTTTCACTGACAGGACACCATAGTCCAGTCCCGGAGCTAAAATTGTGTTTCTAGCTTCGAACTCAGTGATCTTAGTAGGAGCATTTTTTATCCTTATGCTCGCAGTTCCTCGACCCAAAGTTGGCGTTGTACTCCCGTCTGCCATTGTGATTTCATCATTGTCACTCTTACTTACTTTTGAGAAATAATTCTCGTTCGGTGTCATGTGGTGCGTCGCGCCGGAGTCAATGATCCAGCTGTCTCGCCCTATCCCCATTGGGCCGCATGACGTTCTTAATACCACTATGTTCGAGTTTGCAGGGTCGTTTTGCTTTTTCTTTCGTTCTGGACAGAATCTAGCGATATGTCCAGGTTTCTGGCACGCATAACATACAGTTTTCGGGTTGGCTCTCTTCTTATCAAACGGTTCCTTATTCTTCTCAGGCTTGGCCCCGTGTTTCGGTTCTGCCTTCGTATGTTTCTTTTTGCTAAAGGCCATTAATACCGTTTCCTTATTTGCGCCGCTTTCTCGGCGTCTTGCTTCCTCAGCAAGTAGCCTCATTTTTACAGTTGCACTCTTGAACTCATATGCGGGAAGATTACACAAATTCGACGCTACGTTGTCGTAATCGGTGGATAAGCCGCACAGTATTATCATCGCGATGTCGCTGTCGTCTATGACATCTCCAACACTAGACAAATCGCCTATAGTTTTGTTGATCTGTCCCAAGTAATTTTCCATGTTTCCACTGTCGCTCATCTTGTGATTGTAGAGTTCTCTTCTCAGTTGCACTGTACGAAACTTGCTGTCCCTCGGTGCGTAGAGGTTCTGCAGTTCGTCCCAGACTTCCTTCGCCGATCCTTTGTTGCGAATGTGCATTTGCTGTTCGTCGCAAATCGCAAGCGCTATCTTGGCGTGAGCCCTGCTCTGTCTGGATACGTATTGCTTCTTTTGAGCTTCGGTTGCATTGTCCGCTGGTGAGTCTTCTCCTGGTTCTATAACGGACCATAAATCAGCTTCATATGCATCTGATATGACCAGGTAGCATAATTCGATCCATTTAATTTATCAATCGAAGACTTCCGATCCGTTCCCATCTTGCTCATAATATTCTCCTCGATACCTTTTCGATTGTATTACGAAGCGCTGGAACCTTTCACTCACTATCACCAAAAGAACGATTCGTCTATTGATTGCCACGGGTGTAACTGTTCACTTTACTTGCGTATCACTGGGCCCATAACCATTGTTGGAAGTGGGTGGCAAGTCAATAATTAAGAACAACGGTTAAAACACGAGGATCTTTATATTTGTCTTATTACAAATGTAGAGTATGTATAATAAACATCTGTTCTGTATGGATGGTGCTATGCAACTGACTCATTCCTCTGTCTCCCGCCATTGGCTTGATGGTAACGAAACGCGATAGTTCTATTTGTCGGTAAGGTCGCTATCTCTACAACTATTTATTGGCCTGTATAAACGCGGAAGTTCATGACCTCACCGACTCCACTTCGCCATCGTTCCCTGTCCTGTGCACTCCTTCCACGCTTGACCAGTCGATCCCATCTCCTTATGGTCAAACCTAACATTCTCCTCCCATCTCCGTCCTGTCGGTCTCTTTCCCGTTGGCCTACCGTCAAGAATTCTACGGACGGTCCTATCGTTGCCCATTCGCGCCACTTGCCCGACCCATCTTAATCTTCGCGATTTGATTACTCTCGCTATTGTAGGTTTCTGAGAGGTGGTTTTCTATTCTAACTCGCCCTTTGTTTCGTTTATGCAAATTTGAATGAGGGCGGCATATTTTTTTTCAGCTACAATATGGTGGAGTCTTTGCCTTGCGACTAATTCGTAGGCTTTTTGAATTCAACGAATAGTTGGTGAACCGTCTCTCCGTATTCGCACTTCTTTTCCAGCAGTTGCCTTATTGTGAACATTTGGTCGCTTGTTGGCCGGTTCCTACGGAATCCGCATTGGTAGTCTCCCAGTATTTCTTCTCCGTACGGTGTGTTTCTCGCCAGTATGGCATTTGTTAATATTTTGTAGGTGGTTGGGAGCAATGATATTCCTCTGTAGTTTTCGCAGTCAGTTTTGTCGCCTTTTTTGAAAATGGGGACGACTATTGAGGTTTTCCATTTTTTCCGGAGTGACTTCCTTATCTCATATTGCGTCTACAACTTCGTCGAAAGAGGGCTCTGAGATCTGAGGCTCGGGTGTATGAACGTCTGGTGCGTTTATTTGTGGTTGATGGGTGCGTACATTGAGCTGGTTTTCAAAGTACTGTGGGGTAAAGTTTGTATGCCTATGCAGAGGCGCTGGTTCACTTCACCACCAACGATGTCTGGTGCCAAATTCGCCTTCCCGAAACACTCCAACAAGCACCAGCCGGAATAGAAGATAAAAGTCACTTTGCAACTTGACAGTTTATTTAAAACGACGAGCACTATTTCATTGAATAAAACATAGTTAATATGAATTAGTTACACTTAAGGTAATTTGTGAACAACAGTTTATTTAAGATAACGAGCATTATTTCATTGGATACAACATAGTTAATATGAATTAGTTACACTTAATTTAATTTGAGAACAACAGTTTATTTAAAATTACTAGCACTATTTCATTAGGTAAAACATAGTTAACATGAATTAGTCACACTTAATTTAATTTGTGAACAACAGTTTATTTAAAATTTCTAGCACTATTTCATTGGGTAAAGAATAGTTATTATGAATTCTCAAACGCGGTCTCCACACTAGAAGTGAATTTACACATCAATCGAGCACTGAACTTTTTGCACTTTACTGAGGATGGAATGGTAATCTATATAATTCGATTTCGCATGCGCACACTAACGCTGTTCCAATCTGACTCCGTTTGACTTGAGACTCCTTCGTCTCTCTGGCACGTGTGCACCTCTGGTAAAATGAAATCTGACTAACTATTGGATGTCTCTTTACAGACATCCAACGAAAACGAACCTAAGGGATTCGCCGACGAAGGGCGGCCAATGGCGAAGGTCAAAAACAAAAGGAAACAGGGAAAAACTCATGTAGCAGATCGAATCTGCTGCTACATGTTTGGGCAAGATAAACTGCCGCCATCCGCTAGGGATAGATTCTTTGATTGACGTGAGTCAATAAAACCCTTGCCGAAGGCAGGAATCTATCTTGGAATAATGAATCAAGCATTGGGTATAGCCGTTGCCAGATCATTTAAAATAAACATATTTCGGTGATGTATGTTGTCTTAGGGATATGTTAATCCCGTTGAAGGGACTGTCAGGCGAAAGTATCCGCTTGAGTGTTTACTTTGTGTAAACTAAAATTGATGGTCATGACCGATGCTGGTGATCGTTCCGAGAAACGACAACGGATCATAAAATCGGTCATGCTGAGATACAAGCAAATATGCGCGCCTGAAAGGCCAATGTTTAATTTGATCTTCTTTACTGGTAGGAAAGATAGATCATAGACATGCCGTTGAAAATCTGGCTTGCAGATGTGCAAGCAACCCGAAATGATGCTAGGTCAATGAATGGGTACAAAGATAGCACACGGAAAGATCAGCGTGTGTTGGTAGATATGTGCCATCCATTGTTCGGTCGCGGAAGCTCGTGGTGATGCTGAATTGATGTTATGGCAGGATGATAATCTTGCCATGAATTATGCTTTCAGGAATGACCGTGGAGAAGTGGCTTGGAAAAGCCCCCAAAAAAGGTAAGCTGCCTAATACATATTTATGTCGGTTATCCGTACGGATAACCGAAATGATTCCAGCTAATTGGGTAGGCGGTTAATGCCCTAGCGAGATTGTACAATCTTGCCGAAATTTCAACTTAAAGGTAAGTTGTATTGCTGGTAATGGTGGGGATCAAGCGATGCGTGGCTCCTCGGGCCCTGAAAAGCCCCACAGTACTGATTCCAGCTGGTAACGATATTTTTTGTTTCTGTGACCAGACAGCCGTTTGCGTCTCGAATTATTTTGGGTCTCCCTCGGTACCCATTTCTAATTGAATTTATGCCGGTATACATACCACTGATATTCTTTGCTCTGGCATTTACTGGTATTTTTTCATTCGAGTCTTCTCCCATTCGCGTCTTTTGCGTTTGAAAAGTCTCATTGTCTCTATCCGAGCTGTCGCGTATCTTTCTGCGTTGACTTCATCATATCTTTGTAAGTGGATCACTCTGAGGCGTTTACGTACTTCGATCTTCGCCCTGCACTCACCGTCAAACCAAGGTTTGGACTTAATTGTTTTCTTAGATCCTAATACCTTTTGGGCTGTTTGTTTGATTGTGTCTCTGATCAATGTCCATTTAGTGCCCAGATTATTGGTTTCCTCTTCCTCACTACTCCCATTCTCTAGGATGATATATCTATTCGTTAGTTCGTCTTGATATTCGGCCCTTTTGCGCAGGTCTTTTAGTTTGTCAATGTCGAACATTTTGGTCGTGTCCCGTGGGTTTGCTGCGAGCCGACTCCTGATTTTGCCCATCAATAGAAGATGGTTGGAGTCGCAATCTGCTCCTCTATACGACCTTAGGGCAAGGATATTCGAGTGGTATCTTTTGTCTATGAGGAAGTGGTCCATTCAGTTACGCGTTACGCCGTCGGGTGATATCCATGTGGCTTTATGAATTTGCTGGCGCTTGAACATCGTGCTTTTCACTAATAGATCTTTTGGCGCTACGAACGCTATAATTCGAATTCCATTATCATTTGAAACGTCGCGTAGGCTTTCTTTACCTATAGTTGATTGAAAGATATTTTCCTTTCCAATTTGCGCGTTGAGGTCCCCGAGGAGGATTTTAACATCGAATGATAAGATCCCATCAAAAACTGCGTCTAGGATCTCGTCGAACGTGTCTTTCGTTTCTTCGTCAGTAGATTCTGTCGGGGCGTGTACGTTTATAAGTACATAATTGTACCCCGTCTTTTTAGCACCTACATTTCACAGCTTTTACGTGGGGCGTACTGTTGTTGCTTATTATGAAGGCGGTTCCGAGGTTGTGTGGGTCGGTACTTTTACACGCCAGTGTGAACCCGTTGGTTTCGATTACTTCCTGAAGCGCGACGATGTCCATTTTATATTATTTCGCGTTTTCTACGACCGTCTGTATCGCGCCTGGTTTATATAACGTTCGAACATTCCACGTGCCGACGCGTATATCCCGCTTTTTCCCTTTTTTCTAACGTCTTCTTTTTGCCGACTCGGTGTTTTCTTGATGATTTGTTCCCTTATGGTAGCGTCGGCTCATCACACCTACGCTTACCGGGTTTTTCGTGAGATTGTTTTTTGTATTATTCATATTTTTTTCCACGAGTCTTGGGGTTTCAGATAGTCCGCCATATCAGAGCCCCTCTTTGATATGGTAAGGTGTGCTTACTGCTCTGATTCTCCCCGGTGTCAGAGAGGTGCCGTTGTAATACCACCGGTATGCTCCTGGCTGCAAACCATTCAATGGGCACGGTGACGCGTAACACCCTGGATTAGGGGTGGTAGATCTTTGTGTGTTACTCCTCGCTACCCTGTCTGGCGTGGCTGGCCCTACTGGCAGCGTATGCTTCCGTCAGCATAGCCTGAGTGATCCATGGTAGTTTAAGCCCCCGCACCACGTCAAGGTTTCTATCAAGCGGGGGAGTATATACTAACTGTAATTTTTTATCATCTTTGCATTTGATGTGTTCTATTAAGGTTCTATAAATGTCAGATGGAAAGTTATTTTCCCGCCCGGACATATCCCCTCCGGGAGGGGCAGAGACTATTTTGTATAATATAATAGAAAAACATATTGTGATGAAAAGGGAAATTGGAAAAAAATTGTCGAGTACGAAGATAGTTCGATTTACACGAAAAGACTATTGCCCACAATACAACATAACAATCTATATGAATTGAACTTGAACGCGGATCAATTCGAGGCACTGTGTAGCAACATCACTTTCATAACTAAGAGACTATCGGAGAACAGCAACGACCCGGATAAAGACAACTTCTTCAAGACAGTTTGAATTCACAAAATTCTGGTTGAACTATTCGCAAAGGGAGACTATCACCACGTAAAATTTAATGCTGAAAATTATTTTTTAAATATACTCAAGACTGCAAGATTTTGTAGAAAGGTAAGTCGTCAATTGTTATAATCCATGTGGCTTCTAATTCGCAAAGCCTGCACGACAAATTTTTTATAAAATTCTGACCTATAGCACACATTCCGAACAAATATAAAAATTAGAAGATTTACTAGAGAAAGGACCCGTCTGATAGTGTAGGAACCAAAACTGGGACCAAACTAACAAGGTTGAAGTTACTTCCGCATTTAAAAATCAATTACCTAAATTTGAAATTAGATTCTGGCGCAAGGTTAATAACCTTGCCCGGAAAAACAAATTATTATGGACAATTTAACAAGTCTCGGATAAGGGCCGGATGCCGGTGGAGAGACTTGCTAAATAAGGCCAAGACCGGATCCCGGTTGTTGTGCCGATGATGGTGATGGTGGAAATTAGATTCAGTCGCAGATAATTTTGAAATAAAGAAAATCCTTACAAACAATGTTCTACAAAAAAAGTCGATTTTCATGAAATCAGTTGACAAAATAATCATGCGTCCTTAAACAGAGCTTCCACGCAAATATGAAGCCAAAACATTACTCTATCAATTATTCTCTAGCACACAGTTTTTAGTTTATGTAAATAGCAAATTCCAACTTCATAGACCATAATAGAGCAAATGAGAATTTCATCATGTTCCTTTTTGGGTTGCACTTATGGTTCTCCATCGCTTCGAGTAAGTATTAATCCTTGAAATAACCCGTGACAGTTGAGTGCACATCTATCCTGGATGCCCAAGTATCTGGTCGTACTCGTCTTTGCCATCGTTTTCATCACTAAGTCATGGATCATCAATTTTAGATTAATCATCTTTTAAAGTTCACCCTTGTGGTCATCCCCATAGTCGTCGTCACGCATTCCATATAATGCAAAGGATACTAACATTATTCACTACACTGTGCCAGGATATTGCAAGTCCAAGGGTCAATTGTCTTCCTGAGCTCGTGAATAGCTCTCTAGACCACCATCACTCTCTTCACTATCCACAAATTAACAGTGGATGAAGTGATATCTAAAGATGCGACAAAACTGTGATGACAATGATGGCCATGTAGAAGGTGAAGCCTTCGTTTCAGTCGTCCTTCGCTCTCATGTCACTCATAAAGTGTTGGCGCCTAACACTAAGGAAACTGGAAAATGGATGAGGGACTCGCGGTCCAATTATAGTTCATGCGGGAGTGGCTTCTGTCTAGGAGATGGGCCACCCATTCTGCCATGTTACTGAGCAGGTTTGTTGCAGCTAGTGCACTGATGAAGATGGAAAACCATTTATGCCTTCAACAAGATAATTATCCTTAGATTAGCATAATTACGACGATAATGGAAAACGTTTAGCAGTCCATTACAACCCACGGGATGAATTATTTCACTTGAGAAACCTCAAGACAGCGTGGGGATCTGGGGCTATATTACGCCAATGGTAGTGGTGACATTAAACAAGTTTTATAGTTGGCACTTTAAGGGGGGCATTGAAAAAAAGGACGCGGACATTCCACTCGCAAGTATTGATTGTTTTGCTTGGGAACTTTCATCCCACCGGTAATCTCGGATTATATGGTACAGTCGGTGAAGGAAGTCAATGTGGAAGGATATTTTTTTCTTTGATTTGATTGTGTAACTATTTAAAAAGACATTTGAATTTGCTCGCTCTTAAAAAAAATTACCCAATTATTTATTTTTCAATGGTGTTATTTAAAGGCTTTCTGCCAACAACATTGAGAATTATATAAGGAACAAACGCTATGTAATAAGTGGGAAAAAATGTATAAACACTTTTTTCAATTAAAAGTAATTAAATTAATTAATTACTTTTAATTTACTTCATTAATTTATTTGATTGCTTAGCCCATTATAAATATAATTAAAATTAAGGGAATGAATGCAAGATATCAAAAAAGGCTACCATAGCAACAATATTAGCAAGAAGATGTATCGACGGCTCTTTTGGGGCACAATCAGAAATGTATTGCGATTTGGTAGTGAATTTAGTCGGCCGACACTTTGGATGGAGTGATTCGAACATGCAAGCGAACCCGACGCCCTGGTATCTTTTGAACGGTAGCACCTCAAGGTCGCTGTCCAAAAAACCCGAAATATTGAAGCCTTTATATAAAAGAAAAACATATCCCACTACGATTTTGATGTATCGGGTTTTCCAATAGGGACTTGACAACTTTGACCTTAATTTGCGAACGCACCCTTTCACTAATCATCGAACTGTCACTTATTCAGTAAACTCAACATTTTCATCATGGTTAAGTACACGAACGAACAACGTCTGCAAATTATAAAAATTTACTACCGAAATTTGGAGTAGGTGACCGCAACTTTAAGAGCACTAACTCCAATTTTCGTTCGAAATTCTCGCCCTAGTAGATAGGCAATAAAAAGTTTAGTGCAAAAATTTGAGTCTACATATTCGTTGTGTGATATTGCTGTGCCAGTGAGACAACGGGTTGGTCGAAGTGTCGCAAATATCGCTGCCGTTCAGGCGTCCGTAGCAAACTGCCTTGTTCGCTTCGGTATACGTGTTTTTAATAAGTAAATAAACAAAATGAAACATAGCTTTTTTTTAAGGACAACCAAAGTTTCGATCAGCACTTTTCCCGATATACTTAAAAGAACGGCAGGAATCGCAACTGTTTGAAAGCAGACAATCAGAAATGGACTTCTCAGAATAGTAGGTCCTGTGAGTAGGGCGTTAGAATATACTCACAATTAGGCCGGCTTGTCGTAAGAGGCAAGTAAAGGCCGAGTGGTAACTGCGGTCCCAACGCCCTGTGCGCCCGATGAAATACCACTGCATCAAGCTTTAGGCTCCGTGAAATGGTCGGGAGAAATCCCTGGCCATCTTTCGGAGCTTGGCTGATGGACCGGCTCGAGAAAAGGTTGGTTAGGTGGTAGTCGGTGCCAAGGTGAGACACCACCCCGACATGCTGTACATTCCGCGATATCGCGGAGAGAAATCTTCGACGGTGTTTCGGATGTGTGGGTGATGGCCTGGACTGACACGGAGATAAGTCATGATGGTACGTTCTGATATAAAGAATTCCGGAGGTAAACTAGTTTCCCATTCGGTTCTCCGCGGGGGACTATGCCAGGGGGAACATCATGCAGATATCATGATAAATAATGGAACTTTAAGAGGTTCATCATCACATAACCGGGATCGCTCTCGAGGCTCTGCCCACGGTCGACTGGTGACGGCATTTTGTAACATCAGGGGCATCGGTTTCACCAATACCAATGTAAACAACGAAACCTGATATCCTTGCACTAACTGAGACCCAGGTCGATTCGTCAACTGATTCGACATATCTCCATTGCTCAGGATACGACTTACATTCGAAATTCCGTTTTAAGGGTGGAGTTTGCGTCTTCGCGCGGTCTAATCTGGCTTGCCAGACGGTGGAGGCGTTGGAACCCAATAATATAGACATCATATGGTTGAGGGTCGTGCTGAGGAATTCCGTTAAATTTCTTTGTTGTCTTTACCGCTTCCCGAATGACGATCGACCGGCTACATTTTTCGAACATCTTTCACATACCGTCGACTAGATACAGATCAACCACCCAACTTCTGAAATTGTTGTCCTTGCCAATTTTAATGTGCAGAATTCCGGCTGGTTGTTACATTCTAACAGAACCGACGAGGCTGGGAGGCTGGCGGAGATGTTTGCTGTAAGCCACAACTTGACTCAACTCGTGGGGGTGGCAACGCGAGTGCCGGATGCCCGAGGCGATTATGCGAAAACCCTGGATCTGCTTTTGACATCCGAACCGAGTATTTATACCGTAGGGGTTGCTGCGCCACTGCGAAACTCAGATCACTGCTTGGTATCTGTCGCACATGCACTTGCATATCAAGCTAATAACCGTATGGAAGTATGGGGCTGCTAACTAGGACGATTTGCGAGATTTCTTCGCATCCTTTACATGGTCCGAGGTGTGCTTGGGAAACTCCTATGTTAACGCTTGCGCGGAGCCGCTATCAGAGATTATTCTTCTGGGGATGGAGATGTATATTGTAGTACATTCCATCAAACGAAGTTCGTCTGATAAACCTAGGTTTGATAAAAAATGCGAGCTGATTACAGCGGCAAAAAATAGAGCTTTTAGGCAATGGCGCTCCAATCCCACCGATGTTAACAGAACGAATTTTGTTAGAATCAGAAACGCGTGCAACCAGGCGATTGATACCGCGAACAAGGCTCACAACGACAGAGTGACCAATAAACTCCTTCGGTGCCCAGCTGGTTCGCGCTCCTTCCGGTCAATGGCAAAAGCTGTCAGCGGTAACTTCGCATCCTCCTCTTTCCCTCCGTTGGTGACAGACAGCGGGACGCTAGTCACGAATCCAAAGAATAAACCTAATGTGTTCGCGAATTTATTTTCGGCGAATTCAAACCTCGATCCCGGCCTTTTGGAGCCACCTGTGATCTCGCCGGTACAGTCTTCCATGCAGGATGTGAGATTTCGTCCGCACACTATTCAACGCATTCTACGTGAACTGGATTGTAGAAAGGCAACCGGCCCGGACGGAATACCAGCAACAGTCCTTAAGAACTGTGCTCCAGAACTATCGCCGATTCTTGGCAGACTCATCCGCTTATCTTATGAACGGAGGACCTTTCCTACCTGCTGGAAACCGCTCGAGGTCAGCCAATCCCAAAGAAGGGGTAAAAGTGCCTCCCACAAAATTACCGTCGATCGATCCGGGCTGTTGTGGATGGCGAGTGTTCGGATCTGTATCCTGTTAATTTGGGGGTGTCTCAAGGTTCTATTTTGGCTCCAACCTTGTTTTTGCTTCACATAAATTATTTATTGGAGACAACGGATAACAAAGTGTTCAGTTTTGCGGATGATAGTACGTTTGTTTCCTCCTTTTCGACTGATCAGCCGATTGGTGCATCAACGTCACACCTGCTGAGATGTAGACAGACTGACTCTCTGAATCGGGATCTGTATAAAGTCCTGCAGTGGGGAAAGGCCAATCTTGTCGACTTCAACGCAACGAAGACCCGGTATACAACATTCACAAAGAAAAGTGGATCATCGGTTCCACAGCTGATGATGAATGGCCGGGCCCTCGAGGCTGGGGAAAGTCTGAAATTGCTCGGCGTCACGGTCTGTGGAATGTATCATGGCATAAACACGTATCGAGTATCGCCAGATCAGCCTCAGGAAAACTGAGTTATCTTTTTAGAGCCAAGAAATATTTTACTCCGGCCCAACTTCTTCTCCTATATAAATCCCAAATTAGACCCGCGCTCGAGCTCGGCTCCTAAACATATCCTCGACCTACTTGAGAGGATATAGAGACGAGCGATCCGCCTGATCGGGAACTCGGCGCTGACGTCGGGACTACAGTCGCTATCACATCGAAGGCGCGTAGCCGACCTCTGTCTGTTTTACAGATATTATCACGGGTACTGTTCTTCGGAGATTCTTGGCATTGTTCCAGGCAATTCGGTTTATATGCGCTCCACAAGACAATCCGACGGATCGCACTCGTTTGTGGTTCATCTCCCGACGGCGTGAACATCCCTGCTTCAGAACTCGTTCCGTTACAGAGCGGGGCAGCTGTGGACCTGCCTTCCCACGCGAGGGTTCCCAGAGCGTTAAAACATGCAACTGTTCAGAATGAACTGCAACAGTTATTTGATGGCATCTCGGGGCGCCCACTCGGCACTTCTCCCGAGAGAAGTCTAATAAAAAAAAAAAAAAAAACGATCCAAATCAATCAATTCCACTGCGTTCTCAAGAATTGGGCATCGCCCAGACCACTTTATGGCGAATTTTGCGTAGGGATCTTGGTTTACACCCATGCAAGATCAACCTGACTCAAGAATTGAAGCCGATGGACCATTTGAAGCGACGTACGTTCTCCGATTGAGCTCTGGAGAAGATGTGCCAAGATGATGAATTTCATCGCAAAATCATCTTCAGTGACGAAGCTCATTTTTGGCTCAATGAGTTCGTCAATAAGCAAAACATGCGTTATTAGTCGGGTGAAAATCCGCATGTGCTTCATGAATCACCACTTCATCCACAAAAAATAACTGTTTGGTGTGGTTTGCATGCCGGCGGAATCATTGGGCCATATTTTTTTCGTCGACGATAACGATCGTCACGTTACTATGAATGACCATCGTTATCGCGCCATGATTACCGATTATTTTTGGCTCGAATTGGAAGATATGGACTTGGGCGCCATGTGGTTTCAACAGGACGGTACCACAAGCCACACAGCACACGATACAATCAATTTTTTTAAGAGTAAGTTTGATGAGCGTGTTGTCTCAAGAAATGGGCCAGTCGGATGGCCGCCTCGTTCGTCCGACTTAACGCATCTAGACTATTTTCTTTTGGGCTAAGTCAAGTCATTGGTCTATGCCAACAAGTCGACGACGTTGGAAGAGCTCAGAGCCAACGATGAACGCGAAATGTGTGGCCGAGTAATCGAAAATTGGGTCCAACGAATCAACCGCTACAAACGCGCCCGCGGTGGCCAGTGGGGGTTCTCTATACTACATAGAGAACCAACCTACTATTTCAACCTTAATCTCGACCGCTAACAGCGCGTCACCTCAATCCCAAATCCCCCTACAAGCTATTTCGCCTGAAAAGCATATTTCCCAAAAGAAAACATAGCTGAATTCATTATCCTATGCAATTAATGCATAATTGAATTCAGCTCTCTTTTGCCATATGGCAACTCCATTTCTCTAACCCATGAGATTTCCTCCGGAAATCGCATTTCATGTTGGTTAGCAACAACCAAGTCTAACCAGACGAAGTTGTCGCATCAATGCAAACCCGCTGGGGTTATTTCAGCGTCCTCGAGTCTGGTTCTCACGCTGTTATTTCCCAAGCACCAGCGGCGTCCTTTTGACTTTCCCCAGTTACTCTATTCGCTGGGAATCAATGATCTCTTTTGACAGATGAATAGCACAAACCATTTTCCTCTTCTTCACATTTTCATCTTCCCATAGTTCATTGCACTCTGAGATCACCCCAGTCACCGAATTAGGTCAGTGAGATCATTGCACTTTGCGTTCTGTTTCTCTCATTCTCTCTTGTCCGTCGACTATCAAATTAACCGAAGGGATTATTCGCCTCGATTGGCGGGGAACATGAGAGAGCACAGATGTAAGAATGATCTTGATTGGTTGCTTGAGGTGCACAATCCCAAATCCCAATTTTCATCCCTAATTCGCATCAGTCGCTTTTCAATCTACACAGAGATCGGCCGCACCGCTTGATGAGTCAAATAACATCACTACAGAGTGTAGAGAGACCTGATTTCAAATCACCATCGCGGGTTTTGACCGCGTCTGGCACGGGGCATTGCTGAGCAAACTTCGTTCATATGGACTTTCCCAACATCTTTGCGACTGGACGAGGAGCTTCCTCGAGAATCGATCGATCCGGGCTGTTGTGGACGGCGAGTGTTCGGATCTGTATCCTGTTAATTTGGGGGTGCCTCAAGGTTCTATTTTGGCTCCAACCTTGTTTTTGCTTCACATAAATTATTTATTGGAGACAACGGATAACAAAGTGTTCAGTTTTGCGGATGATAGTACGTTTGTTTCCTCCTTTTCGACTGATCAGCCGATTGGTGCATCAACGTCACACCTGCTGAGATGTAGACAGATTGACTCTCTGAATCAGGATCTGTATAAAGTCCTGCAGTGGGGAAAGGCCAATCTTGTCGACTTCAACGCAACGAAGACACAGTATACAACATTCACAAAGAAAAGTGGATCATCGGTTCCACAGCTGATGATGAATGGCCGGGCCCTCGAGGCTGGGGAAAGTTTGAAATTGCTCGGCGTTACGGTCTGTGGAATGTATCATGGCATAAACACGTATCGAGTATCGCCAGATCAACATCAGGAAAACTGAGTTATCTTTTTAGAGCTAAGAAATATTTTACTCCGGCCCAACTTCTTCTCCTATATAATTAGACCAAATTAGACCCGCGTTCGAATACTGCTCTCATGTTTGGAGCTCGGCTCCTAAACATACCCTCGACCTACTTGAGAGCGTACAGAGACGAGCGATCCGCCAGATCGGGAACTCGGCGCTGACATCGGGACTACAGTCGCTATCACATCGAAGGCGCGTAGCCGATCTCTGTCTGTTTTACAGATATTATCACGGGTACTGTTCTTCGGAGATTCTTGGCATTGTTCCAGGCAATTCGGTTTATATGCGCTCCACAAGACAATCCGATGGATCGCACCCGTTTGTGGTTCATCTCCCGACGGCGCGAATATCCCTGCTTCAGAACTCGTTCCGTTACAGAGCGGGGAAGCTGTGGACCTGCCTTCCCACGCGAGTGTTCCCAGAGCGTTAAAACCTGCAAACGTTCAAAAAGAACTGCAACAGTTATTTGATGGCATCTCGGGGCGCCCACTCGGCGCTATAGGTTCGCCTCTCCCGAGAGAAGTCTAATAAAAAAAAATTAGCCAAACCTATCAAGCCAGACCCGAAGGATTATAAATTGGTTGTGACCTATTTTATGTGAATTATAAACCTAATTTTAATGTGATTTTATTTAAAGTGCCTCAGTGCTATCGCAGAGCAAGGAAACAAATTAAAATAAAAAAAACACTAATCTCAACAACTAATCAGTGCATTTTCATTACCTTTTGGACATCGTTGGTGAACAATTCTTGTGTATGGAGTAACAGTGTTTCTGGGAAGAGAGTGCCCGTGTCTTGGCATGATACTTCTACCCCCACAGCCATATGAACGAAGTCGAGTTCCGTTCATAAATGTTTTGAATTTACTTCAAGCGATCCGCCAGATCGGGAACTCGGCGCTGACATCGGGACTACAGTCGCTATCACATCGAAGGCGCGTAGCCGATCTCTGTCTGTTTTACAGATATTATCACGGGTACTGTTCTTCGGAGATTCTTGGCATTGTTCCAGGCAATTCGGTTTATATGCGCTCCACAAGACAATCCGACGGATCGCACTCGTTTGTGGTTCATCTCCCGACGGCGCGAATATCCCTGCTTCAGAACTCGTTCCGTTACAGAGCGGGGAAGCTGTGGACCTGCCTTCCCACGCGAGGGTTCCCAGAGCGTTAAAACATGCAACTGTTCAGAATGAACTGCAACAGTTATTTGATGGCATCTCGGGGCGCCCACTCGGCACTTCTCCCGAGAGAAGTCTAATAAAAAAAAAAAAAAAAACGATCCAAATCAATCAATTCCACTGCGTTCTCAAGAATTGGGCATCGCCCAGACCACTTTATGGCGAATTTTGCGTAGGGATCTTGGTTTACACCCATGCAAGATCAACCTGACTCAAGAATTGAAGCCGATGGACCATTTGAAGCGACGTACGTTCTCCGATTGAGCTCTGGAGAAGATGTGCCAAGATGATGAATTTCATCGCAAAATCATCTTCAGTGACGAAGCTCATTTTTGGCTCAATGAGTTCGTCAATAAGCAAAACATGCGTTATTAGTCGGGTGAAAATCCGCATGTGCTTCATGAATCACCACTTCATCCACAAAAAATAACTGTTTGGTGTGGTTTGCATGCCGGCGGAATCATTGGGCCATATTTTTTTCGTCGACGATAACGATCGTCACGTTACTATGAATGACCATCGTTATCGCGCCATGATTACCGATTATTTTTGGCTCGAATTGGAAGATATGGACTTGGGCGCCATGTGGTTTCAACAGGACGGTACCACAAGCCACACAGCACACGATACAATCAATTTTTTTAAGAGTAAGTTTGATGAGCGTGTTGTCTCAAGAAATGGGCCAGTCGGATGGCCGCCTCGTTCGTCCGACTTAACGCATCTAGACTATTTTCTTTTGGGCTAAGTCAAGTCATTGGTCTATGCCAACAAGTCGACGACGTTGGAAGAGCTCAGAGCCAACGATGAACGCGAAATGTGTGGCCGAGTAATCGAAAATTGGGTCCAACGAATCAACCGCTACAAACGCGCCCGCGGTGGCCAGTGGGGGTTCTCTATACTACATAGAGAACCAACCTACTATTTCAACCTTAATCTCGACCGCTAACAGCGCGTCACCTCAATCCCAAATCCCCCTACAAGCTATTTCGCCTGAAAAGCATATTTCCCAAAAGAAAACATAGCTGAATTCATTATCCTATGCAATTAATGCATAATTGAATTCAGCTCTCTTTTGCCATATGGCAACTCCATTTCTCTAACCCATGAGATTTCCTCCGGAAATCGCATTTCATGTTGGTTAGCAACAACCAAGTCTAACCAGACGAAGTTGTCGCATCAATGCAAACCCGCTGGGGTTATTTCAGCGTCCTCGAGTCTGGTTCTCACGCTGTTATTTCCCAAGCACCAGCGGCGTCCTTTTGACTTTCCCCAGTTACTCTATTCGCTGGGAATCAATGATCTCTTTTGACAGATGAATAGCACAAACCATTTTCCTCTTCTTCACATTTTCATCTTCCCATAGTTCATTGCACTCTGAGATCACCCCAGTCACCGAATTAGGTCAGTGAGATCATTGCACTTTGCGTTCTGTTTCTCTCATTCTCTCTTGTCCGTCGACTATCAAATTAACCGAAGGGATTATTCGCCTCGATTGGCGGGGAACATGAGAGAGCACAGATGTAAGAATGATCTTGATTGGTTGCTTGAGGTGCACAATCCCAAATCCCAATTTTCATCCCTAATTCGCATCAGTCGCTTTTCAATCTACACAGAGATCGGCCGCACCGCTTGATGAGTCAAATAACATCACTACAGAGTGTAGAGAGACCTGATTTCAAATCACCATCGCGGGTTTTGACCGCGTCTGGCACGGGGCATTGCTGAGCAAACTTCGTTCATATGGACTTTCCCAACATCTTTGCGACTGGACGAGGAGCTTCCTCGAGAATCGATCGATCCGGGCTGTTGTGGACGGCGAGTGTTCGGATCTGTATCCTGTTAATTTGGGGGTGCCTCAAGGTTCTATTTTGGCTCCAACCTTGTTTTTGCTTCACATAAATTATTTATTGGAGACAACGGATAACAAAGTGTTCAGTTTTGCGGATGATAGTACGTTTGTTTCCTCCTTTTCGACTGATCAGCCGATTGGTGCATCAACGTCACACCTGCTGAGATGTAGACAGATTGACTCTCTGAATCAGGATCTGTATAAAGTCCTGCAGTGGGGAAAGGCCAATCTTGTCGACTTCAACGCAACGAAGACACAGTATACAACATTCACAAAGAAAAGTGGATCATCGGTTCCACAGCTGATGATGAATGGCCGGGCCCTCGAGGCTGGGGAAAGTTTGAAATTGCTCGGCGTTACGGTCTGTGGAATGTATCATGGCATAAACACGTATCGAGTATCGCCAGATCAACATCAGGAAAACTGAGTTATCTTTTTAGAGCTAAGAAATATTTTACTCCGGCCCAACTTCTTCTCCTATATAATTAGACCAAATTAGACCCGCGTTCGAATACTGCTCTCATGTTTGGAGCTCGGCTCCTAAACATACCCTCGACCTACTTGAGAGCGTACAGAGACGAGCGATCCGCCAGATCGGGAACTCGGCGCTGACATCGGGACTACAGTCGCTATCACATCGAAGGCGCGTAGCCGATCTCTGTCTGTTTTACAGATATTATCACGGGTACTGTTCTTCGGAGATTCTTGGCATTGTTCCAGGCAATTCGGTTTATATGCGCTCCACAAGACAATCCGATGGATCGCACCCGTTTGTGGTTCATCTCCCGACGGCGCGAATATCCCTGCTTCAGAACTCGTTCCGTTACAGAGCGGGGAAGCTGTGGACCTGCCTTCCCACGCGAGTGTTCCCAGAGCGTTAAAACCTGCAAACGTTCAAAAAGAACTGCAACAGTTATTTGATGGCATCTCGGGGCGCCCACTCGGCGCTATAGGTTCGCCTCTCCCGAGAGAAGTCTAATAAAAAAAAATTAGCCAAACCTATCAAGCCAGACCCGAAGGATTATAAATTGGTTGTGACCTATTTTATGTGAATTATAAACCTAATTTTAATGTGATTTTATTTAAAGTGCCTCAGTGCTATCGCAGAGCAAGGAAACAAATTAAAATAAAAAAAACACTAATCTCAACAACTAATCAGTGCATTTTCATTACCTTTTGGACATCGTTGGTGAACAATTCTTGTGTATGGAGTAACAGTGTTTCTGGGAAGAGAGTGCCCGTGTCTTGGCATGATACTTCTACCCCCACAGCCATATGAACGAAGTCGAGTTCCGTTCATAAATGTTTTGAATTTACTTCAAGCCGATAATAAAGTTTTTGAAATATCTCAAATGGTTTGCGTTTTATTTAAAAAAGAAAGTTGTCAAGTCCCTATTGGAAAACCCGATATATGCCGTTAACTAACTCCCTCGTACTTCTGTAACATTCCATAACCCTTCCTTCAAACACGTTCTTTCGTACCTGAAGTGCAGATAACCTCCCGACAGGACGGCAATTTATCTATACCAATTTCTCCTTCTTTGTTTCTAAGCCAACAGCTTTATGATTAGATTCCTCATTTTGTGATATATCAAGCCCATCAGGACATTATCCACTATGTTATATGTTTTCGAAACTATGAAAACTCCCCCAATGTCTGTAGTACATGTCAGCTAAACAGTTTTCTTGCCTAGGCATTACGTTGTGCGTATCATAAGAAATGTAGCGCATTATGTCTTGAAGTAACATCGCGAACTTAACATAATCGTACCGTTATTGAGCCTCAGGCCTTCTTCGAAAATTAACCCGAAGTTCGTTTGCTGTTAGGTGGCACACCACTGTCGGAAGTATTCCATGAATAACAAATGAGAACGAAATTGGCTCAGATGAGTTGTAGATTCAATGCGGTATTACGTGCCCCGATAAATCCAACATCTGGCAGTAAGTGGGTTTCAGGAAGTCTATCAGTCAATCGGAGCCTAAAATTGAGGATTTTTTCAACGCCCGGCTATATCCTGTCACAATTCACTAAAATATGCCTCCTAGATGGGTGTCATGTACGCATATCACGCTCGAAATGGTAGTGATTGTCGTCCAAAAGGTAACAACATCTTTTTTATATATATCCTTTTCACCTACGTATAACAGCAAGATGGGAATACGTAACGTGCGGTTGTTGTATATATATGCAGCCTTCCATATATATTCCAATCTTCCTCAACGTAGAAAAGATTTGAAATCTCTAATGAAAACGTCAGTACTACATCAAAGTTTTACCCATTCACCGCTTATTAACTCAGCAAAAATGACTTGGAAAAGTTGGTTTTTGTTCTTAATCGCCTTATACACTTTAATCGAAAGGATAATAGAAGATTTGTGAATTGTGGTTGAGCTCGTTGCCACGTTTTAAATTTATATCCCTTCCTTAACCAGAGAGTTAGCTCTTTCATATTTGCATAAAGCCAGAACGCAGCAAATTAAACGCTGTTCAAGGATTGTGTGGTGTCCAGGTTTCGGTCTCTCGGAAACGACTCTCGCCTCATCAACCAAGCCGTAGCAAACGTAATGGATTTCTGTGTGCCGTATGCAATTAACAAGTCAAAGGAACGTCATTAATTTGATATGATATGAATCAACATAGTAACCAAACATAAACACAAAAAAAGGATAACAAGGAAGGAAGTACTGTACATACCCACACACGCACACGGTGTACTGCCAAGTAACTAGTGGCAGGAGGTACAACAAAAAAGAAGAGTAACGAAAAAACGACGAACACAATGAACAGAGGATACACGCCATCAAACGAATGCAAATTTACGAACAACCGGCCAACCAGAGTGTGGTGCCATAATTGCATCGGAGTTTTGTGGAAATTTGTGGAAATTGTGAAATTTGTGGAAATTGTGAAATTTGTGGAAATCGCTTAGGTCAGCAGTGCAATCGGCTCTGATTAGCCGACCATGACTTGTGTGCAATGTCTGGCAGTAATCCTGTGCGATCTCGGTGCCTCCCTACTCGTATCTTTCTCTGGACCTGGTTATCGTCCTCTGAGGTATTCGCATGGAAAATTATATTTTCGTATCACGCCAGCCGTTCACCAGCAAATGCCCAGATGCGGACTATTGCCACGCTTCGATTGATAGCCACAAAGGATATGCGTGTGTGAGGGCTTTCCGCCACAAAGTGAACGCGATAAATAAGATGGATTTGGTGATTAAACCGGAAATGCATTAGTCCCACATTTGGGTTGATTTTCGGAAAATGATGTTGAGCGAATGTTTTTGCATAATGGACACGGAACTAGCTGAGAGTTCAGTTTGGACGAGTTGACAGGACTCAAGGTTTGGCAATTGTTAATTGAATGTCTTATAGACATTGGGTAAAGGCCTTTATTGTGAGGACACTGGGTGTAGGCCTATGTATGGGTGGCAATTAATGACCGACGTTTTCGAGTGCGGAAATATATACTATTGTCGCATAGAGGACATCTGAACCTATCATTGTCGTCATCCATAGCAGAAAGCAATCATTAATATGAATTAACTGTGGGCTGTGATTTAGCACCCATGCGTTTACTTGCCTATTATTTACGTAGAACCATGCCAATGGCGCCTAGTGCCTTACTTCTATAACACATCTGCTTTTAACGAATGAACTTTAACAAACTATTGACGACGAATGGAGTTTTGTTAGTTGGTCACAATCACTTCATCGTATACGCACAAAATTAACAATAGTATACTTTTAGAGAACTGAGCGAGATTTCTGCTTGATGGCGTAGAGGGCAGTTTCCAGCCAACTTACTGAGCATCATCATCATCATTGGCACTACAACCGGGGATCGGTCTTGACCTTATTTAACAAGTCCTGAGGCTTGTCACATTTTCAATAATGATTTGTTTTTCCGGGCAAGGTCATTAGTCTTGCGCCAGAGGCTCCCCGACGGGGAATCGAACTCCGGTCTCCCACGTGGCAGGCAGGTATACTAACCACTACACTATCGAGGAGCCTCAACTTACTGATACTCATAAATAATACTCTAGAATTCATAACACTCTTTTATATTTCACTAGTAACTTGTCAATAAATCGTTTTCATCAAAAGAAAATGAATAATTCAATAGTTAAAAGAGAAAAAACTGGAAAAAAAAACGAACAGAAAAACTTTAATGAAAATAAACACAAAATTAATTCAAACGTTCACAACGTTCCTTAGCCAGATTATATATATATATATATATATATATATATATATATATATATATATATATATATATATATATATATATATATATATATATATATATATACATATTATATATATATATATATTTGTTTATGTATATAAATATTTATATATGCTTTGCATAAAAATCCTCATAAAGAATAGCAATAAGAACCAGTGTTGTTTAGATTTAAACCTAAGCAAAAAGAAGAGTTAATTTTTTTATGGAATGTATTCTTTAATAAATTCCTACAGTCACAAAATTAATGAGACAATCAATTACGAATCAGAGACGAAATGCTACGCGACAAATTGTGTACCAATTCGTCTGAACTAATTTATACGTAAATATATAAAATCTTAAATTAAAATTAAATTAAGTTAAATTAAAACAACATCCGCTTGGTAGAAACCTTGACGTGGTGCGAGGGCTTAAACTACAATGAATCACTCAGGCTATGCTGACGGAAGCTTCCGCTTCCAGTAGGGCTGTGGGGGTTCTTTAAAGCTTACCTGAAGAACCACTCATAATTTCAGTTTAACTTCCCATCCCCAAACCTGCAAATATTCCTCCCCAAGGCCATCATCATTTACTTGCATGCACATGTCTAGCCAATCTTTTGCCCAACGACAAAAGCTATGGCAAGCAGCTTGCCTACACAGCTACAATACTAATTACCAGGATCCGTTTGTCCAACCGACAAACGATCATCGCAATGGCCGCAAAAACCGAATTCTTCAGCATTTACAAATGCAAACAAAGAATTCGGTTCTTTCCGCCAACAGCGATACGATACACAATTCCCATTGTGTAAAATAACCAATCCCTTTTAGCACATAATGCTTCCCCCATGAGTTGCAGTGTGTTTGCTCAGCTGCGCTCTCATTGCTATGATGCCCTTGGTCGATTTTTCCCTTTGTTCTTTGTCCCTGGTGCAATTTTGTTTATCCATCGTTCCAGCGTATGGATAGACAAAGCGATCCACACGATCAGCACACACACACTCGTTAGGATCTATGTACCAGAAGTCTTCTCCCATTGGTCATCCTGAGAAAGGTTGGTGCAAGGCTAATAACGTTGCCCGGAAAAACAAATTATTATGGAAAATTTAACAAGCCCCAGACTTGTTAAATAAGGCCAAGACCGGATCCCGGTTGTAGTGCCGATAATGATGATGATGATATCAATGTGAAAGACAGTAACCGCTCTGGTAGACCACAAAAATGTGAAGACGAGCAATTGCAGGAGTTATCGGATGATGACGCAACTCAAACTCAACAGCAATTAGAAGAACCATTACATGTGTCACAAGAAACGATCAGCAGACCGCGTACTGTTCAACGCATTCTACGTGGACTGGACTGTAGGAAGGTAACCGGCTCGGACGGAATACCAGCAATAGTCCTTAATAACTGTGCTCCAGAACGATCGCCGGTTCTTGGCAGACTCATCCGATTATCTTATGAACGGAGGACCTTTCCTACCTGCTGGAAAACCGCTCGAGTTCAGCCAATCCCAGAGAAGGGAAAAAGTGCCTCCCACAAAATTACCGACCGATAGCATTACTGTCTATGTTGTCTAAGGTGATGGAAAAAGTCATCAATACTGAGCTAATGAAGTATTTGGAGTGCAGTGGACTTCTGAATGATCGTCAATACGGATTCCTTGGCGGGCGGTCCACGGGAGACCTTTTGACACTTATAGCCGATATATAGACATCTGCGATTGAGCGACATGGTGAGTCAAGGGCGGTCGCATTGGATATCTCCAAGGCCTTTCGCCGTGTCTGGCACGGGGCATTGCTGAGCAAACTTCGTTCATATAGACTTTCCCAGCAGCTTTGCGGCTGGACGAAGAGCCCCCTCGAAAATCGATCGATCCAGGCTGTTGTGGATGGCGAGTGTTCGGATCTGTATTCTGTTAATTTGGGGGTGTCTCAAGGTTCTATTTTGGCTCGAACTTTGTTCTTGCTTCAGATAAATGATTTATTGGTGACAACGGATAACAACGTGTTCAGTTTTGCGGATGACAGTACGCTGGTTTTCTCCTTTCCGAGTGTTCGGGCGATTGGTGCATCTGCATCGCACCACCTGAGATGTAGACAGATTGACTCTTTGAATCGGGATCTGGATAAGGTGCTACAGGGGGGTAAGCCCAATCTCGTCGACTTCAATGCAACGAAGACCCAGTATACAACATCCGGATCATCCGTTCAACAACTGATGATAAATGGCCAGGTTCTCGAATCTGCCGAAAGCTTGAAATTGCTCGGCATCACGGTCTGTGCGAATGTATCGTGGTATAAACACGTGTCGAACATCGCCAGATCAGCCTCAGGAAAACTGAGCTATCTGTGGGGGTATAAGTGTGAAATGTGCCGACGTACGGCACGTATTCCTTATACCTTCCATCGATCCGTGGGAAATGTTCATCTTTATTGAAGAATGTGTAATTGTAAACATTTATGGGACGCATGTCCACTTCCTGGTTGTACCGAATCCGATGCGCATATTGGACGACATCTCCTTCGAGTGGATAGGTAAATAAACGATTGAAGTCTAATTCGAATAAGTGAGTTAAGACACCAAAGTAATCAATAAAAAAGATAACAGATAGGACTGCCAGCAAGCGTTTTAATTTATTGAAAATATTCACTAGAGACAACATTCCGATGCGGTCACACAACACGTAACTCAGATAATATTTCTAACAATTACAATTACAACGTACTGGTTGAAACTACTTATTACACAGTGTCGAATGTCCGCGGACGAGCGTGTGCATAAGCATGCACACGCGGTGGCAATTCGCGACACCACCTCCTTTGATTAAACACGTTAATCGACTGACTTGAAAAGGGAAGAAATTGGATACAACCAAAAGAGAACATACTTCTGCTATCTCATTGCCACGTCCTTCGATGTGTGGTAGGTTACATCGGTAATCTGATGATCGAAGAGAGCGGGACAATAAGAGAACTGAAACACGATGTACGGTTACCTAGGGGTGGATTTGGTTGTATGTGCATGAATCAATGTAGTTCTGAGCGGAACCCGTTGACCTGATTCGGTAGTATGGTGAGTTCAGTGTACATTGATCCATACGAAGGCAGAACTGAGAAAGAGAGGGGAATTGAGCTGATGATATTCACCTGCAAAAAGAGAACATTGATCCCCAGCGAATGAAGTGTCTGGAGGAAAGCCGAAGTAACGCTAGGGAAATATTATCACGTGATTCAATCGAATGTGGTGATAAATTTCCCAAGCGGATCTGCAATGATACGACAACTTCGTCCGGCTGGATTTGGTTGTCGCTAATCTACATGGACACGAGTTGCCGTATGGCAAAAAAGGTAAGCTAAACTCATTTATGCATTGTCTGCGTGGTACAATGAGTTTAGCTAAGTGTCCTTGGTAGAAATATGCTTTGCAGGTGAACAGGTAAGTGGGGGGAAATGGGGTTGATTTGACGCGCTGAAAGGCGGTCGAAATTAGGTAGGAAATGTTGGTTGGAATTGTGGGTTGTTTCTCATGTAGAATAGAGAAAGCCCCCACATATCCTTTTAGAGCCAAGAAATATTTTACTCCGGCTCAACTTCTTCTCCTATATAAATCCCAAATTAGACCCGCGCTCGAATATTGCTCTTATGTTTGGAGCTCGGCTCCTAAACATATCCTCGTCTTACTTGAGAGCATACAGAGACGAGCGATCCCTCTGATCGGGGACTCGGCGCTAACGTCGGGACTACAGTCGCTATCACATCGAAGGCGCATAGCCGACCGCTGTCTGTTTTACATATATTATCAAGGGTACTGCTCTTAGGAGATTCGTGGTATTGTTCCGCGCAATTCGGTTTATATGCGCTCCACAAGACAATCCGACGGATCCCACCAGTTTGCGGTTCATCTCCCGACGGCGTGAACATCCCTGCATCAGAACTCGTTCCGTTACAGAGCGGGGAAATTGTGGAACTCCCTTCCGCGCGAGTGTTCCCGGAGCGTTACAACCTGCAGCTGTTAGAGAGCAACTGCAACCGTTATTTGATGGCTTCTCGGGGCGCCGTGTCGGCGCTATAGGTTTGTAGCGTCTCTAACAGATACACACAATACACAAGCAAATAGTGAAGAACACCGAACGAAAATCGAATAAGAAAATACGTCAGAGCCGTATACCATAGCGATCACATAAGAATTCACATCAGTGGTATATAGTTGAGTTTAGATATCGAATTCAAAACACGGCCAGTAGCCTGATGGGTTGCGCTTTGATTCAATTTTTGTTGATTCTTACTGTCATAGCGTCAGTTCGAATCACACGTTCTTCACTATCAATCCAAAACGCTATAGGTTCGCCTCTCCAGAGAGAAGTGTAATAAAAAAGAAAGAAAAAAGACGTTGACGAGCAATGGGAAAGATCAATACCAGGCGTATGCATAAATTTTGTCCGGTTTAACTAAGAGATGGTGCCAGCGAAAACTACGCAGCACACAGCAAAACTAGTGAAAGACACCTTCAAACAGCTTGGATGGGACATCCTCCTGCACCCGCCGTACTCCTCAGACTTGGCGCCATCTGACTACCGCCTCTTCGCATTAATAGGGCACGCGCTCACAGAGCAGAACTTCAGCGATTTCGAGGATGTTAGAAAATAGCTCGACGAATGGTTTGCCGCGAAAGACAAGCAGTTTTTCTGGCATGCTATTCATAAATTACCTGAAAATTGGGCGAAATGTATAAAAGCCGATGGCCAATATTTATAATAAAAAAATATTAATTTTCATAGAAAATTATGTTTTTTTTACCAAAGAAACCGGAAAAACGTATGCATACACCTGGTACAATGACTATATCTTGTGGCCAAACAAAAGGGCTCCATGGAGTTGAGTCCCTTACCGCAAAAAAATACAAAAGCAACATAATGAGCAACCGTGTTTACCAAGACAAAACACATTCTCTGACTGATCACAAGATAATAGTAAGAATGGGAGACTTCAATCCCAGAATAGGACATCCAAGAAAGGAGGAATGCTTGATTATGGGAAAGCATTGTTATGGAGAACGCAATGACAGGGGCGAAAGAATTATAGATTAAGTCTTAGAATACAGACTCTCGGTAATTAATACTTTCCTCAAAATGAATGCCTGAAAATGGATATGGATATCACATGACTATAATGCCAAGAACGAAAACGATTTCATAATGACAAACAATCCCAGACTATTCACAAACTTTTAGGTAATCACACATGCTTCCCTTCGGATCACAAACTAATCAGAGGCACCATGACACTCAAATAACACAACATCAGTGGGAGAAATTTCAACAACATACCAAATATTCCAAAGACAGAAGATTAAGCTCTTAACTTTATCAAAAACTTAAAATCAAACTTTGAAAACTTAGATAGTTCATCATATATAGCCCTACCGACGTCCAAGCATATTACAATACATTGGAAAATATTATTTTAATCAGCTCAAAATCAAAGAAAAACACAGAAAAAAATACATAGAATGTTTACAGAAAACACAAAACAACTAATAAAAAAACGCAGTGAACTCAAGCATACAAAAAATATGAAAATAGAACTAGGAAGGGTATACAAAGAAACGAGTAAATCAATCCGGAAAGACTACTACTACACATAGACAACAAGTCCAATAATAACAAGAAACTTAAATAACCACAGAAGTATAAAAAGAGGGTTTAAGGAGTTAAGCATTCATAAATCATGGATACAAAAACTTAAACAACAATCAGAGGAAACTAAAACAAGGGAAGATGTAATCAATCATGCAACAAACTTCTATAGAGATTGTGGGGGTTCTTTTAAGCTTACCCGAAGAACCCCCCATAATTGCAACCCAACTTCCATTGTTTTTCCCTAATGCAATTGCATCAGCACCTACAAAGCTACAAGCATTAAGGTTATCTAATGCATAACCTAAAAGTCTGTAAAAAGAATTGTTTCATTCATGCAAATCAAAATACATTTCCTAAATTCCCTGAAAGAATTCTTTAATCCACATGCAAAATTTCTGAAAAGAATTTCTCCCACAAGGTCCTTCCCACATGCATCAATGCATCTCAGCATTAGCAACCAAGAACCGAGTCCTATATTGGTGTAAATATTCACACTGGAATGCGACCCTTGAGTTGCCATTTACAATCGATATAGATGTTATACACCACCGTCATTGTGTAACCATTCATTTTCATTTTTACAACATTTTTTATTTTTCTTTTTATATTCTTAATTTCTAAATTAAAGGCTAGACAAAAAATGCTTAAATTCTAGCTTAATTATCTTATATAATAACTTACTGGTCCTTCGCAGACGCTCTAAGCTAAACATTACTTAACATTTGTATAATTTGCCTTTCGGCGACAGAACTTTGTGGCAATACTTATAATTATTTGAAAGACAAAGAAAAATTTGAAAAACTTTGTCAATTTTTTTTTTTGTTTTTTTTTCTTAAAATTTAACTTACTTAACTTACCTACGTTTTTTTTTTTTTTTTTTTTTAATGTAAAAGCACAACCTAACTTAACTTAAATCTTATACTACCCTAATTCTAGAAAAGCTAAGTCTATGTAAGCTAGCTGATGATAGTATGATTCTTTACCGACTTTGGTACCCAGGTCTTTATATGCCATTCAACCACCAGAACTGTTGACGCTGTCTAATACTATCGTCCCGGTCTCTGTGGGAGATAGCCCTACTGAAGCGCAGGAGCTCTTCTTCGGTGCGCGCTACTTCCCGGTCGTAGCACAATCGCCCGTCTACAGATGATCTACTTACATGATAGATCAGCGAAATTCCGGATCTATCCTGTATAACCCCTTTCATATCCAAGTCAAGGAACGCCTCTGGTGGAACAAAGCCGTTGCGACGCACGCTCTCATAGTACAGAGTGTTTGGATAATAAGCCCCGAAAATTAGGTCATTGGACGAGCTTATTGCTCTCGCAATATGTCCTCTGATTAATTTAATCATAAAATTATCCACCCTATTTATGTACGCTTCATTATATAAAGTCTCATTTGAGTAATACTTTTTATAGTCCGATTCCGGTGTCCGATATAATCTGAGACAACTTCTGAGACACTTCCTTTCGAACACCCGAATCTTTTCCATCAAATTTGGACCTATGTTGAACCATACTGGGCAACCATATACGAGCATTGGCCTGATTAGTGTCATGTAGCATATGACTTTTACCTTGCTGTCAAGTTGACTACTGTGAAATAGCCTCCTTGTCATAGCGAAAGTTTTCCTCGCTTTGAGCAAAGCAGCCTCTACATGTCTGTTGAAATACAGATATTGGTCTAGCCAGATGCCCAGGTATTTAACTAAACTCTTGGTTTCCAGTTTATCTCCATGCGGTCCCACGATAACTAGCTTTCGCCAGTTTTTCCTTGTGTCGTACGTGGCTTTATATTCTAAATAGGATGGCTTCACATTTCTGGAAGTTGATCTCAAGTTTCCAGTCATCGCAATAGCGCTGCACTTTGTTGAAGTCTCGCTGTATTAACTTATTTATGATCGCAACTTTCGAAGCTGTTCTGTAAATTATGAGATCGTCTGCGTACGCAATAGCCTGCGGAAGTACTTCTAATAAGTCGCTAATGTAAATGTTAAAAAGAATCGGAGAGAGTACCGCGCCCTGTTGCAAGCCATTCTTGATATTATACGTTTTATTAGAGGTCACATTACCACTTTTGACCACGAACCTCCTGTCCTTTAACATATCGTAAAGTACATATAGTAAAGGCTTATGTATGCGATGTCTGACCAGTTTGTAATACAACCCTTCGATCCAGACGGTATCAAAGGCTTTCTCCAAGTCGATCAGACAGGCACCTGTGCATTGGTTCCTACATTTATTCCATTGTATGTCGGAGACCAGTTTAGCTGCGGCATGTGTGGTTTCATGACCCGCCTTAAAGCCAAACTGGTTATTTGGAATAATGCTGTTGTCTTCTACCCATTTTACCAGAGCTTTGTTAATGGTTTTTTCAAATACTTTACTGATGCTTGGGAGTAAACTTATCGAACGCATGTTCATTGGGTTTGTGCAGTCTTTGCCCTTTTTTGCGATGGGCTGAATGATGGCCGTTTTCCAACGCGCGGGATAATATGCATTATTCAACGCGTTGTTAAACAGGACCGTGTATATATCTATTGCCATTGGGGGCAGGTTCTTGAGTACGATGTTAGGTACTCCATCTATTCCCACTGACTTTTTGCTTCTTAATGAGTCGAAGATACTCTGGATTCCTTCCCTTGTTATTAGAAGGCTATTAGCCACTACACCATTGGCATTAATGTCAATTGACAAATTATCTTCACTGAATTCGGTAAAACCCGGATTCTCCGATTGCCAAAGTGAAATTTCATTCCGGAGGTGCAGGTGATTGAGTAGAACTCTGTCCTCCAGGTCGTGATTTCGGTGAATGCTTTCATTCACCTTGTACATTTCCTGAAAGACAGCTCCCAAAGCGTTCACCTTTTCCAAAGGATCTTCGATCACGAAGAGCTCACTATTGAGGATAGCGTTCTCTGCATCTAAGCCAATGTTGGTTAGCAGCTGCTTGTTTACCTGAGTACGTGGGATTTGGAGACACTGAATCTCATTTTGATTATTTCTCCTGAATATTTTATTTATTTGTGGGAACATATTCGGGTTATTAGTTTTTATAGCTCGAATTCTGTTGTTCCAATACAAATTTGTTGCTAATCTATAATTAGCTTTAAGTAATTGTTGGTGGTTTTTTAATCGGGATTTCAGTAATATTATCTCCTGGTCTTGTCTGTCTGTAAACTGTCTGTGTAATTGTTTTAATTTCGATAGCAGTCTGCTCTTTTGCCTGTGGAGTGCGTTTATTGTTGCGTTTCTGTACATGTTAGTGTGATCTGTAAATGTTGTTTTGGGAATTGTTTTGTCCATTGTTCGTTTTACGGTTTCGTCCATTTGTTGAATGTATTTGTCGATTTCGACATTAGTCAGGTTTCTGTTTACTGGCAGATTCAAGTCATTCGAACGCAGTTCTCTTGTTAATGAGCTGGTTAACCGCGGCCATCGCATTGCCCCGTAGTTATAGGGTTGCGGGATCACGAATTCCTCCAGATCTGCGAGCTCGTTCGGAAGCTCTATTACTGCCGTGAATGCACAGTGGTCACTATCGTATTCAATTGTCCGTAAACAGTTTGTGTTTCGTCTATTGGTGTTAAGTATTTTCAGTCGTGAGTCGATTAGCAAGATATCTAAGAACGATCTACCTCTAGGGAACGATGGATATTCGGTAGCTAGCAGGTCAGTTCTATATTCAATATGAAACTGATCTAACCAGCCAGCCAACTGATTTCCTCTGGCATTAGATATATGATTTCCCCAATTTCTATGCTTGGCGTTCATATCTCCCCCTAGGATAAAGTAATTTTTGCCCAGGTGCAATTGTAAGCATCGGAAGAGAGTCTCGAGCTCTGCTATAAATAGATTATGTTGGTGCTCCTCAGGTGCGTAGACCGCAATCGCATACAAACCCCTTCCTTGCGCGCACTTCTCCACTATATATTACTTTATGATTGATCCCTTTTCTAATAAAGATTGCGGTTTTCCCTTCTTGCCTTGGTTGTGGTGAACGGTTTTACGGAGATAAACTCGAGATCGTCGTGCCTCAACTTTTGAAGCATTTCGAGCAGAGCCTCCGGTTCCATTTCAGGGTCGACACCCTTTAATAGAACCGTTACCCTCTTTGTTTGCTTCGGCGTGAACGAGTAGAATTCCGCGGTGGCCCTTTTTAAGACCTCTTTAATTTTATCGTGGTCTGCCACCGCATAGGTTTGAATGGCATGCCTGGTACCAGCCAGTCTTTTAAATACAAAATTGTTTCCTATAGCTAGCATTGTGTAACCATCTAAATTGCTACATAATGACTTGCAACTATTATAATAGTATAATAAATAATATTATCAATAGCATAAACAAATGCAAATAAAGAATCCGTTTCTTACAACGACCAAAGATACGATATACAAAGTGTATGATGTATCCCAAACCTTTTAGCACCTTTGTTTTCTCAATAGCAATATAGCTATTTACTTAGCCGATCCTCATTGCACTCGATCCCCTTGGTCTCTTCAATTTTTCAGCTTTGTTTTCCCATTCACTTTCTCGCATGAGTAAACAACACAGATCTACACGATCGCACACATACATCGGAATTTAGCTAGCAAGATTCACTTACTGGTTACCCCATAGCGAGAAATGTTCTCTCTCTTCACCATTGGTTATGAAAACTCATCACCGAATTGAGGGTGAATCAGGTGTCAGATTCCAACCCTCGAGGAGTTTTTTCCATCGGGTCGGGTCTCCAACTCCGCTCCCGTAGCGCTGCGGGACGCGAAATGGTTCGAAGGGTTTAGATAGTTTGTGTATTGTGTACGTTTGAACGATGGCAATGAGAATGCTTAAATTAAGATATTTGAAAGGTTCCAAGTGACTTTTAATTCATGTTTTTCATTTAGTTAATCAAAAAGTAACTTTCGTTATCAATCATAATCAATAACCGCGTACTAACCAGGACCCGAAAATACAACAAAATAACATTAAGACATTCTAAATCGTGCAAACTAATGTAAAGTGAATATAAATATAGTTCTGACATAAAATAAAACAAATTACAATAGACAAAATAGTGCGTTTCATTGTTCCTGTGATGCTTCTCGATAGGGTGTTACTGCTGATAAACAATACATCCAGTGTGTTTCGATTAATTCCTCCTGTGTGTGTTTATTTGTCTGTCCGGTGAGAACTATTAATTTGGTGCTCGGTTTACTGCGATATTCGGTGGAACGGTTTTTGAGGACGGGGTAGAACTCTGCGCCTATGTCGGCGCCACGACTTGGTACCCTCACAAGATTGGTACCGAAAAAGGAACAACGACCAGAGACTTAAACTTGCAAATAATAACTGGTAACCTAAATTAAGCTATGTTAGACCGAGAGAAAAATGACAGGTGTATACACAAATAAAACAACTAATGAAAAAGCCCCGGCGCAGATGGGCTCAGCAACGAAGTTATTAAACTAGGAGCACCTATTCTAACCAAACCATGTAAGGAGTTGGAGGACGACTTTACCCAAACAGGGAACCACATCTCGGAACTAGCAAAAAAGGATAATCCTGCTTACGACTTTCAAATATACTAACAACAACTAACAACGTTTGAAATGTAATCTTCGTAAAGACGTGAACTAAATGGCTTAATATTATTATTATTATTATTATTGCAAAACAAATTGCGGCAATATATTGCGAAAGTACGAAAGCAAGCTTATCTGATCCGTATGTGGGAATGAAATGGAAGAGCCTACATATTTGCATTGCCATCTCAATTAAAAACTGAAGTTTACTTTTGAAATTTTAGAATTTGAGTCAAGATGAATAAAATGGAACTACCCAGTGAGTAGGGCCTTAGAATATATTCGCAGACAGGCCCGTTTTTGATAAAAGACGGCTAGAGGCAGTGGTATCGATAGTGGTAGGTGGGGTCCTGCCGGTCGTGAAATACCCCCCATCAAACAAAAGCTCCGCCCGTGAAATGGTCGGGATAACTCCTTGTCCATCTTTTAGGATTTGAGGTTAGTTTAGGTGGGAAGTCCGTCCCAAAGTGAGATACCACCAGGGAGAAATCTTCCACTACTTTCCGGAAGTTTGGCTGGTAGCTCAGACTGAAATTGGGAAAAGTCATGATGGTACCTTCTTATATAAAGTATTCCGGAAGTAAACTAATTTCCCATTCGGATCTCCGGACGGACACTATATCTAGGGGACATCATGCAAATATGTTGATAAAGCAACGGACTGTTGAAACCTCGTTACTACATAAATGTCCGCCTGCGAAACATGTGTAACTGGTAACGGCACTTTGTAACATCAGGCGCAGCCTCTTCGAATAAAAACACCGTCCACACATATTTGCAAGGAGCAAAACCCGATACCCTAGTCCCAACTGAAACCCAAGTCGGCTCGTCAACTGACTCGACATATCTCTGTTGCCCAGGATACGACTTACATTCGAGATTTCTTTGGTGCCTGCGTTTTCATTCGATCGGATTTAGCTTGCCAACGGAAAGAAGCATTATGTAGTGCTCTAAAAAGCCCTACACCACCCCCCCCCCCCGCACATATTCCATTTAATTAAATTCCCCATACACAATAATACAATTAATATCACCAAATAGCATGCATCCATATACTCAAACTAACATTCAATCCAATGTTAGTCAAATTGAACCAAATGTTCAGTTATCAGTTCCTTGAAATCCAAACATCACAACGCATATCTTCACATGCATTGTATATCCAGTAACCAGTTGATAATGAACGAAATGTCCGTTTATCATACACATTCAAGTCCTAAAAACTAAACATCACAATGCATATCTTCATATGCAAACAAACCCATCTCAAATATCCATTTGGTTCGTATACACACAATTTCTATAAATAGATCAAAATTCCTACAATCCATATCTTCATGCATCATCCTGCATCTGGCTTATGTTGTAAAAATATATTTCCTTTTCCTTAGTTTCTCCTCTTCCTCAGTTTGTCACATAGAAATCTCGATGAAGATTTGTATAAAATTCCGATGGATTTTGGATTCGAGGATCAGTCTCTAGATCGGCGTTCGACGTTTGAGGATCACCATCATCGGCACTACAACCGGGAACTGGTCTTGGCCTTATTTAGCAAGTCCTGAGGCTTGTTAAATTTTTTCCATAATGATCTGTTTTTTCCGGGCAAGGTCATTAGTCTTGCGCCAGAGGCTGCCCGACGGGGAATCGAACCCCGGTCTCCCGCGTGACAGGCGGGTATACTAACCACTATACTATCGAGGAGACGTTTAAGAATGCCAATCAAATAATCTAAATTAATAAAATTCTTAAATAAAATTTATTTTTGATATTGTATTATTTATTGGGCCCGGCCTATACCCAGGCACCCCTGACAGTAAGGCTACTACAATTAAAACCCAATAACTTGAACATATTTTCGATGAAAATGGTTCTGAAACATTTTGGAAAATTTCTTTATTATCTCTACCGGTCCCCAAATGACGATTGTCCGCCACACTTTTTGATCATCTTTCCGTATCCTATCTTTCTAGATACAAATCGTCTTCTGAGATTGTCGCTCTTGGTGACTTTAACGTTCACAGATCCGCCTGCTTGATACAGTCTAACAAAACAAACGAGGTAGGGAGGCTGGCTGAGGCGTTCGCTGTTGACCCAACTCGTGGATGAACCTAGCGATGACCTACGCGGGTGACCAATGTAATGAATTCTAAAAATAAAGCCAATGTTTTCGCGAATTTAACCCTTGATGGTAGTCTATTAGAAGCGCCTACGATTCCACTTCATTGCCAGATGTGACGTTTCGTCCATGTACTATTAAGCGCATTCTCCGTGGACTGGACTGTAAGAATGCGACAGGTCCGGATAAAATACCAGCCATAGTTCCTAAAAACTGTGCTCCGGCGAAGCTCGTTTCTTAGGAAACTCTTTCACTTATCTGATGCAATGAGAACATTTTCTACCTCCTGGAAAATCGCTCGAGTTCAGCCAATACCAAAGAAGAGAAAAAAGTGTCTCCCGCAAGATTACCGATCGATAGTATTACTGTCTATCATATCCAAGGTTAATGGTTATCAGTGCCAAGTTGATTAAATACTTCTAATGCAATGGACTTCTGAATGATCGTCAACACGGATTCCGCAGCAGGCGGTTCGCGGGAGATCTTTTGACCTTTGTAATCGACATCTGGACACCTACAATTGAAAAACGTGGTGAACTAAGTGCGGTCGCATTAGCTATCTCCAAGGCCTTTGACAGTGTCTGGCACGGACCTAAGCTTACTAAGCCAACTTGGTTCATACGGTCTTTTACAACAACTTGGTAAGTGGATTGAGAGTTTCCTCAAGAATCGATCGATATGGGTTGTTGTAGAAGGCGTGTCTTCGTGTCTCTATTCTGTTTATTCTGGGATGCCCCGGTGTTCCATTTTGGCTCCCTTCCTTGATTTTGCCTTGTACTAATGGTAGACTAAAATCAAAGGGTAACAAAATATTCAGTTTTGCGGATGATAGTACACTTATTTCCTTATTCTCAACTGATCGGTCGATTAATGCTAATCAACTTCGCACCAGCTGAGATGTAGCCAAGTCGATTCTCTGAATCGAGATCTGGATAGAATCTTACAACGGGAAAAGGCAAATGCCGTCTACTTAAAACGTGTATAACTAAAAAAATTGCAGCTGGAATAAGCTATAATGGTATTGCAGCTACGGTAGAACTGTAAAGATAAACTATACCACGTTAGCAAACTATAAGGTTTGGGACGGAACTGAAGAACGTGTGATTCGAACTGACGCTATGATGGTTAGAATCACTAAAAATGTAACCAACAACACACCAGGCCACTGCCGCGTGCACGAATTCGATTTCTAAACTCAAGTACATTCAACTGATGTGGAATTGCTATGTTTTTGCTTGGTATACGGCCGATGCAATTTGCTTATTCGATTTTCTTTCGCTGTTCTTCACGATTTGCTTGTATATTGTGTGTGTATCTGTTAGAAACGCCACAAAACATTCTAAGGAAAGCATGAATTTGCTCATCGTCACGGTCTATGAGCACGTATCGAATATCACCAGGCTCACCCCCAAAAAAATTGATTTATGTTTTTAGAGCCAATAAATAATTTACTCCAACCCAACATCGTCCACTGAACAAATCACAAAACAGACCGGCGTTCAAATATTGTTACCATGTCCGGACCTCTGCTCCTAAGCATACCCTCGACTTACTTGATAGCACAGAGACGGGTGGTCTTGTGGGGGTTTGTGGCAACTCTAACAGACACACACAAATTCACAAGCGAAATAGTGAAGAACACGAACGAAAAATCGAATAAGAAAAATACATCAGAACCGTATACCAAGCGATAAATAATAAAAAAAAAAAAAATTATTCACACCAGTGGAATATAGTCGAGTTTGGAAATCAAATTCCAAACACGGTCAGTAGCCTGGTGTGTAACGCTTAGGTAAAATTTTTTTCGTGATTCGAGCTGTCATAGCGTCAGTTCGAATCACACGATATTCTTCACTATTATTTCAAACGCTATAGGTTCTTTAAAACTGCGCAACCAACCACCTACAATTCCAACCACAACTCCTACCCCAACTCCTTTCGCCAACCTACAAACATTCCCATACCCGAGGGCATCGTTCATGCATTTAATGCATCACCCAAAATTCCCCGAAAAGAATTTGTGGCATCTCTAACAGATACACACAATTCACAAGCAAAAATAGTGAAGGACACCGAACGAAAAATCGAATAAGAAAATACATCAGAACCGTATACCTAGCGATAACAAAAATAATTCACATCAGTGGAGTATAGTCGAGTTTTAAAATCAAATTCTAAACACGGTCAGTAGCCTGATGGGTAACGCTAAGGTTCAATTTTTTTCGTAATTCAAACTGTCTTAGCGTCAGTTCGAATCACACGATCTTCTTCACTATTATTTCAAACGCTATAAATTCATTTACATGCAAGCATCATCATAAATGAGGAAACCTTATCGGCGCCCCTGTCAGCCAGCGTACCCCGCCACACACGTGCGCAACACATTTCCCTGGCTTACGCACATGCACAACAGTCTTTCATCCAACCGACAAAAGCAGTTTACGTATCTCGCGTCTAGCCGCCAAAAACCGAATTCTCCAGCGTGTAAACACGCACACAAAGAATTCGACCCTTGAACCGGCTTGAATACTGTGCACAATCATCATGGTGCAAGTACCTAATTTGCTTGTAGCACAAAGTTCTCTAATGGCAGGCAGACTATTTACACAGCTGCATGCACACCATCATGATGCCCATTGTCTCATTCTCTTTTCTCATTTTCGTTTGCCCATGACCTGTGATCAACTCGGAGAGATCCTCTCCGCAAGAGATCCTCTCTGCAAGAGTCAACGAGTCGAAATTCAACCACAAAAGGAGTAGGTCGCGTTCGTCGTTGAGCTGAGTGCGCACACACCCGAGTCGAGTTTCATCCCCCAAAATGTGCGCACTGGTCGGGTGTTGATCGGAGTCTTGGTGTCGTTCGTTTATGTTAATATTAAAATAAAGTATTACCTAGAACTTCCATCTGTTTATGTTAATATCAAAATCAAGTGTTACATAGAACCTTTCGTCCGTTTATATTAATATGAAATTAAGAAAATACATTGTTACAAAGAACCTTTAGTTTGTTTATATTAATATCAATAAAATTAATTCAAACTATATCTGTAGTTTCATTGGTCAAATGGTGAACGAATAGCGGCGGAATCCTGTGGTGGTATACGTGAACCCGTGTCCGTGCTGGCATACCAATCACAAATAATACCCCCACATTGGTGACCCTACTAGTGAATTTGAAACACCCAACCTCCTGAACATTTGTGAATTTGGACAAAAATGCAGGTTACGGGGGTAAGTGTGAAGTGCGATGATGGAGAGCAGGTTTGGGCAGTTGATTGTGCCTGAAAGGAGCCGGTGGATGAAAAGGATATCGGCATGAGTTCTGCGCTCCTCGCTCGTGTGTTGAGGTTAATCAGATGGATCCGGCTTGTGTATGGGGGGGGGGGGGGGGGGGGCAATCCGAGGATTCACCCAGTTCAGAATCGTTTGGTCGCGTTTTCCGCTAATAGGCATCAGGGCTTCTATGAGAGAGACATTAGTCCCTTAAAAAAGGCAACAACTCACAGAACCATACTTTTCAAATAATTGTGTAAATAGTGGATTTCTTTTTCCCCAAATTGCTTTTTTTTTCTTTTTGTCCAACTCCTTTAATCAGTTAACTCACTGTTGAAAGAATAGATGAACATTACAATAGGTCTCATGAAGAGAAGATTCACTCACACCCTTTCGTTGTCATGTCTTAGGCATTTTTCGAAAGGCATGCTTTACGATGGAGTGCACAGATCTGGTCTAGAAAAATCTATTGTTCTACGAAATTTATGTTGCCACTTTATGGTCATACAATTAAATAAATACAATGCGGTGATATCAAAAGTAACAGGAACTTTTATCGAACCGCCAATCTATCCTACAGATAAGTTGAAACAGAACCTATAAACCATTTCGCATCCCTTTCGAAAATACAAATTCAGACATATCCTGAGGTATTTACTCTCACCAACTCATTGTTGTATCGCCAATATCAAAAGCTCATCTTATCCACGGATAGCAGAGATCATAGGGAAAAGCAGAGAATACGCGAAGTCTACTTTTAGTGCCTTTTTTACGAATGAATACCTTTACAGATCACTGTGAGATTATGGAAAACCAATAAAACAACAGAGAGACTCTTTATTGCCACTATAAAGGAAAACGTTTTTGGTCGATGTGTACGTAATGTCCCTTTACGACTCGATTCAGCTATAAAACTGGCAGGAATAGAAAGACTAAACCCTCACCAAACACGCACAATATACATTGGCAAAAAGTAAACAAATTTGCGGCTTCGGTTTGAGTGATTCCAGCCATAAAATTCATATTACCGCCACCCGGCATATAGCCACAATGTCCTGGTGCCAATGGAGTGACCCACCTATACTCCAACCCTAATGGCAGCCAAGATATGTTGATGGTCGGAAGAGATAGAGCACGCGCATTCTTATAGTCACACAATGCACATCTAGCAATAATAACCCTGTCGAAGTAAGCTTTACATTCATAAATAGACAAATGAGTCCTTAATTTGTGGCCATCACACTATTTGATAGTATTGGTGGGGCAATCTCCTTAGGCCGTCCACAGGCTCTACCATTTCTAGGGTATCGCTATGTATGCATTAGACTTGATTACACTAATTAACTGAATCGATTTGGACTTCGTAACGCTGATGTCTGCGACAGGAAACCCATGAAATATTGCTATCATAAAGATATTTTCATGACCACACTGGTTATGGGCCTGGGTCTATGAACATTGTTAATCGTTTTTCGCTTATGAGGAGAATTCTTAAGGGCACTGCGTAAAGACTTCAAAAGGATTTGAGGAAATACCTGTCTATAGTCGTGGGCCCCTTATCGTCTCCGTAGTCGAATGTACAATAGTTTTGTTTGCCGGAAGATGGAATCATAATTGGTTTCCATTGGCTCGCTAAACACCAAAGTAATCACTTCACATCTTAACTCTAATTGTTTTTACTGAGGCAGATGTTAAGACATAAGATTGGTTTCGCCCGTTTTTGTAATGTTTACGACTACTCATATAACATAATCACATTCAAGGTGGGCGGCACATAAAATAAAGCGAAGGTGGGAGCTCGTTATCCTTCAATGACTAAAAGTCTATAAAATGTTGAAATTGTTTCATGAACACATCGAATAATTTCAGGAAACTATATTGCTCTTATGGATGCGTTGTGACCCACCAATGAAATGCTCGTCCGTGTTTCACTATTTTCAATACTCCTGCCACTGACTAGAGAAATAAAACGCTACACAGTACTGGCCAAGAACAATAGCTAATTGGGAATGGTATAATTTAAATAAGCTAGAATTATACATTTTCTGTCCAGCAAAAAGATAAGAAAAAGAACAATATAAAAATGTACGTAAGATGAAAATGAAATGAATGGTCGTCCAGTTCCGAATATACTTTAGAACAATAGTTCGAGTTTATAACAAAAGTAACAACGGGATTCGTAAATAATGGATGGAAAGTCAAATTGTAGAGGTACGAAAGCAAAAGTGGATCAAATGTTGGGAGTGTAATCAGGAAAACACCGAACTAAAAACAAGAACTCTATTTTATGTTATTTACAGTTGTTATGCTTTCTCCACCATTCATGCGAATGTTCTTCTACGCAAAGCAGTTTCGCACAATAATTTCTAGTACGTCCATTAATTATTCGAGTTGAGTTGATTATTTCAGCGTACTCAAATCTCTACACTCTTAGATACACTTCAATATCGAGGAATTAGAAAGGATTCAATTGAATAGGGTGACTAGTCCGAAAGAGTGTAAAGAGAGCTCTTTACCAAGTGGAGATTACTTCTTCTTGTGAGCGGGCGAATTTAATCTACAACAGGTCGTTCAAAAAGTCCGGACACTGACATACAGATGAAGACTATATCAACATACCCATACGAGAAGTATGTTGGTTGGTACTAATCTTCAAACTATACATGTCAAAACTTCATGACACTTTAACCATAAATCATCGAGGTATAGAAATTATAGTGAGGCACTTTTCGGCAATTTCAAAACGATGAAAAAATAATTTTCGGATGTTTATAGAACACTATTATTTGATGGAAAAAAATACTGGTAAATCTCAAGAACTGATTGAAAAATGTTATAATGACTATAAGGACTATCTGTGCGACCAAGGCAACTATCACATTTGTCGAGTTCAAACGCCGTCGTGCAAGCACAGTTGTCACACCGCGAGACTGTTACACAACTTTTGGAAGGGTTGACTAATAGTATCCTGGAGGGTTGTTTTATCTCCACATTTATTTAACAATTCAATTACAGATTTAACTTAAGAATAAATGTCAACGTCTATTTTACCAATACCATTCTTACATTAACTTACTGGCTCTTCGCAAGCACTCTAAATTATACATTATCGTTTTTCTTATGGCTTTCGGTGTAAACTCGATTTACTAATTCAAATTTATTTAAATATAACCAATCTATCCGTTAATCTCTTTATCAATATTGATGTGCAGCGTTTGACTGCTTGACTTGTACTGGTCTCAACTCCACAACTGCCGCTGCTTATATTCGCCTTTTTGTCTCCTTTCCCTCGTTCACATGTTGTCACAGGAACAAGGTGAGACAGAGTATAAATGTGCGATGCTCAGTCTGCCAGTCGGCAGTCGTGTGCTGCTAGTCGGCCGTCGTGTGCTGCTCCGTCTCCAACATTCCGCCCACCTTGAACTGTCGGTTCAACCGTCTTATCTTCCGCAACCGGAAGTAGGACCAACTTCGTGACGGACCGCTTAAGGGTTCCCCCCTGAATCTTTACAGTTGCCACCCGCACCTTGCCATCTCTGCCAGGATGAAGCTCGATAACCCTTCCCATGGGCCAATAGGTCGGAGATAGTTGCTCGTCCTTCAGAAGCACCACGACCGGATTTCCTAGGTTTGGTTCCGGATGATACCATTTGTTGCGGGCCTGCAACGTGTGGAGGTATTCGTTCTTCCACCGGTACCAAAATGCTCGATGCAACGCCTGCAAGTACTTCCATCTGGAGCGCCAAGTGATTGTTGTCTCTCCCGGATCGACTTCCGGGACGCTCATAGCCGGTCCTCCAACTAAGAAATGACTGGGGGTCAACACCTCGGGGTCGCCAGGCTCCGTTGGCAGGACGACCAGCGGTCGGGAATTCAGACAAGCCTCGATCTGGGCCAACGCGGTAGTAGGCTCCTCGAACCTCAGAAACGCATTTCCAATAGCTCGCTTCAGGTGATGCTTCACGGACTTGATTCCTGCCTCCCACAAGCCACCAAAGTGGGGAGCTGCCGGGGGAATGAATCTCCAAGTGATGCCGTAGGTGGCCAACTCCGTCATGATCCGGTCCCGGGTAGCCTTCCGGTTTATGTGCTAATAAACTTCTCGCAGTTCTCGGCATGCCCCAACGAAATTGGTACCATTATCACTCCGTAAAGTGTGACAAAAACCCCTACGCGCGAGAAATCTCCTTAATGGTGCCAGGAAAGCCTCGCTGGACAGCTCGCTAACCGCTTCGAGATGTATTGCCTTGGTTGCCAAGCATACGAAGAGACAGATGTAGCCTTTGACTCGCTTCGCGCCGCGTCCTTTCCATGTCCGAAGAGTGATAGGACCTCCATAATCGACGCCGGTGTTACTAAATGGCCGTGCGGGATTAATCCTACTGGCTGGCAATGCGGCCATTTGTTGAGATAGCAGCCGTCGGTTGTGACGAACGCAAACCGTGCATTCGGCGATGACCCTCCGGACAACTCCTCGACTCCCTATGATCCAGTACCGGGAGTTCACTGCGGCGAGCAGTAACCGGCTTCCAGCGTGCATCAGTCTCAAGTGCAAATCCCTCACTATGATCTTTGCAAGGTGATGCTGCCGGTGTAAGATTGGTGGAAGTCGGCGTTCGTATTCTATCCTTGCTGCCTCTAGTCTTCCGCCCACCCTGAGGATACCTTGGTCATCGATGAATGGGTCGAGCGCAACCAGTTCGCTTCGTCTTGATAATTGTTTCCCGGCTCTAATGGCCGTTAGGTCCGTCTCGAACGATTCGGTCTGAGCCGATCGCAATATGATGCGTGTGGCCACCCTCACTTCGTCAGCATCGAGAACGCCCGACCGCCTGGCTGACCTGCCGTCCCCTTTGCAGCTGCTGTTGTCGATGAACCGCTTCAGCCACGCTACTGTTCGTACCGTTCGAGTGAAGCTGGAGAATCTCCTTGTTATGGACAGCTCCTTTTGCTGGATTACGAAGCACGATTCCTTTCGCTCCTCGAGATCTACCGGCGTTCCGGTGTCCGCCTTTCGGACCTGGTAAGTGGGCGTCCGGGGCAACTTCAGCTCCTTGTCTCGCAGAAAAGCGGGTCCTCGCTACCACAGATCAGCTCCGGTGAGCTCCTTTGCGCTAAGCTCCCTTGACAGGTAATCCGCTGGATTTGATGCAGTCGGTACATGATGCCACTGGCCTCTTGGAAGCCTTCCCAAAATGTACGACGTACGATTCGCGATGAATGTCTTCCACCGCCTGGGATGATCCGATAGCCATTGTAGAACTATAGTTGAATCGGTATATGCAAAGCATTGAACCTCGCTAAGTTGAAGCGCCCTCCTCACGAACGAAAACAGCCGAGCCAAGAGATGGGCGCCACATAACTCGAGTCTTGGGAGGGACACCTGCTTAACTGGGGCTACCTTTGCCTTTGCCTTGATGATACGCACCTGGGAATCCCCGTCCTCCTCAAATCTGACGTAGAGGACCGCTCCATACGCCTTCTCGCTTGCGTCCGAAAATCCATGTAACTGAAGGGGCTTCGGATGTCCCAACCAACGTGGGATCTTCACCGACTCCAGCGCCGACAATCCCTCGAAGTACTCCTTGCACTCCCTCCGAATCTCTTCATCAAGGGTGTCATCCCAATCGACACCTCTAAGCCACAGTTTTTGCAATACCAGCTTGGCTGGCACCACCACTGGAGCGGCCAAGCCTAATGGATCATATAGCCTGGAGACGTGTGACAGGACCTTCCTCTTCGTGAGCGATGATACCTCCGGAATCTTCTGCACCTTGTAGCTCAAATAGTCTGCCCCGGGGTGCCAATTCACTCCCAGTAACTTCGTTCCCTCGCTCGTGATGAACTGGTACACTTCTTCAGAACCCGGTGAATCGGCGGACACCCAGTCCAATAATTTGTGGCAATTTGATTTCCACTTGCATAGCGGAAATCCGCCGCTCTTAAGAGCCTCCGTCAGTTGACCCACCACCCGGATTGCCTCCTCCACGGATTGCGCTCTAGATATACAATCATCCATGTAGAAGTCCTCTCTGATGATTCGCGCAGCCGCCTGACACGATTGTTCGATCTCCTCGGCAATCTGGCCCCAACAACGCGTTGCCAAAAATCGAGCAGACGCCGTTCCGTATGTTACGGTTAGCAGCTTGAACGTTTGGTACTCCTCCTCTGGGTTGTCTCGCCAAACAATTCTTTGGAAGTCGGTGTGACCAGGCTGGAAACCGCATCAAGATTGAGATGAGGTCCGACTGCAAGGATGGTCCAACAATCAAGTGATCGTTAAGAGATGTTCCATTACTGCTGACCCTAGAAGTTCGAACACTACCCTGAGCTTGGTGGTTTCACTCTCGGCCTTAATTACTGCATGGTGGGGTAGATAGCAGCATAGGTTGTTTGGTAATTTTGAGTTTCCTTCGGTCACCCGCTGCATGTGACCCATGTTCTGGTATTCCCTCATAAATTCGGCATACTGATGGCCTAGCTCCGGGTTTCGCCTGAATCGCCTCCCCATGGACAGAAGCCTTTGGATGGCGGGTTCCCTGGAATGTCCCAATGACGGCTGGAAATGTTTGAACGGCATCTCCACCTCGAAGCGTCCTGTAGCGATTCTGTGGATTCGCCTCGCCTATGCCACTTATCTTCACCTTCGCCTGCGTGCGTCGCAAGCACAACTGCTGAACGAATGATTCCCGGACTAAGGATGTGGCCGAACCGGAGTCCAGAAGCACCCGACAAGGGACCAACTGGTTTCTGTCGCCCACCACAGTTACGATTGCCGTAGGCAGCAGTGAACCCTGGGCTTGTACTGTCGCGCAAGATCCCTCTGGTGGTCCAGCCTCTGGTGATAACATCGGAACGTCTACCGGCTGATGCAGCAGAGAGTTATGCCGTCCGTTAGACTCTCGACAGTTACCTTCCTCACATTTGTCAATGCTGTGGTCGGGGCTGAGGCAATTTCTGCATAGCTTGTGGCGGCGGACAAACTCATCTCGCTGTAGAGCTGAGAGATTCCTGAATGCACTGCATCGGAACAATGGATGCGGCTGCGCGCATCTGGGGCACTTAGCCGTCCCTGGTGATGTGATTGTCGTGTACGTCTTCTTGGATGGACCAGCTGCTATACCTCTGTCCCGAACAAAGTGACCCTTTGAATTGCTCTTCGCTGTCGGAATGCTCTCTAGTTCGGTGAGTCGAGCTTCCAGGAATTCGGTCAGCTCTTCGAATGTCAGCATCTCGTTCCTGTTGGTTTCTCGAGCCCATAGCTGCCTAGTCTCATTATCGAGTTTCTCGACTGTGGTGAAAACTAGCCAACAACTCCAGTGCTCCACTGGTAAAAGCCCGAACCTGCTCGAAGAGGCCGTTGATGAATCTGCGGAACTCCGTAGCACCTGGTAATTGCATAGCTGGAATCGTCATTAGTGCTCGTAGATGTGCCTCCACGATGAGCTTTTTCTTGTCATAGCGCGAGACCAGTGCAGCCCAGGCCTCCAGATAGTTTGCCGCCGTGGCCGGAACATTGCGAACCACTGATAGTGCGTCCGCTCTTAAAAAAGTCCGGAGAAATTGGAATTTCTCGACTGCTGATAACTGGGGGTTGTCGTGGATGAGTGGTTGGTACAGGTCTCAGAACGTTACCCACTGCTGGTAGTCCCCATCGAAGGTAGGCACGTCGATATGCCTCAATTCGGTCGGGTTGCCGTTCCAACGGTGGAATCTGTTGCTGTCAGGTCTGTTGACCGGGTAATCAATTGTTCCACCAAGCTGTTCATGAGCGTCTGGCTGGAATTTAGTGTGTCAAGCAACCTCTCCATTCCTGGTTGCTCTGCTGTTAGCGTTGGAGTAGTTAACGGTCCCAGGGTGTCTCCTGAAGTATCCAATGCGGTGGCGCCCGTGCTTGTTGACACGTTCAGACGCTGGGTGAGTCTGCCTTGCAGCGAAAAGTATCGCTCCTCGAAGGCTGCTCGCTCCTCGTTCTCCCTGTCGATGTCCAGGTCCGGGTCGTTCTCCTCGATGCTTTCCTGGAGGCGCTCAAAGGATTTAAACGCGTCTTCCAGCTTGCTTAGTCTGCATGCGACTTCCTCTCTCGTCACTTCATTCGCCTTGGTGGCGAACAAGGAGAGACAGAGTATAAATGTGCGATGCTCAGTCTGCCAGTCGGCAGTCGTGTGCTGCTCCGTCTCCAACATTCGGAGTACAATAACAAATGTTTTTATAACATGTCACAATAATTGATGTTTTCATTATAAAATTTATTCTATTCTTTCTCTTATTTATTTATTTATATATATATATATATATATATATATATATATATATATATATGTATATATACATATATATATATATATATGTATAATTATAAACCCGTAAAAACCAATTATTATGGCAAATTTAACAAGGGTTATTCTATTCTTTCTATTATTTATATATATATATATATATATATATATATATATATATATATATATATATATATATATATATATATATATATATATATATATATTGTAGCGAGTTAGGGTTCGCTGGATTAATTATTTTGAATAAATAAGAGCCGTTAAATCGATTTTGAATTAATATAACACTTTATTAGTCCGTTAATAACAACTGTTACTTATACCGTACACTTAACGATTACTTGACTTATCGCTTCCACACTTATTACTTCTACTTCCGCACTTATCGCTTGCTTCACTTTCTACTTATCGCTCCTCGATCTGCGTGCGGCGTATTTATACCGTTTTCTCATTCTGATTTGGCGTTTCGTTTCTGTCCGTTCCATAATCTCGACTTTTCTATTCTAGTTTTCCAGTACTTCCTAAAATAATCTACTACTTTGTTTCGGACTTTCTCGAAGATTCCAGTACTGATTGTCATATTCGTCACAATATATATATATATATATATATGTATATATATAAACCCGTAAAAACGAATTATTATGGCAAATTTAACAAGCCTCGGATATGGACTGGATACACGACGATGACCACGCAAACGAAAATGGCTACACGATTTAAGAATTTACTCATCCAACGTCCGCTCACTATACAACGCTCGAGCCGCACAGCAGCTAGCCGATGCCCTGTCCGAATATAAGGCTAATATAACAGCTGGCGGGGAGTGGCGTTATTCAAAGAAACGAGTATGACATTTATTACAGCTGTCATGCAAAACACCATGTGCTCGGATTAGGCTCTCTAGTCAGGCAAAAACAGAAGCCTGCCATTATAGACTGTAATGCAATAAACGAAAGGCTATGCACTCTCCGCGCGGAAGGCAAGTTTAAGAACATAAGCCTCATAAACGTTCACGGACCTACAGAGGAGTCGCCTGACGACGAAAAAGAAGAATACTACAAGAACGTCGAACGGGCCCTCAATGCCTACCGAAGATACGAGGTCGGGAGCCGGTTTTCAGGCACCTCGCAGGTTCCCACAGTTTGCATGAGAATACTAGTGAGAATGGAGAACGAGTCATCGAACTGGCAGCATCAAAAAACTTGGTCGTTGCAAGTACCAGGTATCCACGTAAAGATATCAACAAAGCCACCTGGGTATCACCTGATGGAGCCACTCACAACCAAATTGACCACGTGTTGATAGATCGCCGCCACTCCTCGAGCCTGATGACGGTGTGGCGGTTCCACGAACCATACAACTCACTACAGCTTGAGGTATCCTTTCCGCCAAGGAACTTTACTCACCTTTTTCAGCACACGTGCCCACAGAGAGGTGTCCCAATAGTCAGTAACCTTACCTGAAACAAAAGGTTATAGGACTTGCAAGGACGTTGAACCCGATATCAGAAAGCAAGGAACTAAACGTTCAAAAGCTCCCAATATCAAGTTCAACGCATCCATACATTGTATTCTACCCCAATTCCAAAAGGCAGGAAAGAATCGCATCTAAGCAAATCCGCCATGCAGCAGAGCGCCGCATGAAAATCACTCACCTATCCTAAGCATCAAGGCGATGTTTCCCTTGAAATACCATTGTCGGTAAATAAACCGAACAACGGATGCATACTCTAGTAGCTAATAGCAATTTGCACCTAAATCCCTTGCATGACCCTAACACAAAAGGCACACTTGTGCTAACAGGGCATATCGTTTCGCTGCCGTCCAATAGTCATGTAATCACGAACATCTTAACGCAGATCGCTCGCTAGATGTTTATGGTTCAAAAATCCTCACAAAGGAACTATACCCATCCCACGGTTCCTTTTATTACCCATCTGAAACGCACAAGAACATTGTTAGCTTAAGCGAGGTGGCTAACCTAAACATATCCCACGGAAAGATCGGAGAATAAGCGGCGGCATCCGATCTTTAAACAAAAGGAACAAGATTCCGGTAACCAACAGCCAATGGTGTTGATGATTATGAGGTAAGATTTCTCCTTTTCAGATCCTATGGGAAATTCTCCTTTTAAGATGCAATGGGAAATTTTATGCTGTTAACAGATACTATGGGAAAGTCTGTTAGCAGATATGATGGGAAGTTCTGTGCAGAGATGCGCCGTGAAGATTTCCCTTGCCGATGGGGAAGTGGAATCTAGTCTAACGGGAGAGTCCAACAAAGATAGTCGAACAGCGAGAATCTCTAACGAAGAGATTCTAAGAAAGATAGTCGTTTTAGAAAAGTCTTTATCGAACAGGAGGACAGCGAACCTCACCGAGGAGGTCGAACCGCGAGACAATTACGCTAGTAGAAATAACGCGCAGTAAAATTACGAGTCCTTACAACTTTTGAAAGCCGTTCGAGTTCTGTCAAAGTACGCACAAGTTTAGTGTCGCCGTTTGATTGAATAGTGGAAGACATTAAGAGTGCTAAGAACCTAATTAAGTTATAGTAACAATTGTAAGATCTAAACAAAAATTACAGAAACGGTGTCCTCGGTGATTAACAGTGCTAAAGAACATAGTGGAGTCATTGTAACTACTTAAAGAACATAGTGGAGTCATTGTAACTACGTTAAAAACCAAATGTTATAATTTGATTATCAACGATAAAATAAAAGGGACGTGATCAATAAATAAAAGAAGTTTGTGTTTCATTTGTGACGGTGTCCGTGTACCTAGTTGTTTTCTTTTACGTGAACAGTGTTCGGCGGAACACTCTAGAGACCTACGGTCCTTGGACAATATGCAAACCCGCTATAGCGTCAATCCACGACAACAACCGCCAAAACGGTACGTACATACCGAGGTGCTAACGTCGACTCGGAACACTATCTTGTTGGCACAGTTTTCCGAGCGCGGATTGCCTTACGGAGACGTATTGCATCCCCGGATCAGGTTCGAATCAATACGGCTGCCTTACGCGATGAGAATACCAGTAACACCTTTGGTCATTCGCTAAGACTCGCCCTCGAAAACGTTGTGGGAGTTCTTTAAAGCTACGCAAAGAACCAAGCACAATTCCATCCCAACTCCCTGTGCCAACCTGAAGTTACCTGCAAACATTCACCAACCCAAGAACATCATTTCATGCATTTAATGCATCATCAAAATTCTCTGAAAGGAATTCGTTAACAGGCATGCAATCATTATACTTAGGTAACCTTATCGGTGCCCCTGTCAGTCAGCGTACCCTGCCACACACGTGCGCAGCACATTTTCCTGGCTTGTACACAGTCTCGGCAGGCTTTTGTCCAACCGTATAAATATGCACACAAAGAATTCGATCCTTGCCGCCAGCCTTGATACCGTGCACAATCACCATTGTCTACCTAAATTCCTGTCAGCATCGGTTTCTCTAATTGCATGCAGACTATTTATACAGCTGCATGCGTGTCTCCTATGATGCCCTTTGTTCTATTCACCTTTCTCAGTTTCCTTTACCCATGGCCTCGTAGCATGAGTAAACAAAAGATCAACCAAGAGAGATCCCCTCCGATTGGTCGCCACAAAGAGAAACTTCACGTTTCTCCCTACAACTAAAACCCACCCTTAGCGGATGGTCGACTCTGCACGAGTCAGTTTCACCAGTCGAGAAGTAACCACCCATGAGCGCGCATCGAGCAGTGAAGTGTTAAACCTAAGCGGCGTGCGCACGAAGCCCATAGTCGTTTTTCATCCCCCAAAATGCGCACCCACCCGAGTCATGACCAGTGAAGTGTCAACCAGAGTTAAAGTCGGACGCTGGTGATTCAACGTAGTTCTTGAATCGGGGCAATTTAAATTAATAACTAGAGTTTTACCTGCAGCGAGTCAAGCAGTCGAGTGCGCGCGAGTCACGGAGTCGAAGGTTGAAAAGTGAGAAAGTGGCAATGTTCGCTAGTTTACTGTGAAATGTTACACTCTAGCCGAACATATAGCAGCTAAGTAAAAACTAGACTTTGGAGCAATTTTCTTGGTGTTACGAATGATTGATCTTGTGGGATACATAATCCAACAGTAAAATCATTTAAAAAAACACATTTGAGTGCACAACTAGTACCTCTCATATTAATCTTAGGTAAAATCTGATTTTAACCAACTGGCGAGATACCATCTGTATCTCTTAAAGGATTCTATTTCGCACGATTGCGTTACTAATATATGTGCTGTATAATAAACAAATAAGCTCCTCAATAGTATACTGGTTAGTATACCCGCCTGTCATGCGGGAGACCGGGGTTCGATTCCCCGTCGGGGAGCCTCTGGCGCAAGACTAATGACCTTGCCCGGAAAAAACAAATCATTATGGAAAATTTAACAAGCCTCAGGACTTGCTAAATAAGGCCAAGACCGGTTCCAGGTTGTAGTGCCGATGATGATGATGATGATGATAATAAACATCTATTAAAACAAGTGCAAAACAATAACAAAACAATTTACAACAAAACCATATCAGCGTTTTATTTTCTTCTTGTGTGGACGGCTTTCGGCGTTACTCCGTGTTTTATCCAGTGAACGTGTTGGGGCATTCAGTGAACCCGTACCCATGCCGGCACACCGACTTATTACCCCACAAGCTCGGCGGAGGGGAGTAAGTTCTGGGGCCAGAATGCCGGGCGTAGAAAAGAAATGGGCACGCCCTACGAATACTGTTATTAGTACTGCCAACTCCACCTTTGGCAGTAGTCGTAGAGATCGGAACGACTGGTTTGATGATGAGTGCAAACAAGCGACTGAACGTAAGAATTCTGCATACCGGGCAATGCAGCACTCTCATAGGACGCGGGTACGGGAGGAGAAATACAAAGAGCTCAGAAGATCTGAAACTGACTTCTCAGACTAAAGAAAAGTGCCTGGGAAAAGATATGGTCTGTGAAAGAGAAAATAGTAGGGGGCGAGGTCGCACTAGGCGCAGAAGTTGTACCAAATAATCCGCAGTATGACGCGGTACAAACCACGCTGCACTTACTGCAAGGATAAAGAGGGTAATCTGAACACCGATCCTGAAGGCATTCAGGAGCGATGGGAAGTGCACTTCAATGAATTGCTAAATGGTCAGCTCACAGAAGAATTGGAGGCTTCACCAATACAAGATTAAGACCAAATGCTGCGGCTACCAAGCATTGAGGAAACATTAAAAGCCATAAGACAGCTCAAATCAAATAAAGCCGCCGGAGCTGATGGCATACCAGCTGAGCTGATCAAACAAGGAGCGACAGCGTTGCATCACGCAATTCATGAGATCGTGGTGCATGAATGGGAGCAAGAGGAGATGCCGGAATTTTGGCGTCGTGGAATAATTTGCCCCATACATACGAAGGGAGATATCACACTGTGCAGCAACTAAAAGGGTATAACATTGCTGAGTACCGCCTATAAGATATTCTCCACTATGCTACAAGATCGGATAGCCCAATACGCTAAAGCCATCATTGGTCAAACTATCAGGGTAGTGGAGCACGAATTTGAAATAGTGCAATCCTTTAACTACCTTGCGTCAATCGTATCATCCGATAACGATATGGAAGAAGAAATACGCAAGGGCTGATCAAATCCAACAAAGCCTACTATGGCCCATCAAGGCTCTTTAAATCACGAAATGCATCCAGAACATCCAAGCTACTACTGTACAAGACCATGTACTTACCAGTACGCATGTATGAATGCGAGACCTGGGTGCTCAATAAAAGGCACTCTGAACTCTTAGCCGCGTTCAACAGGAAGGTCTTAATGAGAATTGTTGGCCCCGTATGTGAGGGAGGAAGATTTCGGAGATGCTACAACCATGAGTTGTACGCGATCTACCTTAAAGCTAATATTGTAAGAAAAATCAAACTCGGTAGACTCCGGAACACCTAGCGCGAATGGGGGAAGAGGAGACTTCCCGGAAAGTCCTTTGTGGCAGGATGCATGGAAGAAGACAGCGCGGCAGACCTTGTCTGCGATGGAGGGATGGCGTAGACCAGGATGCCCAGAGCCTGGGAGTGCCAAACTGGATGACATCGGCTCGAAATCGGGACCGGAGGAGAGATTTGCTAAATAAGGCCAAGACCGGATCCCGGTTGTAGTGGCGATGATGATGAAATTAATATATAGTTGGAGTGGACGTAGATGTATTTCGTAATGAGAGCCAGAGCTTCAAGGACAACACCACGCAGTAGTTCCCATGGCAAACAACTCTGCGTGATGGCACAGAGCATATTTGAGATGCCACCAAAGATTGTATGTATATTCGGGTTCTGGTGTCCCTTCCCGCCCGCGAAAAGGAATTTGTTAGTAAAGACGATCGTGGTCATATGTATTTGCCACTAATCGACTTGTGTATGGGAGATTCTGTCGATGGCCTTGCCAAAGTCGGTAGTGATTCCATTGAACTCATCGCCGTTTTCTAGGGCAAGGAGTGTATGGGAGGTTAGGTCGACAAGGTTGGTAGTAGTAAAAAATCAAGACGGTCTTCATCAGGAACTTCGATACTACTTAGTAACCCTTTACGTTTCTATGACGGAATTTGTGGTATATCAGTTTCTCAGACCCTAGCATGATGTGGAGTATAATGTAGATTAAGTCTGGTCTTTGAGTGATGTATTTCTCAGTCTTTACCTTGATCAACCTACAATCGTCTTGAGATTCTTAAAGAACACACAGACTAACAACTTAACGACATCGAAACCTGTTCACTGCATGGGGACAGAGGTTTCTTACTCGTAAGTACAAACAGAATAGATTTAAAGGCGTTTGCCAGACCATAAGTACACCAACGGATGTGTAGAAAAAATTACCAAATACGATATTTCCATACTCGTGCCACTCGGGTAAGATCCAACTCTGTGGTATACGGTCATTCGTGTATCTGAAAGGTGATTCATATTTAATTATAAGTGCATGTGTTGGCTCACAAGTATTCACCTAAGTAAGACTCACCTTCCACACTTCTCTTCTCTCAATTGATAGCCTGTACGGGAAGATGCCTTCTCCTATACCAATTGGAAGTCCACCTCTTACTGATCCAGGAGATTTAAAACCTCTCCGATGGTTTGCGAGCTCACCTATGTTACGACCCACGACAACGGTCAGACTTAACTTCATTGCACTTGAAGTCAACCGCATTAGCGCTGCTGAAGGGATCAGTCAACCCAACTTGCTAGATCGATTGACACCTACGCCAACGGTATATCGTCTTGTTGCTGCCCAGCACTGTAAAACAGCGCTCCCTCGATGAACCTCGAATTCACTCCTGCTGAAGTTCAATTGATGTACATTCACACCTACGCCAACGGTGATCCCTTCCTGCTGTTCTGTGGTACCAGTCTTCGCTCCTACCACCACCATGTGGCTCCATCCGCCACTTACACCGCTCGTCAGTAACTCGGCCAACCAGTCCCTTTCGTTTCGCACTTCATACCCTCTCACCTGATCCATCTTAATTTCAAAAGTTGCCGATCGAACCGACTCAGCGAACACTTCGTATAACTTCTTCTAACATTAATTCTGTCTACGCAGCGGACACATCATACTTTTCCCTCTAACAGAAGTAGATAACCAGCGTCACACTTTCATAGTAATGAACGCAGCTCGCATATGGGCAGGAGCCGCGGAGTATAAGTCGTACATGAGGGGTGGGAATTCAACACATAGGCTGTCATCATTAAGAGTAAGCTGTGTCTTCCGGACGGTATCCGAAGATGGTATAAATGTCATGGCTGAAAGGAAACCGCTTGACATTACATTACAGCTAAGGAAATACAGCAGTTTTGTATGAGGTTGACGCACCAGCATCGCAGAAGAATTACAGGGCGATACAAGTAGAGAACCCAAGGCAAAGATAATGGCAACAAAAATGGAATACTTCCACCAAAGGAAAGTGGAGACACAACTTGATACCCGGTATAGAAACCGGGGTGAAAGGCAAATTTGGCCAGCTGAACTTTTTTTTTTCTCTCGGGAGAGGCGAGTGGGCGCCCCGAGATGCCATCAAATAACTGTTGCAGTTCTTTTTGAACAGTTGCAGGTTGTAACGCTCCGGGAACACTCGCGTGGGAAGGGAGTTCCACAGCTTCCCCGCTCTATAACGGAACGAGTTCTGATGCAGGGATATTCGCGCCGTCGGGAGATGAACCACAAACGGGTGCGATCCGTCGGATTGTCTTGGGGAGCGCATATAAGTCGAATTGCGTGGAACAATATCACGAAACTCCGAAGAACAGTAACCGTGATAATATCTGTAAAACAGACAGAGATCGGCTACGTGCCTTCGATGTGAACAAACATGAGAGCAATATTCGAGCGCGGATCTAATTTGGGATTTATATAGGAGAAGCAGTTGAGCCGGAGTAAAATATTTCTTGGCTCTAAAAAGAAAACTCAATTTTCCTGAGGCTGACCTGGCGATGCTCGACACTTGTTTATACCATGATACATTCCCACAGACCGTGACGAGGAGCAAATTCAACTTTTCCCCAGCCTCGAGGGCCCGGCCATTCATCATCAGCTGTGGAACCGATGATCCACTTTTCTTTGTGAATGTTGTATATTGTGTCTTCGCTGCATTGAAGTCGACGAGATTGGCCCTTGTCCACTGCAGTACCCTATCTAGATCCTGATTTAGAGAGTCAATCTGTCTACATCTCAGCTGATGCGACGCAGATATTGGGTACTATCATCCGCAAAACTGAACACTTTGTTACCCCTTGTCTCCAATAAATAATTTATGTGAAGCAAAAACAAGGTTGGAGCCAAAATAGAACCTTGAGGCACCCGAGAATTAACAGGATACAGATCCGAACAATCGCCGTCCACAACAACCCGGATTGATCGATTCTCGAGGAAGCTCCTCACCCAGTCGCAAAGCTGTTGGGAAAGTCCATATGAACGAAGTTTGCTCAGCAATGCCCCGTGTCAGACGCGGCCAAAAGCCTTGCGGATATCCAATGCGACCGCCATTGGCTCACCATGCGGTTCAATCGCAGATGTCCCTATATCGTTATAAGTGTCAAAAGGTCTCCCGTGGACTGCCTGCCACGGAATCCGTATTGACGATCAGTCAGAAGTCCGTTGCACTCCAAATACTTAACTAACTCTGTATTGATGACTTTTTCCATTACCTTAGATAAAATAGACAGTAATGCTATCGGACGGTAATTTTGTGGGAGACACTTTTTTCCCGTCTTTGGGATTGGCTGAACTCGAGCGATTTTCCAGCAGGCAGGAAAGGTCCTCTGTGCATAAGATAAATTCGCGAACACATTAGATTTATCTTTTGAATTCGTGACTAACGCCCGGCTGTCAGTCACCAACGGAGGGAAAGAGGAAGACGTAAAGTTATCGCTGACAGCTTTTGCCATTGACCAGAAGGAGCGTGAACCAGTCGGGCACCGAAGACGCTTATTGATCACCCTGTCGTTGTGAACTTTCTTCGCGGTATGAATCGCCTGGTTGCACGCGTTTCTGATTCTAACCAAATTCGTTCTGTTAACATCGGTGGGATTGGAGCGCCATTCCTTAAAAGCTCTATTTTTTGCCGCTGTAATCAGCTCGCATTTTTTTATCAAAAAATTGTTGGCTCCCCCACGAGTTAAGTCAAGTTGTGGCTTACAGCAAACATCTCCGCCAGCCTCCCAGCCTCGTCGGTTCTGTTACGTAATAACCATCCGGAATTGTGGACATTAAAATCACCAAGGAGAACAATTTCAGAAGCTGGGTGGTTGATCTGTATCCAGTCGACGGTATGTGAAAGATGTTCGAAAAATGTCGCCGGTCGATCGTCATTCGGGGAGCGGTAAAGACAGCAAAGAAATTTAACGGAATTCCTCAGCACGACCCTCAACCATATGATGTCCATATTATTGGATGCCAACGCATCCATCCTCTGGCAAGCCAGATCAGACCGCACGAAGACGCAAACTCCGCCCTTGAAACGGAATCTCGAATGTAAGTCGTATCCTGAGCAATGAAGATATGTCGAATCAGTTGACGAATCGACCTGGGTCTCAGTTAGGGCAAGGATATCAGGTTTCGTTGTTTGCAAATATTGGTGGAGGGCGTTTACATTCGTATTGGTGAAACCGATGCCCCTGATGTTACAAAATGCCGTCACCAGTCGACCGTGGGCAGAGACTCGAGAGCGAGCCCGGCTATGCGATGACGAACCTCTAAAAGTTCCATTATTTATCCTGATATCTGCACGATGTTCCTCCAGGATCATTAGTTTGTTAATTATAGTATTTTGAGTGAAGCAACTTCTGTTGTTGTGAAAAAAATGGATAAAAAGGAATTTCGCGTGTTGATAAAATATTGCTTTTTGAAGGGAAAAAATACAGTTGAAGCAAAAACTTGGCTTGATGACGAGTTTCCGGACACCGCCCCAGGAAAATCCACCATCAAGGATTGGTATGCTAAGTTTAGACGTGGTGAAATGAGCACCGAAGACGGTGAACGCAGTGGACGCCCAAAAAGGGTTGTTACCGACGAAAACATTAGAAAAATCCACAAAATGATTTTGAATGACCGTAAATTGAAATTGAATGAAATAGCAGGCACTCTAAAGATATCAACTGAACGTGTACATCATATCATTCACGACTATTTGGGTATGAGAAAGCTCTGTGCAAAGTGGGTGCCGCGCGAGCTCACTTTTGACCAAAAACAACGACGAGTTGATGATTCGGAGCAGTGTTTGGAGATGATCAAGCGTAATAAACCCGAGTTTTTGCGTCGATATGTGACAATGGATGAAACATGGCTCCATCATTTCACTCCGAAGTCCAATCGACAGTCATCCGAGTGGACTGCACACGATGAACCCGCTCCGAAGCGTGGAAAAACGCAACAGTCGGCTGGCAAGGTTATGGCGTCTGTATTTTGGGATGCGCGCGGAATAATTTTCATTGACTATCTTGAAAAAGGAAGGACCATCAACAGCGACTATTACACAGCATTATTGGACCGTTTGAAGGACGAAATTGCCGAAAAACGACCGCATTTGACCAAAAAGAAAGTTCTGCTTCACCAAGACAATGCACCGTGTCACAAGTCAGTGAAAACGTTGGCAAAAATCCATGAATTGGGCTTCGAACTGCTTCCGCATCCACCGTATTTTCCAGATCTGGCCCCCAGCGACTATTTCCTGTTCTCAGATCTCAAAAGAATGCTCGCTGGGAGGAAATTTTCGTCGAATGAAGAGGTGATCGCCGAAACTGAGGCCTATTTTGAAGCAAAGGACAAATCGTACTAAAAAAAGGTATCGAAAAGTTGGAGGGTCGCTATAATCAGTATCACCCTCGAGAGGAATTATGTTGAATAAAAAAAAAAAAAACGTATTTTGCCAAAAAAATGTGTTTTACTATGGAAGGCCGGGGACTTTTCAATTGACCTGTTATGGAAAGTAAACAGTGTGTCTTGTGTGACAATCGTAATTAACATAAAGTAAATATAAAAATTTAATTGAAAACACTCGGAATTAACTCGATACAATTTCATACCGCACAAAGTATATTTTATGCCTTCATGAACCACTCCGTTCTGCCCGGAGCTTCCCAGTTTCTTGCCCAATACACTTTCGCGTTTCATCATTTTCTCTAAACCGGATCGTTCTCTTAAGCACTGCGTCCTTCCGCCATTTACCGGCGTATTTATGTATCACTCTCCTCAACGTGAACTTATTGTCACTTATTACATCAACTGATCGTTTGGTTGGCGAATTCCAAACTTCGACCTATTATTCGCAAATGTGCCGGCTTTCCACTTCACGAAACACTTCGCGTGTCCCCGAAGACCAAGGTCTACGGATGTCCCAACAATATAGAAGTATCGTCAAAATTGACAAAACTTTAGACGAAATCCCAAACGCGTACTTTTGTCTAAATCCCTTTGTTCTTTACATCTCTATACTTGCAGAATGTTCCATTTATTGCCCTAATAACACGCCCCATCGCAACACGCTGAGGCAGACTCCTCGAGCAACAGACACATTTACCCGCCCACTTTGTATGGCTGTATAAGAGACAAAAATCACAATCGATTCCATCTTTCAATCGCCATGTGGCACAGTTTCTGGCACGATATCGTAAAATGTTTCCTTAAAATGAAGTCACTCGCTATAAAACATGTGGGTCCTTTGGTCGTTCCTTCGCGACACCACAAAACGGCAAGGTCCTTATGACTTTGTTCCGTAAGTGTGTCAAACAATAAACGGAAAGGATTGGGTAATTCATTGAGGCGTCGTGTGTTTAGCTGGCGCGTTATAAAGTTGCAACCTGACGCGGCGCAGCGTAAACTTCAGGAGGGTTTAATGTAAGGACCTCACCTGATCCTGGCATCTGCTCAGCTGCCGTTGAAATCGCAATTTTCCGCTTTGTGCTCGTAATAGCTACCAAGTGCTATACGGAAGCTCACAGTCGTCCTACGAAGCAAATGAAATTAGAAAAAATAAAAGAAACAATAAAATGAACAAAAAGAAACAAAAAAAAAAATGGTTAGTGTTTGCGTGGTGTGCAGAAAAGGACGAAATAAAGTTTCCTTGCGGCTCTGGGAATGGAAGCGAGGGGCAGGACTGCAATGGTTATGGGCCTCGTTTCAATATTCGCAGCGTGCCCCGTGTATCCGGCAGGCGGTTGAGGTAGGCCGTAGCGCACTTCCCTTTTCAATTTCGCTATGATTCTCTTGTTATTGTTGTTATTCGTCCTTTTTTGCTCTTGATTGCCGCAATTCAGTGTTTTCTTTCTTTTTCTGTTTCTGTTTGCGTGCGTTTTTTTTTTTTTTGTTACATAAAATTAATTGAGGTTGAGTGCTGAGTTGTGGAGTTCTTTAGAGTTTGCCGCTGCTGTGTGGAGATAATCAAAACAGTGCGGGTGTTTTCATGATGATGCAAGGGAGGTGCTCAACACATGGGGCGAAATTTAATTTTGTTAGTTTTGGTCGCAGTGATGATGCTCTGCGTCAATCGAGTTTAAAAGTGTATTCGGCAATTCGACAATGAAAATGACTACTGGCTCCCGGTGTAGAGGCCGAGGAAGATTATTTGCGCGGAAGTAATATTCAGGATCTGAAAGGAATAGGCAGTGCCCTACTTCGAAAGCGCTACGCGTTCTTTGCTACGGTGTTAAAGGATAATCTGTAATTATAGCTACGAGTTATTGAGGTCAATATCTGAAAGGATTGTGCTTATATCTTCGGGGGTTATATAAATTCAAATTCACTTAACACTGAAACGACTGTTAACCAAATTGGCATAATCTCGGTACTTAGACTTGCTATATATAACGACGTTTGGGCCCTCAAATCTAAATGGACAGGACGGGTATAAGTGTAGATGTATGTGTGAAATTATGCGGTTGAAACTATGCCTCAGGTTTAAGTGTTCTGCTGCACAGGGTGAACTCATTCAAGGCTAATTATTATGTCAGGCACCAGTCTTCCCTGAGTTAATCCTTAAAAGCAGTTGAGTAGTAAGGCAGCATATAGAAATGATCAAATGGTAAAACTAATAGTGAGTTTGGGTAGAGAGCGGAGCTGATTTTGCGGCAACCTTGGTGAATCACTATAAAGTGGATAGTTAAATGTGACACTATTACCAAGGGTGATCTTCTCCAAATAATGTAATGATGATAATGTTAGTAATGGACAATTGATACTAAGCGAATTGCGCAAATCGTAACTTCTGTATGTGAGAAAACTAAAAAGTAAAGGCGGAAATTACAAAAACATACGAGCGGATGCAGAAAATTTAACGACAAATAATTTATAACAAAGAAGATCTCCGAGTACTGAGGAAATGAGGAAGACTAGGGAAGGGTGAAGTGTTGTGGGGATTAGGTAGGTTGCGCCGGCGCACGGCGCTGGTTCACTCCTATCCCCATCCGTCTGTCACTAAAGTTCCAAAAATGTTCCGCCAAACACTGAAGGAAAACAGCATGTCACCGGTGATCAGGAAAACATGTAGGTGGTATAGTTTGTATGCCTATGCAGAGGCGCTGGTTCACTTCACCACCAACGATGTTTGGTACCAAAATTGCCTTCCCGAAACACTCCAACAAGCACCAGCCGGAATAGAAAATAAAAGTCACTTTGCAACTGAACCGTTTATTTAAAATTATAAGCACTATTTCCTTGGGTAAAAATGGTGACAGACAGCGGGACGTTAGTCACGAATCCAAAGGATAAAGCTAATGTGTTCGCGAATTTATTTTCCGCGAATTCAAACCTCGATCCCGGCCTTTTGCAGCCACCCGTGATCTCGCCGGTACAGTCTTCCATGCGGGATGTGAGATTTCGTCCGCGCACTATTCAACGCATTCTACGTGAACTGGATTGTAGGAAGGCAACCGGCCCACACAGAATACCAGCAATAGTCCTTAAGAACTGTGCTCCAGAACTATCGCCGGTTCTTGGCAGACTCTTCCGCTTATCTTATGCACGGAGGACCTTTCCTGCCTGCTGGAAAATCGCTCGAGTTCAGCCAATCCCAAAGACGGGAAAAAAGTGTCTCCCACAAAATTACCGTCCGATAGCATTACTGTCTATTTTATCTAAGGTAATGGAAAAAGTCATCAATACAGAGTTAGTTAAGTATTTGGAGTGCAACGGACTTCTGAATGACCATCAATACGGATTCCGTGACAGGCGGTCCACGGGAGACCTTTTGACACTTATAACCGATATATGGACATCTGCGATTGAACGGCATGGTGAGTCAAGGGCGGTCGCATTGGATATATCCAAGGCTTTTGACCGCGTCTGGCACGGGGCATTGCTGAGCAAACTTCGTTCATATGGACTTTCCCAACAGCTTTGCGACTGGGTGAGGAGCTTCCTCGAGAATCGATCGATCTGGGTTGTTGTGGACGGCGAGTGTTCGGATCTGTATCCTGTTAATTCGGGGGTGCCCCAGGGTTCTATATTGGCTCCAACCTTGTTTTTGCTTCACATAAATGATTTGTTGGAGACAACGGATAACAAAGTGTTCAGTTTTGCGGATGATAGTACGCTTGTTTCCTCCTTTTCGAGTGATCGGCCGATTGGTGCATCAACGTCGCACCAGCTGAGATGTAGACAGATTGACTCTCTGAACCAGGCTCTAGATAAAGTCCTGCAGTGGGGAAAGGCCAATCTTGTCGACTTCAACGCAACGAAGACCCAGTATACAACATTCACAAAGAAAACCGGATCATCGGTTCCACAGCTGATGATGAATGGCCGGGCCCTCGAGGCTGGGGAACGTTTGAGATTGCTCGGCGTCACGGTCCGTGGGAATGTATCATGGCATAAACACGTATCGGGTATCGCCAGATCAGCCTCAGGAAAACTGAGTTATCTTTTTAGAGCCAAGAAATATTTTACTCCGGCCCAACTTCTTCTCCTATATAAATCTCAAATTAGACCCGCGCTCGAATATTGCTCTCATGTTTGGAGCTCGGCTCCTAAACATACCTTCGACCTACTTGAGAGCGTACAAAGACGAGCGATCCGCCTGATCGGGGACTCGGCGCTGACGTCGGGACTACAGTCGCTATCACATCGAAGGCGCGTGGCCGACCTCTGTCTGTTCTACAGATATTATCACGGGTGCTGTTCTTCGGAGATTCTTGGCATTGTTCCACGCAATTCGGTCTATATGCGCTCCACAAGACAATCCGACGGATCGCACCCGTTTGTGGTTCATCTCCCGACGGCGCGAACATCCCTGTATCAGAACTCGTTACGTTACAGAGCGGGGAAGCTGTGGAACTCCCTTCCCACGCGAGTGTTCCCTGAGCGTTACAACCTGCAACTGTTCAAAAAGAACTGCAACAGTTATTTGATGGCATCTCGGGGCGCCCACTCGACGCTATAGGTTCGCCTCTCCCGAGAGAAGTCTAATAAAAAAAAAAAAAAAAAAAATGGATTAGTTACACTTAAGGTAATTTGAGAACAACGGTTTATTTAAAATTGCTAGCACTATTTCATTGTGTAGAGAATAGTTATTATGAATTCTTAAACGCGGTCTCCACACTAGGAGTGAATTTACACCTCAACCGAGCACTGAACTTTTGCACTTTACTGAGGATGGAATGGTAATCCATATAATTCGATTTCGCATGTGCACACTAACTCTGTTCCAATCTGACTAATTATTGGATTTCGCGATTCAAATCAGACTCCGTCTCCTGCGCGCGGTGAATGCCTTGGCGTAAAATATCTGACTAACTATTTAATATTATGGATATGGATATGGATATTATAAATAATCCATTTGCCCCCATCAGAATGACATGGCAGCGAATAACCTCAAAAGGGGAGGAGCTACACGATCAACTCGAGGCAGTCAATCGTGATTGGGTTGGAAAACATGGCGTACATTTCGCATGTATGTGTATGCGTCACATACGATCATCAGGGGACAAACATAGATAGATGCGGGCGTCGTTATTGGATCTCATCGTGATGATCATTAAGCGAAGGAATAGGTCTCTGCGATCTTATGTCAACAGAAACGCTATTTCCATGATCGAATGATGGATATGCATTGTTTTTTTGGTTTTTGCATGGGTCGGCGGCTGTGTACACAATTGATTGTGTAATGCTTGCCGGCAACAGACCCTTCTGGTGTGAAAAACATACCGAAGATCTGCTCGCCCAAGGAGAGGCCATAAATCAACATTCAGTTGATGGACGTGCTGTTTTCCGGGTCCGCGGACGGTTGGCGGCCGTTAATAGAAAATTCCGATGTACCATAAACAATCCGGAAGATATGGATGCGACGTTTAGGTTTTGCAAACGAATATAGGGTGCGACCGTTGCCAGTTGTTAAAAGTAAACACTTGATGGCCACATCCAATTCGTTGCTTGTTTGCGGTCCATGATCGGTGGAAACCGATAATGGAAAATTAGCTATTGCTGAACATGCGGGAAATGTTTGATTTGCGTCGGCCGAAACCTTGTCGACGGTGGCAAACTGGTGAGACTGGGTAGCCGCACGCTTAGGGGTGACATGGGCAAACAAAACAAGCACATTAGGAACTCTGTGTTGATTTTGTTTTCATGGCATGACGTGGGTAGCATAAGATTATAGGGACGTGATGCACTGGGTGCAATGCATGCCCGAGGGTAAAAGTTTTTTGATGCCACGGCTAGGTGATAATCTTTGCCGTGGGCTTAATGTTTTCAGGAATGACCGTGGAGAAGGGGTTTGGAAAAACCCCCAAAGAAAGGTAAGCTTCCTATAAGGTATTTATGTCGGTTAACCTAGGGGATAACCGAATTAATTCCAGCGAATTGGTTGGCGGTTAATGCCGTAGCAAGATTGTATAATCTTGCTGAAGATTCGACTTTAAGGTAAGTCGCATTGCTGGAAATGGTGGGGATCGAGCGATGCATGGCTCTTCGGGCCCTGAAATGCCCCACAAACACATTAGGAACGCCGAAGGCACTGCAGCACGGAAAATTGAACACACGAATTGATAGGTGATCACCGACTTTTTATTTCTTTACTTAGAGGTTCTTATATTTCACTTAGAACTTAATATTAATATTAAATTGATTTGTATAAATTTAATACAATATGAAACACTTCCCTCTCGACACGACTTCACTATATCTACTATTTCTTTACTTAGAGGTTCTTATATTTCACTTAGAACTTAATATCAATATTAAATTGATTTGTATAGATTTAATACAAGATGAAACACTTCCCTCTCGACACGACTTCACTATATCTATTATTTCTTTACTTAGAGGTTCTTATATTTCACTTAGAACTTAATATTAATATTAAATTGATTTTTATAAATTTAATACAAGATGAAACACTTCCCTCTCGACACGACTTCACTATATCTATTATTTCTTTACTTCATCATCATCATCAGCACTACAACCGGGAACCGGTCTTGGCCTTATTTAGCAAGTCCTGAGGCTTGTTAAATTTTCCATAATGATTTGTTTTTTTTCCGGGCAAGGTCATTAGTCTTGCGCCAGAAAAATCTTTACTTAGAGATTCTTATATTTCACTTAGAACTTAATATTAATATAAAATTGATTTTTGTAAATTTAATACAAGATGAAACACTTCCCTCTCGACACAACTTCACTACATCTACCCTTCTCCGCCGCGCGACGGAGAGCGGGAGATCGCCCGACCAGCGTGGCCGGCAGATGTAATTAGACTCCGTGATACAACCCTCGTTTGGGGTGAGTGTGTGGTGTCGTGGTAGATATCCTCTTCACTAAGGATATGTTTTTACTTACCACCAGAGAAACGTAAAGTCTCTCTTGGTGGGATAGAAAACCAGATCTCGTAATGGAGATCATGGTGGTATGTGTGTGATCGTTCAGATCTGCGTTTTTCTCTCATGCGCGAAGGCAATGGAAAAACAAAGCATGCAGGCGGCAAGGACAAAGGAATCAGGGCGATCATGGGTTATGATGGGCATCGCGGCTAAATAAATAGACGACGATGCATCGAAGAGATGTGCTAAAAGCAAATATGGGACGAGGGCATCATAAAGGTCTTAGATGAGTGATTCCCTTGTGTAAATAGGGGAATAGCCATTGGGAAAAGGTGTTAATGGGTTGGTGGACGAAACGAATCCCTGGCTTGCATTTGTATATGCAGGGAAATTCGTTTGTGGGAAACGGATTCTATATTTGCATTGTTTATGCTTTGAATTCAATCCGGCGGCTATGCGCGAAGTCGATGATTGTTTGGAGATTCAAACAAAGGAGCATTTCTGGGTAAAGTGCTTGCAACTGTATCGATAGTTGCAAGTCATTGCAAATCAGATTAGATGGTTATACAATGACGGTTTGTATATACTATCTGTGTCAATTGTACATGGCATCTATGGCAACGCCAGGTTCGAACTCTAGTGTGAATATCTACAGTAATTAGAAATTCGGTTCTGGGTCTCTAATGCAGGGATGCATTGATACATGTATGAATGCCCTTGTAGGACAAATTCTTTACAGGCATTTGCAGGTAATGCATTGAAAACATTAACTATCCTTGGGAAGGAAATGTTTTTGCTGCGGGGAGATTACAGTGCAGGTTGGAATTTGTGTGAAATTTGGAATTGCAGTGAAGGTTGGAATTTGCCTGGCAATCGAAAGTAGCGAATAGGTTTTGGTTTTATGCACCTGTATAATGGAAAGAATTCTTGTAGGGAATTTGTATGCGAAGAGATCCATGAAAAGGTAGGAATTCTTTAACAGGGACTTTTAGATTATAAATTTCATAACCTAGATGCGTAAAGCACTTAAGGTGCTAATGCGATTGCATTAGCGAAAACTTATGCCGATTGGGATGTAGTTATGGGGGTTTTTCAGGTAAGTGGGCCGTGGGGTTTGGCGGAACCGCCACTGTCTCCGAAACGATAAATTCATTCACATGTTTTAATTTGGCCGCTCACATCTGCAATGCCAATTACCGTGTTCCAGTAAAATTCATCAACCACGACAGTTGGATAGAAGTAAGAAGTAAACGCCCGCCAGCACGCACACATAACATGACATGAAATTGAATCTTTGCTCCCAATTTTCTTAGCTCACTTTCTTAATTTCCATCTCGTTGCACCGAAAACTCATCTCGAGAACCCACTTTTGATGACTTCTGATTGAATAACTGGTTCTATCTCTTCCTAGCAGGGATTTTAATTTTGTATCGTCCCACAAGACTATGTGTGCGTGTGTTACTTAATTTAGTCCTGGTCACATTGTGTCACTTTAAAATTATGTCTCCCACTACACACTCCCATATTACGAAGTTGGCATACAGTATTCACCAAAAAAATATGATACAACATTCTTTGCCGGCAAGTCCTCTTATACGGAGGCACGTCTTCTCGTCCACTTGTGATCCAAAGGGATAGCACATTGTTCAACGGTTACGACACAAAATTCCAACCGAGTAAGTCAATAAAAAAATACAACCCAAGTGTCAGGGGTTAATGGCAGCCTATTAACACAACATCCAAAAACATTGACTTACAGAACCTTTTTATACCACAATGTCAGGCTCGATTGTTTTACAGGGTGGGCCATATATCCATTTTGATTATCTCAACCGGAGCCTGGCTCCAATGAACGCTTCAAAATTCATTAGACAGCTTACTTTCTACTCATAATTTGGTGTTACCCTTAGAGCGGATGCCAATTTGTATCTATTCGGGTCGAAGACAATTTCACTGGCTCTTCTTGTTTGTGTACATGTAAGTGCACCAACAACAACAATAATAATAATAACAATACAAAAAATTACAAGAAGAAGCAACGGAAGGGACACAAATAAAAGAAACATCTCTGCAAAGCCTGCAATGCGGCAACAGAACACGTATAGCGTTTTGGGACTGGGACCAAGACTTGAACATTTTACATTACATTTCTCTATTCTCGCATTCATTGCTTGACCTATTTCCTAATCCTTTCCTTTAGTGATTCATCCTTCGAATAAGGCTATAGATACAAGACAACAACAAAGACGACAAAACGACATGTCATCATCATTCCACAATTTGCCCCGCAGGGATACATTCCTGCCCCTTGAATAGCCCGTATCCCTATGATATACCGTCGACATTTGTTAATAACACTGTCGGGCGGCATTAATCCGTAAACGTTTCCAAAAGTATTCCAGAAGCTGTTATCCGGCTTTACGTCGAGCCGGCCATAAACCTTGCAACGTTTTATATTACGCGATGATTGTCCTGTTTGTTGCTATTAATATTTGTCATTTATTCATGTATCTGCGGGTGAAACAGTTAATTAATATTAGAATTACAAGGTGTACAAACGTACAGAGCTACTAATTAAGACTGGCATTTGGTAGAACAACAAGAATCAGCAGTGACAAAAAAACAAATACACCATCTGTTAGAGTTTCAGTGGCGTGCCTCGCGGATATCTTGCTTCCTGGAGGATTAATAAGACCAAAACCAACAGTACGTGGTAACAGGACGCCAATAAATTTGAGATTAATGTCTTCAACGCAACGTGTCGACGTATTAAATTGTCAGGGGAGAGGTATTAGTGTCTGATGAAGGAAGGCAGATAACAACGCAACAGGTTGCGTGTGTGTATCTCATTACGGGGCATGTTCAAGAAGCGTTTAGGCGAAATTGAAATCACTTTCGAGCCAATGGATAAACATGTCTAAGTTTTTGTTACAACTTAGGTCACGGACGGATTTGCAAAACGATTCAGATTGATCGGGATTAAGGGAAGACGGAACTTCCCTGCCGTGATATTAGTGATATTAAATGTTAACATTGGAATACCTTCAAAGTCATTTGATATCTACTTTCAGCATCGTGTCCTGCCCTTTAGGCTTTTCTTTTAAACAAAGCTGCCGACAGATTTCTCGGAATAGGAGGCACTTAAGGCACGGGTTTTTATTAAAGTCTGCCGATAATATCTGTAAAAAAGAAACAAAAATAAAAGCGACTTACCATAATCCGTGTTTATCTATTATTATGAAAAAAAAAGGAAAATAATTTCCCGGCCAGAAGTAAAAAGTGTGCATACTGCAGTTAGTAATAATCGGAGATTTCTAGGTACAGTGAGTTCTATTATTTGGGATCCTTGTCATGAACTGGCACTCCCAGCATTCCGACGAATTTCGCGGAGGGGAAAATGGTTTTTAAGCTGCCCTCCTAGGAAAAGGTACTCACAAAGAAGACGTATTTCTAAGAATCGTGGCTCTCGACTCTACTGTGGTACTATGTATCTCCCTCTCGCTCTCACTAAATGTGAAATCATTTAAAGACGTAAGTAAACCTGACCACCAGCCCGAACAATTCGCAGGTCATCTCTAAGTCCACGAACTTAAGCATACCCTTGTGTATACTGCCACTCTCCTTGGTGAACTGTTTATTACATTTTATTTGGCGGCAGTAATTAGTTGTTTATGCTCTTACGCTTAGGTTTTTTTTTTCGATTGTACCATACGTGTCCTTCACATGTCACATTGCCGACCGACCATTGCTTGTTTGACTTGGATGACAGAATGCAAACTAAATTAACATCGTGTGTATCGTCCTCATTGATCTTGAATTCTTGGTACAAAGAAGCTTCATCACCTCATATTTGCAGTCTCTTCCATTCCGGGAAAGTAATAATAATAACAGTTCCGGTGAACGGTTCGACCAAGCAAGAACAAAACAGGATTACCTTGGACGACACACTTCCTTTTAACATAGTACCTCACCATATAGCCGTGAAGTTTGCCCGTCCCAAATAGCATAGTTGTGATTGGTACCGTTTCATCAAAGCTTAAGTTGAGAATGCCGCCCGGCCGTTGCTCTTGCGAAACGTTCATGCTAGAGATTTCTAGCATCTTGTCTACTCAGAATACTTTACCAAGTATTTTCGAAATCACTTTCCGGGAGACTCGTCTGGACGATCTATAGATCTATAGAACCAGAAGAATGCTACCACCAGATCAGGAGTTGTCGAAGGAGGTCCTGCCATCTGCACGGCAGAGAATCGCATGCATGCCTCTGCCGATGACCACAGTATACCTGCCCCGGGGGCCACAAATAAAAAGAGATCTAACTACGGATATTGAACTGTGGCGCAAATCGATGAAGGAATATTGACTAACACAGCAGTACAAAGCAATTGCGAATTAAAGTTAAAACTCGGAAATTGGGTCGATTGAAATGATAATTGCATTGTCGTAATCGGGAGGTGTTGACCCCGAGGTGACGAGTTTTGATTAGGAACAAGTGATGAGGCAGTCAGTCGTTGGTCACGATAGGAAGATCTTGAAGAGGAATTAAAACGGAGGGTTAGAAGACTAGTGGTAATTGGTTAAAATCGGACGAAAGATTAAGAAGTGTAAAGGAAGAACAAATGAAATGATATATTGAACGCTAGTGGAAATAAGTTAAATAGCGGATTAAGAAATTCAATATGTGAAAACTAAGAAATGTAAAGGAAGAACAAACGAAATGAAATGTTGAACGATATTGAAGATAAGTTAATTAGTGGATTAAAGATCAATACGTTAAACTAAGAAGTGTAAAGCAAGAACAAATGAAATGAAATGTTGCAAGATAATGGAAATAAGTTAATTAGTGGATAGAAGTTAAGTAAGGTATAAATAAGTATATATAAGTAATAGTGGATTAGAAATTAAAAAGCTAAAACTAATAGATGTAAAAGTAAAGATTAAGTAATGAACCATTGTCAGTGAGAAAACACAATGAATGAAATGGAAGGAAAAGATAACAATAAAAATTGGATGAAGAACTAAGAATGAACCTGAGTTTTGTTATTTAATAACTGGTGATGTGGGAAAGAAGAGGTGATTGTCATTCCCTCAGCGTCGAGTCTAAAACTAATCTTCTGTGAGCACTAGAAAAATTATAACTCGCGGGGACAGCTTTCTCATGACTAAAGCTTGGTTTATTATGTGACAAGCACGTTCTTTGGACATTTTTTTAGCCTCAACTATCTCTCTCACTTTAATTCGGCGGTCGTCTAGCATCATTTGTTGAACTTTAGCGATATTAACGTCAGTTGTTGCAGTTTTTGGACGTCCCGAACGTTCATCGTCTCCCAAACTCTCACGGCCACGTTTAAATTCAGCTACCCAAAATTTCACTGTGGTAAATGATGGTCCAGAGTCCCCATACACAGAGTCGAACTCATCTTTGATTTGCGTAGGCGTATTGTCGGGGAGCCTCTGGCGCAAGACTAATAACGTTGCCCGGAAAAAAAAATCATTATGGGAAATTTAACAAGCCTCAGGACTTGCTAAATAAGGCCAAGACTGGCTCCCGGTTGTAGTGCCGATGATGATGATGATGATTGTCTTGCAAAAACAAATATTTAATGGCAGCTCGATACTCAATTTTGTCCATTTTCACAAAAACACCCACATCGTCTCACTCAAACGGCTGTCAAATAAAAAGGACGCCTCCAAAATGGCTGAAATTTCGGTGAGCAACTGTCAAAAGATGCACAACTACATTCACTAGCCTTTATTGACGAGTGCTGCTATCTTCACGTTGAGGTCGGAAACGTTTTCGTTTTCAGCCCACCCTCGTATATATAGATGTAAGTTAAATTTAAATTAAAAAAAAAATCTAAATTGGCACGACGTTTTTTTTTTAGATTTTCTTTGTTATTAAAATAAACATAATTAAAAAACAAACAAAGTTCTGTCGTCGAAAGGCAAATTGTACAATAGACATGTGAAGTTTGGTTTAGAACGTCTGCTTTGGACCAGTAGGCTAGAATTTAAGCAACGGAAATAAAAATTGTCTGAACAATGAAATGAATGACAACAATCGCGTTCGCAATCGGTAAGCCTTTTAATAGCATTCTTATGACAACGTCAAATTCATCTGAAACGAGATAAAAGGGATTTAGAGAATCACCCCACCCCACAACCTGCAATCACACAAACTATAAAGTCATCACTTCCAAGTAAAGACGAAAGACAAGATTTCCTATACTGTGGTAAGTATTCTGTTAATTATAAATTAGTCCTTAAACTAAACCGATACTACCAGTTAATTATCACATTTTAATAATAGAGAGTAGATGAACTGAAGCAGCACATGGTACTGACAAAGACCAAACAAAAGCACCCATGTGCTGAGTTTACCCCCGTCAATGTTATTCTAACTAATTGCCTGCGTCTCTTAGTTACCTTTCAGAATGAGCTGATTGTACACATATTCTAAGGTAACTAGGTAAATTACCTTGACCATTAAATTGATCCATATACGACGTCTTGCAAATATCCTACTCGCATTCCAATTAATCCAAAGGTATTGTTCTTAACACCCCTTTTCTTCGGCTCAAGTGGTGCGTCATCTCCCTAATTACATGAAATTTGCCAGCAGTCCAGCGACATATGATGAAGCAACGGATCCAAAGATGTTCTTAATTAACCACTGGGACGAAGGACATCGAAATGCTTGAATGGGATTTCAAAATGCGTGTTAGAAATTCTTTAGATTCTTGAAAGCAACGACCTTACCATCGCAACATGCCAGTTTAGGTTCTTGGTATTAATCTTTTATGAGAAACAACGACCATCTGTGTTCTCCTCTTGGTGATCGATTAGGATTATCGGACATTTCAGCTCTGCAGTGTTCCATAATATATCATTCAAGAGTTGCACCCCGCAAACTCGTTGTTGTCCCTTTCTTTTATGATATTCAGGTGAATTAAAATTTTATGCATTCGCCTCAAGGACACCGCAGTCCACCAGCTACCGCATCAAAGGGACCTATTATCCTCACGTTTATTGTGTTGCCGGTTTTCATATAAATTTTTCTTTTTTACTACTCTTGCTTTCTTTCGTTTTTGAACTTAGCCATTAAAATGCTTTTCGTGCAAACACTCATCCTTGGACCATATTGTGGGTTGAGTACGTACGAGTATGTATGGATGTGAGTCTGGCATAGGTACTGGTCGTGTACGTTCAACTGATTTTCAACGCGTACAAACGCGAAAATATTCGCGCTTTGAATTTCTCTCCTGGGCTTGGTGGGTTTTTCATCTGGATGCCTTTTATTCCTGGCTTGAATGTCCGTGTTTGTTATAGAATGACCGCTGGGCTATCAGGATATGGATTTTGACAGGGAATACAAGTGTATTCGGTTCTCAGGGTTGGTAAACGTATTGATGGACGTCTTTAGTTCGTCATCTGTTAATGATACGTTATTCCAAACTGTTGAGAATATAAAGAGGATACAACTATCAGTTAGCAGGATAACGAGATCCACTACTACTGTGGCAGAGGCGACGGCTGTAATTAATCGAATGATCCAACTGGTAACAGTATGTGTCCATTCCATGAAGGCTTTCATCCAATTGCAAATCAAATACGAGAAATATGAATACTGCGAAATATAGAAGAAGAGAACGAAGCTGTGGTACACATATTTAGCATATATATGGAATGACTGCCATACTTAATAATCTTTCATTTGGAAAGACCTGGGATTCAACCCAATCGGCAGGCTGCGGGTGAAGTCCAGTCATGGTATTAACAGCTTTTTCAATCGCATCATTATCATCATTTTTTTTCATTATTACGAAGCATAGTTCTGTTCTGAACGAAAAATTTGTTGTACGTACTATTAAGTTGTTAAATATATGCTATAAAAAGGCAACTATGAATTCGGGGCGTTAGACTGTGCAGAGACACACAATCGATCTTTTTACCATGGTAAAGACGTTTGCAACTACACTTCCTCCAGTTTTCAGAAAGCCCTTGTTTTTATAATGTCTTTGTTGCGCCTATTATCGATTCCTAGTAACTTAAAAAATTGCTGAATCATTAATCCTCGTACGCTGTATAACTTTAAGTGATCCAGATGGTAGTATGGAATGATACGTAAGTTCCATTTACGAATCCGTGTAATTAAGTGGATTGAAAAGAAAATGGTTTTTTTAATTCACAATTTTTTATACGTATTTTGAGATGCACTTATATGTTAAGCGTGGTGCGTGGAGGACAGTGAAAATATAAGGTAAGAAGTTATCGATGTATATTAGACTTGACTACACGGATGCACTGATAAAAGACGGGAACAGACGGACACTCATGCGATTTGACTAAATTTGTTTTTTTTTTGTTGTTCTTATTGGACCATAAACCGGTGGCACACTTCGATTGACTTCATTTTCGAGAAAGAATTCATCGCGTCGCTCGACTGAGAATGATTATCCGTGTTTATCCATACGTCTAAAGTATAAAAGCTCTCTGACTAACGCTAACATTGAATAGGTCATACCTATAAACACAGATAGCCGGGATATGTTGAGCCTGAGTTGCAAGAATTCTCAATATGAGGTCAAAAAAGCCCGCGCAACGTGTTTGTAGGCGATGCATCACCACATGCTCAGGAAAACGCTGCATCAAACAGCGTGCTCGATTCCCAGAAGGACAACTCAGTCAACGGCTGCAGAGAAGACGTTAAGATCGAACACTAATTGTTCAATTCTCAGAAGGACTCTGTGGCGGTTCCGCCAAACCCCACGGTTCGCTTCCTGAAAAACCCCCATAACTTGCACCCAATCTCCTAATTTCACTAATGCAATCGCATTAGCATCTTAAATGCTTCACGCATGAGATCAAATCCTTAATCTAAAAATGCCCTGGAAAAGAGAACTTACCTTTCATGCATCCCTTCGCATACAATTCCCCGTAAGGTTTCTTGCTCAGCTTATCAGGAATTCGAAACCAGTTAGGCGCCGGGCAGATTCCCCAAGACGAATTCTTAATAACAAGGGATTTGGATTGCATACTATGTAACCTTACCCAGGGACCATAAACATTGCGCTGTCTATTTCTTCAGCTTCGCCAAGTGTATGATAAATCACTTAACGTACACATTGGCCGGCGACCTTTTTCTTCCAAATACCCAAGCAGCCACATTCAATTAGCGCAATCGACGCTGAAGGCAATTTCCCTAACTCGCACCAAGTGCAAACAACGAACGCTGTTCCGCCATAGGCTTCCTGGTGATACCATAAACAATCCATATCGTTTGTGGTATCCTAAAAACAGTTTTCATTTAATGAGTGGCTGCTATTTATCCAGCTGACCCTCATTATCGAACGATGCATAGGTCGCTTTTCCCTTTGTATTGTAATTGCCCTGAATCCATCCCTCATGACCTCGATGCATAATCAAATACAAACCCATTAGCATCCCACGAAATTCGATTTGTTTGTTTCAACGAACACACATCTCCTGGATGCACATTATACCCCTTCTTGATGTTTCAGATTCGTTATCATGGTGTGTCCCATGAAAGAACCCATGTACACACATACATGTGTACTACCAACGATCTTCACCCCAAACGATTGAATAACGTTGAGTCAAATTCCATCCGCTGAACACAATGGTCACGCGATCTCCCGCTCCTCGTCGCGCGCCGAGGACGCGAAAATACCCGAAGTCGTGTGGGTAGTCAACTAAAATTATAAAAAACCCAATTTCGAAGTAATAATAAGTTTACGCGGAGTACAAGAACGCTAACATATTTAAAAATGTTTTAGAAGAAAAAGAACTGAAAGTGAAAGAAATTAAAAACTAATTAAGAACAACTTGTGTTTTCTTTACTTTACTTGTGGACGGTGTGTTGTCGAGATTTTCTTGTTTTGTGTTTTTCTTTCGGTCTGCGGCAGACGCTTTTAGAACTGGTGCAGACGAGGTAGAACCCTGCGCCCGTGCTGGCGCCACGATCTCGTACCCCACAACTCCACACATACAATAGCAGCATTCACAGCAGCTGCTCGATGGACAAAGCACACGAGGAGGATGGCCGTGTGCCAAATTGTATAAAAAATGAACAAACTTGCTTTCTAGTTGACTTCCATTCTAGAGCTCCTAACGAATTTATATATAAAAAATCGAACATATGTATGTATATACAAGGTGGCGCAAAACTCATCATCCAATTTTGTTTTTAATTACTTTTTTACTATATAAAAAAAAATGATTTTGAGTGATGAAAATCTTTATTTAGACCTTAACATTTTTTTATGTTAAGTAAAGCCACGTGGATATCACCCAACGGCGTAACGCTTAATCAAATAGGCCACTTCCTCATAGACAAAAGACACCACTCGAATATCCTTGACGTGAGATCATATAGAGGAGCAGATTGCGACTCCGATCACCTTCTAGTGATGGGCAAAATTAGAAGTCGGCTTGCAGCTAACCCACATGGACAGTCACGGGAGACGAGCAAAAAGTTCGAGATTGATAAACTAAAAGACCTACGTAAAAGGGCGATATATCAAGACGAACTAACGAATAGATTTAGCATCCTAGAGAATGACAGTAGTGAGGAAGAGGAAGCCAATAGTGTGGATACTAAATGGGCTTCGATCAGAGACACAATCAAACAAACAGCCCAAGAGGTATTAGGATTTAAGAAAACAACTATGTCCAAACCTTGGTTTGACGATGAGTGCAGGGCAAAGGTCGAAGAACGTAAACGCCTCAGAATGGTCCACTTAGAAGCATATGATGAAGTCAACGCAGAGAGATACGCGACAATTCGGAAAGAGACAATGAGACTCTTCAAACACAAAAAACACGAATGGGAGAAAACTCGCATCGAAAAAATCGTAGAAAATTCTAGAGCAAAGAACATCAGAGGTATGTATGCCGGCATAAATTCAGTTATAAATGGCTACCGAGGGAGAGCCAAAATAATTCGAGACACAAACGGCTGTCTGGTCACAGAAACAAACAATGTCGTGACAAGATGGAAGTAGTACCCTGAAAACCTGCTCAATGTGCGCACCCATCAAACACAAATAAACGCACCAGACGTACATACAGCCGAGCCTCACAGCCCAGAGCACTATTTCAACGAAGTTGTCGACACAATAAATCGATTGAAAAACAACACAGCTCCCGGAGTCGACCGGCAGAGCTTGTGAAGCATGGAGGAGAAGCAACCGCTCGAAAGATCCAGCAGCCCATCAAAACAATATGGGATAAGGAAGTCACTCCGGAAGAATGGAAGACCTCAATAGTCGTCCCAATTTTCCAAAAAGGCGACAAATCTGACTGCGAAAATTACAGAGGAATATCATTGCTCCCAACCACACACAAAATACTAACAAATGTCATACTGGCGAGAATCACAACGTACGCAGAAGATGTACTGCGAGACTACCAGTGCGAATTCCGTACGAACCGGTCAACAAGCGACCAAATGTTCACACTAAGGCAACTGCTGGAAAAGAAGTGGGAATACGGAGAGACGGTTCACGAACTGTTCGTTGACTCCAATAAAGCCTACGACTCAGTCGCAAGGCAGAGACTCTACCATATTGTAGTTGAGCTGGGATTCCCGAAAAAATATGCTGCCCCCAAATCAAATTTGCATGTATGAAAACAAAGGACGAGTTCGAATAGAAAACCACCATTTGAAATTCGGGACGGATTATAACAGGGGGTTGGCCTCTCACTGTGGTTTTTTAAGCTTGTGCTCGAGTTTGTCATCAGAAAGGTACAAGACGACAACATGGCCGGCTCGTCCCTGAACGGGGTCACACAGATGCTCGCATATGCGGATGACATCGCCGTTCAGGGCGATAATATAGAAACTGTATGTAAAAACTGTGAAATCATCATGCAAGCGGCAGAAGAGGTGGACCTAGAAATAAACGAAGACAAAACGAAATACATGATTACGACGAGAGCAGGTGGACCTCAGAGAACACATATAAACATCAGGGGCAAGATATTTGAAAAAGTTAAAGAATTTAAATATCTGGGAACGATACTGACGGACAGTAACGAAATGTTACGTGACGGATCGCACTCGTTTGTGGTTCATCTCCCGACGGCGCGAACATCCCTGTATCAGAACTCGTTCCGTTATAGAGCGGGGAAGCTGTGGAACTCGCTTCCCACGGGAGTGTTCCCGGAGCGTTACAACCTGCAACTGTTCAAAAAGAACTGCAACAGTTATTTGATGACATCTCGGGGCGCCCACTCGGCGCTATAGGTTCGCCTCTCCCGAGAGAAGTCTAATAAAAAAATAAAAAAAACAAAAATTTCGAAGGAAATTAACAAAAGACTGCATTCCGGCAACGCTAGTTGGCACTCAGTCAGTAAACTACTGAAATCAAAACTGCTGTCACGTAACATAAAGCTCCGTGTCTATAGAACCATAATCATGGCGATTGTTCTATATGGATGCGAAACATGGGCTCTCACAAATCGGGAAGAAAACAAATTCCGCGTATTCGCGAATAAAGTTTTAAGGGGTACCTTTGGCGGTTAATATGACGAGGATGCAGGACGATGGAGGAAACTCCACAACCACGAATTGGAAGAGCTATACCGCAAACCTACAATAGCGAGAGTAATCATGTCGTGAAGATTAAGATGGGTCTGGCAAGTGGCGTGAATGGGCAACGATAGGACCGTGCGTAGAATTCTTGACGGTAGACCTGCGGGAAAGAGACCGGCAGGACGGCCGCAACGGAGATGGGAGGACAATGTTAGGTTTGGCCTTGAGGAGATCGGATCGGCTGGTCAAGTGTGGAAGGAGAGTGCGCAGGACAGGGAACAATGGCGGAGGCGAGTCGATGAGGTCATGAACTTCCGGGTTCCTACCGGGCAATAAATATTTATAAATAGTAGTACGAGGGTTGCCTCTTATGTTTCGGGATTTGGCAACCTTAGCGTTGCAATCCGGCAATTGACAGCTCTGTCGTAAAGTTGGACAGTTTTGAGGTTATACGCACTCAGAACGTTTTGACATACGAGCGCTATTTGTGTTGTTTACAGTAACTTAAAAGATTCATCTCGGCCCAAAAATGGAATTAAATCGTCAATATTTTCGTGCGATTATTTTTTACAGCTTTCGGCGTGGATTAACTCAGCAACAGTGCATGGATGAACTTAATTCAATTTTTGGCGATGAAGCTCCATCAAGGACCAGTGTTTATCGATGGTATGGTGAATTCAATCGTGGTCGTAGTTCACGCCAAGATGAATTTCGTGAAGGTCGTCCAAAATCAGTTGTTGTTCCGAATACCATTGATGCTGTGCGCGAATTGATATTGGAAGATGGTCATGTGACCTATCGTGAGATTGAGACAACCTTAGGCGTTAGTGGGACCAGCATACATTCAATATTGCATAAACATTTGACTGTCAAAAAAATTTGTTCGCGTTGGATCCCACACAATTTGTCAATCGCCCGAAAAAAGGCTCGTGTCAATTGGTCGAAAGAAATGCTCAAAAAATACGGTCGCGGTGCTTCGAAACACGTCTATGACATCGTGACAGGTGATGAATCGTGGATTTACGCGTATGACCCCGAAAGTAAACAGCAGTCGACTGCCTGGGTGTTTCAAGATGAGCCAAATCCAACAAAAGTTGTTCGCGCACGAAGCACTTCCAAGCAAATGGTCGCCTGTTTTTTCGAAAAAACTGGACATGTCGCAGCCGTACCACTAGAACAACGCAGAACAGTCAATTCTGAGTGGTACACAACCATTTGTTTGCCAGTTGTCTTCCAAGAAATCAGGAAAACCAACCGCCGAAGACGGATCACTCTTCACCACGACAATGCGGGCTCTCACACATCGGCTTCGACAACTGCATTTTTGAGCACCCAAAACATCGATTTGATGGGTCATCCGCCGTATAGTCCTGACTTGGCACCGAATGACTTCGTTTTATTCCCGTACGTAAAAAACAAACTGAGAGGTCAACGTTTTTCGACACCTGAAGAAGCGGTTGCTGCATTCAGAATGCATGTGTTGGAGATACCTCAATCAGAGTGGCAAAAGTGCTTCGACAATTGGTTCAAACGCATGCAAAAGTGTATAGATCTTCATGGGGAATATTTTGAAAAACAATAAATTGGTTTTTGATGATCAATATTTGTTTTTGTTCTCCCGAAATATAAAAGGCAACCCTCGTATATATATATATATATATCGGTTGGCAAGTAAGCAATTGCCGAATTCACACATAGATGTCTTTGGCCATCTTTTTTAATGGCATCTGTCAATGACATATTTTTTCCGTTTGACATTTGTTAGCTGTCAGTCTTACTTTGCTTCAGAAGCAAATTGTGCGTATTTTCGTGAACAGGTATTAGTTTGCCGTCAGTGTTAATATGGAGTGTAAAAACGAGCATTGTCGTCATATTTTACTTTTTTATTTCCGTGAAGGCAAGAACGCAGCGCTAACTGCTAAAAAATTACATAATGTGTTTGGTAAAGAATCCTCAAAAGAAAGACACTGCCGGAATTCATTTGACAAATTTCGTTCCGGAGATTTTTCACTGAAAGATGAACAACGGTCAGGTCCACCAGGTGAACTTGATGATGATCAAATTAAAACCATAATCGTCTCGCATCGCCATGTAACTGTACGAGAGATAGTAAGCAAGTTAAACGTGTCACATACAACGATTGAGAAACATTTAAAACATGTGAAACTCGTTAAAAACATTGATGTTTGGGTTCCACATGATTTGAACGAAATTCATTTAACGAAGCGCGTCAACGATTGCGATTTGGATCTTAGACGCAATGAATCCGATCCTTTTTTGAAACGAATCATCACTGGCGATGAAAACTGGGTTTTTTACAGTAACCTCAATCCAGGTCCAGGCTTTATGAGCCAGCACAATCCACCTCGAAAGCTGATATCTATAAAAAGAAGATTTTTCTCTTAATTTGGTGGAATTGGAAAGGTGCGTTGCATTTGGTGCTGCTCCCAAGGAATCAAACGATCATTTCTGATGTGTACCTTCAACAACTGGACAGATTAAATACAGAGATCAACGAAAAACGGCCAGGGTTGGTCGAACAAAAAGGTGTCATTTTTCACCAGAACAATGCTAGACCGCATACATTTTGGTCACTCGCCAAAAATTATTGGAGCTTGGTTGGGGATTGATCTTACATCCAACATTGCTCCATTAGATTTCCATTTATTTCGATCTTTGCAAAACTCTTCAGATGGTAAAACTTTCAATGATGATGATGCTGTGAAATCGCACTTGATTTAATTTTTTGTCGATAAAGATCAGAAGTTCTACGAACGTGGAATTACTACGTTTCCAGAGAGATGGTAAACGGTCATCGAATAAAATGGAAAATGCATCATTGATTAAAGTTTATTCGTTGTATTTACAAAAACATGTTTTATTCATCTACCCAGAGAGATGGTAAACGGTCATCGAATAAAATGGAAAATGCATCATTGATTAAAGTTTATTCGTTGTATTTACAAAAACATGTTTTATTCATCTACAAAAATCGGCGAATACTTAGTTGCAAACCTTATATATAAAGAGTGTCGTAATTTAAATAAGTGTGTTGTAAGTTGTTAAGTTGTAAGTTATTAAATAAAGTTGTAATAAAGTTTAAATAACATCAACTAAAAGTGTGTTTTATAAACTACACGGTTTATATCAAGTGGGTTTCTTAGTGTGTAGTAATGTGTATTAAGGGGGGAAACCGCAATATTTATATTTTGAACTTCATAGTGTAAAATTTTGAAGTTTTTCTTGGAAGTTTCCCGAATTTTATGCTGCTGTTCATGATGGTCCGTCGTTAGAGTTTAGCATCGGCCTGCAGTCTGTAGGTCGTAGAATTTACCTGAAAGCAATTTACAAAGTTCTGTTACAATGTATAGGTACTTTTGTGGGTGTTCTCTATACTACATGGAGAAACAACCCACTATTTCAGCCCTGTTTCTACCGCTAACAACGCGTCACCACAACCCCAATTCCCCCTACAAACTATTTCACCTGAAAACCATTTTTTCCAAAAGGACGCATAGCTAAATTCATTATTCTATGCAGACAATGCATAATTGAATTTAGCTACCCTTTTGCCATACGGCAACTCCATTTCGCTAACCCATGAGATTTCCACCGGAAATCGCATTTCATGTCGGTTAGCAACGGCATAGTCTGACCAAACGACGTGGTTGTATAATCATTCAACCGCTGGGGAAATTATCAAAGTATTTAATTTAGTTCCAACGGTCAGAATTCCCGATACGGCGTCCTATTCACTTTCCCCAGACACTCTATTCGCTGGGGATCAATGACCTGTTTTTATAGTTGAATAGCTACAAACCATTTTCCTCTCCTTCCCATTTTTATCTTCCCCGGGTTCTTGCACCCTGAGATCACTGTTGTAGGTTTCTGTTTCAGCAAGCGCGTATCCTCATCCTTGAAAAAGGATGGGTGATCTCTTTAATAGACCGCTCCTGAAACAACGCACTTCAGCAAGGGGTCGTTGCCATGCTTCCTCTGACCCAGAGGGAAGAGCAACGTCCTGATGTCGGTTTTTTCTTTGTTACCTGGGATATCCTAGTCCTGGGTTCTGCAAGCCGTCGACTCCGCTGGGATTTTCCCTAGATTCTTTGGGGGGTTAGAAATAAAAGTCAGTTTTTCCTTTTTGGGTGTCTTTTTATTTTTCCAGCTCCTTCTTGTGTTGACTATCAGACAATAGCTTCTATGTTTTTGGTAATATTTTTAAGTCTATGTACTTAATATTGATCCTGGATGGATACTGACGGGGGGTGATTGAAGAGATTTCAAGTGTACGGATGTGCTGAGTCGAATCAACTGCCTGAAATGAGCTGGTACCCAAGTGAGCACGGGTATTGAACTGAATGTGGATATTTCTTTACCATTCCTTTATAAAGGAAAACAAATCGAGAATTGTATGCCGAAAATATACATTTTCGTACAACAATCTCGATTTTTGGGTATCCTGAGTGAGATGTTGTGTTTACTTTAGATAAGAATTCAATTTCTTGAATTCTTACGAAACGATTGCGCAGATGTGAATGTGTAGAAAGGGATTCGGGTTTGTTTGTTCTATTTGATGGAATTTACCCAGATTGAGATAACGTATCTCTGGGTTTTGAATTTTCATGATGCCGTGGAGCAAATGTAGAACAATAAACGAATATTAGATTCGTTTATTGCGAATTTGATTTTAATTTAAGATTTTGGATTTAATTATGCCGTGGGGACAGCTAATAAGCGATAAACGAATGTTTGATTCGTTTATTGCGAATTTTGGTTTATGTTTGGGTTTTTTTCGGGTTTTGATTGGATTTTGAGTTTTGGTGTAAAATAGCTGGGATTTGGATGTGGAAATGGGGGGAAAAGGGTGATAGGGCTTTTTGGAGCACTACATAACCACAGTCACCGCACTAGGTCAGTGGGTCATCCTCAAAGGCTGCATTGATATAAGCACACAAGCCAAGTCAACCCCGAAGTTATCGCGGTCTCTCTTTTGTTCTCTCCATCCTTCGCATGCCAAACGACTGTCGAATGAATACGCAAGTATTTATTCACCTTGCTGAGACATGACACTTAATGGATTCATGAGAGAGTATAGGGTAAAAGTTATGAGTGCCGCGCACGGCACGGCGTTCACTTCGATTCCACTGTCTTTCGTTATGTACCAGCAAGGGCACTGTTGAACAAAAATGTCCTCACCTACAAGTTCACCATCAATTGACTACGAAACCACGCCACTCGTAGTTAACAATAAACAAAAAGAAAGTGCAACACACGGTCCCAATTAAAAGGATGCTCTTTATTGTAATTAAGTAGCGATTAAAATGTAAAACGTATACACAAATTAACATAAAATCATTGACTATTGTTCTGCTGTCAGTTAACATTAACAAGTACTTAAAATGTGGCGACACTTCTTGTCTTTGATTTAGTGATGGTATAGAACGTTTACTTAATTATTTTAAAACGATTGATGAACACTTACACCATTATCTTATAACGATTAAAAGTTAGATAAACTAGTAAATTAAATTGTGGCAACACTTCTTGTCTTTATCTTAAGTGGTAGTATAGAACATTTACACAGGTATCTTACACGATTAAAAGTTAGATAAACTAGTAAATTAAATTGTGGCAGCACTTCTTGTCTTTGTCTTAAGTGGTAGTGTAGGGGTTTCTCTATCCTATAGGAGAAACAGCCCACAATTCCAACCACAATACCTACCCATTTCCTTGATAGGTATTTACCTGTAAAACATGTCAAAGGGACGCATAGCTAAACTCATTATTCTATGCAGATAATGCATAATTGAGTTTAGCTACAATCAACGACATACGGCAACACTATTGCGCTAACCATGGGATTTCCACCGGAAATTCCATTCGTATTGGTTAGCAACAACCTAGTCAAACCAAGCGACGCGGTTGCGTCATAGTCCATAGGCTTGGGTATTTATTGAACATTCCACAGAATGGTATTATATCCCCAGCCGATGCGGCGTCCTATTGACTTTTCCCAGATCACCCATTCGCTTGGGATCAATGATCTCTTTTTGCTGGTGAATAACTTTAGCTATGTTTGCCCTCTCTCTCGTATTTCTGTCTTGCTATAGTGCGTTGACCTAAGATATTGTCACTAAGTCGGTAGACCAGCCGTATACACGGCATTGACGCACCCACACCTAACCAGATCCACCCTGGGTTATTGTGCTTTCCCTTTTGATTTCTCCATTCTGGCTACGCCCATCGACGTCAAACGAATACACAAGTACGTTTCGACCTGGATGAGTGTGGTGAGTTGGGGAACACACAAGAGAGCATGATTACCATTGGCAGATCAATGTGTAAAAAGCAGAAATTACGATTTCCACCCTAAATAGAGCAGTCGCTATTTGAATCTGAACCTGGTTGTATCTGCGGATGAGATAGTTCGTTTAGTTCACGGAAAAAAAGCCCAAGGAGTCGTTCGATAGAGTTAGTGTACAGTTAAAGTTCTTTAGTTCCCGAAGCCCGTTTTGACGGATCACCTATATTCGCGATTTGCGTACGACCGACCAGCTGAACAGTCTGGCTTTTCCGTCGCGTACTGCATTCCCTGCTTGACAGAAGTGAAATAGTAAATCATAGATATTCTGATTAATCCAGTGAGGCTGTGATTCATGTTGGCAAATACAATTAAGACCAATTTTTAGCTGTATAATTAAGTTCAATCGATATTGTGCCACTCACCAGAAATAAATTTAAATAAATTAAACGTGTTTTTGCATTTCTTTTTGCGGATCATCGTTGCGGGATTACAGTGAATCCTGTGCCATACGTTGGCAACCTACTTTTACCCCCACAGTAGTAGAGAACATTTACACAGGTATCTTACACAATTAAAAGTTAGATAAACTAGTAAATTAAATTGTGGCAACACTTCTTGTCTTTATCTTAAGCGGTAGTATAGAACATTAACACAGGTATCTCAAACGATTAAAAGTCAGATAAACTGGTCTGCGGTAAAGTTAACGTACTAATAATTAAAATGCGGCGTACTATGTTAATTCCGCCCAGCACACGCGCTATTCCAACGACGAAAATCAGACTAAAACTTACGACTTAACCAATCCCTTGGGACAGCCCAAGAGGGATGTAAATTAACGTGAGGGCGCGACCTGCCCTCGCGGAATCCGAACCGAGATTAGATTATTTCATCGAAGCGATAGGATACCAAAATCCCATCATCGCTTCGATGACCAAATTTGGTAATATGTCCCTTTTGCATTTGTTTCAACACAAAAGGGGCGGAAATACACACACGATGATTGCTTCCGCTGCTCATCGTGTGCGTCCGCAAGTATGCAGACATTGCATAATTCCCCTTTTTAAGTTCGCAACAGGTGCGAGCATCTCGACGGCACAAGGGTTGCAATGTTTACACGATCAGTGGCTACGAGTAGGGTGATGCTGATCGTGTGCGTGTTGTTGGTGTATCCTCGCAGTCGAACTCTGATGGTAATTTTCCATTTGCGAATTCTACCGCCGGGGCGCCAGCCGGATGCCCTCATGTATCGGTCGCTCGATGTGGACATGCTGTGCCAAGGCAAGATACCTTTTCCTGCTAAAGTGCAGCTGGCGCGCAAAAGAATATCGTGTAGATATTGCACAGGCAATATTGGTTGCTCGGTTGCTAAACCAAATTGCCTTGAAGATATTATATTTGATTCCGCTGGAATTTCATATCAGCGAGAATTTATGTTTCATGGTTTTCCTTCGATTTTGCAGGTACAGCATGGAAGGTAAGTGCAGGCTTTTAATGTATTTCAGGAAACTGTTACGTTTTGTACCTGTAAGGTAAGTAGTGGCGTTCAATGGAACTGCCACGGTACTTGTTTCTCTTTTTGATTGTATGCCCTATTTGGGTTACTTAGGTTATGGGAAGATGTTGGTGACGTTCGTGGGAACCGCCACAAGAGCGCGATGATGATTGGCCAATTTGCCGTGCAAATAAGAAATCCCAATTTTCATCCCTAATTCCAGTCAGTCGCTGTTCAATTTACAAAGGGATCGCTCACTTAATAAGTTGAGTCGAATTTTTAATCACTGAGGCGAGCGCATTTAAAATAGAAGTACGTCTCTGCGAGGGTAACAAAGTTTTACCACTCAGTCGGACTGCAAATACACTCACTGGTCGTGGTTTGGAAGTGTTTATAAAGTAAGTTAGAAAAAAACAACCTCCCTTTTATTGTGTTCGTTAAAATCCGTTTTGTAAAAATAAATATAAGCAAATTCGCCATCGGCGTTTTGAATAAAAGTTGGCTATTGTATTATTCATCACCTCAAACCTGTGTAAACAAAAATAGAACAAGTTAAATAAAAGAACCATTAATTAACAATTAAACCACACCCCAGTGCATTTCATTTATTCCTTTTGGGGATCAATTTTCGACGTCGGAACAGTTGGGGAGTTAAGTGAACCTAGTGCTCGTGTGTTGGCATAATAGTTCTACCCCCACACTTTGTTATTAGTTGAGCCCACTTTCAGCAAAAAATATGAAAAGTTGAATAACAGGCACTTGAAAAAAAAGTCGTTTTTTCATTTTTTCGGTAGGTTTTTCCTAAGAAAAGTACATTCAAAATGTTTTTTTCTCCAAAAAGAGGTTCATCTAATACGAGGGTTGCCTTTTATATTTCGGGATTAGAGAACAAAAACAAATATTGATCATCGAAAATCACTTTATTGTTTTTCAAAATATTCCCCATGAAGATCTATACACTTTTGCATGCGTTTGAACCAATTGTCGAAGCACTTTTGCCACTCTGATTGAGGTATCTCCAACACATGCATTCTGAATGCAGCAACCGCTTCTTCAGGTGTCGAAAAACGTTGACCTCTCAGTTTGTTTTTTACGTACGGGAATAAAAAGAAGTCATTCGGTGCCAAGTCAGGACTATACGGCGGATGACCCATCAAATCGATGTTTTGAGTGCTCAAAAATGGAGTTGTCGCAGCCGACGTGTGAGAGCTCGCATTGTCGTGGTGAAGAGTGATCCGTCTTCGGCGGTTGGTTTTCCTGATTTCTTGGAAGACAACTGGCACACAATTGGTTGTGTTGACTGTTCTGCGTTGTTCTAGTGGTACGGTTGCGACATGTCCAGTTTTTCCGAAAAATCAGACGACCATTTGCTTGGAAGTGCTTCGTGCGCGAACAACTTTTGTTGGATTTGGCTCATCTTGAAACACCCAGACAGTCGACTGTTGTTTACTTTCGGGCTCATACGCGTAAATCCACAATTCATCACCTGTCACGATGTCATAGACGTGTTTCGAAGCATCGCGACCGTATTTTTTGAGCATTTCTTTCGACCAATTGACACGAGCCTTTTTTTGGGCGATTGACAAATTGTGTGGGATCCAACGCGAACACATTTTTTTGACAGTCAAATGTTTATGCAATATTGAATGTATGCTGGTCCTACTAACGCCTAAGGTTGTCTCAATCTCACGATAGGTCACATGACGATCTCCCAATATCAGTTCGCGCACAGCATCAATGGTTTTCGGAACAACAACTGATTTTGGACGACCTTCACGAAATTCATCTTGGAGTGAACTACGACCACGATTGAATTCACCATACCATCGATAAACACTGGTCCTTGATGGAGCTTCATCGCCAAAAATTGAATTAAGTTCATCCATGCACTGTTGCTGAGTAAATCCACGCCGAAAATTGTAAAAAATAATCGCACGAAAATGTTGACGATTTAATTCCATTTTTGGACCGAGATGAATCTTTTAAGTTACTGTAAACAACACAAATAGCGCTCGTATGTCAAAACGTTCTGAGTGCGTATAACCTCAAAAATGTCCAACTTTACGACAGAGCTGTCAATTGCCGGATTGCAACACTAGGGTTGCCAAATCCCGAAACATAAAAGGCTACGAGGGTTGATAATTCAACAAAAAATAATAAAAACTCTCGTTTGTTATGATCAAACAATTATTTTTCGAGTGACTCTGCACGTCATTTGAAAACAAAAACATGTCGAGAAAAACGCATTTAAGAAAATAACATAATCAATGCATGACGTCTTTTAGACCAATCGATAAAACCCGACACGCATAGCTACAGTGTAACTATATTTTAAGTACCTTTCTCTTAATTACCTATTAAGAGATACACAGGTATATATTTTGTAACTACCTGAGGTACACTTGGTTTTGCATAAAAATATTAGATCTTAAGTAAAAATGAAAAAATAAAGACAGTCTTAGGATAGATTCCACATGGAAGGGTTCTAGGCTCAGTGAAGAAAATAATGTTTTCTAAACGTAAACGGTAAATGTTAACTGCCGATCCTACCACTCGTTGTATTACAATTCAACGTAGTAATTCGGACCAAAACAAAAAAAGTCGTACCGCAAGTTGTCGCAGCAACTTGTATCGGCGCATTCAAACTTACTGAATCAAAAAGAAAAAACACCGTAGGACGTGACCAATCAACACTCATCCAAGAAAACGCGGAGCAGTACCAAAGGAATCATAGGAAACCAGTACAAAACAGCGCATAAAAAAGCGGTGAGTATAGTGTAAAAAAAGCTGGCAACCATTCTAATTGCAACCAAAGTGAACATTTATGAAAACACCAAAAGAGGAAAAGCCCTCACTACAATTCTATAAAGGTAATAATAAAAAATAATTCAGTGATAGTGACGACGAAACAAACAAGATGGCAACAGCAGCAGAACTACAAGCTCAAATAACAAATTTAACACAGCAACTCCAAGCCCTGGCAAGCATCACGGCGCAACAGGCGGGCGAAATAGCCAAATTTAAACCAACAAGCACCGTGAAACTTGAAGAATATCAGGATATCAATATCCCAGACCAGAAAACATCAATTTCGACGTGTTTAAACTATTCCCCACATTCTCGGCGATACGGAAAGAGTATACAGCATGGTGTAACACAGTAATCACAACAATGGGAGCAATAAAATCTCAAAAAAATCATGTGAGATACTGCGAAGCCCTAAGCATCCTAAAAAATAAAGTAACCGGAGATGCAGCATTAATCCTCGTGAATAACAACACCAAATTCAATTTTAATGCAATCATCGACAGATTATATTTTACGTACTGTGACACAAGACCCCTATATGTGTCGAGAGCCGAAATGTCCCGACTACAACAAGGATCGAAATCGCTGGCTTAATATTTCGTTGATATTAATAAAGTGCAGAATTCAATCATACCAAAAATCTAAATGGAACACAAACATGAGGGTACACGCAAAGCATTCATAATAGAGGCGGAATTTGAAGCTGCACGCATATTCCCCAGTGGGGTAAATAACCAAATGGCACGTCAGACATTATATGCCCACAAATCAAGTACACTGTCGGAAGCTTACGGAATCGCTTTAACAATACAACATGACACACAGTACAGTAATCTGGACCCGAACTTCACGTACAAACAGCAGAATTGCCATACAAGAAAGAACCAGTACCAGAAACCATCCCAAAACAATTATAAACATCGTTTCCAGAATCAACAACCGCCTTATCTGATACCTCAACACCCAGAACCGAAGGAAGTATACCCTTCAACACGCTTCCGTTACAGACAGCAGAACCCATTCCACCAACATAGCTCACAGGAAGGATCAATTCATGCTCAAAAATCCCCGAGAGAAGAGACGACAACACTTCAATAGAGGGCAATGTAAATCAAAAAGAAAGTTCTTCATTTACTAAAGATTTTTTATGCTAGAGAGTGGGTTGCACATATAGGGTTTTCCAATACGGACTTGACAACTATTTTTCGATAGTAAATTTTTATAATTTGCAGACCATGCTCGTTCGTGTACTTAACCACGATGAAAATGTTGAGTTTACTGAATAAATTGACAGCGACAATTCGACGATTAGTGAAAGGGTGCGTTCACAAATTAAATTCCAAGTTGTCAAGTCCCTATTGGAAAACCCGATATGAGAGTTATGAAAATAACAAATTATATTCTATGTTACTGGGATGTTATGGATTGTTCTGTGCCAGTTTGTTATGTTTAGTTGCTAGGTTTATATTTGTGATATATGTACGAGTATATATATTATATTGCTTAATTGAATTAAAATCCAATTGTTGTGTTTATAACTTGTGATATATGTGTTATGTAGTGGGGGGAGGTACTCACGTTTCCAGGTGGGTCCTACCGGGGGCTTTGGTGCTGAGTCGGCGGGGGTATCATCCGGGGTTGCTATCGGTGATGATGGTTGTGATGTTGTTATATTTTATATTTCCCAATTTAATATTATCATCATCATCATCGGCACTACTGTGGGGTAGAAGTATTGTGCGCCGGCGTACGGCGCTGATTCACTTCTCAACCCCATCACAAATACCGCTGAATACAAAAACACGATCACCAAGGGAACCACAATGAAGAACACACCCACGAACTGCAGCATGGAAAATTAAACACTGGTTTGGATTTGTATAAAAGGTTATTCTTTTAATTTTTTTAATGTTAGTTATTATTAGTCGGGAAAACCGCTTAAACTTTAAACGTACACGTTGACTTAAGGTCTTTGTTATCACTTATGGATAGTTTTGACACAACACTAAAATAACGGTACGCACTTCGGGGGATAAAAATCACTCCACTTTGGATTATGCATCCTGGCACGCCACAGGGAGCGGGAGAAAAACCTACCGTCGCGATCGGTAGTTGGAATAAGACTCTAAGATTCAACCCTCGTTTGGGGTGAGTTTGGTGTTGTGGTGATAGATATCATCTCCACTAAGGATATGTTTTACTTACCACAAGAGAGACGTAAAGCCTCTCTCTGTAGAACAGAAAACCAGATCTCGTAATAAAGATCATGGTGGTACACATGCATGTGTGTACATTGGTTCTTTCATGGGACAAAGCCATGAGAACGAAACTAAAACAAAGGGAGGGAAAATGTGCATCCATGAGATGTGAGTTCGGCTAATCAAACAAGCCGAATCTCATTGGATGCTAATTGGGTTTGTGTTTGCTTATGTGAGAAGGTCAATGGTAAACGGATGCAGGAATATGTAAGACAAAGGGACCGTTAATGATCGTTGTCTACGATATGCATAGCAGCTGTATTGTCAACGGATCCAGGAATATGTAATGCAAAGGGACTGTTGATGATCGTTGTCTGCGATATGCATAGCAGCTGTATTGACAGCCGCATATCGTGTTTACCGGGAAATGGTGTTTATGGCATCGCTGGTACGGGAAATTCCTATTCAATTCCTATTTGCATTTGCCTATGCTGTAGGATTTAATTGATGCCTTAAGACGCAAGATGCGTATACTTGTTTTTGTCCCCTGGGTATAGGTCGCCAGCCAATGTGTATGTAGGTAGTTTTTATTGTACACATGTTGAGGTTGGGATAAGCCAACTCAAGGGTAAGATTCCCTGATTGATATCCCGTATTATACGTGAACCGATGAATTTTCTCTCAGGGAATTTATGATAAGTTAGGAAAGAATTCTTATAGGGAATTTGTATACGAAGAGATGTGTTGTGGTCCCTCTCAGGGGGCGTGTCTGGTCCTGAAAAGGACGAGGGATTTCTTTAAGATAGCTCCTGAGGGGACCCGTTGCGGTGCCGCCGGGCTTCCTCAAACCTTAAGGGAAGAGCAGCTACCGATCGAATATGGTCCTGGGAATCGACCAGGATCAATTAAAAATACTTTTCATTTTATTAAATTTTAATTTTATTTGTAAATTCATTTTCTGGCGTCCTTACACCTAGAACGCCAATTGAGACTGATCCTCGAATTTAAAATGCATCGCCCTTTAACACAAATCTTCATTGAGATTTGTATGTAAAAAATTGGAGAAAAGGAAATGGAATATCTATTTTGAAAATATACACATCTGGCTGCAATCCAGATGGAGATAAGGATTTTAGAATTGAGTGTATGGGAACGAAATGGATATCTTTTGTGTGTTTGTTTGCATATGAATATATGCATTATGCTGTTTAGTTCTTAGGAAGGATTTGGAAATGTTAGTATGGTAATTGAACAATTCAATTTGTCTAACATTGGATTGAATGTTAGTTTTGGGATATGGATTAATGATAAAGTAGGTGGGTAGAAATGTATGTGGGAGGAAAACGGTACGGCTTCTTGGAGCACTACAGATGCATGAAGGTAAGGATTCTTTTTTAGGGGCTTTTAGCTAAATAAACTTGATCAATTTGATGCGCGAAGCATTTAAGGTGCTAATGCGATTGCATTAGCGAAAACTTATGCAGATTGGGTTGTACGGATGGAGGTTCCTCAGGTAAGTAGGCAGTGGGGTTTGGCGGGACCGCCACACTACAACCAGGATCCGGTCTTGGCCTTATTTAACAAATCTCTCCACCGGTCCCGATTTCGAGCCGATGTCATCCAGTTTGGCACTCCCAGGCTCTAGGCGTCCTGGTCTACGCCATCCCTCCATCACAGACATGGTCTGCCACGCTGTCTCCTTCCATACATCCTGCCACAAAGGACTTTCCGGACAGGTTCCTCTTCCCTCATTCGAGCTAGGTGTCCCGTCCACCGGAGTCTACCGAGCTTGATTTTTCTTACAACATTAGCTTCAAGGTAGATTGCGTACAACTCATGGTTGTAGCGTCTCCGGAATCGTCCTCCCTCACCTACGAGGCCAACAGTTTTCCTTAAGACCTTCCTCCCGAACGCGGCTAAGAGTTCAGAGTGCCTTTTATTGAGCACCCAGGTCTCTGAGTAATAGTAAGACCATGGTCTTGTACAGTAGTAGCTTGGATGTCCTGGATAAATGTTGGGATTTATAGAGCCTTGATAGACCGTAGTAGGCTTCGTTGGATTTGATCAGCCGTTCGCGTATTTCTTCTTCCATATTGTTATCGGCTGATACTATTGACAAAAGATAGTTAAAGGATTGCACTACTTCAAATTCGTGCTTCATTACCGTGATAGTTTGACCAACGTTAGGTCTTCTCTTCGGAGAATTTGCCACCATGTACTTAGTTTTCCCCTTATTAGTGTGCAGTCCCAGTTTTTGTCCCGCCTGTTCGAGATGGGTGAAGGAGTCCTGTACAGCTGAATCGGATCTACCGATGATGTCGATGTCATCTGCGTAGGCAAGTATCTGACTGGACTTGGTGATAATAGTCCCTCTTGTTGTAACGCCAGAGTCACGGATTGCTTTCTCCAACGCCAGGTTGAAGAGGAGGCAGGCCAGACCGTCCCCTTGTCGGAGTCCATCAAAGATGTTTATTGGTTTGGACAGCAATCCCACTATTTTTACTTGACTAGTTACGTTGGTCATGGTCAACCTACAAAGTCGAATCAATTTGTTTGGAATGCCGAATTCTCTCATGGCATTATATAGTTCTACCCTGGCTATGCTGTCGTAGGCGGCTTTAAAGTATATAAATAGATGACATAATGGAATCTTAAATTCCAGACATTATCTGATCAATCGCTGAATTGCCTGGGATGAAGCCACACTGATATTGACCAATGATGGCTTTAGCGTATAGGGCTATCCGATCTTGTAGGATAGTGGAGAGTATCTTATAGGCAATGTTATACCCCTATAGTTGCTGCATAGTGTGATATCCCCCTTCTTATGTATGGGGCAAATTATACCACGACCCCAATCTTCCGGCATCCCCTCTTGCTCCCATACGTGTAGCTGGTATGCCGTCAGTTCCGTGTGCTTTATTTGATTTTAGCTGTCTAATGGCTTTTAATGTTTCCTTAATGCTTGATGGCGGCAGCATTTGGTCTTGATCTTGCATTGGTGGAGCCTCCAATTCTTCTGTGAGCTGACCATTTAGCAATTCATTGAAGTGCACTTCTCATCGCTCCAGAATGCCTTCAGGATCGGTGACCAGATTACGCTCTTTATCCTTGCAGTAAGTGCAGCGTGGTGTGTTTTTTTTTTTTGTTTTTTTTTTTTTTTTTTGACGCCCCAACGGATGTGGAATCTTGATAGATACTAGCAGCCCGTACTACTAGCATGCACGATTCGTGTAACTGGAACGATGGTTCCAAGTCGCACGCCTGCGTACTAAACCACACCCTCGCTCCCGTCAACCACTCTCCCCGCGGGACTGCCGTTAGGTATTACTTCGCGGGGCTGGTTAGCTTTATGTTTTTTTTTAAGCTGCTATCTCCATGTCGGCTATTTGTACTTGCCTTGCTTTCTCGATTCTTCTAAGTTCGAGTTGCGCTTTGGTCAAATATGCGCTTATCTCCATCCAGTTATCCTCGGAGCATATCATCTGCTCTATGAGATCTTGCGAGCCTGGGAGATTGGGTCTTCCTTCGTTGAAGCGTCTACAGTGTAACACCACATGCTCCGTATGTTCCTCTTGGTTTGGGCACGCTGGACACAACGGTGAGATGCTGTGTCCAAAACGGTGCAGATATTTGCGATATCCACCATGGCCGGTCAGAAACTGGGTAAGATGGTAGTTGCAGGCACCGTGGTCTCTCTTCACCCAGGTGGCAATAGATGGGATTAATTTGTATGTCCATCTGCCTTTCGTAGTGGTGTCCCACCGAGTTTGCCATATGGTTAATGAGGTTGCTTTCTCTTCCTCCTTGATCTCCTTGACTGCTGTTGGTTCCAGTTGTCTTGACGCTCTCCTGTTGTAGATTCTTAACATCTCGTCCGCAAGGATATCAATTGGAACCATTTCGGCTACGACAAAAGCAGCTTCGTGCGAGATGGTTCGGAAACCGCTGATGGTTCTTAAGGCACAGAGTCTATAGACTGGCGTCAGCTTTCTCCTCGCTTCCTTCGTCGTCAGTATACTGGCCCAAATAGGGGCGGCGTATAGTAGGACCGAGGTCACTACTCTAAACATCAAGATTCTTCGTGGATATCCAGGTCCTCCGATGTTTGGTAGTATTCGAGCAAGTGCTGCTTGCAGCATTGACGTTTTTTGCTAGAATACTTGACATGCTCTTTGAATTGTAGCCTGCTGTCGATCGTAACTCCTAGATATTTTATTGCGTTTTTCGATCTAATAATTTGCTATCCGACACTTATATTTATATATTCCACCTTTTTTCGGCCAGTTATTAAAACCGCCTCTGTTTTGTGGTCTGCTAGCTCGAGACCAGCGGATACCAGCCATTCTTTGACTTTCACCGCTGCCTCGTTAGTGGCTGCCTCTATCTCATGAATATGTTTTGGCACTGTCACAAGGGCAATGTCGTCCGCAAAACCTATCGACTGGACCTGTTGTGGCAACACCAATCGCAAAACGCCATCGTACATGATGTTCCATAAGAGGGGTCCCAGAACTGATCCTTGTGGAACTCCCGCTGAGACGTTGTGGTACTTTACACCATCGTCTGTTGCATACCTCAGCTTCCTGTTAGTGAGGTAGCTGGGAATTATTCTCTGGAGGTAGTGTGGGGTGCCCATTCTGTGAAGCGCTCTATTTATGAATGGCCATTTTGCCGAGTTAAAGGCATTCTTAATGTCCAGTGTTACAACTGCACGGTGGAGCGCGATTTTCTAAATGCGTATTGTTGGTTCGATATGGCTGCTTTTTCTTCAGCTACGGTTAGCAGTATTTCGTACATCACTCTTTCCAATATCTTTCCCATAGTGTCTAGAAGGCATATAGGGCGATATGATGAGGGCTCTCCAGGTGGTTTTTTACTTTTTGGTAGGAGCACCAAGTGTTGCAGATTCCAAGTTTATGGAAAGACACTTTCCTCTAGACACGTTTGTATGGTGGTTATAAACATGTCCGGTCGACTTTCTGCTGCCGCTTTCACCGCCTTGTTTGGAATTCTGTCAGGACCCGGCGCTTTGCTGTCCTGTATCCTTCTGCATGCTGACTGTAGCTCGTCTGCCGTGACTCTCGGGATGTCCTCCACCACTGTCTCGCTTATTAAGTCGTAGTGTGGGGATGTGCCTTGTGGGAATAGTTGGTTTACTATTGACCTCAGCATTTTTGGGCATGATATATGCGGGGACCTGGAACCCTTCAGCTTACTCATTACCATCTTGTACGCCGTACCCCATGGATTTATATCGGATCCTTCGCATAGGCTTTTGCAGGACCTCGTGTTGCTGTCCTTGATCGCCTTTTGTAGATTGCGCCGTGCTGACCGGAACTCGTCCAAGTGCTCTTGGAACTTGGCTGTCCTCCTAGACCGCTGCGCTTTGCGTCGGGCTTGTAGACAGCGAGTCCTGAGTGCCTTTATTTCCTCATTCCACCAATAACAAGGTGTAATAAATTCTCCGTTAGATCGCCTGGGCATAGCTGCATCGTACGCTGTCGTGACAGCACGGATGAGTTGATGTGGGCTGGGCTTCGCCTGTTTCAGCATTGGTTACATCGTTGGTACTCAATATTAATTCAAAGGAGTCCTTGTCAAAAGATGTGTCTTTCCATTTCGGGCCACCTACTTGGAGACTCCTTGTACGTTTGTTTTGTTGTATATTGACTATAATGGCCTGATGGTCACTGTGCGTGTATTCCTCGCTGACCCGCCGAGGGAGTTGCTCGCAAAAGTGATGTCGATGACCGATCCTCTTCTTCCATTACGGTATGTATTTACCCGCCGTTGTTTGCAATGTCCAGAGATGCAAAGGTTTCCAACAGAATTTCGTTCGGCTGCCCCATTCCGCTGCCCATCCATTGAAGTCGCCGGCTATAATCACTTTAGGCCTTCCTTGGGCATCTACTACCAAATTGTCCAACATGGCCTGGTATTGGCTAAGGGACCAACTCGGCCTGGCATAACAGCTGTAAAAATGTATGCCATTATATTTTGCCCTGACAAAGCCTTCGGTTTGTTTGCAGACGTCTTGAAACGCATGTCTTCCACCTAATCATATAGCTGCGGTATTTGTTTTGTCGCTCACCCGTATGTTGTTGCTGAGAGCCTTGTACGGTTCGCTGATGAGTATGACGTCAGCTCTTTCCTCCCTAGCTGTTTGTTTCAGGATGTCCTGAGCTACCTCACTGTGGATAATCTTCATATTTGTTTCCCTGTGATTGCTCTCCTAAATACAATGCATTTACTGCTGCCAGTTATATGCTTCGCCTCGTCTGTGTGGTCCTTTTTACAGAACATGCATAGGGGATCGCTCCTACAGTCTCTTGGCATGTGACCCTCAGTTCCACATCTTCTGAATAGCTTGGACCGGTCTTCATCGCAATTGCATTGTTTGGCAATGTGTCCGGACTCAAAGCATTTGAAGCACTTTCCCAGCACCGTCTGTTCCCGAATGCGACAGATAACCCATCCAACTTTAATTTGTTGTGCTCGCAGCAGTTTCTTTGCGTTTTCTGTTGGGAGATTTATTGTTGCTGTTTGAGTTCCTCCGTACGCTTTGCGCAATGCTACTATATCGGCCATTGGTATCTCTAGACCAAATTGAGCTCTCACGGCCTCACAGATTTCCTCTTTTGATGTGATTTCGTCGACGTCTTTCACCTTGATAGTTGCACGGTGATTGAGGGTTCTAACGCTACCCTGGTCTCCTAACACCTCACTGAGTGCGTTTTTGTATTCAGCAGTTCTCTCGCCCGATCCACCGAGCTGAAGAAGCAGATCTCCTTTTTGAGTCCTCCTGATCTCAGCGTGGTGTGTCATCATCATCATCGGCCACTACAACCGGGGACCGGTCTTGGCCTTATTTAGCAAGTCCTAAGGCTTGTTAAATTTTCCATAATGATTTATTTTTTCTGGGCAAGGTCATTAGTCTTGCGCCAGAGGCTCCCAGCGTGGTGTGTACCGCGGATTATTTGGTAGAACTTCCGCGCCTGGTGCGGACCACGCTCTCTACTTTTCTCTATTTCATAGACAAGGTTATTTTCCCAGGCACTATTCTTTTGTTTGTGAAGTTTTTTTTTCAGATCTTCTGAGCTCTTTGTATTTCTCCACGCGCACCCGCGTCCTATGAGACTGCTGCATTGTCCGGTATGCAGCATTCTTACGTTCAGTCGCTAGTTTGGATTCATCATCAAACCAATCGTTCCGATCTCTACGACTACTGCCTAAGATGAAGTTGGCAGTACTAATGACAATATTCTTAGGGCGTGCCCATTTCTCTTCTACGCCCGACATTCTGGCCCCAGGACTTACTCTCCCTCCGTCGAGCTCAACGAGGGCGAGTCCTAGCGCATGACCAAAGGTGTTACTGGTATTCTCATTGCGTAAGGCAGCCGTGTTGATCCGAACCTGATCCGCTTCTGATGTATTGAATGCGAACAATACATCAGCCAAAAAGCTTAAAAATTTCAAGACGTCTATCCATCGTAAACTGGGAATCAATGGTGGTATTCTGCCTACCTCCTTCCTATAGCTTGGCATGGTTATTGCTCAACTGAAGTTGGGAATACATTTTAGCTTTCCCATCATTTTCTCCCTACATCTGTCTATCAGAGATTTTGCATCAGTTCACGTACTTGTAAATGTGAATGATCTTTCTTTAGCCGAACGACACGAAAGTGGAATGCCTTACTTTATCATGTGTCTCTTCGTATTTATTCTATCCAGGCATTCAAAACAAATGTTTATCGATACTTCCCTTGTATTTCTTCTTCCTCGTCTTGTGTTCGCGACGTGCTGTCAAATGATAGGGTACCTCAAAATCACCTTTATGCGTACATCTCATGTAAAAAAGTACAATCGTGTCGTGAAAAATTTTTAAACTCGGCGTCGAAATGGAAGAAATTGCTCGAAAAATGTTTGGCAGTAAGATTTATTACGAACTCCAACGGAAAAATGACAACTGCCCATAAGATAGCGTTAACCTCGACCAAGAAACATTGGAAAACAAAACCCAGAAATAATTGAAGAACAAAACCAGAACTCGATTGTTGGGCAAATGATTAGTAACCAAAAAATAAATCAATTAGGTTTTTCGGTAATAAAGGACAAGCTGAATACGTACATTTGTGTACCTAAGAGAGGGGATAACAGTTTAGCCTCAACAGGATCAACATACCAGCTATATCGGGGACATCATTTCAATGAAGCAAATTATTTCAATAAGAGTACATAAAGTATTTTAAAGAGAATATAGAGATGGTGAAGTATTACAGCCTGGTGTACATTCCATAAACAGTCTCCCTAAATCGAGACCAGTTTTCTAACCGTAGGAATCAGCATGCAGCTTTCGTGGCCATCTATACAGGTTTGACTCTCCATCTAAGGAAACGATAATCCTTCGACCAAAACAAAACTAACGAAATATTCTACTCAGGACAAATACAATCTTCGACTAGTGGCCATAGTTGAGTAGGAATTAGAAAACTTATATCCCAGTAGGGCAAATACGGTCTTGGTAGATGGAGAAATGCCATTTCTTGTTCAGCATTCGCTTAGATAGTATTTCTATTGGCGAAACTCAGATCCCTGTTCTGCTTACACACCAGAGCCAGTGCTTACATCCTCTTAAATAAATAATATAACTTAACTTTCTTTCCGTTGGTGTCGGCTTAACAACTACTGTTGCTAAAAGCAAAGAATTTGCCATTTTTTATTAAATCTTCTCATGTTCGCTTTTAGTTTTCTTAAACTCGTAGCCATACAAGTTAATAGGTCACCGAGCCCCGCGCACCGAAAACCTCTGCTGGTTTAGGATATCGTCTGTTATACTATTCTAGCTGCGAAGGGTGACCCGGTTGGAGAGATTTCTAAGACAATACAATGACCAAAAACAAAAGAGTATATCAAAAAAGGACAACAACAAAGACAAAAAGGACGAGAAAAGAAAAAGGACGAACACAAGAATAACAAATCTAGGGAAGAAAATTCGGTTCGCGTTAGTATGAAAATTCCCATATCTTATCTGTGAGCAATCCCTCGGCGGGGCGCACGATGAATGTGTGTCAAAAGCCAGTCGCCTTTCTTTTGTTGAAGACAATTTTCCTCTTCAGACCCAAATAGCAGAAAGGAAGAATGACTTGCAGGACTCAAGTAAAGGACAGGAAGAAGGAGGTGATGCGAAACGTAATATCTGATACTTTGTGCAACATACGAACGCCACACCAACGCTGGTACTATCAGTATCGTCATCACTCACTCATGCCAAGTGAAGACGGCTTAGGAAGGTGTAAGTGCAAACGACGAAGGACCAACGCAGGACGAAAGTATGTAAACATCCTGTGTGAGTTATTAAGGCACCCGGGTGCTGTGCTTTTGCATTTTTAATTTATCGCCTCCATCATCGCGACTCCACACATTCATTAATGTTAGGTGCATTCACTAACGCGTATCCCAATCCTCTGCTTTGCATTACTACGTTTGTACCATGGTACCCGCACAACGATATTTAAAAATTGATATGAGTATAAGGAAGCGGTGTATATGCGAAAGGAGCAAGCTGTATAACAGCGTTAAAGCAATTTCACGCTTTCTTACCCTAAGAAGAAGGTTTCCCTCCCCTCCTTGAGTGTTGTTCTTTTGTTTCGTTTTTTTTTCTTACGTTATACAGCATCAAACTGAAGATGGTCTGACCCACAGCCGTCATTCCAAATTCGGCCAAGAGGTCGCAGGCGTATGAGTGTGAACCTTATGCCCATCGCCACCACTGCCGTTGCCTTTTGAAAATGCAAAGGAATCCTTTATCGTTATAATCAAAATTTTTCCGCACCAAAATTGAATAATTTATGAAAGAAGGAAGCCAGCCGGCGCAAAATTATCGTAGTGGATCCTTGAAGTCCGCCCAATTACATCAAGTCCAGTGGTCGGTCATAAATACATGTTCGTCGAAGAAGAGCTCGTACAATTAGGATTTCCTTCTACAATTAAAATCCTTTTGTGGATCACAGCTGATTAATGAGTGTTCATGTTTTTACTTGCAAATTCGATGGAATAAAACTTTAAGTTTCAAAATTATCATTAAATTTTGACGACAATCAAAAACAGAATAAACGAGTTAGGGAACTTTTTTTAGAGATGGAACTTAGCTCAAGGGGGTACCGACATTTCTGTGTCACTAAATAGTATGATATTCATTTTCAACATTGAACAGTTTCGCAGAATTTCAAACGCGTGTCCTTTCATTTGTTCACAAAATATAGCATAATTAATTGTGTCAACAAAATAAAAATGAATTAATAAAAATTATTGCGTACGCGCTGCGGGTTGAAACAAGGGTGGGGGGGGGGGGGGGGGGGTTAACGCCGCTCCCTCAACGTACTTGGATGATATACCTGTGGGGGGTTTGAAGTAGATGTGCCGGCAGGGGCACTGATCCACTATACACCCAACACGTCACTGGGCAAATAGAACTGCTAAACGTTCAGCAACAAGGAGGAAACAAAACAAATAAAACGCCACTGACTTTGTTGAACACCGTCTTTTTATTTATTTGTTAAAACGAATTTTTTATATTTTTCTTATCCTGTTTTATTTTGTTTATAAATTGGTTAATTTTCCAAATTGTCGTGGACTTTATTAGTAAAACACAAATGTCAAATATATTTGATGATCACTACGTAAAAGAAAATCCATGTACTAAAAATAACACTTAGTGCGGACAACAATTGGGTTAATTAAATGTTCTCTTAATTCAATCAGAAATGGCTACCGAGGGAGAGTCAAAATAATTCGAGACGCAAACGGCTGTCTGATCATGGAAGCAAACAATGTCGTGACAAGATGGAAGCAGTACTTTGAAAATCTGCTCAATGTACGCACCCATCAAACACAAATAAACGCACCAAGCGTACATACAGCAGAGCCTCAGATCCCAGAGCCCTGTCTCAACGAAGTTGTAGACGCAATAAATCGATTGAAAAACAACAAAGCTCCCAGAGTCGACTGCATACCGGCAGAGCTTGTGAAGCATGGAGGAGAGGCAACCGCTCGAAAGATCCACCAGCTCATTCAAACAATAAGGAAGTCACTCCGGAAGAATGGAAAACATCAATAGTCGTTCCCATTTTCAAAAAAGGCGACAGATTTGACTGCGGAAACTACAGAGGAATATCATTGCTCCCAACCACATACAAAATACTAACAAATGTCATACTGGCGAGAATCACACCGTACGCGAATTCCGTACGAACCGGTCAACAAGCGACCAAATCTTCACAATAAGGCAACTGCTGGAAAAGAAGTGGGCATATGGAGAGACGGTTCACCAACTGTTCGTTGACTTCAAAAAAGCCTACGACTCAGTCGCAAGGCAGACTCTACCATATTGTAGTTGAGCTGGGAAACCCAAATAAATATGCCGCCCTCATTCAAATTTGCATGAACGAAAACAAAGGGCGAGTTAGAATAGAAGATCACCTCTCAGAATCATTTGAAATCTGGGGCGGACTAAAACAGGGAGATGGTCTATCACCGTGTCTTTTTAACCTTGTGCTCGAGTATGTCATCAGGAAGGTACAAGACGACAACATGGCCGGATCATCCCTGAACGGGGTCACACAAGTGCTCGCATATGCGGATGACATCGCCGTTCTGGGCGATAATCTAGAAACTGTCAGTAAAATCTGTGAAATCATCATGCAAGCGGCAGAAGAGGTGGGTCAAGAAATAAATGAAAACGAAACAAAATACATGATTACGGCGAGAGCAGGTGGACCTCAGGGAACACATATAAAAGTCAGAGGCAAGATATTTTAAAAAGTTAAAGAATTTAAATATCTGGGAACGACACTGCCAATAACGAAATGTCGAAGGAAATTAACAAAAGACTGCATTCCGGTAACGCTAGTTGGCACTCAGTCAGTAAACTGCTGAAATCCAAACTACTATCACGTAACATAAAACTCCGTGTCTATAGAACCATAATCATGCCGATTGGTCTATATGGATGCGAAACATGGGCTCTCACAAAAGAGGAAGAAAACAAATTCCGCGTATTCGGTAATAAAGTTCTAAGGGGTATCTTTGGTGGTAAATGTGACGAGGAGGCAGCACAATGGAGGAAACTCCATAACCACGAATTGGAGGAGCTATATCGCAAACCTACAATAGTGAGAGTAATCATTTCGCGAAGATTAAGATGGGCCGGACACGTGGGGCGAATGTGCAACGATAGGACCGTGCATAGAATTCTTGATGGTAGACCAACGGGAAAGAGACTGGCCGGACGCCCGCGACGGAGATGGGAGGACAATGTTAGGTTGGACCTCGAGGAGATCGGATCGGGTGGTCGAATGTGGAAGGAGAGCGCACAGGACAGGGAACGATGGCGGAGTCGAGTCGGTGAGGTCATGAACTTCCGGGTTCCTACAGGCCAATAAATAATAATAAGAATAAAAATGTTCTCTTGAATTAATAAGCACACACACACGCTCACAATTGACGGTGATATTTTGTTAAATTATTATTAAATACTGGTGATTCTTTATGGAAATGTACTCCTTCAAGTTCTTTCCGAATTGTCTAATATTTTGCAACCAATTTCACTACATTAAAAATCAACTTTATCGCCCCATAAAACAGAAGGAAACTTTACTGACGACTCGCTCGTAAACTCGTACTGATCTGACGTATGTGTATCCACCCCGATGGTTAATCTTCGACTCCTTGTGCACCGTTTGGGGAATGAATGAGGACTGATCCCAATCAGGGATGAAAATTGACTCACTGGTTCTATCAAACGATCAACCAATCGAGATCGCACTCTCATCTTCGCTCCCTCATTTCCCCCGCCCATCGAGGTGAGTAAACTCTTGTGGGTTAATTCAATAGTCAATGGACTAGAGAGAATAGAAGAATCGAAAAAAAAGCGTGGCGATCCCGGGGATGATTTTGCTTTTTGCATGCAACGAACGCAAAATCAATGGTGACCGAATGACCCGGTTTGGTTATTAGATTTGTGGGGATTAGGAGTCATTTTTCATTTTCATTTTTAAAACATTTTTTATTTTTCTTTTTATATTCTTAATTTCTAAATTAAAGGCTAGACAAAAAATGCTTAAATTCTAGCTTAATTATCTTATATAATAACTTACTGGTCCTTCGCAGACGCTCTAAGCTAAACATTACTAAACATTTGTATAATTTGCCTTTCGGCGACAGAAGTTTGTGGCAGTACTTATAGTTATTTGAAAGACAAAGAAAATTTGAAAAACTTTGTGTCAATTTTTTTTCTTTTTTTTTTCTTAAATTTAACTTACTTAATTTACCTATTTTTTTATTTTTTTTTTTTTTATTTTAATTTTATGTAAAAGCACTTAACCTAACTTAACTTAAATCTTATACTACCCTAATTCTAGAAAAGCTAAGTCTATGTAAGCTAGCTGATGATAGTGTGATTCTATACCGACTTTGGTATCCAGGTCTTTATATGCCATTCAACCACCAGAACTGTTGACGCTGTCTAATACTATCGTCCCGGTCTCTGTGGGAGATAGCCCTACTGAAGCGCAGGAGCTCTTCTTCGGTGCTCGTTACTTCCCCGTCGTAGCACAATCGCCCGTCTACGGATGATCTACTTACATGATAGATCAGCGGAAGCCCTTTCATGTCCAAGTCAAGGAACGCGTCTGGTGGAACAAACCCGTTGCGACGCACGCTCTCATAGTACAGAGTGTTTGGATAATAGGCCCCGAAAATTAGGTCATTGGACGAACTTATTGCTCTCGCAATGTGTCCTCTGATTAATTTAATCATAAAATTATCCACCCTATTTATGTACGCTTCATTATATAAAGTTTGAATAATACTTTTTATAGTCCGATTCCGGTGTCCGATATAATCTGAGACAACTTCTGAGACACTTCCTTTTGAACACCCGAATTTTTTCCATCAAATTTTGACGTATGTTAAACCATACTGGACAACCATATATGAGCATTGGCCTGATTAGCGTCATGTAGCATATGACTTTTACCCTGCTGTCAAGTTGGCTACTGTGAAACAGCCTCCTTGTCATGGGGATTAGGAGTATTGTGCCGAGCATAGGCCTCATCCCCATCCGACTGTCACTAATTGTTCCGACATGTACCAAGCAAACACCAACACAGGACAAGTTTAGTTTTATTTTTATTTTAAAAGAAAAACACTATTATTGGAATAACTAGTTTGAATCCATGGATTATTGTTCGGTTTCATTTTATTATTGGATACTAACATTTTACGGTAGCACTGCGTGAAAGTAACGTTATGAAGTCAATAAAGAAAAAACAATCTTCGAAGACTGCAGCGAATATAATATTCAACACGGCGGTTGCAAACACTCAAATAGACGCGCTCGCGAAAAGGACAATTAAGAAGGACAGCTAAAGCAAACTTTCGAATCACACTCGACTTTGTATGTACGCACCGTACCGACGGACGATACGGTGGGCGGCGATGTGACCGTCTCGGTCAGTGGATGCAATACGACTCAACGATATTCGATCGTTTGGGGTGAGTTTTTGGTGGTGTGGTGAAAAGGAAATGAAATTTCCTTTGACCAGTGACCAATGGAAGGCGATCTCCTGGACGCGGTGGTGTATGTGTGTGTTTGTACACATCACCGTGTTTATCGATGCGTTTAGCCAAGGATAAACCTGAAACGAGAAAAAAATTAAAAAAGGCAGAAGCGACCTAAGGCATCGAAGAGATGTGCTAAAAGCAAATATGGGCGGGGGCAATATGAAAGTTTTAGAGGAGTGGTGCCCTTGTGTAAATATGCGAATAGCCATTCGAAAGAGGTGCTAATGTATTACAGTACTTTATACACTGGGAATTGTATATCGTGTCTTAGGCCGGTGGCCAAAACGAATCCCTTGCTTACATTTGTATATGCCGGGTAATTAGTTGCGGCGGGGAAAGAAATTGAAGATTGTTTGTTAGTGGGAAAACAAACGATGAGTTGAATCCTATGGATGTTTACTTCGTAGAAATATGGTTTATTGCATCTGTAAAAACAAGCTGTCCGACATAGGATGACAAAGGGTGCCGACTGGCTTGGGATTCATGATGCCATATGCACTTTAAAGAATTATTTCCAGGAACCTTATCTAACGCGTTGTATGCATTAAATGTCCTTGCACAAGGACATGTTTCAGGTGTGCTGGGTGGAGATTGCGGTGCAGGTGTGAAATTGAAATTTGCTTGAGAACCCAAGGTACCGAATAGGTTTTGGGATACCTTAAAAGGTAGAAAAGAAATCTTACAGGAAATTATACGCGAAGAGATGCATGAAGATAAGTTATCTTTTACAGGAACTTTTTAGATTATACCTTAGATAATCCTAGATGCGTAAAGCATTTAAGGTGCTAATGCGATTGCATTCGCGAAACTATATGATTGGATAGAGTTATGGGTGTTTTTTAGAAAGGCGAACCGTGGGGTTTGGCAGAACCGCCACAGATTGATCTCAGAGTGCAATGCACTCTGAGATGGGGAAAATGGAATGGTATGAAAAGTATTTTGTGCTCTTCACCTGACTAAAGAGTTTATTGATCCCCAGCGAATACCGTGTCTGGGGGAAGTCAAATGGACGCCGCGATGGCTTGGGAAATATGAGCGTGACAACCAAACTCGAAGAATTTGAAATTATCCCAGTGGAATTATGATTTGATTTTGTTTAATTAATGACAGTTAATGTCATATATGCATGCAACAGATTCACCCTCGTACATTGGTGCATTGGTATAATTAAATTATAAGAAGGAAAAAGAGTTGAATCACTAGAAGGGGTGGAAATGAAGTAGGAGGAGGAAGCAGAGATTGGAACCACGATTGAAAAGCGCTACAAAAAACAATAATCAACAACGCGATTGAGTGAGTCACAAGAAGGACTGACGGATTGGAAGAAAGAAGTTGTACACAACCACTATCGACAAGGATTTCAAGCGGGGCACACAGTGGACCTCCCCGTTGTGATTCGAAAAAGAACTGGATTTTTTTACCAGGCATTAGTTCGACAATTGTCGTCAGAGGAGCCAGCTAGTCAGGTAGCCTGTCGGGAGTGCTTGGTCAGAGAAGAAGGCTTTGGATGTGTCCCAGGAAGTTTTAATCCATTTTGTTTTCTTTTTAAGTTAAGTTTAATTCTGTTACATACTAAAAACTTCCCCGAATCATTAAACTGATTCGCATTCGTTTTTTTAAGAAAAAATTCCATTCTCAGAGTTCCCATGTCACATTTCCGTACCTGAAATCAAAACATTCATGCTGGTTAGCAGCAGCAAAGGATGGGTTGCCGCTGTTTCTGCATAGCGAAACAGTTTATAGTATCACCAAATCGCCTTTGCACATTCCATTGCAAAAATAGGTCCCAAGTGGTACCTTGGTGCATTAGACTTGTTTAAAATAAGGACTACTAGAAAAAGAAAGCCATTCGTTGGCTTAAATCCGCCCCTCTGGCCAATAATTGTGGAGAAATATACAACAAGGGTTGAGCAGAGAGCCGTTCGTTTAAATCCGCCCCTCTGGCCAATAATTGTTGAGAAATATACAACAAAGGTTGAGCAGAAAGCTGTTCGTTTAAATCCGGTCCTCTGGCCAACAATTGTGGAGGTACACCAACAAGTAAGTAATACATATAACAAAATAAAAATAAATGTTGCATAGAAATATACAACAAATCTAATATAAACGGTAATTTTACTTTTTTGCTCAGCAAAAAGTGGCAAGCCAGATAACTTTGTGCGCGGCTCGTATTTGGTTTGTGAAGAGTAGGGGAACTGGCTTGGCTAGCAGTCACGCCCTACTTCGTAGTCAGTACACCCATGAGCGAGCAAGAGGTACAAATGTCTGTTGCGCAACGGATTATTATAAAATGTTTAACAAATGAAAACGTTAAACGCTCGGAATTTTTTTCTGGATTGAAGGAACAGTTTGGTGATGATCCTGTGGGGGTTCTTTAACCATCTCTCAAGAACCACCCATTTCCCTTACCCCAACTTCCCATTTCGCACTTGCAATTAAGAGGTGCAAACCACCTGTTACCTGAAATATAAACCCACGGCAAGATCATCAACCATTTCGATTCAGCTATCACGAACCATTTAGGAACTGATCGGTTCCTCTGGTCGGCAACCATGTTAAGCAAACACACAGTAATCTCACTGCGTTTATTTTTCCCTACCATCCGTTGGTCCAATCCAAGCTGGGTAAGTTGTACGCAAGCCAAATTTTCCATGATCGGTGGCCCAAGCGATAAACGATCATCGAGTTGCACACGACCCATAATTGTTTACCCAAACAATGTCAATGGTCAGGCCTATGATTCGTTTCCCAAACCACACATGCACCCATCCATCCTAGCCCTTGCCATCGTAAGCGAAGTTCTGTTGACTTAACATCAACAGAAAAATCCATTCCCTATCGTTTATGATAGCAAATCAGCCAGCCTCCGTACACGATCATCTATTTGACCAGCTACATGTTTGGTTTCTCTTCTGAGCACCCTTCGCATTTTCGTTTCCCCTGGCTTCCAGTGAATGGGCGTTCAACCAGATCTGTACGGTCACAATGGAAATACTTCCAACCAAACTGAATCGATTTCTCATTGGCCGCCGCTAGAATAAAATACCGGATTTGCTTTTCACCACAGCAGTGGGAATCCACCCGAGTTGCGATTGCGGTATGATTGGTGCGACGGCACCTGTAGTCTATATTCATCCCCCGCGGAGTACGCATATACAACTGGAGAGTAAAGTTTGAACCACCAGCGTGTGAGCAGGAGTCAGAGGTTTTCTTGTCGGTACGGTCGTCGCTTATTGTTATAACAACTCTTTGTGAAGGTATGCAGTAATAATTCCAAAGACATCATTTTAAGATCGTTGATGGTGAATCTAAATGTTTAAATTACAACTCATTCTATCGTACAAGCTCTTTGTGAAAGTATGCAATAATAATTCAAGAGACATAGTTAAGAGATCGTTGATTGGGAATTCTTAAATGTTCAAACAATGTTAATAAAATTCATTTGTAGTCCAAACCAGCCTATTGTTCAAAAATAAAGAGATAAATAAGTATACAACAAAATCCCACAGTGCGTTTTATTTTTTTACATTACCGTGATTGACTTTCGGCGAACCGAATCCATTTATCCAGCGACGTTTTGGTGAGAGTGAAGTGAAACTGGGCCCGTGTCAGGCACTACAACTTCAACAACCCCACAATCCACTGTCTCAAAATCGTGTGTATACGTGTGCCAGAGAATTTAAATGTGGGCGGAGACCGTATCGAAAACGAAAGTCACGATCGACTCCCGGGGACAAGTCGTTCACGTGACAACATCCGTGCCGTTCGAGAGCTTATTGAAAGTGATCGCCGCTTAACTGTTGGAGAAATCTCATCGGCAGTCGGCAAAAGCCGCATATCTAAACAAAAGACGAGGTATGCCCATTCGAGATGCCATCCTTCTTCATAACATTGCCATCGCCTGGCTTTACACCGCTTCCTTAACAAGAGATATATTGGATGAAATGGGCTGGGAAACCCTCGACTCCCTCCTTATAGCCCCGACTTGTCTCCCTGTGACTATTTTTTGTTCGCACCCTTCAAGGAATTACTTGGAGGAAAAATATTCGAAATCAATGAAGAAGTCGAAGAGCACGTGCGCAATTGGCTAACAAGTCGCTCTAAATCTTTCTACGAACAAGGGATATTAAAACTTCCAAATCGGTGGCAGAAGTGTGTAGATCACGCCGGAGACTATATTGAAATATGTTGATAGTATAGTTAGCGTGTAACCTTATTCAATGAATGTATAAAAAGAAATTACCGTTTATATTTGATTCATCCTCGCATGTACACAAAATCACATCAAATACCGTTTGGTGAAACAAAAAATTCTTTTACTTTTGATGAATATCTTACAAAGATGCCGATTTTGTAGTGTTTTTTTCAACGTAAAATACGTTACGACTGCACACAGAGCAGCTGTTATATAATTAACACCAGTTAATTATCACCCCCCCTAAATTACAATTAAGATTCTTGCCAATCCATATCCTTTCCCTGTAACAAAGAATCATATTAAAAACACAATAGCACATTCCCACCAAGCAATAGACAAATTTTAAAATAAAATACCATCCCTAGAAATACAAGATCCCTATCCCAATAGATAATATTTGGTTGCCACAAGGTCCCAAATATTATACACTAAATACAACAACACTTCACCCAGTAGTTTCCTTGGTAAGATGTACCGTTGTAGAGTAACCCTCCGAATGGCATAAGGACGGTTGATACTGCTTATGACCATTGGATAAGGGTGCACATAACGGTGCTGTGGGTAAGTTTAGTCGGGGGGCCGGCAAGAGTGCAAGGTTCACTAAACCTCCACAGTCTTCTCCCGAAAATTGTTCAGCAACCCAAAGTTTCGAAATAGCGAGCGGAAAGGAAAATAAAACACACTGAGTTCGACGTGAAGATTTTTTATTAAAACACAAATGTCATTTTATTCTATACTCCTGGTCGCAGTGTAGAAGTAAATCTGCATAGAATACTCCACGGGTAGTTCTTATTACATTGAATATTTCACCGGTCACGTCGTTTCTCGATATTGTTTATAGTCTAAAATACACTATGTTACTGTTCACAAAACGGAAGAAGGTCTTGAATACATAATTCACATTTGTCGTGGACATCGATGGAGTTTATAGGTATATTACATTTAATGTTGGTAAGTAAATCAGCGCACAATGACTCGGCGAACAATAACAAACGGAGAACACTATTTTCACAAGAACACGAATTTCCAAGTACGGAATTCTCGCACCAGGTGTATTTACATGCAAATCGAACACATAACTTATCGAATTCTTGCGACTCCGACAACGCAACGACCTCGATTTGTCTGCTCAGCAGGTAGAATTTGACTCCTGACTCCTTGGGCGAATAAAATCTGACTCTCCGATGCAATCCACATCCGTCAGATTCGACGGTGGTGGATCACATCGATGTAGGAGCAGCGAACCGGATCAACTTGGCGACGGCCAATGGGCGATCAAAAAGGAGTTAAATGGGAGGATTTCCCATATGACCGTACGGTCAAGTACAGTGCCGTTTCGTTGGAAGTGCGGCGATCGATCCTGTAAATGTACAAACAAAGGAACTGGTATTAGGGGCTGCAGGCATCGTTGAGATAAGCGATAGCGAAGCTCGTCGAAGGAAGAAATAGGTTTCTGTGTGTTCTGTAAATAGTAACGCTATTTTGGAGGGTCATACGCTGAGATGCGCATTTGTTTGGTTTAACCAATGCTACACGGGAACGTCGGCTGTTTACCAAATCGCCCAGAATCATGCCGTTGCAGGTAGTAGATTTTTCTGTGACGATGAGCCAACCGAAGATTTGTTCGCCTATGGCAAAGGCTAGGGTGGCTATTGTTTGGTTAAGAAAATTGTACGTGGGACACGATCATTGGCATGATTGTTTAAATAGCAATCATGATCCTGTCCGATTCAATGGATGTTAGTTTTCGGAAAACTGTATCATGGGACATGATCATTAGGATGAATATTTGAACAACGATCGCGGTCATGTCCTATTCGATGATCGGGTATCGCTTGGGCGATCAATGGTCAGCAAAATCGGCTGCAGCTGTGTCAACAAGTACATTGCTCGACGTGTCTTCTTGGACCAACGGATTGTTGGAACAAAAACACGCTGAAAGATTGGCGTGTATTTACTCGTCAAGATTGTTGACGAGCTGAGCCGATTAGGTTGGTATGGTTCATGTAATATAAACGAAATGATTTGATGATGTGCATGCTTGCTAGGGTTTTACTTTCAGGTGAAAGCTAATGAAAAGTAGCTTACGCTGCTCGATTACAGGTAAGTAATGTGGCTTGTGGGGTGAGGGAAAGGCAGGTTGATTTAAAGAAATGAGTGTTTCTTTGGGAATTCTTTAAAGAACCCCCACAGTGCATTGAACAAAGAAACGAAAAAAGTGATATGAATTGGCGGGCACAAGGATTCAAGGGCTGACTCCACGTGGAGTGAGCACGACAGACTCACGCGTCAGGCGTAAGTGACCACGGAGAGACAGTTGGCTTTTGATCCTTTAGTCAGTTGAAAATTAATCGCCAACCGGATGAGTTGTAAAATAATCGCGAATAAAAACCATAGTGTGAAAAATATATGGTGTGCGCGTGCGATGGGGTTCGAAGTGTTTGATGAAACAAAAAATAAAATAAAATATATATATTTAAAAAAAAGAAATAGTTACAAATTGAAAAGGAAATAGTTTGGTGAACAGCAAAATATTTTGATGAACAAAAAAGAAAATAAAATATATATATTAAAGAAAGAAATAGTTACAAATTGGAAAAGAAAACTTTTAGTTAAATAAGAAAAAATTTAAGGTGATATTAACAAAACAAAAATAGTAAAAGAAATCGTTTGGTTAAATAAAGACAAAATTAAGAACAATAGAACATTTTCAGCCTTTTGCTTGGCCATAAGCAGTGTATTATAATTCAGAACATCTTGCAAAATGCACGGGAAGAACGGCCCCACCCCGGACATCTGAACGGGATTTGGATTTTGGGTGAGCATAGTTATTACACAGCGCCATCTTATTCTGTTACTGCCAAATCTCCATATTACACAAGCAGACCCCCATTCGCGAAGAGCATCTCGATAGATGCCCGCTGGCTCTCAAGACCCATTATATTCGACACGACAAACATATCCGACACCGGCATTCAATCAAGAAAAAATCATCGAAGGTAAATATTGTATCTTTCAAATTCTTTTTATCATCATACCACTTTTCACACATTCCTGTCACTGCTACATATTTTGATAAGGATATTAAAAATCACTCTCGAGCATTTAACAAAAATATTTCCGATCTTTGGTGAATAGTCATTACCATTGAAGTATATGTAACACATTCTACCATTCCAAAATGGATGACATGTTGCTAAATTTGATGGTAAATCGAAAATCAAATTAAGTATAATTTTGTGGTCAACAATTTAAGTAATACTAAGCTTCCAAAAACACTTATAGCCAGTTAATATTACAAATACAATAACATAAAAAGAAAAAGAACGAAATGTTTATATATGACACACATAAGCCACGGGATATTTTCAATCCCCGTAAAATATACAACAGTCTATTTCACGAATTGTTCAGAAAACGACGAACCTCAAATTCAGCACAAATGTCATAAAACATGTGCTGGATGTGTGCATGAACTGCATACTCCTCACACAAACACGTTAAAGGACACTTATGACTTGACGCCTTAAAGGTTTAACCGCATTAAAAATCCCGCTCTAAGACATGCAATGTTTTATTTAGAAGATTGTAAAGAGAACATCAAGCGCAAAAGTAAAAGGGAAAATTTTCTCGGAATTACTTACAACGTAAACTATATCTTGCAGATACGTTTTTTAAAGAGCTCTTAAAACTTAGCTCAACCAGGATTTCTTCACCTCAGCTTTTTTCTTCTTCTTGTTCCCTTTCTTTTACTGTGCTCGAAAGAATCTCCCCTGAAGTCAGTAAATTTATTTGAAAAACACATTTCATCAACGGTAAACCATGTGAAGCTCAATGTTACCGCATTCATCCTGCCAGCGAAAAGGATAATGACGATTCCATCAACTTGAATACTATTTCAATGCCGGCGATTCCCCGAAAAAAAATCTTTCCAAACGATGATAATTCCGAGGAGCCTGCAAAAAATTGCCTTGGCTCGACACAGTGCACACATTTCGATGTCAGCTTATCCTTCACTGCTGTTTCAGGTGCTGTTCACATTTCGGCAAACGACACACGTTGCAAAGTTCATTATGTAAATGTGCAATAGCCCGAGCCCTTCAAGTGTGAAAGTTTTAATAACCCGGTTTCAATTCGTCCTGAATATGTGCTGTTTGAAATATAAATTTCAGAGCTGCTGTATGTGGTGTGCACTTGAGAGTTGTCGTTATTATCGACCTTCTCAGATCCTTGGAACTGAAGTTCGGCTCTGTAATTATTTACAGTGAGGGACCCACCCAACACGCCCGCCTACATTTACTGGTGCAGATATGAGTAATTATCGCCAGTTAGGGCGCCATGCAGAACATTCTGAATAACTTTGGGTGTAGATAATCATCTACAATTTGAACCAAACATGACTCTCGTTATTGATTGTCAGTTTTCGCTTGTAATTTCGATTGTATTACGAAGGTGGCTGTGGATGATGACTCATGATGTTGATGTCCTTGCACGAAGAGAAGATTCAGATTAATTTCCGTAGCCAACAATTTTGAATATGACTCCCATGCAAAATGAGTACCTAGAAGAGGTGTGGCGTTTATCTGTCCATTGCAATTAACAATCAGCTGATTCAAGTATAATTGTGAAAATGTGAAATGGCGAAAATTCTGCCCAGCGCGGATTATTCTGTAACCCAGCTGTCCAGCTGTCCAGTCAATCAGTAGGCAAGTTAACGTAGTGCAGATAATTGCCAACGGACAATAATTTGAGGTACCTGCATTGGGCGATGACTCGGCCTCGGCCACATTGGGAACTGCTTGTCAGTTCCCATTTAACATAAGAAATCTACGTTTGGGAAGGTGTATATAAAAAGAGAGGTTAAAGACTTTTATTATTTGCAGGAGTATATCAAAGAATGGCTTTGGATACATGAAAGATGAACTGAACTAAGGTTCAGGGATTTAGAAATGTTTACGATTCCTCTGGCCTACAGCGTACACTTAATTTTCGTACTTAATTATCAACGATTTATTAAAGTGTCAACATGAAATGTGTTACATGATATCAAGTCAATTTTAAAAATAAGAATACAGAACACACTAACGGTCCTTTACGCGAATAATGCCTCCGAAATTTTTATTGACATAATTCAGTTAATCGTTCTTCGGCCGAACGGCACATTCGGGAGAGGATCGGGGAATGTTTGTCTATCGCAACAGCCTATGTTCACGCACGACTCAGAATAAGTTGAACTCTGAATAATTTAGAGGGTAATGCTAAATCAAATATGTACCATTTGTGTTAAAGATGAGTCGTCATGTATAGTGATTGGTGAAAGGAAATCGGAAAAGCGCTCACATCAACGCAAATTTAACGAATAATCAGAAGGAGACGTTGTTTAACTAGTAACACTTGTACACACGGTCCTTCGAGCCGGGTCATGATCAGAATCGTCCGCGGTAATTTTGAACGGGCTATCAACATACAAGGGCTCCTCGATAGTATAGTGGTTAGTATACCCGCCTGTCACGCGGGGGACCGGGGTTCGATTCCCCGTCGGGGAGCCTCTGGCGAAAGACATATGACCTTGCACGGAAAAAAACAAATCATTATGGAAAATTTAACAAGCCTCAGGACTTGCTAAATAAGGCCAAGACCGGTCCCGGGTTGTAGTGCCGATGATGATGATGATCAACATACGAGAGGTGCTTTTTTGATTTTTGTTTTATCTCCACATTTATTAACAATTCGATTACAGATTTTACTTAAGACTAAATGTTAAATTCGCTTTTACAAATATCATTCTTACATTAGCTTACTGGCAAGCACTCTGAATTGTAAATTATCAATCTTTTGTTTTTCTTATGCCTTTCGGCGTACAATAACTAGTGTTTTTATAACATATCACAATAATTAATATGTTTTCTTTTTAAAATGTGTTATATTTTATTCAATTTTTTTTTTTTTTTAAATAGCTATATAGGCTCCTCGATAGTATAGGCTCCTCGATAGTATAGTGGTTAGTATACCCGCCTGTCACCCGGGAGACCGGGGTTCGATTCCCCGTCGGGGAGCCTCTGGCGCAAGACTAATGACCTTGCCCAGAAAAAATAAATCATTATGGAAAATTTAACAAGCCTTAGGACTTGCTAAATAAGGTCAAGACCGGTCCCCGGTTGTAGTGCCGATGATGATGATGATGATATAGGCGGGTTAAGAAGCAAAAATTAAAAAACGAAACAAAACGTACAAACATAAACAAAGAGTATATATAAAAAATAATTAGGAATTGGGGATAGGGGGAAGGAAAGCGGTGCGCATGAGAGGCATACTATATTTGAAGACGTATAGTCCTTTCTTCATCACTGATCCGGCACCAGTTGGGATAGGATCGACCTTTTATTGACTTATCTCTTTCACCGATCACCATACTAAAACGCAGGCGATCTGGGATATTAGAGATATCGTTATCATGGAGAATTCGTTTATCTCTGGCACCACGGATAGCGTGGTAAATAATAGAGACTGCATGTTTATGTTGAATAAGTTGTAGCGGTTCCGCCAAACCCTACGGTCTACTTACCTGAAAAACCCCGATAACTACTACCCAACTCCTTTAAATTTGCTAATGCAACAGTATTAGTACCTAAAAATGCTGCACGCATTTGAGAGATCAAATCTATGATCTTTAAGTCCCTGTAAAGAAAACTTACCTTCATGCATTCTCTTCGCATACCATTGCTCCTTAAGATTTCTTTATTAACTTACCAGGAATTTCCAATCAATTTCGGCATCTACGTCGCCAGTCAAATTCCCTCAGATGAATTCCTGTAAACAAAATAATTCGGATTGCATTCAATGTAACCGTCATGACAGGGACCATAAATATCGCGCCGTCTATTTTCTCAGCCGCGTCATATACCTTTTCATATACATGCCTGGCAACCCTTTTGGTTTGTCTTATCAATAAACAACCCAAGCAGCTGCATATAATTAGCGCAATAGACGCCGAAACCAAATTCTCCAGCATTTCCTAATGCAAATATGAACCCGGTTTCTACTGCAGCCAGAGATGCCATAAAAATCCAATTTGCTTTAGCACCTTTTTCTCCTAACGTCGAAAATAGCGACGAGGCATCGTGTAAACAGTGACCCGCATTGCCAACGGCGCATTTGGTCATTTTTCCCTATTGTCTTTGCCGCCTGCCTGTTTCGTCGTTCCACTGCATGTGTGAATCGCATCTATCCGAACGATCCCACACATACCACCATGACCTTTGTTACGAGATCTGGTTTTCTTCTTCCCACAAGAGAGACTCTACGTTACACTTGTGGGAGATAAAACATATCCTTGGCAAGGATATATTCACACCCTTAAGAGAAGAGTTTTTCTCTCTCTTCCTTTTTTCTTAGCGAAATCATCTTTGCTTGAGATGACGATCGCTGAGTCCTTTTACATCCGCGGACCAGAATGGTCACGTTTCACTCCCGCTCTCCGCCGGCAGCGGAGAAGCGTAAACACTTCCATACCCGAATATATCCGGAGTCTCGTATCAATAGTTTCTCGTGCTAAGTGCCATATTTATTCGCTCTTCACCCCAAGTGTTATCTTTGTGTTCTTGTGTGTTCGATTGTTTGGTGTGCGGATTTAACGTTGGTCGGCGAACTTATTTCAACAAAGGTGAACAATAAAATTTGAACAGTAAAATAAAATCATGTCAACTGGAAAACAGATTGTAACCCATCGTGCAATCGCAAGTGTACACTTCATGTTTAATAAATTTTAGTCACTTCGTTTAAAAACAAATAAATAGACCGATTAGTAATATTAAAACAGTGCATTTCATTTACCTTCCTTTCTGGTGTGTCTTGTGGCGGAGTTTTAATCCAGGGGTTGAGAACCATTGGTGAACAGATTTCTTCTAGTGAAGTGAGGACTCGGTTTGACGATACCTTGATCGGACCGTGAAGTTTTATGATGGAGGAGGAAGTGAACAGAGTGTCCGTGTTAGGCACATTACTATCCCCCCCACAAAGTCCTTTTTTATCCAAGAAACGGAACCCTTTTGGGGAATGAACCTGTGGTGGTGCCGCCAAACCCCACGGTACACTACCTAAAAACCCCCATAACCTCATTCGAAGTCGCATAAGTTTTGCTAATGCAATCGCTTTAAGCACCTGGAAATGCTTCACGCATTAATTAGATCAAATCCGTAATCTTAAAGTCCCTGTAAAGAAAACTTACATTTTCATGCATCTATTCGCATACAATTGCTGTAAGATTTCTATCTTACCTTATCAGGAATCTCAGACTGATTCGGCACCTTCGGTGTCAAGCAAATCTCCCTAGACGAATTCCTGTAAACAAGAGGATTTGAATTACATACGAGGGTTGCCTCTTATGTTTCGGGATTTGGCAACCCTAGTGTTGCAATCCGGCAATTGACAGCTCTGTCGTAAAGTTGGACATTTTTGAGGTTATACGCACTCAGAACGTTTTGACATACGAGCGCTATTTGTGTTGTTTACAGTAACTTAAAGATTCACCTCTGCCCAAAAATGGAATTAAATCGTCAACATTTTCGTGCGATTATTTTTTACAACTTTCGGCGTGGATTAACTCAGCAACAGTGCATGGATGAACTTAATTCAATTTTTGGCGATGAAGCTCCATCAAGGACCAGTGTTTATCGATGGTATGGTGAATTCAATCGTGGTCGTAGTTCACTCCAAGATGAATTTCGTGAAGGTCGTCCAAAATCAGTTGTTGTTCCGAAAACCATTGATGCTGTGCGCGAACTGATATTGGAAGATCGTCATGTGACCTATCGTGAGATTGAGACAACCTTAGGCGTTAGTGGGACCAGCATACATTCAATATTGCATAAACATTTGACTGTTTCAAAAATTTGTTCGCGTTGGATCCCACACAATTTGTCAATCGCCCAAAAAACGGCTCGTGTCAATTGGTCGAAAGAAATGCTCAAAAAATGTGTTTCGAAACACGTCTATGACATCGTGACAGGTGATGAATCGTGGATTTACGCGTATGAGCCCGAAAGTAAACAGCAGTCGACTGTCTGGGTGTTTTAAGATGAGCCAAATCCAACAAAAGTTGTTCGCGCACGAAGCACTTTCAAGCAAATGGTCGCCTGTTTTTTTCGGAAAAACTGGACATGTCGCAACCGTACCACTAGAACAACGCAGAACAGTCAATTCTGAGTGGTACACAACCATTTGTTTGCCAGTTGTCTTCCAAGAAATCAGGAAAACCAACCGCCGAAGACGGATCACTCTTCACCACGACAATGCGAGCTCTCACACATCGGCTGCGACAACTGCATTTTTGAGCACCCAAAACATCGATTTGATGGGTCATCCGCCGTCATCCTGACTTGGCACCGAATGACTTCTTTTTATTCCCGTTCGTAAAAAACAAACTGAGAGGTCAACGTTTTTCGACACCTGAAGAAGCGGTTGCTGCATTCAGAGTGCATGTGTTGGAGATACCTCAATCAGAGTGGCAAAAGTGCTTCGACAATTGGTTCAAAACCATCCAAAAGTGTATAGATCTTCATGGGGAATATTTTGAAAAACAATAAAGTGATTTTCGATGATCAATATTTGTTTTTGTTCTCTAATCCCGAAATATAAAAGGCACCCTCATATAATGTAACCTTCACCAGGGGCCATAAACATTGCGCTGTCTATTTTTTCAGCTTCGCCATGTGTATGATAAATCTCTTAACGTACACATTGGCCGGCGACCTTTTTCTCCCAGCAATAATATACCAGCAGCTGCATTCAATTAGCGCAATCGACGCTGAAGCCTATTTCCCTAACTCACACCATGAGTAAACAAAAGACCGCTGTCCTTCATCACGTATTCTGGCGATACGCAAATAACTCAATACCTACCCTTACTAGCGATGCCATAAACATCATTTCCCAGTAACCTAGCTAAAACCAATTGGCACATTTCCACATCGTATCGTCGTCTCTTTGTTTAGCCGCGACGCACATGTTCCAACAAAGATCCCATTAGCATTCGACGATTTCGGTTTTATTTGCTTTACCGAAATAGTATCCTATGAATGCACTTTATGCCCTTTCTTTGTCCTAGGTTCGTTCTCATCCATGAAAGAACCATGCACACACACCATTGCACTGAAAGAGTGCATTTCCTACAGCGGCCGCACCCTTAAGAGAAACGTTTTTCTCTCTCTTCCCTTGTTTCTTAGCCCTAACCTAGGATGGAATTCATGTCAGAGTTCCATCCTCGGTGAATCTTATTTCATCCGCTGACCGCCACGGTCACGCGTCACTCCCGCTCTTCGCGCCCGCCGGAGAAGCGCAGATATACGGAGTCATTGGCGTAGTGAATTTTATTCGTCATCCATAAAGTCGAGCGCTGTTTTGTTGATTTATATTTATTTGAACCAAACGGTTGCGAAAAAAAAAATTACATAAAACTCATAAATCCAACGATCTGAACTTGCATTTAATTTGTCATTTCCAGTCCGGTGATCGATCATGAAGTGTAATAAAATAATAGTTAATTAAGAACTGCGTGCGTTTTACTTCCTTTTCCTGTTGTGGATGCTACGTCGTCGATTTCTGTTTAGTACTCGTCGGTGGAACAACTTATGATGGAGGAGGAAGTGAACCTAGGGCCCGTGACTGGCACATACTCCCTCCCCACAAACCCATTCTGGAGAGTACTCTCCATATACATATCATTGAAATAGAATGCTCCCGAAGTGAGATGATTTTCACTGCCCTTATTGTATGACCACGGATAATCTTGTTTATGAAGTTATATATTCTATTTAGTCCTGATTTCTCACACAGGACTTTATTGGGATAGTATTGCTTATATTGTGACTCTGGGGTTCTATAGATTCCGAGGCAGGAACGGAGACACTGCCTCTCGAACACCCGAAAATTCTCCATGTAGAATGGGGATATGTTATACCATACCGGGCAGCCATACACTAATACTGGTCGGATGAATGCCGAGTATGAAATTATGTTCACCTTGGGGTCCGGAAGACTACTATGGAACAGACTTCGTGTCATTGCATATGCGTTTTTAGCTGCTGTGAGAGCAGCTGCTGTATGCTTATCAAAGTAAGGATACTGATCAAGCCAGATTCCAAGGTATCTGACTACAGTTTTTATTTGTATTGGAAGATTATAACTTCCTGCAACGGAAAATGTTTTCCAATTCCGTTTTGTATCCCTTGATGCACTAGACAGGGGCGTTCTGAAAACGATAGTCTCTGTTATCTGGAAATTTATTTTTAATTTCCAGTCGTCGCAAAAACGTTTGATTTTGTTGAAATCATCTTGCAGAAGTCTGTTGATGACATCAATTTTTTCTCCAGATCTATACACCACAATGTCGTCGACGTACGCAATTGCATGGTTGATAGAACCCACTAGATCACTAGTGTAAATGTTAAATAAAATGGGAGATTTCACTGCTCCCTGTTGTAGGCCGTTTTCGATGTGGAAGATCTTGTAAGAGATTACCCACATATTGTTTATCCATTATCATATCGTAGATAATTTATAATAAATATTCGGGCATACCTAGAGTTGATAACTAATATACAAGCCCTTTTAATTATACGGTGTCGGAAGCCTTTTCAAAGTCAACCAAACAGGCCCCTGTGCATTGGCGCTTTACCTTGTTCCACTGTATGTCGGAAACAAGTTTTGTCACAGCGTGAACTGTGTCATGTTGTGATCGAAAACTAAACTGGTTGTTCGGAATAATACCATTTTCCTCACACCAGTTAGTTAATGCTTTATTTATAATTTTTCTCGAATACGTTGCTGATGTTCGGAAGCAAACGAATCGAGCGAAGATTGGCTGGATTGCTCCTGTCCTTGGCCTTTTTGGGGATGGGATGGACTACTGCAGGTTTCCATTGGGTTGGATAATATGCATTATTTAGAGCGTTATTGAACAAAATAGTGTAAACCTTCACGACTTCAAGAGGTAAATGCTTTACAACAATGTTCGGAACACTATCTATTCCCGAAGATTTTTTGTTCTAAATCGATCTAAGAATGTCCATCAGTTCATCCTTGTGTACAAATATACTAGTGTTTAGATTTCTACGTGAGGAATCCGCTCTATTAGTTTGACTAAAGATAATGAAACTTCGACTTAAGAGACACCAATTGTTAAGTTCATTGCATAGCGAAATACGTTTTTGGAGAGCTCTATTTTCCAGATCGTTAGAATGACCCGATTCGTTCAATCTATACACTGTTTCGAAACAAGCACCAATTGAGTTCGCTTCGTCTGGCAGATCCTCGACTATTATGAACTCTTTTTTTTTTTCATTTTTCAAAAATTTTTTTATTTTCTTTTTATATTCTTAGTTTCTAGATTAAAGGCTAGAAAAAAAATGCTTAAATTTTAGCTTAATTATCTTATACAATAACTTACTGGTCCTTCGCAGACGCTGTAAGCTAAACATTACTTAATATTTGTATAATTTGCCTTTCGGCGACAGAACTTTGTGCTTATATATTTTTTTAACTTATATAACTTTACTTATAATTATTTGAACGACAAAGAAAAATTTGAAAAACGTTGTCAATTTTTTTTTTGTTTTTTTTTTTTTGTTTTCTTAAAATTTAACTTTAACTTCTTAAATTTAATTTAACTTACCTATTTTTTTTTTTTTTTAATTTTTAATTTTATGTAAAAGCACAACTTAACTTAACTTAAATCTTATACTACCCTAATTCTAGAAAAGCTAAGTCTATGTAAGCTGGCTGATGATAGTGTGATTCTATACCGACATTGGTGTCCAGGTCTTTATATGCCATTCAACCACCAGAACTGTTGACGCTGTTCACAAGGGCAGGAATCCAGAGTATCTTCGACTCATTAAGAAGCAAAAAGTCAGTGGGAATAGATGGAGTACCTAACATCGTACTCAACAACCTGCACCCAATGGCAATAGATATATACACGGTACTGTTTAACAACGCGTTGAATAATGCATATTATCCCGCGCGTTGGAAAACGGCTATCATTCAGCCCATCCCAAAAAAGGGCAAAGACTGTACAAACCCAATGAACATGCGTTCGATAAGTTTACTCCCAAGCATCAGTAAAGTATTTGAAAAAACCATTAACAAAGCTCTGGTAAAATGGGTAGACGACAACAGCATTATTCCAAATAACCAGTTTGGCTTTAAGGCGGGTCATGAAACCACACATGGCGCAGCTAAACTGGTCTCCGACATACAATGGAATACATGTAGGAACCAATGCACAGGTGCCTCTCTGATCGACTTGGAAAAAGCTTTTGATACCGCCTGGATCGAAGGGTTGTATTACAAACTGGTCAGACATGGCATACATAAGCCTTTACTATATGTACTTTACGATATGTTAAAGGACAGAAGGTTCGTGGTCAAAAGTGGTAATGTGACCTCTAATAAAACGTTTAATATCAAGAATGGCTTGTAACAGGGAGCGGTACTCTCTCCGATTCTTTTTAACATTTACATTAGCGACTTATTAGATGCACTTCCGTAGGCTATTGCGTACGCAGACGATCTCATAATTTACAGAACAGCTCTGAAAGTTGAGATCATAAATAGTTTAATACAGCGAGACTTCAACAACGTGCAGCGCTACTGCGATGACTGGAAACTTAAGATCAACTTCCAGAAATGTGAAGCGATCCTATTTAGAACTCCATTATATAAAGCCGCGAACAACACAAGGAAAAACTGGCGAAAGCTAGCTATCGTGGGACCGCATGGACATAAACTGGAAACCAAGAGTTTAGTTAAACACCTGAGCATCTGGCTAGATCAATATCTGTATTTCAACAGACATGTAGAGGCTGCTTTGGTCAAAGCTAGAAAAACGTTTGCTATGACAAGGAGGCTATTTCACAGTAGCCAACTTGACAGCAGGGTAAAAGTCATATGCTACATGACGCTAATCAGGCCAATGCTCATATATGGTTGTCCAGTATGGTTTAACATAGGTCCAAATTTGATGGAAAAGATTCGGGTGTTCGAAAGGAAGTGTCTCAGAAGTTGTCTCAGATTATATCGGACACCGGAATCGGACTATAAAAAGTATTATTCAAATGAGACGTTATATAATGAAGCGTACATAAATAGGGTGGATAATTTTATGATTAAATTAATCAGAGGACACATTGCGAGAGCAATAAGTTCGTCCAATGACCTAATTTTCGGGGCCTATTATCCAAACACTCTGTACTATGAGAGCGTGCGTCGCAACGGCTTTGTTCCACCAGAGGCGTTCCTTGACTTGGACATGAAAGGGCTTATACAGGATAGATCCGGAATTCCGCTGATCTATCATGTAAGTAGATCATCCGTAGACGGGCGATTGTGCTACGGCCGGGACGTAACGCGCACCGAAGAAGAGATCTTGCACTTCAGTAGGGCTATCTCCCACAGAGACCGGGACGATAGTATTGGACAGCGTCAACAGTTCTGGTGGTTGAATGGCATATAAAGACCTTGATACCAATGTCGGTATAGAATCACACTATCATCAGCCAGCTTACATAGACTTAGCTTTTCTAAAATTAGGGTAGTATAAGATAAGTTAAGTTAAGTTCTTTTAAATAAGTTAAGTTAAGTTAAGTTCTTTTAAATAAAAAATAAATAAATAAATATATAAAAAATAAAAAAAATAAAAATTAAGTAGGTTAAATTTTAAGGAAAAAACAAAAAAAATTCGACACAAAGTTTTTCAATTTTTTTTTGTCTTTCAAATAATCCTAAGTACTGCCACAAAGTTCTGTCGCCGAACGGCTAATTATTCAATTTGTATGTAATGTTTAGCCAGTAAGTTATAATATAAGATAATTAAGCTAGAATTTAAGCATTTTTTGTCTAGCATGTAATTTAGAAACTTGTTACGGACCGTAGTGGAACAATAATCCAACGATGAGGGATTAATTTTATTTTACTAAACAATTAAACGTCCCAACGATGAGAGGTAAGAATCTATTTGGACGAACCAACGATGAGAGACCAGACCCAATCTATATAAATAGAAAGAAGGAAGAAGATAAAACCTGAAAAGAGAACACTAAAACAGTGGAAAATTTTTTGGTAAGCTATGTCTAATTTTTCTTCCCCACGTTGATTTCGTCCTCTTTCCTGTAATTGGAAAACGAAATGGAGAAAAGGAGAAACAACATTTTTATTTTTTATGTTATAACGGCTTGTTTTTCTTTTAACCTAGCCGCTAGTTTCGCTAGTCGGCGTAGGGAAGTTAGAGCCTCGGGGCTCTTCCACCACGGATTTATATCCCCGACGGCTTCGATATAAATTCCAGCTGCTGGTTACCGGCTGCGCGAATTTGTTATATTTATTTTATATACAATTTAATAATATTTTTGTAATAGTAATATATTTGATATTTATTAATATAGTTATTTGGAATAGTAATGATAATATATAATTAAATATTATTATGGGTAAGTTTAAATGGACTTACTTGTATTGACCGTTGAGCGGTCGCTGCAGCTGTTGTTTGTCTGCGACAAGTTGCAGGGGGCGTTGAACGTCGTGCTCCCCTGTTCAGCTGAATTCAATCGCTGTTCCATCGATATTTGTTTTTGTTATTATTAAATTCCTTTGTTATTATTATATCTATTATCTATAGATTCAATCGTCGTTCCGTCGATATTTGTGTTTGTACTATTTTTCTTTTTCTCGCTTTCTATTCGGAAGTTTACGGCGAATTGTCTCATTTTTTAATTTATTTCCGTTCACGTATTTTTTTATTATTTTTTTTTTTTTTTCTCCGCCAAGTAGAATTTACATAAAGTAGTTTATGCAAATTAGCTACTTGGCGCGTTATTCTCCTTTTACAGGTAAAGAGGGGAATCGAGGGGGGATTAGTGGATTCTGGGGGGACCTGGACTCAATGTCGGTCCGTAACAAACTTAGAAGATAAAAAGAAAAAAAAAAGTTATTAAAATGAAATGAACCAAAGTTCTTCCTTATTTTTGGCTTTGCAGTCTCCGATCTTGCGCTTAAGAATGCCCCATGGGTGTTCTATTGGTTTAAGATCAGGGGACTGGAATGGCCACTCCATAACATCGACTTTGTTTTGAAGAAACCATTCTTTAGCCAATTTTGAGGTGTGCTTGGGGTCATCATCCTGCATAAATTCCCATTTAATAAGCAGGTGTTTAAGATTCTACATAATCTTTAGCACACATTTTATCTTTTGGACCAACACCAGATGCTGAAAAGCACCCCCAAATCATTAAATTGCCTCCACAATGTTTTACAGTCTTTTTCGTATACTTTGGATCGAATTCTGAGTTCATTGGTCGTCTGACGTACATTTTGCCATCGGAACCAAACAAATTAATTTTGGTTTCATTCGACCATAAGATGTTATTCCAATTCGCACGGTGGAGGTGTTTTTTGGCCAAAACCAGTCTCTGCTTTATATTTTTCTTGCTCAAGGATGGAACTTTTCTGGGACTTCTTCCAGGAAGACCCGCTTCCATTAGTTTGTTTCTAATTGTACGACTCGTACAAGGTGCGCTTAACTCGTTTCTTAATTTCGTTAAAGAAAAAAACGGTTTCTTCTTGGATTATCGGATTAGCAGCTTGTCGAATCGTGAGGTTGTTTTTCTTTTTCTGCCTCTGGTTTCCATTTTGCGTCCTGAATGAAGAGCTGTGAATATTTTTTTTCTTAGAGCACTTCATTAGCTTAGCTATTTCATCCATTGTTTTCCCGTCATTTCTTAATTTTTTTATCAATTCACGATCGGAACTAGTGCAATGTACTCCACGACCCATTTTTACAAAATTTTATTTTTATCGTTTTTTTTTTCTAACATACACTAACAAATTTACAAAGATTTCAATAAAGACGAACCAGTGCTTTACTTCACAATCACGATTAAAGACTGTGGTGATGGTTTCTATTATTTTTTTCAGGCAAAATATTTCTTGCGCTTGCAATTTTTACTACTAGGCAAAAACAAAAAACTGATAAGCAAATTGATGCACCATATCAAAGTACTGTTAGGTACGGTTCGTGTATAGAATTGGTATCGAAGAAAAACCAAATTGTACGCGGTTACTGATTGTTGATCGTTATCTAAACCTTTGTTTCTATTATTTTTTCCACCACTGTATATTTAATTCTTTGCGAACATTATTCTAGTTTTTATTCATAAAAGTTATAATACACATGATATGTTTGCCTTCGAAATATCTTGCCGCGCACAAATTTAAATAAACTAAACAATTTAATTGTTAGGAAAAAATATAAGTAATGTAATACAAACACGGGCAGCACAATTTTGTTTGTTTATAACAAACGACTTTCGTAAATCGTCTTTAAAATGACATTTTATTTTATTTTAAAATGACCGTCTCCATTGTCATTTTATCGTCTTTATCTTCGGCCGTGTATTTCTTTTTACCCTTGATTGTTGGCTTATTGCAAGCAGGATAAAATCTCTACCGATATGATCTAAACATCCTTTAAGATGCCTACATCGCAATCTCTATTTACCCAAGATTGAGCTGATGTTTACATGCGATCCCCGATTGGACACCTGCACTTGTTCATTACTTTAAATGTATCACAATCCCAAGGAACATGTGTTTACACGACTGTCCATTCGCAATCAACGATACCAAAAATGGTGTTTTCTATTCATGTATTTGCTTATTTTATGGATAGCACTATTTGTCCATTCGAGAATATTTATTTTTTATGCCATCATCGTTTTTTAGGATGTGAATTTCTGGACTGTGTGACTTCCCAGTGGGTTTACAGATTTCTAGGTTTATACAGTTTTACAGGTACACATAAATAGTTTGGTGTGTTGGTTAAACACCATTTAATCAACACAGTGAAATTCACGTAAGGTGAACTCGTTTGTTATGGGGCCAGTTCCTATAGGTACGCTTTTGAAGGCGGCAAGTTGTGCTATAGTTGGGTTATAATTATTCAATAAGAATGACGGAACTTGTAAAATAACTTCCTCTGTTTTGAGAATTTGCAAATCCAACTTGAATAGTGGCAATAAGCTTGTAGAAGTTACTTGGACTGCATAAATTTAAAAAATCAGGTATGATGAATGTTTTCTTTGTTTGTAGTTTCTAAAAATATAAATAAAACATTTCTAAATTCCGGAACTCCTTTTTTATTCTATATCGAAACTAGGCTTGCTGTTAAACTCTCTAACATTCTACTCAACTTCAAGCTGTTGATGGTGAACAGGGAAAATTCAGTCGCCCGGCGGTATTTCTACAAAAATACCACAAGTGACCCAATTTGGAAATAATTGTGGGAGGTTTTAGACCTATGTGGGTGTAGTTGCGGTATGGCAGCACTGAACCTATCTTAAGTGTGAGCTGATAAGACACCAGCTAGAGGAAAGTCAAAATAAACTATATGGTATATTAACGCTTTTATAATTATTAACTCTCAGCCCCTTGCTGAAGTAAGTGTTCCTCAAATCTAAGGGTGTTTATACAAAGCTCGCCATAGTTCGCAGATGCGAAGGACAACATTACTTCTCCATGCATATAGCTACCCACTTTGCTGGTCGTGCCGGCACAGCCAATTGCAAAGTATCACATATACTAAATATCATGAATTCGAATACATACTAACGAAAAATGTATCTCTTTTTGTGCATACTTTCTAAGCTTTCGCTTGAATAGACGAGTCAAGAAAGCATTTTATGGCACAGGACATGATGTCTGGTACACCAATACGCAAACCGTGCTTAGCACAGACTCGATCAATAGAAGACCTCTCATTTTTGACTATCATTCATTTTTTGACATCATCCCCGAGGCCCTTCTCTAATATCTTGCGTTTCAACGACCAATCGGAAAGTGTTCCCCCAACCCATATCCCCGACTCATAGTACCCACCCTAACCCAAATTCCACCCATCAACCACTATACCTCCCGCCCCACCCTACTCTAACTTATTGTAATAATAATAGATTTAATAATTAGATAAGCTAGGCTAAGCTAAGTTAAGTTAAGTTAAGCAAATTAGTTATAGGTTAAGTAAATAATTATATCCTGGTTTTCTGACCTTTTCCAGGAAGCCCCACCTACTCCTATCTTGTCCACCCATGAAATATATAACTTTATAATAATGTTTGAAAAATGTACTAGCAAGTATGTGTGAACGATTAAAGCTCAGCTAGTTATAAGTTATCTGTATTACTTATTGTAACAAATCATTTATGGTCAATAAATACAGAAATGTAAAAAAAATAAAAAAATAAAAAAATCCCCGTGGTGTTCCACCATGAGCTAATCCCATTATATGGCAGTCATTAATTCTATTAAAAATTCTCTATAATTAACCACCAATCATTTGCTCACTAATCCTGATCTTATTCCAATTTCAATATTTTCTAATGGACGTAATAGCATTTACATAGTTTTGATACACACAAAATCAAAGCCCTGAAAATCTGATCAAATCTGCTGGAATCTCCATTTTGCTCCAATCGAAATACACGTGCGCATCAGTCCCATAAGCATATATCACCGTGGCCTAACATTCTAATAGTTGGTTTGTCTCCACTCGACAATCATCTAATCGGTTGCACCACTTCGAAGGACCACGATGCGATGGTTTGTGCCAAATATTGTTAAGTTGCGTACAGGCATCGACCGCTCACCTGTCTACTCTACAACAATATACTTTACATATAGCACAATATAGTAGAACACCATGCAGCGGACGACTAGTGTGAACGAGGCCCACGGCATCACCATATCCCGACAATCTCATTGAATATTTTATTTGGAACCACTTACGGGCGTTCCCCTGTAGCCGATTTGGCCTGCACACGCATACATTCAGGCATTCGTAGTCGTTAAAAGCAACTCACATGCGCCTGCATATGTAAAATTCGATTTGCATTTTAGGACGCCGAAGGGAGCCATAAACAGCATAAGGACGTCCCGTACACTCATTACGTTGGCTCGCGCGGTGAGATTGACAATGAATTTGAGATGACCTCAAATTGAGTTTCCGTCACATGGCCTTTCTATACATAAATGTATATAAAGAGAAAAGGATAAGACCGACACCAGCCATGATCCTTAGATAGTGCTATGAAAAACTGTTTGCCGTGAAAGAAGGATAAAATACGACCATTGGGCATCTGAATGAATATACCGACGCCCTAAGGTGATACTTCCGATAAATGTGAATACAAGGCCGGCGGGTCGACAATGTTTATCCTTCCTTTTAGGTCCTGCATTAGGTTATGGCAATTTGCTTAGAGGGTTTGTACTTCCACCTCTGGTGTCGAAAACAGTTGACTTGTGATATGTATTGAGTTTACTTCTGCATACCTGTGTTGTCTATAAGTAGTTGTGTACATTTGCTATTTAATTTATATGGGAAGGATGCCGGTATACCAGCAAATCGCAAGTTTCCTGCCTTCATTATGTTGGGGTTGACATTTACAATCGTGTAATGCTCCTTAATTAGGATATAATTGCTGCAAAGGGTAACCCTAGGAGGTAAATCATAGTCTCGCATTGTGGAACTCCACCTTTCTCTTTCGGATAGGCTAGTACCATATCCGAAACACGAAACACTCACTCAATATCATAAATATTGTTCCTTAATTTAACGAGACACATTTGTTTCTTTTTATATATAATACCATGGTTTTAATTTATTTATTTTAACAAATATTTATGATTATAAACTTATTAAGACTTCCTTAAAAACAACTAGCCAATTTTTTATTTGAAAACACTCCGTTTCATTTCGGTCTAATTCGAAGTTGTATTTTAATTGCTGAATTATGATAAGCATGACTTGAAATACATCTGTAGCGGTTCCGCCAAACCCTACGGTCTACTTACCTGAAAAAACCCCCATTACTACTACCCAACTCCCTTAAGTTTGCTAATGCAACAGTATTAGTACCTGTAAATGCTTCACGCATTATATAGATCACCGTCTATAATCTTAAAATCCCTATAAAGAAAACTTCCCTTTTCATGCATCCCTTCGCATACAATTTCCGTAAGATTTCTTTCTTTGCTTATCTGGTATTCTAAACCAAATCGGTACAAGACAAATTCCTGTAAACAAAATAATTCGGACTGCATTCATTGTAACCGTTATGACAGGGACCATAAATTCTGCGCCGTCTATTTTCCCAGCCGCGTCATGTACCTTTTCATACACATTGCCTGGCAACCTTTTTTGTTTGTCTTATCAATAAACAACCCAAGTAGCTGCATATAATTAGCGCAATAGACGCCAAAACCAAATTCTCCAGCATTTCCTAATGCAAATATGAACCCGGTTTCTACTGCAGCCAGAGATGCCATAAACATCCAATTTGCTTTTAGCACCTTTTTCTCCCAACGTCGAAAATAGCGACGGGGCATCGTGTAAACAATGACCCGCAATACCAACGGCGCATTTGGTCATTTTTCCCTATTGTCTTTGCCGCCTGCCTGTTTCGTTGTTCCACTGCACGTGCGAATAGCATCGATCTGAACGATTCCACACATACCACCATGACCTTTATTGCAAGATCTGGTTTCCTATACCACCAAGAGAGACTTTACGTTTCCCTGGTGGTAGGTAAAAATGATATCCTTATTGGAGAGTATATCGGTGAGTCGTTATTCAACCAGCAAGGCGGACGGGTCGCCTGCCATCCACCGTACCGGCGCCGGTACGGTGGGTTATATATGAGTCTTTTACCATCCTTCGACCCGAGCAGGTCTTGTCTCCTATCGCTACCCTGGTGCGCACAGGGAAGCGATAATCAGTTATAATCGCTGAGTGGTGTTACAACCATCACAGGAGTTAGCACTTTTGCCACTCTGATTGAGGTATCTCCAACACATGCATTCTGAATGCAGCAACCGCTTCTTCAGGTGTCGAAAAACGTTGACCTCTCAGTTTGTTTTTTACGTACGGGAATAAAAAGAAGTCATTCGGTGCCAAGTCAGGACTATACGGCGGATGACCCATCAAATCGATATTTTGGGTGCTCAAAAATGCAGTTGTCGCAGCCGATGTGTGAGAGCTCGCATTGTCGTGGTGAAGAGTGAGCCGTCTTCGGCGGTTGGTTTTCCTGATTTGTTGGAAGACAACTGGCAAACAAATGGTTGTGTACCACTCAGAATTGACTGTTCTGCGTTGTTCTAGTGGTACGGTTTCGACATGTCCAGTTTTTCCGAAAAAACAGACGACCATTTGCTTGGAAGTGCTTCGTGCGCGAACAACTTTTGTTGGATTTGGCTCATCTTGAAACACCCAGACAGTCGACTGCTGTTTACTTTCGGGCTCATACCCGTAAATCCACGATTCATCACCTGTCACGATGTCATAGACGTGTTTCGAAGCACCGCGACCGTATTTTTTGAGCATTTCTTTCGACCAATTGACACGAGCCTTTTTTTTGGGGGATTGACAAATTGTGTAGGATCCAACGCGAACAAATTTTTTTGACAGTCAAATGTTTATGCAATATTGAATGTATGCCGGTTCTACTAACGCCTAAGGTTGTCTCAATCTCACGATAGGTCACATGACGATCTTCCAATATTAGTTCGCGCACAGCATCATTTGTTTTCGGAACAACAACTGATTTTGGACGACCTTCACGAAATTCATCATGGAGTGAACTACGACCACGATTGAATTCACCATACCATCGATAAACACTGGTCCTTGATGGAGCTTCATCGCCAAAAATTGAATTAAGTTCATCCATGCACTGTTGCTGAGTTAATCCACGCCGAAAGTTGTAAAAAATAATCGCACGAAAATGTTGACGATTTAATTCCATTTTTGGGCCGAGATGAATCTTTTAAGTTACTGTAAACAACACAAATAGCGCTCGTATGTCAAAACGTTCTGAGTGCGTATAACCTCAAAAATGTCCAACTTTACGACAGAGCTGTCAATTGCCGGATTGCAACACTAGGGTTGCCAAATCCCGAAACATAAGAGGCAACCCTCGTAGCAATTAGCACCCTAAATTCCTGGCAAGATCCCAAACCGACAAGCGCACGTGCGCAAACAAAGGCCTAGCGATTCGCCCGCCGACCGACAATTCTTGCAATCATAAACATCGTAACACCTATCCCACGCTAGATGTTTATAACTGGGAAATGCGATCTACAAACCAAATCCCACGGTTCCTTTGTTACCCATCTGAAGCACACAAAAACTCTTGTTTTCGTAAGCCAGATGGGTAACGCAAACAAAGCCCATGAAAGGATCGAGAAATGTGTGGCGGTACGCTCGATCCTTCGAACAAAAAAAAAACAGATAAGTAAATGGGAATGATGATCATGATGGGAAATTTCTTTTACAGATAAGAGGATTAGAATGAAAAGTATGAGGGGAAGAGAATTGAATAGGGAAATAGGAATTTGACAAAGACTGTCTACTTCGAGCAACAGTCAGAAAACCACGCCGAGGAGGTCCATCCGCTCTGCGCAATAGAATAAAAGAAACGTAAATATTCGACATTCACGCGCAGCAACTCAACGCGCTCAGCCCCGGGGTCCTCACTAGGGACATTTTGAAACGTGTGTATCGGGCAATTAAATTGTGCTTAAAATAATTAAGGAAGGCGTACAGTAAATACGAAGACTGAGGCGGTTACATTTTCGTGGTATTATAGCGTTTGAAATAATAGTGAAGAAGAACGTGTCATTCGAACTGACGCTATGACAGTTTGAATCACCAAAAATCGAACCTGAGCGCTACCCATCAGGCTACTGGCCGTTTTTAAAATTTGATTTTTTTTTTGACGTGACAACGTCTCATAAATTGGTATACCTTGGGAGGCATTCGGAAAAAAGTTTGTAGCGTTACGATAACGATAACCGAATTGATTTTTAAACTCGATTATACTCCACTGATGTGAATTGTTATGTTATCGCTATGGTATACAGCTCTGATGTATTTTCTTATTCGATTTTAGTTCGGTGTTCTTCACTATTTTGCTTGTGAATTGTGTGTGTATCTGTTAGAGACTCCCTCCTCAGTAACTGCGTTACGATCAGCTTCGCTGCGAACGACGGAGAGAACGAGAGAACGTCGGAGCAGACGAGTGTGTCGGTGCTCTATGCGGAAGTCATGATCGTGTGTGAAGTTCTGTTTACTACGGGAAGTGTGTGCTGTGTGTACAGATCACGTCGTAGCCACCAATTATGGCGTTTGAAATAATAGTGAAGAAGAACGTGTGATTCGAACTGACGATATGACAGTTTGAATCACCAAAAATTGAACCTAAGCGGTACCCATTAGGCTACTTGGCCGTGTTTAAAATTTGATTTTTTTTTTGACGTGACAACGTCTTATAAATCGGTATACCTTGGGAGGCATTCGGAAAAAAGTTTGTAGCGTTACGATAACGATAACCGATAACGCACGAGCCGCAGTGATCGAGAGCGCGACTCTCTTAATTGCTCCTAAGTCAAATGCAGAGAGACAACGGGAATACAGACAGCGCCTTGCACTGTCGAGAACAGCTGTACAGGTTGAAAGTGTAAAGACAAAAAATACACAGAGACAACGCGAATACAGGCAGCGCCTTGCAGCATTAAATAAATCGGATATAGCTAAGAGAAAATTGTCTGTTCAAGGTGGGTTCGCAGCGGCAAGTTCAAACAACGTTCAAGAACTACAGGTTGTAAACCTACAACAGCCTTCAGCAGCAGAACCCGTGTATTTTACAATACAACCAGTTATATCGGCGCAAAAGTTATGGGACATGAAATGGAACAAATCGATATCAAGATTTAAATTGATGTTTCTTGACAATGACTTTGGGTATGCTAGCTCTGTTTGCGATAGACTTTGGTTTGAACGCGATTTAAAACCGATCACAGTGCAACAGATGAACGTAATTTCGGACTGGCACACAAAAGCAAATCGACAACTGTGTCCTGACGAATACACAGTAGTTTGCACTACTTGTAAAATTTCGTTAAGCAAACCAAAATTAATGGCTACACTTGGAGGCATTCGGAAAAAAAGCACTTTAATTTTGATTTGATAACTTGTATATTCAATGTTACATATTTAGGATACGTTGTAACGAATATAATGTCCGAGCGCCTTGCGCCCAGACAACCATTTTTTTTTTAAACTCGACTATACTCCACTGATGTGAATTGTTATGTTATCGCTATGGTATACGGCTCTGATGTATTTTCTTATTCGATTTTCGTTCGGTGTTCTTCACTATTTTGCTTGTGAATTGTGTGTGCATCTGTTAGAGACGCCACAGTATCATAACGTGTGTGAATGGTTATGTTCGACACACCGAAATAAATAAGAGTATTGTAATTAATGCAATTAATTATTAATGCGATTAAGGTCGTACTGGAAGATGTTGTTCTTGTGTTAAACTACTACCCGAACTACTAGTATAAGCGAAAAATCAAAAGTGTGCCCTAGACCTAAGTGGAGACCGAACTCTAAAACAAAAATAAAATTCAAAATAAAGACAATTCTTTTCGTGTTTTATTTGTGCAATTGAATTCGCTCCGCGTTCCAGGTGTTCCTTTTGGTGTGTGGACAGTGTACGGCGGAACACTTCGACAACAATTCACAAATCCGCCAAAAGACAACTTAGTCGCCGTCATATGGCGAGTGGCATTTTGAACAATATTGTGGATGGCGAAAAAGAACGTTCCAAATACTCAATTTCGATCTTACATCTGCCCTTCGTCGGAATCTTCAGAACTCAATCTTTATTCCGTTTACTAACGCCTTAGATCAGATGGTTGCATCATGTAGGGCTCTTTCTTTTTCGAAACCTCTAATTTCCTTTTTCTTTTTGTTTTGTTTTCGCTAGTAGTACTTCATTCCTAATAATTTATTGCTTGTTTTTTTAGAGATCTACTTTTTCGGTCCTAATCTTACATTCTTAGTGTTTTAAATTCTTGTTTTTCGGTTTCAAGTTCTCATTCTTACCCTTTCGTTTACAGTCTTTCATTCCCAATTCTTCTATCCCAGTTCTCGTTCCTTGTTACTCTTGCCTAGGCTTTTGTTTCTTGTGTTTCGTGTCCAGTTTTCTGTTCCTAGGCTTCTGATTCTAGTTTTTCATCGTGGTTTTCCACTATCAGTTTCGTATTTCCAATTTTTTTCGTTACTATTTTTTTTTTGTTTTGTTCCCATTCATCATCATCGGCCCTACAACCGGGGTCCGGTCTTGGCCTTATTTAACAAATCTCGCGACAGGTCCCGATTTCGAGCCGATGTCATCCAGTTTGGCACGCCCAGGCTCTAGGCGTCCTGGTCTACGCCATCCCTCCATCGCAGACAAGGTCTGCTGCGCTGTCGCCTTCCATACATCCTGCCACAAAGGACTTTTCAGGCAGGCTCCTCTTCGCTCATTCGAGCTAGGTGTCCAACCTACCGGAGTCTACCGAGCCTGATTTTTCTTACGACATTAGCTTCAAGGTAGATTGCGTACAATTCATGGTCTACGGAATCGTTCTCCAACGTTAGGTCTGCTCTTCGCAGAAGTTTCCACCATGTACTTAGTTTTCCCCTCATTAATGCGCAGTCCCAGTTTTTGTGCCGCCTGCTCAATCTGGATGAAGGAGTCCTGTACAACCGACTCGGTTCTACCGATGATGTCGATGTCATCTGCGTAGGCAAGTATCTGACTGGACTTGGTAATAATAGTCCCTCTAGTTGTGACACCAGAGTCACGGATTGCTTTCTCCAACGCCAGCTAGAAATGACTACAATGCCTATATATTCAACGCGCAAAGTTCTTGCATGATCAGTGAGTAAGACAAAAAATACTACACTCTCTCACAGACAGTAGAAACTTCAGGGCATTTGTAAAGAACATCCTAAACCCGGTCTCCTAATCCATCATCATCATCGGCACTACAACCGGGATCCGGTCTTGGCCTTATTTAGCAAGTGTCGAGGCTTGTTAAATTTTCCATAATAATTTATTTTTACGGGCAAGGTTATTAGCCTTGCGCCGATGGTCTCCTAATCCACTCCCTCGCTTATAGTCGATGACAGACGAGTCACCAGTGCAATAAAGAGACCGAATCCACTTGCTGCACATTGTGCAGCCAACTCAACGCTGCATGATACCATATCAGTTTCGCCTCAACTTGAGCAGAAGCAGCACACCATGCGCCAGATTCGCTTCCGAACGCGTACTGTTGCCCGGTCACCCAAGGAGCTAAACGCAAACAAATCCGTTGGGCCTGATGGAATTCCCCCAATTCTCTTGAAGAGATGTTCCTCTTCACTCTCTAAACCACTGCGGAAACTCTTCCATTTGTCTTATTCTACTGGCCATTTCCAAAATAGATGGAAGTCAGCGAACATTCAGCCAATTCCTAAAAAGGGTGACAAATCATCCCTCTCTTTTTATCGACCCATAGCACTAACTTATATTCTCTCGAAGGTAATGGATTTGTGGGGAGGAAGTAAGTGCACCGGCGTACGGCGCTGATTAACTTCCTCCTCCAGCAGGTACAGGAAACGCGCTTTAACAATGAAAGGTGTCTAGTTTTGAATTTAATTTACTTTTAAATTTTGAAAATCAGACAGTTAATGAGATTTATAAATCAAGCAAATGGTCGCCTTGTGGGGGACGAAGTATCGATGCCGGACACGGGCACACGGTTCACTTCACTCCCCATCCTCACCGAAACAAAGTCCACCAGTTAACAAATCGAAAAATTGTCACACACAAGAAGTAAAACTCCGCCACTGGTAGTTAAATGAAATTTATAAATTGTTTATTGTTTGTCTTTTACATTTTTGTATGATTTATACGTTTTCACAAAAACTATTGAACACTTCGTATGAACTTAAGGATATTGTTTTATCAAAGAGACTATTGTATACCGATTTTTTTTTGCCGCACTATATGTTTTCAATAATAAACAATTTGGGATCAATAAATTTACGTTATTTCATAGATTCACGGATAAATTTACGTGAAAAAAAATAAACTAAAACTTCCTAGAGTTGAAAAATAAAACACACACGACTCCGGGTATATATTCGCGTGTTACTGTTTACGCTTCTCCGCTGGTGGCGCGGAGAGCGGGAGTTTCACCGTGCGACCAGCGTGGTCGGGGGATGGAATAAGACTCAAACGATATCGTCTCCAATAAGGATATCGTTTTTTACCTACCACCAGGGAAACGTAAAGTCTCTCTTGGTGGTATAGGAAACCAGATCTTGTAATACCGGTCATGGTGGTATGTGTGGGATCGTTGAGATCAATGCTATTCACACGTGCAGTGGAACAGCGAAACAGGCAGGCGGCAAGGACAAAAGAAAAGGCGACCAAATGGTTCGCTCTTTAATGAGGGTCATGGTAATACGATGCCTCGTCGCTATTTTCGACGTTAGGATAAAAAGGTGCTAAAAGCAAATTGGATGTTTATGGCATCTCTGGCTGCAATAGAAACCGGGTTCATATTTGCATTAGGAAATGCTGGAGAATTTGGTTTCAGCGTCTATTGCGCTAATTATATGCAGCTGCTTGGGTTGTTTGTTGGTAAGACAAACAAAAAAGGTTGCCAGGCAATGTATATGAAAAGGTATATGGCGCGGCTGGGAAAATAGACGGCGCGATATTTATGGTATTTGTCTGGTACCGAATTGGTTCAGAATACCAAATAAGCAAACAAAGAAATCTTATGAAAAATTGTATGCGAAGGGATGCATGAAGGTAAGTTTTCTTTATAGGGATTTTAGGGTTATAATAATTGGGTCTGTTTGATGCGTGAAGCATCTAAGATGCTAATGCGAATTGCATTAGCGAAAGCTGGTGCAGACCCGGGTTATGGTTATGGGGGTTTTTTCAGGAAGGCGAGCCGTGGGATCTGGCGGAATCGCCACAGATTCACTGATTAACCGTCAACTTTCGAAATGTCTAGAATCAAAAGACCTCTTCAATGACCGCCAATATGGCTTTCGTAGCAACACGTCCACAGGAGATTTGATGGCGTACCTTACCGAAAAGTGGAGCAATTCCATTCACTATTTCAGAATAAGCAACGTTGTTGCACTGGATATCTCGAAGGCCTTCGACAGAGTTTGGCATCCAGCCCTTTTATCAAAATTACATTCATATAGAGTGGACAATTGCCTGATCCATTGGATAAAAGACTATTTTTCTGGCCATTCAATCCAAGTAGTTCTTGATGGTGTCAAATCTGCCTCCCATCAAATTAATGCAGGTGTTCCCCAAGGTTCGGTACTCTCACCCACTCTCTTCCTCATCTTTATAAATGATCTATCTACAATCCAGGATTCGGTACTCTAACCCACGTTCTTCCTCATCTTTATGGATGATCTCTTGTCCATTACCCACAACCCAATTCACTCGTTTGCTGATGATAGCACCTTGAGTTTTTCATACTCATATGAACACTCCCGTCCAAACCATTCGAACGTCACTACCGACCAGCAACATGCGCTTGTTACATTAAATTCAAACTTCAACAAGATGTATCAGTGGGGATTATCTAACCAATGAGAATTCAATGCCTTAAAAACTCAGTGCTGCCTCTTGTCTTCAAAGGCGAGCCCCAAAGTAAATATACTGTCGATGAGCGGCACTTTCATCGACGAAGCCAAGGAACTATCAATCCTCGGCACTCGAATTAATTCGACTCTTAATTGGAGCGACCACATTTTTGAAGCTGCGAAAAGTGCGGTCCAATGTATGGGGTTCCTTGAGAGAAATACTTCACTCCGATCTGGCCACTATTTACAAGGCGTATATTCTTCCAAAAATTGAGTTCAACTCACATATTTGGTCAGGCTCATCCAAAACTGCACTACACGTGCTCGGTAGAATGCAAAAATTCGCTGTGAAATTTATTGGAGACCCAACTGTGAGTCGATCAATTCCGTCGTTAGAACACAGGCGCAACGTATCGTGCCTATCTGTTTTCTGTAGGTATTATCACAGTCGTTGTTCAACTGAAGTTGCTGAATGTGTTCCGCCTCCTCAGACATTTTTCCGCGATACCCGTCAAGCTGAGAATGCGCATCAATTCACGCTGAAAGTCAACTTCAGGCGCACAAATAAATATAGAGAGTCATTCTTTAGCCGAACCACACCAATGTGGAATACTCTACCTGATCATGTGTTTCCTCATTGTTATAATGACCAGGCATTTAAGACCAATGTATATCGATACCTCCTTTCCCTATCCGCTTCGTCTCCATCCGCTCGCACTGTGCTCTGACATTTAAGGGTACTCCAAAATCCCCTTTTGTGCGCGCGTTTTTTATATATAACTTTGTAATACAACAAACGGTAAAGGTACTATGACAACTCGGTCCAAAAATGTTACTCTTATGTTCGTTAGTCAGCTGTCAGAAACACGAATATTTTCAATTATTTTATAATTCACAGCTAAGAGATAAAAAATGTGTTGTTTGATGTTGGAATTCTGAATCAGCTTCACATTCCATCAGTAGTGAGAGTTTGAATTTTACAGTACACAGACGTATTAATTATAAATTGGAGTGAAAGTGTTCGGGAACATTAAATCTTGTGTTGCTGTGACATGTTTTATTAATTAATACGTGTTTGATTAATTACTATGCCAGTTGTGGTTACAAAGAAACAACAAACATACAAAGGATAACCAAGTAAAAGAGGACTTCTCGGAAGTGTAATCACTCATCACCAGCAGTGAAAAAAAAAACACAATCAGGACAAAACCCAAGGAGACGGGGAGTATTTGTTATAATTTAAATTATATTCTACTTTTCCTAGATTTACATTTAAATTTAATCTTAATTTCAAATTCATTACATTTCATATTCTTTTCCTTTCGTTTAAATTTCATTTTCTTTTCTTCTCACTGAAATCTAATTTTTCTTATTTATATTGTCAAAAAATCTTTCTTTCTCTAACATAACTTTTATAATTTATATAGCAACTTTTTATATTTCGGACTTGTGTTGAATCTAGGTTCCGTCGGGCTGTTTCCTTTTTCCTATCTTCTTTCCGTTGTTTTTCTGCATTCCTACTTGTTTTATTCAGCTAGTCTTATCGGGCTGTTTCTCGCGCTTTGTGATTTCCCGTGTCCATCACATTTCTTTCATTTATCCTTCACAAATTGGACATCTCATCTCCTCAGAGCTTGGGGCATCAACCCAACCAGGATTTGATGACTCTTCTTGAGAGATTGAGAAGCGAACTCGCGATCGCGGTAGCCAGGATCGCTGCTCTCGAGAGGGAGAACGCAGCATTGAAAGCTACACCACCCCCGACCTCCTCCAACAAAAACCTGGAAACCCGTCATTCACACATCAAACCTGAAATGATAAGCCTCGACAGCGACTTTGATGTCTCTGCCGACGAGAATGGTCTCCATGTCCCTACTCCTAATACTTGCCGCTCCACGCCCATCTCACTTCGCGCAGAAAAGCGGAAAACACCTCGACCCAAGCTGAACTGCGAGGGGGCCCCTCCAGTAAACGTGTTGCCACCGGCTGTACGCCAATAATATCCCCAGCTTCGGCTAATGAAATCGTGGCAAACCTCTCGGTACACCCCACTGCACAAAAAGTCATTCCGTCGGAAAACTCGTGCACACCAAAGGTACCATTCTCCACAACCCCGAAACCAAAGACCACTCCAACTCAAAAGGCCAACCAAACATCGGTCGGGGCAGACGTACCTGCTTTAAAGAAGAACCAGCAACCTGGGGTCTTTGCACGAGACCTCAACCTAAAGGAGCTCGTCGGTGATATGAACCGACAAGGAATATCCAACTTTAAGGCAAAGACCTTGAGTCCAAGTCTCAATAAAATCGTAACCTACGATCGACAAACGTTCTCTAAGGTTAACGATACCCTGAAGGCGAAGGAGGTGAATTATTACACATTCACCCCGCCCGACGAAAAGTCGAGGACCATCCTCTTAAAACGAGTCGCTGCCTGCTGGGAAAAGGACGACATCGTAACTGCCCTTGAAGCAACATTCCCCCACGTCAAATTCACTGACGTTAAAAAATTCTCTCCCCCACAACGGTTTGTGAACATCAGACCGCAAAAATACAGCAAGGTGAACATATGGCAGCTTCCATAATACGGACAAAATCGCTTCCAACTCTCCATCAACAAGTTGTCTTCGAAGTATTTCATAACAATGAAATACCTCAATGCCGCCGTTGCCAACGTTTCGGGCATGTCTCTCGGAACTGCAACATGGATCGCCGTTGCGTCCGTTGTGGAAAATCTCACGACATTGGCAAGTGCGAACTCCCGTCAGCAAAATATGATCCCACAACAAATGTGCAGGATGAAATTACGTTGCCAACTTGCTGCAACTGCGGTAAGAAAGGACATCCGGCCAGCTACTGGAACTGTCCGAAATATAAAGAGATAGTCCACAGAACCAAGGAGACTCGAGCTAAACAAGTAGCCAAGTCAAACTTCGGAAAACAGGCCACACAAAATTTCATCCAAAATGGACTTACATTCGCTGATAAGGCTAAAGGGAACCAAACAAAGAGTATGAAGACCCCACCACCTCTCCCCCAAAAACATATTCAAGTTCCTAAGCGATCCGCTATACAGGCCAACACAATGCCACAAATCCAAGCGGCGGCACAAAAGCCTCCAAAGGGGCAACCCTCAATGCTCGAGAAACTACTTAGTCTCTCTCGCGTGATTGAGGATATTCGACCCCGATATGAAAAACTAACAACTGAGGCTGAGAGGGATGTGTGGCGGTTCTACGAACCACACAATCCACTATTGGTCGAGATGTCGTCGTTCCGCCAAGGAACACACTCACGTATAGGTAAATTACACTTGTCCACAGACACGTGTCCTTAAAAGTTCTCCACCATACCTGAAACGAAGGTAACATACATCGTGGAGGCAACTACCCCACGTGTCCACAGACACGTGGGTCACAAGTCCGATCAATCGTCCTACGCCTGCACGGCGATCGATGGACACAACAAACGGACAAACATTGCCTTACCAAGGACATTTAACGCATCGTCCTAAATTCCTAAAAATAATTATATATAATACATCATACAGGCTTCGTAAATTCGAAAACCTTATTGGCGCCCCCGCTAGCCAGCGTTACCTGCAAACGTGCAAATATAATCCTTGCCGCCAGCTAAGATGCGGGACACAATTGCCATTGTATACCGAAATCCCTTATAGCACCATTGTCCTAATTGCGTCGCAGGCTATTAAGCAGCTACACAATGGTCCTATGATGCCCCTTTGTTCCTTCCTCTTTTCTCAATTCCCTTTTGGCATGACCTTCGCTGCAGGAGAAAACAATAGATCTATTAGCACACGTGCTAATAGATCAACCAGAGAGAACATTCGAGATCCAGGATCCGCGAACGCAACCGTCGCGATATTCAGTCATCGAGTAGCATTCACGGACGTCAGATCCGTTGCGAGTGTGTCGGCGAATAATTACGTGTTATATTATACCTTTTATATAAGAGTACCTTTTGTAAAATCGTCACGCGCGTTCCAGTGTAGTGAATCCTGGATACCAACAATAAAATAAAGAAAAATATAAACAAACCTTTTCGCTGTGTTTTTAGTAAAGTGCCGTTTCGCTCCGTTGTGCATTCGTGTGAACAGTGTTCGGCGGAACACTTCACCGTCATAATCAAACATTCGACAAAAGTAAAAAAATATCCGCCAAAGATGCACTCCTTTTCACGGCATATGTAAGACATACGCTTCAAAATGGATCCCAAAATTAAAGTTATCCTTATAAATGTCAACTCGCTTGTTTCGAAGAGATCGAACCCTCACTGGCGGCCCCACCATCAACGGAGAACTTCGCCATGAAGCTTTGACCTCCCACATTTCGAGTCCATAGAGGTCTCCGGGGTTGAACTGCATCTAGCTAATAATGGTAGAGTGAACATATACTCCGTATACCACTCGCATAAATCCAATAATGGCCCCATTAATCCCGAAGATATCGGCCAATTAATAACGTCCTCGGGGCATACACGCTTCATCATAGGCGGCGATTTCATCTCCAGGCATCCCCACTGGAACAACTCCGTCTCTTGCCCAAACGGCACAAAGTTGTTCCAATGATACACCGAAAACTGTCATGCCCTCAACTTCGAAATAGTCGCACCTACGGGTGGTACCCGAGGTAACTTCATCCTGGACATCTTTATTGTGTCCAAAGACTTACTTCCCCAAATCACTCCTCCCCAAGTATCACCGGGTGTATCTGACCACAGCGCTGTGACCATGTTCATCCGCGGCTATCGAGCATCCTGGGCTCATGTCAGATACATACCCGATTATGGGCGCACAAATTGGGACAACTTCAATATTGCATTGAACGAAAAACTCCACCAATTCTCTCTCCCCACTGACTGGAACCTAACGACGGTTGACATAAATAACGCTGCAACTCGACTTCACGAGATTCTAGTTGAAACTTCTGAGACTCATGCCCCGAAGTACAAACTTGAAAAGACTTATCAGATTCCCCTTGACGACCTCACTGTTCGTCTCATCCGGGAGCGTAAAAAGCTCTGCAGAATGAGATATGGTCACCGCTTTACGCAAAGGGAGCCATTATTGCGAGCCATTATTCACAATATTGGAACACTGATAAAACAAAGAATCCAAAACAATCGCACCCGCCAATTGGAAGACAAACTGAAGGGTACTCAGATGGACCAGAACATTTATAAAAATGTTTAAAAGATATGTGGCACCTCTCGTATCACTGGACCAAACATGCACAACGGTCTTGTTGTCAATAATGACGCCAATAAAGCAAACATCATCGGAGAGACCTTTGAAAATAATCACAAGCTCACTCTCGAGGATGGCGACCCGGAAACTAATGCAATAATTAGTTCAGAGGTTCACAACAAATTAGACAACTTTAACGAAACAATAGTTGTCTTTAACCCTTATGTCAATGACCAACTTTACCGACAGTAATCATTTCGTCGCAATTTCACGATTGCTCGGCCTAGTAGACGAATTTCGGTCCCACGTCTTAGATCATATCCATTCAAACGTTTCTGAATGATAATTACGAAATTTCAATGAAAAAAAAATTTTTTTTACTTTCAAATTGACATTTTAAAAAATCGAAATGGGTACCCCGTCATTGACATAAGGGTTAACTCAGCTAACAGTGCATACTTCGACGACACACGTGATAATAGTCACGGCTTCGTCACACCAAATATCCTACAGAGCCTAGTTAAATCTCGAAACCCCAAGAAGTCACCCGGTATCGACAGTATGTCCTACTACTCGTTGCGAAGGCTTTCTGCTTTATTCTATATAAAGCTCTCCATTCTGCTCAACCATGCCTACAACATGGGGTATTTTCCCCAAGCTTGGAGGCATGCTGTTGTCTGCCCAATAGCAAAAATTGGGAAACCACATTATCACCCCTCAAGCTTTCGTCCTATTTCGCTCCTCACCTGTATCAGCAAAATATATGAACAGTTCATATACGAGAAGCTAAATAAATTTATCAATGTCAGGAACTTAATACCTGACTTCTAATTTGGATTTAGAAGAGCGCACAGCACCACTATGGCTCTCAGCATATTTCAAAACCACGTTTGCGTGCGCCTCTTTAATAAGGAACCCACCATTGCGGTGAGCTTGGACATTGAAAAGGCTTTTGACACAACCTGGATCGAAGGTCTCGTTTTTAAATTACTGAGTACTGGCCTCAGTAAAACGCTGTGTAGTATCATCTACCAGTTCGTTTTAAACAGAACCTTCCAAGTTAGAGTGAATGGAAAGCTTTCCCGAACTTTCAACGCCGCTCCAGGCGTACTGTGGCATCTCTAACAGATACACACAATTCACAAGCAAAATAGTGAAGGACCCCGAACGAAAATGGAATAAGAAAATACATCAGAACCGTATACCTAGCGATAACAAAAATAATTTACATCAGTGGAGTATAGTCGAGTTTAAAAGTCAGATTCTAAACACGGTCAGTAGCCCGATGGGTAACGCTTAGGTTCAATTTTTTTCGTGATTCAAACTGTCATAGCGTCAGTTCGAATCACACGATCTTCTTCACTATTATTTTAAACGCTATAGTACCACAGGGCTAGAGTAAACCAGATTTGCTATGCGGCTGACGTCCTAGTGTACACGTCATCTAAAAGCCCAAAACTCGCAACAAACCGAAGGAGAGTGCACGGGACAGGGAACGATGGCGGAGTCGAGTCAGTGAGGTCATGAACTTTCGGGTTCCTACAGGCCAATAAATAGTAGTAATTGTAATACTGAATACAGTTCGTCCACGTATCATGGCATTGTAGTGGGTTATACAACATATGGTTTAAGGACTTGAATATGTTTTTGTGGGATAGGTGTTGTGAAACTTTTCATATTATTCGTCTGTGTCCCTTTAAGCTTATCCGCGAACGTGAATTCATTTTGGGTGAAATTTTGTGCAGCCTATTTACCGAGGTCTGACAGGGCTTTTTGCATAATTGGACTACCTCTTTGTATTTGGGATAGTTTCTATAACTGATCGGAAGTCTTTCCTGCCGCAGTTGCAGCAAGTCGGCAGAGTTTTTCATTCTGCGCAGTTGTGGGGTCAGAGATGGCTCGCGGCAGTTCGCACTTGCTCAAGTCGTGGGGGTTTTGCACAACGAACACAACAGCAGATCATGTTGCAGTTTCGAGAGACGTGTCCAAAACGTTGGCAATCTCTCCAATAAGGTATTTCGCCGTTATGAAATATTTCGAAGACAACTTGCTGGTTGAGAGGGACTTTATCCTTATTATGAAGTATATGTCGGTTTCCGGCTCAAAATGAAGCTCCCATATATTTAACTTGCTGTATTTTTCGGTCTGATTTTCACAAACCGTTGTGGGGGAGAATTATTTGACATCGGTAAATTTGACGTCGTGGAAAGTTTGCCTTAAGTGCAATGAAAACGACAACTTTCAGCCGACAGACTCCGACTGCTTTCAAAAGAATCGTTCTTGATTTTTCTTTTTCGATCTCGACCTACCTACTTTAAAAAAGTAGCGGGTTCTGGATCTCGGGTGGTGAGATTTCGTGCAGATTAAGGTCTGGTGCAAAGACCTCAAGCTACTGCCTCTTTAAAGTAGGTAGGTCGATTTCTTTTTTAAAAAATTAGTGGGTTCTGGATTTAAAGTAGTCTTTGACTTTGGGGTGGTGGGTGATGCTGTCTTACGTGGGCAAGATTTTTCCAAAGGAATAACTTTTCGTGTAGAACGGCCCGCCGAGGGGTTGGCCACACGTTCATTAACCGGAGGCGGAGATAATGTTGGGGTACAGCCAGTAGCAAAAAGTTAATTGGAGGGATCACCCTCACAGTTCAGTATTGATCGAAGTGTTTTGCGCTTTTCGGAGATAGGGGTGCACCGAAGAGAATTAAAATACGGTAGGAATTCTCATCAGCAGACACATCGAAGTCGCTGTCGAGGTTTGTCGATATCTGTCTTTGGATCAGGGGTCACCGAGCCTGCATTGGAGGAAGATGGGGGTGATGTCGCTTTTAATGTTGCATTCTCTGTCTCGAGAACAGCAATCCTGGCTACCGCGGTGGTGAGTTCGCTTCGCAATCTCCCTAAAAAAAAACCATCAAAACCTGATCGGGGTGATGGCCCCCGCCCTGAAGAGATCGGAGGTCCATTGTTAAAGGCATGTACGATAAAATGATGGAAAAATAGCGGGGTCTGGATATCGGGTGGTAGGGCGTGGTGAGATCTCGTGCAGATTGAGGTCTGGTGCAAAGATCTCAAGTACGACAAAATGATGCAAATACGAGAAAAACAAGGGAAAGGCGGAGAGATAGACGTATATAACGGCACAAGAAACCAAAGTTGGGAACTGACTTGAGTAGCTTAAAAACTACATAAAATAAAAATTCATAAGACAAAATCAAACAATAAGAGAAGATAAGACAAACAGGGGTAAGACACAAACGAGGAACCAAAAGAGAAAAACGAACACTAACGCTTGTAGAAGTTAAAATACCTAAATTGAGATTTTAAGCTAAAATAATGACAGTACCAAGAGTGCAAAAGAGAAATACAATAAAACACAAGTCCTATAATGCAAAGGGTACATTAAATTAGGAGAACAAAGATTACATCTAATTTTTTGATCTAAATTGGGAAGGGAAGAAATATTAAATTGAAATTTAAAATTTGAAATAATCGGACAACCGAGTACGTACCAGTTCTGAGAAGTCATACTATTATACTAGTTGACTGTTCTGGGTATGTTTAATTATTATTATTATTATCGTTACTGTTTTTTGTTATTCACGATAGCGACAACCGGAATGACTCACACCGACTCACTATGTATACGCAATAAAGAAATCTCACCTGTACATAACACACATTTTACCAAGTAACTGTGAAGTATAAATGATGAATAGAGCTGGATACGCACTATTTACAGATGAATGTCGATCATATGAACAAGATTTTCGTCCAGTGGTATTTGTCTTGGATAACATTACATGTAAATTTGACTGTAATAGGTGTTCAGAGTGGTTTGTGGGTGCATCATTGTTGATGAGAGTGCAACGACGATATATAGGGGACGTGATTGGGGCTTAATATTACTGAAATGTTTGCATGTTTCTGCATTTTGTGCGGAACTTAGAATTTAAAAAGCAACTGTCGAATTAAACGGATGCAAAGAGCGAAACTGATGCAGTATCATCATCATAGACACTACAACCGAAATCCCGTCTTGGCCTTATTTAACAAGTCTGAGGCTTGTTAAATTTTCCATAATAATTTTTTTCGGGCAAGGTTATTAGCCTTGCGCCACACATAATAATAATAATGGACTCTTAATACGCAATCAACAAACATGAAAATGCATACAGAGTAGTCAAAGAGAAATTACAATTCCTTAAGACGGATGTAAGAACTAAAGATTTAGAATATCATGCTTACCAACTAAAAAGTAAGAAACATCTAGATTCGTAGTCAACCACCTTCAATGTGCATAGATATGATTGGAAATGAATTATGCTCACTAAATCATATAGTGGTAAATGTAACTAACATCAGAAAAAACGTCACTTCGAATGATAGAGCAAACGTCTTCAAAACATTCTCATTGGTTTATGTGGATATATATTAAAAAAAAAAAAAATCAGTTTATGAAATCCAAGAATTATTATGGTGCAAAGTATCGATTGAACCCCCCAAAAAGGTCAGATCGATACTGTAGTGCTCTGAAAAGCCCTACCATCTCCTTCCCCCACTCATATATCCAAATCCCTATACCCAAACTCATATTTACAAAATCCCGATAAACGAATCAAATATTCGTTTATCATCCATACACCCTAATTTCCAATAATCCCCAAACCAAAACAAACACACGGTAAGTTGAACCAGATGTTCAATTACCATACTCATATTTCCGGAACTTCCTAAAAACTAAACACCATAATGCATATCTTCGTATGCAAACAAACTCATGTTGCTACAAATCCTTATCTTCATCTCCATTCTTGCCAGATGTGTATATTCTAAAAATAGATATCACATCCCTTTTCTCCAGTACTCGACTCCAGTCGAAGTACATTTCGAAATTCTGCTTGCATTTCGATGCATCCGCGATACAAAATCCCGAAAAGATTTTGTATAAAAGGGCGATGAAATTCGTATTCGAGGATCAGGTCTGCGTGCGGCTCTTTAATAAGGAACCCACCGTTGCTGTGAGCCTGGACATTGAAAAAGCTTTTGACACGACTTAGATCGAAGGTCTCGTTTTTAAATTATTGAATACTGGCGTCAGTAGAACGCAGTGTAGTATCATCTACCAGTTCGTTCGAAACAGAACCTTCCAAGTTACAGTGAATGGAAAGCTTTCCCGAACTTTTCACGCCGCTACAGGCGTACAATAGGGCTCCATTCTAGGTCTCATCTTATTCAATATTTACACCTCCGATATTCCTCGCCCTGTGGACGGGAGAGTAAATCAGATATGCTATGCGGATGACGTCTTAGTGTACACGTCATCCAAATGCCCTAAACTCGCAACAAATCGACTCAACCATCACTTGGACGAACTGTATCGGTATTACAGTCGATGGAAAATTAGACTTAACCCTATAATTCTGAGTAGTAAACACTCCCCACCTACTTCTCGATACTCACAGAATATCCGAATACAAATGGGAGGTACTACGATTAGACCACAGGACACGATGAAATATCTTGGGGTCATCTATACCCCATAAATGAATCTCATCAAACATGTGACCCACATTCTTCAAAGGGGCCTCGGTGGGTCTAAGCAACTGCACAACATCTTGAAGTGGAGCAACAAAGTTGACACCAAAGTTAAGCTTCTCTGCTATAAGCAGTTAATCCGATCTGGAATATCGTACGCCTTTCCCATATGGTCCTGCATATTTTCGGCTCAAATGGAAAGACTTCGGGTTTTCGAAAGGAAGCTCCTCAGAAGATGCACCAATCACTCTAGAGGGCCTGACGGTCGTCATTACCCGAACTCTCACCTATACGAAGGTGCCTCCATTATCCTTATCGACGAGTACTTGCAACAATTAGCATACAAGTGTCTCGAGAGCATTCAGAGCAGCGAGAACCAACTTGTACGGAAGTCTTGCGTTCTTGACCCTCCTCTCTCCCGATCTCTTCGGATCAGATTTCTTCTTCAGTACAAAACTGAAGAAAGCACCCTTCCCAACAACATTCCCCTCTATAATAGAGGATTCCTGGACCCATCCCATAGGGTCTACAATTAACAAACCACACACACGAACGCACAGTACAAGACGGCACAAACACAAACATACACACCGACCAAAGCGCAGATTATCAGACGCCAAAGACGTGATCTGCGTTTACTACCGCACCCAAGACCTACCGGTCTTGTATGATTTCTTTCCCACCCTCTCTCTATACAAGTAGTTAGAGAACACCTGGACTAACACTGTCCACACTATCCTTGGATACCCCCACTTTTTCTTTTTCCTTTCAGATATCGCGAGACCGAGCCCAACATCCTCACGGATGTGGGTGATTCTGGTTATCGCAAGATGACCAGAAGTCAGAGACAAGATGAAGGACACATCTGTCCTTGTCTCGCTAAAGTCGGCCTTCTCGCCACCCATTTTTTTTCAGCTTCACATTTGTAGGATGAAGCCGGAAAATAAAACTCGTGTTTCAATGATGGGTTTTCTCCACCTCGGTCGCAGAGTCTAGAGTATTTTGTCGCCCGGCGAAAATTTTTTGGAGAATAGAAGGATATACAGATATACAATGCATCGTACGGTTTGTACATGCGGCAATTTATTTTTTCAATAAAGAAGAAACAATGTTTCAGGTCGAAAACTTGACGAAAGTTATGATTAATATTGGGAAAAAATAAAAACTATTTTTAATAGAAAAAAGGTGGCGTCTATTTTTTGCTAAAAACAAAAAAAAAAAACGCCGAATACTTGTTCCTCAACCTCATATTCCGGAATGCCTATTTATCTCTTGTAGGATGATTTGTATATTGGTGTGGCTAATTATTCGCCACTCCTCGGCTACTGTCTTAAGACAGATTGTGTGAAAAAAAGTGTGGTGCATTTCATTGTGACATCTGTCTTCCGATTTTAGCCACCATTGTGTACCTTGTAATGTAATAACAGTAATACTTTTGCCAGCGCGAAATTAACAAAAAGGAACTAAATTTGTAATTGTTTTGTAATTTGTACTTTTTTATTTAAATCTATAAAAAATAGGAAAAAGGAATCTGGTGTTTGGTATGCCCCAAAGTAGAGTTCAACAAACTGCGGGTTTAACAACTCTGGTAAGGGCACTCAAGCCCTTATTTTATAAGTAAGGCAAATGTGCTGATATTATATGCAGTAGGGCAAACATTTATTAATTCAATATAATTTTTTTTTTTGAGAGCTGAAGACCACAGAACCGTACTAAACTGAATTGAACTGAATGTGACTTTTCTAGTTACCACTTACCCACTTACCAACTTGCTGTTAGTTCCGGTTTGTTGCCTGGTATTTCTCAAACCCCCGTAGTTATGAGTCAGCGGCCACCCCCAAAACTGGTGTTATGATTCAAACAGAGAACAGAGATGAAGTGGTCGCCGCTGCGGCCCGCGGTGGCCTCGTTCGCATCCCAGCCCACAGAACTCATACACAAATTTCCATTCGAGTGCCCCACAATCGGATTACATACAAAATATCGTTACTTGACACTATTGGCGGTACTGGCGTTCGTTCCCCATAATGTTATTAACTAAAGTTGTGTGCTTTTTTTTCTACAGCTTTTTTTTTCACTCAACGGTCTTGGTTACTGCAATCTCTGGAACGAACGCTTATTTGGTTTTTATTACAAGAGCCACCAGGGAGCAGTTTTCCTCAGTCGATGTGTTTTACGTCCGAGATGCAATAGCGGAAACTACAGATCTATCTGGCCCTCGGGCCAGGGGCAACCCTCATCGTTGTGTATCCATAGGACCAACGCTGGGTCTTTCGACAGAGCACACATCTCTGCCACCATCATCATCATCATCATCGTCAACGTAGCCCTAGTGGTCGTCATCGTCGTTGTCGCCGTCATCTATCACTCAGTATAGTCACGATAGATATTGTATGACCACCGAGTCCGTCCCTTCCCGACACTCTGGATCCCTGGCCTGCCTTGACACCGCTAGTACGAGTTATACGCGCATATTTTCTTTAATTGAATTTAATTGAAGCTGATTGTATAATGGGTTCAAAAACGATAAAAAAATAACAGGAATGAAAGATGAAGCGAAACAGGGAAACGGAGAATCGCTGGAAATCGCATTCTTTTAAATCTCCTGCCTCTACGGGCTCCTGCATAGCTATGGATGTTGGCAACCACATTGTTACTTACACGTAGCATAGCTGAGTGCCTGCTTATCGGTCCTGGTGTTTTTTAATTACCTACCCCTTGGGTGGCAGAAAAATGTTTTCATATTTCCAGTGAGGTATTGAGATATGGGGGAAATTTATACCTTCCATAGAGAAGATTAAACTTACAAAAGGGGGAGCAAGATTCCTTTAGAGGAGTTCCTTTTATTAGGAGGATGTTATCGGTAAATTTAAAGCAGATGCTTCATGGATTATTACAATGAACCTGTTATCTCCCTTCGTCTCCCCTGATTAAAGATACATTAAAGTACTTTCGTTTGACGATGAAGGCATCTAGCAGGTAGATAAGGTGACATTGTTATGCCAATAGTATAGGGAGTGCAATATTAATTTCCGCAATCGTGATATCAGAACTGAGAGAAAAAACAACAGAAGATCTTTAGTTTGTTGGCATAGAGGAAACCAGAGAAGCAGTCTTCTCTTCAGAGACCTCGTGGAGTTTATTCAGTATAGTGTTTCCGAAATTCCACGTGCTACCATAAGTTATTTAAGTATCTTCTGCATCACCTGGTGTTTGCTTAAATAGGAAAACTACGAATGTATCGGAAACATAAGAATCCTTGAAGTAGATCATGAAACATGGATTATTAAAATGTGCGTCCATCTACCCGAGTTATATAGCACCACGTCGGTAATGGTACACTAAAATAATAGGTTAGTTTTGAAACTGTTTTCTATATGGGTGGATTCGTACCATAATGATTGAGTACATGTTTAACAAGAATTATTTCCGAAAAGAGGTTGTGGAATTCGTGTTTTGAGAACAAGGACCTACATTACTTAAGAAATACTTCTCGTGGTAGGTAAGTAATATTTAATTTGGCCTTGTATCCTTCATTAGCAAAATTATAGGTTCTATCACAAAGTTGTAATATCAGTCGCTGGTATTGGCCCTCTCAATATTATGTGTTGCCACTTTCGATTGCTAAAAACCCGACTGGAAGGTGAAATACCACCCGATCAAGTTATCATCATCATCATCGGCACTACAACCGGGATTCAGTCTTGGCCTTATTTAGCAAGTATCTCCACCGGTATCCGGTCCTTATCAGAGACTTGTTAAATTGTCCATAATAATTTGTTTTTCAGGGGAAGATTATTAGTCTTGCGCTCATCCCATCAAGCTATAGGCTCCATGAAATGGTCGGGAGAACTTGGCTGATGGACCGGTTCGAAAAAAAGGTTGGTCTGGGTGGTAGTCGGTCCCAAGAGGAGATGCCGCGCTGTCACTCTGTACATTCCGCGATATCGTCGGGAGAAATGTCCGACTATGTTTCGGATGTCTGGCTTATGGCCCGGATTGACACGGAGACAAGTCATGATGGTACATTCTGAGATAAACCATTCGGGAGGTAAACTAATTTCCCATTCACATCTCCGGTGGGGACTGTGTCAGGGAGAACATCATGCAGATATTATGACAAATAATCGAACTTTAACAAATTCGTCATCGCTTAATCGGACTCGTTCCCGAGGCTCTGTCGACGTTCGACTGATAACAGCATTTTGTAATACCAGGGGCATCGGTTTCACCAATACGAACATAAACGCCCTTCACCAATATTTGCAAACAGCAAAACCTGATATCCTTGCCCTAATCGTGACCCAGACCGACTCCTCAACTGAGTCGACATATCTTCTCGTTGCTCAGGATACGACTTACATTCGAGATTCCGTTTTAAGGGCGGAGTCCGCGTCTTCGCGCGGTCCGATTTGGCTTGCCAGAAGATAGAAGCGTTGGAACCCAATAACTTGGACATCATCTGGTTGAGGGTCCTGATGAGGAATTGTGTTAAATTTCTTTGTTGTCTTTACTGCTACCCGAATAACGATCGACCAGCGACATTTTTCGAACATCTTTCATGTACCGTCGACTGAATACGGATCAACCACCCGGCTTCTGCAATTGTCGTCCTTGGCGACTTTAATGTGCACAATTCCGACTGGTTTCTCCATTCTAACAGAACCGACGAGGCCGCGAGACTGACGGAGATGTTCGCTGTTAGCCACTATTTGACTCAAATCGTAGAGGAACCCATGCGAGTGCCGGATAGCCGAGGTGATTATGCGAACATGCTGGATATGTTTTTCACATCCGAGCCGAGCGTTTATGCCGTAGAGGTTGCTGCGCCACTGGGAAACTCAGATCATTGGTAGGAATGGGTCGCGCAACCATCTGCATATCAAGCGAATAACCGTCCTGGGTGGATTCGCCGTGCATGTACGTAATCCCACCGATGATAACAGAACGAATTTTGTTAGACTCTGAAACCCGTGTAACCAGGCGATTGAAACCGCGAAGAATTCCGACAACGACAGAGTTACCAATAAACTTGTGGGGGTTCTCTATACTACATGGAGAACCAACCCACAATTCCAACCACAATTTCCGCCTTATTTCGACCGCTTTCAGTATGTCATACTAACCCCTATTCCACCGTTCGGTATTCACCTGAGAATCATTGATTTCCCAAGGGACGCATAGATGAACTCATTATCCTATGTAGATAATGCATAATTGAGTTTAGCTACTCTTTTGCCATACGGCAACTCCATCTTGCTAGCCCATGAGATTTCCATCGGAAATCACATCATGTCGGTTAGCAACAACAAGTCTAGACGAACGACGCTGTTGCATCATAGCAAAATCGCTGGGGTTATTTCAGCGTCTTAGAGTCTGCTTCTCATGCTGATTATTTCCCAAGCATCAGCGGCGTCCTATCGATTTTCATCAGATCATCCATTCGCTTGGGGTCAATGATCTCTTTTCGCAGGTGAATAGCACCGGCAACATTTTCTCTCCTCCATAATTCTGTTTCCATACGGTTCAATGCTCTCTGAGTTCACCACAGCCCTAACACTGGGGCGGTAGGTCATGCTCAGAAGCTGCATTTGATACCAGCACACACAACCAAACCACCTCGAGATCACAGCACATCGTGTTTCTGTTCTCTCATTCTCCACGTTCGTCAATTATCAATTAACCGAAGTTACCACATTTCGACGGTATGACGATGAGAGAGCAGACGCGTGGTCTCTTTTGGTTGTCCTGTGTGCAAAATCGAGAACACAGAATTTCACCCCTAACCAAATCAGTCGCATCTCAATCACTGCCATAGGAGGTCACGCCGCTCGGGTCCAAATTTAATTGCAAAAATTAAAGTCAGTCGTAATTCAATCATTACAGTGCGCGCACGTTCCGAGTCAACCCGCTATTGAGAATTGGTTGTGTTGGGTATTTTCGCCCTAAAGTAATTTCGTGATTACTAAAGAGTCTATTAAATAGTGTATTACAAAAATAAGTTTTCTGGTAACAAAAATAGACTGGTATCACCACCAAATCTTAAAAGGATATTCCGGTTAAAACCAAATAAAAAAAAACATTAACTTTAAAAGAACCCCCAGTGCGTTTTCATTTATTTTTACGTTTGGAACATTTGTTCGCGGATGCAAGTGAAGCCGTGCCATAGGTTGGCAATCGTACTTCTACCCACATAAACTCCTTGAGTGCTCAATTGGTTCGCGTCCCTTCTGGTCAATAACAAAGGCTGTCAGCAATAGCTTCGTTTCCACCTCTTTTCCTCCGTTAGTGACGAGCAGCGGGACGTTAGTAACGAATTCAAAAAACAAAGCTAATGTGTTCGCGAATTTTCTGGAGCCGGTTTTTTGGAGCCACGTGTGATCGCGCCGGTACGGTCTACGATGCGGGATGTGAGGTTCCGCCCGTGTACTATTCAACGCATGCTACGTGGACTGGACTGTAAAAAGGCAACCGGCCCGAACGGAATACCAATAATAGTACTAAAAAACTGTACACCAGAACTGTCTTGGCAGATTGTTGCGCTTATCTTATGCGCGGAGGACATTCGCTACCTGCTGGAAAATCGCTCAGCTAATCGAGTTCAGCCAATTCCAAAGAGGGGAAAACCTATCTCCGACAAAATTACCGGCCGATGGCATTACTGTCTATGCTATCTAAGATGATGGGACAGGTCATCAATGGCAAGTTAACTAAATATTTGGAATGCACTGGATTTCTGAATGATCGTCAATACGGATTCCGTGGCAGTGGGTCCACAGAAGACTTTTTGACGTTTATAACCGATACGAGGGTTGCCTCTTATGTTTCGGGATTTGGCAACCCTAGTGTTGCAATCCGGCAATTGACAGCTCTGTCGTAAAGTTGAACATTTTTGAAGTTATACGCACTCATAACGTTTTGACGTACGAGCGCTATTTGTGTTGTTTACAGTAACTTAAAAGATTCATCTCGGCCCAAAAATGGAATTAAATCGTCAACATTTTCGTGCGATTATTTTTTACAACTTTCGGCGTGGATTAACTCAGCAACAGTGGCATGGATGAACTTAATTCAATTTTTGGCGATGAAGCTCCATCAAGGACCAGTGTTTATCGATGGTATGGTGAATTCAATCGTGGTCGTAGTTCACTCCAAGATGAATTTCGTGAAGGTCGTCCAAAATCAGTTGTTGTTCCGAAAACCATTGATGCTGTGCGCGAACTGATATTGGAAGATCGTCATGTGACCTATCGTGAGATTGAGACAACCTTAGGCGTTAGTGGGACCAGCATACATTCAATATTCCATAAACATTTGACTGTCAAAAAAATGTGTTCGCGTTGGATCCCACACAATTTGTCAATCGCCCAAAAAAAGGCTCGTGTCAATTGGTCGAAAGCAATGCTCAAAAAATACGGACGCGGTGCTTCGAAACACGTCTATGACATCGTGACAGGTGATGAATTGTGGATTTACGCGTATGAGCCCGAAACTAAACAGCAGTCGACTGTCTGGGTGTTTCAAGATGAGCCAAATCCAACAAAAGTTGTTCACGCACGAAGCACTTCCAAGCAAATGGTCGCCTGTTTTTTCGGAAAAATTGGACATGTCGCAACCGTATCACTAGAACAACGCAGAACAGTCAATTCTGAGTGGTACACAACCATTTGTGTGCCAGTTGTCTTCCAAGAAATCAGGAAAACCAACCGCCGAAGACGGATCACTCTTCACCACGACAATGCGAGCTCTCACACATCGGCTGTGACAACTGCATTTTTGAGCACCCAAAACATCGATTTGATGGGTCATCCGCCGTATAGTCCTGACTTGGCACCGAATGACTTCTTTTTATTCCCGTACGTAAAAAACAAACTGAGAGGTCAACGTTTTTCGACACCTGAAGAAGCGGTTGCTGCATTCAGAATGCATGTGTTGGAGATACCTCAATCAGAGTGGCAAAAGTGCTTCGACAATTGGTTCAAACGCATGCAAAGGTGCATAGATCTTCATGGGGAATATTTTGAAAAACAATAAAGTGATTTTCGATGATCAATATTTGTTTTTGTTCTCTAATCCCGAAATATAAAAGGCAAGCCTCGTATATGGACGTTTGGATTGAGAGGCATGGTGAGTCCAGGGCGGTCGCATTGGATATCCCCAAGGCTTTTGACCGCGTCTGGCACGGCGCATTGCTGAGCAAACTTCGTTCATATGAAATCTGCCAGGATCTTTGCGACTGGGCGGAGCGCTTCCTCGAAAATCGATCGATCCGGGATGTTGTGGACGGCGAGTGTTCGGATCTGTATCATGTTAATTCTCGGTTGACTCAAGGTTCTACTTTGGCTCCGACTTTGTTTTTGCATCATATAAATGATTTGTTGGAGACAACGGATAACGAAGTGTTCAGTTTTGCGGATGATAGTACGTTTGTTTCCTCCTTTTCGAGTGTTCGGGCGATTGGTGCATCAACGTGGCACCAGCTGAGATGTGGCCAGATTGACTCCCTGAATCGTGATCTGGATAAGGTCCTGCGGTGGGGAAAGGCCAATCTCGTCTGCTTCAATGCAACGAAGACACAGTATACAACATTCACAAAGAAAAATGGATCATCGGTCCCACAGCTAATGATGAATGGCCAGACCCTCGAATCTGTGGAAAACTTGATATTGCTTGTCGTCACGTTCTGTGTGAATGTATTGTATCATAAACATGTATCGAACATCGGCAGGTCCACCTCAGAAAAACCGAGCTATGTTTTTAGAGACAAGAAATATTTTACTCCGGCTCAACTTCTTCTTCTGTATAAATCCCAAATTAGACCCGCGCTCGAATATCGCTCTCATGTTTGGAGCTCTGCCCCTAAACATACGCTCGATGTACTTGAGAGCATACAGAGATGAGCGATCCCCTAATCGGGGGCACGGCGCTGACATCGGGACTACAGTCGCTATCACACCGAAGGCGCGTAGCTGACCTCTGTCTATTTTACAGATATTATCACGAGTTATTTGGCTCCTCGATAGTATAGTGGTTAATATCCCCGCCTGTCACGCGGGAGAGCGGGGTTCGATTCCCCGTCGGGGAGCCTCTGGCGCAAGACTAATGACCTTGCCCGGAAAAACAAATTATCATGGAAAATTTAACAAGTCTCAGAACTTGCTAAATAAGGCCAAGACCAGTTCCCGGCTGTAGTGCCGATGATGATGATGATTTGGTGTCATCCCGGGGCGCCGACTCGGCGCTATAGGTTCGCCTCTTCCGAGAGAAGTGTAATAAAAATTAATAAATGATTACTTTTCATGTAGATTTATGGTCTTCTATATGATCTTGTTCCTTGGTTGTGGATTACTGATATTGTCATGTTGCCCATGTTTAGAACTATTGGCCTCTTATCCTGTATATAGTAACAGAATGAAAACTGCAAACTGCTAGAAATAAGTTCGGTGATGTGAAATATTTACCCAGATGCATGTGGGGGCAGCTTGGAAGTGCTTATGTTTTCTCATCTAACAGCTGATTCTAATCATTCATCATCATCGGCACTACAACCGGGATCCGGTCTTAGCATTATTTAGCAAGTCTCGAGGCTTGTTAAATTTTGCATAATAATTTATTTTTACGGGCAAGGTTATTAGCCTTGCGCCATATTAGATATATAATTTCCCCAATTTTTATGTTTAGCGTTCATATCTCCACCGACGATAAAATAGTTTTTTTCCAGGTGCAATTGTAATCATCGAAAGAGAGCCTCGAGCTCTGCTATAAAAAGGTTATGTTGGTGCTCCTTGGTGAAAGGGGATGCGTACGATGCAGGCTGGCAGCACTCGGAACCCGCCCACTTCTCCACTACATATAACTTTATGCTGGATTGATTTTCTAATAAAGATAGCGACACCTTCCCCTTGTGAGGAATTAGGTCGATCTCTTCATATAATATCATAGGTTTTCTGCCTTGTCTTACGCCTCTGGTTTAACTTTGTTTCCCCCGCCAGAAGTAGATCAGGGTTTTCATCTTGCAAAAGGTTGAAAAGAGTGGCTCTTCTCTCAATTCCTATAACTGAATTTACATTCACGACAAGAGCTTTGATTGATGTTTTGATTAGAGTGTTTATATCGACTTTTTATTTAGACTGGGGAGGTGCGAGTAGATATCGTTTATTTGACTTCGCTGAAGATTCAGCAAGACTGCGAACACGTCTACTTGTGATGTTGTTACAGTCTGAGTCGGAATATTTGTGGCTACCCCTGGGGCTAGTCTTGCTTTCAATTCGTTTATCTTATCTTCTTCATCCTCAGACTCGGAAAGCATTATTTGCCACATACAAGTCATAGTTGGAGGGCGAGGGGAGCTCACTGTCCTCCTCCATTTGCTGTTCCTTCTCCATCATCAATTTGGCGGTTTTGCTTCGCGTCACAATTGTATTTTTCGGGCCCCCATAGGGTTTCCGCATTACAGAATCGTATGCAGAACTTGATTCAGGGAGTCGAAAGGTTAAATCTTAACTGATGCGACGTTGACCAGTCTATCATGCGATAGTGAAAAAATCAATGTACTATTGTCGGAAAAACAGAATATTTTGTTATCTGTTGATACGAACACATCATCAATAATATAAATCAGAACTAGAGTTGGCCCCAAAATAGATCCTTGAGGTACTTCCGAATCAACGGGGATGATATCCGAATACACACCATGTACAACAACCTGAATCAAGACTTACGAAGAAACTTATTATCCAATTGCACAAATATTGGACCGCCCGTTTATACGCTTACTTAGTAAGGTCTTGTGCAAAACGCACTCTAAAGCCTTTTATCATGCGGACAGAACTCCACTGTCGGCGTTAAATAATATACAGGGGCGATAAAAGGTTGCTCTTAGAGACCAGCATCTAACATAGGATTAAGTTCCCAGAAAACAACGAAAACGCTGGATTTAACTTTCGAGTTCACGGTTAGTGTCCATCTGCCCGATTCGTCAACTAGTTGGGCTGAATTGCGCCTACTTGCGAATATTTCAACAAACCTCCCGACCTTGTCTGTTCGGTTAGAATGTTCTCACCAACTCGGATTGTGTACATTAAAGTCACCAAGAATAGCCATTTCAGAATCCGGGTGGTCAGTGTGTATCCAATCGACTGCGGATGAAAAATGTTCGAAAAGTTTCGCTGGTTGATCACCATTTAGAGAGCAAAGTAGCTTTGCGGACCCTTCCAACACAATTTTAATCCATATGAGATTGAATTTGGGTTCTGATGCCTCTTTGGACGGCTAAATCAGGATGGCGAAGTCGCAGACAATATAGTAGAGTATAGATCATATCCATCTGGCGCAAGACTAATGACCTTGCCCGGAAAAAACAAATCATTATGGAAAATTTAACAAGCCTCAGGACTTTCTAAATAAGGCCAAGACCGGCTCCCGGTTGTAGTGCCGATGAAGATGATGATAGATCATATCCTGGGCAACGAAGATTGAATCGGTTGAAGATCCAATCTATTTTATCTAAGGTAATAGAAAAAGTCATCAATACAGAATTGGTTAAGTATTTGGAGTGCAACGGACTTCTGAATGATCGTCAATACGGATTCCGTGGCAGGCGGTCCACAGGAGACCTTTTGACACTTATAACCGATATATGGACATCTGCGATTGAACGGCATGGCGAGTCAAGGGCGGTAGTATTGGATATCTCCAAGGCTTTTGACCGCGTCTGGCACGGGGCATTGCTGAACAAACTTCGTTCATATGGACTTTCCCAACAGCTCTGCGACTGGACGAAAAGCTACCTTGAGAATCGATCGATCCGTGTTGTTGTGGACGGCGAGTGTTCGGATCTGTATCCTGTTAATTCGGGGGTGCCCCAAGGTTCTATTTTGGCTCCAACCTTGTTCTTGCTTCACATAAATGATTTGTTGGAGACAACGGATAACAGTGTTCAGTTTTGCGGATGATAGTACGTTTGTTTCCTCCTTTTCGACTGATCGGCCGATTGGTGCATCAACGTCACACCAGCTGAGATGTAGACGGATTGATTCTCTGAATCGGGATCTGGATAAAGTCCTGCGGTGGGGAAATTCCAATCTCGTCGCCTTCAATGCAACGAAGACCCAGTATACAACATTCACAAAGAAAACTGGATCATCGGTTCCACAGCTGGTGATGAGTGGCCGGGCCCTCGAGGCTGGGGAAAGTTTGAAATTGCTCGGCGTCACGGTCCGTGGGAATGTATCATGGCATAAACACGTATCGGGTATCGCCAATTCAGCCTCAGGAAAACTGAGTTATCTTTTCAGAGCCAAGAAATATTTTACCCCGGCTCAAATTCTTCTCCTATATAAATCCCAAATTAGACCCGCGCTCGAATATTGCTCTCACGTTTGGAGCTCGGCTCCTAAACATACCCTCGACCTACTTAAGAGCGTACAGAGACGAGCGATCCGCCTGATCGGGGACTCGGCGCTGATGTCGGGACTACAGTCGCTATCACATCGAAGGAGCGTAGCCGACCTCTGTCTGTTTTACAGATATTATCACGGGTGCTGTTCTTCGGAGATTCTTGACATTGTTCCAGGCAATTCGGTTTATATGCGCTCCACAAGACAATCCGACGGATCGCACCCGTTTGTGGTTCATCTCCCGACAGCGCGAACATCCCTGAATCAGAACTCGATCCGTTACAGAGCGGGGAAGCTGTGGAACTCCCTTCCCATGCGAGTGTTCCCGGAGCGTTACAACCTGCAACTGTTCAAAAGAACTGCATCTCGGGGCGCCCACTCGGCGCTATAGGTTCGCCACTCCCGAGAGAAGTCTAATAAAAAAAAAAAAAAGTTAGATTGAAATTATCGGGCTTTATTGTTTGTAAATGTTGGTGGACAAGATTTACATTCATATAAGTGAAACTGAGTCCTCCGATATTACAAAAGCCACTAGTTGAACGAATGGTGTTGCACAAAAATAAAGATAAAAGAAATATGTACTCACAGTGTTCCCTACTTCGACTGGCTCAACACGTCGATGATTTCCTTCAGATCCTTGGACAGTTGTTTAAGTTTGGTGTCCTCATGAACTTCTTTTGCCACGGTTGAATCATCATCATCATCGGCACTACAACCGGGATCCGGTCTTGGCCTTGGTCTTTGGCAAGTCTCTTCACCGGTATCCGGTCCTTGTCCGAGACTTGTTAAATTCTCCATAATAATTTGTTTTTCCGGGCAAGGTTATTAGCCTTGCCCCAACCTTTCTCAGGATGCCACGGTTGAATACTCTCTTCTAATTTAGCGGGCTTGTGTTCAGCATCATTCAATTCAATAATCTTCTGCCTGTTACTCTTATTAAAGTGAAACACCCGATACTTTAGTCCAGTTTTGTATTACAATTTTATTTAAGTTTAGGATTTAGTTTTTCTAATTCACGTTACTTTATATACTTTAGGAACTAAACCTCCTGTTTTTCACATTTGTCTTGAGTTTACGACTTAGTTTCTCTAATTCACATTACTTTATACTTTAAGATTTAGTTTCTCTAATTCACCGCAAACCCGCAAACCAACAATAGTGAGAGTTATCAAATCGCGAAGATTAAGATGGGTAGGACATGTAGGGCAAACGGGCAACGATAGGACCGTACGTAGAATTCTTGATGGTAGCTCAACAGGAAAGAGACCGGTAGGACGGCCGCGACGGAGATGGGAGGACAGTGTTGGGTTTGACCTTGAAGGGATCGGATCGGCTGGTCAGGCATGGAAGGAGAGTTCACAGGACGGGGAACGATGGCGGAGTCGAGTCGGTGAGGTCATGAACTTCCGGGTTCCTACAGGCCAATAAATAATAATAAATAACAAAATTCACATTACTTTATACTTTAAGATTTCGTTTCTCTAATTCACAGTACTTTATTTTCAAGAATACACGAGAGTTTACGCCCCAGGCGCGGTTAGTACCATACCTAGCAAGTTCTCTGCCCATTCGCGCCCTTTTATACCGATCGCCGATTCCCGGTCACACACTCATCCTCATTTTCCCATTTACCCGCCCACTATATGCGAATAAATTATCGCGAATTCATTCAGCAGTCATTGAACCCAGAGGAAATGGGAAAATTGTCAAGGAAAGCAGCTTGGGTTAAGGGGTTAATTTGGTTTCGCTTGCAATGAAAAGCAAAACCAAACGGTAGATTGCGTATCCCCGTTTAGAAGCTTGGGTAATTCTTGGAATTCAGAATTACGATGTCCATTAAGAGAAGAGGAAATGGAGATGGTTGAATAGTAGGGTTATGCATACCGTTCACCGGATGTTGAAACTATTCATATGTGAGTAGCCTGTACTTTTTGTATATGAGGAGGGGAACATTGGCTTGGGAAAACTTTAACATCGGAATGTGAAAAGGAATTCGATGATGGGAAAAACTGTTTCGCTATGTAGAAACAGCATCGTTTCATTTACCAATGTTTTGCTGTTGTTAAACAGCTTGATAGATGATGGTGGATAAATGTAGGGACTTGGTATGTGGAATTCAAGGGCGCGAATCAGCTCAATGATTCGGGGGGGTGGGGGGGGGGGGGGGCTTAAATTATGTAACAATGGACACTATAAAGCTTTGAAGAATCAAACCTGCTCAGAAAGAAATGAGAAGTGAAGCACTAACACATCAAAATAACGCCTGCGTGACTTGTTAGTATATAATATCATTTTCTGCTATGGAATACGTTGCTAATTGCTATGATATTTGGGTCTGATGATCTATTTTTTGACTTTCCTCTTGGTGCAGATCTGCGCTATGGTTTGAATATTCGAGCATATCTGTTGGGAACGCCGCAACCCCATTTTGCATACGCGAGTTGTTTATCGTTGGGTCTGTTAAATTACCTGCACATTCGCGATCCGAATGGGAGACCAATTTACCTCAAGAATTCTTTATCATGACATCATGACATGTTTTCAACTTTAGTTTAAGACATCGCTAACGTCCGTAACATAGTAAAATACTTCTCCTGACCGCTATGTCTCCCGAACATATCGCGAAACCCGCTTCCTACTAGCGTGGTATCACCGAGACCAAACTGGGGACCTGATCCAAACTTTCCGACCGGTCTATCAACCAAGTTCCAAAATATGACTATAGATTTCTCCTGACCATTTCACGGAAATTATAGCTGAATGGGATGATATTGTATCAGGCGGGTGGATCTTAGTATGTGGGGGGCGAAGTCGTGACGCCAGCATGGGCGGGGGTTCTACCTCGTCCTCACAACTCCTTAACAGTGTTCCACTGCTGATAGTTCTCCCCGACCAAGCAACACAAACGAAAAACAACACACTGATCACCCGAAAGAAAAGAAAAGCAACCAGGCATCCCAACTCAGCGTCGCGGGCAACAAGTTAAATGAAACACTCGATTGTTGGTCGTTGATGTTTCTTTATTTTAATGTAACAAATTTGTAAGAAGCAACCGGAGGAGGCAACTATTATTTAATTATTCTGTATGGGACACTACACTAGCTGAATACATTTTTGTGGCACGCGACTCTTGACTCGACAGTGTAAAATGTATGAACACGACCCCGGGGCGTGTGCACTCCGATGCACACGACAAAGGGGGTGGGAGACGACCGCTCCGATTAGTGGTTGGAATAAGACTCAACGATATGTAATCGTTTTGGGGTGAGTTTTCCCGAGAGAGAAAGTGTTTCTCTCGTGGTGAAAACAAGGAAGAAAGACTTGGCAATGTATGTGTATGTGTGAGTGCAGATCACTTTGGGTTTTTTCATACACAATGCCATTGGAATGAACCTGAAACAAAGAAAGGAAAAGGGGGTCGTGGAGTTCTTTGTTTAAGTGAGAGGTTACTGGGAAACGAATCCAGAACTGTGTAGGATAAAAGGAATTTATGGCGTGAGAGTTCAACTGAGTAAACATTAGATGGTAGGTGCATTTGGGATACTAGGATGATTGAATTGTTTGCGTATCGCCAGAATGCCTGCTGAAGGAGAGCGGTCTTTTATTTACTCATGGTGTGAGTTAGGGAAATAGTCTCAAGGTGGATAGTGCTAATTACACGCAGCTGGTGTTGGACTATTTATCGCTGGCTAAAAGGGTCGACAGCCGACATGTGCATAGATAGTTTTTATGAACACATATTGGGATTACCCAACTCAAGGGTAAGATTCCCTGATATGCGGTCGTATGATATGCGAACCGATGAATTTTATTACAGGGAATTTATGATAAGGTAAGAAAGAACTCTTACAGGAATTTGTGTGCGAAGGGAATGCAAGAAAAGGTAATAATTCTTTTACTGAAGCTTTTTAGATTATACCTTGGATAATCCTAGATGCGTAAAGTATTTAAGGTGCTAATGCGATTGCATTAGCGAAATTATGTGATTGGATGGGAGTTACGGGGGTTTTTTTTTTTAGGTAAGTGAACCGTGGGGTTTGGCGGAAGCGCCACAGGTACCTAACTTACCACTCAGCCTTTAGTCGCCTTCTACTTGTGACGAAACCTATTTGTAACTAAGGCCTCAGAGGGCAGATTGTTAAGATATTCCAAAATTATTAATTAACAAAAGTCGTTTAAAATCTTGGATTGGTAAATCACAATGACCGTACGTCAACGTCAAAGAATTGAATAAAGGCATAGTCTTTTTCTCATTAATGCCAACGGATAGTAGAGAGGCTCGTTATTCCGAAATAGGTAATGCGATGGACTTTAATGGCCTTGGCCTTATTGGAAGGGGTATGTGGCGGTTCCACTGTACCCCTGAAAAAGGTTCAGTATACTGCACTTAATGCCTTGACGCTCGGAAACAATATATTTTGTATTCATCAGAGTTTAGATTGCGATTAAAAATTTTCGTTGAGTCTGCCTAGCTTCCGATTTAATAAGTCGTGCAATCGCAGACAAGGCAATTATTTTGTAAAAATATTTCGTTGGTGTGCCTTTTTTTTCGAAACCACTGCTCAATCGCACACGTCGCAATACGCATAATTAAATTCCAATTTGTTTTAGTACTAAAACCTTCTGCCTCGGTTTATTTATCCCAAGAATACGATATTACATGTGATATAATAGCAAAGCTATACTCTAACGGCGGTTGTTTGTTGCCTGACAACACCCACACATGTCTTCATTAATATTAAATCACTTAGTAAACATCCGAAATTCCTTAAGAGACCTCGAACTTCTAACTTTCTGATTGCCTCCGTCTACATCTTATCAATGCCCAAGTTAGCGTTACCAGGATATCAAGAAACTTCCCGAAAACCCAACAAATTAATTCCAAATTATTACTTCGACCTTAATATTCGTATTCCTTATAAATTTGTCCAACAGCAGCAACATACAAAAGTGCCATAAAATACAGAGTTTGTCAGAAGTTCCACAATCGAGTCCATTAACGAATTAAGTAACTTGGTCGGGGGCATTGCAGGTTGGCAGGATAGTCGGCCGTTCGACCGAACGAATCACGGTGTTTACACACCATTAAAGGCTCTCCCTCTAGCTAGTAATGGTGCCAATGCCAAGTTCACATTACAGCGCGAGTGTTGTCAGAATTTACAAAATGTGTGTACTAATAATGAAGGCGGCAAGACCAAGTGCGACAGAGTAATAGCTACAAATGGTAACGACAGCAATGACTACAGAAAAGATATGATAGTGGCAATAAACGAGGTGGCATGTCGAGTTGGAGCTCGATCGGGTAAAAGAGCTATGTCGAGGTGCATGCAAGGACCATATAGTTGTACATAGTGCAGAGTTGCAGGCAAAGCTAAATGTACAACTGGAGGCCACTCAAGGCATTGGATGTTCTCTTTAAAATACAGCATTCTATACAAAGATATAGGATATGGGTTGCGCACAAGTTTCCGACCATATTCGACCACAGTTCGGTGTTATCCAATTTTCGTAGAGAGCTTCCACTTACTGAACGTGGTGGGTGCTTGTGTGGCTCTTTGGTGCGCTGGTACCACGTTATCTCCATGTCTTGCTACTCTAGTCAATTGGTGGTTTAACGGGATTTCGAATTTTACTATCCTTTGGCCAACGTATGCTTGAAGTAGAACTATCGGTGAAGGAGCTGAAGACAACCACAATAGAAGCAACACAGGACGAGTAAGGCCAAGATGCAAGAAGATAGTTCACCCAGCTCTGCGGATTTATATGCTGATTTTATCCATTTTTGTTATTTAAGGGTGTTGATCCTGGTTTTTCTTATTTGGCTCACCTAACAGCTCACGCTAAGGTTTTAAATTTCAGATTTTGGTTAGGAGCGATATTCGAAATACGAGTAGGAATCCGTTTCATGGGACAATAAATAACCAGTAATTTAAGATGGTTCAGTGGAAATGTACTTTTCGATACATCCACTCGATTTACCCACCAAGTCGGGTAAATGTTCCCAAATTATTCCGTTCAACTAACACTGTGAACATCCACTTGGTGCTCTACCAACTATCTGGAAAGAGTTGTGCTTTACAGAAACGAAGAAAGATAGATAGACCTATAGTGATATGAATATATAGAATGATAGATAAGTAGGTCGATAAATAAGGAAAAAATGGCAAATGGAAAAATATATATCGATTACCGGTTAGGCAAACGGAGATTTTGTTTTTTCAAAACAATAAAAGCTCCTACATCTCTACTGCCTCCCCACGAGCTGTCTACAATTTCAATGGTTTTAGTGTATATTAACTTTCGACAAATATAGAAACAGTGTATAATTACCCTCTTTATCGTCTTCGCTCAATCGAGCTAGGTGTCCCTGGAACCTACCGGGCTTGATTTTTCTTACAACATTAGCTTCAAGGTAGATCGCGTACAACTCATGGTTGTAGCATCTCCCCCACATAAAGGGCCAACAATTCTCATTAAGACCTTCCTCTCGAACGTGGTTAAAGGTTCAGAGTGCGTTTTATTGAGCACCCAGGTCTCGGATCCATACATGAGAACTGGTAAGACCATGGTCTTGTACAGTAGTAGCTTGAATGTTCTGGATAAATTTCGGGATTTAAAGAGCCTTGATAGACCATAGTAGACTTTGTGGGATTTGATCAGCCGTTCGCGTATGTCTTCTTCCATATTGTTATCGGATGATACTATTGACCCAAAGTAGTTAAAGGATTGCACAACTTCAAATTCGTGCTCCACTACCCTGATAGTTTGACCAACGTAAGGTTTTCTCTTCGCAGATGTTGCCACCATGTACTTAGTTTTCCCCCCATTAATGTGCAGTCCCAGTTTTTGTGCCGCCTGCTCGATATGGATGAAGAAGTACTATACAGCCGAATCGGATCTACCGATGATGTTGATGTCATCTGCGCAGGCAAGTATCTGGCTAGACTTGGTGATAATAGTCCCTTTAGTTGTGACGTCAGAGTCGCGGATTGCTTTCTCCAACGCCAGGTTGAAGAGGAGGCAGGCCAGACCGTCCTCTTGTCCGAGTCCATTAAAGATGTTTATTGGTTTGGACAGCAATCCCTCTATTTTTACTTGACTAGTTATGTTGGTCATGGTCAACCTACAAAGTCGTATAAACTTGTTTGTAATGCTGAATTCTGTCATGGTATTATGTAATTCTACCCTGGCTATGCTGTCGTAGGCGGCCTTAAAGTCTAAAAACAGATGATATAATGGAACCTCAATTCCAGACATTTTTCCATCGCCTGTCTGAGGGTGAATATCTGATCAATCGCTGATTTTCCTGGGATCAAGTCACACTGATATTGATCAATGATGACTTTAGCGTATGGGGCTATCCGATCTTGAAGAATAGTGGAGAGTATGTTATAGGCGGTACTCAGCTATGTTTTATCCCTATAGTTGCTGCATTGTGTGATATCTCCATGCTCTGCTTCTTACCAATTTTAAGCGGGTTCGAATCACGTTCTACACTACTATTTGCTAAAACACATGAGATGACTGCCAAGCATGATTAATATATTCGTTCAGGTCTTGTAGAAAATTATTGGTGTCTGTAGAGGATTGCTTATAGAATACTACAATCCTTACAGTTTAAATTTGGCTATAATTGGTGTTCAGTGTAACTTGAGCTGAGGAGAGTGGAGATACTAATAATATAAGAGACGCACTCAAGGTTTATAATTGAGGAAATATTAGCATATTGCTGAAATTGGTGCGGAGGTTAAAACTTACAAAGTCACTGTCGACATAAACCGGAACAAATTGCGAAAGTACTAATCCAATCACATTTGATGCAAATTGTACGAACAAAATAGAGGAATAAATGTTGCTCCTTAGTAACCCCTACCAATTAACTGGAATCAAAAATTTAGAAGTTTTAGAGTTTGACTTTAGAGATCTTTGGGAAACGGCAATCAATCAGAATACTGTGGGGAAGCGTAGTAACACTGCTGCTAGTGGGTTGCCGAGTTACAGTTTGCGGAGTGCGAGGCCTTCTAGCATATAAAAAAAAGTTCGTAAAGATCAACCTACGAGGGTTGCCTCTTATGTTTCGGGATTTGGCAACCCTAGTGTTGCAATCCGGCAATTGACAGCTCTGTCGTAAAGTTGGACATTTTTGAGGTTATACGCACTCATAACGTTTTGACGTACGAGCGCTATTTGTGTTGTTTACAGTAACTTAAAAGATTCATCTCGGCCCAAAAATGGAATTAAATCGTCAACATTTTCGTGCGATTATTTTTTACAACTTTCGGCGTGGATTAACTCAGCAACAGTGCATGGATGAACTTAATTCAATTTTTGGCGATGAAGCTCCATCAAGGACCAGTGTTTATCGATGGTATGGTGAATTCAATCGTGGTCGTAGTTCACTCCAAGATGAATTTCGTGAAGGTCGTCCAAAATCAGTTGTTGTTCCGAAAACCATTGATGCTGTGCGCGAACTGATATTGGAAGATTGTCATGTGACCTATCGTGAGATTGAGACAACCTTAGGCGTTAGTGGGACCAGCATACATTCAATATTCCATAAACATTTGACTGTCGAAAAAATTTGTTCGCGTTGGATCCCACACAATTTGTCAATCGCCCAAAAAAAGGCTCGTGTCAATTGGTCGAAAGAAATGCTCAAAAAATACGGTCGCGGTGCTTCGAAACACGTCTATGACATCGTGACAGGTGATGAATCGTGGATTTACGCGTATGACCCCGAAAGTAAACAGCAGTCGACTGTCTGGGTGTTTCAAGATGAGCCAAATCCAACAAAAGTTGTAAGCGCACGAAGCACTTCCAAGCAAATGGTCGCCTGTTTTTTCGGAAAAACTGGACATGTCGCAACCGTACCACTAGAACAACGCAGAACAGTCAATTCTGAGTGGTACACAACCATTTGTGTGCCAGTTATCTTCCAAGAAATCAGGAAGACCAACCGCCGAAGACGGATCACTCTTCACCACGACAATGCGAGCTCTCACACATCGGCTGCGACAACTGCCTCTTTGAGCACCCAAAACATCGATTTGATGGGTCATCCACCGTATAGTCCTGACTTGGCACCGAATGACTTCTTTTTATTCCCGTACGTAAAAAACAAACTGAGAGGTCAACGTTTTTCGACACCTGAAGAAGCGGTTGCTGCATTCAGAATGCATGTGTTGGAGATACCTCAATCAGAGTGGCAAAAGTGCTTCGACAATTGGTTCAAACGCATGCAAAAGTGTATAGATCTTCATGGGGAATATTTTGAAAAACAATAAAGTGATTTTCGATGATCAATATTTGTTTTTGTTCTCTAATCCCGAAATATAAAAGGAAACCCTCGCTATTGTTTATACTGTTTTATGGAAGGACTAGATGAGATGGAATCTCTTTCTGTATGTACGTCAAGGTGTGTAATTATGTTGCAATTGTTTATTAATATACAACCTGATATTTTAGGTAACTTAACTGCCCTACGTCATGTTACTTTTAGTCCGGCCATTCCTAACAACTTTTAATGTTCTGGATTGTACGGGAATTCCGGGTTATTCAGACATTTAACTCAATCATCTGCACATCCGATGATTCTCATTCCTTCTGGCACATAATAATTCAGAAAACCATAGTACACAATGTTCCATAACAACGGTCTTAATAAACATATATGACGCACGCTTGGACTTACTTCATATTTGGACCCTCATCGAAGTCATATGGTATTGTTCTGTCTGGCAGGTATCCACTTGTCATTTTCACAAGTATAATAAAAGCTGGTGTTGCAGTACAGCAACAACCCAAGAACATCAAGGAGCCTCAAATGGCACTCGAAAATGCCAGCAGTGATTCTAAATTATTAATTGATAGGGGATGCACTGCTCGGCACATTACCATTCAAATCGGAACTGTCCTACAGTTTCATTCCAACATTAAGCCCCTGAATTTATACTACATAAAATCCAACTATGCGGTTGCAGCAGCAAACTCTATTGGCATTGAACGCTGCCAATTACTCAAATATCATAGATTCAGCGGACTGATAACGGGCCCGCGATGGGAGATGCTGAATGAAGGAGGATAGAAGATTGTCTTTCTTTACAGTTTAACTTGGTTCTTCGAACAAAGAAGAATTTTTCTTTGTACCTTTATACAGTTTGTAACGTTTCGTCAAACAAAGAAGAGTTTTATTTTTTGTACTTTTAAACAGTATGTTTTTCTGTTTTATTGTTTTTTAACCTTTTGAATCCATGGTGTGATAGAGTCGAAGAATAAAAACGATCTATGACTTGTGTATATTTCAACGCGTTTTGTTTTGTATGATTTGTGCCCAATGCGGCAAATGTGAATTTGCTGTTCTCGTCGAGGAAGAGCTCGACGCATAACAATACTGGTTATTCCCAGTTGGCGAACCATCTGCAACGGTTGGAGTTGCGGTTCTCAACTGGCGAAACAGCTGGAGTTTGTACAAAGCTCTTAAAATTTGACCCAAGTTGACCCAATAGGATGCGTTTTTGTAATCAAATGATTCCATGTTACTTTTTGGTACCTTACAGTCAGTCTGTCTATGGCTAGTTGTACTGTTTCGGATGATGTCACAGACAACCCATAGGAATGCATCAGTTGATCTATTTAGAGCAGTTTGGGTATCCTACTACATTTGATTAAGAAGTCTACGATGGATCGCACTAACGAAATCTAGAAACTCGTGAAATTGAACGATACTCCATACATTACTGACTTATAAACACAGACGATAAAGATACTCGATAGATTCAATGACTGAACTGTCCCTAAGAAAACAATGGTACACTCGTAGTCAGTTATGTGCTCGAGAGACTCCGATACCCTCCCTTCGTTATTTCGACCGTACTATTTCAGTTAGCCCGAAAAACATGTCTTCAGTAGCAATTCACAAATGTCCATGTGGGGGCGACGACACCTATATAATGCTCCTCATCATCTGACCCTTCACTATAATTTTATAAAGCATTTATTATGAAATCAGAGAGACCTTTCAATATTTGTACGCAGTAAGGATTCTTAATTTTTCTTATTATTACAAGAAAAGCCTCGTTCTCGTTGAATATTCAACGAGACTCAATGTGGAGATCCATAACCTGTAGCAAATTGAACAACTTAATCCACAAAATCCTTGTTGTTAGGCTTAAGCTACCTTAGCTACGCTCCTTGTTAATCTACTCCACTTGGATGTATACAAAACAGCTGTATCCTCGAGTAAATTCCATCAATCAACATTCCTTATCTGTACATCTTCACAGTCGTAAATTCACTTAAGTCATCAACATCAACTATTAACTTCAAGCCTCCACCATTTCGGTTCTCGTTCGTCCTAAAATTCATCAAAAATATCCGCGATTGCTAGGATATTTATGTTTGCCTTCATTCACAATTGAGTGTATCTATTAGAACGAATTTTAAGTTAGCACCACAGACCACCCCATCCTGAATGTACATCATCAAGTGAGCAGGCGCCACCACCAGCACACCACCACAAAGCTAACCTTAACAATCCTCCCTCACAACTCATCAATGAAGTCACGTTGAAAAATTACTACAGGATGAGGAAGAAGACGACAAGAAAAAACTTAGAGCCGACATTCCAAGGAACATTGGAAAACTGGGAATTAGGAGTTTAGTTGAGTTGAACTGAGGTTAGGCGAAATGAGGTCGTATTGGGCGGGGTAAAGGAATGATAGATACAAGAATCACCAGCAGACGACCATCCCCTCGGCTCCTCCAGCATACACCCCCAAAGCCATGAACACGAGAAAAGGTATCCTTTCGTCTAGTAAACATCGATTCCCAAGAGGCGGGCCGTTATTCTGTTGCACTGAGAACGACAGGACAGGCAATAAAGTAAATTGCGTTACAAGTCAGTTTGGCAAGGAGCTCACGTTCACATCTCGATTTAGTATTATACATAGAACCTAAAATGAGTGAATTATTGTTGGTAGGACGTGCGGAAGAAGTTCAGATTCCGTCAGTTGACTGCTTTGGTTGCATCGACATCTTGAACATAAGACGGATTCAAGTTTTCCTTTCATGTTCCCAGGTGGGGGACACGGATCTCTCCATCTATTTCAAGCTGTCAGGCATTTTCAAAGGCGGGCTGTCAAAAAACAGGGACACTCCTCGACAGGTATTGCCACTTCCGCAATTAAGGCCGCCAGCGGCATTACCCCGTTACTATTGGATATTCCTGGCATTTATGCTGAATTTATCGATTACACTCAGAGGACCCGTTTCCGGCCAAATGTTAACTTGAACATAAATCTAATATCATCGAATGGCAGGCAAATTAATTTGAGCCCACTATAAGCTCTAGTCGTCGTTAAAGAAATTAAATCAAAAAACACAAAAAAGGAAACGAAAAATACGAAAGAAGGACAAACAAAGAACAAGAAATGAAAATGAAAACAAACAATGGCGGGCATATATCATCATGTGATTTCGGACAGCTGGCGTGTCCTGTCCACAGTAAGGCGCTATGGAACTTTGGTTAACATTTGTTCTTCGAAGTCTTGGACTGACGACGACAGCGAGTGAATTGATTTCGAAAACTTGAATAAGGATCTTCTTACAACCCTGGTGAACTAGTGGCTATTACAGCGACAGAAGAAAATAAAAGATGAAAAGTTTGGTAATGGGACGCGGGGGGATTTTAGCGGGCTTCTAACTAGTCTATCGATCCCTTTTTGCTCTGTAAAACAGTCATGTACACAACTGAACGCTGTCTGTCAAGTTCGGTTGATGCCGATAAGGGTTCCAGCTAGCGGCTAAGGATATCAACAACTTTTTTCGTTTTCTATTTTAAAGGGAAAACAAACGAAAACGAAACAGAGAAAAAAAGCGAAAAAACCCAGAAAAACAGCGGAGAGAAAAGTGAAAATTATTGAAACTGGGAAAGAATACACTCGTAAGTCTGTTACAGTCATTGCTTGCCGAAAGTAGCTTACTGACTTGAATATAAATCACTTTTGTACAAACTGATGGAAGTGTGCAGTGGGCTTGAGCCGTCCAACAGAAACTTAAAATTATCAAAGTAATCCTTTCACCCTGGGGCACCAGGGCATTAAGATAAAACAGCGAGTGCCGATTTATAGGTTGTTGATTGATGAATATGTGTAGAAGTCTCTTTTTTGGTCTTTTTAGGTCTTCACTTTTGGAAGCTATTGGATGTTAACTAAATTGTCACAGGCGGTATAAATGTGCTCAGTACAAAATTAGGGGATTTAAACCACCAATAAAGTGTGAAACTAAATTCACGAAAAGTTTTCAACTTAATCCCTCTAATGGTGTTTCACAGAATTGCCGTCTACTTGCATGTAATCCATATATATAGCTCTGTTTCTAGTTTAGAGATAACAATTTATTAGTTGTGGTCGACATTTATATATAGTGACTGGAGAGCGGCAGTCTTTATGCTTTCAAAAATGGGTGAAACCATAAAACGAACAATGGACAACAACAAAAAATACCAAAAATAACACCTACTGACAACATAAACGCAACCATCAACGCACTGCACAAGAAAAAAAGCTTTTTTTTTTTTTTTTTTTTTTTTTTACAATTCTGTATTTATTGACCATAAATGATTTGTTACAATAAGTAATACAGATAACTTATAATTATCATCATCATCATCATCATCATCGGCACTACAACCGGGAACGGCCTTGGCCTTATTTTAGCAAGTCCTGAGGCTTGTTAAATTTTCCATAATGATTTTTTTTTTCCGGGCAAGGTCATTAGTCTTGCGCCAGAGGCTCTCCAACGGGGAATCGAACCCCGGTCTCCCGCGTAACAGGCGGGTATACTAACCACTATACTATCGGGGAGCCTAACTTATAATTAGCTTAGCTTTAATCGTTTACACATAGTTGCTAGTACATTTTTCAAACATTATTATAAAGTTACATATTTCATGGGTGGACAAGATAGGAGTAGGTGGAGCTTCCTGGAAAAGGTCAGAAAACCAGGATATAATTATTTACTTAAACTATAACTAATTTGCTTAACTTAACTTAACTTAGCTTAGCCTAGCTTATCTAATTATTAAATCTATTATTATTACAATAAGTTAGAGTAGGGTGGGGCGGGACATATAGTGGTCGATGGGTAGGATTTGGGTTAGGGTGGGTACTATCAGTCGGGGATATGGGTTGGGGGAACACTTTCCGATTGGTCGTTGAAACGTAAGATATTAGAGAAGGGTTGTATATTACGAGGGTTGCCTCTTATGTTTCGGGATTTGGCAACCCTTGTGTTGCAATCCGGCAATTGACAGCTCTGTCGTAAAGTTGGACATTTTTGAGGTTATACGCACTCAGAACGTTTTGACATACGAGCGCTATTTGTGTTTTTACAATAACTTAAAAGATTCATCTCGGTCCAAAAATGGAATTAAATCGTCAACATTTTCGTGCGATTATTTTTTACAACTTTCGGCGTGGATTAACTCAGCAACAGTGCATGGATGAACTTAATTCAATTTTTGGCGATGAAGCTCCATCAAGGACCAGTGTTTATCGATGGTATGGTGAATTCAATCGTGGTCGTAGTTCACTCCAAGATGAATTTCGTGAAGGTCGTCCAAAATCAGTTGTTGTTCCGAAAACCATTGATGCTGTGCGCGAACTGATATTGGAAGATCGTCATGTGACCAATCGTGAGATTGAGACAACCTTATGCGTTAGTGGGACCAGCATACATTCAATATTGCATAAACATTTGACTGTCAAAAAAATTTGTTCGCGTTGGGTCCCACACAATTTGTCAATCGCCCAAAAAAAGGCTCGTGTCAATTGGTCGAAAGAAATGCTCAAAAAATACGGTCGCGGTGCTTCGAAACACGTCTATGACATCGTGACAGATGATGAATCGTGGATTTACGCGTATGAGCCCGAAAGTAAACAGCAGTCTACTGTCTGGGTGTTTCAAGATGAGCCAAATCCAACAAAAGTTGTTCGCGCACGAAGCACTTCCAAGCAAATGGTCGTCTGTTTTTTCGGAAAAACTGGACATGTCGAAACCGTACCACTAGAACAATGCAGAACAGTCAATTCTGAGTGGTACACAACCATTTGTTTGCCAGTTGTCTTCCAAGAAATCAGGAAAACCAACCGCCGAAGACGGATCACTCTTCACCACGACAATGCGAGCTCTCACACATCGGCTGCGACAACTGCATTTTTGAGCACCCAAAACATCGATTTGATGGGTCATCCGCCGTATAGTCCTGACTTGGCACCGAATGACTTCTTTTTATTCCCGTACGTAAAAAACAAACTGAGAGGTCAACGTTTTTCGACACCTGAAGAAGCGGTCGCTGCATTCAGAATGCATGTGTTGGAGATACCTCAATCAGAGTGGCAAAAGTGCTTCGACAATTGGTTCAAACGCATGCAAAAGTGTATAGATCTTTATGGGGAATATTCTGAAAAACAATAAAGTGATTTTCGATGATCAATATTTGTTTTTGTTCTCTAATCCCGAAATACAAAAGGCAACCCAATATTTAAACTGGTGAGGTGAGAGTTCAGTATTGTGGTATACAATCTCATTGGAGTTGTTGACCAACCTGCCAAAGGTGAACAGGGTTCTGGTGTGGAGACAGTTCGGGTAGGCAGTTCGGTTGTCTGACGGAGTCGATGTGAGCGCATTTATTATCGGATTGGGATTATTGGGAAGATTTTCGATAAATTTGATGGACAGCTCGAGGAAGCGTCGATCTATACGTTCAATATTAGCGGCATAGTAGTTTAGTGAGAGCAGAACCCTCGTTTATTACACTTAATACAAGCGTTTGAGAGAAAAAAAAAAAGAAAAAGAAATTAAAAGTAAAGAAAAAAAAACTTACGAACTAACTTAAGAAATAGGATTACAAAAAATTACATTCGAATAAGTAAGAAGATAAAAAGGTGGGAAGGTGGCTGTGCACGTGATGGGTTGGCGAAGACCGGGTAGTAGGATAAAGGGGCGGGGTGATAGGAATGTATACGGTTAGTAAAAGTGTAGATAGTGGGTGGGGGAAGGTCACGAGGGGAAAGACAGAAGACGACGTTTGAGAGCAATAGAAGTGAGGTAGAAATCGAAGGAGGTGGGGTAAGAGTTTGCCTGCTTAAGCATACGTGAAATTGGTTCATTACAACCGTAGGAAGTGTGGTGGGAGGGCAGATAGAAGAGACGAGGGTTTCGTAGGTTGCGGGGGTTGGTGTTGAGTGCGATGGCGGAAAGCATGCTAGGGCAGTTGATTGTGCCGGAGAGGAGACGGTGGATAAAGAGGATATCGGCAAGAGTTCTGCGTTCCTCAAGTGTACTGAGGTTGATCAAATGGAGCCGGCTTGTGTATGGGGGAAGAATCCGAGGATTCTCCCAGTTCAATCCACGGAGGGCAAAGCGCAGAAACCGACGTTGCACGCTCCCGATTCTGCGGATATGGGACGAGCAATGTGGAGACCAGACCTGACTGGCGTATTCAAGAAGGGGGCGGACGAAGGCAATTTAGAGGGAACGGGAAACGTAAGGATTAGAGAATTCCTTAGACCAGCGTTTCACAAACCCTAGGGCGGAGTTGGCCTTAAGAATGATATCATCGATATGTGGGATGAAGCTGAGCTCCCTGTCAAATAAGATTCCGAGGTCACGTATTGAGGATACGTATGAGATCTGCTGGTTAAGCAGGAAGTAAGGGCGAGGAGGTGGGGGTGGACGTTTGTGGGAGAAGGTAATGGAGTGACATTTGGCAACATTGAGATCAAGCCAGTTATTACGGCACCAGGTTGAGAAGCTGTCGAGGTCCTGTTGGAGGAGTGAGGAGTCGAGGGGAGAGATGATTGTTTTGTAGAGTTTGGTGTCGTCCGCATAGAGGGATATGGATGAGTGTTTAATAACAGAGTCGACACCATTGATGGTTAGGATAAAAAGGAGGGGGCCTAGATGACTTCCTTGCGGAACCCCTGAGGTGGGAAAAAAAGGATCGGAAAGGGAGGATCTGAATTTGACACGGTAGGATCGGTCTTTCAGATAAGAAGATAACCATTTGATCAATAGGGGTTCGAAGCCTAGGGAGGACAGCTTGAAAAGGATGAGATTATGGGAGATTTTGTCAAATGCCTTGCTGAAATCGGTGGTGATAACATCAACTTCGTTGCCATTCTCTAAGGCACGGAGAGTATGGGATGAGAACTCAATCAGATTGGTTGTGGTCGACCTACCCGAAAGGAAACCGTGCTGGTTGGGTGAGATGATGGATTTACAACTAAAAGATAACGCATTGTACAGAAGCCCTTCGAACAGTTTGGGGATATGAGATAGTTTGGCGATGGGTCGGTAGTTGCTGATATCATTTTTAGGTCCCTTTTTATGTATGGGGGTGACATAGGAGGATTTCCATATACTAGGGAAGGTCCCTTGAGATAGAGATAGGTTGAAAATCTTTGATATCGGGAGAGAAAGAGAAGTGGAACAGTTCTTTAAGAATACAGACGGAAGTCCATCAGGTCCTGGGCTGAACTCGTCTTTGAGAAAGTTTAGTTTCTCCTCAACTACGTGACGGTGAATAAGTTGAGGAGAGAAAGGACCAAGGGAGAATTCGGGCAAGTCATTGAAATACGACGGATTGGGTTCGAAGGAGAACTCCGTGAAGGATTTATTGAAAAACGACGCGAACAGGTTGGCAATAGTTAAGTTGTCGTTTGACGTAGTCGTGCCATAAGAGAGGGAGTTTGGATAGGCGTCGGATTTACGTTTATAATTTATAAAGTGGAAAAAGGATTTGGGATCGCTAATCAAATTGGATTGTGTTTTAATAAGGTATTTGGAATAGAGGGAGTTGTAGAGTTCGGAAAATTTATAAAAGGCCCCGAGATAGTTGGAGTAGTTTTCAATGGATCGCGTTTTGAGGAAAATGTTCCATAAGTTATTCCTTTTGTTCCGAAGATTGCGGAGATTGCGAGCGAACTACTGTTGTAATATTTGTGGGAGTTAGGATGTCGGTTGAGGCCAGTGATAAGTCTGAAGCATTTCCTTTCGAAAATGCGTAGCTTCTCCATTTGGGCGGGTGTAATATGGTACCATATCGGGCATGCATATGTGAGAGTGGGTCTGATTATTTGTTTGTAGATAAGTGATTTGACTTTGGGAGAGAGACCATTCGGTTTGTACATGACTTTTCTGCAGAGGTTCAGTTGGGTTGTGGCTTTACGAATCGTATTGTAGCGAGCTTAGGGTTCGCTGGATTAATTATTTGTAAATAAATAAGAGCCGTTAAATCGATTCTGAATTAATGTGACATTTTATTAGTCCGTAATAACAATCGTTACTTGTTACCGTACACTTAATGTTTTCTTTATTATCACTTCCGTAATTATCGCGTATTTTACTGCTTACTTATTACTACCACACTTATCGCTTGCTTCACGTTCTACTTCTTACTCATCACTATGCAGAAGTGGAACTCTGTGTGCTGCGTATTTATACTGTTTCGGCGTTTCGTTTCCGTCCGTTCCATTGCCTTGAATGTTCTACTGTTCCTAGTCTTCAGTTTTCCATTACTTTATAGAATATTCTAGTACTCTGTTTCGGACTCTCTGGAATATTCTAGTGCGGATTGTCATATGCGTCACAGTATTTTTAATGTGGGCGGAGAATGACAGATTGTTGGTAAAGGTTATACCTAGATACTTTAAGGTTTTGGAGGGTTTAATTATATTGTTATTTATTTTAATTCTGATTTTATTATGACAGCGAATAGTGTTGTTTGTACAACTCGCGTTTCTGCCTTTAAAAACTATGAGCTGAGTTTTGGTTGGATTTAGTTGAATTCTCCACTTGGTAAAGTAGGCTGACAGGATTGGGAGATATCTGTTAATACAGTTTCTTGCCTCCTTGACAAGCTTGTTGCTTGAATAAATTAAGGTGTCGTCGGCATAGTTGAGCATTGTTGTATTGGGTAACAGTGGCTGCGGTGCGTCTGATGTATAAAGAAGGTATAGTAGTGGGCCGAGGATGGATCCTTGAGGAACTCCTGCGGTTATGCTATAAGGTGTCGAGAGAGTTGAGTTTATTTTCACCATGAACTTTCTATCAGAGAGGTAAGAAGCGAGACGTTTTGTGGAGTGGGTGTTTAATCCATACATTGAATGAAGTTTGTATAACAGTCCTGCGATCCAGACACAGTCGAATGCTTTAGCTATGTCTAGGGAGACTCATACCGTTGGGGATTGGTTTTGGAGGTGGGTCGTCACATCATGTGTCAGTTTTAAGAGAGCATGACAAGTGGAGTGTTGTGAGCGGAAGCCAAATTGAGAGTTCTGAATGAGGGAGTTATCCCTGGCAAATGAAAGAAGATTTTTGTAGATTTTACATTCAAGAATCTTGCTAAGCGAGTTTAGCTGCGATATCGGACGGAAGTTATCCGGGTACTTGGAGGGCCCAGATTTGCTAATAGGGACGATCACCGCTGTTTTCCAACTTTTAGTGAAATGTGAAGCGTTTATTATGTGGTTGAGAAGAACGAGAATCGGGAGCAAGTTGCCTGGGTGGAGTCTTTTGAATAGGAGGTTAGGGATTCCATCTAGGCCAGTCGATTTTTTATTGTTACGTGAAGTAATGACTTCGGATAGTTCTTCAAGGCTAAGGAATGTGTCGATTCCTACGGGGTGTGATGCTTTATTGGTTTCGGTGAATTCAGTAATAAATGGTGTGAGGGATGGCTCCAGTGAGCGTGGAATGTATTCGTTCACGGTATCGTGGAAATTTGTTACTGGGAGGGTATCGTTTTGCTTATGGACCTTGCAGAAATGTTCAGCGAGACAGTTTGCTATATCAGTGTCCGACTGGACGATGTTATTATTAGTTGGGTGAATAAGATAATCTGTTCGAGGCTTGAGTTTGCGACCCGTTAGTCTGTTTATGTTTTTAAATAGATCGCGATTTGGTTTGATACTGTTTAGGGTGGATGTGTAGGTCTGATTAGTGAAAACCTTTAGTTGTCCATTTATCAGGGAGGTCAATAGCTGGATCTGTTGTTTAATAAAAGGTGAGTAGCTAGTGTGCAATTTTCGTCGGAGTTGTTTTTTTATACGTAATTATATATATATATATATATATATATATATATATATATATATATATATATATATATATATATATATATATATATATATATATATATATATATATATATATATATATATATTGTGAGTAGGTTGGGTAGGGGTTTTCCTAAGTGATTATGAGGAACGATAGTGGGAGTATGGCTGAAGAGAGCATTTCCCAGTATTTGCTCTATTTGGGCCGCTGCTTGGTCAATTTGTGTAGGGCGCAGGTTAGAAGATTCTGGTAAAGAAAATTTTGAAAAACTAGCAGCAATATCCTTATTGACTTTTTTCCAGTTTGTTTTGGTGAAATTTGGAATAGGATTCAGAGTGTAGAGTGGTTCAAGCGAGGGGATTTGAACCGAGGTGTGGACAGAGCCATGATCCGAAGGGAATGTGAAGGACACTGTGGGAGGATTAGATGAATAGCTATCTGTAGACTTTAGGAAGAAATCGATTGTTGACTTGGTTGAGCTGCAAATTCGAGTAGGTTGCAACGGGCAGTCTGCGTAGACATATGGATGAAACAGACTGCTGTCTAAACTAAAACTACCATACAGACGGTTCATAGACAGATTCGATCACGAGATACTATCACTGAAGTCTAGATTGAAAAACCTCCAATTTCTATTAAAAGCTAATTATAGGTTAGCTACTTATATGTACCAGCACAATTAAATACGGGCTATAAAATCTAATAACCCCAGCATATTCCCTCAAATAAATATTATTATTATTATTATTATTATTTATTACGATGTAATTAATTACACAATAACTTAATTCTAAATAGCGCTAGCTGCTAGGGCTTTCGGCTAATATCGAGTTACTTTAAATTTTGTTATGAAGGTTAGTAAGTGTTAGTAATTCGTATGTGTAGTTGATATTCTGTTCTGATGGTTTTGCCAGAATGTTGCTGAAGGGGTCGTTTCCAAATAGTTGGTTTGCGATGGTTTGGACTTTTGGGCAGTCGAATATGATGTGATGTGGTGTAAGTGGGACTTGGTTGTTGCAGTTACTGCATTGTGGGGGGCTGGTTTTTGTAAGGATGTGTTGGTGTGTGATTTTGGTGTGTCCTAGCCGGAGTCGTAGGAAGCATTTTATTTTTCTGTTTGAGACTGTTGTTGGGTAAGTAACGGGTTTGGTGTCCTGTTTAATAGTGCTGTACAGGTGGGGGTAGTGGTGCCATTCTTCTTCCTCCACGTTCTTAAGGGCATTTTTTACCTGTCTTCTTATGTCCGTTTTGTTAGGATAATAGAAGGAGACCAGAGGCGACTTTGTCCCTAGTTTTGCGGCCGCGTCGGCCGCTTCATTTCCACTAATGTTACAGTGCCCGGGGGTCCAAAGTAGCTTTATTTTATTAGCTTTCTTAATAATGTTATCTTGGATTTGACGAATGACAGCATTTGTGGAGTTTACGTTGGTTACTGCTTTTAGAGTTGAAAGGCTATCAGTACAGATAATCGTTGGGATTTTCTGGATCAGTTTTGTTGCTTCCAAAATTGCCGTTGCTTCCGCTGATAGGATGGAACAAAGGGTGGGAAGTGATCCCATTCTGATTATTTCTTTGCGATTGTTGACTATAGCAAATGACACATTTGATTCGTTTTTGGAACCATCTGTGAAAAACAGGTTCCAGTTTTGATGTTTGTCGATGGTATCCTTGAAAAGTTTTTGATAGATTATCTGATTTGTTGAATGTTTTGAATAATGGGACAGGTCATCTAAGATTGTATTTCTCGGAATTAACCATGGAGCGTGTTGTGTGCGGTGGGGTTTTGAAATATTTATAGGGATATGTAAGTCCTTGGCTATATCGATGGCCCTTTCCAGTCCTGAGCGGTATATCGACCTTCGTTTTATTTTATAAATTTTTCGGATTGCCTGCACTATGGGGGTTGCTATAGACATTGTAAATTTGTAAGCAAGTGTAGCTGATATATATTTTAGTCTGTTTTCTATAGATGGGAGATCGCATTCGACGAGGACGTTTTTAATTGGTGTAGTACGGAATGATCTGGTACTTGCTCGAGCTGCGGCGTGATAGGGAGATTTTATTGTTTGCAGGGTCGTTTTGCTACATTTTCCGTATATTATTAGTCCGTAGTCGATTTTAGATAGGATGATGGCTTTAGTTATGTTAATAAGGGTGTTAGTATGTGCAGATCCATTCTTATATGCTAAGTATTTTACAATATTTAATCTTGCAGCTAGGCTTTTCTTAAGTGCTAAACAATGTTCTTTAAAATTGTATTTACTGTCAAAGAGGATACCGAGGATTTTCATGGATTGGATTGTAGGGATTGTGTGATTCTGAAAGGGAAGTGTGATGTTTTTGCTGCAGCTGGTTTTTCTACAAATGTGTAACATTTTAGTTTTTTCGAGGGAGATCTTTGCGCCTGAGGTTTTACACCAATTAGTGATGTCGTGTAGTATTTCTGAATAGGTAGATTGTACTTCGTTGAGATCGTTTACGTTTGTTAGAATAACTAGGTCGTCAGCGTAGAGGCAGTGTTTTATGTTTTTATATTTTACGAGAATGTCGTTTATTCCGTCAAAGGCTATAGCGAATAATAGGACTGATAGTGGAGAACCCTGTGGAATACCGTTTTTTATGTTGTATATTTGTGAGAATGCACCACCTGTTTTGACTCTAAACTTCCTGTTAGAAAGAAAGGACTTGATTATGTAGAACATATTGTTACCAACTCTCCATTGCGCTAATTTATTCAAAATCACATGAGGACCGATCCGGTCGAACGCTTTTTCAAAATCTATGGAGAGAATTGTTGTATGCTTTTTGGTTGACAAAGAAGATGTGATGAAGTTGTCGATATGGAGTAGCGCATCAATCGTTCCACGTCCTTGCTTGAAACCAACCTGTTCAATGCTTATTAGATTGTTTTTCTCCATGAACCAGTTGAGTCGTCTAGCTGCAATTTTTTCAAATGTTTTTCCTAGACATGGGAGTAACGATATTGGGCGATATCCTTTTGCCGAAGTCGGTTCGCCCGTGGGTTTTGGAATGGGTACAATTGTGGCTATTTTCCACACTTGTGGAATTACACCTGTTTGGAGTATGTTATTGAAGAGATGGAGTATTCGGTGTCTCAGGAGTGGTGGACTGTTCTTTAACATTATGTAATCGACTCGATCATATCCTGGTGTTTTACCTGTGGCGCCCTGTAGGGTTGACTCTAATTCAATTTTATTGATCGGGAGATCTATTCATTTAGGGGATGGGCTTGTGTGAGGGGACGGGCTAATTGTGTCTCTTCTGGCAGAGAGAAATGACGGATGAAAGTTTACGTCTTCTGCGTAGTTTGACCATGTTTTGCCGAGATGGTCTGCAATTTGCTGGGGAGATGTGAGACTGCCTGAGTCGGTGTTCATGCATTTTATTGAGAGGGGGCGATACTGCCCAGTTAGCGTTTTTATATCCGCCCAGATTTTTCTGGGAGTAGAGTTCGGATTTAACTTTTCGGTAAATGTTTGGAAGGCTTTTCTTTTTTCTTCCTTGGCATTTTTGCGAAAAAGAGCATTTAACTTTTTATAATTGATTAGGTTAAAATCGGAGGGGAATCTTTTGAAAATTCTCCAGGCTGCTTGTTTTTTCTTCCTTAGGTTGTCCAATACTGGAGTCCACCAGGGAACTACTGCCTTATGGAGTTTTCGACTTGTTCGTGGTATCGAGGCATTTGCTCCTATTCGGATTGCTTTAGTGATTATGGCTGTTTCTTGATTAATATTTTGACTCTCTACATGTTGACTTAGTGCCTGGGTAGTTATATTTTGAAATTTACTCCAATTAGCAAGTTCGGTTTGGAATTTAGGAAGAAGTTTGGAGGGTTTGGGACACATGCTAGTGTTAATGTTTATTATTATTGGAAAGTGGTCGCTCCCGTGCAGGTTGGGTAAAGTATTCCAAGTGCACATTGGGGCCAATTGATGTGAGGCTAGTGATAGGTCTACATGTGTGAAGGATTTGTGAGTGGAAAAATGTGTGTGGCTACCGTTATTGAGTAGTGCTAGATTTGCGGTCAGTATGTATTTCTCTACGGTTTTTCCCCTTTTATTAGTGGACGAAGATCCCCAGATGGGACTCCACGCATTAAAATCTCCGAGGAGAAGTATCGGTGTTTGGATGCTATCTGTGATAGTGGTAAGATCGTGTATCGTTATTGGTTGGCATGTGGGGGTGTATGCTGATATTATCGTGAGGTTTCTGCCGATATTTATTTCTACTGCTACGACCGAGATTGCAGAGTGTACTACTATAAGTTTATGTGGGATTGATCTATGTACAAGTATACATGTACCATGTTTAGAAGCAACATTTTCCGTAAGGTTGTGAAAGAAGGACCAGTAAGTTATTATATAAGATAATTAAGCTGGAATTTAAGCATTTTTTGTCTAGCCTTTAATTTAGAAACTAAGAATATATAAAAGAAAATAAATAAAGAATGCCGCGTATTCTTTGGGTCCTGTGGCCCGAGAGTCGTGGGGGATGTGCGTTTCTTGTAGAGCTATGATGGATGGTTTCAGATCTTTGATGAGTATTTGGAGCTCATGCATATTGTTTTTGAGTCCGTTCAGATTCCACTGTAGTATTGTGAGTTTATGGACATAATGCTATTGTGTATATTAAACCTGCTGCTGTTGGGGATTTTGTTGTTGTAAGGGTTCAGTCTCCGTGTCTCGAGTGTTGATCCATTCAAGCCGAAGCCCTGTCTGCTTCGGCCCGAGTTGGAATTTTCTCGAGACACAGAGACTGTGCTTTCGTTGGGAGTGTTAGGGTTATATGTGGTTATTGTGAGGGAGTGGGGAGTTTAATAATTATGTTAGCGTTTTTTTTAATAGGTATAGGTTCGTTGTTACGGTTAGTTGTTGTGGGTTTTATGATTAGTGGTGATTGGTTTTGTATGGCTTTACGGTATTCTGCAGATGTAGAAGCGCTGTTTGAAATGAATCAAGTGTTTGTCGATGTTGGTTGGAGTGTAGTTTTTGTTGGGTTTTGTTTTGTAGTTTCTTTTATTGGTGGTGTTATATGTGTGGCTGTTGTTTTGAGGAGTGCGGCATAGGATTCCTTTGGTTTGTTTGATGGCGTGGGATTTCGTTCCCTATATATCCGTTTCGCTTCGGATAGAGAAATTTTATTTCTTGCCTGTATTTCAAGAATGGACTGGTTTTCTATATATTGGGGGCATGATGGTGATGAAGCAGGGTGAGGGCCTTGCCAGTTGGCACAGTGGGTTCGGGCGCATTCTAAGTCGGGGTGTGGAGGAAGGTTGCAGTTGTTGCACGCTGGGTTTCGTTTGCACCATTTGGCTGTATGTCCGAGTAGTTGGCATTGGTGGCAGCGCATTGGTCTTGGGATATACTCATTTACTTTGGATTTGTGCCATCCGATTTCTATGTTACTCGGTGGATTGAAGCGGTCAAATGAAAACAACATTAGTCCGGAGGCCCTGATTTCGCCATTTTGCGGTTTTTTAAATTTATGGACACTTACCACTCCTTGAGGTTTCATTTCTTGGACGATGTCTTCTTCCGGAACATTAATTAGGTATGGTGCGTAAACAATACCTTTCGAGAGGTTTAATTTCGGATGCAACTTTATTGTTACCGGACATAGTTAATCGAACCGTTTGGTATTTACAAATCGTAGAGCTGTTTGTTCATCTTTCACTAGTAAGAGAATTGAACCGTCTCTTAGCATGGACACTTTTTCATATTGTGTACTAATTGAGTCTATAGCTCTTTTTCACACGAATACGTTCACTCGGGTCAGAGGTTTTGTCCCGTCATTAGGAACAATTTGTATAAATTTCGGGTTTTTTTCACTTGTCTTTGTTGGTAATTCCGGGAAGTTCGATTCAATAGGACTAAATGCCTGCCGTTTTTTTTATTGACGGGGACGTCACCCAAGGACGTTTCCTGCAACATACCGAATCTGTTGCCGGTGTGCTGCTTTGGCCCTAAGGCCATCTTTTATTTATTTCTCTTTTACTTTTGCTTTACTTTGGAACCGGTTAATTTAAAGTACACTAACAAAAGCAATACACTTACAACACGCACAGTACCGTAATAAAATATTCACATGCGGTTTTGTGTTCACAATTCTTTCACTGCACAATACGGTTAAAATTTGCGTCCTTACTGTTCGAGAGTTCGTCTGGCAAATGCCTCAAATAAATAAAATACATGGCTGGTCTGAAAAGTGAAGATAGCAGCACTCGCAAGCTAGCGAATGTAGTTGTGCATCTTTTGACAGTTACTCACCAAAATTTCAGGAATTTTGGATACGTAGTTTTTATTTGACAATCGTTTCAGTGAGTCGATGTGAGTGTTTTTTGTGAAAATGGACAAAATTGAGTATCGAGCTGTCTTTAATTTTTTGTTTTTGAAAGGCAATACGCTTACGCAAATCAAAGATGAGTTGGACTCTGTCTATGTGGACTCTGCACCATCATTTGCCACAGGGGAATTTTGGGCAGCTGAATTTAAACGTGGCCGCGAGAGCTTCGGTGACGGTGAACGTTCGGGACGTCCAAAAACGGCAAGAACTGACGATAACATCGCTAAAGTTCACCAAATGGTGCTAAACGACCCCCGAATTAAAGTGAGAGAGATAGCAGAGCCTATGGAAATGTCCAAAGAACGTGTTTGTCACATATTAAATCAAGATTTAGGCATGAGAAAGCTGTCCGCGCGTTGGATGCCGCGTTTGCTGACGTTAGACCAAAAACGTGTCCGAATGAACATTTCCAACGCTCTGTTGGCGCAGTTTAGGCGCAATAAATCCGAGTTTTGGCGCCGATTAATTACTGTCGAAGAAACTTGGATACACCATTCTACGCCCGAAACAAAAATACTATCAAAACAGTGGACTGCAAATGGGGAATTGGCTCCAAAAAAAGAAAAAAACTGTTTTTTTCGGCTGAGAAAGTGACGGCGACTGTTTTTTAGGATAGTCATGGATTTATCTAATAATCGATTATCTTCAAAAAGGAAAAACCATTACAGGAGCATACTACGCATCATTGCTTGACCAACTGAAGGCAGAAATTGCAGAAAAACGGCCAGATTTGCAGAAAAAGAAAATCCTGTTTCACCAAGACAACGCGCCGTCTCACACCTCCATGTTGCCATGGTGAAAATCCACGAATTACCGTTTAAACTGCTTGACCATCTGCCTTAGTCACCAGATCTAGCCCCAAGCAACTTCTTTTTATTCCCTAATCTAAAAATTGCGCTCGGTTCACCTTCGTTAACAGTTATTTTGCAGAGAAAAACGCCGAGTACTATTTGGACGGGTTAGAGAGATGGGAGTATCGCCGGGAGAAGTGTGTAGAGTTACAAGGAGACTATGTAGAAAAATAAAAATAAATTTTAAGAAAAAATGTATTGTATCTTTGATAGGTCGGAAACTTTTCGGCGCACCTATGGGGGTTCTGGTTCACTTACACCCACCAACGTCACTGTGCAAATAAAATGGGTTGCGCCGCAAACATTTCACCGAGGAGAAACAAAAATATAGAAACACTAAAATTTGTTTTGTTGTAACTTTATTTTCTCCTATTGTTTTTTTCTTGTATTTCGAAATAGTTTTCGTTTATTTACATATATACACTTCAAATACTACTTTTGATTTAGATATAATAACGAGTTTTAATGTGTAAATTCTGATGCAATACGAATTTCGGTTTCTAGCACATATTTCCGGTAAATGGCTTCCGCCAGCAAATAGCGTGGTGATTGAATTTCGACTCTATCCAACGAGGGATGAAAATGACCGCCCGCGGTGATGATTGTAAAAAGACTATCGACTATTTGAATGCGCGACGTAGCGTGTGTACGCTGCTGTGGTTGGATAGTGATTTCTGACACGGTGCGGCGTGACCGACACCGATAGAGATTGGATAGCGACTGACTTAAATTAGGAATGAAGATGGGTAATTTAATTTTGCACACAGGACAACTAATAGAGATCATCCTAACGCTTCTGCTCTCTCATGTGCCATGCCCGTCGAGGTGTGGTGAACACCTGTGGCGGTTTCAATAACGCCTCCGCCCATCTTTTCCAGGTACAACACCAAACTTCCCCGTAGAGCATCCAAAACGATATAAAACAAGTATTGTGGCAGTTCCATTGAACGCCACTGCTTACCGTTTAGCCTATGATGAAGAACGAGGTTCCTAAAACACATAAAAACATGTACTTGCCTTCCATAGTTGTACCAATATCTTCAGAAATGCTTTAGAACTATAATTGCGCTGATGCAAAATCCATCAGCAACAAATAGGTGTTTTTCCACAAGGGCATGGTCGCATTAAACTCATCATGTGCCTTAAAAGCAATTTGGTTGCACCATCAAGCAACCGACATTAACCAAACCACGTCATGAGGTATCTCCTAACGAATCTGCCGCACAGAAGCAGGAGATGTTTCTTCTTTTCCTTTTTATCCATGCCCACATCGGTCGGTTATCCGATCGACAAATACATTACGGCATACGGCTGACCGCCCAAGCAAGTCGAATCCTCAAAAATGGAAAATGACCAGAGAGAATTCGACTGCTTGGAGATGCCGGCAAGCTGTGCACGATCAGCATAAATGCTGTACGCAGTTGCTGATCGTGTAAACACAAAATATCTACGTCGAGATATTCGCACCAGCTGCAACCATGCCAGCTAATGTTCCCCTTATGGATTCGGTGATACACGGTCCGCATACTCGTGAACACACGCCATGAGCAGCAGAATCGATCATCGTGTGTGTGTTTCGCCCCTTTTTGCTGGGCCAATCCAAGGAAAATTATCCCTTGTCAGGCACCGAAGCAATGCACGAAATTTGCTGTGCTGTCGTCTTCGGTGAATGAATCTTCAACCGCGATACGGATTCCGTGGAGGCACGTCGTGCCTCCACGTTAAATAATTAGAGTCGGAGTCAAGCTTCGGGTGTAGCAAATTGAAATTAGCAAACGTTGTATCCAGTCGCAATTCCGTTTAAGTTAAATTAAGAATCTTAAATTAGTGCTAACTTTGTGTCAAGCAAATCCTGGTTAAGTTAAATTGACAATTTCCAATTAGTGCTAACATTGTATCGAGTCAACATTATGTTTAAGTTAAATTAACAATCTTAAATTAGTGCTAACTTTGTGTCAAGCTGAAATCCTGTTTAAGTTAAATTGACAACTTAAATGGACAATTTCCAATTAGTGCTAACACTGTATCGACTCGACATCAGGTTTAAGTTAAATTAACAATCTTGAATTAGTGCTAACTTGTATCGAGTCGACCTTATGTTTAAGTTAAATTAGCGATTTCAAAAATAGTGCTATCATTGTAATAATCCGTAGTTCTATTGCTAGTGTACCCTTAAGTTAAGATTAAAAGACATTTAAGAATAAAGAAACAAAATAACTTTGGCGTATACGCGTGTGTTCTTTACTTATTTGGACTTGGAGTCAGATGCAGAACAGTAAGTGAAGAAAGGGTAGTGTGAGTGGTTTCCTTGCCGACACATAGCAGGAGAACATTTAACAAAACATACCATACACCTCTGTTAATTCGATAGTCGACGAACATGGGAGAATGAGAGAACAGAAACACAGTGTACTATGATCTCGGGGTGGGTTTGGTTGTGTGTGCATGAATCAATGCAGCTCTGAGAATAACCCACTGACCTAATTCGGTGAATGTGGTGATCTCAGATTGCATTGAGCCGTAGGAAGACAGAACTGTGAAGGAGAGGAAAATGTAGCTGATGTTATTCATCTGTGAAAAGAGATCATTGATCCCTTGCGAATGGAGTGTCTGGGGAAAGTCGAAGTGACGCTAATTTGGCTAGGACAATATTATCGTGGGAACTAATTAAATATTTTGATAATTTCCCCAGCGATTGCATGATTATGCAACAGCGTCGTTTGATTCGACTTGTTGTTGCTTACCACATGGATTGGAATTTCCGGTGAAAATCTCATGGTTAGAGGACTGGAGTTGCCGTATGGCAGAAAGGTAGCTGAATTCAATTATGCATTACTTGCATAGAATAATGAATTCAGCTATGCGTCCGTTTTTGCAACATGCTTTTCAGTTGAATAGGTAAGTAGGATTAGTTGGCGGTCGAAATTAGGAGGAAATAGTGGGTTGGTTCTCCATGTAGTATAGAGAACCCCAACACACCCTCGTATTTCGGAGGAATAAACATGATGAGATTCAGTGTCTCCAAATACCACGAACTGAAGACAACAGACAAATGCTAAGAAAAAAAAATATGGATCCGAAGAACGTCACCCTAAACGAAGAACTCTTTGTGATTGAAGGTACCCTGGAAAAGGTGAATGTGTTGGGGGCTATTCTTCAGGAAGTGTACAGGGTGAATAATATCATCCGCCGTGACCACGACCTGGAGAACGGAGATCTACTCAATTACCGAGTTCTTCAATATGACATTTTGGCGGTTGAACCTGTCTACAATTGGTGCAGTGTTCCGCCGAACACGGTTCGCAAGAAGAAGAGAGTCGCCAACGGCACGCCACAGCACACTAAATGAAACACGGAGCACTTGCTTTAAACTTTATTTATTGTTTTTTTTTTTGTTTGTAGTCAATTACACGTATCTTTAGTTTTTGCGAGCCTCGACACACACGTAAGCCGATACACACACTCGACCGTTCGCTCCTTTTACTGTGCCGCGTCCGATTAAACAAAGTCAACTCGCGAATTAAAAAAAAACTGAACACTTAATTTTTAATGTTGCCGTCGGTGGCAGTTCGGCAGAATTCTCGATCCTCACGTCCTCCTCGTCGCGTTGACGATCAAAATCTCACTAACTATCTGCCCCCAACAATATCCTGCTCACACAGATACCCAGATTCAAACTGGTATCTGTATCTATCCGGAAAATATTCCCTATTTGCTCTGCTAACAGAACTTCCGAATTTCTGTTAGCAGCATGTTATCACATCCCCCGGGATATTTTGTAGTTTCCTGAAAGGGGAAAGTCATATTTGCATACATCATTATTATCGCTGATAGAATTTCATTTCCACGGCCTTCTGTTTGCACAGAACATCTGGCGCCCAGACCAGAGATATTCGGCGATTGTTTTGACGTGCAGTCCGTGGGACTTATTTGAACTTGGTACCCGGAATCGAAATCCATTAGATCTTTATAATAATATAATATATCCTCATAAATTATCGGATATCTCGTTGAGATATATTCGATTGCGATAGGTCGTGGCTGCCTTCTGTTGTTCAACGGATTTGGGTGGTCCTTGCGTTAGATTACCCGCACGTGCATCCGTTGATCGGCTCATTCTTTGATGATAGCAATTCTTTTGTATCGAACTTCGGAATTGCCGGTTCGATGAGATGTTCCTGGGCGCAGGCAGCATGTATGGCATTTTGGGAATTGTTTTTTTTTTAGGAATAGAACGCATGGATGTTTATACCTTTGTTTCAGGCATGAAGAGTTATAATTTTTGAGCTTGACCTAAAAAGCTTTGGGGACGTTCAGTTCCTTGCTTTTTGTTGTCGGTCTCAACGTTGTCTGCGAGTTGCAGGCCCTATCGTGGGACTTTGGGGCACGCGTCTGTGGGCGCGTGCAACGCTCTCAGGTAAGTAAGTTCTTTGCAGGTGGGAACCTTACCTGCGCGGAATTGTGCGTTCGTAGAACGCTACAACATCCCGCAGTGGCGATTAGAGAATTACGGTTTTATCGAATTCAACGAAGAAATAAAGGAAAGTACCATTATCACCACCGACAGGTCTAATAGCATTTTAATACCTAAGGAAGAAATCCAAGGTGTCTTCGAGTCACTGAGAAACGAAAAATCAGTAGGAATTGATGGAGATGCCAACATTGTACCCAAACATCTTCCCCCAATGGCAATGACTATATAGACAATCCAGTTTAACAACGTCTTGAATAATGCCCAATAGCCGAATCGCTGGAAATAGCCATCGTACAACCTATCCCAAAAAGGGAAAGGATAGCTTAAACCCATTGATATGCGATCGATTAGCTTATCACGGAGTATTAGTAAAGTATTCGAGAAGATTGTAAATAAAGCTCTGCTAAAATAGGTTGAGGACAATGGCATTATCGCAAATAAGCTGTGTGGTTTTAAGGTAGGGCACGAAACCGCCCATGACTCAGCCAAACTTGTGTTGGATATTCAAAGGAAAAAATACAAGAGACAATGCACAGGTGCCTGTCTGATTGACGTGGAGAAGGGCTTCGACACTGTGTGGATCGAAGGACTATTTCACAAGTTACCCAGACTAAGGATTCATATATCCCTCCTATATATACTTTATAGCATGTTAAAGGATTATTTATTGGCCTGTAGGAACCCGGAAGTTCATGACCTCACCGACTCGGCTTCGCCATCCTTCCCTGTCCTGGGCACTCTCCTTCCACGCTTGACCAGTCGATCCGATCTCCTCAAGGTGAAACCTTACATCGTCCTCCCATTTCCGTCGCGGCCGTCCTACCGGTCTCTTTCCCGTTGGTCTACCGTCAAGAATTTTACGCCCGATCCTATCGTTGCCCATTCGCGCTACTTGTCCGGCCTATCTTCATCTTCGCGACCTGATTACTCTCACTATTGGTTTGCGGCATAGCTTGTGGCGGTTTCGCCCAACTCCATGGTACACTTACCTTATAAATCGCCATAACCACAACCCAGTCTGCATAAGCTTTCGGTAATGCAATCGCATTAGCGTCTTAAATGCTTCACGCGTTATATAGATCAAATCTATAATCAAAAAAGTCCATGTGAAAGAAAACTTACCTTCATGCATCTCTTCGCATATAATTTCCTGCAAGAATTTCTTTCTACCTTTTTAAGAATCCCAGGCAAATTTCAATTTCCCATACCTGCACCGCAATCTCCACCCAGCATACCTGAAACATTTCTTTCTCCAAGGACATTTAACGCATACAACGCGTTGGATAAAATTCCTAAAAATAGCTCCTTAATGTGCATATGCACCATAAATACAAAACATTCGGCACCCATTGTTATCAATTGAAATGCAACGTCGGGCGGCTTGTGTTTACAGCTGCAGCAAGCCGACCGGCGATTCACCATCAAGAGACAAACAATCATCAATTTCGTACGTCGCCACAAACTAATTTCCCTGCATATACAAATGCAGGCAAGGGATTCGGTACTGCCACCAATCCCATTACCACCTTTTTTCTTCCCAACGTCTATTATAGCGACGATACACAACGTAAACATGACCCTCAATACCGGACGAAGCATTTGGTCGCTTCTCTCTTTGTTCCTTTTTTTTCTTGGTTCAGGGTTCGTTTATCCTTTGCTAAATGCAACGATAAACACGGTGATGTGTACGTTCACACACATACCAGCATGATCTGCATTACGAGATCTGGTTCTCTCTTGTGGTAGGTAAAACATATCTGTAAAACCTGTTCGCGTCCTTTTTCAATAAATCCTTCACGGAGATCTCCTTCGAACCCAATCCGTCGTATTTCAATAACTTGCCAGAATTCTCCCTTGGTCCCTTCTCTCCTCAACTTATTCAGCGTCACGTAGTTGAGGAGAAACTAAACTTACTCAAAGACGAGTTCAGCCCCGGACCTGATGGACTTCCGTCTGTATTCTTAAAGAACTGTTCCACTTCTCTTTCTCTCCCGATATCAAAGATTTTCAACCTATCACTATCTCAAGGGAGCTTCCCTAGTATATGGAAATCCTCCTATGTCACCCCCATACATAAAAAGGGACCTAAAAATGATATCAGCAACTACCGACCCTTCGCCAAACTAACTCATATCCCCAAACTGTTCGAAGGGCTTCTTTACAATGCGTTATCTTTTAGTTGTAAATCCATCATCTCACCCAACCAGCATGGTTTCCTTTCGGGCAGGTCGACCACAACCAATCTGATTGAGTTCTCATCCCATACTCTCCGTGCCTTAGAGAATGGCAACGAAGTCGATGTTATCACCACCGATTTCAGCAAGGCATTTGACAAAATCTCCCATAACCTCATCCTTTTCAAGCTGTCCTCCCCAGGCTTCGAACCCCTATTGATCAAATGGGTATCTTCTTATCTGAAAGACCGATCCTACCGTGTCAAATTCAGATCCTCCCTTTCCGATCCTTTTTTTTCCACCTCTGGGGTTCCGCAAGGAAGTCATCTAGGCCCCCTCCTTTTTATCCTAACCATCAATGATGTCGACTCTGTTATTAAACACTCATCCATATCCCTCTATGCGGACGACGCCAAACTCTACAAAACAATCATCTCTCCCCTCGACTCCTCACTCCTCCAACAGGACCTCGACAGCCTCTCAACCTGGTGCCGTAATAACTGCCTTGAACTCAATGTTGCCAAATGTCACTCCATTACATTCTCCCACAAACGTCCACCCCCACCTCCTCGCTCCTACTTCCTGCTTAACCAGCAGATTTCATACGTATCCTCAATACGTGACCTCGGTATCTTATTTGACAGGGAGCTCAGCTTCATCCCACATATCGATGATATCATTCTTAAGGCCAACTCCGCCCTAGGGTTTGTGAAACGCTGGTCTAAGGAATTCTCTAATCCATAGGTTTCCCGTTCCCTCTACATAGCCTTCGTCCGCCCCCTTCTTGAATACGACAGTCAGGTCTGGTCTCCACACTGCTCGTCCCATATTCGCAGAATCGAGAGCGTGTAACGTCGGTTTCTGCGTTTTGCGCTTCGTGGACTGAACTGGGAGAATCCTCGGATTCTTCCCCCATACACAAGCCGGCTCCATTTGATCAACCTCAGTACACTTGTGGGGGATCTAGGTGTGCGCCAGCGTATGGCACAGGTCCACTGTCACCCACCGACGGAAATCACGGGAACGGCGAATAGATGCGGGATATAAATAAAGGATAGAACATTTATTGTCAAAAGCGGCAACGTGACATCCAACGTTGTTTTTAAAATAAAAAATGGCCTGGAATAGAGAGCGGTACTATCTCCGATTCTTTTTAGCATATACACTAGCGACTTAAGAGGCACTCTTCATCAAGCTATTGCGTAGATTGTGCAGACGATCTCATAATCTCCAGATCACCGCCAAAATTGAGATCATTAACAGCCAACGAAATCAGCGGTACTGCGGCGATTGGAAGCTCAAAATCAATGTCCAGAAATGTAAAACTATCCTGTTTAGAACACCGTGTGAGGTATAAGTATGAATAGACTTATAAATGAAGGATTTTATTGCCTATAATAATACACACTAATTTAGGTGCTCACAGGGCGTGTGTCTTTACTTCAGCGTCTTACAACCGCCCTGCCAGCGAAGTGACGCTCCTCGCATGAGCTTACTCACACATACACTTACATATCTATCGGTGCTCATATGCGCCACACTATACTACATACTGTGTAATATAAACGTATACATATTCTCAATAACACCGCTATATCCGGCTCCTTCGGATACAAGCAAATTTGACGAAAATTTGTTATCATGGGGCCTAACCAACAGACAATAGAGCCTAAGAATGTAGTCAATTACGTGGACATATGGCTGGTCCAATCCCTATACTTTAACAAACACGTAGAGGCTGCTTTAGCCAAACGAAAGAGAACTTTTGCTATGACAAGAAGGCTATTTAACAGTAGCCAACTTTACAATCGACTTAAAGTTATATCCTGCATGGCTCTCTATGGATACCCAGTATTACATCTCCAGCGCCGTGCTTCCTCTTTATATCGATGGAACAGCGTGGAGGTTTTATTTTTTCTTTATTTAATATTCTTTCATCAATTCGCGATTCAATGTTTATTCGCTCCGAGAAAGTATGAAAGAAAAAACTATTCCGTTTCTTATTATTAAATTTTTTATTTCTCAAAAACAGATTTTACTATTTTTTTTTTTTATATAACGCTGTCTTTATTGACCACTATAAGTTTAGTTACATAAGTTTACAGCTAACTTAACTAAGCTGTGACAATTTTACTTACAATGTCTAGAACATTTTTTTCAAGTAGTATTTAATTTGAGGACCAATGCAAGACCAGGACCAAATGCTGCCGCCACCAAGCATTGAGGAAACATTAAAAGCCATTAGACAGCTAAAATCAAATAAAGCCCCTGGAGCTGATGGCATACCAGCTGAGCTGATCAAACAAGGAGGGACAGCGTTACATCACGCAATTCACGAGATCGTGGTGCACGTATGGGAGCAAGAGGAGATGCCGGAAGATTGGCGTCGTGGTATAATTTGCCCCATACATAAGAAGGGAGATATCACACTGTGCAGCAACTATAGGGGTATAACATTGCTGAGTACCGCCTATAAGATACTCTCCACTATCCTACAAGACCGGATATCCCCATACGCTAAAGCCATCATTGGTCAATATCAGTGTGGCTTCATCCCAGGCAAATCAGCAATTGATCAGATATTCACCCTTAGGCAGGCGATGGAAAAATGTCTGGAATTTAAAATTCCACTATATCATCTATTTATAGACTTCAAGGCCGCCTACGACAGCATAGCCAGGGTAGAACTATATAATGCCATGACAGAATTCGGCATTCCAAATAAATTGATACGACTTTGTAGGTTGACCATGACCAACGTAACTAGTCAAGTAAAAGTAGCGGGATTGCTCTCCAAACCAATAAACATCTATAATGGACTCCGACAAGGGGACGGTCTGGCCTGCCTCCTCTTCAACCTGGCGTTGGAGAAAGCAATCCGTGACTCTGGCGTTACAACAAGAGGGACTATTGTCACCAAGTCCAGCCAGATACTTGCCTACGCAGATGACATCGACTTCATCGGTAGAACCGAATCGGCGGTACAGGAATCCTTCACCCAGATCGAGCAGGCGGCACAAAAACTGGGACTACGCATTAATGAGGGAAAAACCAAGTACATGGTGGCAACTTCTGCGAAGAGAAGACCTAACGTTGGTCAAACTATCAGGGTAGTGGAGCACGAATTTGAAGTAGTGCAATCATTTAACTACCTTGGGTCAATAGTATCAGCCGATAACAATATGGAAGAAGAAATACGCGAACGGCTGATTAAATCCAACAAAGCCTACTATGGTCTATCAAGGCTCTTTAAATCCCGAAATTTATCCAGAACATCCAAGCTACTACTGTACAAGACCATGGTCTTACCAGTACTCATGTATGGATCCGAGACCTGGGTGCTTAATAAAAAGCACTCTGAACTCTTGGCCGCGTTCGAGAGAAAGGTCTTAAGGAGAATTGTTGGCCCCGTATGTGAGGGAGGACGATTCCGGAGACGCTACAACCATGAGTTGTGCGCAATCTACCTTGAAGCTCATATTGTAAGAAAAATCAAGCTCGGTAGACTCCGGTGGGCGGGACACCTAGCTCGAATGAGCGAAGAGGACCCTGCCCGGAAAGTCCTTTGTGGCAGGATGTATGGAAGGAGACAGCGCGGTAGACCTTGTCTGCTATGGAGGGATGGCGTAGACCAGGACGCCCAGAGCCTGGGAGTGCTAAACTGGATGACATCGGCTCGAAATCGGGACCGGTGGAGAGATTTGTTAAATAAGGCCAAGACCGGATCCCGGTTGTAGTGCCGATGATGATGATGATTTAATTTGAGGTCTTACGTCTAAAGAGATTTATTCCAGATGCAATTTATTAGTAGGACTCCTCGAAAGGTCATGAAAACCAGGATGGATTACCTATGTGTTGAATAAATATTCTTAAAACTACTTACCACTACTTAAATCTAGCTTATATCTAAGGTAATTAAATAAATTCACATTTAGCCATGTAGAACAATTTAGCCTAGTCTTAAGCTTAAGTCGAGATTTCATACTTTGCATAACCTAAGGAGGGAAGCGAGCGGCAGAGGGAGGTCTCTCCACCGACTGCTCGTTAAAGGAAAGAACCCGGGAAAAGGGTTGAATGTTTGAGTATTTGAAGTGGCTAAGATCTGTTACGCTGTTATGGTAGATGACTTCGTTTGCATCATTTACTAATCTTTTTGCGTAGAAGAGAGTTTTTAAATGGAGTGCATGAAGATAGGGATTTGATGCATTGTGGCTGTGGAGGCTAAGGGATTTGATGAGAGGGTTTGGATTGGCTGCCAGGTTTTCAAAGAATCTTATTGATAACTCGAGGAACCTTCTATCCAGTCTCTCTAGGCTGACGGAATGGTATAGCGTGAGGCTGCTGATATATTTGTAGGAGTCTCGCTGTCTGAATACGAGGGTTGCCTCTTATGTTTCGGGATTTGGCAACCCTAGTGTTGCAATCCGGCAATTGACAGCTCTGTCGTAAAGTTGGACATTTTTGAGGTTATACGCACTCAGAACGTTTTGACATACGAGCGCTATTTGTGTTGTTTACAGTAACTTAAAAGATTCATCTCGGCCCAAAAATGGAATTAAATCGTCAACATTTTTGTGCGATTATTTTTTACAACTTTCGGCGTGGATTAACTCAGCAACAGTGCATGGATGAATTTAATTCAATTTTTGGCGATGAAGCTCCATCAAGGACCAGTGTTTATCGATGGTATGGTGAATTCAATCGTGGTCGTAGTTCACTCCAAGATGAATTTCGTGAAGGTCGTCCAAAATCAGTTGTTGTTCCGAAAACCATTGATGCTGTGCGCGAACTGATATTGGAAGATCGTCATGTGACCTATCGTGAGATTGAGACAACCTTAGGCGTTAGTGGGACCAGCATACATTCAATATTGCATAAACATTTGACTATCAAAGAAATTTGTTCGCGTTGGATCCCACACAATTTGTCAATCGCCCAAAAAAAGGCTCGTGTCAATTGGTCGAAAGAAATGCTCAAAAAATACGGTCGGGGTGCTTCGAAACACGTCTATGACATCGTGACAGGTGATGAATTGTGGATTTACGCGTATGAGCTCGAAAGTAAACAGCAGTCGACTGTCTGGGTGTTTCAAGATGAGCCAAATCCAACAAAAGTTGTTCACGCACGAAGCACTTCCAAGCAAATGGTCGCCTGTTTTTTCGGAAAAACTGGACATGTCGCAACCGTACCACTAGAACAACGCAGAACAGTCAATTCTGAGTGGTACACAACCATTTGTTTGCCAGTTGTCTTCCAAGAAATCAGGAAGACCAACCGCCGAAGACGGATCACTCTTCACCACGACAATGCGAGCTCTCACACATCGGCTTCGACAACTGCATTTTTGAGCACCCAAAACATCGATTTGATGGGTCATCCGCCGTATAGTCCTGACTTGGCACCGAGTGACTTCTTTTTATTACCGTACGTAAAAAACAAACTGAGAGGTCAACGTTTTTCGACACCTGAAGAAGCGGTTGCTGCATTCAGAATGCATGTGTTGGAGATACCTCAATCAGAGTGGCAAAAGTGCTTCGACAATTGGTTCAAACGTATGCAAAAGTGTATAGATCTTCATGAGGAATATTTTGAAAAACAATAAAGTGATTTTCGATGATCGATATCTGTTTTTGTTCTCTAATCCCGAAATATAAAAGGCAACCCTCGTAGCCCTGTGATTAATCTGAAGCACTTCCTTTCGAATATGCGAAGTTTTTCCATTTGCGAGGGGGAGATATGAAACCAAATAGGGCAAGCATAGGTAACTGTGGGCCTGATAATTTGTTTGTATAACAGAAGTTTGACATGATGAGAGAGCCCCGCAGGTTTCCACATTACCTGTCGACAAAGGTTCAGCTGGATCCCAGCTTTGCGGATGACATTATTTATGTGGGTCGCGAAAGAGAGATTGTTCTCAAAAGTAACTCCCAAATATTTTAGTGATTTGGATGGTTTAATGAGGGCATTGCAGAGCTTACCTTGGAGTTTTGAATGGTTACGTAGTGTATTGTTGGTACAGTAAATGTTTCTTCCTTTAAATACAATCAACTGGGTCTTGTTGGGATTTAAGCGGACCTTCCATTTAAGGAAGTAGGAAGAAATAATTTCGAGAAATTCATTTATGCGATTCCTGGCGGTTAATACGAACCTGCTGCTGGAGTAAACAAGAGTATCATCTGCATAATTAAGGATATGAGTATCCGGCGAGAGAGGTTGGGGAATATCCGCAGTGTATAGTAGGTACAATAGGGGACCCAGAATAGATCCTTGGGGAACTTCTGCTGTTATTGAGTACGTCTGGGAGAACGTGGAGTGTATCTTGACCTTGAATTTTCTGTTCGATAAATAAGAGTAGAGAAACTTGGAAGTGTGATTGTTGAGACGATACGTGGAATGTAGTTTGTACAGAAGACCCGCAGCCCACACGCAGTCGAAAGCCTTGGATATGTCAAGGGAGATACACACAGTGGGGCACTGGTCGTTAAGAGCCATAGTGATGTCGTGAGTAAACTTGAGGAGAGCGTGACATGTTGAGTGTTGAGCACGAAAACCGAATTGGAAATCAGGGAGTAATGAGCTATTTTCCGCGAAGGGGAGTAGGTAATGGTGAATTTTTAATTCAAGTAATTTGCTTAAATTATTAAGTAGTGAGATGGGTCGAAAATTGGCCGCCATCAGGGATGAGCCTGATTTTTTAATGGGGATGACTATGGCAGTTTTCCAAGACTCCGGTATGTGACCAGCATTTATTATGTGGTTTAGCAGGTCCATGATGTATAGTCGATTACCCGGGTTGAGGTTTTTGAAAAGCACGTGTGGAATTTTGTCTAAGCCGGTAGAGTTTTTATTGCTACGAGAAGATATCATTTGGTTAAATTCCTGCCGTTGTAAAAAGAAGTTTGTATCGGTGGGTTGAGATGCTCTATTGTCATTATTAAATTCAGTTATGAAGGGAGTGAATGAGGAAATTAGTTCATGGGATGTATAGCGGTTGACCACTTCCCCAAACTCGGAGTTGCCTAGGCTATCATTTTGCCTATGCACTTGGGAGAAGTGTTCCGCTAAATGGTTTGCTATTTCAGAATCAGAGTACAGAGTATTATTTCGAGGACCAATTAGTCTGTCTATTGAGGTTTGTATTTTTCGTCCTGTAAGGCGATTTATGTTTTTGTAAAGATTACGATCGGGTCTGATACTATTTAAAGTGGAGATGTAGTTCTGATCAACGAAAGCATTTAACTGCTGGTTAATGAGGGTAGACAATAATTGAACCTGTACTTTCAGGAGGGGACAAAATCTTCGAAATAGTTTTCGGTGGAGCTTTTTTTTTAATGAGATGAGCTTGAGGGTGAGATATGGAAGTGGTTTACCTACGAAGGAGTGTGGCATCCTTGTAGGAGTATTAGAATACAAGGCTTGCTGTAAGATCCCTTCCATCTTACTAGCTGCTTCTTCAATTTCGTTAGGATCCAAGTTATTCGTATCTGTGATGGGTAGCGTTTGAAACATATCGCCAACGGTTTTGTTGACCTTTCTCCAGTTAGTTCTGGAGAAATTATGGACTGGGTTGAGAGATTGAAGCGGATTTAAGAAGCCAAGGTCAATTACCGAGTGGATGGAGGCATGATCCGAGAGGAAGAAGTGCGACACAGTAGGGGGAGATACAGAGCGTAGGATCGCAGATCTTAAGAAGAAGTCGATAGTTGATTGAGTAAAGTTGGAGCAATGAGTAGGTTCCGTAGGGGAGTCGATATAGACGTAGGGGTGGAGAGGTAGGAAAGCAAGCAATTGTTTGCCAAATTTATTGCAAGCGGTGTCGTTGAAGGCGGTATGACGGGCATTCCAGTCGCCTCCGATGATGAATGAGTTGGGGTGGGATTGACGGAATATTTCATCGAAGTCTGAAGATGGGAAGTTAGGGTACCTCTTGGGTTGTAAATAGATGGCTACTAGAACCAAGACTTTATTGTTGTCACAAAGCAGTTTAACAGCAGTGTATTCGACACAGGAGATGTTGCTAAATTTGACTTCACTGAATTGGAATCTTTGATGAATAAGGATACCGGTACCGTCAATTCGAGGAGTTGAAACAAGTTGGTAATCAGGAATAGAAATGCGAGAGTTGGGTTTGAGCCAAGTTTCACAAAGAAGGAGGACGTCTGGAGAAAACTCCTTCACTAGCAGTCGGAGGTGATGCCTCCGTATGTTTGACGAAATGGAATCTACATTGAGGGCAACTACACTTAACTTAGGCATTTTGGGATAACATATGTGAGGTTATAAGAGAAAGTATCTGACCTTTTTTTTCGAAGTTACTTAATGCATTTAGCGTCGGTAAGAGAGCATGCAACTCTCGGATGTACCCCATGATGTCGAGTCCTAGGTTCATTCCTGGCGGTGATGTGGGTGCCTTATTCCCTCTGGCAATTTTCGCGTAGGTTGTTTGATTAGTCTTCGCTGTAGTAACTGCTGCTGTTGGCTGCGTTAGTTGGCCAGTATTGGTTTTAGATGATGGCACTCTCTGCTTAAGCAAACGGAGCTTGTGCGGACATTTTGTGTAGTTGGCAGGATGCGGTCCTCCACAGTTGCAGCATTCGACTGATAGTTCCTTCATGTAGATGGAGCCATCAGAGTTTTCCGTGTGTATTCGTTCTGGGACCTCCCCCGGTGCTTTTACTTTACACTGGTTAGGCTCATGTTCCTGCGCGCATTTTACGCATCGTCTTGGTAGGTGACACGAAGATGAGAGATGGCCTGATAGCTGGCACCGCTTGCAGTGGAGAAGCTCCTGCTTGTGAGGTACCTCTATATGAATTTTGTGGGTGAAGAGATATTTAATCTGTTTTAGCTTGTTAGTGTCTTCGGTTGGTGCCAATTGGATGATCCGTAGGTTGAATATGTTGCTCACCCTCATGTGAGGAGTTTGATAGTAGTCGACTTTGGATATTTTCAAGTCAGGACTTAGTCTAGACAATTCAGCGCTTATTTCTTCATTAGTCCAAGCAGGGTCGATGTGCCGTATTATAAACGTTTTCGGCTTGAGATCTGCCCTGAGGAAGGTGAAGAACTCCAATTTATTTGAGATAAGCGCTTTTTCAGCTAGCGCGTGGTCTTTTAAAGAGGAGAGTGCTACGGACACGTTGTCACCTCTCCATCTGGTGGTAAAATTCCGGTGCCCCAGGGCGCTCTCCAGAAGCTGAATAACTTGTTTGATGTTATTAACCTTTTTGATGTTGATTTTTTGGGGCCTCTCGTTCTTTGGAACTCTTCCATTGGAAGCGGCGTTATTTATTTGGGGTGTCGGTTGTTGTTGACTTCCAGACATTTTTTGGATACTGGAGATTTTTAGTGTTGGATTGGCAGCTGGTGCTGATAGATGAGACGGTTGCTCCTCCATGTCAGACTCGTCCAACATTTCAGGAAAATTTGCAGAGCTGCTTTCCAATTCGGCGATTCTTTTGGTTAAGTCTTTGATAAGCTTCTCCTGGGCCTTGATGTGATCCAGGGCCTGCTGCAGTCTTTGATCCAGTGTTAAAGCCATATTTTCCGAGCTGGTGGACGAGGTATTTGAGATAGCTGTCGTCTTTTTAGGGGGGTTTGGGAAGAAGGTCGATAACGTTTCTTTTTCGCTTTATTAGGAATTCGTGGGCTGGTGCATTACTGCACAGCATGTACGGCCCTTTGAATTACACTTTCACAACTGTGATCAGATACAGATGCAGATACAACGGTGATGATGCTAGAGAAGTCGACTGTGCTCAGATACAGATGATCCTCGAAAATGATGATTTTACTATTAAAATTTCTCTCTTCTTATGCTACTTATTGTTCTAATTGGTTGGAAATTATAATGTGAACAAAACAAATTTTCTCAAAGTATTCCTTTTGTCTCTGTGACTTTTAATTTTGAATAAACTTTGAACGAAAATCAAAATGCTATGTTTTGAATGAAAAAAAGGTGCATGTTATGAAAAGGGGCATGTTATGATATGTGCTGTAACAGGCTTGATATAGAATATTGTGAAAGTTTATTAATGTTATGTATTAAGTAAGAATTAGATATGAACAGAGGTAGTTTTAAAGGTGTGTTAGAAAAGTAATGAGATTCAGTGTTAAAAATCGAATAAGGGTAGTATTCTGGAATACAACATCCCACCCTTCTTCGAGAAAGAAAATTATCCTTGAAGAGAATAATTTTCTTGTAAGTATAGGTTAGATTAAGATTAAGTAAAGACTTGGATTTTCGTTCAATTGCAATGATTTTCAAAATTATCTTCCATCAAAGGTTACAATAATCAAAAAGTTCTTAACACTAGCAAAATAGTCTATTTACATTACATATTAACTAAATTTGAATATTTCTCCTTGGAACCTTTTCTTTTATTATCCAAAAAATTTAATACTTATTATATTAATTATATAATATTAATATTATGTTTCAAAATTCTCTTTTCCGTTTTTTTGATTGATTGAATAACGCATTTATTGTACAATAATTTAACAAATGTTGACTTAGGACTAAAATGCTAAATCCTATTTTACAATATTTTCTTATTCTTAAAATAATTTACTGACTCTACACGAGCACTCTAAATTACACGATACAATTTTGTGTAATGCCTTTCGGCGTACAATAATATTTTTATATTTTTATATTTTTATATATTTTTTATTACCCGAATATTTTAGAAGACGAAGTTCTCTCTGGTTTTTTTTTTTTTTTTTTTTTTTTTTTTTTTTATAAATAATATAAGGTAAAAAAGTTTATAAAAAAATTAATAACAAAAAAACAAAAAATGTTAACATAAAGAAATTTTAAAACGAAAAGGAATCTAAATGAAAAATGGAAATGAAAAGGAAGAATAAATAAATATGAAAAGGGAAGTGAGGAATGGGAAGGGAAGGCGTAGCGTCTGAAGATGTTACTATATTTGGGGATATTAAATCCTTTCTTCATTGTCAATCCACCACCAGTTGGGATGGGATCGGTCATTTATAGATTTATCTCGATCGCCTATTGCCATGCTAAATCGCAAGTGAACTGCAGCATTTGATATATCACTGTTATAAAGAATCCGTTTGTCCCAGGCACCACGAAAAGCGTGGTAAATAATAGGGACTCCGTGCTTGTTTTGGATAAGACCTTTTCTATCCAATAGAGGGAACGCTTCTGGTGGGATAAACCCATTTTGGAATGTATTCTCCAGGTATATGTCATTGGGGTAGTATGCTCCCGAGATAAGATTATTTTCGCTGCACATTGCCCTTGCAGTGTGACCACGAATAATTTTGATAATGAAATTGTCTATCCTATTCAGTCCTGATTTGTCATACAGTGTCTTATTAGGATAGAATTTCCTGTATTGAGACTCAGGTGTTCTATGTAACCCGAGGCAGGAACGCAAGCACTGCCTCTCGAACATGCGAAACTTTTCCATGTAGGATGGGGAAACGTTGAACCATACCGGGCAACCATACACTAATATTGGACGAATAAATGCTGAATAGGAAATTATTTTAACTTTGTGATCTAGGAGACTATTTCGAAACAGACTTCTTGTCATTGCATATGCACTTTTAGCTGCGGATAGGGCAGCTGCTATGTGCTTATCAAAGTATAGGTATTGGTCCATCCAGATACCGAGGTACCTGACAACAGTTTTCATTTGCAGCGGAAGATTATTGCTTCCTACAATGGAAAAGTTTTTCCAATTATGCCTTGTATCTCTTGAAGCTGTAGAGAGAGGTGTTCTGAAAAGGATGGTTTCTGTTTTTTGGAAGTTAATTTTCAATTTCCAATCGTCACAAAAGCGTTTGATTTTATTGAAGTCTTCTTGAAGAAGTCTGTTAATGGCATCGATATTTTTTTCTGATCTGTACACTACAATATCGTCGGCGTATGCAATAGCATGATTAAGAGACCCAACTAGATCACTAGTATAAATATTGAAGAGAATGGGAGAATTCACGGCTCCCTGCTGTAAGCCGTTTTTAATATGGAAAGTTTTATTGGAGATTTTGTCCCCACATTTTACCACAAATTGCTTATCCATTATCATATCGAAAATGATGTATAACAGATATTCGGGCAAACCTAGATTTGATAGCTTATATACAAGTCCTTCTAACCATACGGTATCGAAGGCCTTTTCAAAGTCAACCAAACATACGCCTGTGCATTGTCGTTTTGCCTTGTTCCACTGTATATCGGAAACAAGTTTTGTAGCTGCATGAACTGTGTCGTGGCCCGCTCTAAAGCCAAACTGGTTGCTCGGAATGATGTCGTTTTCATCACACCAGTTTATCAATGCCCTATTTATGATTTTCTCGAATATTTTGCTAATATTTGGAAGCAGACTAATCGAGCGAAGGTTAGCGGGATTGCTCCTGTCCTTGCCCTTTTTGGGGATGGGATGGACTACTGCTATTTTCCAACGTCTTGGAAAGTATGCATTATTTAGAGCGTTATTGAACAAGGTAGTGTAAATTTTCACCGCTTCCGGAGGCAGATGTTTAAGAACTGTATTCGGAATACCATCTGTTCCAGAGGATTTCTTGTTTTTAATGGATCTTAGGATGTCCATGAGTTCATTCTTATTCACAAATATATTTGTGTGCAAATTTCTAAGCGGCGCATCCGCTCTATTGTTTTCACTGAAGATGGTGAAACTTTTGTTTTCGGAATGCCAACTTTGCCGTTCATTGTGCAGCGAAATATGGTTTTGGATAGCTCTGTTTTCGATATCGAGGTTAGAATGAATGGATTCATTCACTTTGTGTACTGCCTCGAAACAGGCGCCAATGGAGTTCGCTTTCTCTTGCGGATCCTCGACTACTATTAGTTCTTCGTTGGAGTTGATGTGTTCCGGGGTGAGTCCTGCGTTCAGCAATATTTGACAATTCTCGGGAGTCTTCGGGACTCGAAGGCAGGGAATGTCATTATGATCTATTCTTCTAAATACTTTATTTATTTGCGGAAACATATTCGCACCACTGGTTTTAATGGAGAGAATTTTACGTTTCCATTCTTCATTAATTACTGATCTGTAGTTGTCACGGATCAGCTTTTGAACGTTTTTAATCAATGACTTAATTGTCTTTATTTCTTGGCTATAAGGATCGCTGAACTGTCTGTAGAGCAGTTTGAGCTGGGAGAGCAGAGCGCTTTTTTGTCTATAGAGGGCGTCAATAGTTGAGTTTCTATATCTATTAAAATTCTCCTCCATGTGCGCCGCTTTTGGAATGGAACGGTGCATTGTTTTGATGACAATGTTGTCCATCGTTGAGAGATAATGATCTATTTCCTCATTTCGAAGGTTCCTATTAGTTGGAGGGTCGATGCCATTAGAGCATAGTTCTCTTTTTATTATGCGATCAAAGCGCGACCAGTGTGCTTTTCGGAAAACGAACGAATGTATCTGGTCGTACTGCTCAAGTATTGCATGTTCGTTTGGAACATGTAAAACGGCGCCGAGGCCGTAATGGTCACTATCATACCCGATTGTGCGAAGGCAATTTCGAGTATTTAGGTCCGTGCCTAATAATTGTAGTCTGTCGTCAATCATAAGTAAGTCTAAAAAGGAGTTTCCTCTTGGATAAGATGGTGTACTTGTAGCGTACAATTCTAGTTTATATTCTGTTGCATTTGTTTGCCACCAGTTGAACAGTGCATTACCTCTTGTGTTCGGCGTGATATCACCCCAAGCACTGTGTTTGGAGTTGAAATCTCCCGCCAGAACAAAATAATTGTTTTCCGAGTCTAACTTGAGATTACGAAAAAGGATATCCATTTCGCTGATAAATTGCGAACACTGAGGAGCTTCAGGTGCATACACGGATACCACGTATAGATGCCTTTGACTTTTCAAAGGTATATCTATAATGCAAGCTTCCAGCAGCTGAAATTTGTGTACAGCTGTGCTGTAAACGACCTTGTGGTGAAGGCCTTTCTTAATTAAGATAGCAACTCCACCCCCTTGTGTGGCGTGTGGACGATCTCGTCTAATGACTTTATAGTTTTTGTAGCCCAATTTGTGCCTCTGGTTTAGCTTGGTTTCGCTAGCTAGAAGCACATCGGGGCATTCGGCTTCAAGCAGGTTACCTAGATTATCCCTTCTTGCCACGTGGATTAGTGAATTCACATTCACAGCTATAATTTTTAGTGTTAAATTAGTTGGATAGTTCATTGTGGTATATTGGGTTGTCTGAGAACAAGGACGAATAAATAATATCTATTCGGGCCGCTTGTTCAGTCAGTTTTTTTTCAAATCCAGCAATCTGTCCTTGTATGGCTAACAGGATTGCTCTTATATCTGAATTTGCCTCTGGAGCGGGCGCTTTTATGACGTTGCGTGAAAGTTCCGCCGCCGTTGTATTAATTGGATTACTAGCCATTTGAGAAAATGATATGCTAGGTGCGGAAGGTTTTGTGATATTACTTCCCTGTGCCGCGAAGTTTGAGTTTAATGGACTACCGGCAATTTGAGCGAATGATACACTAGGTGCAACGAAGTTATTATAAGAACGAACCTTCATTCGTTTCTCTTCTTCAAGTTGTTTTTTTTTAAATTCCAACTTGGCTTTTAGTTGTTGGAATTTCGGACAACCTCTAAAGTTGGCCGGGTGACCTGTATTTTTGCACAGGACGCAAGATAGTTTGCTTCTATCCTGAACCTGTTCTTTACCTAAGGGGCATTCTCCTACGGTATGATTGTTTTGGCACTTTACACATCTAAATTCCATACAACAGTTAGATGCAACGTGGCCGAATCGTTGGCACCGCATGCACTGCAACACACGGTCAGCCTTCCGTATTTTTTCCCAAATTATTGTTTGGTGGAAAATAACTTTAATATTCCTAAGTGCATCGACTTTGCTGTTGGGACTTAAGGAGACAATGAAGAACGGCAACTTGCGGTTGCGACTTCGGGAGAGAGAAGTGGAGAATGGCTTCACATCAATGAATTTTAAACTGTCATTTTCGACAGTTTGTAGTTCTGAGAGGAGTTCTTCCGATGAAAAAGAAGGATCAACTCCTTTAAGTAACATGGAGATAGTTTTCTCCGATTTAGGTGTGTACGTGAAGTACTCACTACTTGCTTCCCTTAGAGCAGATTTAATTTTATGATAATCATCTAAACTATCACATAAAAAACTTATTTTATTATTATTTAAATTCTTCGTTTTAAAATTTCTACATGTTAACTTACCCAATTTAATTAGGTCCTTAGCTTCCATAAAACTGACTATGATGGGAGGCACTTTCTCCTTCTTACTGGCTGCTGTTTGTTGTTTTTCCAGCAGTTGTTGCTGCTGCTGTTGCTGTTGCTTCTGCTGCTGTCGTTGTTTCTCCTCTTGCTGTTGAATATTGTTTTCCGATAAGGCTTCTTTGATTTGTCGATCCAAATCGTTCTTCTTTTTGGAGAGCTCCTCTTTCTTTTTGTATAGCTCCGCAATAAATTCAGCACGTTCGGCATCTTTGTCACTCATTTCAGTATTGCTGGTTTTTTGGTCTTCAGTTGCCAGTTCTTTAAATTTATTCCCTTCTCCGGAATAATGTGGCTTGTCAGTAGTGGTCATTATTTCTCTGCGAGTTTTTTCTTTGTTGGTTGGGTTAGCTTTATGCCGTTTGGCAAGGAGGTTTGGCTGGGCTTTGGGCCTCCTCTTTGAAATTACTTTTAGCATTACTTTTCTTTTTTCCATTATTTGTTTCGACCGTTAATTTAATTGTTTTATTTGTGAAGCAGCATGCAGAGAACATCTGCTTTCACACGCATACACATTAACACACGCACAGTTTTTTATTGGCCGTTCAGTATATACACAGCGGTAGACACGTCAGCACACACGTGTACGCGACAATATTGTAAATTTGTGTGGACGACCGGCGAACGAATGTTTTCAACGAGAGTTTTAGACAAGCACTTGGCGCATTGTCGTTTTGTTCAAGTTACACCCTATTTTTGGGTTTAATTAATATTTATTTTATCTTTTACGCGCACCTTGCACAACACTTTGGCTACGAGTTCAATAACTATACAGTTCTCAGTGACGGCCACACTTTCACACACAGGTGCACACACTAGAAAGGATTCTCTTTTCCGTTCCAATATATATATTAACTCAATAAATTCCAATATATATTAACTCAAAAATTTCCAATATATATATTAACTCTAAATTTTCTTTCTTTATTCCAATATATATTAATATATATATTAACTCAAAAATTGACTTTCTTTATTCCCCCTCTTTAACTTTTTTTTTTTTTTTTTTTTTTTCATTACCGTAATTTCCTACAATTGTTTGATTATTTCATATATATGGAATAAAAAAACAAAGGCCATTTGTTATGTGTGTATCTTTTCTTAAATTTATGGAAAATTTTCCAAAACCTTTTTCGGCCTATTACTATGATGATTGAATAAAGATGATTATTACCAAAAATCTTCTTGAAAAATGATCTTAAATAATTTAAATGACGGTGTAACATTTTATTTTTTTGTATTTTGTGTTCGAATACATGTTTATTGTTGTTAAAAAAATTTTGTAATGTATTTATATAGTTTTTCTTTTCAATACCTATTTTAGTTAAATTATTATTTTCATTTTTTATTATTTCGTGTTTGAGTAAGTGTTTGTGTTCAGTTTCGTTGTTCAAAATATTTAGTGTTTTCGGCTTAATGTCGTCATTTTTCATAGCTTTAACTGCTGTCGGAACGTTTACCTTTTCAGTCTTATTCACTGCTGTTGGATCATTTAGTTTCTCATTTACTGATTCGTATAGTTCTTCAGACTTATTAGGTGTTAGAACATCTTGGTTCCCAGTCCTATTTGCTGTTTGAACTATTTCCTCAGTTATATCTGCTGTAGAAACATTCAATCCTTCAGTCTTTGCTGCTGAAAAGATTTGTTCGTCAGTGTTAGCTGCTGAACTGACTTGGGTTTCGATTTTAATTGCAACTTTTGGATCTTCAGTCTTTAACACTGCTGAATTTTCAGTCTTTGTTGCTGAAGTGTCGGGGTTGTCAATAGGGATAGCCGAAATATGAGGGATTTTTGTTTGTATTTTTTCTGAAAATTCCGAAGTTTCAGTCTTTAATACTGCTGAGGTTTCAGTCTTTGTTGCTGAATTATTTTCCAGAATTGTAGTCTGAATCGGAGTCATTATATTGGGGTGAGATTTATCTTCGTTAATATGTATAGCTTTATAGGAATATGCGGGCTCGCGGTAAATTTGGCTCGGAGCTTCATTAAAATTGTCGTTATCTATTTCCAAAGATCTAATGCTGTAAATAGAAAAATTTTGTCTGTCTTCCATAAATTTTGGTTGGCGTCAGGCCTCGTTTTCCGACCCTTGCAGCCGAGAAAAGTGAACATTTTCTCTATCGTTTTGTCTATTGGTGGTCCTAGAATTTTCACCAAAACGATTTTCAGAGTTTGTAGGATTATTTCGGAATGGGTTACGCGTTGTTGTACCTTGTTGGTAATTTGTTAAAGACGATCCATTGCTAGATATCTTGTATCTACACTCGTTCTCTGTGCGATTATTCCGTCCACAGAAATTTCATACACTGTTATATTCCCTTTTTATGGGTTGTCTATTCGGAAAATTGTTGGACTGCATGTTCCGATAACATGTGTCCTGAGAATGCCCTGGCTTACCACAGGTTTGGCAGACTATACGATTAAATCTAGGATTTTCATTATATTGATATGACCTGGGAGAGTTGTCCATTCGAGCAGCATGCGCTACTACATGGGCAATCGACTGTTTTAAACTATTTCCCCCATGGACCTTAGCTAGTATTTTCAGTTGTTCCTTCTTTAGTCCATCCTCAAATATTTGCACGGCCAATTTTAAGTTTTCTTCCATCAAGAATTCCCTAACCACCGCGTCTGTTGTTATTTCACACGTGGCAGAGTTCAGAGTCCTCAGAGCATTCGCAACTCTATCTCCGTATTCCCGAACGGTTTCTCTGAAGTGTTGTTTCAGAGAAATCAACTCATTGTGAGCCGTCGACCGAGATTGCTCCTCTTTATATTCCGATTCTAGTTTTTCTTTTAATTCTTCCCACTTAGCGATTTTGCTATACCTAATAAGATCGTATGCAGCACCCTCTAGTCTATTTTTGACTACCTCTAAGAATGTTACGTATATATCCGGGTCTGCCTTTTTTATTGATATAAATAAAACATCTCCCCCGGAAATAAATTTATCTAAGTCGCAGGGTTTCCCGTCAAAGGTAGGGACGATACTGAAAACATCAGAAATACCGACAGAAAGAGCCATTTCAGCGGGTTTATTGTGTATCTGTTGTGAGTGGATTTGTTCTTCCCCCTGCCTAGCCGCCTGTCTTGTGTACTAAGGACTCGTAATAGTGAAAATTTGAAATAATGTATGGCGAAAATTTGTTATCAATTCTTAAAATATGGTTATGAAAAAAAAGCCTTTATGTTATTATGCAATATATATATGGAAAAGAAAGATAAATTGGACCCAAAGCTGTAAAGAAAGAAAATTTTCGACGAAAAAGAAAAAAACCGAAATGTTGTCGAAAATACTGAAAAGAGAATTTTCAAAGAAATTTCTATAGAAAAATTAATTTTTTTTGAAAAGGAAAACTTCCAAGTAAAATATTCCTACAAAAAAAAAGGAAGAGAGAAAAATCGATATGCAAAAATTTCTTACTACTTGTTATATAACTATAAGTTGCTTGAAGTCTTGTTGAGATTCTTATTGTTGTCCTTCTTGTGTCTTTGTTGTGTTTTTTTTTTCTTGTCTTCTGCTTTGAGTTTCCTTTGTTGTTACCTTGTTTTTTTTAATAATTTTTACCGCCAGGCAGACTTCACGTCCTACAGTTGAATATCCTGGTCTTTTGCTGGATTTTTTTTGTTTATTTTTTGTTTTTTATATTGATTAAATAATTCTTTTTATTTTTTATGTTTACTTGTTTTTTTCCTTTACCGCTGTCACCAGTGTTGCAATCACCCAGCGCCGTGCTTCCTCTTTATATCGAGGGAAGAGCGTGGAGGTTTTAGTTTTTCTTTATTTAATATTCTTTCATCAATTCGCGATTCAATGTTTATTCGCTCCGAGAAAGTATGAAAGAAAAAACTATTCCGTTTCTTATTATCAAATGTTTTATTTTAACTTTCAAACTCTAACTCACAACTCAAACTCAAAGTTTAAACTAGAAGCTCAATTCAATATTCAAAACTTTCAATACTAATCCGAACTCTCTTCCTCAACTCTATTTCTCAAAAACTGATTTTACTATTAAAATTTCTCTCTTATGCTACTTATTGTTCTAATTGGTTGGAAATTATAATGTGAACAAAACAAATTTTCTCAAAGTATTCCTTTTGTCTCTGTGACATTTAATTTTGAATAAACTTTGAACGAAAATCAAAGTTTTGAATGAAAAAAAGGTGCATGTTATGAAAAGGGGCATGTTATGAAATGTGCTGTAACAGGCTTGATATAGAATATTGTGAAAGTTTAAGTTTATTAATGTTATGTATTAAGTGAGAATTAGATATGAACAGAGGTAGTTTTAAAGGTGTGTTAGAAAAGTAATGAGATTCAGTGTTAAAAATCTAATAAGGGTAGTATTCTGGAATACAACACCAGTGTGATTCAATGTAGGTCCACATCTATTGGAGAAGATTCGGGTTTTCCAAAGCCAATGCCTCAGACCTTAGCCTTGGTCTATACCGGACTCCAGAATCCGACTATAAAAATACTTTCTTTTCTTCTACTTTTAAAATGCAGCTTTATAAAATAAAGCTTTATATAATGGAGCCAACGTACATAGGATAGATAATTTTATAGAACAGGTCGCGAGAGAAATGAGTTCATCCAACGATTTAATAATCGGGGCCTATTACCCATATATGACGTTTTATGGGAGAGTTCCCCGCAATGGAATTGTTCCACCAAAGGGATTTCTTTACCTTGATATGATTGGCCTAATTCAGGACGAATCCAGAATACCGTCGGTTTTCCACGTGCATAGACCGACCGTAAATAAGCAGATAGATTATGGGCGGTCGCACACACAGATGAAGAGTGTTTGCTGTACAAGAGGGCGATATCTCACAGGGATCAAAGAGAAGTTAAGAAACAACGCCAGCAATTCTGGTGGTTGAATAGCAACTAAAGACCTCTCAGCCGAAAAATAAATTCGCGAACACATTAGCTTTACCCTTTGAATTTGTGACTTACATCCCGCTGCCCGTCACTAACGGAAGAAAAGGGGAGGAAGCGAAGCTACTGCTGATAGCCCTTGCCATTTGCCAGAAGGGACGCGAAACAGTCGGGCACTCAAGGAGTTTATTAGTCACTCTGTCGTTGTAAGTCTTCTTCGCGGTATCAATCCCCTGGTAAAATTCATTCTGTTAACATTGGTGGGATTGGAGCGCCACTGTTAAAAAGCTCTATTTTTGCCGCTGTAATCTGCTCGCATGTGTTATCAAACGAAGGTTTATCAGATGAACTTCGTTTGATGGAATGTGGAATGTAGATCTCCATCCCGAGAAAAATAAACTCTGTGACCGAGTCCACGCATGCGTTAACATCGGAGCCTCCAAAGCACACCTCCGACCAAGGATAGAATTCAAAGAAATCACGCAAATCGTCCCAGTTAGCAGCACCATACCTCCATACATAGCGAAGCTGCTTAGGTCGGTTATTCGCTTGAAATATAAGTGGTTGGGCGACCAACACCAAGCAGTGATCTGAGTTTCCCTGTCGCGCAGCAATCTCCACGTTATAAATGCCCGGCTCGGGTGTCAAAAACAAATCCAGGGTGTTCGCATAATCACCTCGGGTATCTGGCTCTCGCGTAGGTTCCTCTACGAGTTGAGTCAAGTTGTGGCTAACAGCGAACATCTCCAGCAGTCTCCCAGGCTCGCCGGTTCTGTTAGAATGCATCAGCTAGCATTGAATTGTGCGCATTGAAATCGTCCAGGTTGATAAATTCGGAAGCCGGGTGGTTAATCTGTATCTAGTCGACGATACGTGAATGATGTTCGATAAGTTTCGCTGGTCGATCGCCATTCGGATAGTGGTAAAGCCTTCAAAGAAATTTAAAAGAATTCCTCAGAACGACCCCCAAACATATGATGTCCATGTTACCGGGCTCCAACGCCTTCGTCCTCTGGCAAGCCAGATCGGACTGCGCGAAGACGCAGACTCCGCCCTTAAAACGGAATCTCGAATGTAAGTCGTATCCTGAACGACATGTGTTTCGCAGATCGATCGCCATTCGGGTAGCGGTAAAGACAACAGAGAAATTTAACAGAGTTTCTCAGCACAACCTTGAACCACATAATGTCCATGCTATTGGGTTCTAACACCTCCATTCTTTGGCAAGCCAAATCGGACCGCGTGAAGACACAGACTCCACCCGTAAAACGGAATCGCGAGTGTAAGTCGTATCCTGAGCAACGAAGATATGTCGAATCAGTTGACGAATTGACCTGGGTCTCGGTGAGGGCAAGGATATCAGGCTTCGTTGTTTGCAAATATTGGTGGACGGTGTTTACATTGGTGAAGCCGATGCCCCTGATGTTGCAAAATGCCGTTATCGGTCGAACGTCGACAGAGCTTTGAAAACGAGCTCGATTATGCGATGACGAATTTCTTAAAGTTTGGTTATTTATCATAATGTCTGCATAATGTTCCCCCTGACATAGTCCTGTGGCGTTTCTAACAGATACACATCCAATACACAAGCAAATAGTGAAGAACACCGAACGAAAATCGAATAAGAAAATGCATCAGAGCCGTATACCATAGCGATAACATTAGAAATTCACATCAGTTGAGTGTACTTGAGTTTAGAATTCGTACAAGCGGCCAGAAGCCTGATGTGTTAAGCATTGGTTCAATTTTTTGTGATTCTAGCTGTCATAGCGTCAGTTCGAATCACATGTTCTTCACTATTATCGCAAACGCTATAATTGGTGACCCCGACGTGATCTGTACACACACACAAACACACTTTCCCATAGTTAACAGAACTTGCCCACTACGATCACGACTCCCGCATAGAGCACCAGCACACTCGCTCCGTCGTTTGCACACGAATTTGACCGTAACAAAGTTACTGAGGAGGGAGTAGTGTGACGTTTCTAACAGATACACACCCAATAGTGAAGAACCCCGAAAGGAAATCGGATAAGAAAATGCATCAGAGCCGTATACCATAGCGATAACATAACAAATCCACATCAGTTGAGTGTACTTGAGTTTATAAATCGTATTCGTTCAAGCGGTAGTAGCCTGATGTGTTGAGAATCGGTTACATTTTTAGTGGTTCTAACTGTCATAGCGTCAGTTCGAATCACATGTTCTTCACTATCATCGCAAACGCTATAGTCCCACCAGAGATCCGAATGGGGAACTAGTTTACTTCCAAGATTCTTTATCTCAGAAGGTATTATTATGACTTATTTTTGTGTCAGTCCGGCCATCAGCCATACATCCGAAACATAGTAGAAGATTCCTCCCGACGGTATCACCGAATGTACAGCGTGACGGGGTGGTATCTCACATTGGGACCGACTACCACCTAAACCAATCTTTTCTCGAACCGGTCTAGCAGATAAGCTCCAAAAATGGTCAGGGATTTTTCCCGACCGTTTCACGGAGCCTGCAGTTTGATGGGGTGGTATTTCACTAGGCGGCAGGGTGGTGGGACCCCACCTACTACTCCGTCTTTAGTCGCCTCCTACGACAAGCTGGCCTAGGTGTGAGTATATTCTAACGCTCTACTCACAGAGCCAGATCTTGTAACCATCAGTTCATCCATCAGTTATGCTGCTTGCTTTTCGACTGAACAATGTAGCACTTTCAGATTCTCCGTCATAAAGTCGAGCACGACCTCATCAAACGTAGCGGTTTCCATATCCTACGCTGCGCATTTGTATTTTTGCGAGCCATTTTGTGAGTTACTACTGTTTGAAATACTATGACGAAATGGTCGATAACTGTATACGTGTCCGACATGTACCAGTCAAGGTTTCTGACAAGGATATACTGGCAAAAGTGAAGTCAATTGTCGAGGAGCCTCTTGTGTCTTAAATGTGGCTTTGTAACCTCTGTTTATTAAAACCAATTCTGGGAACGCGAAAGAGTTCAGAAGAGCATCTTCCTTACTATTCGTCTGTTGAAATCGCCAAGTCCAACTATTGGGTATTTTCCTATTACAGCTGGAACAAGATCACATTAGAACAAGATTTGGTCTTCGAATTTGCCGATTCTTAGGTTCAAAGGAGCATAGCATCTCAAATAGTATATTCTTTAGAATTTCGCCTGTTTATTCGAAAGACCTCCTCCCAGTAAGCCAGATTGCGGCTTTGCCTGTGACGTCTTGCCGCCATCGGTAAATCCCAACAGTAGTAGGGTGAAACATCTTTAGAACATTCTCTATGAGTTTGTTTGTAAGTGTATCCACTAAAGGTCGGCGTACACCATGGTTTTGAGAAAGACCAGAACCAAGTACTTTCGCTTTTTCAGAATTTGTAAAAGAGATCTTGGAGTTAATATTAAGATAAAGAGGTTAGTAGATTTCATTCTTTCCAATACGAGTATATTTTACTCGTATTGCTCTATTCTCCTTTTGACAAATTGTTTTGTATACTGTATTGACTACGATGAAAATATTAAAACTATTAAAAACAGTTAACGAAAAGAGCTCCTGATAACACGCATTCCATGGAAACCAAATACTTTCTAAATACACCATCAGAAAAACACCCACGCCATCATCAGCATTTATGACATTCCACTCCGTTATTACAAACCAAACACATCGTCCCCTTTTCTCCTTCCCCAGTTACTAACCCGCAAATCCACCCATACACATACAACTACATACCACCCCCCAATAACTCTCAAGGTGTTAGCAACAAATCAAATTGTCTCAGTAATTCAACGACTGATGTATAATTTAGTCGTCAATATCAATGCTTGATTACATTGACTGCTCCATTCATGAGCCTTCTGTCGTGCTGTCGACTACATCCCTACCGATGTCCAATATTTTCGACCAAAGTCTAATTAATCCACTTAAGGGTAGAGCTGTGCCCGTCGCGACCAAACGCACGCCAAGCCCACTAACCCAGTTTAGAGCCGATTACAAGCTCTGTGGTCAGTTCAGTCAACACAATCGGGCAGCAGATTGAAAAGAGTGCCTAATAGATGAGTTACTGTGCTGCCCATCCCTTACCCATACCCCTTCGATACGGATTAGGTAATTAAGGTTTATTAAATGGCGTCAATACAAAATGACAACTGTCATCCTGCACTGACCATGGCAATAACCCTGACTCGATAACCGACTGATTGCCGTGGATTGCAGTTGTTATACGTACATCAATGGAGTCCCTCTGGGTGGAGTGGGTGGACCTAATCTAGTTCATTAATATCTTCCGTAAATTCCTTTAATGGTATTTTTCAAAATTTGATTAGGAGCAGTTAATGTAATAATTGTGTGTTCTATTAGAATGGTTATCCTCTTCCATGAGACTGACTTCCACCTCGAATCCATTGCAGCTCCCTATATGAAATCGATTCACGTTTCGCTGCCACTAACCATGTTGATGGACTATTCCTGATAAAGCACTGATCCAATTGAGTCAATGAATTAATAAAGAACACTTTCAGGGGGTTGGGTGTTTGACGTTTGCGGCGCGAAATTTTAGCGAGAATGAATTTGCGCTACAAAGTGCAGCAGCAATTTGCCATAAATTATAATGAATTCAGTTGCGGGCGCATGAAACTGGAGCTTGGTGGTAAGAATAACATCATTATCCAGTCAAGTGTGTGAGCAGTTCATTGTACTTGGCTGCTAAGTGGAGAGTACCAACAATAGTATCACGTATGATGAGCGAATCTTCGGTGTGCCAGTATAGATGGTACGAAGTGAAGTCGAACTCTGGCCCATCGTTTAGTTTAATATTTCTAATTAAATTTTCAGTTATGTTAGCAAGGACAGAATAACAATTTTTCATTGCGCTAACTAGGGGGCGTAGGTGGACCACAATCAATTATGTTTGGTGCGAAATGTATTAAAGAGACTGAATGAATCGTCACATTAACCACATAGAAAAATAGATTTTTGCTTTTACAAGCCGGGATAATTTGGCTAGAAGATTTTGGTGTAGTACATTATTTCCTTTTTTCTTATGTGTATTCCACAAAGCATGAAAATAGGTCTGCTCTGCTGCGTTACATACGTCAACATCCTTCAGTACATGACACACATTAAATTGAGTTCAATATGCTCGTTTCAGTCTTTTATTGAATACTTTGTTTATAATAAATAGGAGAGTGACTTGTACAGTTCAATTTAGTTTTGTGGGGCTAACCCCCATTTTAACTATACCGCAAACCTACAACAGTAAGAGTAATCAAGTCGCGAAGATTAAGATGGGCAGGACACGTGGCGCGAATGGGCAACGATAGGACCGTGCATAGAATTCTTGACGGTAAGCCAACGGGAAAGAGACTGACAGGGCGGCCGCGACGGAGATGGGAGGACAATGTTAGGTTGGACCTCGAGGAGATCGGATCGGATGGTCGAACGTGGAAGGAGAGCGCACGGGACAGGGAACAATGGTGGAATCGAGTCGGTGAGGTCATAAACTTTCGGGTTCCTACTAGGCCTATAAATAGTAGTAAAATAGTAACCCCCATTTATTACCTTAGAGCAAGTTTTCAAAAATATTCTTACGATCTAATTTACGAATAAACATAACTAAACTAAGCCTGAATTAGCCACTTCACAATGTGGGGAGGGGGATAGGACGAGAAGATAGGTGAAAAGAAATTTAGGAATCCGTTTTTTAGTGGGGGGTCTATAGCGTTTGGGATAATAGTGAAGAACGTGTGATTCGAACTGACGCTATGACAGTTAGAATCACCAAAAATTGAACCAAAGCGCAACCCATCGGGCTACTGGCCGTGTTTTGAATTCGATTTTTAAACTCAACTATATTCCACTGAAGTGAATTGTTATAGCTACGGTATACGGCTCTGATGTGTTTTCTTATTCGATTTCAGTGTTCTTCACTATTTGCTTGTGTGTTGTGTGTGTATCTGTTAAAGACGCTACAGGTCTAATATTGAAGTCGAAAATGGATGAGTTGAGTCGACACTTCGTATCATTCGAGAAGCGGATTCGTTTAAACGGTAGGAGACCGGGGGGGGGGGGGGGGGTAGAGGCGAAGATTGTTTTGATTGGGACTGAATTTTAAGAAAATTAGCGCAGTCAACAGAGTCTGAGAGAAGTTGGTGAATAAAGACAATTTCAAGCAGGATTCTGCTTTTTTACATTACTAAATATAAAGCGGTTAATATTAGGGGTCTAAATGCAAGGGTTTACTATCCCTGTCCATGGAGAATGAATTTTAAGAGTGGACGTTGAATGCTTTCGATTTTGTGAATATGAAACTATTGATAAGGGGATACCAGACAACCATATGCGAGTAGTAGACAGACAAAGGGGATATAAGGGGAGCGGGTGACACAGAGGTCGGAGAATTGTTTAGATCGCCGTTTCACAAACTCGAGAATAAGCCATTATAATAATTTCAAACGCAAATTAAGTTCCCTATCACATAAATTACCAAGATCGTGGATCGATTGCGCGATAGCGGGAGTATGGTTATGAAATCAAATCAATACGCTTTCGTGAAAAATGTATAGACTGAATCTAGCAATATTAAGCTCCAAACAGTTTTTACGACCTTGCACTCGCGCCAAACACCCCCCCCCCCCCCCCCCCTATGTGCACCTTCCCCCATTACGTTTATTACTTATTGTGTAGCTATTCTATTTTATCTTTTATTTACCTTTTCGTTTCGTTTTGAAATTTTTGTTTGTTATAAATGTAGTACTTTTATTTTATCACTTCTTTCAAAAACCACACACACTTTAAATGAAACACGCCTTTTATTTTCTTTAACCGAATTTTAATCATTTAATTTTATGTTTTGTTTGACACACACAAGTCTTTCTGTTCACCATGCATTTTACATTTATTGGTCAATAGATAATCAAACAGGTCCGGTCTTACAATTTAGATATTTATGTAATCATTGTTTATATAAACTTTATTTTCGCTATTTATATAGCAGAGTTCAGGCATCAACGTTTAATAATGTTTCCTTTTATATATATTGTAAATCACCCTTTCAAAACGTAACGTAAGGATCTACCGCAGTTAAGTCACTCCTTTTCAAACTCCGACAAATTCTTTAATTTTCCAAACACCAACTCAAAAACCAAACTTACGTCCGTTCTGGACTTGGCACAAAACACAACTCAGCGTCCTTTCTGGACTCCATCCCACAACCAACCTCGTCCTCAACAATGGCCCGAACAACCACTTTTATCTTACCATCGTTGTTCGTTTTCCATTGTCCTTTTTTCTAGGTGTGAAACCTGGTTTCTTTCACCAGATCAAAGGATATCTCCTTTTTTTTGCCTGATTCTTTTTTTTTTTTTGGTGTTAAATTCAAAGAAAAATCAATAGCGCGTTTATTTCGCCTATTGTTTTTCTTTTGCCTAATGGATTTTTCCGTGGGAAACTCATGAAGGAGGATCAATCGTGCCGAGGCGAATGTTTATTTGGTTTTATTGCCTTTTCGTTTGTTCTAACTTAATTTGGTTAGAACGAAAACTGGCGCTGATTGTTCTAATGGTTTTAGATAACCATTTTTCTGAAAGGATCATAAAATTGCTGGCGCGCATTTTCTTGATTCCCATCGATTTTGGTTCGGACGACGGCATCTGGTCCGCACATTTGCCTTTTAGGGTTTTTTTTTGGTGAATCCTTGGTTCAATGATAGTCTTTCGGCTTTTATGTGAGTAAATTTAGCGTTCAGCTCAATTTACTTGGCATTTAATTGATTAGCGCAAATTGCACGTTTTAGCTTGATTTGCTTGCTATCAATTTATCCGGGACCAGTGGGTGTGTGGGGTAATGCTTTGTTTTAGGTTGTTTCTTTATCCTTTATGGGGATGTTTCTTGGCGTGCATCGCCGCTAGCAGGGGAGACTGGCTCCAAATAGGTAAGTTTTATGGGCTGGGTGGTTGTGGCCGTAACATAACAAAAATTATAATAATTATGTATACATATAGATATAAAAGAAGAGTCCCTCTAATATATGACCTATTTCATATATATATAAGAAAAAAAAAAGATGTACGCCGAAAGGCATAAATAAAAATCAAGTTGTAATGTGTAATTTAGAGAGCTCGCATAGAGCCAGTAAGTTAATTTAAGAACTGTGATTGAAGAAGAGGGTTTAACATTTACCCCTAATATTATACATGTAAAAAGAATTAGGAAAATAAATGTGGTTTAAAAACTACAAAAAAAAACAAATTTCACGACACCGAACCGAGGAGTTTTCAAGATCTGTTTGAAGCAGTGTAGAATCAAGTGGTGTCATGACGGTCTTATAAAATGTTATGTCATCAGCATAGAGCAACATAACAGAACGCTTCACGGCCATATTAATATCGTTTGTATTGAGTATAAAAAGTAGAAGGCCTGTGGCGGTTTCGCCATACCCCACGGCCCACTTACCTGAAAAACCCCCTGCTACCCAACTTCCTTAAGTTTGCTAATGCAATCACATTAGCACCTTAAATGCTTCACGCATTAAATAGATCAAATTTATAATCTAAAAGACCCTGTAAAGAATCCTTACTTTTCATGCATCTCTTCGCATACAAATTTCCTATAAGAATTCTTTGCTAACTAATCCTGAATCCCTAAACCATCCGGCACTCTGGTATGCCAAGCAATTCCGCTGTCCACGTGCACACCGCATGTCCCTGGCAATTTCACGGCCTCGGCAGCCTTTTGTCCAAGAGACAAAAGCAAACACTAGCGTCTAGTGTCATAAACCGAATTCCTTCGCATGTAAACATGCATAAAAATTCGATCCCATTTTGTTCAGCAAGATACGGTACACGACCACCCATCGTATACCTAAATTGCTTTACCATCACCAGCATAATAGCAACACGGCTATTTACCCAGCTGCAATAGATTCACCCATGATTTGTTTTCCAACGAACAAACAATCACAACTTCGTGCTTAGCCACCAAACGAATTATCCAGCATATACAAATGCAAGCAAATTCGTTCGCCCACCGACCCAAGATACGATACACAATTTTCATTGTATAAAGTATAGCAACCATTACCACCGTTCCCAATGTCTATTCGTAAGCTACACAAGGGCATCACTCATCTAAGACTTTTATGATGCCCTCGTCTCATCTTTTCTTTTACCACATTTCTTCGACGCATCGTCGTCTATTTATTTAGACGCGATGCACTTCATAGACACCGATCTTCTCGAGGCCTTTGTCCTTGCAGCCTGCCTGCTTTGTTTTGCCATTGCCTTCGCGCATGAGTAAACAACACAGATCTAAACTATCACACACATACCACCATGATATTCATTACGAGATCTGCTTTTCGATTCCACCAAGAGAGACTTTACGATTCTCTGGTGGTAAGTAAATACATATCCTTAGTGGAGAGGATATCTACCACCACACCACAAACTCACCCCCTTTAGCGAGTCGTTTATCGCTGGGTCCACCACGGTCGTGCCACTCCCGCTCCTCGTCGCGCGCCGAGGACGCGATAATATACGGAGTCGTTGGCGTAAAGAGGTGTGATCGGGTTGTCGTAATAAAAATTAGTCCGTTAATTAGTGCAAAAGTCGGGAATATGAATATAAGACAAATCAAGTTATAATAACACAACCCTTAATAACAAATCGTTACAGATAAAAAGGACCTTTATAACGTAAAATTCTATCGTATGTGTAATTGTGAAATTCATTGTGTCTACTGTGTGCTTGAAATAAAACAAATTATAATGAACCAACGTGTGAGTTTCATTTCTCTTGGGTGTGATGTTTCCTCTGCTGCAATGGCGAACAAATTGTAGCGGAATTCCAAGGAACGATCGGCGAGTGAAAAGTGAAAGGTTAGTGGGACGAAGTAGAACTCGCACCCATGCCGGTGCCAGGAATTCGTCCCCCACAGCGGTGCATTTTTATCCTGTCGTTGTGTCCGGTGAACTATTTACTCGGCGGAACATTTACGATGGAGGAGGAAGGTGAACCGAGTGCCCATGCCTGGCACAATACACTTTCTCCCCACAGGCCTATATGAATACTAGAACCCGAAGAGTAGCCAGGAAGGAATTAGATATCGGGGATCTGAAACGTACACTGTAGAACACATCTTCCACGTAGTAAGATGTTCATTTCAATAGATTGGATTCAAACCTGAGTGTGGTGGATTTAAATAGTGTAGGTTTATAAGAAAGCGCAGCTGAGATCGGTTTCAACCATATCGACCAACTTGTGGCTCTCTAAGGCAGAAAGTCTGAAAGATGTAAATTCGACGAGGTCGGTGGTTTGCCAGCAAGAATTCTGTGTTGTCTAGGAAAAATGAGAGACTCACAGTAAAGTTTAAGTCCGTTTTTGTGTAGGGAGGTGTTGAAGGAGGTTTTCCAAATATTCACCCTGAGAAAGGGATAAATGGAATAAGTATTTTTGAAAGGAAAACTGAAAGAATAGATGAACATTTTTAAGGAGAGTTGTAAGTATGCTGTCGGGGTCTGGCCTAACTTCATCGTTAAGCTGAAGCAATTTGTTTTCAATTAAGTGATGATCAATGAAATAGAGTAGAACTGACCCGAATGAGGAGTCAGCTATATAATCTAAATAAATATGGTATATCCATTAGCAAAGAATTCTGTGGTGAAATGTTGTTTGAAATAAGTGACAAAAGGTATTAGCAATAGTAAGTGGGTCAGTAGAGCTAAGCGAAGCTGTAGGTAAGCGAATTGTTATAGTCATTGGATTTTTGTCTGTAATTGACAAACTGAAAAAAAAGGCTTTTAAGACTTTTGTTAAGGTAGTTTGTGTTAAATGGTTTTGGTAGAACATGTTGTGAAGTTCGGTATACTGAAGTTAAGAACCGCGATAATTAGAATAATAGTTAAAAATACGTTTCCGAAAGAAAGTGACGCACAAATTGTTCCTTTTACTACGTAAGAAATGGAGTTTGTGATTGTACCGAGGAGATAATGATGTTAATGTTTTATGCGGAAAATGCAGAACGTAAACAGAAATAGAAATAATGGCCTGTATTCATTGGTTGTCCTACCGGAAGGAAGTCGGAGTCTAACATACCATGGCATTCAAGGAAAATAGTAACGAACACCTTCACTTCTGATTGGCTTTGGTGCAATTTTTTTCTGATCTTACTCGTTTTCCAAGCGGTGCTCGATGGTTTGTTGGCTCGTTAATTTATCGTATTCATACACCGAAGTCGACCTCTTTTCGATGGTCTTTTTACAGGGCGTAGAACTTTTTCGTAATCAGTGGAGCGTTAACTTGTGGATGGAAGTGGCGCCACCAGCTACTTGACTCCGCTGTTTGGGGATCATCTGTAGCTTACGCAACTCAGTGCGCTGACATTTGTTGCTGGTTTTGATCGGCTGCACGATGTCTGTCTTGCCGCTTGGTCGCAGCGGGTGCGCTTCAATGAGTTGCGGTTGAAACGCTTGGGTCCCATGTTGCACAGGGGGAGACGCTGTGTTATCCAGTAGGCAGCTGCTGTCTTTCCCTCGATGACTCAAATCCGGCTCGAAGGACCAAATTGTACACTCGTTTATTTTTTCGGAACGTTTATTAACTAAAAGTAATAAATGATCTCTTCGTTTTGTGCACCTCCAGGCCGGACTCTGCTCTGGATGACGGGCGTTGTTGTCTTGCCCGGTGCTTGCGTTGACACTCTACTGCACTCCCCAACTGCCACTGCTGATATCCACTTTTCGTCCCCGTTCTCTCGTTCGCAAACTGTCACACGAACAAAGAGAGCAACTGGTATAAATATCCGATGCTCAGACCGCCAGTCGTACATATATATATATATATATATATATATATATATATATATATATATATATATATATATATATATATATGTATATATATATATATATATATATATATATATATAAATATATATAATATATATATATATATATATATATATATATATATATATATATGTATATATATATATATATATATATAAATATATATATAATATATATATATATATATATAATATATATATTTGTATATGAATACCTTTAATGCGCTCCGCCCTCCACAAATTGGCTTTACTAGAACACTGACTGTGGCGAACAACGAACAACAGGTTCTTTCAGATTACAACAGATTGCCCACTCGCACCGCTTTTATACTGATCGCCCATTCCCAATCGCACACTCATCTTCAATTTCCCATTTTCCCGCTCACTAATTGCGGATAAACTCTCGCGAATTTACTCAGCAGTTAATGAACCCAAAGAGAATGGGAAAATTGCAATGGCATTAGGGGTGGAAACCAAAAGGGTAAAAGGGTGACTGCGTGACCTCTTTAAAGAAGTACAAGCGCATACCTAGAGGGGAAAAACTGGGGAGGGTTGAAAAGTATACTCATACATACTTTTCACCGGATAGAAACTATACCCAAGCGGATGGCCTGGACTTTTTAATTCTTAAGGGGAATATCGTCTTGGGATCTACTTCTGCATTGGAATGTAAGGATGGACTAAGTTTAGCGGGGCTACCACCCCATTTATTGGAATAATTCAAGCAACATAATTACCTACATATAAAGTATATATAAGTTACAAACTAGAGAGGTTTAGAACTATCTTAACTAGGCTTAACATAAGATAACAAGGACAGAATAAAAAGGAAGTAGAGGGGGTGAGGGGTGGAGGCAGTTTATAGTAGAGTGTAGAAGCGCCGCTTAAGATTGGTGGTGAGAATAGTTTAGGAGGCGCTGCTTGAGAGTATGGGTAGAGAGGTCGAAGTCGAACAAGGTGGAATTGGAGTTGACATTTCTCAATAGCGAAAGCTGTTCGTTCAGACCATAAGAGGTTCGGTTAGGGGAGGGGGGGGGGGGGGGGGTGGCGGAATGTGGATAAGGCGGGGATTACGCGTATTTCGAGGGTTTGTGTTCAGAGGAATTAAGTTTTGCTTTCTTATATGCATATGTGAGACAGCGAACAGTGAAAGGCATATGTGTTGGAATGCGGACGGGTTGTGGGGGGGGTTAAGGAGGTAGGCGCAGTCGACCGAGCCGGAGAGGACCCGATGTATGAATGTTATGTCAGCCACGATCCTGCGCTCCTTAAGGGTTCTGAGGTTGACTAATTTGAGGCAGTTAATGTACGGGGGAAGGATTAGGGGTTTTCCCATCCTAGCCCTTGGAGAGCGAACCGAAGGAAGCGACGTTGAATACTTCCGATTCTACTGATGTGGATTTTGTGATAAGGAGTCCACACCTGACTAGCATATTCAAGTAGTGAACGAACGAGGGTAAGGTAAAGGGATCGAGTAACGTAAGTGTCGGAGAATTCCTTAGAACATCGTTTCACGAATTCGAGGCTTTCCGGGTCGTCTCATTAATGTGAGAGAGGAAATTAAGCTCCCTGTCCTGACAATGTCCAGGTATTGGTTATGCGGAGTATAGGAACGTGAGGATGAGTGAATACGCTTACAGGAAAAGGTTATAAATTGGCATTTGGCCCTGTTAAGTACAAAGCAATTTCTGTCGCAATAAGTCGCGAAGTTGTCAAGGCCAGTTTGCAACAGTGCAGAATCAAGTAGTGACTCGATGATCTTGTATAACTTGGTATCATCACCGTATAGGAACAAGGTGGAATTCTTAATGACCTTATCGATGTCATTAGTGGCCAGTATAAATAGGGGAGGACCCAGGTGGCTACCTTGAGGGCCCCAGAGGCGACAAGGACCTGAATTGAACAGAATATAGTCTATCCTTTAGATAGGAAGAAATCCATTACAACAACGCAGGTTCGAAGCCGAGGGCGGATAATTTGAAGAGGATTAGATTGTGTTTTCGACATAGTCGAGTCACGATTAACTTTTTTTAACATTTTAGCGATTCAGCAGAAGAAATTTCTCTTGAAAGACAAAACTTAAGACAAACTCTTTATTCAACTAAATTATGCATGGTAAATTTCGCGCAGTAACTCTGAGGTCGACCTATTTCGAGAGCTACAAACTATCTGACAGAGGGAGCTCACATTTGGCTTGTTAATAAGTGGGGGCTATAACAACTTGACAAACAAAAATGTACCAATTCCCTTGTAGATTTCATACAGAAACCTACAGAAGACATATCGTAGAGCATGAGTTTTCCCTAAAACGGAATGATTTTTTGAGCTAAGGCCTTTGCATTCTGAGAGTAGAATGTAAGGGGAGTATTACGGTGCATTATGGGGCAATATTAAGTGAATGAATGCTTCGTTTTTTTTATTTTTTTTATAAAAGACCAATCAGTCCAAATTGATCCTCAGCGAACAAACCGAAAAGCCTTTTTTCTATAAATGCTTATTATAATTTTATCCATTTTTTATTCATGTATTGAAACATATCTATATTTATTTTTTATATTTTTCATTTATTTATTTATAGTTTATAGTTAGTAGTTAGTAGCAGTTAGCGTTTCCCATTTTATTTCTGGATTTTCTTCCCTCCAGCAATCGTTTTCAAAATGTATTCGAGCTAAAGGGTAAACATTTGAATATATTTCGTCTCTCGTGTAACTTCGGTTTATATAATCTGCGAAGTATACAATAGTTGTTTGTTGACATTTCAGGGCGCTGATTCGTCGCCATTTTCTCCTCTCTTGAGAGAAGAATTTAAAAAATACAAAAAACACTGCCGAGCGTCACATCTTTGGACTCCCATACTTTGCTACACCTACTACACTCGTACTCCCCTCTACTATTTACTATGTAAGCACAATCCACACTTGAAACAACTATGCAATTTGCTGTTTCTACATTGCAGGTCGGGCTCCGTTGATTCTCCCTGAATGAGTACACATATTGTGCAACACACCCATGTTCTGTCAAGCATTATGTAATGTGGAAGTTTACATTACCTTGAGGTCTAACCTTCTATTCCCTAAGTAACTTTTCGCAAATCTATTTTCTCCTCACCTTACACGAGAGGCATTCATCTCTCGAATATCCAGAACGAATTGAAATTTTAACTGGAAATTTTGGGCACGTTTTATTAACGGTTTACAGATTATTTTGATTCAACTAAACCACAAACCCCCTTAAGATTCTTGAAGTCAATATAACGCTTCCTACTAAATCAAAACATTTTTCAAATAGTTTATAGTAGACCTGGAAACTACAAAAATGATTTGCATCCAAGCCACATATAACGTTTGCACTTCCAATTTCAGCTAACCTCTGGACTTTTTCCTCCTGAAACGAATACTATTGGTATGACTATTAGATTAAGGTATGAGAACAATGCACGGTCATTCTCATCCATTTGGCTGATATTCCGTTCGCCCTGTGTCATGGAGCGTTACGAGTGTCGAAAATTCCTTAAACTCCCGAGCAAGGGAGGATGGAGCCTGCGATTGGCTGGATTCAGTTAAGCATCCTCAATCTCGTGCCCTGAAATGTTGAAATATTGGCAGGTCACTGGATTTACAACGTTATTGATCGCCCTCACTCAACAGGTATAGGCGGATCATTTCTGTAATTGTCACATGCACTTATCAACCCGGAACGAAATGATTGGTCCAAATATGAGTTAGCAGGCCTTCTGCTGTTCACAAACAATCAAATGACAATCGGTGAGCATCCGGCGACCGGAGGTTAATTAAATATGAACGACAAACAAAGACCTAGCTTCGTCCATCCTGATTAGGTTGTTAAGAAATACTGCTACATAAGCCCGCCAGGCGATTGGATGCGGTACCGAATATCCAAGGATGCGTTCCGCATGGAAACACACGGAGCTCATTTCTCGCGGATCATCTTCAACCAAATCGTCAATTAGGATTATGCTGTCCCATTCCTGAGAGACAAGTTAGAATTCTCCGGAAGTTGGATGCCACGAAAATAATCATAACGGACATAAAGAACAGATCGACACGGCAGGCAAGAGGATTTGGAAATATGTGTGGGCCAGCTGTGCGGGAAGGATAGTCTCCAGCTGAACGTTGCATACGTCGAATAGAGAGCTTTACGGTGATTAAGTGCAGCTGACGGATATTCAGGATATTCAGGATATTCGGTTATTCGGAAGTTGGGATGTTCGGATGTTCGTATAGTACGAGGCCATGGAGGACATAAGTGTGCTACAATAGTCATTTGCCTTTGGCCATTGAATGATGTGACCAATGGCGAAGATTAGAATTAATGGATGGGTTTATGAGGATTTGGATACTGAACAAGTTGTCAGTAGGAGATTTAATGGACAGGGGACCGGGCGTATTTAAGGAGTAAGTATAGTAATCGTCAGGATGTTTGCTGGGGGAATAACTGCATCAGGTGGGGTACAAGCCCAGCATATGGATTCAAGTTATGACTCGATACTCAAATGACGGCAATGACTGACGTACAGACCAAGTGTCGAACCCGGCAGTCGGGTATAATCCGCATTTTAATGTGATTCCATGGTGAGCAATTGCTCTCCACGTCTGCAGACAGTAACTAAGTACCAAATTCGTCAAGTTAATTCGTTATTTTAATTACAAATGCGCTTAAGGACTGGAATCTGACAAAGTCATAATGAAGAGATTATATCTTTTGAGGAATTCTATATCGTAGTGCCCAACTCATTTAAGCTCATCCTTCTTCTGGGTATTATGGCCTACGTCGGCAAACGGTGGAAAATGCAACTATATGTTTTATTCTTACGACGCGAGTGATAATGCGTTCTAATTCTTTGAAATGTTATTCATAAGCCACTATAATGATATGTAACCAGTGATTTCAAACAACTGCAACTGCAATATGCTGCTTTAAGTTATTTGTGCCAAAAATTGCAAAAAAACGCTCTGAATCTCCCTTATTAATTAACACACTGTGAAAAGAAAAAACGACATTGTCTTGAATTCCGGGATGTTATAATCCAATGACGAAGAAGCACATGAGCAGGTAGTCCCTCTCTCATTCGTGTGATTCCGCCGAGTAGAAATTGTTTGTGTATATCCATACATTTAAAGTTAAATGTCAGTGTAAATATGCGGTCTTTCTGATTGACAGGAAATTATATAACGACGTGAGTAAATTTGTGACGTTTCTAACAGATACACATTATTACTATTATTATTATTTATTGGCCTATAGGAACCCGGAAGTACATGACCTCACCGACTCTACTCCGACAGCGTTCCCTGTCCTGTGCACTCTCCTTCCATGTTCGACCATCCAATCCGATCTCCTCAAGGTCAAACCTAACATTGTCCTCCCATCTCCGTCGTGGCCGTCCTACCGGTCCCTTTCCCGTTAGTCTACCGTCAAGAACTCTACGCATGGTCCTATCGTTGCCCATTCGCGCTACATGTCCGGCCAATCTTAATCTTCGCGACTTGGTTCCTCTTACTATTATATGCTTACGGTATAGCTTTTCCAATTCGTGGTTGTGGAGTTGTGGCGTTTCTAACAGGTACACACACAATATGCAAGCGAATAGTGAAGAACACCGAAAGAAAATTCGAATGAGGAAAGCATCAGAGCCGTATACCATAGCGATAACATAACAATTCCACATCAGTTGAGTGTACTTGAGCTTAGCATTCGAATTCGTACACGCGGCCAGTAGCCTGTTGCTTCATTGCTTCGCTTCTAACTCGTTTCACCGTATGTTCAAATCACCTTCTCCACTATCCTTGCTTAACGCAACAACCCCGACGTGATCTGTGTACACACAGCACACCCTTTCCCATAGTAAAACAGAACTTCACGACACGATCACGACTTCCGCATAGAGCACCGGCACAAGCGCCTGCTCCGACATTCTCTCGTTCACTCGCTCTTCGCTCAGTCGTTCGCACACGAAGTTGATCGTAACAAAGTTACTGAGGAGGGAGTAGTGTCGCGTTTCTAATAGATACACACACAATACACAAGCAAATAGTGAAGAACACCGAACGGAAATCGAATAAGAAAATGCATCAGAGCCGTATACCATAGCGATAACATAACAATTCCACATCAGTTGAGTGTACTGGAGTTTAGAAATCGAATTCATACACGAAGCATTGGCCTCATGCGTTGAGGTTCGGTTCTATATTTTAGTGATTCTAACTGTGATAGCGTCGGCTCGAATCACCAGCTCTTCACTATCGTCGCAAACGCTATAGAGTTTCCTCCATTGTCCTCCCGTTAAGGTACTCCTTAAAACTTTATTCTCGAATACGCGGAATTTATTTTCTTCCCGTTTTGTGAGGGCCTATGTTTCGCATCCGTATAGAGCAATCGGCATGATTATGGTTCTATAGACACGCAGTTTTATGTTACGTGATAGCAGTTTGGATTTCAGCAGTTTACTGACTGCGTGCCAGCTAGCTTTGCCGGAATGTAGTCTTTTGTTAATTTTCTTCGACATTCCGTTACTGGCCGTCACTATTGTTCCCAGATATTTAAATTCTTTAACTTTTTCGAATATCTTACCTCTGGCGTTTATATGTGTTCCCTGGGGTCCACCTGCTCTCGCCGTAATCATGTATTTGGTTTTGTGTTAATTTATTTCTATTCAATGCAAAAGAGTTGTTGTGGGTGGTTTGATCCCGTCATTAAATTGATTCTTCTTATGAAGACTGATTCCCACCTTAATCTCTCCAGACCCTGGGGAACATCTACATTAATTTGATGGAAAACAGGTTTGACACCATCAAGAAACACTTGAATTGAACTGCCAGAAAGATAGTCACTTAACCATTGAATCAGGGGTTTGTCCCCTCCATATGAATGCAATTTTGACAAAAGGGCTAGATGCCAAACTCTGTCGAAGACCTTCGTGATATCCAATGCGACTACCTTGCTTTCGCCGAAGTAGTGGATGGAAAAGCTTCACTTTTTAGTAAGGTACGCCATCACATCTCCTGTGGACCTGTTGCTAAGAAAGCCATAATGGCACTCAGTGAGGAGATCATTTGATTCCAGATATTTCGAAAGTTGACGGTTGTTAAGTGATTCCATTACCTTCGAGAGAATAGAAATTAGTGCTATGGGTCGATAAGAAGAGAGGGAAAACCTTTTGGGAATAGGGTGAGTGTTCGCTGACTTTCATCTATTTGGGAAACGGCCAGTAGAATAAGACAAATGGAAGAGGTTTCGCAGTGGTTTAGCGAGTGAAGAGGAGAATTGGGGGAATTCCATCAGGACCAGAGGATTTGTTTGCGTTTAGCTCCTTGAGTACCCGGAAAACAGTAAGCGTTCGGAAGTGAATGTGGCTCATAGTGTGCTGCTTATGCTCAAGTTGAGGCGGAACTGATGTGGTATCAGGCAGCGTTGAGTTCGCTGCAAAATGTGCAGCAAGTAGATTCGCTTTCTCTATTGCACTGGTGACTGGTCTGTCGTCGACTTTAAGCGATGGAATGGATGAGGAGACCGAGTTTTGGATGTTCTTCACAAATGCCCAGAAGTTTCTACTCCCTGTGGGAGAGCGTAGTACTTTTGTCTCACTCTCTGGTCAGGCAAGAACTTGGTGCGTTGAATGCATTGTGCATTGCAATCATTCTAGCTCTGTTAAATCTTTTTCGGTTTTCTTCAGTATTATGTAATTTATACAACCGGAAGCTCAACTCTCTAGCCTTAATGGCTTCTCTGCACCCGGAATCGAACCACGTATTTCTCTTGGGTTTGATACTCTTTACCCTGCGTGAAATATGGGTTCGCATGCCAGTTGTGTCTGTCAATGTGTCCGCTATAGGGTCAGAAAAATAACGACCAATTCAACCACCCAAAAAAGACGTTCAGACCTTGCCAGTGGGCTTTCTCATAGAACCATTCTGTTCTGAATGGTTAGAAGAATTTTATCTGACACGACACAGTGGTCTGAAGTGTCCAAGGGCGAAGAAACTTCAATTGTATATTTGTTCGGGTAGGAGGTGAGAAATACGTCCAGTGTATTGGCGAAATGACCATCTATGTCTGGTACCCGTGTTGGCTCATTGACGAGTTGGGTCAAACTATTTGAATCAGCAAAGAACTGAACATACTGATCCTCAGGTGTTGTGTGTCCGGAGTGACGAAGCCGCTGAGAGTTATGCACATTAAAATCACCCGCAATAACGATTTCAGTGTGCGGATATAGGGTCAATATCCTATCGATATAATCAAACCGAGCATCAAATTCGTTAAAGGATGCGTTTCTATGCAAATTTGGGCTTCTGTAATTGATTATACAGCGTTCGGGAGCAGTTGGATTGATATCTGGAGATGCGATTCTTATTCACACTAGAGATAATTAGTTGAAAGCCAATACAACTGACATCCGTAGTAGATCAATTTATCACTATTACCCTCACAAGTCCGGTCGTAATGTTAAATGTTCACAGGTGCAAACTCTCACAACATAATCGAAACAAACTTCAGTTATTTATTTATTCACAATTCGAAACAAACTTTATTCGTATATTTTTCGACTCTCTATCTATTGACCTTGCTCGCTTTTCTCTTACTCCACTCTTTGATAATCGACCTTTGACCTCGAATCTCAATTGCGACTGACATTGTATCAAGTCCACCACAAAGAAACCCTAATTATCTTTTGAGAGCTAAAAGATGTTTTACTGCGGCACAATTTTTTTTTATTCCACAAATTCCAAATTAGAACAGTGCGCGAATAATGTTCACGTATTTAGAGTGCTGCCCCTAAGCACACCTTAGATTCACCGCACAGCATAGAAAGACGAGTATACCGCTTATTTGATAACACAATACCTAAATCATGTGCCCTGGGAGTAGGGCGTTAGAACATACTTACAGCTAGGCCCGCTTGTCGTAAGAGGCGACTGACGGCCGAGTGGTAGATGGGATCCCAACGCCCTGTCGCCTGGTGAAATACCGCCGCATCAAACTATACTCCCTGTGAAATGGCCAGGAGAAATCCCTGGCGATCTTCCGGAGCTTGGCTGACCGGTACAAAAATATCTTTGGCACCGTTGTTCAGTAATATATAATTAGCAGGTCTAAACATTACTAGAAATCCCAGGTAATGTTTAAGGATTTCTAGATAATTGCTGATCCATGGTAAATTACCTAAGGATCAAACAAAGGATGTGCTGGCTCACAAAAGTGATCCTAATACAAAGGATTTTATGCGAGATCATCGCAAAAGGAAAATAACACGTTGCCTTTGGTTAACGTGGAAAAAAGTGTTCCTCCGATCGAACGTCGCAAAGGAATGAGAGTGTAGTACGAGATTCTAAGCAGAGCGGACGGGGGTGCTTTCGGTATTTGTGCGGACAATTGAGTTCGGGTTAAAAAATTGTGGTGCGACACTAGCGAATGAGGATAAAAATTAATAAAAATTTTCGTTGAACTCTGGTGGTGTCTAATTCGTTTTGTAATAAGGGAGTTGTACAGGTTCGATAAAAGGTTGGTTTAGGTGGTAGTCGGTCCTAAGGTGAGATACCACCCCGTCACGCTCTACATTCCGCGATATCGTCGGGAGAAATCTTCGACTTTCGGATGTATGGCTGATGGCCCGGACTGACTAAGGAATTCCGAAGGTAAACGGGGGGGGGGGGGGGGGGGTCAGGGGAAACATCATGCAAATATTCTGATAAATAACCGAACTTTAAGAGGTTCGTCATCGCGTAATCAGGCTCGTTCCCGAGGCTCTGACGACGTTCGACTGATAACGGCATTTGGTAAAATCAGGGGCATCGGCTTCCCAATACGAATGTAAACGCCGTCCGCCTGTATTTGTAAACAGCGAAACCTGATACCTTTGCTCTAACTGAGACCCAAGTCGATTCGTCAACTGATTCTCCATTGCTCAGGATACGACTAACATTCGAAATTCCGTTTTAAGGGTGGATTCTGCGTCATCGCGCGGTCCGATCTGGCTTGCTAGAGGATGGAGGCGTTGGAATTTGGACATAATGTGGTTGAGGGTCATGCTGGAGAATTCTGTTAAATTTCTTTGTTGTCTTTACCGCTCCCAGAATGACGATCGACCGGTGACACCCTTCGAACATCTTTCACACACCGTTGACTAGACACAGATCAACCACCCGGCTTCTGCAATTGACGTCCTCTGCGTTTGTAATGTACACAACTCTGGCTGGCTGATACATTCTAACAGATCCGACGAAACTGGGAGGCTGACGGAGATATTCGCTGTTAGTCGCAATTTGACTGAACTCGTGGAGGAACCTACGCGTGTGCCGGATACCCGAGGCAATTATGCAAACACCCTGCATCTGTTTTTGACATCCGAGCCGGGCATTTATACTGTGGAGATTGCTGGTCCACTGGGAGGCTCAGACCACTGCTTGGTATCTGTCGGGCAACCACTTGCATTTCAAACGAATAACGGATATAAGCAGCTTCGCCATGTGTGGAGGTCTAGGGCTGCTAACTGGGACGATTTGCAAGATTTCTTCGCATCCTTTCCGTGGTCGGAGGTGAGCTTTAGAGACCCCGATGTTACTGCATGTGAGGAGTCAGTCACAGAGATTATTCTTCTCGGAATGGAGAGTTACATTCCGCATTCCATCAAACGAAATTTATCTGATAAACCTAGGTTTGATGAAAACGACGAGCAGATTACAGCCGCAAAAAATAGAGCTTTTAAGCAATGGCGCTCAAATCACACCGCAACGTACGTATCCCCCGACTCTTTTACTTGCCCGCCCATCACACTTCTTACGACAGTAACGAACACATCTCGAGTATGCTATGCCAGGAAAACTCTTTCCCCACCTCCTTTGATTTCAACCTCTCCACTCCCGCTCTCATACGACATCTCCGAATATACCCGTCCTAACCCGGCCCCCTCCTTCCAATAACAGCCTACCCTGCAATCCTACCTCTCGTCTCCCGCTCTCAAACTAGTTCTTCCCCTCATGCCCAAACCCCCTACACCTTTTCAGAATCACCCACAATTTCAATATGCCCCTAAATCGCAGAAGTCCATATTTCGGTTATAAAGGTCAAAAGGTCTCAATAACCCCGCCCACCCTACCAGCCCGCACATATGCCGTTCACTGTCGCTGTCTGGCAATTGCCATATTTGCCACCCCCACATACACTCGCTCTTCTCGACAAACAGGAGTACAATGGACTTCTGAATGATCGTCAATACGGATTCCGTGCCGGGCGGTCCAATTGAGACCTTTTGATCCGTATAACCGAAATATGGACTTCTGCGATTTAGGGGCATATTGAGTCAAGGACGGTCTCAATGGATATTGACAAGCCTTTCGACCGCGTCTGGGACGGGGTATTTCTGGGCAAACTTCGTTCCTATAGACTTTCCCAGCAGCTTTAGGACTGGACGAAGAGCTTCCTCGAAAATCGATCGATCCGAGTTGTCGTGTACGGTGAGTCTTCGAATCTGTATCCTGGTAATTCCGGGGTGCGTCAAGGTTCTACTTTGGCTATAATCTTCTATTTGCTTCACATGAATAATTTGTTGGAGCCAACAGATAACGGATAATAAAGTTTCATGAATTATAACGCTTGTTTCCTCTTTTTCGTGTGATCGGACGATTAGTGTATCAACGTCGCCGCAGCTGAGATCTAACCAGATCTACTATCCTAATCGGGATCTGAATAAGGTCCTGCAGCGAGGAAAGGCCAATGTCGTTGACACCAATGCATTAAGGCACAATATACAACATTCACAAAGAAAAGTGGATCATTGGTTCCACAGCTGATGATGAATGGCCAGACCCTCGGATCTGTGGAAAACCTTAAATTGCTTGGCGTCACGGTCTGTGGGAATGTATTGTGTCATAATCACGTGTCGAATATTGCCAGGTCCCCCTCAGGAAAACTGAGTTTTCTTTTAAGAGCCAAGAAATATTTTACTTCGGCTCAACTTCTTCTCCTGTATAAATCCGAAATTAAACCGGCGGTAGAATATTGCTCCCATGTTTGATACTCTGTTGCTAAGCGTACCCTCAAGCTACTTGAGAGTGTGTAGAGACGAGCGATCCGCCTGATCAGGGACACGGCGCTGACGTCGGGACTCGCTATCACATCGAAGGTGCGTAGTTGACCGCTGACTGCTATACAGATATTATCACGGGTACTGTTCTTCGGAGCTTCGTGGTATTGTTCCGCGCAATTCGGTTTATATGCGCTTCACAAAACAATCCGACGGATCGTACCAATTTCCGGTTCATCTCCCGACGGCGCGAACATCTCTGCATTAGAACTCGTTCCGTCACAGTATGGGAAAGCTGTGGAATTCCCGCCCCGCGCTGGTGTTTCCAGGGCGTTACAACCTGTAACTGTCCAAGGAGAGCTGCAACAGTTATTTGGTGCCATCTCGGAATGGCGTGTCAGCGATATAGGTTGACCTCTCCAGAGAGAAGTATATTAAAAGAAAAAAAAATCAAGGCTAAACCAACAAGCAACGTAATGGAGAGAAAAAAACAAACCGACATCGGCAAATTGCCCCAAAGCCGCTCAAAAGTGAAGATGCTGCTCAATATTTTGTTTGATTTGTATGTCGTGTTGCACTACGAATGGAATGGAACGAATTCCACAGGGTCACATGGTCAAAGCAGAGTATTATCTAGGCATTATTTGCCTATTTGCAAAAACATCCTACATATTTGTAGTGAATAATTTGTGGATTTCACACGACGATAATCGGCCCAATAAACAAGCCACGATTCGGCAAAGGTGCCTCAACAACCACTTCAAACGCCCAATTTTTTTCTCTTCCCAAAACTGAAATTCCCGCTCTGGTCTACTCGTTTTCAACCCATTGAAGCCGTTAAAAAGAAATGCGCGTGAACTGAAGGATATCTCGAAAACAGCTATACGAGGGTTGCCTTTTATATTTCGGGATTAGAGAACAAAAACAAATATTGATCATCGAAAATCACTTTATTGTTGTTCAAAATATTCCCCATGAAGATCTATACACTTTTGCATGCGTTTGAACCAATTGTCGAAGCACTTTTGCCACTCTGATTGAGGTATCTCCAACACATGCATTCTGAATGCAGCAACCGCTTCTTCAGGTGTCGAAAAAAGTTGACCTCTCTTCTTTTTGTTTTTTTTTTTTACATTTCTGTATTTATTTACCATAAATGATTTGTTACAATAAGTAATACAGATAACTTATAATTAGCTTAGCTTTAATCGTTTACACATACTTGCTAGTACATTTTTCAAACATTATTATAAAGTTATATATTTCATGGGTGGACAAGATAGGAGTAGGTGGGGCTTCCTGGAAAAGGTCAGAAAACCAGGATATAATTATTTACTTAACCTATAACTAATTTGCTTAACTTAACTTAACTTAGCTTAGCCTAGCTTATCTAATTATTAAATCTATTATTATTACAATAAGTTAGAGTAGGGTGGGGCGGGAGGTATAGTGGTTGATGGGTGGAATTTGGGTTAGGGTGGGTACTATGAGTCGGGGATATGGGTTGGGGGAACACTTTCCGATTGGTCGTTGAAACGCAAGATATTAGAGAAGGGTTGTATATTACAATATTTAAACTGGTGAGGTGAGAGTTCAGTATTGTGGTATACAATCTCATTGGAGTTGTTGAGCAACCTGCCAGAGGTGAAGAGGGTTCTGGTGTGGAGACAGTTCGGGTAGGCAGTTCGGTTGTCTGACGGAGTCGATGTGAGCGCATTTATTATCGGATTGGGATTATTGGGAAGATTTTCGATAAATTTGATGGACAGCTCGAGGAAGCGTCGATCTATATGTTCAATATTAGCGGCATAGTAGAGCGAACTACTGTTGTAATATTTGTGGGAGTTAGGATGTCGGTTGAGGCCAGTGATAAGTCTGAAGCATTTCCTTTCGAAAATGCGTAGCTTCTCCATTTGGGCGGGTGTGATATGGTACCATATCGGGCATGCATATGTGAGAGTGGGTCTGATTATTTGTTTGTAGATAAGTGATTTGACTTTGGGAGAGAGACCATTCGGTTTGTACATGACTTTTCTGCAGAGGTTCAGTTGGGTTGTGGCTTTACGAATCGTATTTTTAATGTGGACGGAGAATGACAGATTGTTGGTAAAGGTTATACCTAGATACTTTAAGGTTTTGGAGGGTTTAATTATATTGTTATTTATTTTAATTCTGATTTTATTATGGCAGCGAATAGTGTTGTTTGTACAACTCGCGTTTCTGCCTTTAAAAACTATGAGCTGAGTTTTGGTTTGATTTAGTTGAATTCTCCACTTGGTAAAGTAGGCTGACAGGATTGGGAGATATCTGTTAATACAGTTTCTTGCCTCCTTGACAAGCTTGTTGCTTGAATAAATTAAGGTGTCGTCGGCATAGTTGAGCATAGTTGTATTGGGTAACAGTGGCTGCGGTGCGTCTGATGTATAAAGAAGGTATAGTAGTGGGCCGAGGATGGATCCTTGAGGAACTCCTGCGGTTATGCTATAAGGTGTCGAGAGAGTTGAGTTTATTTTCACCATGAACTTTCTATCAGAGAGGTGAGAAGCGAGAAGTTTTGTGGAGTGGATGTTTAATCCATACATTGAATGAAGTTTATATAACAGTCCTGCGATCCAGACACAGTCGAATGCTTTAGCTATGTCTAGGGAGACACATACCGTTGGGGATTGGTTTTGGAGGTGGGTCGTCACATCATGCCACTTTTGCCACTCTGATTGAGGTATCTCCAACACATGCATTCTGAATGCAGCAACCGCTTCTTCAGGTGTCGAAAAACGTTGACCTCTCAGTTTGTTTTTTACGTACGGGAATAAAAAGAAGTCATTCGGTGCCAAGTCAGGACTATACGGCGGATGACCCATCAAATCGATGTTTTGGGTGCTCAAAAATGCAGTTGTCGCAGCCGATGTGTGAGAGCTCGCATTGTCGTGGTGAAGAGTGATCCGTCTTCGGCGGTTGGTTTCCTGATTTCTTGGAAGACAACTGGCAAACAAATGATTGTGTACCACTCAGAATTGACTGTTCTGCGTTGTTCTAGTGGTACGGTTGCGACATGTCCAGTTTTTCCGAAAAAACAGGCGACCATTTGCTTGGAAGTCCTTCGTGCGTGAACAACTTTTGTTGGATTTGGCTCATCTTGAAACACCCAGACAGTCGACTGCTGTTTACTTTCGGGCTCATACGCGTAAATCCACGACTCATCACCTGTCACGATGTCATAGACGTGTTTCGAAGCACCGCGACCGTATTTTTTGAGCATTTCTTTCGACCAATTGACACGAGCCTTTTTTTGGGCGATTGACAAATTGTGTGGGATCCAACGCGAACAAATTTTTTTGACAGTCAAATGTTTATGCAATATTGAATGTATGCTGGTCCCACTAACGCCTAAGGTTGTCTCAATCTCACGATAGGTCACATGACGATCTTCCAATATCAGCTCGCGCACAGCATCAATGGTTTTCGGAACAACAACTGATTTTGGACGACCTTCACGAAATTCATCTTGGAGTGAACTACGACCACGATTGAATTCACCATACCATCGATAAACACTGGTCCTTGATGGAGCTTCATCGCCAAAAATTGAATTAAGTTCATCCATGCACTGTCGCTGAGTTAATTCACGCCGAAAGTTGTAAAAAATAATCGCACGAAAATGTTGACGATTTAATTCCATTTTTGGGCCGAGATGAATCTTTTAAGTTACTGTAAACAACACAAATAGCGCTCGTATGTCAAAACGTTCTGAGTGCGTATAACCTCAAAAATGTCCAACTTTACGACAGAGCTGTCAATTGCCGGATTGCAACACTAGGGTTGCCAAATCCCGAAACATAAGAGGCAACCCACGTAAGAAACGAATCGAAAATTGGAAAAAATCGTGGCGAGCGTGCATTGCTTCAACGCCCGTTGCCCCCTTTGAAAGCGACCCAATGAATAAATGAAATACGGTATGGGCGTTTTATTTAACAACTCCCGGTACTTTCTTGACAAAATGTTTAAATATAATGCATCTATGTACATATAGAACATTTAAATGGTTGCCATTAAGATTACGGTAAGAGATTAACGAAAGTTAAGGATGCCTGACTTCAAAAACAATATTTTAAGCACCCCCAAAAACAATACAAATTTTGAACATAGTGAATTCCGAGAATACATGGCAAAAGAAAAGTTAGAAAGTCGAATCGACTGTCGGCAAATTTTCCTAGATCAACTAATTTCTCCTAGCTCCACAGTGGTGTGTTTAATTTCTGTAAAAATGTATACAGACCTCCCTTTAAAGAGAAGAAAAATCATAACTTTAGAGCAGACTAACTTCTATCAATTTACTTGTCCACAACAGGCATGAAAGTACTGCTGTTATTCCCCGATAATACTCCATAGGAGATTACTTCGCAATGGTAATGAAATGTAAGCGTTCGAATAACTTTAAGGAAAACTTTGGGGCCAACATCCTCCTTCAATACATACTTCATCACTTCGCATCTGGCAGTTCTACCGACATACCCCTGCGTTTTGTAAATCGCCTTCTGAAAGATTTCCTTCTTCATTACCAAGTATATTAAAAACAGATCCCTAAAGTCGTCATGGATTCCGGCAATAACAGCCACAAATATCGACCTAGGGTTTCATTCCTATATATCTTTAATACAAGAATCGTCCCTAAGTTTATTGAATTAATTTTTTATTAACCGCTGGCCGAATAAAATAGATGGTATACAAAACGCACAATTATATTCTGAACAATATCCGTATCCTTCTCCGCACCAACAGCCCGGGCCACTAAAAAGACATCTGTCTATCTACTGAGTTATCCTAGATAGTGCAATCATAAAAAAAATCTATTGTATTTAAGGCCATTGTGTAGGTCGGCTTTTGTATTTCCTGTACAATCATCCAATTTTGTTAGTATACATTTCTATCGGTTTTATTTGTAATTCCATCCACTTTATTACGGAGCCTTCAAAATTCCCGCCCGTCAATGTGAACCTAAGCTCTTGTATCCAATCACGCAACCAACTTGAAGATATCCTGCATCTTGAGCGTCTTTTAAAGGTAAAGAGGAACCACAAATATGTTTTCGCAGTAAAACCAACATTCCGCCTTTTGCCTCTACTATAATACTGAGGAGTTCGTATTTTCTTGTTCGCTTTGTCCGTTCAGTTCTTTTTAAGGCCTGCCCCTTCCGCTTTTATCGGTGACCTTCAACTATTAATGGTCAGCAATATTTCCCCTTTCGACTGGTCTTTGTCTACCGATGTTTACGCTATTATATCTAAGAGCCGACTTAAATAGGTTAATCATCCCGCTCTATAATGAAAAGGACAATGTATACACCCCTATCCCATGCACAAGGACGATCCAGGACAGTGATCAGTGTAGTTCGGTGTGTACGAAGTACCAACAACAAATGTCAAATAACAACGATAACAAGGGGACGGAGAACATAGGACAGTGGGTCGTTATGATACGTATAAACATGTAATTACGGAAGGAAAGGGCATAACACACAACGCAATGTAGTTAAGGACATGACGACAAATAACTTTGCTTACGGGTAGTGACAGTGACAAGGATCAGAGGGAAAACCTTGGTGTTATGAGGCGAAAAGTAGTAAGACACATGGTAGGTGATGCGGCACGCACTCCAATTGAGCCACGTTCAGTCACATATAATCTCTATTTAGTCCTGTAAAATAATTCAAAGCTTCGGAATCCATAACTAATTTCTAAAATCCCCATCTGATTTCCAAAGCCAACACATATGTATTCGTCTATTTAGAGAGGGTGAGAGTTGTATGCTCCACAAAGGAGGAAGCGAATATAGGTAAGACTACGACGGACTGACCAAATGTTGGAGGAATATTGATAAAAAGGACAAAAATGTAAATCAAAAGTAACGATAATATCTGAGTAGAAAGTTAACAGGAAAAAAATTTAAGAAGAATATCTGAGCAAAGGACATGAGTAACGCGAATTTATGGAAATCAAGTGGTGCCACATGTAACGAAACGACAAGCATTAAAATAGATATCAAACATATAACCATTGAAAAGAATCACAACTAAAAAGGCAAGTGACAATGACACTAACACCGAAGATAAAACCGAAGTAAAGTCAAAGAAAAATAAGACCAAACAAGGTGACAGGGCAAATAAAAACAACAAACGAACAGAGGACACACTGAAATAGGACAAACGACAGACAAGCCAAACAGACACAAAGTATTAATTTAAACAATGTATTTATTTTTCCAGCTTAGGAGTGGTCCATAAATTATATCACGCTCCTGATGGGATCAAGCACACCATTATGTAGCATTATATAGGGATCATTTCATTTCATTTTTAAAACATTTTTTATTTTTCTTTTTATATTCTTAATTTCTAAATTAAAGGCTAGACAAAAAATACTTAAATTCCAGCTTAATTATCTTATATAATAACTTACTGGTCCTTCGCAGACGCTCTAAGCTAAACATTACTAAACATTTGTATAATTTGCCTTTCGGCGACAGAAGTTTGTGGCAGTACTTATAATTATTTGAAAGACAAAGAAAATTTGAAAAACTTTGTGTCCATTTTTTTTTTGTTTTTTTTTTTTTTTTTTTTCTTAAAATTTAAGTTACTTAACTTACCCATTTTTTTTTTTTTTTTGTAATTTTTTATTTTATGTAAAAGTACTTAACTTAACTTAAATCTTATACTACCCTAATTCTAGAAAAGCTAAGTCTATGTAAGCTAGCTGATGATAGTGTAATTCTATACCGAGTTTTGAACTCAGCACATAGGCTGGCATCACTAAGAGTATGCTGTGCATTCCGAACGGTATCGGAAGATGCCATAAATGTTTTGGCAGGGTGACACCACTTGGCATTGCAGCTAGAGAAAATGCTGTATTACATGAGGTCCCCAAGAGAATCGTCGGAGAATGCAGTCACAATTAGAGCTCTCAAGCCTAAGAGAATGACAACGAACGTGGGATTCTTCCACCAAAGGAAGATGGACTCACACCATGATTCTTGATTCAGAAACATCGGTGATAAGAAAACATGGCGAACTGAATTACCATCTGGATCAGCTAATATGAGGACAAGGGCGCTTTCGGCAATTTCATTTAATTTTTACAACCTTTTTTATTTTTCTTTTTATATTCTTAATTTATAAATTAAAGGCTAGACAAAAAATGCTTAAATTCTAGCTTAATTATCTTATATAATAACTTACTGGTCCTTCGCAGACGCTCTAAGCTAAACATTACTTAACATTTGTATAATTTGCCTTTCGGCGACAGAACTTTGTGGCAGTACTGATAATTAGTTGAAATACAAAGAAAAATTTGATAAACTTTGTCAATTTTTTTTTTGTTTTTTTTTTCTTAAAATTTAACTTACTTAACTTATCTACTTTTTTATTTTTATTTTTTATGTAAAAGCACTTAACCTAACTTAACTTAATTCTTATACTACCCTAATTCTAGAAAAGCTAAGTCTATGTAAGCTAGCTGATGATAGTATGATTTTATACCGACTTTGGTACCCAGGTCTTTATATGCCATTCAACCACCAGAACTGTTGACGCTGTCTAATACTATCGTCCCGGTCTCTGTGGGAGATAGCCCTACTGAAGCGCAAGAGCTCTTCTTCGGTGCGCGTTACTTCCCGGTCGTAGCACAATCGCCCGTCTACGGATGATCTACTTACATGATAGATCAGCGGAGTTCCGGATCTATCCTGCATAAGCCCTTTCATGTCCAAGTCAAGGAACGCCTCTGGTGGAACAAAGCCGTTGCGACGCACGCTCTCATAGTACAGAGTGTTTGGACAATAGGCCCCGAAAATTAGGTCATTGGACGAGCTTATTGCTCTCGCGATATGTCCCCTGATTAATTTAATCATAAAATTATCCACCCTATTTATGTACGCTTCATTATATAAAGTCTCATTTGAATAATACTTTTTATAGTCCGATTCCGGTGTCCGATATAATCTGAGACACTTCCTTTCGAACACCCGAATCTTTTCCATTAAATTTGGACCTATGTTGAACCATACTGGACAACCATATATGAGCATTGGCCTGATTAGCGTCATGTAACTATGACTTTTACCTTGCTGTCAAGTTGGCTACTGTGAAATAGCCTCTTTGTCATAAAAAATCTTTCCTCGCTTTGAGCAAAACAGCCTCTACATGTCTGTTGAAATACAGATATTGGTCTAGCCAGATGCCCAGGTATTTAACTAAACTCTTGGTTTCCAGTTATCTCCATGCGGTCCCACGATAACTAGCTTTCGCCAGTTTTTCCTTGTGTCGTTCGTGGCTTTATATAGTGGAGTTATAAATAGGATGGCTTCACATTTCTGGAAGTTGATCTTAAGTTTCCAGTCATCGCAATAGCGCTGTACGTTGTTGAAGTCTCGTTGTATTAAACTATTTATGATCTCAACTTTCGGCGCTGTTCCGTAAATTATGAGATCGTCTGCGAACGCAATAGCCTGCGGAAGTGCATCTAATAAGTCGTTAATATAAATGTTAAAAAGAATCGGAGAGAGTACCGCTCCCTGTTGCAAGCCATTCTCGATATTATACGTTTTATTAGAGGTCACATTACCACTTCTGACCACGAACCTCCTGTCCTTTAACATATCGTAAAGTACATATAGTAAAGGCTTATGTATGCCATGTCTGACCAGTTTGTAATACAACCCTTCGATCCAGACGGTATCAAATGCTTCTTCCAAGTCGATCAGACAGGCACCTGTGCATTGGTTCCTACATTTATTCCATTGTATGTCGGAGACCAGTTTAGCTGCGGCATGTGTGGTTTCATGACCCGCCCTAAAGCCAAACTGCTTATTTGGAATAATGCTGTTGTCGTCTACCCAAGCTTTGTTAATGATTTTTTCAAATACTTTACTGATGCTTGGGAGTAAACTTATCGAACGCATGTTCATTGGGTTTGTACAGTCTTTGCCCTTTTTTGCGATGGGCTGAATGATAGCCGTTTTCCAACGCGCTGGATAATATGCATTATTCAACGCGTTGTTAAACAGGGCCGTGTATATATCTATTGCCTTTGGGGGCAAGGTTCTTGAGTACGATGTTAGGTACTCCATCTATTCCCACTGATTATGTAGGGATCCACTTTTGAGTTATGCAACAAAAAAAATGTATGCATAAGCGATCTCTATCACCGGACAATTAAATATCAATTTTGGGCCTGGGTGTGCATGTATGTTTAGAACTCCTGCTGTAAAGATTGTCAAAAAAATCGAAAGAAAATTTCTTACTATAAATGCTCCCTCAGGACTTGCTTAAGTTAGTTTTTATGCTTAGAGAACACCTGGACTAATACTGTCCACACTATCCTTGGATACCCCCTTTTTTTCTTTTCTTTTCAGATATCGCGAGACTGAGCCCAACATCCTCACGGATGTGGGTGATTCTGGTTATCGCAAGACGACCAGAAGCCACAGACAAGATGGAGGACACATTTGTCCTTGTCTCGCTAAAGTCGGCCCTCTCGCCAACCCATTTTTTTGTTTTTTTGCTTAAGTTAGTTTTTATGCAATTTCAATAATTTAATTCGATTAATTGATCCATGACAATTTGGAATAAAATATTGGACAAATGTTCGTCATGACGCCGGAGATGTCGGCCCGCTTGTTTATATTACCAATGACATGACGACCTAATTGCTCATACAGGGTTTGATGCATCCGATAAGGGCCGCCTTTAGCTATTGAATACTACCTTACCTAAATATACCGTCTGTCAAAAAGGTACCGGGAATTGACGATTTAGAAATGTAGCTTAGTGAGATTGCTAAAATTTCGTCGCTAAGTTGGGACAACTGTCGTTTAACTTAACGTGAAGTTTAAGCGCGATCTATCATTTAGTTTGAGTTATGTAACGGAGAAACTGTTTTAGGTAGTGGTTTCCTTTTTTGTACATAAACGCGCGCACAAAACGGGATTTTGGAGTACCCTTAAATGTCAGAGCACAATGTGAGCGGAAGGAGAGGAAGCGCATAAGGAAAGGAGGTATCGATGTACATTGGTCTTAAATGCCTTGTCATGACAACGACGAGGAAACACATGACCAGCTAGAGCATTCCACATTGGTGTGCTTCGGCTAAAGAATGACTCTCTACATTTATTTGTGCGCCTGAAGTTTATTTTCAACGTGAATTCATGCGCATTTACAGATTGACGGGTATCGCGGGAAAATGTCTGAGGAGGCGGAACACATTTAGCAAGTTGAGCAACGACCGTGATAATACCTATAGAAAAGAGATAGGCACGATACGTTGGGCATATGTTCTAACGGGGCAATTGGTCGACTCACAGCTGGGTCCCCAATAAGTTTCACTGCTCGTTTTTGCATCCTATCGAGCACGTGTAGTGCAGTTTTGGATGCGCCTGAACAAATATGGGAGTTGAACTCCATTTTGCGACGAATATACGCGTTGTAAATAGTGGCCAGGTTGGATGGAGTGAAGTATTTATGGCATCTCTTAAGAAGCCCCATGGATTAGGGCGCACTTTTCACAGCTTCAAAAATGTGGTCGTTCCAATTAAGAGTCGAATTAATTCGAGTGCCAAGGATTAATAGTTCCTTAGCTTCGTCAATGCAAGTGTCGTTCATCGACAGTGTATTTACTTTGGGGTTCGCCTTTGACGACAGAAGACAGTACTGAATTTTTAAGGCATTGAACTCTACTCGGTTAGATAATTCCCATTGATATACCTTGTTCAGGTCAGAATTCAGTGTATTAAGCATAACCTGCTGATTGGTATTGATGTTCGAAGAGTTTGGACAGGACTGTTCGTATGAGTATGAGAAGCTCAACATGCTATCATCAGCAAACGGGTGAATTGGGTTGTGAGTAATTGACAACAGATCATTTATGAAGACGAGGAAGAGAGCGGGTGAAAGTACCGAACCTTGGGGAACACCTGCATTAATTTGATGGGAAGCAGATTTGACACCATCAAGAACTACTTATATTGAACGGCCAGAAAGATTGTCTCTTATCCATTGGATCAGGGAATTGTCCACTCCATATGAATTTTGATAAAAGGGCTTGATGAAAAACTCTGTCGAAGGCTTTCGAGATATCCAATGCAACAACCTTGCTTTCGCCGAGGTAGTGGATGGAATGGCTCCACTTTTCGTTAAGGTACGCCAACAAATCTCCTGTGGACCTGTAGCGATTCTAACAGATATACACACAATTCACAAGCAAAAATAGTGAAGAACACCGAACGAAAAATCGAATAAGAAAAATACATCAGAACCGTATACCAAGCGATAAATTAAAATAATTCACACCAGTGGAATATAGTCGAGTCTGGAAATCAAATTCTAAACACGGTCAGTAGTCTGATGCTTCGCTGCTTCGCTTTTCAATCGTTTCATCGTGTGTTCAATTCACCTTCTTCACTATCCTTGCTTAACGCTATAGACCTGTTGCTACGAATGCCATATTGGCGATCATTGAGGAGGTCATTTGATTCCAGATATTTCGAAAGTTGACGGTTAATCAGTGATTCCATTACCTTCGAGAGAATAGAAATTGGTAATATGGGTCGATAAGAAGAGAGGGACGACCTCTTGGAAATTATTCTGCCAAATTGACGGTTGATAAGTGATTCCATTACCTTCGAGAGAATAGAAGTTAGTGCTATGGGTCGATAAGAAGAGAGGGGCGATTTGTCACCCTTTTTGGGAATTGGCTGAATCTTCCCTGACTTCCATCTATTTGGGAAACGGTAAGTAGAATAAGACAAATGGAAGAGTTTTCGTAGTGATTTAGCGAGTGAAGAGGAGCATTTCTTCAAGAGAATAGTGTAGCAGGTTCGTTTCGGGGAGCGTGTCTCCTTGTCCTGAAAAGGATGAGAGATCTCTTTAGACCGCTCCTGAAAAACGTACTACAAAGGGGTCGTCGCAGTACTTCCTCAGATCCTGAGGGAAGAGCAACGTCCTTAGTTTGGTCCTGCCGTTTTTTTAGTTCGGCCTCAGTCCTCGTCTCAGCAGGTTTCCGTGGGGGCAGATGATACACCGAATCTACAAGAGTGGTGTTTGTGTAGGTACCACAGGTTTACTCACCAGTCGTTACATAAATGAAAGGCTCGCTTTTTTCCTTTGGTATATACAAGTGTTTATTTCTTTTATAAATAGTTCTCCTGGGCACTTCCTTCAGGGACACTGCTCGATATTCTACTGCGGCGTCGAGATCGCTCTACTGTTCCTTTATAAAGGAAAACAAATCGAGATTTGTATCTCAAAAATGCACAATTTCGTACAAAAATCTCGATTTTGGTATTCTGGGTGAGATGCTCAGTGTTTACTTAAGATAAGAATTCAGTTTCTTGAATTCTTATGAAACTATTGTGCAGATGTGGATATGTAAAAGGGATTCGAGTTTGTTTGTCCAATTTGATGGAATTTTCCCAGATTGAGGTCGTATCTCTGGGTTTTGAATTTTGATGATGCCGTGGGGCAAATGTAAAACGATAAACGAATATTAGATTCGTTTATTGTGAATTTTGATTATAATTTAGATTTTGGATTAAATTATGCCGTGGGGGCAAATGGTAAGCAATAACCGGATGTTTGGTTCGTTTATTGCGAATTTTGGATCGTGTTTGGGTTTTTTTTTTTGGGTTTTGATTGGATTTTAGGTTTTGGAGTATTATTGCTGGGATTTGGATGTAGGAATGGAGGAAAAGGGTGGTAGGGCTTTTTAGAGCACTACAATAGGGGGAATTCCATCAGGACCAGCAGATTTATTTGCATTTAGCTCTTTGAGTGCACGGGCAACAGTACGCGCTCAGAAGCGAACCTGGCTCATGGTGTGTTGCTTCTGCTCAAGTTGAGGTGGAACTGATGTGGTATCAGGCAGCGTTGAGTTCGTTGCAAAATATGCAGCAAGCAGATTCGCTTTCTCTATTCACTGGTGACTGGCGTGTCATCGATTATTAGCGAAGGAATGGATGAGAAGACGGGGTTTTGGATGTTCTTCACAAATGCCCAGAAGTTTCTACTACCTGTGGGAGAGTGTGTTCCTTTTTGTCGCACTCTCTAGTCATGAAAAAACTTTGTGCGTTAAATATGCGCATTGGAATTATGTCTAGTTCTCTTAAATCTTTTCCGGTTTTCCTCAGTATTGTTTGATTTATACAACCGGAAGCTCAACTCTTTAGCCTTAAAGGCTTCTCTGCACCCGGAATCGAACCACATATTTCTCTTGGGTTTGATACTCTTTACTCTCTGTGGAATAAAGGTACGCATGCCAAGCAGAATCGTGTCTGTCAATGTGTGCGCTATAGAGTCAACATCGTTATTGAGGAAAAATAACGATCAATTTAACTGCCCAAAAAAGTCGTTCAGACCTTCCCAGCTGGCTTTCTCATAGAACCACAGTGTTCTTTTGGGGGCTCTCTCGTTAGCGTTGCTGTTGGGTAGAGGAAATTTAGCTGACACGACACAGTAGTCTGAAGTGTCCAAGGGCGAAGAAACTTCAATTGTGTATTTGTTTGGGTGGGAGGTGAGAAACAGGTCCAGTGTATTGGCGAAATGACCATCTATATCTGGTACCCGTGTTGGCTCATTGACGAGTTGAGTTAAATTATTTGACTCAGCAAAGAGCTGAACATACTGACCCTCAGGTGTTGTGTGTCCGGAGTGACGAATCCGCTAAGAGAAATCACCCGCAATAACGATTTCAGTGTGCGGATAGAGGGTCATGATCCTACCGATAGAATCAGATAGATCATCAAATTCGTTAAAGGATGCGTTTCTATCCAACTTTGGGGTTCTTTAAACAAGACAGTAATGTATGATAACCTTACGAACGTGAATTTTTTGCCACGAGAAATGAAATTCTGGAATGGAGCAACGCCCGTATTGTGACAGATGCTGATAAGCAATATCACTTCGTGTGTATGTAGCTAGAGCACGATGTGGAAAGAACAAAGACCCTAAGTTATAACCGGGTATAGTAAAATCAGAAATATCTGCATCAGTTATTACCTGAGTCTCGCTAAATGCAAATGTAGCGTTTCTAACAGATACACACACAATATGCAAGTAAATAGTGAAGAACACCGAAAGGAAATTTGAATGAGCAAAGCTTCAGAGCCGTATACCATAGCGATAACATAACAATTCCACACCAGTTAATTGTACTTGAGTTTAGAAATTGAGTTCGTAGATGCGGCAGTGGCCTGATGTGTTGAGCATTGGTTCAATTTTTGGTGATTCTAACTGTCATAGCGTCAGTTCGAATCACACGTTCTTCACTATCTTCGCAAACGCAATAATTGTTGACCCCGACGTGATCCCATAGTAAAACAGAACTTCACGACACGATCACGACATCCGCATAGAGCACCGGTACACTCGCCTGCTTCGACGTTCTCTCGCTCGCTCGTCCCTCGCTCCGTCGTTCGCACACGAATTTGATCGTAACAAAGTTACTGAGGAGGGAATAGTGTGCCGTTTCTAACAGATACACACACGATATGCAAGCAAATAGTGAAGAACACCGAACGAAAATCGAATAAGAAAATGCATCAGAGAACCATAGCGATAACAACACAATTCCACATCAGTTGAGTGTACTCGGGTTGAGAAGTTGAGTTAGTACACGTGGCCTCTGATGCGTCTGATGCTTCAATGCATCGCTTGTCACCCGTTTCATCGTATGTTCAAATCACCTTCTTCACTATCCTTGCTTAACGCAACAGCCCCGACCGTGATCTGTATACACAGCACACACTTTCCCATAGTAAACAGTACTACTACAATCCCGACTTCCGCATAGAGCACCGGCACACTCGCCAACTCCGACGTTCTCTCGCTCGCTCGCTCTTCGCTCCGTCGTTCGCACATGAAACTGATCGGAACAAAGTTACTGAGGAGGGAATAGTGTGGCGTTTCTAACAGACCCGCACACAATATACAAGCAAATAGTGAAGAACACCGAAAGGAAATTCAAATAAGCAAAGCACCAGAGCCGTATACCATAGCGATAACATAACAATTCCACATCAGTTGAATGTACTTGAGTTTAGAAATCGAATTCGCACACGCGGCAGTGGCCTGATGTGTTGAGCATTGGTTAAATTTTTAGTGATTCTAACTGTTATAGCGTCAGTTCGAATCACACGTACTTCACTATCATTGCAAACGCTATACAAGGATTGCTGGTTTCTGATTACAGACGTGGGCAGACACAGAGGAGAGTCTGCGTCTTAGGCCACGGATGTTGCAAACATCGACGTGAAATTCCCGTTCCATTGAAATGGCGACATAGAAAACCTATCATCGTCATCATCATCGGCACTGCAGCCGGGAACCGGTCTTGGCCTTATTTAGCAAGTCGTGGGGCTTGTTAAATTTTCCATAATGATTGGTTTTTTTGTTTTTCGGGCAAGGTCATTAGGCTTGCGCCAGAGGCTCCCCGATGGGGAATCGAACCCCGGTCTCCCGCGTGACAGGCGGGTATACTAACCACTATACTATCGAGGAGCTATTATACTCCCAATCAATCACTCAATCACTAACCACTACTATCGATAGAAAACCAATACCGCCTCAGAAAAGGATGCAAGTTGGGCCCGGCGATGGATGAGCGAAAGCAACCACTACAGGTGCCATGCCCTGGTAGTAGGTGCCCCACTAGATCCGTGCCGACATCCGGGTCACATCCCTTTCGTGACCAATATTACGCCACTCAAAACACCAAAAACCCTCAAAAGATTATAAATCAATCGAGAGTATCGATGCCTGAGGGACGCAACAGAGTTGCGAAAAAGAGGAAAAACAGACACAAGGAAAGGAAAGGGTATGAGTTTTCCCGCAATGTACACTTCCATACAATTTCCATACTACGGCGCGAATTTCATGTATATCACTGCATTACACTCGGACGCGTTTGTGGTGATCCGTTTGTTTACTTCGGATCCCACAGAAGACTTGACGCGCGAGCCGATAGTGCAATTAGGGTATCTTGTGTTTACTTAAGATACCCTAAACGGATTACACAATCAATACAATCAGTGCGGATCACGAGGCAGAAGCGCACGTGCTGACTCGTCGGCGGTTAGTAGCAATTTCGCTGTTTCGCTTCGTCTTTCGCGGTCTCTCGAGCTCGCGTCTCGTCTGTGGCTAAGTGTTCGTCCTGTCGCAGCATCCCACTTTCACGTTAAGCGAGTTCGAATTAACGCTGTATTAGTTCCCTTTCGGGCACATGAAGCTCTCTTTCATGGTTTGTTAGCGCTGCACTAAATTGAGATTCTTGGCTGCGATCCTTGTATTTGCTGCGCAATTGCGGAGTCTTGGGTCAGATGCGATATCGTGGTTCTCCTCCTCGTTGGCGATTCTCATCCAATTGCCCGTTGGATAATGTTCAGCCAGTCGGGCGATTATCTCGGCTTTCGTACCGCCGATGGCTAATCCACACATCTTAGCCTTTTGTCGCAATTCACTAACGGTGAAATCGCTCGCTTCAGGGATGTTTAATTTATCATTTCGAGGTTGGAAGCTCTGTTGTCGTCTCTATTAGTCGCTTTAGTCTTTCTTTGCCGTCTATATTCCTTCTATAAAACCCGGTTAAGCCCCAAACGTGGAATAAAAATATTTATTATATTCAACTTTTCATTACTGAAACTCTATTGTTCTTTTGCTCGCCGTATCAAGAGTGCCCTGCTCTTATTGACTGTGAATTATAAAACTAAACAAAGTTCAGCTTATCTCCATTGTCACGATGTGACTGTGAACTATAAGTTTATTTCAAATTCATCTCCGTCATTTCCATTCCACATTATTAATATTTTTTTTTACAAAAATAACCTGTTATCCTTCAAATGATCATCATCATCATCGGCACTACAACCGGGATCCGGTCTTGGCCTTATTTAGCAAGTCCTGAGACTTGTTAAATTTTCCATAATAAACCTTCAAACGATAGTAAACATTATGAAATTTATTTAAGTAAATGTATTCAGCCGTTTTCTATTTCTTTTTTTTTATCGAGAAAAAGCTTCTTTTTTCGACATTTTCGATCTCATGACTGCATATGCCTCCTTAATGAAAATAGTATTGTGGCAACTCTAACCGATACACACAATTCACAAGCTTGATGTGTAACGCTTAGGTAAATTTTTTTTTGTGATACGAGCTGTCATAGCGTCAGTTCGAATCACACGATCTTCTTCGCTATTATTTCAAACGCTATAATACGTGAACCCGACGTGATCTGTACACGACGCAGCACACACACACTCCCCGTAATAAACAGAACTTCACACACGCAATCATAACTTCTGCATAGAGCACCAAGGCACACTCGCTTGCTCCGACATTCTCTCGTTCGCTCGTCGCTCGCACCGAATCTGATCGTAACGAAGTTACTGCGGTGGGAGTGGTGTAGCGATTCTAACAGATACACACGATTCACAAGCAAAAATAGTGAAGAACACGAACAAAAAAATCGAATAAGAAAAATACATCAGAACCGTATACCTTAGCGGATAACAAAAATAATTCACATCAGTGGAGTATAGTCGAGTTTGGAAATCAAATTCTAAACACGGTCAGTAGCCTGTTGTGTAACGCTTAGGTAAAATTTTTTTCGTGATTCAAGCTATCATAGCGTCAGTTCGAATCACACGATCTTCTTCACTATTATTTCAAACGCAATAATTGGTGACCCCGACGTGATCTGTACACACGTACACCCAGCATACACTTCCCATAGAAAAGCAGAACTTCACACACGGTCACGACTTCCGCATAGAGCACAGCCCCCGACGTTTTCTCGTTTCTCTCGTTCGTCCGTCATCCGCATACGAATCTGATCGTAACGAAGTTACTGCGGCGGGAGTGGTGTAGCGATTCTAACAGATACACACACAATTCACAAGCAAAAATAGTGAAGAACACCGAACGAAAAATCGAATAAGAAAAATACATCAGAACCGTATACCAAGCGATAACAAAAAAATAATTCACATCAGTGGAGCATAGTCGAGTTTGGGAATCAAATTCAAAACACGGCCAGTAGCCTGATGTGTAACGCTTAGGTAAAATTTTGTTCGTGATTCGAGCTGTCATAGCGTCAGTTCGAATCACACGATCTTCTTCACTATTATTTCAAACGATATAGTATCTTTTCGCAATAAATTGATTTTTTTTTATAAATTCTCTACTCACTTAGTAACAGACAATAGTTGGTTTTTTTTTTATTTCAGATAAAGTTATCCGAAGATGTTCTGACCCCTGCCGAAACTTCTCTGAAAATTAGGTCCCACCTACTAACATACGGCACTCAATCGGCACACTGACATGATAATTTTTCTCGACCGAGTCCTTCGACAGCTCCGAAAGATGGTGAAGGATTTCCTCCAACCGTCTCCCATAACCTATATCTTAACGAGGTGGTATTTAAATCGGCGGCTCTGCATTGGGATCCCACCTCCCACTCAATAATCGTGCCAAATTGCCACAGTAACAAGAGTCCTCAATTGAATCTACATGTTCACAATTTCATGAAAATTCTATAATATACTATTCTCCTCGATAGTATAGTGTTTAGTATACCCGCCTGTCACGCGGGAGACCGGGGTTCGATTCCCCGTCGGGGAGCCTCTGGCGCAAGACTAATGACCTTGCCCAGAAAAACAAAATCGTTATGGAAAATTTAACAAGCCTCAGGACTTGCTAAATAAGGCCAAGACCGGTTCCCGGTTGTAGTGCCGATGATGACTATTCAACTATTGCTTTTATATTTGGTTAACATTTTAAATGAAATAATGCCATTTCTATATTTTAAAAATTCAGAGAAAAAAAGATTTCCTTAGTTATGCAAAACCCTAGTAACCCCTTAAAAAACATTACAGCTTTTCGTACAATAAGATAAACTTTTTTTCTCACCAGACTTTGCTAGCCATAATACATTCCAAGATTTCATGTCCTTGCTGGCAGTAATTCCGGCTCAACTTCGAAAAAAATAAAAAACAAAAAGTCCTGTTGTAATATCCGTGCCCCTAAGGAATTCGTTTTACGAAACATTACCCTCACCCTTTTGATCGGTTGGTTTAGTACGCAATTTGTGACCGTGTACTTCAAACGCAAGCAACAGAAAATCTTTCAACACAGCATTCCAATTAACACGCACTTTAATATTCTCTGTTTCTGGCTTTAGCTATTGAACTTTGAAAAGGGATCAAAACTCATTTGTAGAGATTACACGACCCGCGGAAAAAACCACAACGACACCAAAAAGGACACCAGCGAAGTGAATCAATTAAATATTTCCACCCCATCCGGCCGTTTAGCGGCACTTTATAATAATCAAGGACTGTTCTCCAGGGAATGCGCTCTTTACGAAATACAAATTTAATCATCCCATCCTTTTTTTTCGCAGATGAAAGTGTTTGAAATTTCCTCAGTTTGGCATCCGGCGAAAGTATCATCATTTGATTGCCGCTACTCAATAGCAAACACGCTCGAGTGGACACACTAAATAAATTCGTTGAGGAGCTCTTATTCAATTTTTGACCACGTCCTTGAGTCCGCTTTTCTAATGAGTCTTTTGACGCTGCTCAAGTTGAAGTCAATATCGAACTGGTAGGAGTAATGTTCTTTATTGGACAATAAGCGACTTTGTCCTTGATCACGCTTTGAAAAGCCTAACCTAGAATTCCTTGTCTAAACCAGGGATTGTAAACTGCAGGATATACGACACACTGCTGTGAGATTAAAGATTTTTCACGACAGCTCCGGCTTACGGAAATAGTTGTGAATGACTATCTGGACCGTGTTTCGAGTAAGTACCAAAATGCAGGAGCAATTGTGAACCCAAAATGCTCACCAACGCTGCAAAGTCCTGCAAATTGTCCTCGCATTTCGGCAATATACCGATATACGAGTACTCGTCCAAGACCCTTCATCTCACGTTGAGCAAAAGTTATATATCTCTTGACATTTGCCGTTATATGTGGGCGCACTTGCGATACCCTAACATGGTATACATTTAGAGATTAGATATCGATAATACGGAAATCATTATCACACGACACCAAGCCCAAGTCCAGTACCACAGCCCCTAGTCATAAGTGAATAGGTCAAGTATTGGAATGCCCCTCACGTAATGTCGTATAACGATATCGAAACATTAAAACTCCATTCACAGTCAGAGCCATTTCCAAGAAGCGAGCGTAGTAGAACGGACGTCGACCATAGGACAACGCCATTAGCAATCCTTTCAGGATATGCCCCTCCTATGTGCCATTACATTCAGATGCAAAGGCAATGACCATAAAATCTGTTCGACTTTGGGCATGGCCACACAGATAGATATTGGTGTCAGGACCATTCAGCTATGGGTCAATTATTACCATTGTTATCCTTGAATATGTCCTACGCCCAGGGACTTCTTCTATTGACTTGGTTCGTGTTGCACACAACCAGGACTGCTATCGTTTCCTTCTGTGGTACCCGTGTTTATAAGATAAATTTTAAACACAAAATTAACGCAACACGTTGTGCCAGTTTGGTATATAGCAAGGTTAAAAAGCTCTTCTAAAAGGGAAGGCAGGAAAAAGGAGTTCGAGAAGTAGGAGTCAGAAGTCTCTGGCAAAGGATGCGGAAATGAAATTGGTATAAACAGATAGGGACTCTCAGAGCTGGGGGAAGGAAAGAGAGATGTGGACTTTGTAGTAACGATTTTCCCGTGGTGCCAGTAGCCTTGCTCGGACATTAGAAGCCAGCAAAACATGAACTATGCAGTAGTGTCTAAACGGATTATTATTTAAGTCAGGTAATATCCTCCCACCTGGTCATATGGCGCCATGTCAAGGAAAGGGAAAAATTCTCAGAATTTCGAGTTTTATCCGGACAAGTTACGCACGAGGGGCTATCTGGGTAGCAATGAGGTGCATGTGTTAGTAGATAGCAAGGCAATAAGGTATTGAATTATATTCTGTCCAACATAGCAGTGTGGCCTTACTTGGGCGAGACCATTTGTTTCTGAATAAAGTCTTTAAAAGAAGGTTTTTTTTTGTTCAAGTAAAAATCATTTAACTCTATTTAAGAAGTTTTGTTTACATCACCTTTTGAATACAATATCGCGGAAGTGGTCGACTTCAGCTCAAATGACGTAATATGTTCGTTTTTCGGCATTTTCCATCACACTGACTGGTGTTTCGACCAATATAGCGGCTATTTCCTGGCGGATTGTTGGTTTAGAATATGAACTTGGAACTTGTTGGTATAAACCTTTGACTTCAATTAAGCTCAGATTCTGGCGGCGTCAAACCAAATGGATACGGAAGCCAGTCACCACTTGTTGACACGACCATGAGTCAAATATAATCGGTAATTTAAATTTTTTGCTTAGCAACAAGTTGCGAGCTAAATAATCTTGTGCATAGCTGTTGTTTGGTGTTGGCGATGCATCAGGGCGACACGAATTTCCAGGAAAGGCAAGGCAAGCGCCAGCACACAACGATCAGCAGAAAACTAACGAACAAGAGGACGGCTACGGTCTGCGTGCGCCACTTTAATAAGGAACCTACCATTGCGGTGAGCCTGGACATTGAAAAGGCTTTTGATACAACCTCGATCGAAGGTCTCGCTTTCAAATTACTGAATACTGGCCTCAGTAGAACGGTGTGTAGTATTGTGGGGGTTCTCTACGCCACTTGGAAAACCAACCCACAATTCCAACCAACCTCGACCGCTAACAGCGCGTCACCTTAATCCAACCCCCCATTCCAAACCTGCAATCCAACATTCGCAAACATGCAAAATCTGCAAGCGCATCAATCCCGAACTTGCAAGAATTCATCTCCCAATCTGCAATGAAAGGCATTTCCCAAAACTTACAACAGAATACAATTCAACAGAATACAATTCAATAGAATACATTATAAGTCATCTCCCTTATATACAACCAACCGCGTCTAATTTCCCCCGAAAACCATTTCGTTTTCTATTCTACCTAAACCACGTAAAACCACATTAATTCCCTACAATAAAACCGCACGCATTTTCCCCAAAATCACTTCGGTTCATTTCCTCTTTAAACTATATTTCTCGTTCGCAACCAAACGAAATTCAGTTTCCCCGAAAATCATTTCGGCGCCCATCCTACCCAATACCAACTTCCCTTACTGATAAGTCACTAGCACGATGCGTTGCATTTCCGCGAAACAACCATCGCAACGACCAAGACCCGTATTGCTTCGTCTAACCGACAACTCATGCCCATATTTGGTCGTGTTCCGAAAACCGATTTCTCAGTACACATAGCAACTGAGGAATCTAGCCTAGCCTGTACGGCGGTAATTCCCTGGAGCTGGATTCTCCATGTACGCATAGCAACCCTTTTCAAGTTCCTAGAAAGCAGTAGTGAGTTTATTTCAGCTATGACTCAACCGCCACGACACGATGAATAGATTCTTTCCATTATTAGTCAGTCGTCATTCAGCAACCGCCACGCGCACATCGGGAGTCCCGCTGACAACCGCCGCCACCACACGGGGCACCCACGCCCCCCGCGTGCCAAATAAAGTCGAGATTCATCCACCCCCGTGCCCGCACGCACTGAGTCGAGTCGCAAACCGTCGAAGCGCAACCACCAGGTGCCGAAAGTCGCAAAGTACCTTGAGACGTTATTTTCAAAAGTCCTCGTTCGTTGTCAATTGAAATCAATTTGCAAGATCTCGCTTCGGAAATTGAACCAAAATGAAGTGTCCTTGGAGACGCGGGCAAGTAAAATATAATACTAAGATAATCTTAAGTAAAAGGGGAATTAATCGATAAATAAATATATAGGAGAAAATCGAAGGAAATTCACGTACGAAATATTTTCAGAAACATGTGTAAACAATCAAGTGCGAGTTAAATACAAACGTTAAACAATCACCAGATCATCTTAAATATAAGAGTAAACATTTTCCAACAACATCCGTGCGTCTTATTTTTCGTTCGACAAACAATGTACGGTGGAACAGCCGGCGGGGATTAAGTGAACCCGTGTCGTACCAGACTCCCTACTTATAACCCCACAGTATCACCTTCCAAGTTCGAGTAAATGGAAAGCTTTCCCTAACCTTCAACGCCGCTGCAGGCGTACCACACAGCTCCATTCTAGGCCCCATCGTATTTAATATCTACACCTCAGATATTTCTCGCCCTGTGGACGGGAGATTAAACCAGATATGCTATGCGGATGACGTTCTAGTGTATACATCATCTAAAAGCCCAAAACTCGCAACAAACCGACTCAACCGTCATCTAGACGAACTGCATCAGTATTACAGTCGATGGAAAATTCGACTTAACCCATCCAAAGCAGTAGCTATAATTCTGAGTAGTAAACACTCGCAACCTACTTCTCGATATTCACAGAATATCCGAATACAAATAGGAGGTACTACGATTAGACCACAGGATAGCATGAAATATCTATCCCCAAAAATGAATTTCATCAAACATGTGACCCACATTCTTCAAAGGGGCCTCGGTCGGTCTAAGCAACTGCACAACATCTTGAAGTGGAGCAACAAAGTTGACACCAAAGTTGCTTCTCTGCTATAAGCAGCTAATCCGATCTGGAATATCGTACGCCTTTCCCGTATGGTCCTGCATATCTTCGGCCCAAATGGAAAGACTTCGTGTTTTCTCTAGAAGGCCTGACGGCCGCCATTACCCAAACTCTCACATATAAGAAGGTGCCTCCATTATCCCTATCGACGAGTACTTGATACAATTAGCATATAAGTACGCCGAAAGCATTCAGAACAGCGAGAACCCACTTGTACGGGAGTCTTCCGCTGTTGACCATTCTCTCTCTCGACCTCTTCGAATCAGACCACCACAATTTCTTCTTCAGTAAAAAACTGAAGAAAGCTTCCCTCCCAACAACATTCTCCTCTATAATAGAGGATCTTGGACCCATCCCATAGGATCTACTGTTAACAAACCACACACACACGGACGCACAGTACAAGACGGCACAAACATACACACACCGACCAATGCGCAGATCATCAGACGCCAAAGACGTGATCTGCGTTTACTACCGCACCCAAGACCTACCGGTCTTGTTTGATTTATTTCCCACCATCCCTCTACACAAGTAGTTAGAAAACACCTGGACTAACACTGTCCACACTATCCTTGGATACCCCCCCCCCCCCTTTTTTTTTTTCTTTTGTTTTCAGATATCGCGAGCCCAACATCCTCACAATCGCAAGATGACCAGAAGCCAAAGACAAGATGAAGGACACATATGTCCTTGTCTCGCTAAAGTCGGCCCTCTCGCCAACCCATTTTTTTTTTTTTTAGAGCAGCAGGAGTTGCCACGGGAGCTCCGAGTTGTAAAACTGACAGTTTCAGTGCACATGATTTACTGTAGTGCTCTCCATAAGGCCACAATAGAAATCAGTGCGTAACGAGTAAAAAAGGTTAAGTAACTATAGCGGTGGTGTTTCATTTGGAGAATACAAGACCCGTACTAGGCAAGACAATAACGCCCTACGTCCAGAGTAGAGTCCGGGTCTGGAAGTACGGTGCGCTAACCAAATAAATCGTTTGGCCGGCCAGCGTCGGAATACGGTCCACGCACAGAGAAGGGAGCTGAGACGTCGCCGAAGAAGGCACAATCCACAGAGCAGTAACATTTAGTTTATGAAGAGTAGGGGAACAGACTTGGCTAGCAGTCGCGCCCGACTTTACAAAGTCAGTACCGCCATGAGCGAGCAAGAGGTGCATACGTCTGTTGCGCAACGAATTATTATACAAATTTTAACAAATGAAGGCGTTAAACCCTCGGAAATTTTTTCTCGATTGAAGGCTCAGTTTGGTAATGATACACTGTGTCAGAATCGTGTGTATACGTGGTCCAGAGAATTTAAAAATGGCTGAGAACGTATCGAAAACGAAAGTCATGATCGCGGCCCAAGTATAAGTCGTACAGTTGACAGCATCCGTGTCGTTCGCCGCTTAACTGTTGGAGACATCTCATCAGAAGTGGGTATCAGTTATGGAAGTGTTCAATTCATTATCACTGATGATCTTAGCTTCAAAAAAGATGACATCCTTCTTCATGATATCGCCATCGCCAGGCCTCACACCGCGTCTTTGACAAGCGATACATTGGAAGAAGTGGATTGAGAAACCCCGATCACCCTCCTTATAGCCCCGACGTGTCTCCCTGTGACTATTTTTTGTACGCACCCTTGAGGAGAAAATTCTAAAGTAATGAAGAAGTCGAAGAGCACGTGTGCAATTCGCTAACAACTGGGCCTACAACTTTCTACGAACAAGGGATATTAAAGATTCCCAATCGATGGCAAAAGTGTGTAGATCACGCAGGAGACTATATTGAAAAATGTCGATAGTATAGTTAGTGTGTAACATTATTCAATAAATATATAAAAAAAAAATAACGGTTTATATTTGATTCGTATAAAAACGACCTAGAAACAATGCTTTAGCTTTATGTGGTAAAGCAACGTCGTGTTGAAAGCAAAAGTGATCCATGACACTTTCAAAAAGAATCAGCATCAAATTTTGTACGAAATTTCACCTCATCAACACGAATTATGCGCGGTAGAAGTTCGTTTGATGTCTTACTGCGCAAAACGCCTTCAAGGTGATCGGCTAGCTGCTGTGCAGTTCGAGCTCTGTATAGTGAGCGGACGTTCTACCAAATAATCCGCAGTATGACCCGGTACACACCACGCTGCACTTACTGCAAGGATAAAGAGGGTAATCTGATCACCGATCCTGAAGGCATTCTGCAGCGATGGGAAGTGCACTTCAATGAATTGTTAAATCGTTAGCTCACAGAAGAATTGGAGGCTCCACCAATGCAAGATCAAGACCCAATGCTGCCGCCACCAAGCATTGAGGAAACATTAAAAGCCATTAGACAGCTCATATCAAATAAAGCACCTGGTACTGATGGCATACCAGCTGAGCTGATCAAACAAGGAGGGACAGCGTTACATCACGGAATTCATGAGATCGTGGTGCACGTATGGGAGCAAGAGGAGATGCCGGAAGATTGGCGTCGTGGAATAATTTGGCCCATACATAAGAAGGGAGATATCACACTGTGCAGCAACTATAGGGGTATAACATTGCTGAGTACCGCCTATAAGATACTCTCCACTATCCTACAAGATCGGATAGCCCCATACGCTAAAGCCATCATTGGTCAATATCAGTGTGGGTTCATCCCAGGAAAATCAGAGATTGATCAGATATTCACCCTTAGGCAGGCGATGGAAAAATGTCAGGAATTTAACATTCCATTATATCATATATTTATGGACTTTAAGGCCGCCTACGATAGCATAGCCAAGGTAGAACTATATAATGCCATGAGAGAGTTCGGCATTCCAAACCAATTGATATGACTTTGTAGGTTGACCATGACCAACGTAACTAGTCAAGTAAAAATAGCGGGATTGCTGTCCAAACCAATAAACATATTTAATGGACTCCGACAAGGGGACGGTCTGGCCTGCCTCCTCTTCAACCTGGCGTTGGAGAAAGCAATCCGTGACTCTGGCGTCACAACTAGAGGAATTATTGTCACTAAGTCCAGACAGATACTTGCCCATGCAGATGACATCGACATCACCGGTAGAACCGAATCGGCGGTACAGGAATCCTTCACCCAAATCGAGCAGGCAGCACAAAAACTGGGGCTGCACATTAATGAGGGGAAAACTAAGTACATGGTGGCAACTTCTGTGAAGAGAAGAACTAATGTTGGTCAAACTATCAGGGTAGTGGAGCACGAATTTGAAGTAGTGCAATCATTTAACTACCTTGGGTCAATAGTATCAGCCGATAACAATATGGAAGAAGAAATACGCGAACGGCTGATTAAATCCAACAAAGCCTACTATGGTCTATCAAGGCTCTTTAAATCCCGAAATTTATCCAGAACATCCAAGCTACTACTGTACAAGACAATGGTCTTACCAGTACTCATGTATGGATCCGAGACCTGGGTGCTTAATAAAAGGCACTCTGAACTCTTGGCCGCGTTCGAGAGAAAGGTCTTAATGAGAATTGTTGGCCCCGTATGTGAGGGAGGACGATTCCGGAGACGCTACAACCATGAGTTGTACGCAATCTGCCTTGAAGCTAATGTTGTAAGAAAAATCAAGCTCGGTAGACTACGGTGGGCGGGACACCTAACTCGAATGAGTGAAGAGGAGCCTACCCGGAAAGACCTTTGTGGCAGGATGTATGGAAGGAGATAGCGCCTTGTCTGCGATGGAGGGATGGCGTAGACCAGGACGCCCAGAGCCTGGGAGTGCCAAACTGGATGACATGGGGTCGAAATCGGGACCTGTGGAGAGATTTGTTAAATAAGGCCAAGACCGGATCCCGGTTGTAATGCCGATGATGATGATGAAACGTAAGAATTAACTTTAAGCTTTGAACTTTGGTCGACTAACCTGAACGGTAGTATATTCTAGGGCTACTGACAGATGAAAAATAATAACGTCTGAAAATTATGTCTCTTTGTGAACTATGAACTGTTAACTTTCATCACAATAATAAGTACTTCAACAATAGAACACAAAATCCAAACGCCCAGCAGTCTCGTCCAAATTCAAGGTTACTTCCACTACATTAAGTGGTGTCCTAACATGTACAAAAATAATTAAAAGCTTCTGAATATTCACGACAAACCACCAAAATGTGTTACCTTGGCCTTGTCCAGAGGGAACCTTTTAATCAATATTGCAATTACTCTAGTCGATTTCATAAAGAACACAATACGTATAATTATTGAAACAAATTCATGCAGATAGCTAAATTGTGAAATGCAACAAAAATAATCGAGAGATGGAATTTATGTACAGGGCTCTGTGGTTAGGTCCACCTAAAGCCAACCACCAACCGTTGTTCTCCGCAAATCACGATTTAATTAAATTACTGCAATCGCATCCAATAAATGTTTCTGTTTGAGGAATTAAACCAGATATGGCGCATCGCCCGCTACTATCTGTATCTCAACAAAAAGCCCCAATTTTAATTAAGACTTTTTCCGTGTTGCTTTCAACCCTTTTCCCCACCTACCCTGTTCCATGGCCCTGCTACCGAGCAAACATCTGTAAGCTAAGAGCTTCATTGCAGAATTCCAAATCAATCAGAATCCGCGCAATGGATGCGGCTTCATTCGAAGATTGATTTTAATTAAAAACTCCCCCGACAATGGGAAATTATTGTTTCTCAATCTAGGACAGTGGAAACTTGAAGTTGTTGAAGGACCCCACGCGCACGAGGCCAGCGGATAATACTGGGGTATGGAAAAGACGACAACTAAGAATGACAGAATCGCACATAATGAACTGGAGATGTATCCTTTTGACGATGGCATATTGTATCTTATCTTCTCAATCAATTCCAATTGCAATTACCAGGACGAAACTCATTGGGGTATCTTTGGTTATCTGCTCGTTCCTTTGTTCTCTTAATTGCTTAATGAAATCTCCACAATCAGAGCCTGCAAGCGGAGCATGCAGCCCAACAAAGTCGCCCACAACCCCGATCCCGTACGACTTCTTTCGCATTTAACTGTACATTTGTAAAGTAGCTCGACCATAATTATGGAACTGCTCTTGGTGGACCAAAGGCCAACAAATAGTATACTGTGACCGCACCACCAATGTCTGTCCTCTGGCGCTATTGACAGTTCTTTAATATCGCCTTCAGCAACAATCAAGTCCTGCAGTGTAGTGTGTTTATGGTTGACAGGTTGGTACTAAGTATTTCGGGCAGTATGTGTAATTAAGATGTTGAACCATGGTCAAACTGAAATGCAGACCTGAACAAATATAGACACCATAGTTGAAGTGGATATGCCTTGACAGACCAAGATGAATATCGTACACACTCTGTTCAGAATGGCACATCGAATCGTTCTGTGTGCAAGAAGCAAAGTGGTGGAATATGTCAGACAGAGGTGATGACTGATTAACGAATGGGTTAATTAATATAAATGAGATACTTTTGTTCTCGAATACAGATTTCAAGTCATTTACCTTGTTTTTTGTCATCTTTGGTAAATGGGTTCTGTGGAAATAAAATGCAGTTTTCAGCGGACACCGTGCGCCACACGAACACGCTAACCATAAGGAAGAACATAGCACCAAAAACAATTTAAAAAAATATATCATCGGAGCCGTATACAATAGTAATTAGAATAAAAATCCCACAGATCAACATCAGAGGCATATATAATATCAATTAGCATAACAATCTATTTACGACATAAATAGTAGTCGAGAAGGGTATGTTGAGTGTTTAATTCTAACGTTTGCTGTGTTTCTAACCATTACAGCGTTGGTGTCTACCTTTCAAAATAGCAGGGTATTTTTCGATACCTAAGAAATTATACTTAGGAGCTAATCTGTGTCGACTCTAACAGATACACACACAATTCACAAGCAAAAATAGTGAAGAACACCGAACGAAAAATCGAACAAGAAAATACATCAGAACCGTATACCAAGCGATAACAAAAATAATTCACATCAGTGGAGTATAGTCGAGTTTGGAAATCAAATACCAAACACGGCCAGTAGCCTGATGGGTAACGCTTAGGTTCAATTTTTTTCGTGATTCAAACTGTCATAGCGTCAGTTCGAATCACACGATCTTCTTCACTATTATTTCAACCGCTATAAATCCATTTTTAACAGCCATTTAACGGGTGGTATCAATCCACGCCATCTGACTTTGATACAGCCCAGCAATTACTTGAATTCTGTTTCGCATTGTTCGCTAATTTCCACATTTATTGTTTGCTTATTTCCACATTATTTGTATAAATGTAAAAAAAAGGAATATAAGTTCAGAGTCATAACTTCAAAGACTATAGGTACACAACTAGCAGCTGTTTCCATCGTTTTGTATATTGTATGAGCTCCGCGTCCAACATCTATTATGAATTCTTGAAAATGTGCATTAAGTTTTATACAAACATTACTGATTCCATGTCTATCTGAATACCCAAAATTACAGTTGGTGTTGTCCAACAGAATACGAGTACCACAACTTTTTCTTTTAATTTATTTGCTGATAGGACTCGGTCTAAATAATCGTTAAATGATGTTTCTATACGGCGCAATGCTAATAACCTTGCCCGTAAAAAATAAGTAATTATGGAAAATTTAACAAGCCTCGAAACTTGCTAAATAAGGCCAAGACCCGATCCCGGTTGTAGTGCCGATAATGATGATGTTTCTATATCTTCAGTTTTCGTATGCGAGTTATGTGTTTTTAACGTGTCGGAAATCGGAAACCCAATTTTTTGTTTTAGTCATTATAATTTAACTTTCACTCCCTTGAATTTTTATTTCATTTTCATTTTTAAAACATTTATATTGGCGATGGATCACGTATTCCCAGGAAAGGCAAGGCAAGCGCTAAAATACCACTTCCAGGGAAACGACGATCAGCGGCGCACCGATTCCGGGAAGCCACTAAGAAAAGCAGATCCCAGGAAACAAGCAAAGGAGGGGACGACTGCGGGCCTATATAAGGCGGGCACTTTCGATGGAGCAGCAGGAGTCGTCGAAGGAACTCCTAATGAAAAGGTCTTGTTCAAGACCAGCAGTATAAAGAGATCGAACAGAATAATAAATAATAAAATAAACTATAGGAAATAAACAAAGTATTCCCTAGATATTATTGCAACCTGTTTTTCGCTTCCGTGTTGAAATTTTCCTTGGTCGGTTGGCTTGTCTTCTTCGTTGGTCGCGTAGATTAAGGATTTGTACTGGGCAAGACTCAAACGCCCGCCAATCCAGAGAAGAGTCCGGCTCTGGAGGTACAATCCCTCGAAATAAGAAAACATCGTTTGGCCGGCCAGCGCCGGAATACAGTCCACTAAAGGAGAGACTGAGGCGTCGCTAGAGGAAGCGCCGTTTGTTGTTTCGGTTTCTCTTTTCATTGCAGCACCAATTTTTATTTTCTATTTATATTCTTAGTTTCTAAATTAAAGGCTAGACAAAACATGCTTAAATTCTAGCTTAATTATCTTATATTATAACTTACTGACCCTTCGCAGACGTTCTAAGCTAAACATTACTTAACCATTATATAATTTGCCCTTCGGCGACAGAATTTTGTGGCAGTACTTATAATTATTTGAAAGACAAAGAAAAATTTGAAAAACTTTGTGTCATTTTTTTTTTATTTCTTAAAATTTAACTTACTTAACTTACCTATTTTTTTTTTTTTTTTTAATTTTTAATTTTATGTAAAAGTACTTAACTTAACTTAAATCTTATACTACCCTAATTCTAGAAAAGCTAAGTCTATGTAAGCTAGCTGATGATAGTGTGATTCTATACCGACTTTGGTACCCAGGTCTTTATATGCCATTCAACCACCAGAACTGTTGACGCTGTCTAATACTATCGTCCCGGTCTCTGTGGGAGATAGCCCTACTGAAGCGCAAGAGCTCTTCTTCGGTGCGCGTTACTTCCCGGTCGTAGCACAATCGCCCGTCTACGGATGATCTACTTACATGATAGATCAGCGGAATTCCGGATCTATCCTGTATAAGCCCTTTCATGTCCAAGTCAAGGAACGCCTCTGGTGGAACAAAGCCGTTGCGACGCACGCTCTCATAGTACAAGGTGTTTGGATAATAGGCCCCGAAAATTAGGTCATTGGACGAGCTTATTGCTCTCGCGATATGTCCCCTGATTAATTTAATCATAAAATTATCCACCCTATTTATGTACGCTTCATTATATAAAGTCTCATTTGAATAATACTTTTTATAGTCCGATTCCGGTGTCCGATATAATCTGAGACACTTCCTTTCGAACACCCGAATCTTTTCCATCAAATTTGGACCTATGTTGAACCATACTGGACAACCATATATGAGCATTGGCCTGATTAGCGTCATGTAACTATGACTTTTACCTTGCTGTCAAGTTGGCTACTGTGAAATAGCCTCTTTGTCATAGCAAAATCTTTCCTCGCTTTGAGCAAAACAGCCTCTACATGTCTGTTGAAATACAGATATTGGTCTAGCCAGATGCCCAGGTATTTAACTAAACTCTTGGTTTCCAGTTTATCTCCATGCGGTCCCACGATAACTAGCTTTCGCCAGTTTTTCCTTGTGTCGTACATGGCTTTATATAATGGAGTTCTGAATAGGATGGCTTCACATTTCTGGAAGTTGATCTTAAGTTTCCAGTCATCGCAATCGTTGTTGAAGTCTCGTTGTATTAAACTATTTATGATCTCAACTTTCGGCGCTGTTCTGTAAATTATGAGATCGTCTGCGAACGCAATAGCCTGCGGAAGTGCATCTAATAAGTCGCTAATATAAATGTTAAAAAGAATCGGAGAGAGTACCGCACCCTGTTGCAAGCCATTCTTGATATTATACGTTTTATTAGAGGTCACATTACCACTTCTGACCACGAACCTCCTGTCCTTTAACATATCGTAAAGTACATATAGTAAAGGCTTATGTATGCCATGTCTGACCAGTTTGTAATACAACCCTTCGATCCAGATGTTATCAAAGGCTTTTTCCAAGTCGATCAGACAGGCACCTGTGCATTGGTTCCTACATTTATTCCATTGTATGTCGGAGACCAGTTTAGCTGCGGCATGTGTGGTTTCATGACCCGCCTTAAAGCCAAACTGGTTATTTGGAATAATGCTGTTGTCGTCTACCCATTTTACCAGAGCTTTGTTAATGGTTTTTTCAAATACTTTACTGATGCTTGGGAGTAAACTTATCGAACGCATGTTCATTGGGTTTGTGCAGTCTTTGCCCTTTTTTGCGATGGGCTGAATGATGGCCGTTTTCCAACGCGCGGGATAATATGCATTATTCAACGCGTTGTTAAACAGGACCGTGTATATATCTATTGCCATTGGGGGCAGGTTCTTGAGTACGATGTTAGGTACTCCATCTATTCCCACTGACTTTTTGCTTCTTAATGAGTCGCAGATACTCTGGATTCCTTCCCTTGTTATTAGAAGGCTATTAGCCACTACACCATTGGCATTAATGTCAATTGACAGATTATCGTCACTGAATTCGGTAAACCCCGAATTCTCCCTTGAATTTTTATCTTGTACGTTTATGCATTTTAAATCATTATAGTTTTTAACAAATTGTTCTTTTAGTAGCATTAAAGTTCTAGTCACTAAAACCTCCGATTGCAGCTCTTACCAAATTAATTCTCGACACTGCGGTTTTTGTTTTATAAAATGTTTCATAACTCAATTCCAAATTATTACAGAACAACCTACTGAGACTCACTCCTACTTCCAGACTCACAACATGACTCTTTCGATTCCAAAAACAGACTTACCTTTTGTTTTTACCCCATGTTCTTACCATGCGGTCAATAGGTTTCGTTCATTGCAATGCAAAGTTCCCATTAAACAGCATTACCTTGCACTTCATGGATGATTATTCCTGTAATTCAAGGAGTACAATAAGTTTAATTACGAATGGGAAAATACCACCTTACATCTCATGCAAGGAATTCAATAGTATTAAATGATAAAATATCATCTTGCATTTCGGTTCACATGATTGTGAGGGATTTCAAGCTTAGGATTTTAGGAAGCCGTGCATTTCGGTTCCCAGAGTTTTGATATTTTAGTATCTGCCGTTGGTTTTGTGAAGGTTTATATTGACGATGCCATCGCCTGAATGACATTTAGTGGGGTTGTGGCGGTTCTTTAATACATTCCCAAAGAACCACCCATCCTCTTTAAATTAACTGCTTCCTCTTACCATACCAAACCATGGTACTTGCCTGCAATTAGGGGCAGCGTAAGCTCCCCTGCAGAATCTTACCTGAAAGGAAACCTATCCGACGGCATCCATACATTTTGAATTTCCCTGGTTTATATTCCATGAACCAGTTCATCTCCTATCGGCTCAGCCTTTTTTCAATTACGATAAACAAACGCTGGCCAGCGTATTGTTGACATAGCTGTAGCCGATATTCGTTCCACAGTTCACAATTGTATATCGCGCCTATTCCCTTAGGTCCGCGACATTAATTTGGACATGGATATGATCATTGTTTAGGTAAACTTACCCATGGCATGCCTATGATGACCGCCTGAAAACCTAAATTAAACATACAGTATCTCACTGTGTTCGTTTTACTTACCCGCATATTAATCAAACATACAGACATCCAGCCTGACCCTTTGCCGCCGTGCGTCGACGAGGTTTCTGATGACTTATGTCAACAAAATAATTTGTCTCCTTGTGCACCGGAGCCATACGGCTAGATTATATATTGCCTACATCGGAGTTTCCAAGGAATCTTAGGCAAATACCATGACGGCCCCTTTGCATCAAAGGCACATCATGCGTGCATTTGACCTGCGTTTTTGTTTACTTTGAAACAAAAATCTATTTCGATCCCTGGCATACATCATCAACGATGTATGGGTACATCGCCGCAGCCCCCGATGATGGTGTTTTTGTGTAATCAGGTGTCCGCCGATCATCGCCCTCATCGCAGGGCATTGTACTTGTCCTATACGGACACATATAGAATCCTCCCCTATCGATGCAATTCGCGGCCATTGAATCTGATGGATGTGAGTTGCATCGTTGAGTCAGATTTTATCACCCGAAGTGTGCGCACGCGCCATAGAGACGATCGAGTCTTAATCGAACGGTGTCGGAGTTCTGTGGCGTTCTTAAACTAATTTTGAAGTACTATTTGTCGGAAGTTAAGAGAATCCCCTAGAAGTGCGATTGTAAAGTGCGAGACTAAGTATATACCTTAGCAAAAGGAAATAGATCATCATCGGTGCGCAGAATGTAACAAACATAAACTTTAGAAAGTACGAGTGACCTTATTAATATTGACTTCTGTAATTTTAAACAAAGTTAGAATTGTGAACAATTGTTATAGCTTCAATAAAGAAACCTGTTAAACAAATATCCTTCAGTGTTCGTTATTATTTTCTAATGATTGTGGACGGTGTAAACAAATATTCGTTGGGGATAGGTGGAAGCCAGTGTCGGTGTCAACACCTAAACCCCCACAGGGTCATCGCAAATATCCTTCACACTCGCACAACTGAATTTGGGTTTGACACAAGACTTCTTTTTTTTTACACAAACGCGCTCACAAAAGGGGATTTTAGAGTACCCTTAAATGTCAGAGCACAGTGCGATCGGAAGAATGTATTAATTTCGATGCACAATCGTTTGATTAAAAATAGCTGCAATCTGACTCAACTCGTGTGGGAGCCTTCGCGAGTGCCGTATACCCGAGGTGATTATGCGAAAACCCGAGCGAGGATTTATACCGTGGATGTTGCTGGGCCACTGGGAAACTCAGTGTTACTGCTTGGCATTTGGTCACGCAGCCACTTGCATTTCAAACGAATAACCGATCTAAGCAGCTTCGCCATGTATGGTGGTATGGTGCTGCTAACTGGGACGATTTGCGAGATTTCTTCTCAACTTTTCCGTGATCGGAGATGTGCTATAGAGATTCCGATGTTAACGTGTGCCCGGAGTCGGCCACAGAAATTTTTTTTCATTTTCTTTTTTGCAACATTTTTTAGTTTCGTTTTATATTCTTGGATTCTAAATTATAGGTTAGACAAAAAATGCTTAAATTCTAGATTAATTATCTTATATTATAACTTACTGGTCCTATGCAGACGCTCTAAGCTAAACATTGCATGACTATTGTGTAGTTTGCCTTTCGGCGACAGAACTTTGTTTGTAGCTTTAGTTAAGAGTATTTGTGAGAAAGAAAAATTAGAAAAACGTTGACGGCCACAGAGATTATACTGCTCGGAATGGAGATTTACATTCCGCATTCCATCAAACGAAATTTATCTAATAAACCTTGGTTTGATAAAAAATGCGAGCAGATTACAGCGGCAAAAAATAGAGCTTTTAAGCAATGGCGCTCCAATCCCACCGAGGTCAACAGAACCAATTTTGTTAGAATCAGAAAAGCGTGTAACCAGGCGATTGATGCCTCGAAGAAGCCTTACAACAACAGAGTGGCCAATAAATCCCTTCAGTGGCCGACTGGTTCGCATCCCTTTTCGTCAATGGCAAAGGCTGTCAGCAGTAACTTCGCTTCCTTCTCTTTTCCTCCGTTAGTGACGGACAGTGGGACGCAAGTCACCAATGCAAAAGATAAAGCTGATGTGTTCGCGAATTTATTTTCCGCGAATTCAAACCTCGATGACGGTCCCTTGGAACCGCCTGTAATCGCGCCGGCACGACCTTCGATGCGGGACGTGAGGTTCCGCCCGCATAGTATCCAACGCATTCTACGTCGACTGGACTGTAGGAAAGCAACCGGCCCGGACGGAATGCCAGCCATATTCCTTAAGAACTGTGCTCCAGAACTATCGCCGGTTCTTGGAATACTCTTCCGCTTATCTTATGCACGGAGGACCTTTCCTACCTGCTGGAAAATCGCTCGAGTTCAGCCAATCCCAAAGAAGGGAAAAAGTCTCTACTACAAAATTACCGGCTAGTGGCATTATTGTCTATGTTATCTTGTGGGGGGTTCTCTATACCACATGGAGAACCAACTCACAATTCCATACCTTATTTCGACCGCTTTCAGTGCGTCATTTCTACCCATTCCCCTAATAAGCTATTCCACCTGTAAAACATGTTAAACGGACGCATAGCTAAACTCATTATCCTATGCAGATAATGCATAATTGAGTTTATCTACCTTTTTACCATACGGCAACCCCATTTCGCTAACCCATGAGATTTCCACCGGAAATCGCATCATCTCGGTTAGCAACAGCATAGTCTGATCAAACGGCGCGGTTGCTTAATCATGCGACCGCTGGGGAAATTATCAAAGCATTTAAGTTAATTCCCATGATCAGATTTCCCTAGCCGATGTAGCGTCCTATCGATTTACTTCAGATCACCCATTCGCTTGGGATCAACGATCTCATTTTACAGGTGAATAGCGCACACTGCATTTTCCTCTCCTCCATAATTCTGTTTCCATACGGTTCAATGCACTCTGAGATCACCACAGTACGCCATACGTGGCGTATTCTCTTAGTGTGTTGACGTGCCTTACATTCTGCTGTTCATGTTTCCACCCATTGGGATTTTTATTAACTTACAAGTGCATACGAATCAATAAACTTAGTATACAATAAAAATAACAAAAAAATTCAAACAAAATGAGTGCATTTCATTTCTTCATTTTTGGTGCTGGAAATTTCTATGGATATTCGTCGAGCAACATCGTGGGCCAGAAAGTGAACTAGTGCCCATGATCGGCACAATACACTTCACCCCCACGATCTAAGGTGATGGAAAATGTCGAGTTAATTAAGTATTTGGAGAGCAACAGACTTCTGAATGATCGTCAATACGGATTCCGTGACAGGCGGTCCTTTTGACCCTTATAGCCGGTATATGGACATCTGATTGAGGGGCATGGTGGGTCACGCGCGGTAGCATTGGATATCTCCAAAGCTTTGGTCCTTGGCTGACACTGGTCATTGCTGGGCAAGCTTCGTTCATATGAACTTTCCCAGCACCTTTGCGACTGAACGAAGATCTTCCTCGAAAATCGATCGATCCGAGTTGTTGTGTAAGGCGAGTCTTCAGATCAGTATTCTGTCAATTCCGGGTGCCTTAATGCTCTATTTTGGCTCAAACCTTGTTTTGGCTTCACATGAATAATTTGTTAGAGTCAACGGATAACTAATAACAAAGTTTTGTGAATAATAGTATGCTTTTTCCCTCTTTTTCGAGTGATCGGCCGATTAGTGCATCAACGTCACACCTACTGAGATGTAGCCAGATCGACTATCTGAATCTGGATAACGCCCTGCGGTGGGGAAAGCAAATCTAGTCAACTTTAATGCAACGAAGACGCAATATACAACATTCACAAAGAAAAGAGGATCATCGGTTCCACAGCTGATGATGAATGGCCAGGCCCTTGAATCTAGGAAAAGCGTGAAATTGCTTGGCGTCACGGTCTGTGCGAATGTATCGTGGCATATATACGTGCTGAACATCTGTTGCGTATATTCTCTGCACAATAAAATTAAATAAAATGGGTGGCACTCACAGTTGTCCTGGTTCGGAGGTTAATTCGGGTTGATGGTGCCTTAAATCCTGGTTTGTTGTGTCTACAGATTTGGCTCGACGGGGGTTTGTGCCGCTTTGTTATTCTCATTGCTGGTTGTTGAGGAGCGATTCGTTCCTTTTAATCCTTTCTTTCACTTCAAAATTTTAAAATTTTATGGTTTATAACTTTACTAAAACACCGACTCGCATTTACTACACGTTCATGTATTGTCCTCCACCAATTAGATATTTTATTTTATTTTGATAACACTCTTCATATCTCTCTTCTTTTTTTTATTATAAATTTTTTACTCACAGATTTTAAAATCAATTTCTGCACACCACCAAGACCACTTGCCAATTTTTCAACAACCATCTTGCACACCGAGTTTTTGAGGGGAAGAGGGGGGGGGGGGGGGGGTAATTATGTAACATGTTGTTATTCATCTAATTGCTGCTGCTGTTGTTTGTGTTGTTGTCGTTCTTTCCCCCGTTATACTTTAGCTTCTAGAACTTCCTCTATTTGCTTCTACAGTTCATTATTTTTACTCCAGTGCTCCGTATTCCATTTGTCTCACTCGATATTTCTCGCTGCTTTGTTGTGTGTTGGAAACAATCGTTTCTTCTGCCGCCAGTTCTTTAAATTTTTTCGGGGATAGCCTCTGGCGCAAGACTAAGACCTTGCCCGGAAAAAACAAATCATTATGGAAAATTTAACAAGGCTCAGACTTTTTAAACAAGGCCAAGACCGGATCCCGGTTGTAGTGCCGATGATGATGATGATGAATATTAATTATCATCAACACAATTACTGGATGGAAACATTTACTGTCCGGCACTACTTTAAGGTATTTCTCTTAACATTAACACTCGCAACCTCAGAACAGTCCCTTTGTTCTACATCGTCCGACACTGAACTGACTAGTACAGTCACAGTGGACTGGTCTTTCATATGTTGCGTAAATGTAACGACTCAATAGAATTGGGCTACCACCTCTCAAAAATCTCGTTAAAAATATCCCTATGTGGCGGTTCTTTAAAGCTCTCCCTAAAAACCATCCATTTCTTTAAATCAATCGCTTTTCCCTCACTTCATAAACCACTATACTTATCTGCATTCGAGCAGCATAAGCTGTCTTTCGAATAACTTTCACCTGAAAGTTAAACCTCATCAAGGCATGCATCATATTGAATTTTTCCGTTTCATATTATATGAACCATTCCATATCCCCATCGGCTCGGCTCGTCAGCAGTTATAATAGACAAACACTCCCTGGCCAGCGTAATTGTTGACACAGCTTTAGCCGATGGTTTTGCTACGGTTCATAACCATTTATTGCCCCAATCCCGAGGTCCGCAACACTTGCGACCAAGATCCTTTATCGGTTATCTACCGATCATGGGATTTGGGCATGAATATGATTGGCGTTAGACAATCAGTCCCTAGATCATGCCTAACGATGCTCCGGCCTGTAAAGCAAACAAACACACAGTAGCATCACTGTGTTTATGCTACATACCAACCGCTGTCCATGGTCCCCCAGGGTGAGACGTACGCTTGCACATCTGCAAGTCAAATTCCTCACCATCATACCCATGTTCCATTTAATTAGATCAAACAAAATCAACCATAGCCTTGGCCATAGGCAAGCAAACCTTCGGTTTGCTTGTCGCCACGGAAAAATATATTGCCTGCAATGGCATAAGTCTGGGGCGATTATGTGAACAGCCGACGTGCCATGTAGCATCGGCTAAATCACAAATAATGTGCATCGCATCGTATGACCCTCGAAATAGCGTTTCTGTTTATTTAGGACACAGAAACCTATTGCTTCCTTCGGCGATCTTCGCTATCGCGTATCTCAATAATGCCTGCAGTTCATTACACCAGTCCATGTTTGTCCAGGTGCATTTTCATCGTTGCCGATATGCAGGCTAAAGGGCATCGTACTTGTCCTATACGGGCAGATAGAGAATCTGTAGGTGGCGAAGTCATGGCACCAGCAGGGGCGCAGAGTTCTACTTCGTCTCTATCAGAACTAGAAGGTTCATCGGTTCCGTCATTAACCGAAAACACCATTACACCGCCGAGATATCGAAACCCTGGACGCACAAGTGACAAGTACAAAGGAAAACGCTCAGGAACTTCAACCGGAATATTAAAACACTAGGGGAAGCTGCACCACAGGAGAAGAGTTAGATGAAACACTCAGTATTTAATTGTTACTTGTTGTTTATTGATTGTTCTTTTTAAAGTTTGGTTGACACGGGATTAATGTGCGTTTACTAAACACAAGATAAGGAAAAACACTTAGTCTAAAACTCGACTCGCGCAAGGGGCTCGTCCCGCAGGGGTGCAGACTCCGATGCAACCCTACGGAGGATGATAACACCAAGAAAAAGATGTGCTCGCACTGACGGATGGAAGACGACTCACCGATATTAAATCGCTGTTAGAACAAATTGTGAATGTATTCACTTTTACGGTGGTGATAACCGGATCTCTTAGAGGAGATCGTTACGATACACACGTGTGTGTACTTGGTTCTTTACAAGGATTCGGCCATATAAACATACCTGAAACTCAAGGAGGGGGCATAATGTGCATCCAAGAGATGTGTGTTTGTTGAAACAAACGAATCGCATCTCATCGGATGCTCATGGATTTGTATTTGCTTATGCATCTAGTTCGTGAGGGAAAAGATTCGCCGAATTAAAGGACAAGGGAAATATGACCTGATGCATAGTTCGGTAATGAGGGTCGGCTAGATAAATAGCAGCCGCTCATTAAATAGAAAATGTGATTCGGATACCACAAACGATATGCATTGTCTATGGTGTCGCAGGAAACCTATGTAGGAACAGCAATCTTCGATTTGCACATGGTGCGAGTTAGGGAATTTTATTGCTGGAAGAAAAAGGTCGCGGGCCGATGTGTACGTAAAGAAATTTACTTGGCGAAGTTGGGAAAAAAGGCGGCGCAATATTTATGATCCCTGTCATGAAGGTTACAATGTATGTAAACCGAATTATTTTGTTTACCGAAATTCATCTAAGGAAATTTGACTGGCGACGAAGATGCCGAAATTGATTGGGAAGGCCTGGTAAGCTAATAAAGAAATCTTAAGGAGCAGTGGTATGCGAACAGAATGCATGAAGGTAAGTTTTCTTTACAGGGACTTAAAGATCATAGATTTGATCTCTTTAATGCGTGCAGCATTTTTAGGTGCCGAATGCGAATGCATTGGCGAAGACTTATACGTCTTGGGTGATGATTATAGGGATTTTTAAGGTAAGTGTACCGTGGGGTTTGGCGGAACCGCTACAAATCCTCCCACACGGCTGTAATCCACCGCCGTTGAATCTGACATATATGGATTGCATCGGGGAGTCAGATTTTTACCGTCCAGCTGCACACACGTGTCGCGCGTCGTCTCCACGGTGCCGTTCTAAAATAAACAAGTATTTTCTATTTTATTTCGCAGTACTTTATACCGACATATCGATTCGTTTCTTTCGTGTTTTGACTCTATAAATTGGGTGAACGGAGAACCTGCTGAGTATCTGCGATAAGAGCGCGTATTTATGAAATGTAACATCTCATCCAAAATTAATCAAAAGCGTAAAGGAACATTAGTGGTGTGTTGATGTGGCGTGTCTCACTTGAAGTTCAAATGTATAATCTATAATCTCAATACGAAAGAAAAACATTGTTGGTGAATTAATCTATAAAGAAAACTTCAATAAATACCTAAACTCCTGTGTTTCATTTTTTCTTTCTCCTGTGGTGCTCAGTTTTGGTGTATCTCAGTGTGGAGAACGGTGACTGTACGATCAGTGGGATTTTAGTGAAGCAGTGCCGTACGTCCGTACACCCTACATAAAATACTCCACACCTTCTACCTTATATAATTACTTCTGGCCCCACTCTAGAGGCTACGAATTATTGAAGCCCAAACAAAAGACTATTAATATTCAAGTTATTTTAATAGATGAAAGCTTATGAGGAAACAGTCAACTATAAAACCAGATGTTGCATTTATTCTAGAAATTTATATTATGGCATCTATCTTTTCAGTACCTGGCTGACTTTCAAACAGACAACTTGTCTCACAGTTTTGCTCGTGCTATTTATCTTAATCAACCGTTATTTTCACAATAATTTTCACAATTTAATTATCATTATCTTGTTTTCTTTGCCTCGTTTTCCGCATACAAAAATTTGAACAAGTGTTATAACCGTTAAGTTATGGCCCCTGGGCCACGTGTGTTAAATAAAATTAAGCGCAAACGGTTGCGTTACGATCCCGTTATTGGAGGCCACACTCCTCCCGATAAACTTTCAAAAGTGAACAATAAAGTTCTAGAAAAATCTAAAATGTGTTCAAACACTAACTTTTTCAACCACTTCAAAGTCTGATGGAAGACTCTCCTGAAATGGATCCGACCAATGACGAACAGTGCGCAGAACTTCCTAAAGAAACCGTTCCGCCAATTGTGGTATTAAAAACAACTAGTGCTAAAGTGCGTGATATTTTGAGCAACATTAAGATAGACAAATACTTAATCAAAAACATTTAAATGTTAAAATGTGAGTTTTTTACCCACTCGCGTAAGGAAAATCGTCCATTAAAGGTAGTGTTATCCGGGCTAGAGTTAATTAGCAACGATATAGTGAAAAATGAGCTAATTGCACTCGTGATTAAGTGCCTAGATGTTAAAACCATCACATTAAATCCGTCAACAAAAGCCCTGTACAAACACTACTGTTAAATTAAACGAACTAAAACGGAACTACTCCACCTTGTTCAAATCCATCGTTCGCTGGGACTTTAAAAAACATAATCCAGGTAAGGTCACACAATGTCACAATTGCCAGCTTTACGGTCACGGCTCGATGCATTGTCATATAAATAGCTTCTGTGCAATATGTTCGGGAAACCATAAAACATCAGACTGCAAAACGAATGAGGTCATCAAGTGTGCAAATTGTAGTCGGCAACATAAATCCACCGATCCAGAATCCATAAGCCGAAAACAGTACATAGATATTCGCCGCAAATTATCCCCACGCGGATGTGGTACAGGAAATACAACCTTCCTACAGCCTCCGAGTGACAAACAGCAGCCAGTGCCCGACCGATTATCCATTGATAATTTTCCTCCACTAGCCCGATCTGTGCGTCAACCTTCACTTCCTTCATCCACCTGGGCTTCTGGCCTCCATCAAACCCAGCAACCTTCCAACAGTGATACGACACACACGAAGAAAAATCCGTCAGAAACTTTAACTAATGATAACCTGTTCTCATTTAGCGAGATAAACTCTCTTCTTAATGAAGTTGTAACCAAGCTTAGTGCTTGTCAAACTAAAGCTGACCAATTTAACGTCATTACTTCATTAGCTATTAAGTACATATAATCTGGAAAAACATGTTAAGAAACTCTCTTAACATCATAACTTGGAATGCGAAAAGCATCAAAAACAAAAAGCATGAATTTTTTAGTTTCTTGATAAATTTTAATATTGACATTGCACTTGTTTCAGAAACCTGGCTCAAACAAGACATTTCTTTCTCACATCAAAATTACATATGTTATCGCCTAGACAGGGTACATGCTAGTGGTGGAGGTGTCGCCATTGTTGTGAAAAAATGTATAGAACATTCCTTGCGTCCTTCATTGCACCTTAAGTTAATCGAGGAAATTAGTATAGATGTAACATTAAGTGACAACTGCAAGGTGAGTCTTTTCTCGGTCTATTTCCCTGGAGGAAATAGAAACATTGAGAAATCCACTTACTTTAAGCGGGATCTGCAAAAATTTTATAGAGTCAACACTCGAAACAAGGTAATTATTGGTGGTGATCTAAACTGCAGACATCAGTCGTGGAATTGTCTTAGGGCAAACAGCTGGGGTAACATTTTACTAGATGTTGCTGAATCCAGCCCAAGTTTTTCCATACTTTATCCACTTCTCCCCACCTATATCCCAGCGAGTGCTAACAAGAACCCCTCAACTCTTGATCTATATATCACTAATATTCCAAATTACTGCTCAGTACCATTAACTCTAAATGCGTTAAGTTCAGACCACCTTCCGATCAGCCTCACAGTGAATCATACAGTAGCTGTAACTCGTACCAGTTTATACCACAACTATTCCGCCGCCAACTGGAATTGTTATAAATCATATATAAACACGAACTTGGTTCTAGGTGATACCAGCCTAAATTCTATAACCTGCAGGGAGCACATTGATATCCTATGCAACAATTTTGTTTCTGTTATCAATAGAGCGGCCGATCTTGCGATACCTAAATGTTCCACTGCTCCAGTTGATAAGGCTCCGCTTCCTGAAAATATCTTACATCTGATTAGGCTACGAAACTCTGAAAGAAGAAAATGGCTGCGTTATAGAATCGATTGTTTTCTAGTTAATGTTAAAGTCTTAAATAATATCATTAAAAACGAAATCTCAACATATAGGAACAAGTGTTGGAATAAACACCTTTCCTCTCTTGACAAAGCAAACAAGCCGTTCTGGAAAATATCTAATATTATAAAAAAGAGAGGGTCAAGTATTCCTCCGTTTAAAGTTCACGACAAGTTGTTTATTTCTTCAGTGGAGAAATCGAACCTACTTGCTAACACGTTTAGTAAGAACCACTCCATATCTATGCATCTAAGCGACGCATATACTGAAGCTGAAGTTGCTAACACTATCCATGTACTTTCTCAAACACCAGCTGAAAGTACTTACGCAACTAATATCAGCAAAGTTAAAGAATTGATAAAAAAATCGAAATCAAAAAAGGCTGCAGGTCTCGATAATATTAACAACAAATTAATCAAAGCACTACCACCTGCTGCAAGTAACTATTTAACGTTCATTTTCAACGCTTGTCTTAAGAATTGTTATTTTCCGGACTGTTGGAAAACAGCAAAAGTAATACCTATCCCGAAACCCGGCAAACCGAAGAACAGCCCCGAAAGCTACAGACCTATTAGTCTACTTAGCTGTCTAAGTAAGCTCTTAGAAAAAATCATTAAGGAAAGGATTGATCGTTTTGTGGAAGACAATAACATCTTACCAAACTTTCAGTTCGGTTTCCGTAGTGGTCACAGCACAATCCACCAAGTCTTGCGCATTAAAAACCACATAGCTGATAAATTCATCGACAAGGAGTTAACGGGACTGGTTCTTCTAGACATCAAAAAAGCCTTTGATACGGTATGGCACGATGCCTTGATTTATAAGCTACTGAAGCTTAAGCTGCCAACGCCGCTTATCAAAATTATCCAGAGCTTTCTTCGTTCGAGAAAATATGTTGTGAGTATAGGAACCGACATATCCTCTACTCATCAAATCCACTATGGTGTACCCCAAGGCTCGGTCCTTGGTCCCATATTATTCACATTGTTTGTCGCAGATTTACCATGTCTAGGTGAAAACATTCAGGTAGCTATGTTTGCCGATGATACGGCCATTTTCCCTTCGGGTGCCTTATTCACCAATGTCTACAACTCTTTGCAAACAGCTCTTGACAAACTAGCAGTATATTACAGGAAATGGAAAATAAAAATAAATGGTAATAAAACACAAGCTGTCTGGTTTTCGAGATGTAGGAAACACTGCTACCTACCAAATGGCACTAAACTCAGTATGTGTGCAGTTGATATTGATTGGTCCGAAGACTGTAGATATCTAGGTATTATTCTAGATAAAAAACTTATCTTTCAAAAACACATCACTACCACAATTGACAAAATAAAGTCGTAAGAGTTATGTATCCATTAGTGTATAGAAAATCAAAGCTTAGAATCGAAAATAAAATTATAATATGTAAAACCATTTTTCAAGCTATACTCCTGTACGGGGCCCCTGTATGGTGTAATTGTGCTCGCACACACAAAATAAAATTGCAAATGTGTCAAAATAAAATATTGAAAATGTTGCTGAATTTGCCATGGCATTATTCGACACATGAGTATACCCGCCTGTCACCCGGGAGACCGGGGTTCGATTCCCCGTCGGGGAGCCCCTGGCGCAAGACTAATGACCTTGCCCAGAAAAAATAAATCATTATGGAAAATTTAACAAGCCCCGGGACTTGCTAAATAAGTGCCGATGATGATGATTATTCGACACATGAACTACATGAAAACGCTAACGTTAAACCGGTAGAGTTCCTTATTGACAAAATCAATCGAAACTTCTTCGCCAATTGTTCTTTTTCTGACAATGTTCTCGTTTCCCGTCTTGCGTTATCCTAAATCACTACATATGTACTCTGTCTATGAAAATTATATCGAGGTCATTACTATATAAAATAACCGGAAGCTCGTGCAATATTAGTCTTAAGATTCAAATAAGGGTTTTTTCTTGTAGTTTTCCCTTAATTTATTATTTGTTATTCATTAAAATTGTGCTATTGTCGTTATATAGATTTAAGATTATAGTTGTAAAGGAATTGCTATCCTACATCTCTTAAGTACTAGTTGTAAAATATACCATAAATGTAATTATCTACTAAATAAAAATTGAATTTGAATTGCATCTATCTTTTTAATAGAAAATGCAATTTAAAGAAAAGTCAATAGCGCTATTCACCCAAAGTAGTGAAATGCTATAGAGCCGGGAATTAATTTCACAACGATTCGATTTCATGTCCCATTGCAGTCTCATCTTTTTCCCGTCTCCTTCCCTTATATATACGGCTATTATTATATGGATCCAACACAGCACACCCTCCACCGCCACAAACCTTTTCGGCATGCGCCCACAGTAAATTTACATAACTTTATAAAATAATATACTTACAATAAACTTGTTGGTCTGATGTTTGAACCCATGAAAAAGGTATTGTGGATATAAAATAACCAAAAATATCCTTGAAATTTATCAGAACGGCGCTAAATCCTTTAGGACTTCCATAATATTACATGTTGCCATTTTTCTAAAGCAGTGCCTAATGGGGAGGAGGGGCACACGCTTAGTATTTAAGAAACCCACAAAAATATCTTCTCAATCGTTGAAACAATCGGAGGGAATCGAAGAACCTGCGAACATGCCCCACTCAAATATATTTAAGTCAATAACTGCAACTGATTGAGGCCAATCGTTTTTCAGCAGGACAATAAATTGATTGTGTGGTTCCTCGGGCAGGAACAGCGAAGATACACCTCTGATTGAAAAACTCTGACGATGGTGGGCGGAGGGTGATGTGTGGCAGAACAGTACAAGATGCGAATTTTATTATCTGATGTAGAGTTGATATATTGCCCATTTCCAAAAATATGAAATCCACACTTTAGTAAGGGGTTGGTGGTGCAGAAAAAGCAGCTGCAGCAATAGCTGCAGATCTAAAGGCAGTTGTGCTGAATTGCAATACTACCTGCAGTCTATGAGCAACAATCAAAGGAGCGCCTAGCAAGGACGAGGGTGCTCCATACATCTACGTCGACTCCTTCCACAGTCGTTGCGGCATAATTCTACACGGTTAAAGTTGCGCGGCCAAATACCATTTCGGGAGGTGTGGGAATATGACTGTGAGGATGCAGCAAGGCAAAAGGACATAAAAGGGATGTTGATGGGCGCAAGACATGAAAAATATAAAGGACAAGAGGAGTGAAAAAAACCGACTGCCACTTATCCTTTCGTACCTTTATCTAGTCGATGTTGTCATTTTGGAACTTTTTTCCAACCCTTTTTCATTTGGCCGGTGTTCTTTTGTCCCCTTTGGTCTCCGGAAGGTTACTAGCAAAGGATTTGCGGTGGTAGGTTGGTTGGGCAGTTGAGCGGTTGGGAATAGTACCAGTAGATTGGTTGAATGTGTTCCAGTTGCTGGTTCTGCTGCTGTTGCAAGATTTACGAGTCCTTTTGATGTTTTTACCTAAAAGTTTTGCAGCCTCGACGGACTAGACTATGAAGTATGTTGAAGGCGATTAGGAGAACGGGAACTAGAATGAGGTAACTGTAGAGGGAGTACTGTCAGTGCTAGTTGTGTTGTTATCTAAAACGTAGTCTCTAACAAGAACGAGCACATATAGAACGGGCATGAAATAACAGATAACAGTATTAAATTGTTTTCGATGCGCTCGTGATGCATTCGCCTCAGTTTCGGGTTCCCTCTATTGTGGTCGCTGAGGTATGTTGCATCCCTTCGCTGTTTTTCTTTTTCCTTTTCTGTTTTCTTGTTTGTCCAACAAAAACAGAAAACAATTAAACTGCTCCAAAGGGAAAACCAGAGCGTGAAGAAAGCAAACAGGAACAAACACTGTTTTCGAAATACCCTTCTTTTCAATGCATCCATATCTCTCTGGTAAAGCAGCACAGAATCACGAAAATACATAGAATCGTCATCACATTAACTCACGATTCTAGCAACGAATAGAATAGGATTCGTGATGAATAATCCGTATCTCCTAATATATCCGGGTTTGTCAGAGGTTTCTCATATTCCTGGCCTGGGGTGGAAATCGCAACGAGAAATAAACGTTTGAAAGCATCAACTGTGACACGTGTGAATGAACTTACGATATTGGTATTGAGTTCACTCTGAGCTTCAATTTGAAGAGGAACCGTTTGCAAGTGGCAGAGTTTGTTTCCAAATATCCTGGTCGAATAAATTGAACCCTCTAGGTATCAGACACGAGTAATCCACAGATCGAAGGCTCTTATCAATATTAGCATTAGCGCGCAATTACTGTTCCGATGTTCCGGTACTTTCATATTAACAGGATCTACTCTATTTTCCTTTGAAAGGAGGGCAGAACTAATTTGTATGTTTTGGAAGCCATTTTCAAAAAGATATTGCAGTATATTTTCTTTGACTTCTGGTAGAATTCCGAGTGAAATTTTAAAAGGTCGCAGTCAATCTTCTATCTCGCAAAAATTCATCTAATCACGAAAGGGATATGAAAACAATTCCAAGGACTATTTTTTCACATTCAGGCTTGTCTGCTTTTGGGCGTTTGTAGTTTCACATTAAATTTTATAGACTAACATAATGGCAATCCGGCGAAATTGGACCGTAATGCGATTAATCGATTCTTTACTTTGTTGAATATCATCTACATTTGAGGAGGATCTAAAAACAAAAGAATAGAAAACAAAAGTCGTGCATGTTACTTTTGAAGAAAATTGAAAGCCAGTGTCGGTGAATTCTGACAGGTGCGTTCGCATGGCTCAAGAGTTTTTCTTTCCAAAACTCAGCCAGATGTATGTGGGAGATGTGAAGTTCCAGCCAGACGGCACCATAGCGCTAATGATTGTTTTGCGGCAACATTTCCGAAGTCGTTAAATCCCCATGACAGGAGGTATACATTGTCTACCACCACAGTCGCCACACTATGACTTTTTCTGTGACTTTTTTATGAGGTTATTTCAAATAACTTGTTTACAACGATTGACCCAGGACCCCGGCTCACCTAAAGAACAGCAGTCGTGAGGCTGTCGCCAACATACCCATCAAAATGGTGGAAAGGGTTGAACGAAAGTTCCGAGTTCGACTAACGCAGTATATTGATAATAATGAATGCCATCTGCGTAACAGCATCCATAAAACTTTGCGAACTAAATAAAAAAAGTCTTTAAATATTGCATATGATTGTGAAAAACAAATTAAACTACTTCCGGATTATTGATTTCTCAGTGGATTTCGAAATCAAGAGGTTCTTCTCATCATCATCATCATCGGCACTACAACCGGGAACCGGTCTTGGCCTTATTTAGCAAGTCCTGAGGCTTGTTAAATTTTCCATAATGATTTGTTTTTTCCGGGCAAGGTCATTAGTCTTGCGCCAAGGAGGTTATTCTACCCCACCTTAAGTAAAAAAAAAAGTCTATCTATTTTGGGAAAGAGCCCATCATTGAGACATTTGTCACACACTATGACCATGAAATATAAAATATGTAAAAATTATATTCGGGCCTGTGATAGCTGACCGAGCACATAAACAATGTTTTCCTCCACAGGTGGTTCTCTTGGATAGCATTACTTAATGAATAATATCGGGTTTTCCCATAGGGACTTGACAACTTTTTTAAAAAATAAAACACAAACCATTTGAGGTATTTCAAAAAATTTATTATCGGCTTGAAGTACAGTCAAAACATTTATGAATGAAGCTCGACTTCGTTCATATGGCCCCCGCGAAAGGGTGCGTTCACAAATTAAAAAAAAAAGTTGCCAGTTCCCTATTGGATAACCCGATATGTTCGTCCTACGGTTTTGCCTTGGCTAACAATACTTATCGTGGATTCCGATCGTGTTTACATTTGCCTGTAATACGTATTCAGTGTGACTTGTGGGTATCACATGGAGAGAGTGGAGTAACTAAATATACCGGGGACGCGATTAGAGCTTATAAATACTGGAATGTTTGCATATTTTGAAATCGGTGCAGAAGCCAGAATTTAAAAAGTAACTGTCGAATTAAGCAGGAAGAACTTGGTCGCCCCGAGATGCCACCAAATAACTATTGCGGTTCTTTTTGAACAGTTGCAGGTTGTAACGCCCCGGGAACACTCGCGTGGGGAGGGAGTTCCACAGCTTCCCCGCTCTGTAACGGAACGAGTTCTGATGCAGGGATATTCTCGCGATGAACCACAAGCGGGTGCGATCCGTCGGATTGTCTTGTGGAGCGCGTATAAGCCGAATTGCGAGCAACAATGCCACGAATCTCCGAAGAACAGTACCCGTGATAATATCTGTAAAACAGACAGAGGTCGGCTACGCGCCTTGTATGTGATAGCAGCTGTAGTCCCGATATCAGCACCGAGTCCCCGATCAGGCGGATCGCTCGTCTCTGTATGCTTTAAAGTAAGTCGAGGGTATGTTTAGGAGCCGAGCTCGAAACATGAGAGCAATATTCGAGCGCGGGTCTAATTTGGGATTTATATAGGAGAAGGAGTTGGGGCTCCTCCTCCTCCTCCTCCTCCCGACGGCGCGAACATCCCTGCATCAGAACCCGTTCCGTAACAGAGCGGGGAAGCTGTGGAACCCCCTTCACACGCGAGTGTTCCCGGAGCGTTACAACCTGCAACATTACAAAAAGAACTGCAACAGTTATTTGATGGCATCTCGGGCGCGCACTCGGCGCTATAGGTTCGCCTCTCCCGAGAGAAGTCTAATAAAAAAAAAAAGAAAAAAAAAGTATAGCGGTTAGTATACCCGCCTGTCATGTGAGAGACCGGGGTTCGATTCCCAGTCGGGGAGCCTCTGGCGCAAGACTAATGAGCTTGCCCGAAAAAAAAACAAAACATTATGGAAAATTTAACAAGGCTCAGGACTTGCTAAATAAGGCCAAGACCGGTTCCCGGTTGTAGTGCCCATGATGATGATGATAGGAGAAGAAGTTGGGCCGGAGTAAAATTGGCTCTAAAAGATAGCTCAGTTTTCCTGAGGCTGACCTGGCGATGCTCGACACGTGTTTATGCCATGATACATTCCCACAGACCGTTACGCCGAGCAATTTCAAGCTTTCCCCAGCCTCGAGGGCCCGGCCATTCATCATCAGCTGTGGAACCGCTGATCCACTTTTCTTTGTGAATGTTATATACTGTGTCTTTGCTGCATTGAAGTCGACCCGATTGGCCTTTCCCCACTGCAGGACCCTATCTAGATCCTGATTCAAAGAGTCAATCTGTCTACATCTCAGCTGATGCGACGCAGATGCACCCATCGGCCGAACACTCGAAAAGGAGGAAACAAGCGTATCATCACCCGCAAAACTGAACACTTTGTTATCCGTTGTCTCCAACAAATCATTTATGTGAAGCAAAACCAAGGTTGATCCAAACTACAACCTTGTGGCACCCCCGAATTAACAGGATACAGATCCGAACAGACGCCGTACACAACAACACGGATCGATAGATTCTCCAGGAAGCTTCTTTTCCAATCGCAAAGCTGTTGGAAAAGTCCATATGAACGAAGTTTGCTAAGCAATGTCCCGTGCCAGACGCGGTCAAAAGCCTTGGAGATATCCAATGCGACTGCCCTTGACTCACCATGCCATTCAATCGCAGGTGTCCATATATCGATTATAAGTGTCGAACGGTCTCCCGTGGACCGCCTGCCACGGAATCCGTATTGACGGTCATTCAGAAGTCCGTTGCACTCCAAATACTTAACTAACTCTGTATTGATGACTTTTTCCATTACCTTAGATAAAATAGACAGTAATGCTATCGGACGGTAATTTTGTGGGAGACACTTTTTTCCCGTCTTTGGAATTGGCTGAACTCGAGCGACCTTCCAGCAGGCAGGAAAGGTCCTCCGTGCATAAGATAAGCGGAAGAGTCTGCCAAGTACCGGCGATAGTTCTGGAGCACAGTTCTTAAGGACTATTGCTGGTATTCTGTGTGGGCGGGTTGCCTTCCTACAATCCAGTTCACGTAGAATGCGTTGAGTAGTGCGTGGACGAAATCTCACATCCCGCATGGAAGACTGTACCGGCGAGATCACAGGTGGCTCCAAAAGGCCGGGATCGAGGTGTGAATTTGTGGAAAATAAATTCGCGAACACATGACTAACGTTCCGCTGTCTGTCTTGCCATTGACCAGAAGGAGCGCGAACCAGTTGGGCACCGAGGGAGCTTATTGATCACCCTGTCGTTGTGAGCCTTCTTCGCGGTATCAATCGCCTGGTTGCACGCGTTTCTGATTCTAACAAAATTCGTTCTGTTAACATCTGTGGGATTGGAGCGCCATTGCTTAAAAGCTCTATTTTTGTGCCGCTGTAATCTGCTCGCATTTTTTATTAAACCAAGGTTTATCAGACGAACTTCGTTTGATGGAATGTGGAATATACATCTCCATCCCCAAAAGAATAATCTCTGATACCGACTCCGCGCAAGCGTTAACATCGGAGTCAACGAAGCACTCCTCTGACCATGGAAAGTATGCGAAGAAATCTCTCAAATCGTCCCAGTTAGCAGCCCCATACTTCCATACATGGCGAAGCTGCCTATGCTGGTTATTCGCTTGATATGCAAGTGCTTGCGCGACAGACACCAAGCAGTGATCTGAGTTTCCCAGTGGCGCAAAAACCTCTACGGTGTAAATACTCGGTTCGGATGTCAAAAACAGATCCAGGGTGTTCGCACAATCGCCTCGGGGAACCGGCACTCGCTTCGGTTCCTCCACGAGTTGAGTCAAGTTGTGGCTTACAGCAAACATCTCCGCCAGCCTCCCAGCCTCGTCGGTTCTGTTAGAATGTAACAACCAGCTGGAGTTGTGCACATTAAAATCACCAAGGACAATAATTTCAGAAGCTGAGTGGATGGTCTCTATCCATGTGAAAGATGTTCGAAAAATGTCACCGGTCGATCGTCATTCGGGGAGCGGTAAACACAACAAAAAAATTTAACGGAATATCTCACCCCGACCCTCAACCATAGGATGTCCATATTATTGGGTTCCAACGCCACCATCCTCTGGCAAGCCAGATCGGACCGCGCGAAGACGCAGACTCCGCCCTTAAAACGGAATCGCGAATGTAAGTCGTATCCTGAGCAACGAAGAAGCCAGGAGTTTAGCGAGCAATAACTCGTAGAGAGCGAAGCCATCAAGTTCATTCTGTCAAAAAGTACCAGGAATTGATCATTTAAAAGCCATCTTAAAGTAATATAGCAAAATTCTTTTTGTCACGTGAAGTTTGAGTGCTCCCTGTTATTTAGTTTGTTTACAGTGCTCCATTTTCTCAATTCATCTCAAGTGTGGTTTGCGATTTTTCCTGAATTTTCTTCAAAAGTAAATTGCGTGAAAATCGCTGAAGACATACTAGAACGATTATAATAAATGCATTGAACCTGGGTATGCGATATGGGTTTACGGGTTTAACATGCAAACCTGTGAACAAGCTACGGAAGAGCGCCTTCCAACTGAACCGAAACCGGAAAATCCTCATTAAAATACATCAAAAGTCAAGGTAATGTTAACTCCTTTCTATTCTATTCTGTTGTTTTCTTGCCAGAAGTTCAGATGGTAACAAGACGTATTATCCGGGCATTATGCGCCGTTTGAAATTAAACTCGTCGAAAAAGGCCAATTTTGAAGAAAGAAAGCTTGTGGGGGTTCTTTAAGCATGCCCAAAGAACCACCCGCTTTCTTTAAGTCAACTCGCCTTTCCACACCCAACAAAGCCATTTTACTTACCGCAATCGAGCAGCGTTAAGCTCCCCTTTCAATATCAAACCTGAAAAAATAAGGCCACGCAAGATCATCAACTTGCAATGGCATCATACGAAAGCATATCAACCAAATCACTACGGTTCATTTTACATGAATCATAGGAACCTGATCGGTTCCTCTGGGCGGAAACATGCCAATTAAACATGTGGGGGAGTAAGTATGTGTGCGTCGTTACACGGGTTCTATTGCTCTCCCACTAACATCGCGGCTATCGTAGTTCGATGAAGCGGCACATTATTACTAAAAGCGGATCGATGAGCGAAGTAGTAGCAAACGGGGTGTGTTGAGTAGTAGCAAACGGAGTGTGTTGAGACACAGATAAAAACATAACCCACAAGCTTATAGATTTTGCACCATGACAACGCACCACTGACAATGCTATCACTGTGAACGAATTTCTAGCTAAAAACTCCACAACTATCATCGAACAACCGCTGTATTCACCTGATAAGGCTCCGGTTGGCTTTTTCTCTTTCCAAAACTCAAATTATCGCTTCGAGGCACTCGTGTTCAGTCGACAGAAGCCACAAAAGAGAATTCGCGGCAAGAAGTGGATTTCGGAAAATGCGCACTGTAAAAAAACGAAATGACAAATTGCACTCAAACTTGAAGTTAGGATAGGCCATAGTTGTGTAAACTTAGCGAAAAAAAGAATTTGGACCATCAAGTTGAGCGGGCTTTTTGAATGATCACTTCCTGGTACTTTTTCGACAGAATATTTGTATCGAACATTTACCACCATAGTGGAGAACCGTACGATGTTACACATCGATGTTACGCGCAAAATTTTCCAGTCCCCAATATTTACTCACTGGTGCCACCATCCACAATAATCTGTGGCGTCTCTAACAGATACACACACAATACACACGCAAATAGTGAAGAACACCGAACGAAAATCGAATAAGAAAATGCATCAGATACCATAGCGATAACATAACAATTCACATCAATTGAATACATTTGAGTTTAAAAATCGATCAAAACACAGCCAGTAGCCTGATGTGTTACGCATTGGTTCAATTTTTGGTGATTCTAACTGTCATAGAGTCAGTTCGAATCACACGTACTTCACTATCATCCCAAACGCTATAATTGGTGACTCACCGACGTGATCTGTACACACAGCACACACTTTCCCATAGTAGACAGAACTTCACAACACGATCACGACTTCCGCATAGAGCACTGGCATACTCGCCTGCTCCGACGTTCTCTCATTCGCTCCGTCGTTTGCACGTGAAGCTGATCGTTACAAAGTTACTGAGGAGGGAGTAGTGTGGCATCTCTAACAGATACACACACAATACACAAGCAAATAGTGAAGAACACCGAACGAAAATCGAATAGGAAAATTCATCAGAGCCGTATACCATAGCGATAGCATAACAAATCCACATCAGTTGAGTGTACTTGAGTTTGTAAATCGAATTCGTACACGCGGCCAGGGGCCTGATGTGTTAAGCATAGGTTAAATTTTTGGTGATTCTAACTGTCATAGCGTCAGTTCGAATCACATGTTCTTCACTATCATCCCAAACGAAATAAATCCAATTCACAATATCTCAGTAATACGAGGGTAGGTCAATAAGTACTTAGAAACGCCTACGATGGTACCCACAGCATCGCTAATGGTCTGTTTTTCTAAGCATCATTCCTCACTAGGAGGAACAGACGTGGAAAGGTCTTGGCTACTGTGTTTTGGGATGCACGTGGTATTATCTTCATTGACTTGGAAAAGGGACACACGACAACTGTTCAGTAATATGCGTCATTCTTAGGTCAGCTAAATGAGAAAATAAACGAAAATCATCCTCCATTTCTAAAGACTTATTGACCTGTCCATCATGCTAGAAGTCAGTTAACGTGCACCCGCTTAGGTTGATTAACAATAATTAGATCGATCTATCAAATAAAAATGTTAAGGCAGTAAAATTATAGACCCTTGGCACAAGGCTAATAACCTTGTCCGGAAAAACGAATTATTATGGAAAATTTAACAAGTCTCGGATATGTACCGGACACCGGTGGAGAGACCTGTTAAATAAGGCCATGACCGGATCCCGGTTGTAGTGCCGATGATGATGATGATGAAAATTATAGACCTCAGACAAACTCCACTTTCATTTCATTGTGTTCCAGGACATTTATCATGAATAGAACAAACGGTGCCGCCTATGAATAAGCAAGCTTGTGGCAACACGGCTTAGAGAAAATACAAAAATACCGTTGACATCTTTGTCCACCACTAAAAACTGATCAAACAACAAAATTTAAACGATAAAATAAAAATCCCAGATAAATAGATACTCTGTGGTGCCACCGCTTCCATTAAAACATATCCCAGGAAACATGTCCTGAACGGAACAAAAGGTGCCGCCTATGAATAAACAAGCTTGTGGCAACAAGGTCATTAAGATTTACAGAAATATCTTTCACAACTACTGCCCCAATACAAAGGATGCCGGATAGACGACAATCGTACCAACTTAGTGACAAAAAGCATTTCTGCAATCCCTTCAAGCGACAGAATGTATATACTCGGAGCGACAAATAAGTTCCGAGACTTGAACAATGTCTGAGTAACTAATATCACTCTTTGAAAGCTGTGACATGCTCTTTCCAGTAATATTTATTTTGCTTCAATTGGTTGATAAATAGACATCTCCCAAAGCATTTTTGTTTTTGAGCAGTTATTAAATTTCACTTAAAACTTGGTAAAAATGCACCACATACGGCAAGTATACGCCCATAATGTTTTCCTGTGGGAGAAACGTTTTCTGGAAGACAGAGTGAGGTTAGGAGATAATAACTGTGAAGGAACTCCAATTTCAGCTCATAATGTGTTGCGTAGGGCAAATGTTTTCCTGTGGCAGAAGTGTTTTCTGGACGACAGAGTGGGGTTAGGAGATAATAACTGTGAAGGAACTTCAATTTCAACTCAAACACCCGAAACGATAGGAAAAGTTCGTAATTTCATTGCAAATGTTCGCAATGCTTCAATGAAATACTTGAGGAGGCTTTAAACATCAGTAGACAAACAACTCGAACAAGGATTTGGCTAAAACAAAGGTTTGTGTGAAATTTATTCTACACACTTCTTGACGGATGACAAAAAGCACTCATTCTTTGTCTGTTTTGGCTCGTCTGTGTGTTTTATCGTCTTCCGTATTCTTCTTCTAATTTGGCCCCGTGCAACTTCTCTCTATTCTCAAAATTGAAATTGAAGTTGAGGGGATTCATTCTTTTTAGTAACATTTCGACAACCAAAACAGCTACAACACGAGAACTAGCGGTCATTCCACAAAATGAGCGAGAACACGCATTTGAATCACTATTGCATCGCTCTAACAAGTATTTTGAAACTAGAGGAGTATATTTTGATTAAAAAGAATCGAAAGATATTCAAATATCTTGTTTCAATGATGTTTTCCACGATCAGTCTCGAAACTTATTTGCCATACTGTGTATTAATTTGTGAAGAAAAAAATCCATTACTTTTATTTCAAGACAGATGTGCATCACTTTGTTCAATAATTTGTTGCTATTTTAAAATAACTTCATACTGCCGTGTAGTGTGGAAGAAGAGTGCATAGGACAGGGAACGATGGCGCAGCCGAGTTATAAATTTCCCGGTTCCTATAGGCCAATTAATAATAATAATAATAATAAAAATAAAAATAATAATTGGCCTGTACCGTTTTGTGACGAAGTAAAAAATGTTATTCGAAGCCATGCATTGAAAAGGTCGAAAACATAGCATCCACACATCAGACCTTGGATGTTACATATCCTACTTAAGCTGTGAATTGCCAGGGGTACTGGCTTTAATTATTTCTTTTTTCGATTCTCTTTTGTGCCATGTTCTTCACTATGGTTGAGTTTTCGAGTGTGTCTGTATGAATTGCCACAGCATCTCTCATAGAATCCCAATGTAATGCAACAGACCCATTGATAGGAATGAGAAAGAAAGAGCTCAACAGAATAAGTTAGACGAAAATATTATACCCCAGGAAGGAACAAAATAAAAATGGTGACTTGAAAACCGAGATACAAGAACAAATTGCGAACCGTTGAGGTAAGGTACGATCATGGTGCCATGAACTCTCGTCATTCAGTGGCCAATAAGAGGTGTACACGGGATTGACCGTTAGCTTGTTTTTAATTATGTGCAAATTCATTTTTATATTAATACAATATATTGAACACATCAGCAGATTTCTCTCTTCTACGGCACGTACAACGCTTACAGATAGCAGGTAGTGCTTGTGATCTCGGCCAAAATATAATACCCTACTTAACTACTACTACATTGCAATCTTTAAGAAATCAAATAACACAAAAACATCACTTGTCTCGGTCAGGGGGTAAAGCCCTCCCGACATATCTTACATGGAGCCAAGCAGCCGGCTCACGCAGAAACCCCAAATTTTTTTTGACTTCTACCCCCGATTATCAATTTCATATCGTAACAGTAAATAGTGTGCCAAGGATGCCGTCAGAGCATTCGACACAGTCCCACGAAGTTAATCACTGTTGCCAACTTGGCGATGTCCTGCTGCATATGAAATTCCCTTTCGAAGGTGTCACAGCGTGCAAGACCCCTTTGGCAAACAATGATAATCCACATCATTGCCAAGAATCCTGGCAGGATAATGTACGTTAAAGTTTATTTTATAGTTCCGTTGGAAATCCCAAATTAAAGATAATCGTTATTACCTCACACCAGTTACCATGTGAGGATATCATGCCAACCAAAAGCATGCTGCTGAAAAATTAGCGAAATTAATTAAACCATAGGCGATAAAGTACTTAAACGTTTATTATGAGCGAATTGATGAAAGGAGTGTCCTTTGACACAGCTAGGGTTGACTGCTGGTCGTCGCGTGCATTTTGCACACATGACAAAGGATGCTTTGAATTTATACACGATTGCCCTAAAGGCACTTCAGCTTTGTTTATAAATGTCCCAGATCCCGTTGCACGCACTCGGATACACAACCGACGGGCCAGTGTTTGAAGGCCACAAGTTTCAATGTTTCAACAGGACACCACACTGCGGATGGTTGCGTTGTGACTTTCAAGGGTGAAGAAGAAAATATTGTTAGGGAGTTTGTATTTTAACAATGAACATCCCCAGCGGGAGTGTTGTGATGTTTTCCGAAACAACCGGCTACTGAATGTGTATATGTGTATATGAGTGCATGGGTATGTACAACGGTCATAGTGTCACCAGTGGCTGGCTGTGGTGTTGGCCTACCACCAACCAACGACAATAGGACTCAAATTGTGATAATTCTGTAATAGAATTGGAAACATTCGCATTGTTGACATTGTGGTAATTATTTCCACACGAATCCCAATTGTATCCCAGAGAAATCTCGGTCGAGTATTGTTCTTTCAATCTAGTCCTTTTTTGCTTGTTCACATTATTTTCAAATTCGTCGTGTCAAGGTTTAGGAATTACACAGCGCCAGGGGTGATACGACGACAGGGGTAATTGAACAATACAATCGTTCTCTCCCCCTGTTTTATCCTACATGCCTATGCACACTTGTTGACAACCGTGGATTGTGATTACCTGCAGGCTATCCAAATACATCTAATTACTTGCCCGCATCATTGACAAGGACGAATGTATGATGTATAAATCAAAACATCGACAACGACAATGAAAACCAATGAACATCTAACATACTTACATACTTGAAATCCCTCCAATCTGTTTAAGTCCGTCACCACCGGAAAATGCAATTTATGTCTCCTGGAAATTATTCTCTCAAGCGTATCCATAGATCTTATTATCATTTTCATTTTTTATTGCCATCTTACGGTCACATCAATAGAGCGAGAATGGAGAAGTTAATCGGCATCGATATCTCACTTTCAATTCACCTTTTCGCTGTGAACGTTAGATCCTGAGACCGATTAGGAGGGAAGACACCGCTTCACGTAGTCCCCGGAAAATGCATTTTCCATATGACTGTCCCTCTATCTATCTAAGTGTGTGAATTTAGAAAAGTGGGGAAAAGAACGACCAAGAGAGCCAAGAAAAAAGGAATCTCATTAAAGGCAAACGAAAAGGATATTCTTTAGGAAGTAATCAAATCCTTGCCTGATATTGATGATTTCCAAAAGGGTTCTAGTATCTAGAATACTTGACGAAAATGGATTTGTTGTTATATTCTTTGTTTTTGGGTTTTTTTTATATACTTACTTATTTATTATTTTATTTTTAGTGTTGCTCCTGTTTTACCATTTTCCTTTTTGTGATGAAATACAAATCAATCAAGTCCTTAGAGATTTGTAATGAAGGTTCCTCTTGGTCTTATCACATACAAGTGATTTATCTCTCTAGAGGGCAAGCAAGCTGCGTATTTCCAAAAAAGGACACTAAATTGAAGGAAAGAGTTTTAGTAATGTAGCGCAATAGCGAGGAGGATCAAAATATAAATCGAAAAAGAACAAGCAGACTACAAGGACACGAGGGAACATGAAATTGGCATTTCATAAATTATCGCTGGTCCTTCTCGTATAGTTCGTAATCCAGTTTTAACTTCTTTCATTGTTCCATTACGGAAACGGCGACTTTTCCACGGTATTCCTTCGGTCGGACGATTCGGGAGAATTTTCACAAGACAAGGATCACATCTGGTGCTAAGTGTATCCTGTGATGTGCTAAAGTAAAGAAAATTGCAGACTAGAAATCAACGGAATACAGCTTCATCGTATAGTTTATTATCTGATGTAATCGCTTATTTTAGCAAATATTCGTTCTCCCGTTTTACCAATGTAACGATGGACATGCTCTTGCTCTATTTACCTAAGAGTCTGCAATGGTTGCGTGGTCCATGAGACTTATGTGGTTCATGTCAAATTTACTTGTGTTGCATACCCTCAAACACGTATGTGAATGAATGGCTGTAAATTCTTAGAATAGGTCGTTTTAAATCACTCGATGAAGTGTCGAGTATTGGTAAAGGGGCCATTTTTCCAAGCAGTGGCACACGGAAATAATGGCCACTAAAAGAAAAGTACATATCCAGACGTTCTATGGGATATACATAACGTTTAAAGAGAAGGATAGAAAGAGTGGAGTGCTATTCCCAAATCTGTATCATTCGACCGAAGAAAGTGAGTCTGTGTATATAGCACTGACGGAACGGCACGAGTTCTGATACAGGGATGTTCGCGCCGTCGGGAGATGAACCACAAACGGGTGCGATCCGTCGGATTGTCTTGTGGAGCGCGTATAAGCCGAATTGCTTGGAACAATACCAAGAATCTCCGAAGAACAGTACCCGTGATAATGTCTGTAAAACAAACAGAGGTCGGTTACTCGCCTTCGATGTGATAGCGACTGTAGTCCCGACGTCAGCGCCGAGTCCCCGATAAGGCGGATCGCTCGTCTCTGTATGCTCTCAACTAGGTCAAGGGTATGTTTAGGAGCCGAGCTCCAAATATTAGAGCAATATTCGAGCGCGAGTCTAATTTAGGATTTATATAGGAGAAGAAGTTGGGCCGGAGTAAAATACTTCTTGGCTCTAAAAAGATAGCTCAGTTTTCCTGGGGCTGACCTGGCGATGCTCGACACATGTTTATGCCATGATACATTCCCACAGACTGTGACGCCGAGCAATTTCGAGCCTCGAGGGCCCGGGCATTCATCATCAGCTGTGGAACCGATGATCCACTTTTCTTTGTGAATGTTATATATTGTGTCTTTGCTGCATTGAAGTCGACGAGATTGGCCCTTCCCCACTGCAGGACCCTATCTAGATCCTGATTCGGAGAGTCATCCTGTCTACATCTCAGCCGATGCGACGCAGATGCACCAATCGGCCGAACACTCGAAAAGGAGGATACAAGCATACTATCATCCGCAAAACTGAACACTTTGTTATCCGTTGTCTCCAACAAATCATTTATGTGAAGCAAAAACAAGGTTGGAGCCAAAATAGAACCCTGGGGCACCCCTGAATTAACAGGATACAGATCCGAACACTCGCCGTCCACAACAACCCGGATCGATCGATTCTCAAGGAAGCTCCTCGTCCAGTCGCAAAACTGTTGGGAAAGTCCATATGAACGAAGTTCGCTCAGCAATGCCCCGTGCCAGACGCGGTCAAAAGTCTTACAGATGCCCAATGCGACCGCCCTTGACTCACCATGCCGCTCAATCGCAGATGTCCATATATCGAGTATAAGTGTCAAAAGGTCTCCCGTGGACCGCCTGCCACGGAATCCGTATTGACGATCATTCAGAAGTCCGCTGCACTCCAAATACTTAACTAACTCTGTATTGATGACTTTTTCCATCACTTTAGATAAAACAGACAGCAATGCTATCGGGCGGTAATTTTGTGGGAGACACTTTTTTCCCGTCTTTGGGATTGGCTGAACTCGAGCGATTTTCCAGCAGGCAGGAAAGGTCCTCCGTGCATAAAATAAGCGTAAGAGTCTGCAAAGAACCGGCGATAGTTCTGGAGCACAGTTCTTAAGGACTATTGCTGGTATTCCGTCCGGGCCTGTTGCCTTCCTACAATCCAGTGCACGTAGAATGCGTTGAATAGTGCGCTGACGAAATCTCTCATCCCTCATGGAACACCGTACCGGCGCGATCACAGGTGGCCCCTAAAGGCCGGAATCGAGGTTTGAATTCGCGGAAAATAAATTCGCGAACACATTAGCTTTATCCTTTGAATTCGTGATTAACGTCCCGCTGTCTGTCACCAAGGGAAAGAGGAGGATGTGAAGTTACTGCTGACAGCTTTTGCCATTGACCAGAAGGAGCGCAAACCAATTGGGCACCGAAGGAGCTTATTGGTCACCCTGTAGTTGTGAGCTTTCATCGCGGTATCAATCGCCTGGTTGCACGCGTTTCTGATTCTAACAAAATTCGTTCTGTTAACCTCGGTGGAATTGGAGCGCCATTGCTCGCATTTTTTATCAAACCAAGGTTTATCAGACGAACTTCGTTTGATGGAATGTGGAATATACATCTCCATTCCCAGAAGAATAATCTCTGATACCGACTCCGCGCAAGCGTTAACATCGGAGTTTCCCAAGCACACCTCGGACCATGGAAAGGATGCGAAGAAATCTCGCAAATCATCCCAGTTAGCAGCCCCATACTTCCATACATGGCGAAGCTGCCTAGGCCGGTTATTCGCTTGATATGCAAGTGCATGTGCGACAGATACCAAGCAGTGATCTGAGTTTCGCAGTGGCGCAGCAACCCCTACGGTATAAATACTCGGTTCGGATGTCAAAAGCAGAACCAGGGTGTTCGCATAATCGCCTCGGGCATCCGGCACTCGCGTTGGCTCCCCTACGAGTTGACTCAAGGTGTGGCTTACAGCAAACATCTCCGCCAGCCTCCCAGCATCGTCGGTTCTGTGAGAATGTAACAACCAGCCGGAATTGTGCACATTGAAATCGCCAAGGACAACAATTTCAGAATCTGGGTGGTTGGTCTGTATCCAGTCGACGGTATGTGAAAGATGTTCGAAAACTGTCGCCGGTCGATCATCATTCGGGGAGCGATAAACAAAACAAAGAAATTTAACGGAATTCCTCAGCATGACCCTCAACCCTATGAAGTTCATATTATTGGGTTCCAACGCCTCCATCCTCTGGCAAGCCAGATCGGACCGCGTGAAGGCGCAGACTTCGCCCTTAAAACGGAATCTCGAATGCAAGTCGTATCCTGAGCAATAAAGATATGTCGAATCAGTTGACGAATCGACATGGGGCAAGGATATCAGGTTTCGTTGTTTGCAAATATTGATGGAGGGCGTTTACATTCGTATTGGTGAAACCGATGCCCCTGATGTTACAAAATGCCGTCACCAGTCGAGCGTGAGCAGAGCCTCGAGGGCGAGCCCGGTTATTACTACTACTACTACTATTTATTGGCCTGTAGGAACCCGAAAGTTCATGACCTTACCGGCTCGACTCCGCCATTGTTCTCTGACCTGTGCGAGCCCGGTTATGCGATGACGAACCTCTTAGAGTTCCATTATTTATCATGATATCTGCATGATGTTCCCCCCGACATATTCCCCCCTGGAGATCCGATTGGGAGATTAGTTTACCTCCGGAATTCTTTATATCAGAAGGTACCATCATGACTTATCTCCGTGTCAGTCCAGGCTATCAGCCACACATCTGAAATACCGTCGAAGATTTCTCTCGACGGTATCGCGAAATGTACAGCGTGACGGGATGGTATATCACCTTGGGACCGACTACCACCTAACCAACCTTTTGTCGAACCGCTCCATCAGCCAAGCTCCGAAAGATGGCCCGGGATTTCTCCCGACCATTTCACGGAGCCTAAAGCTTGATGGGGTGGTATTTCACCGGGCGACAGGTGGTTTGGAACCCCGGATACCACTCGGCCTTTAGTCGCCTCTTACGACAAGCCGGCCTAATTGTGAGTATATTCTAATGCCCTACTCACAGGACCTACTATTCTGAGAAGTCCATTTCTGATTGTCTGCTTTCAAACAGTTGCGATTCCTACCGTTCTTTCAAGTATATCGGGAAAAGTGCTGATCGGAACTTGGGTTGTCCTTAAAAAAAGCGATGTTTCATTTTGTTTATTTACTTATTAAAAACACGTATACCGAAGCGAACCAAATGACACTTAGTGTCGAACCCGTAGGAACTCATTACAGACCGAGGCCGATTCTGCACATTATTTAACTACTGATACACTGATTCCCAACTTTCCTCTCCCGGCTGGAGAGCTACCCGCCTTGGTTGAAAATGGACCGGCTAACACTGAGGCCTCTACCACTTCCACCCCTACTGTTCATGGTCTAGAGTGAACGTGGACTCTCGGCGAGTGGAATGACAGGATTCTTAAATTATCCAAATATAATCTTTCTGCGTTTTTTATCATTAATATCCTCGCAAACGCTGATGCTTCTTGGATAACCAGCTTCTTCAAGAAGAATGCAAGTAGTATGAAACCCATGAAAAAGATTTCAAATCAGGCCTCCAAATCATTTTGTTTCCGCATCCCTTCTCCATATGAATGGCTCTTCTTCACCCGGTCGGTGACTCTGTTATATCACCGGTCGCCGTGTTTTCTGAATAGTGAAGGAAGGGTGAGGAGGCTGAGAGTGAAAAATGAATGTATAGTACCATTTTTTTAGTTATTTTATTTATGGATATTTATTGATTTTCTTGATTAGCTATAACTCTATTCTATTATCTCTTTAATCAACACGACCTTGCGTATTCGGGTCTCTAATTAATTCTTAACTTATAATTTAACCTAAGCAAATGGCCCGCTATACTTATGCTAGGGCCGCGACCTTTTTGCTTGAACAATGAATTCACTCTAAATCGAATCCCGCTGCAACCACTCCTTTTATACTCCAATTATTGGGGAAGAATTTCAAACGATGCAACTAATTCTTTACCACCCAGTCTGGCCTTAAGCGCAGTCATTTCCCTCGCCGCAGTTTCACTCCATCAACTTTGACCCTCATGGATTGCATTCGCCCGACACGAATCATTGGTTTTACTTAATCGATATTTCCATTCGATCAGGCCACTTGAAGTGCAGTGGCCTTGATTCAAGCATTCGTTCCTCAAATCACCATCCATATGCGCCTCTTTCGTGGGCACAAGCAATCTTTTATGGCGTACGGTAATCGTCATTATCCGCTACAATGCATGTGGTAGCTGCTGGTAACGGTAATACAAATCGAAGAGGAGATTAGGAGGACTCCCGTGCCAGGTGTTTGTTTCTGGATATGAATAGCGATATACGATAAGGTGCAAAAAAAAAGTGTACTCGTAATTAGATAGCTAGTAGCGTAGAGTTGGAAATGACTGCGCGCTGCAAGTAGGCAATTAACGAGTAATCGCTTCAAGTGCAATAAGAACATTATATTAATTGAATTGTTAATTGTTACTTGCGTCAAAAGGGGTTTATGTAGCGGGACACTACAACGCACACAAACTGGGTAAATTATCCAGTATTAAAAACGATATTAACACTAGGACTAGCCTAAACCACAAAAATAACCCTTCTGTTAATCGCCTCTACTCACTTTATTTTAATTCAATAAAACCTCTACCCAAAACATCTTTTTAAAACAGCCTTTTACCTTTTGACCCGAAGCAGCCATATATCCCTACGCAGCCAGTCCTCCGCACCCCATATCATGCCCGATCCCACTCCCCTCCCAAAATCTTCCAACAGACCAATTCTTACCTCTGATCCCGACGGCACTCGTAGTGCTCCCGACCCAAACCTATACTACCTCATCCTGACCCAATTATGAAGACACTGACATGCCTAATAAACGTAAGCTTGGCCACAAGACTTTCTACTGTAAAAAGGAGTCTTCCATCAAACATTCGCCTAATAGAGTTTCTTTTAATCTAAACCTCGCCCTTCGCAAAGCCTAAAAATCCTGGATATAACTTATAACCTCTGTTCTTTCCACATCGTGGTATAGCCACATACATACGAAATGATATTGCTTATCAGCGTCTGCCACAATATGGGCTCCGTTCCAACCCGGAATTTAATTTCTCTTGGCTAAAACTTCACGTTCGTAAGCATATCATACATTACTGCTTTCCTTACAGAAGCCCAAACTTGGATAGAAACGCATCCTTTAACGAATTTGATGCTCTGTCTTCACCCTATATCCGCACACGGAAATCGTTATTGCGGATGATTTTAATGTGCATAACTCTCAGTGGCACACAACACCTGAGGGTCAGTATGTTCAGCTCTTTGCTGAGTCAAATAACTTAACTGAACTCGTCGATGGACATAATTCTCGCCTCCCAACCAAACAAATACACAATTGAAGTTTCTTCGCCCTTGGGCACTTCAGACCACTGTGCCGTGTCAGCTTAATTTCCTCTAACCAACAGTAACGTTAATGAGAAAGTTCCGAAAAGAACAGTATGGTTCTATGAGAAAGCCAACTGGGAAGGTCTGAATGAGTTTTTTGGGAGGTTAAATTGGTCGTTATTGTTCCTCAATAGTGGGCACATTGACAGACACGATTCTACTTGTCATGCGGACCTTTATTCCACACAGAATAAAGAGTATCAAGCCCAAGAGAAATAAGTGGTTCGATTCCGGGTGCAGAGAAACCATAAAGGCTAATGAGCTGACCTGGCAGTTGTATAAATCAAACAATACTGAGGAAAACCGGAAAAGATTTAAGAGAGCTAGAAATGACTGTAATGCGTATATTCTTGCATGACCAGAGAGTGAGACAAAAAACACTACACTCTCCCACAGGTAGTAGAAACGTCTGGGCATTCGTGAAAAACATTCAAAACTCAGTCTCTTGATCCATTCCATCGCTTATAGTCGATGACAAACCAGTCACCACTGCAATAGAGAAAGCAAATCTACTTGCTGCACATTTTGCAGCCAACTCAACGCTGCCTGATACCACATCAGTTCCACCTCAACTTGAACATACGCAGCACACCATGAGCCAGATTCGCTTCCGAACACGTACTGTTGCCCGCGCACTCAAAGAGCTAAACGCACACAAATCCGCTGGTCCGGATGGCATTCCCCCAATCCTCATGAAGAGATGTTCCTCTTCACTCGCTAAACCACTGCGGAAACTCTTCCATTTGTCTTATTCTACTGGCCGTTTCCCAAATAGATGAAAGACAGCCAACATTCAGCCAATTCCCAAAAAGGGTGACAAATCATTTCTTTCTTCTTATCGACCCATAGCACTAACTTCTGTTCTCTCCAAGGTAATGGAATCACTTAACAACCGTCAACTTTCGAAATATCTGGAATCAAATGACCTCCTCAGATTTGATGGCGCACCTTACCGAAAAGTGGAGCCATTCCATCCACGACCTCGGTGAAAGCAAGGTAGTCGAATTGGATATTTCAAAAGCCTTCGACAGAGTTTGCCATCCAGCCCTTTTGTCAAAATTGTATTCCTATGGAGTGGACAATTCCCTGATCCAATGGATAGGAGACTATCTTTCTGGCCGTTCAATCCGAGTGGCTTTTGATGGTGTCACATCTGTCTCCCATCAATTCATGCAGGTGTTCGGTACTCTCACCCACTCTCTTCCTCATCTTTATAAATGATCTCTTGTCAATTACGCAAAACCCAATTCACTCGTTTGCTGATGATAGCACGTTGAGTTTCTCATACTCATACGAACACTCCCGTCCAAACTCTTCGAAGGTCACTACCAACCAGCAACTTATGCTTGATACATTGAATTCAGACCTCAACAAGATATATCAGTGGGGATTATCTAACCGAGTGGAAATCAATGCCCAAAAAACTCAGTGCTGTCTCTTGTCGTCAAAGGTGAGCCCCAAAGTTAATACACTGACGATAAACGGCACTTGCATCGACGAAACCAAGGAACTATCAATCCTCGGCACACGAATTGATTCGACTCTTAACTGGAATGACCACATATTTGAAGCTGCAAAAAGTGCAGCCAAATGTATGGGGTTCCTTAAGAGATGCAAAAGATACTTCACTCCATCCAACGTGGCCACTATTTATAAGACATATATTCGTCCGAAAATGGAGTTCAACTCCCATATTTTGTGAGGCGCATCCAAATCTGCACTACACGTGCTCGACAGGATGCAAAAACGAGCAGTGACTCTTATTGGGGCTCTGCCGTAAGTCGATCAATTCCGTCGTTAGAACACAGGCGCAACGTATCATGCCTATCTTTTTTCTATAGGTATTACCACGGTCATTGCTCAACTGAACTTGCTGAATGTCTTCCGCCCCTTCAGACATTTTCCCGCGATACCCGTCTATCTGTGAATGCACATCAGTTCACGTTGAAAGTGGACTTCAGGCGCACAAATATACATAGAGAGTCGTTCTTTAGCCGAACCACACGAATGCGGAATGTTCTGTCTGATCATGTGTTTCCTGGCTGATGGTGATGTCCAGATATTCAAGACTAATATACATCGACACTTCCTTTCCTTATCCACTTTCTGTCCACCCGCTCGCACTGTGCTCTGACATTTAAGGGTACTTCAAAATCCAATTTTGTGTGCGCGTTAGTGTAAAAAAAAAATATGAAAGGTCATCACACACAAATGCTCATTTTGGGAACTACCACAATCATACTTTTCTGAAGGATTAAAAAAGTTGGAGGGCCGTCTGTCACAGTGTATTGAACTATAAGCAGTATATGTTGAAAAATGAAAAACCCGTATTCATTCTTCCCCACGCCACTATTTCCTTCGTAACCAGGCCGTAACTGTTGTCCAAGCTATCCGTGACCTTGCGATCTTATACGACAGGGAGCTTAACTTCCTCTCAGATATCAACGAGATGATTTTGGAAGCCAACTCCGCCATCGGGTTCGTAAAACGCTGGTCGAAAGAATTCTCCAGTCCCTACGTGACCCTATCCCTTTACCTTTCCCTCGTCCGTCTACTGCTAGAATATGCTAGCCTGATATGATCGAAGGAATTCCCCAGCCCTTACGTGACCCGATCCCTATACCTTTTCCTCGTCCGCCCACTGCTACAATATGCTAGCTTGATATGATCCCGTTATCAAAATATCCATATTCATAGAATTGAACGTATTCAAGATCGTTTCCTACGTTTGACTCTCCGTGGTATAAGATGGCAAAAACGGTTGATCCCTCTCCTTACATTAACTGACCTAAAAACCTTTGAGGAGCGTAGAGTCCTGGCAGACATTCCGTTAATTCATCGGCTTCTCTCCGGCTTGTTCGATTGCGCCAACCTCCTGAATCAAACCTAAACTAAACCATACAAGGCGCCGTAACACACGAAATCCCCACCTTCTTTGTACCCCCCAAACTCTTACGGCATCCTCTCGCGGATATTGAGAAATTTCAACTCCAGCCCCACCTTGTTTGATTTCATATAAACTTCGCTACCCACACTCTCAAGCACCGCTTCCTAAATCGTACCTCTCAATACACTCCCAATCTTAAGCCCCGCTTCCTATACTTTCTCCACTAACCTGCCTCCAGCTCCCGCCCCTCCTCCTGCTTTTATAGTTAAATTGTTCACTTTAGGATAAGCTTAGCTAAGTTAAGGTATTATATAAGTTAGTTTATAAGTATATACTTTATATAAGCTTGTATTAATCCAATAAATGGGGCAGTAACCCCACTAAACTTAACCTACCATAAAATTTCTGGGGGTATAACCTAAGCGGTGATGAATGACAGTAAACCTGCGTTGAACCGAAGGTTGCTCCGCACAGCCACTCGAATTATTCTTCTTTTTGGAAATCCCATCTGGTCTGTTACCCGCAATGCTACATATCCGTGCATGAGAATGAAGTTCATGTTTTGAACTGCAAAGAGGACGTAGCCCTCATGAAAACCTTGACTACAAACTTTCCGACTGGTATTATAAGTTCTAAAAGTAAGAGGGTCAGGAATTAAAGACTCATTTAAGGCAACACTTACTGATATTTTGTGCCTTTTATTACACGCACGCATTCCTGGAAGAGTTCGTCTATATCGCGATATTTGGCAACCTTGCATTCGGACTCAAGAACGTCATTCATAAGTGTAATATTTAACGAGAAATGTCGAAGTCCAAAAGCCTTATCCCTGCCTGCTTCCCGTATGTGTTAAAGTTAGATTAATCTTCAGCAATAAAGCACTACGCGAATTGTAAAATCACCAACTGTGGTACGAGTATCCAACTTTTGTTGATACTCCATGTCATGTATTTGCTTGGGTGATTTTCTTAGATTGGTTACCGCTTTTCCTTCTCACTAGTAAAATTGTATTTGAGCACCATATTAAAGAAGATCAAATAGCCTTTTAACAATGCCTCGATTTTCGAGTATTTAAAAAACAGCAAAACTATAGAACCTTCTTATTACAACAGAGGTAATGTCGCTATAAAAAAGTAACGCTCAACCGAGACTAGTTTTTATTGTCAGTACCTGACTGACTTTCAAACAGACAACTTGTCTCACAGTTTTGCTCGTGCTATTTATCTTAATCAACCGTTATTTTCACAATAATTTTCACAATTTAATTATCATTATCTTGTTTTCTTTGCCTCGTTTTCCGCATACAAAAATTTGAACAAGTGTTATAACCGTTAAGTTATGGCCCCTGGGCCACGTGTGTTAAATAAAATCAAGCGCAAACGGTTGCGTTACGACCCCGTTATTGGAGGCCACACTCCTCCCGATAAACTTTCAAAAGTGAACAATAAAGTTCTAGAAAAATCTAAAATGTGTTCAAACACTAACTTTTTTCAACCACTTCAAAGTCTGATGGAAGACTCTCCTGAAATGGATCCGACCAATGACGAACAGTGCGCAGAACTTCCTAAAGAATCCGTTCCGCCAATTGTGGTATTAAAAACAACTAGTGCTCAAGTGCGTGATATTTTGAGCAACATTAAGATAGACAAATACTTAATCAAAAACATTTCGCTTGGGCAAAAAATATGTGCCCCAACAATGGACATATATAATAAAATCAGAACCGAACTCTTACGGTTAAAATGTGAGTTTTTCACCCACTCGCGTAAGGAAAACCGTCCATTAAAGGTAGTGTTATCCGGACTAGACTTAATTAGCAACGATGTAGTGAAAAATGAACTAATTGCACTCGGGATAAAGTGCCTAGATGTTAAAACCATCACATTAAATCCGTCAGCAAAAGCCCTGTACAAACACTACTTGTACATCGTCTATATTCAACGCGGTACTGTTAAATTAAATGAACTAAAACGGAACTACTCAACCTTGTTCAAAACCATCGTTCGCTGGGACTTTAAAAAACATAATCCAGGTAAGGTCACACAATGTCACAATTGCCAGCTTTACGGTCACGACTCGATGCACTGTCATATAAATAGCTTCTGTGCAATATGTTCGGGAAACCATAAAACATCCGACTGCAAAACGAATGAGGTCATCAAGTGTGCAAATTGTAGTGGGCCACATAAATCCACCGATCCAGAATGCATAAGCCGAAAGCAATACATAGATATTCGCCGCAAATTATCCCCACGCGGACGTGGTACAGGAAATACAACCTTCCTACAGCCTCCGAGTGACAAACAGCAGCCAGTGCCCGACCGATTACCCATTGAAAATTTTCCTCCACTGCCCCGATCTGTGCGTCAACCTTCACTTCCTTCATCCACCTGGGCTTCTGGCCTCCATCAAACCCAGCAACCTTCCAACAGTGATACGACACACACGAAGAAAAATCCGTCAGAAACTTTAACTAATGATAACCTGTTCTCATTTAGCGAGATAAACTCTCTTCTTAATGAAGTTGTAACCAAGCTTAGTGCTTGTCAAACTAAAGCTGACCAATTTAACGTCATTACTTCATTAGCTATTAAGTACATATACTCTGGAAAAACATGTTAAGAAACTCTCTTAACATCATAACTTGGAATGCGAGAAGCATCAAAAACAAAAAGCATGAATTTTTTAGTTTCTTGATAAATTTTAATATTGACATTGCACTTGTTTCAGAAACCTGGCTCAAACAAGACATTTCTTTCTCACATCAAAATTACATATGTTATCGCCTAGACAGGGTACATGCTAGTGGTGGAGTTGTCGCCATTGTTGTGAAAAAATGTATAGAACATTCCTTGCGTCCTTCATTGCACCTTAAGTTAATTGAGGAAATTAGTATAGATGTAACATTAAGTGACGACTCCAAGGTGAGTCTTTTTTCGGTCTATTTCCCTGGAGGAAATAGAAACATTGAGAAATTTACTTACTTTAAGCGGGATCTGCAAAAATTGTATAGAGTCAACACTCGAAACAAGGTAATTATTGGTGGTGATCTAAACTGCAGACATCAGTCGTGGAATTGTCTTAGGGCAAACAGATGGGGTAACATTTTACTAGATGTTGCTGAATCCAGTCCAAGTTTTTCCATACTTTATCCACTTCTCCCCACCTATATCCCGGCGAGTGCTAACAAGAACCCCTCAACTCTTGATCTATATATCACTAATATTCCAAATTACTGCTCAGTACCATTAACTCTAAATGCGTTAAGTTCAGACCACCTTCCGATCAGCCTCACAGTGAATCATACAGTACTTGTAAATCGTACCAGTTTATACCACAACTATTCCGCCGCCAATTGGAATTGTTATAAATCATATATAAACACGAACTTGGTTCTAGGTGATACCAGCCTAAATTCTATAACCTGCAGGGAGCACATTGATATCCTATGCAACAATTTTGTTTCTGTTATCAATAGAGCGGCCGATCTTGCGATACCTAAATGTTCCACTGCTCCAGTTGATAAGGCTCCGCTTCCTGAAAATATCTTACATCTGATTAGGCTACGAAACTCTGAAAGAAGAAAATGGCTGCGTTATAGAATCGATTGTTTTCTATTTAATGTTAAAGTCTTAAATAATATCATTAAAAACGAAATCTCAACATATAGGAACAAGTGTTGGAATAAACACCTTTCCTCTCTTGACAAAGCAAGCAAGCCGTTCTGGAAAATATCTAATATTATAAAAAAGAGAGGGTCAAGTATTCCTCCGTTTAAAGTTCACGACAAGTTGTTTATTTCTTCAGTGGAGAAATCGAACCTACTTGCTAACACGTTTAGTAAGAACCACTCCATATCTATGCATCTAAGCGACGCATATACTGAAGCTGAAGTTGCTAACACTATCCATGTACTTTCTCAAACACCAGCTCAAAGTACTTACGCAACTAATATCAGCAAAGTTAAAGAATTGATAAACAAATCGAAGTCTAAAAAGGCTGCGGGTCTCGATAATATTAACAACAAATTAATCAAAGCACTACCACCTGCTGCAAGTAACTATTTAACGTTCATTTTCAACGCTTGTCTTAAGAATTGTTATTTTCCGGACTGTTGGAAAACAGCAAAAGTAATACCTATCCCGAAACCCGGCAAACCGAAGAACAGCCCCGAAAGCTACAGACCTATTAGTCTACTTAGCTGTCTAAGTAAGCTCTTAGAAAAAATCATTAAGGAAAGGATTGATCGTTTTGTGGAAGACAATAACATCTTACCAAACTTTCAGTTCGGTTTCCGTAGTGGTCACAGCACAATCCACCAAGTTTTGCGCATTAAAAACCACATAGCTGGTAAATTCATCGACAAGGAGTCAACGGGTCTGGTTCTTCTAGACATCGAAAAAGCTTTTGATACGGTATGGCACGATGCCTTGATTTATAAGCTACTAAAACTTAAGCTGCCAATACCGCTTATCAAAATTATCCAGAGCTTTCTTCGTTCGAGAAAATATGTTGTGAGTTTAGGAACCGACATATCCTCTACTCACCAAATCCACCATGGTGTACCCCAAGGCTCGGTCCTTGGTCCCATATTATTCACATTGTTTGTCGCAGATTTACCATGTCTAGGTGAAAACATTCAGGTAGCTATGTTTGCCGATGATACGGCCATTTTCTCTTCCAGCGCCTTATTCACTAATGTCTACAACTCTTTGCAAGCAGCTCTTGATAAACTAGCAGTATATTACAGGAAATGGAAAATAAAAATAAATGGTAATAAAACACAAGCTGTCTGATTTTCGAGATGTAGGAAACACTGCTACCTACCAAATGGCACTAAACTCAGTCTGTGTGCAGTTGATATTAATTGGTCCGAAGACTGTAGATATCTAGGTATTATTCTAGATAAAAAACTCATCTTTCAAAAACACATCACTACCACAATTGACAAAATAAACAAAGTCGTAAGAGTTATGTATCCATTAGTGTGTAGAAAGTCAAAGCTTAGCATCGAAAATAAACCTGTATGGTGTAATTGTGCTCGCACACACAAAATAAAATTGCAAATGTGTCAAAATAAAATATTGAAAATGTTGCTGAATTTGCCATGGCATTATTCGACACATGAACTACATGGAAACGCTAACGTTAAACCGGTAGAGTTCCTTATTGACAAAATCAATCGAAACTTCTTCGCCAATTGTTCTTTTTCTGACAATGTTCTCGTTTCCCGTCTTGCGTTATCCTAAATCACTACATATGTACTCTGTCTATGAAAATTATACCGAGGTCATTACTATATAAAATAACCGGAAGCTCGTGCAATATTAGTCTTAAGATTCAAATAAGGGTTTTTTCTTGTAGTTTTCCCTTAATTTATTATCTGTTATTCATTAAAATTGTGCTATTGTCGTTATATAGATTTAAGATTATAGTTGTAAAGGAATTGCTATCCTAAATCTCTTAAGTACTAGTTGTAAAATATACCATAAATGTAATTATCTACTAAATAAAAATTGAATTGAATTGAATTTTTATTGTCATAGTCGCATTCTTTACGGCAATCGCCCATTGCAAACATAATAAAACTGCACACAATATATATCTAATAGGCTTTCAAAAACAGTTCTACTCGTTACCCGGCGCATTCGTTTATGGGCGGAAAACTATCGTTACTCACACTCGAATCTTGTGAACTGGCTGCCTTTGGATCGACCAATCCCTCTTCAGGCCATTGCTCGAATTAATTTGAAATAACTTTTGTTTATTCCCCACATCTGTCCCTAAGTAACGTTCTTCCTCATCTTAGTTGCCTTATCTTCATCTCCCTAGTCGAACGCTTTGAGCCCTCCCGCAGAAATATTTTTTTTTTTCTACTTCAAACACACACTGAAAGAGACAGATATGGCTATAACCCAGGATGACGTAAAGTAGCGAAGAAATAAATTAAAACGGAATGTATACCATTATTTCAGATTAAATACCGACGCTGGTTGTATTCCATTCCCACAACCCTCGAGCACTACCTACATTATCTTCATAACGTCCGCCGTTCCTTGAGCAAGAGTTTCGAACGTCACGCCAATTAGACACAAGGACCACTGCCACCACTACAAGCAGGAGATAAAACTAAGACGAAATAAAAGAATAAAAATGAAGCAAAAAAATAATAAGAAAAGAATCTCTTCACTCTTTTAATTAATATCATAAAAAAGCGCAGAACAAAAAGCGAACGCAACACCACCCACAGGAAAGCAAGAAAAATGAAGTCGCCACCTTGAAGATGGTAAAAATAAGAACGTCCTTCGGAAAGGGCAACGCAAGGGATTGCAAAGGCCCTGTAAAGCATCTTAAGTCCAGCTCAGCCCACTCATTGGATAACCGACTGGGCTGAGCTGGACTTAAATTACAACACCATCTTACATCTTACATTATGAAAGTGTGATTTGTCGATTAGTCCGCCACGTCGACGGCCCTCTAGCCGATGCCCTTCATTAAATTGTAATTAATCCGCTGTAGATGGATACCGGAAGCCACAGAAAAGGATTCATCGCGTTGCATTTTTTTAGCAAATTAATTATGCCTTCCTGGTGCAACGGCCACTACGATGGCCCAGCAAAATGCTCACTACACTCCTAGCAAGGCACGCGGATCGCCATGAGAATAAATCCTTGTAGATTTCCCTTTATTATCGGAAGTTACTAGACGAATCTCTCTGAAGATCTTGTGTGCGTGGGAAATGTGTACTCGAATGGGATTTAGTTTCGGAATAGCATGAGAACAGTGACACGGAGAGGCGGTGGCATTGCTGGTGCGGCTTTCTAATGCGGGCTGCCTCAGAACAATGCCTTCGGATGCTTGAAACGTCCCGCATTCAAGTGACTCCCTATCGAGTCACTGATCCCAGCCAATACAATATATCCGACTGAATACTAGACCTCGAGCAGAGCAATAAGAAGGAAATTGCAAACGAGTCAATAGATACGCATTCCCGGAGAAATTTTTGGGAGTACAATCCGATACAACGAATATATTTTTTTTGATTCGGTTTTGTTGTTAATCATTGCCCTAAAGGGAAATAGTAATACCCTTATAGTATTGAAACATGCACCAACGGCGACGACTTGTCAGAAATTGTAGTCTGAGCACATCACATGCTCATACGAGTACTGCGGTTGTGTAGGCACTAAGTCTACTATAAATTTTCCATTCAGGCCTGTGTGTGTCTATATGGAATGCCAGTAGGACTTACTCCCTGATACACGGACAATTCATCTTCCAACAAAGAGGGTTAGTTAAATCACTGAAGGTTTCTTAAATATCGTTTGAGTGCTACACTAGTACTACTATCTTGTCCGCGACCATTCCACAGTTAATTTTTGTACAAACTCAATTCGGCCGACGTAGAAACCTTTTTAATACATTCTGCTTTGCAATATTTGCCCTCTAATTCGACACCGATATTATCGAAAACACCCATACCCTGTCCGGTCGGATTACCCCATATGAAACCTCACCTCTCCGATGAGCTTGCTTATTTCGATACAATTTGATGTGCTTTCTTGGGCATATCGCCGCCTCAAGGTTGGAGGCGATCATGTGTTTGATTGTGTATTCATTGGTTCAATTGACGACTCTTGGTATTATCCTGTTCGGCACAATTGCGGAGTGGTAGATTCGACCCAATGCACAACCGTCTGTTGAAATGCCACTCCATTAAGCTATATGTTCCGTCAAATGCTTGGGAGAAGCCCTTGGCCACTATTTGGAACTTCGCTGATACAACCGCCCCAGAAAAAATATCCTTTCAAGGCACCTAATTACCGCTGTAGGTTCGCCTTTCCTGAGAGAACACCTTCGTTACCAGTGACAGATATTCGGCGTTTCAGGACTGTAGCGTTATGGCGACAAGATTCGCCATTTAACGTTATAACAGCGTCGACATATACTAATTCGATCGCAGGAAAGATCCGTCTAAAACCTACTTCCCTACTGTTGCTGTATGAAGAGCAGCCCGCTTAAAGTTCATGGCGTAGAGCGCCGCAGTGGTTGAATCAAAAACGTTTTAGGTATTTGATTGCTTTATTATCGAAATTGTTTGGGTATTTATACTCCCAATCAATCACTCAATTATTCATAAATTTCTTAATCTACTCATACAAATTATGCTTCATAAGCCATTACACTTAATTCATAATTCACTCAAAAATACAAAAATGCTTATTATGCTATTCTATTCTCTATCACCAGCTTGGTGCATAGTGTAAAAACAATGACACGATTTGACCCAATTAATTTCTGAATCATTCACCTGCAGCAAGCTCGCAAACGATTGTCATTTGATTCTTGCAAATCGTAGCCGGAGCAATTCGTTTCTTTTGCTCAATGAAAAGAATCGACCTTGAATTATTGTCGGCAAGAATGCTGGTTACCTGAAACTTGCTAACTGTGACAATATATTATACTTCATGGTCATTTCGTGGATATGTTGTTACACTACAGGACGATATTCGCCAAAAAACCATGGGTTCGGAATGACATTTTCATTTTATTATTAATCCAATAACAACAAGCAAATATTCGTCAACTAGTTCTCGTCCCTTCTGGTCAATCACAAAGACTATCAGTAATAACTTCGTTTCCTTCTCTTTTCCTTGCTTGATGATCAATTAGTCACGACTTCAAAGGATAAAGCCAATTTGTTCGCGAATTTATTTTTTGTGAATTCCTCAGGCTGGTCTTTTGGAGCCACCTCTAATCGGACCGGTGCAGTCTTCAATGCTAGATGTAAAGTTCCGTCCGCGAGCTATTCAACGCATTTACCGTGAACTAGACTATAAGAAAGCAATCAGCCCGGATGGAATATCAACAATAGTCCTTAAAAACTGTGCTCCAGAACAGTCGCCGGTTTTTAGCAAACTCGTTCCCTTATCTTATACACAGAGAATCTTTCCTAAATCACATGAGTTCAGCCAATCCCAATGATGGGGAAAATGTGTCTCCCGTAAAATTATCAGCCGATAGCATTACTCTCTATGATATCCAAGGTGATGGAAAAGGTTATCCCAGCCGAGTTGATTAAATATTAGGAATGCAACTTCTAAACGATCGACAATACGAATTGCGTAGCAGGCGGTCTATGGGAAACGTCTTAACACTTGGAACTGATATCCGGACACCTGTGATTGAAAAACATGGTGAATCAAGGGCGGTTGCTTTGGATATTGCCAAGGACTTTGACTGTGTCTGGCACGGGGTGTTGCAAAGCAAGCTTAGCTCATATGAACTTTCCTGACAAGTTTGAACAACTGAACGAATCATCATCATCATCGGCACTACATCCGGGATCCAGGCTTGGCCTTATTTAACACATCTCTCCACCGGTTCCGAATTCCAGTCGAAGAAGTGCAACTTCTATTTGAGGGCATCTCGGGGCGCCATGTCGGCCCTATAGGCTCGCCTCACCCGAGAGAAGTATATTGAAAAAACCCATCCAATTTTAATTTTGTCCGCTTCCAGGTTATCTGTGGCGGTTTCGCCAAACCCCACGGCCCACTTACCTGAAAAACCTCCCATATCCGCAACTCAACTCCCATTGTCCCCCGCCAATGCAATCGCATTGGCACCTGAAAATATTTCCCTTTCCAAGGACATTAATGCATACAAGCATCACCTAAAATTCCTAAAAAGAATTGCATCTACAAGGGCATTCATACATTATCAGTGCATCTCTGCATTAGCGACCCAAAAACCGAATTTCCAATTAGTGTAGATATTCACACTATATTTCGGACCTGCCGTCGCCATGGATGCCATGCATAATTGACACAGATGGTATACACAACCGTCATTGAGTGAATTATGAATTACTTTCCGAAGACTTGCAACTATCGATTCAGTTCCAAGCACTTCTCGCGGAAATATTTCTTTGTTTGAATCTTCAAACAATCACCGATGTCACGTTTTGCCGTCGGAGCGGATTCAATAGCATAAACATATGCAAACAAAAGAATCCGATTCTCCCAGTCGGCAGAGAGACGATATATATAGACGATCTCTATTGTATGAATTATCGCAATCCCTTTTAGCATCTAATGAATGGCTGCTATTTAGACAGCTGACCCTCATTACCGAAAGATGCCGTAGGTCGTTTCCCCTTTGTTCCCTTTTTTTTCCTCGTTTCAGGTTTAGTTTATCCTTGGCTAAAAGCATCGATAAACACGGTGATGTGTACAAACACAATTTCATTTCCTTTTCACCACACTACCAAACTTACCCAAACGACGATTGAATCAGGGGGTCGTAAACCAATCATCGCGCGCAGCATCTCTTCGTCACTGCAGAGTGCACACGAGAGTGTGCACTCCACTGAGTGTGTCGGCTTAAAAGTAAATTTACTACCCCCGAGTGTTAGTATGAATCGTGTGTGTCGACCGTTTGAACAAATAAAGCGAAATTAAAAATAACTTATTTTAATTAAAGTTTCGGAAGTAAACGAAGAACATATTAGTGCGGATCAGAAATAAAGAAAGAAAATAACAACTAAAACCCTGCGTGTTTCATTTATCCTGTGTTGCTTATTTGGTAAACGCAACTCGGCGATAGTTGCTCGGTACTTTCAATGACTCGAATTGTGTTTCTCCTTTCCATCGTGAGCTGTTCAGGTGCCGTCGTTCTGCGAGGACAATCTACGGAAGTGCAATGATGGAGAATATTCGTACAAGCTGTGCCAACAACGGCACCAAAACGAAGATTTATGCCACATATCTATGTCCTGTATCTGCATCGGTATCTGTATCTGCATCTGTATCTGTATCTGTATCTGTATCTGTATCTGTATCTGTATCTGTATCTGTATCTGTATCTGTATCTGTATCTGTATCTGTATCTGTATCTGTATCTGTATCTGTATCTGTATCTGTATCTGTATCTGTATCTGTATCGGTATCTGTATCTGTATCGGTATCTGTATCTGTATCTGTATCTGTATCTGTATCTGTATCTGTATCTGTATCTGTATCTGTATCTGTATCTGTATCTGTATCTGTATCTGTATCTGTATATGCATCTGTATCTATACCTGTATCTGTATCTGTATCTGTATCTGTATCTGTATCTGTATCTTGATCTGTGTCTGTATCTGTATCTGTATCTGTATCTGTATCTGCATCTGTGTCTGTATCTGTATCTGTATCCGTATCTGTATATGTATCTGTATCTGTATCTGTATCTGTATCTGTATCTGTATCTGTATCTGTATCTGTATCTGTATCTGTATCTGTATCTGTATCTGTATCTGTATCTGTATCTGTATCTGTATCTGTATCTGTATCTGTATCTGTATCTGTACCTATATCTGTATCTGTATCTGTATCTGCATCTGTATCTGTATCTGTATCTGCATCTGCATCTTCATCTGTATCTGTATCTGTATCTGTACCTATATCTGTATCTGTATCTGTATCTGTATCTGTATCTGTATCTGTATCTGTATCTGTATCTGTTTCTGTATCTGTATCTGAATCTGTATCTGCATCTGCATCTATATCTGTATCTGCATCTGTATCTGTATCTGCATCTGTATCTGTATCTGCATCTGTATCTGTATCTACATCGGTTTCCAAGAAATCTTAGGCAAATACCATGACGACCCCTTTGTATCATAGGCACATCATGTACATCATGGTGCCACCATTTGACCTGCGAAATAGCGTTTTTGTTTACTTTGAAACAAAAATCTATTTCGATCCCTGGCATACATCATCACGATGTATGGGTACATCACCGCAGCCCCCGACGATCGTACGTTTGTTTAATCAAGTGTCCACCGATCAGCGTTTTCATCTCAGGGCATCGTACTTGTCCTATACGGACACATATAGAATCCTCGCACACCGATGTAATCCACCACCGTCGAATCTGACGGGTATGGATTGCATCGGGGAGTCAGATGTTATCCGCCCAACGAGTCAGAAGTCGTCTCGCAACCCTCGTCGTCTATACCACGCGTATTAAAAATCGAATTTTAACCGCTGAAGGAGTCATTCGAGTCGCGGGTCTAGTTTTACATCTGTTGAATGAGACGGTATAGTAGAGTGTCAATGAAGTGGAATTGATCTAATGTTTAATGAAGTGGAATTTATTTTTGAAAATTAACCAAAATCGATAGACGTTGTGAAACATACAAATACTGCGATTCGGAAGGAATGGAAGGAGTACGTCTCCAAAGGATCCCGTATAGTTTATATTAGTTTAACTAAATATCATCGTTATTTTATAGACAATGTTACGGTAGAAAGTGATCCGGTTAAATAATATATGTTAGGAACCACCAATAGTTGAACTACGTGTATGTGTTGACACCATAATTAAGCGAAAAAAATAAACAACACTAAATTGGCAAAACAACTTCAGCTTTTTCTTTATTTATTCATTCTTTGTTGGTGAACAATTTCTCTGCTATTCAGTGGGTGTTTATGGAACCCGCATCTTTGCTGATGCCAACATAAAAACAACCTACAGACTTAACTCTCTTACCGATAACGCCGGTCAGTCCGTATCATTACAGCTTGGAATCTCCTTTCATTTCACACGATTTCTTGCCAATTTGAAATAACTTATGCAATCGAAAATACGCTCTTTCACTCATACCCTTGTTCAATGCCATACGCAACTCTTCATAAGTGTTGGTAGATGTTAACCTACACAAAGTATAATCTTTTATTGCATATCGTTGCTTGAGAAACTCAGACATCACTAAATGCTAATAATCAGCTTGGCGAGATTGGACTTGCGACAAAACTTGGGTATTGGCCCTAAGACGTCAAACAATAAATTAAGGGTCACTGATTCCAGAGATAGCCAACCCACTTTGACAAAACACGGCCATAATAAGTATCTGTATTTGAAAAATGTATGAGATAATTACCTTCGTCTTTGTTAGTGGTTATTTTTGTTTGGTTCCTGTGTGGTTGCTATCGTGAGTTTTTCTAGTGAACAATCAGTAACCCCAAGCAATGGGTAGCATATACATATATATAATCAAGGCTTTCTATCCTTTTTCATTTTTGCTCATTTCCCTATTTTCACTTTCATGCTCACCCTGTATATGTTGATACTATAAGGGTATTAATATTCACATCTATATCATCATCATCGGCACTACAATCGGGAACCGGTCTTGGCCTTATTTAGGAAGTCCTGAGGCTTGTTAAATTTTCCATAATGATTCATTTTTTCCGGGCAAGGTCATTAGTCTCCCCGACGGGGAATCGAACCCCGGTCTCCCGCGTGACAGGCGGGTATACTAACCACTATACTATCGAGGAGCCATTCACATCTATATGCTATGTATGATATTTTACATGAATATTTCTCTCTCCCTAAATAAGGCCAAGACCGGTTCCCGGTTGTAGTGCCGATGATGATGATTTCTCTCTCCCTCGCACAATGTCGGTCTTTTGAGTCGCCTGTAATACCCTTGTTCCGAAGATTTGAATATCGATTTTTATCTTATAATCAAGATCGTAATGCTCTTGACGCAAGTGATATTAGGCATTGTGTGAAAATGAAGTATCAAAAAGTACTAATTTGGTAAAACGCTAACCAAATAAGTCGTCTGGTTCCACTGAAGTATGACGTCTTCAAAACAGCTTAAAGATTCTGGCCAGTCGTTTACGTGGTACTGCGTTTTATTACGGTCAACCTCTAATATACGTTCAATGTATACTGTCATAACAACCTGCATCAGTGGTTGAATTCCAAAACTCGGCATGCAAATTTGCTTCAATGAAATGTTATCACGTGCATTTCGCAAAGTGATATATATGCAGATATTGCTAGTTTTCAACAATGCAAATATTGAAAACTACTAGGTCTATGTATTAGTGTTTTCCCGGTTTAACTAAGAGATGGCGCCAGCGAAAAGTATGCAGCAGTTTAATTTGACACATACGTTATTTTGTTCGTCTGAAATTTAACTACAAATACACGTAAGTTGATTCCGCCAAAAACTTTGTCGTTCAGTGATCATGTCGAGTTTCGTGCCTGGAAAAGAACATTTGCGGCACGCATTGCTTTTCTTATTTAATACAAAAAACAAGCTGAAAGGCATCGTTTGCTGGTAGAAACATATGGTGAACACGCTCCATCAATTAGAACATGTAAGACATGATTTCGACAATTGAAAAGTGGTGATTTCAATGTGAAAGACAGTGAGCGCTCTGGTAGACCACAAAAATGTGAAGACGAGCAATTGCAGGAGTTATTGGATGATGACCCAGCTCAAACTCAACGACAATTAGCAGAAGCATTACGTGTGTCACAAGAAACAATCAGCAGATGTTTACGAGCAACGGGCAAGATCAATACCCGGTGTATGCATACGTTTTTTTTTTTTTGGTTTAACTAAGAGATGGCGCCAGCGAATAGTACGCAGCACTCAGCAAAACTTATGAAAGACACCTTGTGGCGGTTCTACGAACCACACAACCAACTATAGGTTGAGATATCCTTTCCGCCAAGGAACATTCTTACCTTTCTCCATTACACGTGCCCACAGACACGTGTCCCAAAGTCCTTAATCATACCTGTAACAAAGGTTATATGAAATTGCATCTCCGTTGAACCCGATATCAAAAACCAAGGAACTTAACGTTCAAAAACTTCCAATATCGAGTTCAACGCATCCATACGTCGTATGCAAAAACAATCCAAAAAGGCAGCAACCATCGCATCTAAGCAATGCCCTAATGCAGGAAAGCGTCGCATGTAAATCGATCACCCAGCCTGAGCAGCAACGCGATGTTTTCCCACGAAATACTATTGTCGGTAAGTAAACCGAACAAGGGATGCATTCTCGGGTAGCTAAAGGCAATTAGCACCTAAATCCTTTGCATGACCTAATGCTAAGGCACACTTGTGCAAACAAACGATTCGTTGCGCCGCTGATTAGCAGGCGAACAATCATAAACTCGTAACACTATCCCTGATAGATGTTTATGATTGGTAAGGCAAACAAAGCCTTACATCCCATAGTCCGTGTACTCATCCTAAATGCATGCGATCCTTTGCCTGCATGCCAGATGTGCAGTTCAAATAAACCACGGAAAGATCGGAGAATAAGCGGCGGCATCCGATCCTTAAACAGAAGAAAAAAAGATTCCGACCACCAGCAACGAATGATGATGATAAAGATCATGAGTAAGATTTCCCCTTTTCCAGATCCGATAGGAAATTCTCCTTTTGAGATGCCAAGGGAAATTTTAAGCTGTTAACAGATACGATGGGGAAAATCTGTTGGCAGACAGGATGAGAATTTTTCTTGTGCAGATGCGAGGATAGGTAATTAGAACGGGATATTTTTAGGATAGAGACAGGAGTCTAGCGAATACCGTCGAATTGGAGAGTCGACTTATAACATCCATCCGGAGTAGAGACACTGAGGAACCCTATAGCGTTTGAAATAATAGTGAAGAAGATCGTGTGATTCGAACTGACGCCATGACAGCTCGAATCACGAAAAAAATTTTACCTAAGCGTTACACACCAGGCTACTGACCGTGTTTAGAATTTGATTTCCAAACTCGATCATATTCCACTGATGTGAATTATTTTTATTTTATCGCTTGGTATACGGTTCTGATGTATTTTTCTTATTCGAATTTTTTCGTTCGTGTTCTTCACTATTTCGCTTGTGAAACGTGTGTATCTGTAAGAATCGCTACAACCCCACCGTGGAGGTATTAGGAAATTCGAGAAACAGAATAAATCCAAGTAACGCAAGTTGTGAGTTGTGTGAGTTTCGCGTTGTTAGAAAACAAACTAGTAGTGTCGATTAAGAAAGTCGTGTGTGCACAAACATTACCAAATTGAAATAGTAAACCTGTAATATCTACATGTAGGCAAATAAAACCTATGTTAAAACAAAAGCAAAGGACCAATATAAATCAGATTTATAAACAGAACTTTCGCAGTGTTTTATTTGTGTGATCGTCTCCGTGTTCCGGTGTTTTAATCCTTTTCTACTGCAGACGTTGTTCGGCGGAACGCCCCAGTCATCAATACCTAACCAAGGACAAATATAAAACCGCCAAGTGTCAACCCATCAACCAAATCAACAACATAACCATCTGCCAAAACCTTAAAATCGCTTGGGTGGGACATCCTTGTGCACACGCCGTACTCACCAGACTTGGCGCCATCTGACTATCACCTCTCCGCACCCATGGGGCACGCACTCGCAGAGAAGCACTTCGGCGATTTCGAAGAAATTGGAAAACTGCTCGACGGATTGCCGCGAAAGACAGGCAGTTTTTCTGTCATCATCATCATCATCGTCATCATCGGCACTACAACCGGCATCCGAGACTTGTTAAATTTTCCATAACAATTTGTTTTTTCGGGCAAGGTTATTAGCCTTGCGCCAACCTTTCTCAGGATGGTATTCATAAATTACGTGAAAGATGGATATGTAAAGGCCGCTGGCCAATATTTTGAATAAAAAGCAGTTCCCTAGAAAATCACTTTTTTTTTTTACCAAAGAAGCCGGAAAAAACGTATGCATACACCTAGTATGTCCCCACGTGCTACTGGAAAAGGGTTGCTTATCGCAGCTATTGATTTGAATTAAATGACACCAACTGAATAGCTACTGAGATAAATTTCAATTCTTATTCGAAATGTAAGCTTTTCGGCGCCCCCAATTTCAAAAGCAATAATGTACTTCATGTGAGGACACTGGATAACCAACAGCCTAACAAAATGTCGCACCTCTGGCAAAACTGTTCAAGAATTCCAAATGATGCCATCAATTCATTGCATCCTTCAAGGTCTGTTCCTTGTCCGTCCTACTTCACCTCACCCAATAATTTTCGATGGTTCCCTTGAGAACGCTGATGACACGACTTGCCTCGCCGCCAACAGAGAACAGAGTAAATTGCTTTATTTGCTTTTTCATTTAATCAGAAAATTTCAATTTGAATACAACTCAGTGTCAGAGATGAAAAATCTGCTTCCTCTTCAACAACAATAGAAACAGAAAAAAAAACTAAAAAAAAGAAAGATGGTTCAGCCGACGAACGTGAAAAGGCACATCGCCGTGCAAGCGGAGCACTACTCGTATGCATAGTATGTGGCATCATTTGCGCCACTGAATGGACAGAAAAGATACAGATACTGTTCGAAACAACGCAGTGAGGCAAACAATGACAGACAAACATCAACGGCCGGCGTTCCGTGATCAATACGCCACGGCCCCAACCCACCAGGCGGCAGCAGAAGACCTAAAGTTGACTGCGATGATGATGATGATGAAGATGCTGACGGCGATGACGATGATAGAAATGACTTCTGTACTCTGGTTGGGCAACAGCGTTGTTTTTACTTTAGTCCTGGTCGTTTTGTAGCTATTATTATGAAATGGGGTACCTCGAGACTGCTCTATTGTCACGCAAACAGCCATAGCTCACGTAAGTGCGACTACATACGAACGGGCATCAGACCTCCCCACACACTCGCAATCAATTAAGCCTCGTTAAGATCAATTTAGAATCCCGCATAAAGTACTCGTTCCCCGCTGTAGATGCGCAACTCACCAACAAACGAAACGTGAAGGAAAAAATTTGCCGTCAGGAGTGAGGTCGACCGCCAAAAACCACCACCACCACCACAACCAACACCAATTCCACCGTCGCATTTACAGTCGGCAACACTCCCAGTCGCCAATGGAAATATTTTACACACAGTCGACTCGGTCCGACTTGACTCTGCACGGAACCCTCGATCCGGATTCCTCTTTGTAACAGTCGGGTCGGTCTTGGCATACGAGTATGTCCGTAAATATATTGATGATGATGGCCCCCAGAATGGTATCTACATACGGAATGTGTCATAGATATACGGGCTGGGTTCAGAGTTTTCGGTCGTTTTCATCTAATTCGCCTCAAACTTCTATGACGGCGAGTGTGCACGTTGTGGGAACTTAGATTTCTTTAAAGCCCTTTCTCGCAACCCTCTGGATCAGTGAATCTAATAATTCCATGCCAAGTCTGATTCAAAGGGGTAGAAATTAGGTTGTACAGAATTGTTATGTGTACAATATCCATGGCAAACTAAAGTGTATACCTAATATTTTCCACCGCAAGAGCCCAGGGATCAACCGAGGATAGCCAATGAGTGTGCCAATGCTAGTAATTAATGCCATAAGCTCAATTTATTTAAACAGCGACCTCACACGACCACTCTTGCGTACAAGGGCCACAGCATAAATGTACCACAACGCCCACACTGTCCACATGCCAGTTCATCCAATGTTAATGTTGCGTGTTAACATAAACAGCTCACAGAGAAGTTTTACCTGGGATATAATTAGTTTTCCAAATAAACATACAGTGAAATCTTATGAATTAGAGTTTCTCAGCATCGCAAGACTGAACAGGTCGTTTGGGAAGTCCTGAGACTGACACCTAAATGGAGACTTTAATAAAATTGGTTTACAACCAGAATGTACATCCAATGCTGCTGTATTTTTGTTATGTATCTGGGCTCTTAAACTCGAAAATCACATTGAAAGTTTTTTTTATGGTTAGGTTAGGGATATGAGTTTCTGACCTTCTTTTCGTTTTCTTCTAGTTTCGCGTGGTAGGCCATACCTCGAGTTCGATTGCACCGAACAAGATATAAAATTAAAGGTAATTAAATATTCAACAACCGCCTCTGCATTGTTTTCCAATTGGTTCAGTAGTTTAAGTGCAATGGACCAAAATATATGAGATAAGTAGATTTTCTGGGCAAAAACAAATATCGAAAATTAATTCAAGGGCCAAGCATAAATAAAAAGCGTCAAGTTATACCCAGTTTCTTAAAATTAGCGAAGAAAACAAGATATTGATGAAAAAAAACCAGTGATAAATGTCAGAGTTGTAATCAATTGATTGAACTTACCAAGATTCAAATATTACTTTATTGTTGAATCATCATCATCATCGGCACTACAACCGGAAACCGGTCTTGGCCTTACTTAGCAAGTCCTGAGGCTTGTTAAATTTTCCATAATGATTTGTATTTTCCGGGCAAGGTCATTAGTCTTACGCCAGAGGCTCCCCGACGGGGAATCGAACCCCGGTGTCCCTCGTGACAGGCGGGTATACGAGGGTTGCCTCTTATGTTTCGGGATTTGGCAACCCTAGTGTTGCAATCCGGCAATTGACAGCTCTGTCGTAAAGTTGGACATTTTTGAGGTTATACGCACTCAGAACGTTTTGACATACGAGCGCTATTTGTGTTGTTTACAGTAACTTAAAAGATTCATCTCGGCCCAAAAATGGAATTAAATCGTCAACATTTTCGTGCGATTATTTTTTACAACTTTCGGCGTGGATTAACTCAGCAACAGTGCATGGATGAACTTAATTCAATTTTTGGCGATGAAGCTCCATCAAGGACCAGTGTTTATCGATGGTATGGTGAATTCAATCGTGGTCGTAGTTCACTCCAAGATGAATGTCGTGAAGGTCGTCCAAAATCAGTTGTTGTTCCGAAAACCATTGATGCTGTGCGCGAACTGATATTGGAAGATCGTCATGTGACCTATCGTGAGATTGAGACAACCTTAGGCGTTAGTGGGACCAGCATACATTCAATATTGCATAAACATTTGACTGTCAAAGAAATTTGTTCGCATTGGATCCCACACAATTTGTCAACCGCCCAAAAAAAGGCTCGTGTCAATTGGTCGAAAGAAATGCTCAAAAAATACGGTCGCGGTGCTTCGAAACACGTCTATGACATCGTGACAGGTGATGAATCGTGCATTTACGCGTATGAGCCCGAAAGTAAACAGCAGTCGACTGTCTGGGTGTTTCAAGATGAGCCAAATCCAACAAAAGTTGTTCGCGCACGAAGCACTTCCAAGCAAATGGTCGCCTTTTTTTTCGGAAAAACTGGACATGTCGCAACCGTACCACTGGAACAACGCAGAACAGTCAATTCTGAGTGGTACACAACCATTTGTTTTCCAGTTGTCTTGTGGGGCTTTTCAGGGCCCGAAGAGCCATACATCATTCGATCCCCACTATTCCAGGCGAACGACTCACCTCTCGGTCGAACTTCAGCAAGGTTGCGTAACCTTGCTACGGCATTTACCCCCAGCCAAATCGCCGGAATTAATACAGTTACCCAATCGGATAACTGTTATGAATATCCGTTAGGCAGCTTACCTATTCTGTGGGGGGTTTTCCTTCCAAACCCCTTTTTCTCCATCACCACCCCTGAAAAACATTAAGTCCACGGCAAAGCTTATCACTTAGCCGTGGCATCGAAAATTTATCCTCGGGCAGGCATTGATTTCTGAAAAAAACATTAAGTCCACGGCAAAGCTTATCACTTAGCCGTGGCATCGAAAATTTATCCTCGGGCAGGCATAGATTCCTAAAAAAAAACATTAAGTCCGCGGCAAAGATTATCACATTGCCGTGGCATTTGAAATCTCATCACCATGCATGCATTCTACACCGGGCATCTCGTTTCCATAGCCTTATGCTATGGAAACATCATCAACAAAGAGTTCTTTGTTTACTCGTTTTCTTGTTTGCCCATGGCACTCCTAGCATGCGGCTATTAGGTCCCATTGGTTTGCCACCGCCGACAAGGTTTCGGCTGAGGCAAACCAAACATTTCCCTAATTACCAGCAATAGCTGGTTTCCTATTATCGGTCCCCACCGATCAGGGACTGCAAACAAGCAACGAATTGGATGCAGCCAGCAAGAGTTTACTTTTAACATCTGGCAATGGCTGCACCCTATATTCGTTGCAATATCTAAACATGACATTGGCACCACAGAGTGTTATGAATACACAATTCCCTATTAACGGCCGCCACCAGTCGGCGGACAAAAGGGAATTCACACCATCAACCCAAATGTTGATTTATGGCCTCCCATAGGATGACCAGATATTCATTGTTTGCATTCGTGGAAGATGCAGTTGCGATGCTGGCATCCATCCTTGGTCGCCGGACGATCGTATGCGAGGCATACACACACATGCATAATGTATGCCTATTCCCCGGTCCAATCACGATTAACTACCTCGAGTTAATCGTGTGGCTCCTCCCCTTTTGCGGTTTCCTTTTGGTGTCCCTTTTCTTCTGTGAGCGTCAAGTAGTTAGTCAGATTTCATGTTCGGTGGTGTCTTGACGTAGTAAGTGTTCGGTGGAGTCGTGACTTAAAATAAATGTTGTCCGCACCTATGTATGGTTGTAAAGATAAATGTTTCAGAACCAGTGTCGTGACTTAAAATAAATGTTGTCCGCACCTATGTATGGTCGTAAAGATAAATGTTTCCGAACCAGTGTATTGACTTAAAATAAATGTTGTCCGCACCTATGTATGGTTGTAAAGATAAATGTTTCAGAACCAGTGTCGTGACTTAAAATAAATGTTGTCCGCACCTATGTATGGTTGTAAAGATAAATGTTTCAGAACCAGTGTACCGACTTAAATAAATGTTGTTCGCACCTATGTATGGTTGTAAAGATAAATGTTTCAGAACCAGTGTATTGACTTAAATAAATGTTGTTCGCACCTATGTATGGTTGTAAAGATAAATGTTTCCGAACCAGTGTATTGACTTAAAATAAATGTTGTCCGAACCTATATATTGTTTTAAAGATAAATTTTTCCGAACCAGTGTATTGACTTTAATAAAGAAATTAAAAATATACGACAGAAAATCGTCTAGCGCCTTTTTACTTGCTGCATAATCGTGGGAAGAGTTATCTTCAGTATATGTTGGGGAAGTTAGTGAACCCGTATCGTGCCAGATACACTACTTAAACCCCACAGTCTTCCAAGAAATCAGGAAAACCAACCGCCGAAGACTGATCACTCTTCACCACGACAATGCGAGCTCTCACACATCGGCTGCGACAACTGCATTTTTGAGCACCCAAAACATCGATTTGATGGGTCATCCGCCGTATAGTCCTGACTTGGAACCGAATGACTTCTTTTTATTCCCGTACGTAAAAAACAAATTGAGAGGTCAACGTTTTTCGACACCTGAAGAAGCGGTTGCTGCATTCAGAATGCATGTGTTGGAGATACCTCAATCAGAGTGGCAAAAGTGCTTCGACAATTGGTTCAAACGCATGCAAAAGTGTATAGATCTTAATGGGGAATATTTGGAAAAACAATAAAGTGATTTTCGATGATCAATATTTGTTTTTGTTCTCTAATCCCGAAATATAAAAGGCAACCCTCGTATTATTATTGTTGGATAGGGTTTTTCAAAGGGGATATTACAGTTTGTGTACGTATAGCTCCCACTTTTACGAAGACCACAAACTATTTACGAAAAAAATCCAATGGAAAATATCACAATTATGAGCAATTGATTGGACATACTAAAACTCAAATATTGTTCTATTTTTGTACAGGCTCTTTCAACGGGGACATAACAATTTCATATTTTACTACGAAGACATCTTTACACTTTTTCAGGATCCGTCAATGATCGAATGTCATCCAAGACTTACATTTTTATCATGGTGGAATTCATGAATGCGCAACATTTGGAAATTTTTAAAAATTGCTACCGAAATTCTGAGTCAGTGGTCGTAACTTTAACAGCCGCCTCAATGGCTGAGTTTGTAAGGAGGTTATGTCTTGCGTTCGATTATGTAAACGTAGGTTCAACTAACAACTCTTGCTATTGTGCAATTCGACAAAATTTCAGAGGGGTAGGTTTGGTCCCAAAGCCCAGTGGCCCGGTGAAAAACCAATTCATTAAACTGTCGACGCTGTGAAATGGCGTGGAGAAATTCCTGATCGGAGTTTGGCTGGTGGACCCGGCCGAGAAAAAATAGCGTCTCAGGGTGCTGGTTCAGGGCTATAAGTTTGCCTTTCCTATTACTATACTATTACTATTTATTGGCCTGTAGGAACCCGGAAGTTCATGACCTCACCGACTCGAGTCCGCCATCGTTCCCTGCCCTTTGCACTCTCCTTCCACGCTTGACCATCCGATCCGATCTCCTTAAGGTGAAACCTTACATCGTCCTCCCATTTCCGTCGCGGCCGTCCTACCGGTCTCTTTCCCGTTGGTCTACCGTCAAGAATTTTACGCACGATCCTATCGTTGCCCATTCGCGCTACTTGTCCGGCCTATCTTAATCTTCGCGACCTGATTACTCTCACTATAGTAGGTTTGCGGCATAGCTTGTGGCGGTTTCGCCAAACTCCATGGTACACTTGTGGCGGTTCCGCCAGATCCCACGACTCGCCTTCCTGAAAAAACCCCCATAACCACAACCCGGTCTGCACCAGCTTTCGCTAATGCAATTCGCATTAGCATCTTAAATGCTTCACGCATCAAACAGATCCAATTATTATAACCCAAAAGTACCTGCAAAAGAATTCTTACCTCTTCAAGCATTCCTTCGCTTACAAATCCCCTGTAAGAGTTCTTAATTTCCTCATCATAAATTTCCTGAAAAGAAAAACCCTCGGTTCACATATCATGTAACCATTCCAGCCAGGGATAATTAGCATTGCGTCGCCTATTCCCAGCTTCATTCATGTATACGATAAACTTCCTTATGTATACATTTAGCTGGCGACGTTTTGCTTCGAGCAATAAAATGCTCTGACTCGCACAATGTGCAAACCAAAGCAAATACGCATCTCGCGTCTTAAACCTATTAGCACCATGTGCATCGGCATTGCGGCTATCGTAACAGCTGCAATGAGACAATTCATATCGTTTAGGTATCCAAGTCACATTTGCTATGTAATGAGCGGCTGCTATTTATCTAGCCGACCCTCATTACCGAACTATGCATTAGGTCATATTTCCCTTGTCCTTTGATTCGCCGAATCTTGTCCCTTACGAACTAGATGCATAAACAAATACAAAGCCATTAGCATCCGACGAGACGCGATTCGTTTGTTTCAACAAACACACATCTCTGGGATGCCCATTATGCCCCGTCCTTGAGTTTCAGGTTTATTCCTATGGCCTTGTTTATGACAAATAAACCAATGTGATCTTCACTCACACATACCACCATGATCAAGATTAGCGACTGATCTCTGCATGAAATAATTATCGTAGAGTCAAATTCCATTCTTCGACCCCAGCGGATCGCGGCTCCATCGCTACCCTGGTGCGCACAGGGAAGCGATAATAAAAAATAATCGTTTGTGTCGTAGTCTCCGCGAGTCGGTATTGAGTGCATATAAATTTAATATTAACGTGTCTTACATAACATTAAAACACAACTTTAAATATTTTTGGCTATAATTTAATACCCTATTTAAATAAAAGCAACCAACAACAAAAAACATTTAAAATTTATACAGTTGTTTAATAAAAGGAACCTTATAACGTGACTCCCAGTGTTTAATTCTCACCCGTGATTGATGTATGCTGCTTCCCTCGGCGATCATTCGTTTGTGTTTTTTTTGGTGCCAAGTATAGTGGAGTGTTAGTGGGACGAAGTAGAACTCGCACCCATGCCGGTGCCATACTTCCTTCCTACACACTTACCTTATAAATCGCCATAACCACAACCCAGTCTGCATAAGCTTTCGGTAATGCAATCGCATTAGCGTCTTAAATGCTTCACGCGTTATATAGATCAAATCTATAATCAAAAAAGTCCATGTGAAAGAAAACTTACCTTCATGCATCTCTTCGCATATAATTTCCTGCAAGAATTTCTTTCTACCTTTTTAAGAATCCCAGGCAAATTTCAATTTCCCATACCTGCACCGCAATCTCCACCCAGCATACCTGAAACATTTCTTTCTCCAAGGACATTTAACGCATACAACGCGTTAGATAAAATTCCTAAAAATAGCTCCTTAATGTGCATATGCACCATAAATACAAAACATTCGGCACCCATTGTTATCAATTGAAATGCAACGTCGGGCGGCTTGTGTTTACAGCTGCAGCAAGCCGACCGGCGATTCACCATCAAGAGACAAACAATCATCAATTTCGTACGTCGCCACAAACTAATTTCCCTGCATATACAAATGCAGGCAAGGGATTCGGTACTGCCACCAATCCCATTACCACCTTTTTTCTTCCCAACGTCTATTATAGCGACGATACACAACGTAAACATGACCCTCAATACCGGACGAAGCATTTGGTCGCTTCTCTCTTTGTTCCTTTTTTTTCTTGGTTCAGGGTTCGTTTATCCTTTGCTAAATGCAACGATAAACACGGTGATGTGTACGTTCACACACATACCAGCATGATCTGCATTACGAGATCTGGTTCTCTCTTGTGGTAGGTAAAACATATCTGTAAAACCTGTTCGCGTCCTTTTTCAATAAATCCTTCACGGAGATCTCCTTCGAACCCAATCCGTCGTATTTCAATAACTTGCCAGAATTCTCCCTTGGTCCCTTCTCTCCTCAACTTATTCAGCGTCACGTAGTTGAGGAGAAACTAAACTTACTCAAAGACGAGTTCAGCCCCGGACCTGATGGACTTCCGTCTGTATTCTTAAAGAACTGTTCCACTTCTCTTTCTCTCCCGATATCAAAGATTTTCAACCTATCACTATCTCAAGGGACCTTCCCTAGTATATGGAAATCCTCCCCATACATAAAAAGGGACCTAAAAATGATATCAGCAACTACCGACCCTTCGCCAAACTAACTCATATCCCCAAACTGTTCGAAGGGCTTCTTTACAATGCGTTATCTTTTAGTTGTAAATCCATCATCTCACCCAACCAGCATGGTTTCCTTTCGGGCAGGTCGACCACAACCAATCTGATCGAGTTCTCATCCCATACTCTCCGTGCCTTAGAGAATGGCAACGAAGTCGATGTTATCACCACCGATTTCAGCAAGGCATTTGACAAAATCTCCCATAACCTCATCCTTTTCAAGCTGTCCTCCCCAGGCTTCGAAACCCCATTTGATCAAATGGTTATCTTCTTATCTGAAAGACCGATCCTACCGTGTCAAATTCAGATCCTCCCTTTCCGATTCTTTTTTCCACCTCTGGGGTTCCGCAAGGAAGTCATCTAGGCCCCCTCCTTTTCATCCTAACCATCAATGATGTCGACTCTGTTATTAAACACTCATCCATATCCCTCTATGCGGACGACGCCAAACTCTACAAAACAATCATCTCTCCCCTCGACTCCTCACTCCTCCAACAGGACCTCGACAGCCTCTCAACCTGGTGCCGTAATAACTGCCTTGAACTCAATGTTGCCAAATGTCACTCCATTACATTCTCCCACAAACGTCCACCCCCACCTCCTCGCTCCTACTTCCTGCTAAACCAGCAGATTTCATACGTATCCTCAATACGTGACCTCGGTATCTTATTTGACAGGGAGCTCAGCTTCATCCCACATATCGATGATATCATTCTTAAGGCCAACTCCGCCCTAGGGTTTGTGAAACGCTGGTCTAAGGAATTCTCTAATCCATAGGTTTCCCGTTCCCTCTACATAGCCTTCGTCCGCCCCCTTCTTGAATACGACAGTCAGGTCTGGTCTCCACACTGCTCGTCCCATATCCGCAGAATCGAGAGCGTGTAACGTCGGTTTCTGCGTTTTGCGCTTCGTGGACTGAACTGGGAGAATCCTCCGATTCTTCCCCCATACACAAGCCGGCTCCATTTGATCAACCTCAGTACACTTGTGGGGGATCTAGGTGTGCGCCAGCGTATGGCACAGGTCCACTGTCACCCACCGACGGAAATTACGGGAACGGCGAATAGATGCGGGATGTCCAACCAGAGAAACCAAATGAAACACTACGGTGTTGCTGTGTATAAATGTTTTTTTATATAAAGTGGCATAAATATTCGTTAAGTCTGGAGTTCTAATTCTGCCAATGGGTGAAGGAAAAGGATTTTTGTGTAATGGGTGTTAACCGGATTTAAGAACTAAAACTTGTGTTCACAATTGGTATTCGTTTAAATATTGTTACTATACTTTTCTTTCTTTAACAAATGTCAATTGTTTGCCGAAACACTCCCTTTCTTAATATTGTCAATAAATTGATCTCACAACCGTTGTCTTTTACTATGTCTTTTGTTATCGTTGCATACCATCCGAGTTAGAAAGCGCGACACTCCATATGCCAGCCACTGTTTATGAAAGATATGTTCGTACCGTGTAAACTTAGCGTCAATTAAACGGCACAGCACAAGCGGTAGAAAAGTCGAGTAGGAGCTTGATGCTGTATTAACGACGAAGGGGAACTTCCAACTCCTCGGAGACTTGACTCGACTCTTGACCGGCTGGTGGTTGTAAAGCGACTGTGTGCACTCTATGGTAGTTGGATTGCGACTCCTTGTTGCGGACGCCACGGTGGATAAACTGCGACTTTTTGGCTCTGGACGCCACGGCGGATAAATTGCGACTTTTTGGCTCTGGACGCCACGGCGGATAAATTGCGACTTTTTGGCTCTGGACGCCACGGCGGATAAATTGCGAATTTTTGGCTCTGGACGCCACGGCGGATAAATTGCGACTTTTTGGCTCTGGACGCCTCGGCGGATAAATTGCGACTGACTCATGGAATTGAAGTCATTTCGGAGAAATGTATGCCGCTTGGTTGGCTGTTAATGTTCCGTTGAGGATTTGGATATACGCTTTGTTAAGGCATATGAACTTCGGGGAAATGTGTGCGGCTTGGTATACTTACTAATGTTCCGTTGAGGATTTGAATATGCGTTTGTTATGGCATGCGAATTTCGGGGAAATGTGGATTGCTTGGTTGCGTTGAGGAAATATGGATAATTAACTGATGCAATTTTGGGGAAATGAATTCTGGGATGATTAGAATATATTCTGTTGAATTATATTCTGTTGGGAGTTTCGAAAATGTTTAATGGTAGATTAAATTATTGCGGATACAATTCCGGATTGGATTTTTGCATGTTTGCAGGTTAGGTTTGTGGGTTGGTTCTCCGTGTGATGTAGAGAACCCCCACACACTTGAGGAACGCAGAACTCTTGCCGATATCCTTTTCATCCACCGTCTCCTCTCCGGAACAATCAACTGCCCTAGCTTGCTTTTCGCCATCGCACTCAACACCAACCCCCGTAACCTACGAAACCCTCGTCTCTTCTATCTGCCCTCCCTACACACTTCCTACGGCTGTAATGAACCAATTTCACGAATGCTAAAGCGGGCAAACTCTTACCCTACCTCCTTCGATTTCTACCTCACTTCTATTGCTCTCAAACGTCGTCTTCTGTCTTTCCCCTCGTGACCTTGCCCCACCCACCATCTACACTCTTACTACCCGTACACATTCCTATCATCCCGTCCCTTTATCCTACTACCCGGTCTTCGCCACCCCATCACGTGCACAGCCGCCTTCCCAATATTCTAAAGTAATTTTTGTAATCCTAGTTCTTAAGTTAGTTCGTAAGTTTTTTACTTTTAATTTCTTTTTTCTTTTTTTTTGTAACGCTTGTACTAAGTGTAATAAACGAGGGTTCTGCTCTCACTAAACTAAACTATATCCTTAGTGGAGAGGATATCTACCAACACCACAAACTCACCCATAAGTGAATCATCTCTGCACGAGATGATTATCGCTGAGTCGTATTTCAATAGCCGATTCGGACGGTTCGTCTTCCGTTCCCCATTTCGCACCACGGGGACGCGTACATTCTCCATTTAACGTGTCGGAGTGCAGTTGCAGTGTTCTAATGTATGTTAACGTCGAACTTTACTAGAAAAAAAAAAGTTTAACAGACATGTCGTTTGATCCTAGTTTGTGTTAAGAAATGATTTAATAAATAAAACATCTAATTAGTAAACAACACTCAGGTTGTTCGTTCTGTGCTTTGGTGTTCGTTTTGTTGGTTGTGAACAAACGTGGCGACGTTTCGTTCATTCGTTTGGCGATTGACTCTTAGCGCAACTTTCTTATAGTAACTTGTGGGGACGAAGTAGAACCCTGTGCCGTACGGCGGCACCACGACTTCGCCCCCCAAAAGCTCTTCCAATTCGTGGTTCTGGAGTTTCCTCCTTTGCCCTGCCTCCTCGTCATATTTACCGCCAAAGATACCCCTTAAAACTTTATTCTCGAATACGCGGAATTTGTTTTCTTCCCGTTTTTTGAGAGCCTATGTTTCGCATCCGCATAGAACAATCGGCATGATTATGGTTCTACAGACACTCAACTTTATATTACGTGATAGCAGTTTGGATTTCAGCAGTTTACTGACTGCGTGTCAACTAGCGTTGCCGAAGTGTAGTCTTTTGTTAATTTCCTTCGACATGTCGTTTCTGGCCATCAGTATCGTTCCCAGATATTTAAATTCTTTAACTTTTTGAAATATCTCACCTCTGACGTTTGTGTGTTCCATGAGGTCCACCGGCTCTGGTCGTAATCATGTATTTTGTTTTGTCTTCATTTATTTCTTGCCCCACCTCTTCTGCCGCTTGCATGATTATTTCACAGTTTTTACTTACAGTTTCTAGATTATCACCCAGAATGGCGATGTCATCCGCATATGCGAGCACTTGTGGGACCCCGTTCAGGGATGATCCGGCCATGTTGTCGTCTTGTACCTTTCCGATAAGATACTCCAGCACAAGGTTTAAAAGACATGGTGAGAAGCCATCCCCCTGTTTCAGTCCGTCGCGGATTTCAAATGGTTCTGAGAGGTGGTTTTCTCTTTTAACTCGCCCTTTGTTTTCCTTCATGCAAATTTGAATGAGGGCGGCATATTTTTTTGGGATTCCCAGCTCAACTACAATATGGTAGAGTTTTTGCCTTCCGACTGAGTCGGGGGCTTTTTTGAATTCAACGAACAGTTGGTGAACCGTCTCTCCGTATTCCCACTTTCTTTCCAGCAGTTGCCTTATTGTGAACATCCGCATTGGTAGTCTACCAATATTACCTCTGCGTACGGTGTGATTCTTACCAGTATGACATTTGTTAGTATTTTGTATGTGGTTGGGAGCAATGATATTCCTCTGTAATTTTCGTAGTCAGATCTGTCGCCTTTTTTGAAAATGGGGATGACTATTGAGGTTTTCCATTCTTCCGGAATGACTTCCTTGTCCCATATTGTTTTAACCAGTTGGTGGATCTTTCGAGCGGTTGCCTCTCCTCCATGCTTCACAAGCTCTGCCGGTATGCAATCAATTCCGGGAGCCTTGTTGTTTTTCAGTCGATTTATCACGTCTACAACTTCGTTGAAAGGGATCTGGGGCTCGGCTGTATGTACGTCTGGTGCGTTTATTTGTGGTTGATGGATGCGCACATTGGGCAGGTTTTCAAAGTACCACTTCCATCTTGTCACGATATTGTTTGTTTCTGTGACCAGACAGCCGTTTGCCTCTCGAATTGTTTTGGCTTTTCCTCGATAGCCATTTTTAATTGAATTTATGTCGGCATACATACCTCTGATGTTCTTTACTCTGGCATTTTCTATGATTTTTTCGATCCGAGTCTTCTCCCATTCGCGTTTTTTGCGTTTGAAAAGTCTCATTGTATCATTCCGAATCCTCGCGTATCTTTCCGAGTTGACTTCATCAAATTTTTCTAGGTGGATCACTCTAAGTCGTTTATGTTCTTCAATCTTTGCCCTGCACTCGTCGTCAAACCAAGGTTTGGACTTAATTGTTTTCTTAAATCCTAATACCTTTTGGGCTGCTTTTGTGACTACATCTCTGATCGATACCCATTTAGTTACACACTATTGGCTTCCTCTTCGTCACTATTCCCATTCTCGAGGATGCTAAATCTATACGTTAGTTCGTCTTGATATTCGGCGCTTTTGTGCAGGTCTTTAAATTTATCAATTTCGAACTTTTTGCTCGTCTCCCGTGACTGCCCATGTGGGTTTGCTGCGACCCGACTCCTGATTTTGCCCAACACTAGAAAATGATCGGAGTGGCTGTCTGCTCCTCTATATGATCTTATGTCAAGGATGTTCGAGTGGTGTCTTTTGTCTATAAGGAAGTGGTCTATTTGGTTACGCGTTTTTAACATCTAGTGTCACCACGGCGCAATGGTTTTTCGTGCCTCTTAGCCATTGTGCTCCAGCTACCGCATTCCGAGCGATGTCGCACACCACAGATAGTGCCTTACCGGTTGATCTACCTTTCCGGAACCCATACTGCCATTCAGAGAGCCCCGATGTCCCCTCATTGAATTGTTCGAGGGGAGTGGCAATTACTCGCTTAAGCAGTTTTCCTCTTGTGTCCAGCATGCACAATGGGCCGTAGGACGACGGCGCTTCTGGATTCTTGACTCCTTTTGGTATAAGCGGAAGCCGCTGTTTTTTCCGTCGGGAAGAGACTGCTGAAGACTTCCGGCTTTTTTGTTAAAGCAGTCTTCACTACAGCGTTAGGAATACCATCCAGTCCCGGGGTCTTGTTTTTTAAATAACCCTTGCAGCCAAGAGTGCCTGGCCTGCGGTCACGGGAGGTATTTCCCTGTCAGTCATGTTCCATCCCTCTTGCGCTCTCAACACCTCAATCACACTGCGGGAAGACGACAGCAACGATTCTGGATATGTCACTTTTACTTTCTTGTATTTGACTACTGTCGTTGTGTAGTCTTTTCATGACTATCTGGTAGGCGCTGCCCCAAGGGTTGTTATTTAATTCATCCCTTAGGGAGCAGATCGCGTCATATTTATTCTTGCAGATCACATTCCTCAACTCCTTCCGTTTGTTGACGAATTCCGCATGTAACTGTAAGTAAGTGTTACGGTTTCTTGCACTTTGTTGCAAGCGTCGTAATCTGTTGCACTCCGATCGCACATGGGTGATTTCTGGGCTCCACCAATACACTGGTTTGAATGCCCCTGCTGGTTGTCTTTGTCGTGGCATAGAAGCATTTTAGCGGATTTTGGTGTTGTCCAAGTGTTCCGCTGAACACTGTTTGCCGCAGAGAAAAGAAAACACCCACGGAGCGCATACAGTACCAAATACAAACTCGGAAAGGGTTGTTTTCATTGAACTTTTAATTTCATTTTTTTTATTTGACTGTTTATAAGCCGCAACGTTAAACTAATACATAGTTCTTTACTAGCGCGGTGAAACGCTTACAAAAATGAGTTACATGAGAAACTTTACACACATTGAACAATTTAATTCGAAACACTTAAATAATTGTGGCACAAAACGGATAGTTCCTTAAACACACGATAATATTTAAAAGTTGGTGAAATCGCAGGCTGACTTCCTCCTCGACATTTCTTTTCTTGTCCTACCTCACAACAGAATCTGCTTCTCCACCGTTCGATGTAGACCCCTGGTCGCTTTGACTAAAAAAATTAGACTAACTTCTGCACTACCCACAAGTATCTGGATCTGTATCTTCCCCAGAGACAATTTCCCATTCTGCCCACTAACAGAATCGTCAATATCTCTGTTAGCAGCATGCTAATTCATCCCAGGGGAAATTTCTTATCTTCCTGAAAGAAGAAGTCATTCCTTGAATACATCCTTAAACATCATTATCACCAACCGTGGTGGTGATCGAAATTCAGATCGACGGTTGTCGATTGTGTGCCGCCTCTATTTGCATAGCACATCTGGCGCGCAGGCCGACGGATATCGTGCAATTTGAATGGACGTACGGTCCATGGTTTTGTTTAACTTCTTTCAGTTAAAACTGACAATCCATTAGGCCTTTCTAATGGGTTGTGAAATTCGAAAGTGACCGTGGGATCGGCATAGATCCTTTGTAGGTTTTTAGCCTCATAAATTTTTCGAATTATCTCGTCGAGATAATTACAGTTTGGAACTAGGTTGTCGCTGCCTTTGTTTGCTTGACGGATTTGGGTGGTCTTTATGGCAGCTACCCGCACGTGCAGCCGCTTGTCGGCTAATTTACCGACGATAGCGATTCCTTGTAACATCGTGTAGATTGTCAGGATTTCCTATTGTGCAGAGCTGGGATGCGATGCATTTCGATCTTTTGGAATTTCTCTTGGGAGCCGGATGAAGGTATGGTTTTTACCTTTGTTTCGGGTATGCTACAATCGACATATTGAGCTTGACATTGAAAGCTTTGGGTCGGTCTGTTCCTTGCTTTTTCGTGTCGGGCTCAACGTTGTGGTGAATGTTTCAGGGCCCAACGGACTTAGTGGCACGCGTCTGTGGGCGCGTGTAACGTTTTCAGGGTAGGTATGTTCCTTGAAGGGTAGAAACCCTACCTGGGTGGAATTGTGCGTTCGTAGAACGCTACAGCATCGCATGCGGTAGTTAGCCACTTCATGACTTTTCAAACCTGCCTCTTCACATCGGCCTCTACGTCAAACTGTTCGATTTGGTCTTCCAGTATATAATGGAGCAGTTCCGCATCGAGGTCCTTCTCTGTCCAAAACTCGCCACTGCATACTTCTTGCCAACATGGAGCTGGCAAATGTGATGCCAATTTTGAACCGACTTCTCTCGTTTATGTGTAATAAGCAGCATCATTAAGTAACACCACACATCTAAGACTGAGAAAGCTTCGAGTAGTGTCTGGCCTCTACTGTTGGTCCTTGTGATTCCCCATTATATTGCAGAAGCGTTGAAATCTTAAGCAACTATAAGATGGCTCTTATCTCTAGCTTCTTGTGTTATCCTGTCCAAAAAGCATATATTCTATTTCCCACCTTGGCGGAGCGTAACAAGAGTAGAAATGAATTCCTCTGATCTTAGCATAGGCAATTCCTTCCAGCCGCTGGACAATTCTGTATTCCATGGGGGAATTTCCAGTTGTCCATATGGCTTCTGTTCCACTGCTGTCTTCTTCCCATGTTATTGTGCCAGTGCCAGGCATCCTGTACTGCTCATTGATGAGTACCACGTCAGCACCACATTCCTTAACCGTTTGGGAAAGGAGACCTTGTTCGGCTCCACAATGGTTTAAGTTAATTTGTATGCAATTAAACCTTTCCATTTTTATTGAGGAGATTGGATATCACGTTTTTAAATGCTCGGCATTTGTAACTCCCTATTGAGTGGTGGTTACCGCTTTCGCATCCTGATTCGCAGAACTTGCATTTGGGTTGTTCACTACAGCTCATCGCTTTGTAACCTTTTCCACCGCATTTCGAACAGACTTTCGAACGATCTTCTTCGGATTTGCAGGATTTCGCCACATGAGCGTATTGCCAACATCTGAAACAGCGTGTGGGTGCGATGTGTTCTCAAAGTCTGCATTTCACCCATCCAACCCGTAGGAGACCTGTAGCCAGCAACATCCAGCCGTTTCTCTTGGTAAGCGGATAATGGCAGCCTGGGTGCCATCTGGTCTACTTTTTAAACTCTTTACCGCTTCCTTTGGGATCGCGTTCAGTGCAGGGAACTCTATAGCGATCGCTGTCAGGATTGCCTCCACAGTGGTAACCTCATCTAAATCACGTCACTCGTGTATTATATGTTTAATTTGACAAGAATGTAAATCGTGTTTTGTATTTAAGCTTATGTCTAATATTTTAATTTTACCTTTTATTTTATATGTTTAAATATGTGAAATTGTAAGAATGTTTTGTGTTATATGTTTAATTAAAAAAATGTCAATTGCATGTTTTATGCTTTCGTTTCGCAGCGGGACAAATGTGGTGGGGGAGTTACTACGTAACAACCCCTTCTTCGTTGCCATTGTCTTTGGCTTGAGATCTCTATTTGTGATCGCATTCGTCGGCGATCGTCTTGTAGTAGCAAATCTTAGTGAACGCGTCTGCTTGTCTTTAAAAGGACGAGGGTCTCTTTGATAGACCGCTCCCTAGCTGCTGTTTGCGGTCGTCACCGTGCTTCCGGGGCCTCCGGGGAGAGTGACAACTGATTGCTGAATGGGGGCCTGGGAATCGGCCAGGCCCAATAACAAATAAAATGACGCTAAGTACTTTATTTATATTATACTTCATTTTATTTATTTTATTTACATTGATTTAGTTTATTGGCGTCCTTGCACTTCGGACGCCAATCGAGGCTGATCCTCTAATCTAAGATCCATCGCCCTTTTATACAAATTTTCATTGAGATTGGTATGTGAGAAAACTGGGGAAAAGGAATGGGAAATCTATTTTTAGAACATACACACCTGGCTACAATGCAGATGGAGGTAAGGTATTTGTAGGAATTTTGATATATCTATAGAAAGAAAAGGAATTCTGTGTATGTGAACCTAATGAACAATTTTTAATACGTTTTTCTTTGCATATGAAGATATGCATTGTGGTGTTTGCATTTTAAAGGATTTGATAATTGAACATTGTATTGATTTGTGTAACATTAGATTGAATGTTAGTTTGGCGATTTGGATGAATGATATTGTGGGTGGATGCGTATGGGGATATTATTAAATGGAATATGTGTGTGGAAGGGAAATGGTGGGGCGATGTAGAGCACTACAGTCTTGCGAGACTAGTACGTTAACTTCATGCAAGGCAGCGATTTCCTTAGCTGCGATGTCAAGTGGTTTCCTCCCAGTGAAGACATTTGCGGCATCTTCGCATACCGTTCGGAAGGCGCCGCATACTCTCAATGATGTCAATCAATGTGGTGAGTTATACTTATAGCGTTTGCGACGATAGTGAAGAGCGTGTGATTCGAACCGACGCTATAACGGTTGGAATCACTAAAAGATAGAACTAAAGCTCATCGTATCAGGCCACTGCCGCCTGTACGAATTCGATCTCTAAACTCAAGTACACTCAATTAATGTGGAAATGCTGTTATTGCTATGGTATATGGCTTTGTGGGGAGGAAGTATTGTGCCGAGCATGGGCATTCCGTTCACTTCCTCCTCCATCATAAATTGTCACTGACGATTGTTCCGCGGCCTGCAAACGAACGATCAGCAGGGGAACAACAATAGAAAAATGGAACGCACTGTCTAGTCAATATTAAATTTTTATTTTATTGTTTAAGAAGCATTTTAGGAGGTATTTCGCAAAGCTTATACGTTTATCGGATTTACACTGTTAATTACAATTTGTGTTATTATATTTTATATCTCCACTTTTACTATTATGCGCGACTCGCACTCTTTGATGGAAAACTCACAACTCTAGGGTGTGCACTCCGATCACACCCTACAAGGGATGATGGACGGCTCGACTGATCGGTCTAATGGTTGTAGTACGACTACCTGATATACAATCGTTTGGGGTGAGTTTTTGGTGGTGTGGTGAGAAGGAAATGAAATTTTCTTTGACCAGTGACCAATGGAAGGCGATCTCTGGGACGCGGTGGTGTATGTGTGTGTTCGTACACATCGCCGTGTTGATCGATGCGTTTAGCCAAGGATAAACGGAACCTACAACGAGGAAAAAATAACAAAGGGGAAACGACCTAAGGCATCTTTCGGTAATGGGGGTCAGCTGCCTAAATAGCAGCCACTCATTAGATGCTAAAAGGGATTGCGATAATTTGTACAATAGAGATCGTATATCGACTCTCTGCCGACAGGGAGAATCGGATTCTTTTGTTTGCATATGTTTATGCTATTGAATCCAATCCGACGCCTAAGCGTGACGACGGTGATTGTTTCAAGATTAAAACAAAGAAACATTTCTGCGAGAAGTGCTTGCAACTTAATCAATAGTTGCAAGTCTTCGGAAAGTAATTTAGATGGATACATAATGCCGACTAATGACCTTGCCAAGACAAAATAAATCATTATGGAAAAATTTAACAAGCCTCAGGACTTGCTAAATAAGGCCAAGACCGGTTCCCGGTTGTAGTACCGATGATGATGATGATGATGATAATGCCGGTTGTGTATACCATCTGTGTCAATTATGCTTGGCATCTATGGCGACAGCAGGATCGAACTATAGTGTGAAAATCTACACAAATTGGAAATTCGGTTTTTGGGTCGCTAATAGAGAGATGCATTGATAATGTATGAATGCCCATGTAGGAAAAATTGTTTGCAGGCATTTCCAGGTAATGGATTGAAAACATTAACTATCCTTGGGAAGGGAATCTTTTCAGGTGCCAATGCGATTGCATTGGCGGGAAACAATGGGAGTTGGGTTGTAATAATGGGGTTCTGCTTGATAATGTAAGAAAGAAATCTTACGGAGAATTGTATGCGAAGGGATGCATGAGGGGTAAGTTTTCTTTTCCAGGGGCTTTTTAGATTAAGGATTTAATCTCATTAATGCGTGAAGCATTTAAGGTGCTAATGCGATGCATTAGTGAAGTTATGAGATTGGTGGCAGTTATGGGGGGGGGGGGGGGGGTTAGGTAAGTGAACCGTGGGGTTTGGCAGAACCGCCACAGCTTTAACGGATGTGCCTTGATTTTTTGACTTGTCTTTTCGATGGTGTGTGTATCTACTACCAACGCCACACACCCCCTGATGTACGACTTATACTGGGAGGCTCCTGCCCATATGTGAGCTATATAATAATGGAGGTGTTGACGCTTGAAAGCACGTTTGTCGTCAGCCACCTTCCCCTTCTCAGAGTTTTCCCATTGTGTCTTGATGCGTGAATAACACTCGCCGGCTTTGTGTCCAATCTCATCACAATGGCGGCATTTAAGAGGGTTTCCGTTCATTGGCAACTTTGTGTGTTCCCTCATTGGAATCCATCCGTTTCTCGTAGCGTTTGGCGACCACGGCCCATTGTTCGGTACAATGGACATACTTGTTCCTGGCGTCACTCTCTTCGATGATTTTGATACAGAGGATTTCCGGAGATGCAAGCTCATTGCGTGATTTTATCGTGCACCTTATTGAACTATGGCGCGAGGCTGTATATCGCCATGACACAAAGCAAACCTTTGTTTGTACGGGAAGGTCCTTTTGACTCGTAGATAGAGGTCAGTCAGTCCCAGACTTCCCTAGGCATGTTACAGCCCTTTATCTGCTTTGTCTCCTCGGGCCGATTTTGCCTTTCGATCGAAGGCAATCCACCTTTCGATATCGCCTTCCCTTCCTTCGGTATGTTCGGACTTAATCTCCTCTCCGCTCACGCGGACTCTCATTTGGATTTTCCACGTATCGTAGTTGTCCTTCTGCGATTGACACCACGGTAGGAGCCATTTTAAACGCGAATTCGTTTCGACTTGGTTGGTCGCCATTGTCTTAATGTTTTTGTTTTATGGCTGTTTTTTTTTTTTTTTTAATTTGTGGGTTCTGGGGCCATGACCCGTTGAGATGGTGAAGAGAATGAGAAGTGTATCAAGTGTACAAAAAAATTAAAAATAGATCAACAGGTAAATGCGGTGCGATGCCAGTTACAATAGGCTTTATTTAAATAAAGATGTCGACAATTGAATATGAAGAAGAGAAGAAAAAATGACCTCCATTCAGACGTTATACATGTTTAACTGCACAAAGACACTGTTGGAGTTCATTACATTCAATTGTAATGAACTTGCAGATGTCGCGCGAGTGTTTGAAGTACACTGAAAAGAATGGCACTTCAAGCTATTTTAGTAATATATAAAAAATATTATTTGTAGAGAGAAAAATTTAAAACAAAACCTTGTTATAAAGAGAGAACCTGAATATTCTAAATATTCTTTTCCTTTTCGACTTTTCCTGTGTAACTACTTTCACGATTCGCTACTCAGTTATAATTTCCATGACTACTAAATATTCGTATAAAAAAAAAATTCGGAAACACAAAATTTCCTTATTAAGTAGAAAAATCTTTATATAGTAGCAATTCGCTGAATAATTTGTCAGGTTTTTTGAATTACGGAAATCTTTGTATCGAAATTATTAGTGCATATAGTTTACTTAAATATTTGCTTTTGCCCTGTTACGTAATACAAGTATTCGTATAATGTGGGGTGCTGTTGAAACCTGTGGTGATACATTAAAAATTCATAAAAAACAAAAACAGACAATGGACCAAAATGCTGACTACCGGTCTTCCTATAGCAGGCACTAAATTAAATAAATCTCAGAAATGCAAAGAGCTTTTACACTAATCTATAAATAATTTCTTCGAATTTAGATGTTTAGCCATGAAAAAGCAGAAAATCATTTCAGGCCGGAGATCAATTAAAAAGCAGCAATTTACGGAAAAAGTGTCTATCGACCAGTCAGCTTCGCCAACCAAATCCGTAACGAAGTTAGTGGCAAATAAGATGGACCTTTCCGTGAAGTATAGTGTCCAAGAACCCAGTGCAGTCAGCAACTGTGGACCCTCAGCATACATAGATTGGCTAAATGCTAAAAGGTATTCTTCTGACTGCTTTCTGTCAATGAACTAACGTGCGGAGGTCTTCCAATTAGGAAAACGAAACTAAACTTCATCCCAAAAAAGAAAAAGCTTGCCAAGGAAAAACGACATCTAGGAGTGGAAAAGAAGGCACTAGCTGAACAAAAGTACAAGGAAATTCTAAGTAGCAACACGCAACTCGAAACGAACACTCCACCCAAAGAAATAGAAAAAACTGAATCTGGTTGTAAAGGTCGTGAAAAACTTCAAACGACCTTCAGTAAGTTGCGGCAGAATATTGAACTTGAGGCCAGACAGTCGGTGCAAAAGTCTAACAACTGGCTCAATTTGAGGTGTCAGTCAGCACCAATAATAACAGACTTTAACAGGAACACGACATCTCTGGTTTACGCTATTATTCAGTATCTTGGTAAAACCTTGTCAAAATCAAACTAGTAAAATAAATGTTATTATTAGCGGAACTTAACCAAAAGGGATTGTTTTGAGTATTACTATTAAATGGTTTCATTAAAAAAAAAAAAAAATTGCATATCCTCTGCGACGCAAAATCATCGACTGAACTACTTTCCATGCTGCGTCACAGTGAATAATAAACAGAAGTTAAAACAAACAACTACATATAAATTAATTAATTCGTTTTTGTAATTGGATAAAGTTTGTATTTGGTGATGATTACTTTAGGCAAATTTGTTTGCCTAATAGACGAAAGAACTTTCCAAGCCACCCTGTGGATCTTCCAAGATAATTTATTTAAAAGAACGCTTCTTCGGGAAACCAGACTCTATGAAATGTATTAGTGAATATTATATAGTTGTAAGTCTATAACTCCATATTAATAACACGGCTCCTAAATAACTTCCTTACCAACAATTTCATAACGAAGCCAAACGAATGAGAATTTCTACCACAAACTTTTTCAAAATTTGCACGCCCGAAAAGGAATTATGCGCACTCCATGAAAAAAAGACTATTTTATAGAAAATACTGCTAAAACCCTATTTCTTTCTAAGGGTTTTTCTTACGTTATCTTGAACACGTTAGGGATGAGCTATCTTAGGCAATTTATATTTTTTGTTTTTACACAAACGCGCGCACAAAAGGGGATTTTGAAGTACCCATAAATGTCAGAGCGCATTGCGAGCGGGTGGAGAAGAAGTGGATAAGGAAAGGAGGTGTCGATGTATATTAGTCTTGAATGTCTGGACATCACAATGGCCAGGACACACATGATCAGGCAGAACATTCCACATTCGTGTGGTTCGGCTATAGAATGACTCTCTATGTCTGTTTGTGCGCGTGAAGTAGACTTTCAACGTGCACTGATGTGCATTCTCAGATTGACGGGCATGTCTGAGAAGACGGAACACATTCAGCAAGTTCAGTTGAGCAACGACCGTGATAGACCTATAGTGCAGACTTCACGAGATTCTAGTTGAAACTTCGGAGACTCATCTCCCGAAGTACAAACTTGATAAGACTTATCAGATTCCCCATGACGACCTGACTCTTCGTCTCATCCTGGAGCGTAAAAAGCTCTGCAGAATGAGATATCGTCACCGCTTTACGCAAAGGGAGCCATTATTGCGATCCATTATTCACAATATTGGTACACTGATAAAACAGAGAATCCAAAACAATCGTATCCGACAATTGGAAGACAAACTGAAGGGTATTCAGATGGAACAGAACATTTATAAAAATGTTAAAAAGATATGTGGCACTTCCCGCATCACTGGGCCAATCATACACAATGGGGTTGTTGTTAATAACGACACCAATAAAGCAAATATCATCGGAGAGACCTTCGAAAATAATCACAAACTTACTTTCCAAGATGGCGGCCCGGGTACTAATGCGATCATTAATTCAGAGGTTCACAGTAAGTTGGACGACTTCAACGAACCAATTGTTGTCTTTAACCCAACTAACAGTCCATACTTCGATGACACACGTGATAATGGTCACGGTTTCATCGCACCAAATACCCTACAGAGCCTGGTTAAATCTCGAAACCCTAAGAACGCACCTGGTATCGACAACATGTCATACCACTCGTTGCGAAGGCTTTCTGCCTTATTCTTTATACAGCTCTCCATTCTGCTCAACCATGCTTACAACATGGGGTACTTTCCCCAAGTTTGGAGCCACGCTATGATTTGTCCAATAGCAAAAGTTGGGAAACCAACGTATCACCCGTCAAGCTTTCGCCCTATCCCGCTTCTCACTTGCATCAGCAAAATATATGAAAAATTCATATACGAGAAACTAAATAACTTTATGAGTGCCAGGAAACTAATGCCTGATTTCCAATTCGGATTTCGAAGAGCGCACAACACCAGTATGGCTCTCAACATATTTCAAAACCACGTCTGCGTGCGGCTCTTTAATAAGGAACCCACCGTTGGGGTGAGCCTGGACATTGAAACAGGTTTTGCCACGACTTGGATCGAAGGTCTCGTTTTTAAATTACTGAATACTGGCCTCAGTAGAACGCTATGTAGTATTGTGGCGCCAAACGCCACGGCCCACTTACCTGAAAAACCCCCCCATATCCGCAACTCAAGTCCCATTGTCTCCCGCCAATGCAATGACATTGGCACCTGAAAATATTTCCCTTTCCAAGGACATTAATGCATACAAGCATTACCTAAAATTCCTAAAAAGAATTGCATCTACAAGGCCATTCATACACTATCAATGCATCTGTGCATTAGCGACTCAAAAACAGAATTTCCAATTAGTGTAGATTTTCACACTATAGTTCGTTCCTGCTGTCGCCATAGATGCCATGCATAATTGACGCAGACGGTATACACAACCGTCATTGTGTATCCATCTAAATTACTTTCCGAAGACTCGCAACTATTGATTCAGTTCCAAGCACTTCTCGCGAAAATGTTTCTTTGTTTGAATCTTCAAACAATCACCGACGTCACATTTTGCCGTCGGATCGGATTCAATAGCATAATCATATGCAAACAAAAGAATCCGATTGTCCCAGTCGGGAGAGAGACGATATACGATCTCTATTGTATGAATTATCCTAATCCCTTTTAGCATCTAATGAGTGGCTGCTATTTAGACAGCTGACCCTCATCACCGAAAGATGCCGTAGGTCGTTTCACCATTGTTCTTTTTTTCTTCGTTTCAGGTTCCGTTTATCCTTGGCCAAACGCATGAATAAACACGGTGATGTGTGCAAACACACACATACACCACCGTGTCTCAGAGATCGCCTTCCATTGGTCACTGGTCAAAGGAAATTTCATTTCCTTTTCACTACACCACCAAAAACTCACCACAAACGATCGAATATGGTGGAGTCCATTTCCATCCGCCGGCCGCCATGCTCCTTGCCCACTTCCGCTTTCCGGTGCGCACGGAGACGCGAAAATAATACCGTCGAGTCGAGTAGAGTAATCGGGTTATTAATTAAAAAGTAATTTCGTTATATCAGTAGTGTTCACTGTCATATATTTCCCTTTTGGTGCATCCGTTCGTCGTCTGTGTAATTGCAACTGGAAACTAATTAAATGTACCCCGATTTGTTTTAAATAAAAATAACGTCTCAGGAATAAACAGATGTGTGTTTTGCGTATGTATTTCTGGTGGGCAGTGTTTTCACTTTTCCCGTTGTGGACGTTGAGAAGTTTCGTTTCTTGTTGGTGTTTTCTTCGGTGCAAACATTTGGTGACGATTCGGTTGGCGGAACTTTGTCTTTGTGATGGTAGTGGAAGCAGTGGGTGGATGGTAGAATCAGCGTCCATGCCGACGCACAGACCACCCATTCCCACAGTATCATCTACCAGTTCGTTAGAAACAGAACCTTCCAAGTTAGAGTGAATGGAAAGTTTGCCCGAACTTTTCATGCCGCCGCAGGCGTACCACAGGGCTGCATTCTAGGCCCCATCTTATTTAATATCTACACCTCCGATATTCCTCGCCCTGTGGACGGGAGAGTAAACTAGATATGCTATGCGGCTGACGTCCTAGTGTACACGTCATCCAAAAGCCCTAAACTCGCAACAAATCGACTTAACCGCCACTTGGACGAACTGTATCAGTATTACAGTCGATGGAAAATTCGACTTAACCCATCCAAAACAGTAGCTATAATTCTGAGTAGTAAACACTTCCAACCTTATTCTCGATATTCACAGAATATTCGAATAAAAATGGGAGATACTACGATTAGACCACAGGACAGGATGAAATATCTTGGGGTCATTTATACCCCAAAAATGAATTTCATTAAACATGTGACCCACATTCTCCAAAGGGGTCTCGGTCGGTCTAAGCAACTGCACAACATCTTGAAGTGGAGCAACAAAGTTGACACCAAAGTTAAGCTTCTCTGCTATAAGCAGCTAATCCGATCTGGAATATCGTACGCCTTTCCCATATGGCCCTGCATATCTTTGTAGCGATTCTAACAGATACACACAGAATTCACAAGCAAAAATAGTGAAGAACACCGAACGAAAAATCGAATAAGAAAAAAAATACATCAGAACCGTATACCAAGCGATAAATAAAAATAATTCACACCAGTGGAATATAGTCGAGTTTGGAAATCAAATTCTAAACACGGTCAGTAGCCTGGTGTGTAACGCCTAGTAAAATTTTTTTCGTGATTCGAGCTGTCATAGCGTCAGTTCGAATCACACGATCTTCTTCACTATTATTTCAAACGCTATATCTTCAAATGGTTCAAATGGAAAGACTTCGATTTTTCGAAAGGAAACTCCTCAGAAGATGCACCAATCACTCCAGATGGCCTGACGTTCATCATTACCCCATCTCTCACCTATACGAAGGCGCCTCCATTACCCCTATCGACGAGTACTTGCTGCAATTAGCATACAAGTACCTCGAAAGCATTAAGAACAGCGAGAACCTACTTGTACAGGAGTCTTGCGTTCATGACCCTTCTATCTCTCGAACTCTTCGGATCTGACTACCACAATTTCTTCTTCAGTATAAAACTGAAGAAAGCACCCTTCCCAACAGCATTCCCCTCTATAATAGAGGATTCCTGGATCCATCCCATAGGGTCTACTATTAACAAACCACACACACACGGACGCACAGTACAAGACGGCACAAACATACACACACTGACCAAAGCGCAGATCATCGGACGCTAAAGACGTGATCTGCGTTTACCACCGGTCTTGTATGATTTCTTTCCCACCATCCCTCCACCCAAGTAGTTAGAGAACACCCGAACTAACACTATCCACACAATCTTTGGATACCCCTCCTTTTTTTTTTTTTTTTCTTTTCAGATATCTCGAGACCGAACCGAACATTCTCACGGATGTGCGTGATTCTGGTTATCGTAGGATGAGCAGAAGCCAGAGACAAGATAAAGGACACACCTGTCCTTGTCTCGCTAAATTCGGCCCTCTCGCCAACCCATTTTTTTTGTTTTTTTGAAGCAGCAGGACACGTCGAAGGAACTGTGGGGTGCGAAGTATTTGCGCCAGACACAGACGCGCGGTTCACTTCCATCCCACTAACAACTGCACAGCGAAGAGAAAACAAAACACTGTGGGAGTTGTTTAGTTGAATAATTTGTTTTTATCGTTTTGTTTTTTTTTAACTTAACTTAGAACTGGTTATTATTAATATTACTACATTGATTTTTTTTATAAATATTATCCAAGTTGAAACACTTCTTTCTCGACACTGCGACCGCGGTAAAGTATGACTAGCGACTTCTTGTACGTGTACACACTTTGATGTAGTGCGGCGTGACCGACACCGATGAGAAATGACAAGCGACTCGAAGCGGCGGCGTGACTGTCCGCTGTGATGGTTGAGATGTGACTGACTGGAATTAGGAATGATGATGGGATTTTTCTTTCGCACAACGGTCAGCCAATGGTAATCGCGCTCTCCTGTTTTAGCTTCAATTCTCGACGCTCATCCAGGTGGACAAGTACTTGCGTATACATTCGACGTCGATGGGCGTAGAAAGGATGAATAAATCAAAAGGAAAGCACAATACCCCAGGGTTGATCTAGCTTAGTGTGCGTGTATTAATGCAGTCTCAGAGGTATTCCACTGACCCAGTGCGATGTCTGTGGTGATCTCGGAGTGCAGTGAACTGTAGGGAGACAGAATTGTGGAGGAGAGGAAAATGTAGCTGGTGCTATTCACCTGTGAAATGAGATCGTTGATCCCAAGCGAATAGATTGGCGGGGAAAAGCCGAAATGACGCTAAATTGGCTAGGGTAATTTATCGTACGAACCAATTAAATATTTTGATAAATTCCCCAGCGATTGCATGATTATGCAACAGTGTCGTCTGATTCGACTTGTTGTTGCTAACCGACATGATGTAATTTCCGGTGGAAATATCATGGGTTAGCAAAATGGAGTTGCCGTATGGCAAAATGGTAGCTAAACTCAATTATGCATTGTCTGCATATAATAATGAGTTTAGCTATGCGTCCTTTGTTGGTAGGAGAAATTGGGGAATATATATGACACGCTGTTAGCTGAAATAGTGGGTTGGTTCTCCATGTATTATAGAGAACCCCCACAGAACTCATAACGAAAAGGTCTTGTTCAAGACCAGCCGCAAGAGATCAAACAATCACAAAATAATAAAATATTCAACTCGTCAATAAATAGTAAAATAAGCGAGTTATACCATATTTTGCTCGTCTAGTCTAATTGGGTCGTTTTTTCACTTTCGTTAAATAGGGATTTGTATTGGGCAAGACCAAAACGCCCGTTTCATCCAGAGAAGAGTCCGGCTCTGGAGGTACAATCCCTCAAATTGACAAAAGGATCGTTGGCCGGCCAGTGCCGGAAAATACAGTCCGCTAAGGGAAAGAGTGAGGCGTCGCTAGAGAAAGCGCCGTCCGCGATTTTAGTTTTTTCTTAGAATTCCAGCAAGAAAAATGAAAAGAAAACAAATTCACCAAATATTATTAGATTCTTGTTTCCTACATTTTCCTTGAAATGATTGCAACTTTCTCTCCTGAAGTAATAACAAACACAAACAATCTGTAGACCGAAGAGTAAAAATGTTTTGTAAAAACGGTAGAAAATGTATTTAAAATAAATTATAGTGCTGCGCAGATCCCATAAATAATATGAAGAGTTTCTATAGTTAAAACAAATTAGGCATTTTTTATTAAATTGTTAAACCGTTTTCTTTTCTTTTGTAAATAAATACGTATTCAAATCGAATAAAATCAAAAATGCAAACTTCACAGTTATTTTTTAAATACACGAGTACTCTGACCCAGATGGTTCCAGGAACATCAAATCATTTTACCGCATGTATGTGTGAGCATTTTTCATCTTACGTTACCAACTTCCTGCTCATTGCCCGAGGCACGTTGACCACTTAAGGTAAGTAAAGTAAAAAGAGCACATGTTCACCCCTCTCGGAGTCAGAGGATACTTGAAGCTAAAATGTCCTCTTCAGCCCAAGTACTAGCCCAAAACTATTGCTCAACATAGTGAAAGTGTGTTGTGAAAGTTACTTCCTCAGCGAATTGTTCATTATTTTTCCTCAGAAATGAAAATGCGAGAGAATGATGTTAAGAGCTATCAGAAATTTTACACCAAACTAACAGCCCATGTAGTTTTTTAATTAATGCCATGCCTTCCCCACGTCCAATTCCATTTGAAATTTCGTGTGATTTTACAAAACTCCCTTGGTCTGCCTATAATGTACTCCGTCTTATCAATACTGTTGGTGCTTCTGGCCTAAAACTCTAGCAATTTGTAAAATGAATGATGAAAGGTGTCCCGTGACGGCAAGTTAGGGTCCTCCTCGTTTGCCCTAAAACTATGCGCTCACAATTTTAACCCATCCTACCACGTATAAGTAGGAGACTTGAAACGACATAAAAAGTAAAGAATACGTGAATATTCAACAGTGGGTAGCTGTGATTATTCAAACCTCATACAGGACTCCTGAGTGCAAATGGATGATGCATCCTTGTACAGTGGCGTATACGGTCTTTGTTTCTCCCCCACCATCTTCGATTCGAGCTCTATATCATAATATCTTCATATAACCGGGACGAAGGAAAAAATTAATAGAGAATAGTAAACAAGAGCCATTAGACAGAGTGGCACGGGCTGAAGACTTAAGGACAAGGCACTCCGGATACCGATTTACTCATCGGGGAGCTGGTCTCAGCACTTTGTCCCTGAGCGAATTGGAGAGTTAATATGCCAAAAATCCTCCACATCGCAGGGGACGAAAAAATAAATGCAAAAGTAGAAAAGAACAGGGTCACACCATTGTTGTTAATTTATATCTATTTTGTTGGTTTTCCCGAGAAACTTTGGATCCTAGAAGGAGCGACTTATATTCATTAAAAGCTCCGCCGGGAGCAATGGCATACACACACATGAGAGATGAATATTGACAACAGGATAACCTAATTCCTAACGAGAGTTCCTCTATACTTCGCTTTTATTTCCATTCTTCCCTTTTTGTCCTTTTTAACAGATACATTCTTCATTAATAACTTGATGACAAATGCGGAGTATTCACCGAAATGGGACACAAAATAATGTGTCGGTGAAAGGTTGACTGGGGTCTGGGTAGTCTGCCAAGTTGACAGAGGGTTTGGTGTATGTTATATAAATGTGTGTTCTCAATTAAAGTTATGAACACCGGCAGCGACACTAGCTATTGTAAGGTCTTGGCAAGATTGGCATACGTGATGTTTGATTAAGTATTCGAAATTTCAGTCCTTTCATCTTTTGTCTTTGATTTTGTTGAATATGAGTATAGTTTGACTATGCCCACTTGACGGTAGCCTATGTGGCTATTGATTTAGATCTTATTTATTATTCAATACCTCTGCGATCCAGACGTACTTAGTTCTGAAAATAAGCTCAGTAATACGAAGTTTCAATGTCAGGTGAAACTTAAACAAGCAATTAACATTCGCCTACAATTCGCCTATAATTAAGCGAATCCCAGGACTACAATCAGTTTAATATACCCAGATAGAACTTAACGATGCACAACGGAATTGCTGGTAAGTCCGCGGTCAAGGTCATATGCTACGTGTCAGTCCTTTGCTTCTCCTTAACACCGACTATTATTTACAGATACTTGCCAACTAAATTAGTATCTATTCTCATACCACTGAATAAATTCGGTTTGTAGAGATTACAATTCGTTAAACAGTCGCTTAAGCGGTGCGCGATATTCATAAGAATGGGTCTTTTGATGGACACTAATTATAGCAACGGAGTTTGCCGGAGATGCGAACGTATTTCCTTTATGTTATACAATACATTCCTTTAAGTTATAAAATGTGTGCATGTAGAAATTCAGCTTTTTTGTCAAATTCAACTTTATTGCAAAATATACTTATACAAGATGAATAATCAGAAACGCGTGCAACCAGACGATTGATACTGCGAAGAAGGCCCACGACGACAGGGTGATCAATAAGCTCCTTCGGTGCCCAATTGGTTCGCGCTCCTTCTGGTCAATGGCAAAAGCTGTCAGCGGTAACTTCGCATCCTCCTCTTTCCCTCCGATGGTAACAGACAGCGGAACGTTAGTCACGAATTCAAAGGATAAAGCTAATGTGTTCGCGAATTTGTTTTCCGCGAATTCAAACCTCGATCCCGGCCTTTTGAAGCCACCTGTTATCTCGCCGGTACGGTCTTCGATGCGGGATGTGAGATTTCGTCCGCGCACTATTCAACGCATTCTACGTGAACTGGATTGTAGGAGGGCAACCGGCCCGGACGGAATACCAGCCATACTCTTTAAGAACTGTGCTCCAGAACTATCGCCGGTTCTTGGCAAACTCTTCCGCTTATCTTACGCACGGAGGACGTTTCCTGCCTGCTGGAAAATCGCTCGAATTCAGCCAATCCCAAAGATGGGAAAAAAGAGTCTCCCACAAAATTACCGTTGTAAGTACAGCTGTCTGTTTTATCTAAGGGGATGGAAAAAGTCATCAATACAGAGTTAATTAAGTATTTGGAGTGCAACGGCCTTCTGAATGATCGTCAATACGGATTCCGTCGTAGGCGGTCCACGGGAGACCTTTTGACACTTATAACCGATATATGGACATCTGCGATTGAACGGCATGGTGAGTCAAGGGCGGTCGCATTGGATATCTCCAAGGCTTTTGACCGCGTCTGGCACAGGGCATTGCTGAGCAAACTTCGTTCATATGGACTTTCCCAACAGCTTTGCGACTGGACGAAGAGCTACCTCGAGAATCGATCGATCCGGGTTGTTGTGGACGGCGAGTGTTCGGATCTGTATCCTGTTAATTCGGGGGTGGCCCAGGTTCTATTTTGGCTCCAACCTTGTTCTTGCTTCACATAAATGATTTGTTGGAGACAACGGATAACAAAGTGTTCAGTTTTGCGAATGATTGTACGCTTGTTTCCTCCTTTTCGAGTGTTCGGCCGATTGGCGCATCTGCGTCGCATCAGCTGAGATGTAGACAGATTGACTCTCCGAATCAGGATCTAGATAGGGTCCTGCAGTGGGCAAGGGCCAATCTCGTCGACTTCAATGCAGCGAAGACACAATATATAACATTCACAAAGAAAAGTGGATCAGCGGTTCCACAGCTGATGATGAATGTCCGGGCCCTCGAGGCTGGGGAAAGTTTGAAATTGCTCGGCGTCACAGTCTGTGGGAATGTATCATGGCATAAACACGTGTCGAGTATCGCCAGGTCAGCCTCAGGAAAACTGAGTTATCTTTTTAGAGCCAAAAAATATTTTACTCCGGCCCAACTTCTTCTCCTATATAAATCCCAAATTAGACTCGAATATTGCTCTCATGTTTGGAGCTCGGCTCCTAAACATACCCTCGACCTACTTGAGAGCATACAAAGACGAGCGATCCGCCTGATCGGGGACTCGGCGCTGACGTCGGGACTACAGTCGCTATCACATCCAAGGTGCGTAGCCGACCTCTGTCTGTTTTACAGATATTATCACGGGTACTGTTTTTCGGGGATTCGTGGTATTGTTCCACGCAATTCGGATTATATGCGCTGCACAAGACAATCTATCCTTAGTTATTGTGCCAGCACGGGCACGGGTTCACTAATATCCCACCGTGAAGATGATATATAGTCGATCACCGACCGTCACAATTGGATTAAAAACAAAAAACAAACAACTTTATTTATTTAGTTCCTTTATTACTTTAAGACAAATTACATGGCCCTTTTGTTAACTTGATATGATAAAATGTCTCCAAGGATGGCTTACATGAGATAAAGGCCCTAAAAAATTGTATTAAACGATAAATCGTGTTGTAAGGAAAGCCTCATAAATTGGGAAACGGCAAGGAGTATCAGGAACACTGATCCTTAAGAATAACATCAGTATACGAGGGTTGCCTTTTATATTTCGGGATTAGAGAACAAAAACAAATATTGATCTTCGAAAATCACTTTATTGTTTTTTAAAATATTCCCCATGAAGATCTATACACTTTTGCATGCGTTTGAACCAATTGTCGAAGCACTTTTGCCACTCTGATTGAGGTACGAGTATCTCCAACACATGCATTCTGAATGCAGCAACCGCTTCTTCAGGTGTCGAAAAACGTTGACCTCTCAGTTTGTTTTTTACGTACGGGAATAAAAAGAAGTCATTCGGTGCCACGTCAGGACTATACGGCGGATGACCCATCAAATCGATGTTTTGGGTGCTCAAAAATGCAGTTGTCGCAGCCGATGTGTGAGAGCTCGCATTGTCGTGGTGAAGAGTGATCTGTCTTCGGCGGTTGGTTTTCCTGATTTCTTGGAAGACAACTGGCAAACAAATGGTTGTGTACCACTCAGAATTGACTATTCTGCGTTGTTCTAGTGGTACGGTTACGACATGTCCATTTTTTCCGAAAAAACAGGCGACCATTTGCTTGGAAGTGCTTCGTGCGCGAACAACTTTTGTTGGATTTGGCTCATCTTGAAACACCCAGACAGTCGACTGCTGTTTACTTTCGGGCTCATACGCGTAAATCCACGATTCATCACCTGTCACGATGTCATAGACGTGTTTCGAAACACATTTTTTGAGCATTTCTTTCGACCAATTGACACGAGCCTTTTTTTGGGCGATTGACAAATTGTGTGGGATCCAACGCGAACAAATTTTTTTTACAGTCAAATGTTTATGCAATATTGAATGTATGCTGGTCCCACTAACGCCTAAGGTTGTCTCAATCTCATGATAGGTCACATGACGATCTTCCAATATCAGTTCGCGCACAGCATCAATGGTTTTCGGAACAACAACTGATTTTGGACGACCTTCACGAAATTCATCTTGGAGTGAACTACGACCACGATTGAATTCACCATACCATCGATAAACACTGGTCCTTGATGGAGCTTCATCGCCAAAAATTGAATTAAGTTCATCCATGCACTGTTGCTGAGTTAATCCACGCCGAAAGTTGTAAAAAATAATCGCACGAAAATGTTGACGATTTTATTCCATTTTTGGGCCGAGATGAATCTTTTAAGTTACTGTAAACAACACAAATAGCGCTCGTGTGTCAAAATGTTCTGAGTCCGTATAACCTCAAAAATGTCCAACTTTACGACAGAGCTGTCAATTGCTGGATTGCAACACTAGGGTTGCCAAATCCCGAAACATAAGAGGCAACCCTCGTAGATCTTCTTACAGAGGTACCACTTTGTTTTATCTTTATATTCTTATTGTTTTAGTTATATTTCACATTCACACGAAAGGTTTTTAGAATGAAAACCTTTTAGCTTAATTGTTCTCAATCAAAGAGTGTATACCCGCGTAAGGAGTTTAATATTTACACCCGACCGCTAAACGGCACAACCACGACCAACTGCTCACAACTTGTTCTCCGTTCAAAAAGAAACTATCGACTCGCCTGTATCGACTGTGCAAAACCTGACTGCTTGAAAGATAAAACTCGACTGTATTTGGCAGCATACCTAGGGCCCCTCTCTACCCCCACGATCACCTATTCTTGATCGCACATTCATCTTCTTTCTCCCATTTCCCCGCCCATTAAGGTGAATAAACCCTTGCGAATTCACCCAACAGTCAATGAACTTAGGGAGAATGGGAAAAGTGCAACGGAGAGTGTGGCGATTTCAGGGTTGATTTGCTTTTGCTTTTTTTTTTTTTTTTTTAGACTTCTCTCGGGAGAGGCGAACCTATAGCGCAGAGTGGGTGCCCTGAAATGCCATCAAATAACTGTTGTACTTCTTTTTGAACAGTTGCAGGTTCTAACGCTTCGGGAACACTCGCGTGGGAAGGGAGTTCCACAGCTTCCCCGCTCTGTAACGGAACGAGTTCTGATGCACGGATGTTCGCGCCGCCAGGAGATGAACCACAAAGGGGTGCGATCCGTCGGATTGTCTTGTGGAGCGCATATAAGCCGAATTGCGTGGAACAATACTACAAATCTCCGAAGAACAGTACCCGTGATAATATCTGTAAAACAGACAAAGGTCGGCTACGCGCGTCCGATTTGATAGCGACTGCAGTCCCGACGTCAGCGCCGAGTCCCCGATCATGCGGACCCCTCGTCTCTGTATACACTCAAGTAGGACAAGGGTATGCCACGAAAGCGAAACCAACTCAGAATGCAGAACCAAAAATCCGCGTCGAGAAGGGGAAACGGGGGTGGGTTGAAAAGTATATTTCTCATGCTCTCCTGGTTCTGAGTTTTGATTCCCAGCGAATAGCCGTGCCTGGTGCAGGTCAAAGGATGCCGCGGTGGCTTGGAATAATATCGGCGTGGGAAAAAGACTAAAGGAATTCGCGATAACCCAAGCCGTTTCTCTATGTAGCAACAGCGTCGCTTACCCAGGCTTTGCTGTTGCTAACCAGGCATGAGATTTTTGATTTCCGATAGAAAATCTCGTGTGGTATATCAAATAATGTTGCCATATGGCTTGAAAAAGCTGAATTCGGTTATGCATTATCTGCATGGAAGGACGAATTCAGGTTATGCTTCCTTTGGAAGGGTACCTTTTACAGGTGGTATGGGCCGTCGAAAGGGATTGGGGTTGACGTTGTGCGCGGTCTGCGGGCGAAATTGTGGTTGTAATTGTGGGTTGGTTCTTAGCGTAATATAGAGAACCCCCACACATCACCCGTAACAATTTTGTGTAAAAAAATTCCTTCTTTTGTATCGAGAAAGCAAATTCATGCAGATGTCAAGTCTTGGTTTTTTGTTTCCTTCCGTTAAGAGAAGAAGATGAGAAATGAGAAACTCATTTTCCTTCTTTCTGTATCTTTGCCATTGCATGCATTCGAAGTGATATTCCTTGGTGAGAAACTCCTAACTTTTCTGCCAGCTATTCTTGAGTTTGACATGGATTTTCATCCAGTTAAACTTGAAGTTCTTCGTCGTCAAATTTTTTTACTGTATCTGGACGTGGAGCGTATTCAAAACTAAAATTTCCTTCACGAAATCTTGCAAACTACTTTTTTACCGTAGAATGACTGACAGAATGTTCACCCAAAGACGAATTAATCAATTCGATAGCTTGAGCAGCATTATTTTTTTCATTTGAAAACAGAACAGAATGCAATGCTGTGAATATTGCTTATCGCCATCTTGTGAAACTTAGTCATAAAAACAGCAGTGACTAAGCTACATATATCCAAAATGACGAACGAATTGGATGTGTCCAAATATTCTTTGAATGCAATTAACTTCAGAGCCGAGTTTCTTCTTGCACAGCTATTACAATATATACCACGGTTACTGAGGATGACTCATGGAAAGGAACAATTTAGCAATAGGCCTGCCTTGTACAACAACACCACAAAGTTTTCAAATGGCAATCTAAAATCGATTTCCATACTCTATATTCAGTTGAGAATCCAAAGCCGATTCCCACACAAATAAAGGAGCCATAAAATGAAGCATTAAACTCGTGTACGAATATTTTTTTAAATGATCCCAAAATCCTGAAACCCACATACTTTTAATGGACTTGTATGGCCATCCTTTGATAATAGTAACAAAACTGGTGTTTTGTGACTTTTATTTTGAATTAAAACACAAAACTCCCGACACAACTTTTTCGTCATCTAGAACCAAGCATGGTGTTAAGTGAATCAGTATAACACAACCGTGGCGACTCTGCGAATCCTCACACACCGTTAATAAGTTAACAAACCCTTAGCCCAGCAAAAGAGGGATACCCCCAAACGATCTACACCCGAACGCTTATCCTACATACATGTTTCCCACGTCTGCACAACCATCCTCTGACACATGATTGTGAACCTAAAATTGGGTGGCGACCCGAATGTTGGGTAAAATCAATGGGCCAAGCCCAACAACGGCAAATGCCGGCAACCTTCCAAATCCGAGGTGATAAAAGCGCACCAAACGTAAACAGACTTGCTTGAGCTACGTGCCGACTGGACTTTCCTGCACGGAAATGTTTCCAATAGGGGGAGCATTAACACGCCATTAAAGGTAAGATAACACGTTTCGTATATTATCTCATACAGCCGCTGTGTCCGAAATTAAGAATGCATGCAAAGCATTCAATTTATATAGATTGTAATTACACATTTCAAAAGGTTTACACCGATCAAAAATTTATTTATATTATTCTTCCACATATATATTATATAATTTTATATAATAATTTTGTTGTCGCGTTCGCCCGATTCGACTTTTTTCTCTCTGCCACTCCCACTACATTTGCATCCACTCATGCGAAAAAACTGGTGCTTCTCTTTTGTTTTTATACACTGTTATCCCACTAGAAGCCCAGGTCATAAGATGTAACCGTTACATCGCATAATCTGTTCAACGACGATGATTGATCCCGACCTTATCTGAGATCACCAGTGTAATAACCGGGCGTTTTAATTGTTTTGTAATGTCAAAATATGAATGCTTATTTTTTATGTTTCATGTTTAATATTTTATTTGTGTGTAAATATAACCACCCCCCTCCCCCCACCCCTCCCCAACACGAGATGCATGTAATTCTTGGAAGAGGAATGACACGCCAGGTTGAACCAGTGGATTCGCATCGGCCGTTATATTAATGGTGATACATGTTCGTGGCCTTTTCATTGTTGTTGCTGCTGATGGTGGTGAGTTGTTTGTAATGTTATTAATGAAAACGTTATTAATGAAAGAGAAAACCGTATGTTCTCTCCCTCCTCTTCCTCGCAGTTTCGTACTAGAAAAGAGATCATACTGCAGGAAAAGGGGGATAAGACCACCACCATTCTAGTGACCACCTTACACTCATATCTTAAAAATGTACATGTTCAGACAAACTCCAACAAATTAAATAAAAACAGTTCTTTTCAGCACTATTTTAAATATTCTAAACAAAAGTCCTAACGTTGGTCAAACTATCAGAGTAGTGCACGAATTTAAAGTAGTGCAATCATTTAACTACCTTGAGTCAATAGTATCAGCCGATAACAAAATGGAAGAAGAAATACGTGAACGGCTGATCAAACCGAACAAAGCCTACTGTGGTCTATCAAAACTCTTTAAATCCCAAAATTTATCCACAACATCCAAGCTACTACTTTACAAGACCATGGTCTTACCCGTACTCATGTATGGATCCGAGACCTGGGTGCTTAATAAAAAGCACTCTGAACTCTTAGCCGCATTCGAGAAGAAGGTCTTAAGGAGAATTGTTGGTCCCGTGTGTGACGAAGGACGATTCCGGAGACACTACAACCAAGAGTTGTACGCAATCTACCTTGAAGCTAATGTTGTAAGAAAAATCAAGCTCTGTAGACTCCGGTGGGCGGGATATCTAGCTCGAATGAGCGAAGAGGAGCCTGCCCGGAAAATCCTTTGTGGCAGGAGGTAGGGAACGAGACAGCGCGGCAGACCTTGTCTGTGGTGGAGGGATGGCGTAGACCAGGACGCCCAGAGCCTGGAAGTGCCAAACTGGATGACATCGGCTCGAAATCGGGACCGGTGGCGAGATTTGTTAAATAATGCCAAGACCGGATCCCGGTTGTAGTGCCGATGATGATGAAACAAAAGTTTTAAAAAAAATCGCTCATGTGCACTCCTGCAACGAAATATTGGCAATGGCCTCATCCAAGTGACGCACTTTTTTATACCCTTTTTAAGTAGTTTATTATTTGATGTTGGGAAATTCCAACCGTCGTTTCTTAATTACCCTTTATTTGGTATAATACGTACCTATTCACAGGTAGTATATATTTCCGGGTACAACATTTCCAACAGATATAAATAGCGAAAATCAATTGCAAAATGTGAATGCAACAGACTTCTAAATAATCGTCAATACGGATTCCGTAACAGACGGTCCACGAAAGACCTTTTGACACTTTTAACTGTTATCTGGACATTTGCAACTGAAAAACATGGTGATCAATGACGATCGCTTTGGATATCCAACGCCTTTGACCGCATGTGGCACTGGGCGTTGCTAAGCAAGCCTCGTTCAAAAGGATTTTAATAACAACTTTGCGACTGGACGCAGAGCTCTCGAAAATCAATCGAAATGATTCGATGTAGTCTTCGGATCTGTATTCTATTAACTCTGAGGTGCCTCAGGATTCTATTTTGGCTCCCACCTTAATATTGGTTCACAATAATGATTTATTAGAACCTCTTGATAATAATAATATTCAGTTTTGCGGATGAGAGTGTGGCGGTTCCGCCAAACCCCATGGTTTACTTACCTAAGAAAATCCCCATAACTCCCATCCAATCACATAATTTCACGAATGCAATCGCATTAGCACCTTAAATGCTTTACGCATCTAGGATTATCTAAGGTATAATCTAAAAAGCTTCAGTAAAATAATTCTTACCTTTTCGTGCATCTCTTCGCATACAATTCCTGTAAGAGTTCGTTCGTACGTTATCAGAAATTCCCTGTAATAAAATTCATCCGTTTGCATATCATACGACTGCATATCAGGGAATCTCACCCTTGAGTTGGCTAATCCCAGCCTCAATATGTGTACATAAAAACTATCTATGCACACATCGGTTGTCGACCCTTTTAGCCAGCGATAAATAGTACAACACCAGCTGCATGTAATTAGCACCATCCACGTTGAGACTATTTCACTAACTCGCACCATAAGTAAACAAAAGACCGCTGTCCTTCATCAGGCATTCTGGCGATATACAAACAATTCAATCATTCTAGTATCCCAAATGCACCTACCATCTAATGAGTTGCAACTTGTTTACTCAGTTGAACTCTCAGGTCATAAATTCCTTTTATCCAACATAGTTCTGGATTCGTTTCCCAGTAACCTTCTCACATAAACAAAGAACTCCACGATCCCGTTTTCCTTTCTTTATTTCAGGTTCATTCCCATAGCCTTGTGTATGAAAAAAACCAATGTGATCTTCACTCACACATACACATACATTGCCAAGTCTTTCTTCCTTGTTTTCACCACGAGAGAAACACTTTCTCTCTCGGGAAAACTCACCCCAAACGATTGAATATCGCGGAGTCAAATTCCATCCGCTGACCACAATGGTCATGCCGCTCCCGCTCCCCGTCCCTGCGGAGACACGTAAATACATACCCGGAGTCGAATTGTATACACGGTGGATGCGTACCCTTGGGGTCGGGTTCTTTGCGCGAGTTGTACAAGTAACGCCGGTTAAAGTTAAGTGAAAATTTATAATGATCGATTTAACATTAATGACGAATATAACAAAAGTGGTTATTAATAAAGAATAAAACAATAACCATGCGTCTTATTTCTTGTGTTGGTGTTTCCGTTGCTTTGTGAAATCAGTTTGTGACGATGAACTTGTTTTAATTCTTTCGGTGGACAGTGTAGGGTGGAAATCTTAGTGAACGGGTGAGAACTCGCGCCCATGCAGGCGTCGCGATTACCTACCCCACAAGAGTGCACTTATTTCTTCATTTTCGGCCGATGGGCCGATTAATGAATCAACATCGCACAAGCAGAGATGTAACTAGATTGACTATCTAAATCGAGGATAGGGTCCTTCAGTGGAGAAAGGCTAATCTCGTCGACTTCAATGCAACGAAGACGCTATGTTCAACGGTCACAAGAAACAATGAACCGTTCCACAGCTGATGATGAATGGACAGACCCTTGGATATGAGGAAAGCATGAATGTACTCGGCATCACGGTCTTTGAGAATGTGTAGTGGCATAAACACGTATCGAACATCGCCTGGTCCGCCTCTAGAAAATTGATCTAGAAAATGTTTAGTTCAAAAAACACTCCGGGTCAACATCTGAACAAACCACAAATTAGACCAGCGCTTGAATATTGCTCCTATGTTTGTAGCACTGATCCTAAGCATACCCCCGACCTACTTGATGGCATACAGAGATAGGAAATCCGCGTAATCGGGGTCACAGCGCTGACATCGGGACTGTAGTCGCTATCACATCGAAGGTGCGTAGCTGACCTCTGTCTGTTTTACAGATATTAACACGAGAGCTGTTCCTCGGTGATTCGTAATATTATTCCGGTTAATTTGCGATCCACAATATAATCCAATGAATCCCACTATTTTGTGGTTCATCTCCCACCGGCAGGTACATCTATGTAGCAAAGCTCGTTCCGTTACAGAACGAGAAAGCTGTGAAACTCCCTCACCACGCCAGTGTTTCCGACGCATTACAACATGCAACTATTCAAGAAGAACTCCAGCAGTTATTTAACGTAATCTTGAGGCGCTATAGGTTCGCCTTTCCCGAGAGAAGTATATTTCAAAAAAAGCAGTATGACAGTTCGTTTCACCAATACCTCTTCAAGGAAATTCATAAAGCCACATGGATATCACCAGACGGCGTAACGCGTAACCAAATAGACCACTTCCTCATAGACAAAAGATACCACTCGAATATCCTTGACGTAAGATCATATAGAGGAGCAGACTGCGACTCCGATCATCTTATAGTGATGGGCAAAATCAGGAGTCGCCTCGCAGCAATTCGACATGGGCAGTCACGGGAGACGAGCAAAAAGTTCGACACTGATAAACTGAAAGACCTACGCAAAAGGGCTGAATATCAAGACGAACTAACGAATATATTTAGCTTTCTAGAGAATGGGAGCAGTGAGGAAGAGGAAGCTAATAGTGTGTACACTAAATGGACATCGATTAGAGACACAATCAAACTAACAGCCCAAAAGGTATTAGGATTTAAGAAAACAATTAAGTCCAAACCTTGGTTTGACGATGAGTGCAGGGCAAAGATCGAAGAACGTAAACGCCTCAGAGTGATCCACTTAGAAAGATATGATGAAGTCAACGCAGAAAGATACGCGACGATTCGGAGAGAGACAATGAGACTCTTCAAACGCAAAAAACGCGAATGGGAGAAGACTCGGATCGAAAAAATCCTAGAAAATTCGCGGGCAAAGAACATCAGAGGTATGTATGCCGGCATAAACTCAATTAGAAATGGCTACCGAGGGAGAGTCAAAATGATTCGAGACGCAAACAGCTGTCTGGTCACAGAAACAAATAATATTGTGACAAGATGGAAGCAGTACTTTGAAAACCTGCTCAATGTACGCACCCATCAACCACAGATAAACGCACCATCCGTACATACAGCCGAGCCTCAGATGCCAGAGCCGTCTCTTAAAGAAGTTGTAGACGCAATAAATCGATTGAAAAACAACAAGGCTCCCGGAGAAGACTGCATACCGGCAGAGCTTGTGAAGCATGGAGGAGAGGCAACCGCTCGAAAGATCCACCAGCTCATCAAAACAATATGGGATAAGGAAGTCACTCCGGAAGAATGGAAAACCTCAATAGTCATCCCCATTTTCAAAAAAGGCGACAGATCTGACTGCGAAAACTACAGAGGAATAACATTGCTCCCAACCGCATACAAAATATTAACAAATGTCATTCTGGCGAGAATCACACCGTACGCAGAACAGATACTGGAAGACTACCAACTTGGATTCCGTAGGAGCCGGTCAACAAGCGACCAATTGTTCACCATCAGACAACTGCTGGAAAAGAAGTGGGAATACGGAGAGACGGTTCATCAACTGTTCGTTGACTTCAAAAAAGGCTACGACTCAGTCGCAAGGCAAAGACTCTGCCATATTATAGTTGAGCTGGGAGTCCTAAAAAAATATGCCGCCCTCATTCAAATTTGCATAAACGAACACAAAGGGCGAGTTAGAATAGAAAACCACCTCCCAGCACCATTTGAAATCCAGGACGGACTAAAACAGGGCGATGACCTCTCACCGTGTCTTTTTAACCTTGTGCTCGACTATGTTATCAGAAAGGTACAAAACGACAACACTGCCGGATCATCCCTGAACGGGGTCACACAAGTGCTCGCGTATGCGGATGACATCGCCGTTCTGGGCGATAATCTCGAAACTATAAGTAAAAACTGTGAAATCGTCATGCAAGCGGCAGAAGAGGTGGGCCTAGAAATAAATGAAGACAAAACAAAATACATGATTATGGCGAGAGCAGGTGGACCTCAGGGAACACATATAAACGTCAGAGGCAAGATATTTGAAAAAGTTAAAGAATTTAAATATCTGGGAACGATACTTGTGGCGTTTCTAGCAGATACACACACGACTAGTAAAGAACAACACCACCGAAAGCACATCCATTAAAGCCGTGTATCATAGCAATAATATACCATTACCACATTAGTCGAATGTAATTGAGCTTAGAAATCAAATTCACATAAGCGGCAGTGGCCTGATGGGTAAGAGCTTTGGTTCTTTTAGTGATTCTAACCGTGATAGCGTCGGTTCGAATCACTCGCTGTTCACTATCGTCGCAAACGCTATATACTGACGGCCAGTAACGAAATGTCGAAAGAAATTAACAAAATACTGCATTCCAGCAACGGTAGTTGCCACGCATTCAGTAAGTTGCTGAAATCCAAACTGCTATCACGTAACATAAAGCTCCGTGCCCATGGAACCACTACTCCAACTATCTCGGGGCCTTTTATAAATTTTCCGAACTCTACAACTCCCTCTATTCCAAAT